>OX244260.1:31451536-32828620 GCA_945867215.1 Epinotia demarniana
TGATTATAATAAAAGTTACACTAAATAGGTAGCTTGGCAATGATCATGTTTAGTACCAAACAAAGCGAGAGAAGTTTTAGGCCATTACATTTTCGAATTTCTTTTTAAACAACTGGTATTTTCATTCATAAACTTTATGAAGTGTGGTGCCAACTATTCTTGACCCCTATTAATGCATAGCAGATATATTTTCAATTCCAAACTTAAATGAAGTTCACAGGAGAATAGTCCAACTTAAAAAGGTCGGATATGAACTTGTGCGGAGGCGGGGCAGTGTTCGAAAATCAAATATCACGTTAAAAAAATAAGAAACAAGCCAAATAACACCGCTCTATTTTTAACTATATAATCTTTATATTAGGGTTGAAGCTTGAGTGGTAATAATTTGAGATTACTGCTGTTATGCGACACAAGGAGTGAATACGGAGCTCATTCAGTTATGGTACTTCCGATTCTTCCTTTACAATCCGAGTTCTTTTTAATGCACATGTGACGGTACACGTGCTAAATGAATGTTTTTTTTTCTAATTTCGTGTTTTACGAAGGTTGATGTCAATATAGACATGATGTTTATTATTACCAAGTTAAATTAAAGAGCAAGTTGTAAGTTTACTAGTTGTTATGATTCACAACTGCGCGAGTGTGAGTATGATTGATACATGTATTAAATACTCACTCACTTTTTATTTTTATTTCGTCCCCTTTATTGGAGTTTACCTACCTCCTCCAACTTACGTCTAATAAAAAAAAAATTATATGCGCACACCTGTCACGAATTAAAACATAATAACTTGTCACGAATTAAAACCAAAAACCGACAGTTCAGACAGCTGCACAAAATCCACATTAAATTACGTAATTCGAATCCAACTTGTTCTAATCACCGGCTGAATGAATACTTGTGACTGTGCACTTGGTTTAGAAAAAAAACCGGCAATGGCTGCACTTCCTTTTAGTACAGCTGCTCTTACCACGTGCTATACGGGACCACACAAAAAGTTTGTGTGTTTTTTGATAATTTTGATGATAAAGTTTATTGTAAATACTACGGCAATACTTTATTTTAAACATTTTTAAGATCGGTAGTGGGTTTTTAAATGAATGCTTGTATTTTTTGCTGGATGCGGGTGGCGCGGGATCGGTCACTTTGGCACTCTTTGGGGGAGGCCTATTTCCAGCAGTGGACGTCTTTCGGCTGATATGATGATGATGTTGAAGTGGCAGTGGGCGGGTGGTGGGTAATTGTGACACTCTTTGGGGGAGGCCTGTGTCTAGTTTTTTTTTAATGAAGTTTTAACCTATTTAGTACTTTTAAACGAAATAGCCTAATCTTAGTTTGTACACTAATGTCGTTGTTGTTTGCGGGCATGTTATTATTTAATGTTAATTAATATTAGCGTATCATATAAATGAAAGGATTCTTAATTACACCTCAGACTATTTATCATTTCTAGACTCTCAAAATGGCGGAATCATTTTAACCGATTTGAATAATTAATTCTGCTTATCTTTAACATGTTTCGCTAACCGTATGACATAATTGACATAAGACTATTAATACGAAAGTAAAACTGAATTGATTAAACGGCATAGCAAAAGAAACAATATACAATAAAATTAATATAATGTGCTGCCAGGACGGACGTTTTCCTCTAGGTACAAATTACAATAAACTATTAAGTCGTTCGTGTAGATCGTTTTTGTCTGTATTAGAAGCTGAAAAATATATGTTATGTATAATATAAGCCATAATATATACTTATATAAAAACAAGTGAGAGAAGAGTTAAAAATCCAGTCTTACACAATTTACGGATTTTCTGACGAACAAGCGGTCCACTATTTATACTAAACGGGACTTAATCGCGTATTAACTTATTTATTTACCTCACTGAGGTCTCCCGACGTTTCGGATGTGTTGCAACATCCATGGTCACGGGACAACTGGCTTGTGCGGGTATCAACATCTTCTTGCTGCGCGGGTTTTCCGAACTACCCGCATTTGGTCTTTTTGAACCACTTGTACACAAGGGTACAAGTGGTTCAAAAAGACCAAATGCGGGTAGTACCCGCACAAGCCAGTTGTCCCGTGACCATGGATGTTGCAACACATCCGAAACGTCGGGAGACCTCAGTGAGGTAAATAAATAAGTTAATACGCGATTAAGTCCCGTTTAGTATAAATAATGTGTGAGAATCGTGAAAGTTTAAATCAATATATAAGCGGTCCACTAATATTTATCTATTATTAATCAGCCTATATACGTCCCACTGCTGGGCACAGGCCTCCTCTCATGGATGAAGGGAAACAGGCAGTGAAAATGGGTTTAGTAAATTATTATAGCAGAATTACCATAAGCTACAGACCTCTGGGGTAATCATGTAACGTTTCATACGCGCGTTAGGATAGTTTAACTTTCATTTTTATACAATTTGACATTTACTTAACGTATTCGTTACTTGATCGACCTGCTCAAGATTAAGATTATTAGTTTTAAAAATATAGGTATATCTAAGAACTTTGGCCCATCGCGCCAGCAATACCTTTAAAAAATATGACTCGCCTACCCGACGTCTTTAAGAAAAATCTAAATGATTAATTTTATGCGGTACTAGCATGCGTTAACTCAGCTCGCAGCAGTTAGTCACGGTACAGTTTTATAGGTATAAATAGGTTCATCAAAATGGAACTGATCAATTACCACCGGTGCTATCAAAGCGCAGCACTGCCAGTGCCCGCGCCGGTCGCAGTCCGCGTAACAGTTATACTGAACATGATAACAAACAAGGTCCCATCCTAGGCTGAAATAAGAGGCGCATACGTCCTTCTCGTGTTCACTTCAAATTAATCGTGAGTGATGGTATATGTATCGTGATCGTGATTGATAAGCACACTAAATAAATAATCGATGCAAAAATATGGAATGTTAATGGTGTAAATGAAAACATACGAGTACATGGTGGTTCGATTTATTTATGTTATGAACCAAAAACAAAAGAATTATGACTTTTACCTACTTCAGGCCCCGTATCAGGTCGGCCTTATCACGTGATGAGTGACAAGATAGAGCGTCCGTCAGTGGCTGATACCGTTCGATAGAATTAGACTGACGCTCTATCTTGTCACTTATCGCGTGATAAGGACGACCATGATACGGGGCTTGTACGCTTCAAAAACTTTAAGCTCAGAGGGGTGATCGCGTAACTTTACGAATGCACGTTGGGCCAACTCAACTGTCATTTTCCCATACAAAACGTGACATTTAGATCTACCTGACGCGTGTGAAATGCGTTACGTGATCGACCTGCAGGTTTGCTGCAGGTGTCGTTTGAATTAATATGTCGATTTGTAGGTATCTAATTAAAACTATTCTATAAACCTACACCTAACATACACAAGAGACACACGCACCTATTTTATACGCAGGAAATTAAAGTTTATTGGATCTACTCAGGTCGTGCATGCTTGTTTTACTATATAAATATGTGACTGACACGCTTATAGCTAATGCATGTGCACACTAGATGCTGGAGCACAAAAGGAGCACACTAATAATAATGTAATAGTGGTAACATTCAGTATGCGATATACCACGCGTAGAGTACACACATTAAAGGATGGCATGATATGTAAAGCGTAGTTAACATTCAAGCATGCATTGCCTAAGATAACATCTAATTAACGGCACAACTTCCTCATAGCTCGGAGATGCGTCAGGAAGCGTCGAGTATTAGTCGGCATATACCTGTTTGCAGATCGGGTCAAAGTGCCCGGTCACTTTCACCTCTCCATTAGCCATCTGTCTAAGTCAGATTAACCAATAATGCCATTTTTTTATTCGTTTTACCTACGATACATTTTTTTTAGATTTGTTTGCTTCATTTGCTTTAGATACGTAAACAGAATACCTACTATTCTGTTTTCATAAATATTTCAATTCAACTCATTTTCATCAATTTCGCATAAAATCGGTTATACCACGTTTTGGTTTTCACTTATATAATCCGGAGCAATGAAAACGGGTACATACCCGAAGTGTACCTACACTTCGTTATAATGTGTACCTACAGTATAATATAAGTATTCTATGAAATAAATTAATAGTCGACGAAGGAAAAGTTACCTGCATTTTTTGTTTTGATTTGACCGTGGTAATTAAACCACTTACCTATTGCCAGTTATAGCGTCCATTCTATTCTACATTTAAAACATATTGTGGTTGTCTACGAGTTATTTTTACAACAGCAGACACTTTTTTCTAGAAAAAACAGGGAGTCACTGTCTATAATTGGAACGAAACGTAAATTCCTTAACCGTTAGACAAAAACATTACCCCTTTCCGACTAATAATCAAAAATAAAGAAGTGACATCACCGTCTGTCGCGAATGGCGTCCGCACATGCTAAACCGAAAATAATCTGCCATATGCACACCAAAAAAGTCGCGTGCAACTGCGAAACACTAACCCGATAACCATCTCACACGTAAAAACCAGCGAAGACCTTCAAATATAGAGAAGAAATGGGGTCAGAAGTTATTAAAACCTTCTGCGAGAAATGCAACGCACTGAAGCATAGACAGAAATTAAAGAGTAAAAAAAATAAAAGGGGGAACTGAAATTCGAATTCGGAAGGGTTGTTGTAAAAAGTGGAGTCTTTTTGATTGTTTTCGGCCAGGTGTTTTCGGATTTGGAACGTCTTACCGGAAATCTGTGGCGCATGTGTCTGGCAACCCGTTCGGCGGAAACAGTGCATCCCTCACCTTCCCTCCGTTCTTATTAAAGAACATCCCCTGAGAAGGCATCGTTTTATTTTCATTTGGTCTTGATGAAGTCGGTCCTTACTGTCAGTTCTTGCTTTTTCTTTATTACCAGGCATGATGTTTGTTTCCGTACCTACTTAGGTATCATTACTTGTAAACACTTTGTTCGAACATTTGGGCGTTCGAATCGATACTCGTCTAAAATGGGTCGCTTTCAACCATTGGTTAACCTACTATCCAAGATCGAACAAAATATTACAATTACCATATATACGGTAAAAGCTGATTCCATCATTAGATTCCTCACAAAAATAACATTAATTTTAAATTCTTAAAATATTGATGTAAAGAATTATTAAATATTACACAATTAATTGAGTAAATGCACCTTTTTTAAGTTAATATTGTCTGTTTTGAACCGGAAAATTCAATTTTCAGACATCATTGAGATGGTGTTGCGTTGGTTTTGAACGTCTTACAAACCTGCCGTCCGTCATATCTGTCGAGTTTCGATTGCCTTGTAAAAGTTCTAAAGAAGTAAATTAGGCTTGATTAAAAACTAACAAAATTATTAAATGATACAAGTTAAAAGAAATTGTAAAAATTAACATCTCCAAGCCTTTCTATAGTCCTTAAACACAAGCCCTTCAAATCAGATCGACAACAGGTGGCTTGCACCGCGAGGGTGCAGATTCAATACCCAGGATACACGTACAGCCTATACCTACAGGCTTTTATACAGGTACGGGGTGTGTTCAATGTTTTAAATTTAGTTTGTGGTTTAATAAATGCGAATGGAAAGATACACATTCAGCTGAGATATTACGTCAGTTAAAGCTCAAACATGATAGTGAAAATAAAGTTCGCTGTCAGATTTACCTTGCTGTGTCTTATGCTGGCATAAAACCAAACGAATAATGAAAATCCTAGCACTATCTGTAATGTAGTTTTCTGAGCGTAAAAACTGTATTCAGTATCAAACTAGCGCCAACTTTCAAACAAAATCCACCAGCATGCTTATTCCTAGTTAGGATATATGCATATGTACAGCAGACAGCATAAGTGCATGGTCATTCCAGAAACAGTATTGCTTGTCGCCGAATCCTACGCCATCTGACGTGTAATATAGTTATGGATGTTAATTTAAACCTCAGAGGATTAGCTAGATTTCACTAGATGGCGTTGTAAGCAATTTTTTGGCAAAAAAATTATTAACGTTTTTCTTGTCTGTGAAAACTGTATGACTGATTATTTTTAGATTATATTTATCAAGTCAACTCCACCGCGTTGCCAATTTTTTGTTTGTCACTACTCACTTTTTGTGGATTTATTATCTTTTTCTTATGTTTGTGTTCTGCGCCACGAGGAAATATCCAAACATTGAATAAATTACAAAAACACTGATTCCCACCATAACTTGGCTGGGCGCAGATTTGAACTCGAAACCTTCGAGTAATGGTATCTTAGGACGTCTTAAACCTGTCTAGTTACCATTGGGCCATTATGACAGTCGTAACGTTGGTTGAAATTCGTCATCAGTTTCATTTTGTATTCAAATATTCGTCGCATCACAACTACGAATTATTGAGGAGGGTAGACTGTATTGTAATATATAACTACCATCCAATTTCTTATTGCATTTACTTTTTGTTCGTAGGTCGGCCATTTACGATTCGATTTCCTTCTATACAAACGTAACAATGAGTACTCGATTGACCTAGTTAAAAGATCACAATTAATTGGTAAAATATAATGTAAACGTAAGTAGTATTTATATATGTTTTGTAATAATAAATATATTTAGGTATACCTTAGTGCATACTTGTATCTTACATTTTTCTTATTGTGTATTTACGAATACAGTTGTTACAGCGAACAACGGTTATTTTATGGGCACGAGAGGAACGATGGTCTCATTGATACCGCGCATTATGAAGCTGTGAAGATGACCTAATTACGAATAAAATTTGTTTATGCGGACAACCTACATTCCATTCCAAACAAGCGAATGCCCAGTTCGTGGTCTCTAACAGAAGCCCAGAAAACAAGGTTGTGATTTGGCCTATGATATTTAACTGTCTAAGTGAAGAGTGAAAAAGTGAAGTTTATTAAATCCAGGCAACACGGCCATTCAAGTTTATGGTGTAAAATTTAATACGCGTCGTGATAATGGTCGCGTAGTTTACCTACTAAAGAAAAAGTGAATATGCTGTCGGCCAAACAGTGCGGATTACGTTAAGATTTATATATATATTTTATAAACCGGGTTATCCTAAATAAATTACATATATATATATATTGTTGCAGTAGGTAGGTAGGTAATTATGCCGTTTGCATTCGTTTTTGTATTCCTTTACTATTTAAAATATGATATTATTGAACTTCTCAAACAAGTCTAAGTAACGGTGAAAGCCCAAATAAAATTATTATGATTATTTTCAAATCAATAACGCAATAATTCATGGTTTGAACGCTCACATATGGTATAGATAGTTATATTCGCGTTCTGCTGATTTGAATGTTAGATAACCCGGTTGTAAGTGTATATTGTCAATATTATATTTATTGGGGTGAAGCTTCAATCTTTTTCCAATTACGGAAATGAAACTTAAGCTATTACCTCAATAAAAATGTAACAAAGTTGCTAGGTACTAGGTAGTATTATAAAATTGCTTTAACAGAACTGTAGTGAAGAAAATAAACATATTTCAACATAAAAAGCTGTTTTGATTAAGTATTTAATTTATGAATATTTCATTTTCTTTATGGCTAATATTTGTATATTATTAAGAACTTTCATCTGTAGAAATACAAAAAATATACAAAAATTTAAAAACATAAACCGATAGCTTGGATTCGAACCTCGATCGTTTTGGGCCGCTGAGCCATGACCACATTTCATGATCCATTGAGCTATCTCAACATTCTAAATGCCTGTGGAAATATAGCATTCAGATACCCGTGGTATCGCACTTAAATACAGCTATTATAAATTAGCATTTAGTAGCCTATTGTTAATGATTATAATAATAGGAGAACATTTCTGGTGATAACAGGGGTCCATTTATAGGTATTTAATGTGCCTAATAATAGCATGCTTATTTTCCGCGGTATGTCGCGGTAACGCCATCTAGTTTAATTATTGCGCAACACGGGCAACTATGTGAGCAGCAGACGTCAAACGATGCAAGCGAAACTGGGCCGTAAGGTGTCCATGCATTATTGCAGCCGATAATACAAGACAACAATATCATTACAATATCATTTACCTCATCTCATCAATCAATCAAGCTGCTTTGACCGGAGATTCCCGAATGTCAGCTGAGCGATCAATCTGTCAAAAGGGTGTTGACCCCGCGGTGATCCATCTCGGAGATATGCTGCGACAACACGGTTTGTTTGCTCTTTACTCTCCCACGGGACGGTTCCATTGAGAAATTTGGGAGAGGAAAGGAACTATAGGCAAGAGTTAGGTTTGAAAACTCTTGGCATTAACACATAGATATAGCCCACCGTTTGGCAAGTTTTTGTAACTTAATTTGTTAAAAATATGTAACTGTATTTCCAAGATTTAGACTGCTTTTATCAATTAAGTACTGTTAGAACTTTTTACTTTCATATTTTAATGTAATGAATATTTCAATAAAACAACAAGGAACTATTTCTGGCATATCTAAGGGAAAGTTCTAGGAGGAATAGGAGAAAATACTTTTGAAACCAAAACTATAGCTGGAAGTTCTAGAAACAATATCATGGTATGCTGATTGAAATAAATCTTTACGCTCTACGGCTTTATATCTCGATTAAGTCAAAATACGACGATAATGGGTGTCACTGGAAATTCATTGATCTTTATTTAAAATTAAAAACATGTCGCACGATTTTATCAACGTCAAAGCAAACGAGAGCGAGCGTTAAAAAGCGAAATAACGTAACGGGGTAGCTCGTTAGAGATGTAAATCACGAATAACGAAAAGGGGTGAGCAGAGCTAACCAGAGATGATTTACGCGCGTTACTAATCGGATAGAGGTTCCATACCGCCTATTAATAGAAATAAGCAGCTGCTATTGAGGATTAGTCATCACAATTCGATAAAAATCATAGTTTAATATTAATACGAATATTGCGCGCTGATTGCGTCATAGTCCGCCCATGATAATATTGAGCTTCGGTACTTCATACGTTGTTATTTTTAACTATTTGAAATTTCTTATGATAATTGATATAAATTATAAAAATGTTTAATTTGCATACCTAAGTGCTGTGCTCAATATTTTATAATTTGACCGAGTGAGAAAAGTGTGTGTGAGATGGAGCACAGTAATTGATTTCAATCTAATCCCAATAACACCGTTTCATGTTCCAGAATAATAGACTCTTCGATGAATGTTCAGAAGACTCTTCTATACACTTACCTGTATACGATTTCAAATACTCATAGTCATACTCATTTATTTATAATGCAGAAATACATTAAAAGTCAAAAAGTTAATATTAGATTAAATTATTACTATAAGTACTTATACTCGTATAAATTTGTATAGCCCTACAAGTCTCTGATTAACCCTGAGGTAGTGTCGCTGTAAACCGCATAATAATATTAATAATGTCGGTACATACGTCATGTATAGTCGGGACAGTGTGCATTGGCATCGTGTTGTTTGTTGAATGTAAAAATTCTATGCTTTATAATAAATACACATTCATCCATATCTGGTTCCAAGTACGTATTCGATATGTAAGTATTTTTCAGATTGTGACTCCGAAGACTCCGACTCTGATGTGTCGCTTTCAAGACCGCCGACCTCAATTATAAAACTTTCGGTCTGGGATTCGAATGAAGGGAGTATATCTATATTCGTATTAAATTTTTATTACAATATTTTTGTATAAAATGTAAATTCCTTTGTTTTTGAATAAATAAATAAATAAATAAAAAGAAAATAAATTACTAGTTAAATCCTATCAAACTAACCAGTTCAATCAATTCCTCCGACCGCACTTAAAATGTCAGTACCGGTCACGTCAATTTCAAGACAATGTTCATTGTAAATATTTAATTATATTCAAAATAAACTTTCTGAAATCCGTGTCGGAGCTTTCGGCATATTTATTGTACCTATTTCGTTTTACAATCGCGAAGTATTTCGTCTTCCTTGCTGTTTGTTTACATCGGTGACATTCGATGACTTCTAACGTCTGTTGTCAAAGAGTTACCAACTCGTCAAAAAAACTTATTCCATTAAAAATCCGCATCATGGCTAGGGTGATAAAGAAACTTGCAAGGCTATAAAAGGAAGATGCACAGTGAACTACAAAGAGATTGATACGGCCAAAGTTACAAAAATATGTAAACACGACTTTATTGCCTTATACTTTATTGCATATTTTTGTCATTTTGGCCGTGTCGATCTCTTTGTAGTCGACTGTACCTACCTATTATTAATTTTTGAGCTAAATAATATTACGTTATTAGAATATTATGTTTTTTTCATAAGTATAGTAATAAATAACACAATGTAACTTCAAATTATTAAGTCATGCCATCATGTTGAATGAAATATTTTATTCCTATTCAAAAAGTTGCCAGATAATACACACATGTTTCATCTCGCAAATAAGCAGAACTTCAACTCGTGTTAACTGCACTAACGGCATTTCATTGATATTCCCACGTGAAGAAAGTTGGCCCGAAAAGGATACTTCCTTGCGGAAATCCAATATCCGACCCTTACCGGCCCCACTCGAGAGCAATATCCCACATGAGACTAAAGCCATGCGTAAGCGTTTCTCGTTCTCACAATAAACACTTTTACCTCCCTCATGTCTATTGGCGGTCATTCGGACTGACGATAAAAGCCGGAAAGATCAGAGAGTATATTAATGTAAGGAGAAGGTTTGTTTTATGCCTCACAAAATAACCGCGATAAATAATATGATCCTAGTTACCGATGCGGTATACAAGGCAAAGTCGTTAACATGGTGACGTAGGTAAGTCTGTGGTACGCAGCTAATAAATAGCTTTTTTAGGGTTCCGTACCCAAAGGGTAAAAACGGGACCCATTACTAAGGCTCCGCTGTCCGTTCATCCGTCTGTCACCAGGCTGTATATCATGAACCGTGATAGTTAGACAGTTGAAATTCAAATAGATGATGTATTTCTGCGCGTACGCCTGGCCTGGTAGCAAGCGGACACCGCAGGCATATGTAATAAGTACGCCTCCAGAGGAGTCACATGCCCGTCGCCGACCCTATATTGATTTGAGGAATTGATATATCTACAGAAAGGGACAAATACAGGTTTCTGCATATCGATACAGCGCATCTTCGTAAGCATTGGCGCTCTTACTCACCGCCAGATACAGTCAAGGGCACCAATATGTATTCACTCAAAGTTTAATAAATAATTATACTAAAACCGTATTGTTGCAGAAATAAGGCCCTTGACTGTACCTACACAATACTACATACCAGGTCTGCAGAACAAGTACTGGTGTTATCATGGCTGCGGTCTAAAGTAGATGTACATCCTCAGTTGGGCTGCTCCATATACGCATCTCTCTGTTCCCCTCTCGCATATTTTGTTTCAGTATATGACATACTTTATCCACTTATTTTTTGTACGAATTTTTAGATACGACCCGGCAAGATGGCATCCGATGAAACTTGAGCCGAGAAGGATATCCGGCGAATATTTGTACAATTGCAGCGAATACCTGCAGACGGATGTGCGCCGGTAGAAAGGTTCGTTTGCTTTTGAAGCT
The DNA here is from genome assembly GCA_945867215.1 of Epinotia demarniana. NCBI lineage: Eukaryota > Metazoa > Arthropoda > Insecta > Lepidoptera > Tortricidae > Epinotia > Epinotia demarniana. Next base: position 31,463,063 of record OX244260.1, read on the forward strand.
TCGACAAGGAATTAGGTTACCGACTTGAAAATGGGAGGAGCTCTGAAGGCGTATCGTTTCTTGATGGCCCGCAACAGTTTACCCGGCCGGATGGGAAGATTAGCATCAATTACTACTGTCCAGAACTTGAATTTTATTTCCACCCATTACTAACTTTTTGCAATGACATTAACTTAACATGCGAAAACATATAGCATAGTGCGCATTTCACGTCTAAGTATTGCAGATAAACCGAAGGTCGAGGAAAGTATCTCTACAGTTTATTTTAATTGTTTTCAAATTTTACTTGGTCGTTACTTAAGGAGCTTGGTATTTTTTGTCTCCTCGAAGGGTTAATCTGAACAATGAGGGTAGCGCCATCTGCCGCGGGCTATCGAAATAGAAAAGTATAAAAACCCTTAATGAACGTAATTCCCGTATAAAAGGGTTGCTTAAAAATAACAGCAGCCTTATTCTGAGTAGCGATGTCGTTTCGATGCGGCTTATACCTTATACATGGTAGACTGCGATTATGTTTCTTTAGTGGTTCGCATGGGTTTGTTAGATCTGATTATAGTCTTCGCAGCTGTTATTTAATTACTGAGCAGGATGATGTATGTACATTACTTATGGTAGTACTGACTATAAATATATATTTTTATACCTACCCAAGTCAAGTATAAACACAACAAACGAACGAAACTAAACACATATATAATATATAAGCTATGCGATGCATACTGACGCCAAAAAATATGAATTCAATAAGTTCTATTACGGCTTCATTCAAATGGGTAGTCGACAATCTGATGATTTAAATCACCGGTCAAGTCATCTCCCTCAAAGAAAGAAAGTTTTATTATTTTCAAGTGGCTTTTAAATTAAAATGACCAATGAGTCAAAATTAAATAAATAAATAATCCGACTCTTCGCTCGTTTTAGCCGGCTGGAAGTAAAAAGATTAACAACCCAGGAAGTGCTGGTCGGTTTTGGATTGGCTAATACTATGTTGTCTTTTTCAAAATATGTCTGTACACTTACTGACCACACGAAAGAACGATTACCTACCTAATAAAAAACGTTCGTAGAAGTAATAGATTTCTAATATACTCTTGTAACACAATTAAAAGATTAGACCTCTAACCTAGAATGATTGGTTATAATGATTATCACGGAAATAAACAAATGATTCCATTTACAAATATGTTAATAGAAAGTCTGTTAGTGTTTCACGATTCATTGCACAGAATAAGCGCCCGGATTTTTTAGTGCATCTTAAGGGGCTCCCATACGCCAATGACCTTCGATCTGAATCCCTTAGTTTTCTTATGTTTTTTTTAGCTTACTATATTAACAACAACGGCTTTAAGCAATATAGTATCCCATATTTACTTCAAAGTTCATCGTTTTCGAGATATTTGGCATCAAAGTTGAACCATTTTAGGCCAAAAAAACCGTTTTCTGGCCATAACTTTTGTGTTAATTGGTTTATAATGAAAACCTTAGACCAGTTTTTAGAGACGTCACAGACGAACCCAAATATGTAGATTTCGTATATGTTAGATCTTTCACGTCAATAGAGATACGAAATTAGTGTTTTTTTAGACAATCTTTAAAAAAATCATACAACATTAAGTATTCATTTGTTTCAAAATCCGGTAGACCAAAATGGAGATAAAAGATTGAAGAACCGATAACCGTTTGATTCATATTTCTATCTGTAGTGCAAAAGAAGGAGATACGATTCAAAACTTGTCAAAAATCGATGGAAACCTCGGGTAGCCCCTTAAGTCGTGCCGTGGTATGTAGAGATGATTTATAGATTCAACATGTCCGCTTCTATTTTAGACTGAGGTATTCAACAAAGGTGTAATTCTAATTAGACTTTCAAAATATTTCGTTATTTATTTTATCAATACCTAATGCTTGAAAAATAGATCCAAAATGTATTTAAATAAGTTGACACTATACGACTTATCTTGCAGTAAGTGCCAGGTATTGTTTCATACTAATACCTCTTTAACTACGACAAAGCACTGCAATTTCATAATAGTTATTTACGATACAAGTGCCGAAAATAGGAAATTCGCAACGAGTGGTGATAAATTAAAACACGACCGAAGGGAGTGTTTTAAATCGACACGAGTTGCAAATTACCTATTCGCACGTGTATCGTACAACGTTTTACTGTACATATGACTCTTTAAAGTTTCGACATATGCATGAAAAGTGCTCTTTTCCGCACTAGTGCGGGAAAGTAGCACCATATGGACTGTAAAAAAAAATTTACTTGAGCCTATATGTAGGTAATGACCCTATTAACGACTTACTTACCTAAGTTTTTAAAGACCTGAATAGGTAATATTCCAGCCTGGCTTTCATTAAAACAAGCGGTGAATAAAAAGAAGAAATTAAATTGCGTAGATCAACAAACTTTGCATAGTGATTAACTACTTATATGCTGCAACAAACTCATCGAACCAATAACGAATAAGCCATCAAACTTAACTAATTCCGCAAAAAACCTGACCGTCTAGATTTATTTCTAACAATCTTTCTCAGGCCAAATCTATCCAGATGTTCGACTTTTTTTACTAAACGGAAACGGAAAGACAACGTTTTGTCTTACTCTAGCCTCCTTTGTTTTATCGCTCCGTCTCTGTTTAGCACAGTATTATATTCGCAGGTTTTTCGTGCACAGATTGTGCCGTCGGCCACCTGCTTGATTAAAAAGTCTGTGAACAACTGACGATCATATGGTGTGTGAGCGCAGGTTATGTATGCGATGGACTCGTTTGATTGTTGTGTTTGGTGATCGATTCACACGACTATTTGCAAATGTTATTGTGTTTATTAGAAACCTGAAGGCTGTTGCAATTATTTTCTAATAACATATATTTTATGAGACGCACATCCATGAAAACTTAATTTATGCACTGGACAGTCATAACTGCATCACGTAATGGGCAAATAAAGCGCAGTATCATTAATGTCACCCGTCCATTGCACAGACTTTGTTTACGTCCAACATTGTTATGTTCTAGGTGTTTTTGACGTGGGTGTTTACGTAACTCGTTCGTGCTTAAGGCTTACATAGTCTAACTAACCACTATAAAGTTGATTTTTCAACACAATTGCTAGTAAAGTACCTCTTATTGTGACGCTTTTAGGCTCATAATCCTGGATATTAAACACGCGTGTTTTATAACATTACAACACTTGTGTGTTATGGTTATGTCCCGATTAAGTCACGTTGGCACCTTGCAGCAAGATATATGGAACACGGTGCATTCCTAAATTAATCGGGTTGTACAGAATGTACAGCTTTTTTTTAATTCTCGGCAAATGGATTCTTACCCGACTAAACAAATTAAATCCTTTTTGTTAATTAATTCACTATTTCTTTTTGTATATGATATAGAAACGTTTCATTTAGTAAAACTATTCACTTTTGATAACATTTTACATGAATTTAATTCAGATAACATTTTAAAACGAAAATATTATTTTATTTTGTATTGGCTGTTTAGAGATTTCTGTGCCCGCACTGCGCAAACTTCACGAAAGAAAAACTGTTTCGCGCCATTATAGGTTATTTCACAAATATTCGTAAAAAATATATATGCGTGTTTGGTTATTATCAATAATGTTGACTCGTGGTGACTAGAAAAGTGATAAATAGAATGGACGCCACTGGACATTCTTGGCGATGTGCAATTGTGAGTAAAAACCTGTTGTCATCTTAATGATTTACTTAATGTAAAGAATATAATTTGGCAGGCCTATAACATTTTCATCTTATGAAAATGCTTTTTTCCTCGCAAAATGTGTTGAAAAACGTCGTATGATACGCGTGAGCTTTGATAATTACATCCTTGGCTTACTATTATCACTCAATTTCTTTCTTCTTATTACACAAATATACCATCCATGAGAGGAGACTTGTGCCCAACTGTAGGACGTATACAGGGTCACATTTTAATCAGTGTCCAAATTTATTGTAGGCATTTGGTAACACTAATAGACTCCATTTTTGAAAAAAACTAGTAGGCATTTTTTAAATTATAAATTGCCTATCCCAAGAGAATTATCCGTACAGCGTGGTAACTCGGCATTCAGTACCGCGCGGAGCGGGGCAGGGCCGGGGGAGGGGAAGCGTGCCGTGCGAAAACCTTACTACCCGCTGAGGTGCCCGTGCGGAAAGGTTTTTTTGGGATAACTTTAAGCAGCAATTACTAAAGATTTTTGTACTGAATGATATGAAATAAAAAAACGTATTTTATTACTTTGCACAAGAATCTTATTCTTGAATTTGGACACTGATTAAAATGTCACCCTGTATGTAGGTGGATCATTATTATTATACTTTAAGACTATTAGTAAAAAAATATGACATGCGGATGAATGCAGCAAAATTTTTTTTATTAAAAATTAACGGGTTTTTTTTCTAAATACTATCGGCTAAGGGTGTCTCAACTGCTCTTCATAGATATTTATTCCGAGAACTTAATTTCATTATAGATTGCAACATTTTTAGCTTCCTTCCATTTTACATAGTAAAATTAAAATAACTGCCATAAATATCAATTAATTGATTGAGAATGAGAAGTCATAACATAGTCACGATTATGAAAACCTAAAAGCCTATTAATACATACTTACTTACTTTCTTTAATAACGGTCTTATTAATAAAGGTCAACTAGGTGAGATCCTTTTAAGAGATTAAGTTCGCCCTTGTATCTGTTTAACTTATCTCGTAAAGGGTTTGTTGCATGTAGATAACAGGCACATGTTCTGCAAAAAAGTTTGTATATTTACTTTAGCTATGACCACGAGCATACAGTTAATTTCATAGATTTTACCACGTAATATACATTTAAAGATAAGTTAATGTTTTTTTTTTTCATGAGGCATTGCACATATAACATACGGCTATATTTTTTATCACTGACTATAGAACTCCGATTAAGCCTCTCACTGACTGACGCCGTCTGCGGCGGTAGCGGTCATCAATTTTACTATCACCGCCATCGCAGTCGCAGGCCGTGCTAGTGTGTTTAAGTTTTTTTTTATTATCATTTTGATTTTACCAGAAACAGTCCCCGCGAAGGATACGGGCGACTGTATTGTAAACGATTTCTAATGGAATAAGTGATTCTGTGTATGAATGATGAGTATGGTTGTAATGGATGATGGGTGAAATGAAAAATGACCTATGTGCCATTTAACTTTTTCAGGTTATTAACTATGGAGGTGGCGAATTTGCAAAAAGAGGCTGCACTTTCTTTCCGAATGATTCCCTGCATTTTCAAGTTGTTGAGTAGTAAAATGTTGCTAGTGATGAACAATCACTGGCATAATTTTCCCCGGCCTGTATATGGCTCTTCACATGTTTTATGAAGATTCGTGTGCCTTCCTGTACATTGCACAGGTCAATGCTCACGTAATTGTAATTAGATCACATGTCGAAACCGTAACGGGCCGCTACAATCACCAAAGCAAACAGTTTTTCGTTCGCATTCATTATTGGGCGCAGCTGGCAAAGACTAAGAGCCAAATGCGCAGACAAGACACTTGTTGAAAGATATACACGCAGACATATAGTGGGCTCGTTTATACTTTATGAGACTATACTGAGGCTTTAGTGTAGGAACCTGTCTTGTACATACACTAAAGTAGGTATATAAAACAGTAAAGGTGCAATTTACGCAGAAATCAATAGGTAACGGAATTGTAACGTCAAGTGAAGATTTTTTGACAATACCGTTGAAATGTTTGATAAATTATATCAAATAGAATCCCGCTATCATAATATTTTGATAACTATTATCTATCGATTATGAGTAATCATCAATTATGATGAAATATAGGTGTCATAAGATATTTAAGTATTTTAATACTGACGCAATAGAGCAAAACGGTAGGACTCCTACAAACAGAAAAAATTCTATATATGTGTAGATATGCGGTAACTAATTAGTGGACAAAGTGAACGGATCTAATTTTATTGGCCAATTAAGGTTGCCCGAATTTGTTTATAATCAATACTATTCAATAAAACAGGTTAGTCTTGCGTATATCATCCTTGTACATCTATAAAGTTAAGCAATTTTACCACAGGCAATGCTATACACTAACTTAACTAGATTAGGAAAAATTCTTAGTCTATGGCACTTACAACGTAGTGCTAAGAGATAGCTTATTGACGTGGGGCCACATTCCTGAATTAAACGGAAGTTTCCTCGATAATTGTATTAAGAATTTCCTTGTCTTTGTAATCTAGTACGGTGGTCAGTCATTAGCACTTCCGCTGGAGAAAAACTATAAAATAAATCTCCGTTTCAATGAAAAAAATACATAACGAGTATTTCTGTGAGTTGCAAAAGAAAACAGGTTTCAAGCAATCTTTTTCCAGACAATTATTCACCTATGTTGCTGATATTTTAAGATTCAAATGTTATGAAGAAATATAATGAATTTAATGTTTTCGACATCATGTCAACACATAGGTTTGGTACAAGCGTGTTTTCCTTCGAATGACATATAATCGTCGTTAAAACTGTAACACCATCCTTAACGATTATTTAAATTGGAACATTATAAAATAACTTACATTTTGGCGAGGACGTCATTCAGTAGCAGGCAACCAATTCATTGTGAAATAAAACTCAAATTCAAAAAATCTGCAAAGCGCGAGTCGGAATCGCGCACGAAGGGTTCCGTACCATTCTATACAAATGGCAAAATATCACGTTTGTTGTATGGGGGCCCCTTAAATATTTGTTTTATTCTGTTTTTATTATTTGTTGTTACAGCGGCAACATAAATACATAATCCGACAAAATTTCAACTGTCTAACTATCACGGTTCATGAGACAGAGCCTGGTGACAGACGGACAGACAGACAGACGGACGGACGGACAGCGGAGTCTTAGTAATAGTGTCCCGTTTTACCCTTTAAGTACAGAACCCTAAAAACGTTCCTAATAAAAAGTCGTTTTTATTTGGTACAGCGGCAATGAATGACATTAATAATGTTAGCACAGGCTATCAATAACGTGAATTTTGGAGAAAACCAGCTTGAGACCTCTTCATTTATCGAGTGACGACTGGAGGCCAGAGACAGACCAGTTTGATTCTGGGAAGATGTGTTAAGTAGATTGATGACACTGCATTGTCGTATTATTAGTTCCCGGTTGGAAAAGCGAATAATTTATATACACAAACGTAAAAGTCCTAACTGACTGACTCACTCACTCAATCATTTAAATCAACACCCAGCCCAAACCGTTGAACATAAAACGCTGATATTTTCACAATAGGTAGTTTATATAACTACCCACTAAGGAGCATATTTTAAAAATTCTACCCTAAAGGGGGTAAAAGGGGGGTTGAAAGTTTGTATGGGGATGGAGTAATAATTTATGTGAGAGACTTGAAACTTTGTGTAGGGACTCCTTATTACAATACAAGAAAAGTGATTTTAGGGTTTCGGAAAAACCCAACGCTAAGCGGGTTAAACAGGGCTGCAAAATTTGTATGAACCGATTTAGATGAAATTTGGTATAGAGATAGTTTGAGTGCCGGGGAAGGGCAGTATAGTTTTTATCCCAGAAATCATCCCCTGAGGAGGTGCAATGAGGGATGAAAGTTACTATGGAGCTCCAATTTAAACGAATGCCATGCGGACGGAATCGCGGGCAGAAGCTAGTAAACCATATAATTGAAGTAAAAAGTTTAAGAAGCAAAAATAATTACAAGAACTGCGGCTATGTACTGTTAGCACTTTCATATATCAAAATCTTCTCTTTGTAAGCTTTTAATTTATTGTTACAGTAAGTACCTAGTTCAAACAATGAGAGTTTTAGTGACTGATATTAAATATTAGGGTGTAATGACAAAAGATTAAAGGGTCGATGGTTGGTACGTCTATGTTATAATGTTACATTGTAGGGAATGAATAATAACTAATCTAATAAAATAACTAATGTACAGTGCCTGCAAATACGATTAGAACTAAGTACCTACTGGCTGTTATTTGCGCAAAGAAGAGAAGGAACAGCACCATCCATATTGTAGAAGGCACTTTTAAGGTACTAAAATTCACAATTTATTTAGCACAGGCTAATTTTCCCATACGAACAACAAGTTATTCGAAAACATTAAGCAAGAACTTCTTTATGCCGATGCTAGTTAGGTTTTAATACGTAACTATCATAAAATAGGTTGTGAACCTCCATTGAAGATGACATCCTTATGCAACTTATTAAAGTGTTGCATGAACATATGAAGTGTCTAGCGTGTAAAGCAATTGCCCTAAAAAGCTCCTATATTAATGACCATTATCTTGTTCAAATTTCGATGTCATGACCTACAAATTACGGTTCAAATTTGCATACACTATGTATTAGCAGGGCTTGCCAACACCGCCTTCGACCAATTTTACACCCTGCCGCTAATACATGGCGACTTCACAAGCGGTTCATAAATAGTTTTCTCGGCTTGTATTACGCATGTTATTTTACATATTACTTACTAATTTACACGATATGCCTATCCCTAATTAAGATTTCAATGACCATCTATCATGTTCTTCATTATATTCAGGAAATCCTTTAAATTGATCGATGTCAAAGAACAAATAGAAGCAAGATTCTAGGCCATAAACCTGCTCTGAGACGTAAAAATACATGAAATTTATTCAAATAGGTATCCGTTTAGTCCTTACTACAGTAGACATATTGTCTATCGAGTCAGGTGTCTCCCGCCTGCATAACGGAGAAAGTGGATATGATAATTGGCCCCGCCGATGCGCGACCGGCGCGACTCGGCAATATCACTAATATGGATATGGTTATTGGTTTTACAAATTCATTGTATAGCTTTTTGCAGAAATATAATCTACAGAGAAGAGGAATCGAGTATAAATATACTGATGTAATGTGTTCTCACGAAGTACAGGACGTTTATTTTTAAAATATGTATGAGACTCTCTAAGCGTTGTTGCTCAAACACAATAACGATCTGTTTGAGCGCTGCTACTTACAGGCGATAGCTACTTTGCCCTTGTATAGGTAAATTGCGGTTGGCTAGTGGGATTCGATGATTCATCTGATAGTTAACTGAGCCCAGTATTCGCTACATTATCTTTTCTAATTTGCAATTGGTACCTGTCATAATTAACGCCAACAGAGCGAGAACATGTTGGAGCTGGTTAACCTCTCTTTGGTCCCTTTTTTTAGGGCTCTGTAGTTAACAGGGAACCCTTATAGTTTCGCCATGTCCATCTAGTCGTCCGTCCGTCCGTTTATCTTCGGCTTAGTTCAGTAACAATTGCTACTAGAAAACTGTACTTCGGCATGTGTAGGTATATCGGCACGCAGACAAAACTGAAGAATTAAAAAAAATACTCTTATTATTATTTTTCCAGACGATATTTTTCTGTTTTGTCGGCGTGGTTGATTTATATAAGTACCCATGCCGAATAACAGTTTTCTAGTAGCAATCGTTACTGAGCTAAGCCGAAGATGGACGCACATGGCGAAACTATAAGGTTTCCTTGTTGACTTCGGAACCCTAAAAATGGTGCGGTAACTTTTGAAAGATTTCTGTGCTGTGATGAAAGACGAAACTCAACTTGGCCGACTATTGCCCGCTTCAGGCGTCACGTCATTACCCTACATACAAATACAACACTAAACATTTATGCCTTAGTTGCAATAATCCATACTAATATTATAAATGGGAAAGTGTATGTGTGTGTGTGATTGTTTGTTTGTCCGTCTTTCACGGCAAAACGGAGCGATGGATTGACGTGATTTTTAAGTGGAGGTAGTTGAAGGGATGGAGGATGACATAGGATAGCTTTTACCCCCGAAATCATCCCCTAAGGGGGTGAAATGGGAAGGTAAACGTTTGTATGGAGCTGCGATATAAACGAGTACCACGCGGACGGACTCGCGGGCAGAAGCTAGTCATCATCATATTTTAAGGTGTGCCTGCGCATCCACGCTCTTCTCCACCGCTCGTCCTCACCGCGCCACTCTACCGCGTTATCAATCATCTATTTTTACTATTCCACGGCTCGAGGCTTTTATGCAACTATGCTAAACCACTGGAAAAGGCCTAACTTGCCTGGGTTCCTAACATACTTGTTGTCTTTAGATTTAGCGTGGCTGTGACCTATCGGCACCTAACCATAGTACAATTACGTGTTCACCACATACTGCTCGGAGACATCTATAATATAACCCTTTTCCGGTGGTTAATACTAGCGTGGTATATATTTAGTTTTTGTAATGCCCTACCAACTATAATGTTAAGCGATATATGTACAAAGTAGAATTAAAGGTACGTACGCTTTATGCTAAATGCTTGGTGTTGACATAAACACTCATAAAAGCATTTCTATCTGAATACAAACTGTACCGATTTGCATCATGTTATCTATGTATTACCAGCCCAAGCTATTTATCTGAGACGTCTAACGTGTGTAAATTATATCATTTATGTTATTATATTTTATGATGTATGAGCTATATTACTGGAAAGTTTTTCAAGAGCTCTTCACTTCAATCGTTTTTGCGTTTAGAAGTAACAAACATCCTTACAAAACCATGCTGGTTTATAATAATTATTACTCGTGCCGGTGGTAATATACAGGGTGACATTATAATCAGTGTCCAAATTCAAGTATAAGATTCTTCAGCAAAAATTATAAAATACGTGTTTTTTTGTTTCATATCATTCAGTTTAATTATTTTAGTAATTGTTGCTTAAAGTTATCCCAAAAAAACCTTACCGCGCGGGCACCTCAGCGGGTAGTAAGGTTTGCGCACGGCATGCCTCCCCTCCCCCGGCCCCGCTCCGCTCTGCGCGGTACTGAATGCCCAGTAACCACGCTGTACGGATAATTCTTTTGAGAGAGACCATTTATAATTAAAAAAATACCTACCAGTTTTTTTCCAAAAATGGAGTCTATTAGTGATGCCTACAAAAAATTTGGACACTGATTAAAATGTCACCCTGTATATTAGTTTTAATCATGATATTATACCATTATACATGCATACATGCACATGCCACCAAAGAGTTCAAGTACGATACACAATATCAGTGTTTATAGATTGTTCGTCGTATTATAGTACCATGTACCTTTCAGATATTTGTGACTTACACAAAACATAGTTTATTGCACACAATATGTTGCACGATTTATGAAGGGTCGTAGGTTTTTAATACTGCGAGATTCCCCAGTAACAACCCTGTTATTATGAGACTGACATATCCATTGGACACATTAAACCTCAATTGCTCAAAGGCTAGCTGGAAGAGATCCCTCATAGGAATAAGTTCGCCTTTGTACTTTGGTCTATTGTGTGACATGTATATTCCTTAACCTGCTGCTGTGTACAATAAAGTGCTTACGGGTTATTCTCAAAAAAGTGGCACCGCCACCTGTCATCAAGTTAATGTTCGAACTTTTATTTATTGTGCGTAATTTTTACGATTGAATTATCAATATATGTTAAAAGACACTTTTTGCACGGAGGCCAGTTGCTACGAAATCAATTTAATGTATTAAGTAACCCCAGAATCAGTTTGTAACTGCTGTTTGTCGTTCACCGGCGGTGTCCTAATGCCGCGGAGTCAAGTTTCGTGTTAAATAAAATGTATTTATTATCTACGTAACTTAATTTAAGTACCATATTTCATTTCGATATATTATCAATGTTTAAAATATTAGTGTTTTGTTTCGAGTTATTTGCCTTTAGAATAGAATAGAATAGAATAGAATCTTTATTTGCTTAGAATAAGTAGGTACATCGGTGTCCTTAGCTGTTATATGACAATAAGTATCTTATTCTGCTATTTGTATTGAGTAATACTAGCATGCAAATATCTTAAATATTACTACTGTTGAATGTCCTGAGACAGGAAATCTTTTACACTGTAATAGTTCTTTACACTTAAGAACTTGATTAATAGGTTTTTAAATTTATTCAGAGGTAGCTCTTTCCAACATTTCGGTATCTTATTAAATATTGTCATGCACATAACAAAGCAGTGACTAGAGTACAATGCCGTCCTAGGAACGCAATCATGCACCAACCGGCCAGGATTTCGTTGGTTTCGAGTGGAAATGCTTGCAGCTGTTTTAAATAAATACATATGCCTCTTAACGAACATGCAGATTTCCAAAATATATAAACAAGGTAGAGGTAATATATTAAGCTTTCTGAAGAGCGGTTTGCAAGACTTGTAGTTAGCGAGTCCACAGATAGCCCGCACACATTTTTTCTGTGCCACAAATGCAATGCCGGAATAATTACAATTTCCCCACAAAATTAGTCCATATCTCAATACTGAATTAACATAGCCATGATATGCAGCAAGAGTGGCCTGCAATCCTGAAGTGCGCCTTAATTTATGTAAAACATAAACAAACCTATTCAATTTGCAACGGACCTTATCTATGTGAGCTTGCCAGTCTAAATTTTTATCTAAAGTGACTCCCAAAAAAGTAAGTCCCTGCAATTCTTGTATTTTCTTATTTCTAAAATGTATATTAATGCTAAGATTTTCACCTCGTTTGGATTTAAACTGTACACAGTGGGTTTTATTAATATTAATTTGTAAGTTATGCATTTCTAACCATTTTATAACAGTTTCCATCATTTCGTTTACTTTACATTCATGTTCTTGTATATTTTGTTTTTTTTCCGACGTAACAATAAAAGATATATCATCAGCAAACATAACAGATTTGCATGGAATTATATTAGGTAGTTCATTTATATAAACGATGAATAATAAAGGGCCAAGTACACTACCTTGCGGAACACCAAAATAATTATATTTTAATTCTGATTTATAACTAGTTTCTACTTTATGTTCATCTAGTTGAACTATTTCTACACATTGCTTTCTATTTAGTAAGTAAGTTTTTAACCAATTGAGCACAAGACCTCTAACACCATATTTTTCTAATTTGTCTAGAAGTAATGCATGGTCTACAAAGTCAAAAGCTTTTGACATGTCTAAAAATACCGCTGTAGTGTGCTGTTTCATATCTAAGCATTTAACAATGTGATGAACAAGATTAAAACTAGCTAATGTCGTCGATTTATTTTTTTGGAAGCCGTTTTGTTCTGGTTTTATTATTTCAAATTTATTAAAAAAATGTATGAGCCTCTTGTACATGCATTTTTCAAACATTTTTGCAAAAATTGGAATCAATGTTATGGGACGACAGTTTCCCATGACTTTTTTATCTTTTTTTTTAAATACAGGCTTTACTATGGATATTTTCAGTAGTTCTGGGAAAACGCCACTCTCAAAGGAGAAGTTAACTAGGTGTGTAATAATTGCGCTAAGTTCATATTTACATTGTTTTATGACATATGTACAAATTTCGTCAAATCCTACAGCTTGCGTATTATTTAATGACGTGATGACATTCACAATTTCTGTTTCTGAGAATGGCATTAAAAACATGTTGTTATTACAAGTGGAGCTCAAAAGAGAATATCTCTTATTCCCGTTATCTAGTTTTGTGCCGGTTTCGTTAGATATACTAATAAAATAGTTATTAAAGTGTGATGCTATCTGATCTGGTTGACTAATTTCTTTATTATTGATACATATTTTATCTATATATGATTTAACGCTTTTATTTTCCGTTTCTCTCTTAATTATATCCCAAGATGCCTTACATTTATTTTTACTATTGGCTATATAATTTTTGTTTTTAATCTTTTGCGCTTTATTGATACATTTTTTCAATATTTTTGTATAAGTTTTGTATTCAATTTTCTTTTGTTCATTTTTCCCTATGTAATATTTAAATCTAAGGATCCTTTTTGTTTTGCAGCTAATTTTTATTCCTTTTGAGATCCACTTTGGTTTTTTATAGAGTCCACATGTTATTTTTTGACGTTGAATCGGGAAACAAAGGTTATAAAGGAGTGAGACTATATCATAGAATTTATTAAACGCTCTATTAAAGTCCTGTTCTATATATACTTCATGGAACGAAAGGTTATTTAAACATTCTTGAAACTTCTTGATATTTTCTGAGCAGTAGTCTCGTTTAACCTTATAATAGAACTTATTTTCAATTAAATTATTGTTTACGTTAAAGCTAAGCATCTGAGCGGTATCATGGTCAGAGAGACCAAGTGGTAAGACGTCGGATTTAGCATATTTTATATTACTTAAAATATTATCAATACATGTTTTTGCTCTTGTGGGTTTTTTAATATGCAGTTTAAGGTTGTAATTTCTTGCGATATCAATCAACTCTTTGCTAATTTTATTTACTATAAGGGTATTAATATTGAAGTCCCCACACAATACGAATTGTTTAAATTTTTTATTAAGATTGTGCAGCAGAATATCTAACTTCTGCAAAAAGTAATTTGGCGGTGAATTTGGAGTTCTGTACAAGCAAACTACTACTATATCATGCTTGACCATTCTTATACCACAACATTCAAATAATTTATCCACTGCAAGTTCCTTCACATTTTCTAGCTCACTGTATATTATACCTTTTCTAACCATGATACACACACCTCCCCTTTTTTCGTCTCTACGAGAGTAAGACGAAGCAAGTTGAAAGTTTTCTAGTTTAAAATAATTCTCATTTCTTCTCTGAATAAATGTCTCTGTAAAACATAAAACGTGTGGGCTAATATCTTTATCACATAGTTCATTTAGAGTTACTTCTAGAACATTTTGCTTTGAGAGGAAGCTGGCAATGTTTTGATGCATTATCCTAATTATTGATGAATTGTTCTGCTTTGGAGCGAAAAAGCTGTTTTTTTGTCCGTGTTGACACTGGATAGTAGTCTAAAATTGTTTTCTGTGTCCTTTTGTTATGGTTATGATGTGTTGTTTGACTGGATTGATTTTCCCAGCTAATAAAATTGCTAATGTGATTAATTATATTTTCTGTACCACGTTTGCTTAACTCCCCCGTTGGCAAGAACATGTCAAATTCCAGGTTCAAATTCGTGTCATAGGAGAAATGTTTTTTATGGAAATTCACGTCGTTTAATAACATTAAGTTAAAGTCTTCTACCTTGCTATTGTATATAGGTTTGCCGAGTTTGTACGTTGGGCAGGCTACTATTATATTTGTGTTCGTAATGCCTTCCAAAGTCTCGTTGATATATTGCACTAATTCACGCTGCTCTACATCTGATTCAAAGTCAGTTTCTCCTATTAGAACAACGCAGTAATCATCTAAACTAAAATTCTCTACTTTACGGTCTATTTGTTTAAATAATTCCTTTATACCTCCACCAGGCGTGATATAATGGCAATAGGCAAAGGTTTGTAGTACGTTATCCTTATTTAATAGGTTACCTATTCGGTGTTTGTTATTTGCGCTTATAATAGCTAATTTTCTTTTTTCTGTGCCCGCATTTCGTTGTACTCGTTCTTCAGAAGGAGGTATTGGTGGGTTTGTTATCTCTGGCTCCTTAGTAGCATTACCGCACGCATTTGCTGTTGTGATTATTTGGTCCATTTGATTTTGTCCAATATCTTTCTGTAGCGTATCTTTTTGCCTGAATTGAGATTCGATTTTTGCAAATTCTTGCTTGTCCAGTCCATTTAATGGATAAAGAGTATTTAAATTTGTAATTGGCGTATGGAGTTTTTGCGCTAGGGCCTCTATTTGTTTGGTAAGGCATGCAATTTCTTTTTCCATATTCTTAACTAGCTTTTCTATATCCATAATTTTTATTTGCACGTTGAATAGGCTCTTGTTTATATTAATTCCTTTATCTGGCGAAGACGGCGTCGATGATATTGGTAAAAGGGAGAATCGCTGGTTTTTTCTTGCATTGGTGGTGTTTTTCGTTTCCATAGAAGAAATATTACACAAAGATTGTAGTACTTCTGTTTCCATGGTAAGCTTTTGAATTTTCTTTTGGAGGTCCATATTTTCTATTATTTTATTCTCTAGTTCGTTTTGAGCACTAGCTAGCGCAAGCTCGAGTTCAGAATTTTTTTCGTGCAGTTCGTGTAATGGTAAGTGAACGTTGGACCCGAGTATAGTACCATCCACGCTCTTTGATAATAATTTACTCGATGACGATAAAGAGTCATAAGATGAGTCGTTTTCATGAAGTATACTATCATTACTAGGTGATGACTGTAAATTCTCATGGTCAATCATTTTCTCATTAACACTTGTTTCGATTGGTGAGGATGTCAACGAGTTTTGGTCTTTATCAATACTTAATGGTTGATCTTGTATAGATTCTAACATGTTAATGCTGCTGATATCAGTATTTGGCAGTGACGATGACGGAAGGGAGGCTTTCAGTGTGACGTCTTTCAGGCGTAGTTTCGACTCCAACAACGGAAGCGTAGTCGAATCGTTAGTCGGTGATGACACTGACAATGGTAAGTCCTCAGATGTGATATGTTTCTTAGGGTTTCCTCTATTTGTTTTCCTGTATGTGATATTAGTTGTGCCACTTAGTGCCTTGTCCTTTTTCACTAAACATAATTTGCACTTCCATTGCTTTTTTGATTCCGTATCCTTTATCCCATGCAGTTTTTCGGAGTAGCCAGCGCAGTCAAATTCAAATCTATTTTTACATGAGGTGCATTGAACAGTGTTTTTGATGTCAACACAGGACTTGCATTTAAAGCAACATACCGTTTGTGCAATCTTGCGGCCGCTCCCTGTAGCTCTCTGGTTGGTTTTATCAGACATTATAACGATATTGTGTACAATGTACACTAGTAGTTAGCCGTATGCAACGAATCTCCTCTGTTCCTGTGTTAAAGAATATTCACTAGACCGTTTCGCCACTCCAGCGGTCAAGCGCTGCAGCGCTGCAGCGGTCCGAACGGCAAGCGAGTATGACTCACCGCTGGCCGGCTCTCGGGTCGTCGATAAAATAAACGTTATATCAAATATTTAAAATGTTTTTTGTTGTATCTTCCAAACTGTTTAATGTATCTTAAATCTGTTTTTTGCACTATATTCTTTATTTCAATAGGAACAAAACGATATAACTCACGTCTATAGTCAATCACTTTTTTACGCGTTTTAGAATTTATAGAAGCGGAGGCAGAAATAACGTGTCTGCTTTGCGCTAGCGTACAGGTACGTTTTTTACTATAAAGTTTGTCCACCGCAGTTTATGTCGCTTATCTGTCATACGTCAAACGCGATCGCTGTGTGGGTACTACTTCATCTCGCGTGCCCCACCCGGCATGAATCGAGACCTCCAGTCACCAGCTAACACATGTTAGAGTAACAGGTCTTTATTGTTCCCGTTGCAAAAATTACGAACATAAACATTACGCGAGCGTGAGTTTGTAATGGGTAAGTAATCGTTATTCTGTCATCCATATTTTGGTTGTTATGCGAACGAATGCAACGACATTAAGTTATAGGATGTAAATAGTGGTTTACTTTTATGTGCATGGATATGCAATACAAAAACGAAATACTTTGTTTGCAATGTTGATATAACTGTTATTTTGTCCATCACCTGCATGTCGAACACCTGTCAAATGAAAAACTTAAGTACGGTGCGGTGCTTGTGGACCTCACCGCAGACACTGTATGGAGAGAAGGGTTGCTCTGGAAACTGCTATCGACTGTGCCTAACCCGACCATCGCAAAGATGTTATCCAACATGCTCTCCCAGTGGCGTTTAAGCGTACACTTGGGCTCAAATGTCAGCAATACCAGAATGCTGAGCAACGGTCTGCCTCAAGGATCCGCGGTGGCGACCTGTTCGACCTGTATATCCACGACCTCCCTGATACCGCTGCCGGGAACTTTATCTACGACGACGATATACTTATGTCTGTGATTTCAAAAACTTGGAAGGTATGTTATCAGACGGCAATAAGGAGTGTAGTGAAAAATAAAATAAAAATCACATACAATAACCACGAACGAAATTTTATTTGATAAGTCTTCCGAAACACTTTATAACAAAAATACCGACAATGGAACGGTGGTTAAAAGGCCGATCAACACCCGGCGGCTAAAAGGTTCAAACCTTAAAAACAAGTTTTACACTTAGAATCGTATACCGTAACCAACCAGATCTTTGACTGACCAGTCATAAAAATTAAACACTGGCAACGCACCAGGATAGATATAAGTCGTAGTTGAGTGGATCCTATATACGTGGGGTATATGAGAGCTGAATGGAATGGGAATGAATGATTGGAATGATACCTAGGAAGCCGATAAAACTTAGCGACGGCGGCGTTAAAAGTGCCTTTCTAAATTTTGAGGAAGATTACTGTAGTCGGATGAAATTATCCTGACCACAATTTGAGCTACTTAGTCCAAAAACTACATTGACGGACTGTTTGTAATTAGCGATAAGTACTTACGCAAAAATCTGGTCAATGATCCGACATCACAAGGAGTGTGTATGGAAATACTAAGCGCCACGCTGGCTTACACCCTATCAATCCTATAAACCTATGCAACCACTTAGCTAGAAAAAAAATGTTGTTTTGATGAACCGATGCGTAGTCCACTCGATGCGGGTCTCCAACAACCACGTTCTACTTCCACGGCTTCTGGAACTGCCGAACTATATGCTGCTCACGGTTGAACCTTCGCGCCAACGGCTACGGCAGCAGCGTTTCATACACCGTGGTAAGGCCCTTATGCCACGTAACCTGGAGCTATAAATTAAAAGAAAGAAGTAAGTAACTACCACTACAGAGACAAGATACGATGTAAATTTTAGGCTTAATCAAATCCGGCTTACCCAGCATGTTACTCAAACATCTGGCTATTAAGATCAATAGAATCAAGTTTACACTATCTCTCCGCAAACACAGGAAACTATTTGGACGCATCGACAGGAGAACTGTTTCAAATGGTGCTCGACACCAATGCACTTCCAAAGACAGGAGAACTGTATCAAATTAATCTTCTCTGTACGAATCTAACGCCAGTACATTGGCTCCCCAAAAAAACTGTATTTTCTAGTCACACTCGAACAACCTTCTATCAGCGCCTCTCGAATCACCTTTCGTCACAGAATTATTTTTCTAATATCTTATTCCAGAAGACGGTCTAGAACAATTCAACTCAAAATTTAAATCACTTTCTGAACTTTACTCTTTAAAAAATACGGCCTATAACAGTGTAGGCCAAAACACACTGATGGCTTGCCCATAAGGCAAACTACAGACCGCTGTAATGTCACCAACGCCATCTACTGAAAACCCATAAAACCACCACAATCGCTTACAGACAACTCTCCGTTAACTGCCAACAACCACCCGCATTACGAGCAACGTTACAACTACACGATAGCCACGCCAGGGTGTGAAAAAAATAAGCAGATATTTATTAAACACGGCGAACATAACGTTCTGGAGCAATTTAATGCTACAGGAGCTACTGGTCAGGTACTGTCGAATATGACGACTTACACCCAGCACAAGTAAGATAGAGGCGTGTTGTGTTTCCACCTGCATAACCGGTGCACCACGCAGGAGTTAGGTAAATGTACAGGGAACTACAATGAGACACAACTTCTTCCATGAATACCTCGGCATCACTCTAGACCGCTCTCTGACCTACAAACATCACCTTACTGGTATGGCTCGCAAACTCCAGACCCGATATAACATCATCCAGAAACTGAGCGGAACGACGTGCTGCGTACCTCGGCGCTGTCTCTGGTGTACTCGACTGCAAAATACTGCGCACTGATCTGGCTGAATAGCATCCACACCACCAGAGGTGACGTCGAGCTGAAATAGGCCATGCGACTTATTTCTGGCACGCTCCAATCTAAACCTTGCCACTGGCTTCCAGTACTGTCAAAGATCGCTCCACCGGACTTACGTTGGAATGTCGCCCTGTTACAAGAAGTAGCAAAGATCCAGAAGAACCTGAGCTTTACCGAACTGAGTTTATGAATTCCACTACTGAACGCCTAAAGTCCAGAAACGCCCCGTGCAGCATTTCCAGAAGCCTGTACCCTGTACCCTGTACCCTCGGCACTATAGGGTTTTGAGCCGACAGGCTGAACTGGGTGGCGGTCGATTGACGGGTTAAACTACTAACCTGCTCTCACTGACGTTAACCTGCAAAAAGTTTCATACTAATTTGTACCAATGTGTCGCTAACCTGTGCCTATTGCCGATAACTTGGTTACAATATGTCTTTCACGCGACATCGAGGACATTCACCTGTCAACTCCATAATTTCAAACGCTTGTATCTTTCAAAGTTATGAAATAAATAGCTTCCCTCCGCATGAGCACGGTTACTTTAATAGAGTTTTAGCGATCCTAATTAAAAAAAATGCAAAATAGCAATATTTTTGAAAAAATTGCAATGCAAAATTGAATTCGCGGTGCCACTTTTTTGAGAATAAGCCTTACATACATACATAAACTGATTAATGAACCAGTCAATATACAGCCACGTTTAAGAAATGTACATCATGTATGGAATGTACAAAAATCGATCAGTTTTTGAAGAATTTATCCTTATTCGGAACCGAGTGTGAAGCTTTATATAAACCTCCTATAAATAACAATCTCTCGAGTTAATTTCTTATAGCACATTTGCAATAATCGAGATCCCTTATCAGCTCTAACAAAACCAGTAGTCTCAGCTAACTGTTATAAATAAAATTAATTAGTTCAAGTTTACTATTTTAGACAGGTAAACCTACAAATGCCATCAATGACCATTTTATTAATCGGAGATTATCTTCAAACACAGCGAGGTAACGGCTTTTACCGGAAATGGTGTTTTTTTGTTCTAATTAAAGAACTCACTTGGAAGTATTGTGTAGTATGTGCATTGCGTCGCCGTAGCGATTGTGCCGTTTGTATATTGATAATGGAAAGTCTTGATATAATATATTGGTTTGAGAATGATCGCATTATTTACGGGGCATTGGCTAGGCTAGTGCAGCTAATGGGCCGTGAGTTCTGTGGGGTAAGCCATGAACTACAGCGGACAGATTAAGTAAGTAAATAGTGTCAATGCCAATTGACATTATAAAACTTTTCTCGTAAATTGTACTCTGAGTGAAACAAGTCCTTATTCACAGTGACAATGGAAAGCCACGGTGTAATATTTGAAATAGAAATGACAATATGGACTTATTCTGGTTTAATCAAAGGTTATCTTGATGAGGCCCGATGGCTAGAAAAACGAGGAGTAACCGCTCTGTCATGCTACAAAATTGTTGAAAGAAAGAAGAAAGAAAGGAAAACAGATACCACATTCACATTACATTACATTTATTTGCAGATACTTTTTATGTTAGTTTCCGGCTATTTATATCGATTTAAAATGTATCGATGTTTAATGAGCTTACCTATTAGTAGGTAGTTTTTGACACTCATGCATGATACAGGAGTACGGCTGCTGTGGCGATGTTTCTTTAATAGCGGCCAGTACCTACTCTAAATCAATAAGGATTAATTTTGGTAAATATGTAAAATATAGATTAGTAGGTACCTAACACAAAATTTACAAAGTTAATATGGCACTGTGACACTTTTATACAATGTTCACGTAGTGCACTAGATCCTATGACTTAACCCACATAGAAGAAACAAAGGGGTAAGAATTACATTAAATATTTGACTCGGCTAGTTGCTGGCGCGTGGCAAGGGCGGACAATCCTTTATTCAAATACATGTAAATTGTATTAGTAATGGAAGGAATATATCGGTCAAGGTCTGTGGCTTTAGATTTTGATGTGTACAATGGTAATGTAGCAGCATCTATAATTGAATACATTTTAAGAACATTCGAGAATAATATTTCGAAGTGCACCCACTTTTGCTGCTATAAAAACACTTAGGGTCCGTTGATTTGATATGAAATTGGAATGTAAAATGTAAGTGTCAGATTGACCTAGTTACGTCGGATAAAATATGAGTAACGCAACACATTTTTTAACAGTCCCTGTATAAGACCTAAAGGATTTTTATAAAACGGAGCCTTAGCCAGATAGTAAGTTTTTCTTTTTCTTAGTCGATCCCTCATGACTGAGGATCTTGACCTTCTCGGGTTTCTCGTCAAGTGGACTGCCTGGTAAAGACAGCATTTAGAAGCCCTCTTAATTGCATCAGTCCAGCACACTGGAATCCTTCATCTAGCGCGTATGCCTTCCACAGAACCAATAATTTATCTGTTTCTCCAGATCATGCCTAGATTAACGCATGGTATATCCAAAGAAACAAAGGGTCCTTTCCTGGCGGATGTCCGAGAGTCGATTGGTCGTGCCGAGTTCCTCTAAGATGAAGTAATTAATTCTCATGACTGTCTACGGAATCCTCCATAGTCACTTCCAGCACCACATCTCAAAGGCATTGATTTTGCTGTGTTCACGGCTTTTAACGCACCGCGCAAAAGATGGAGAACACAAGTGCCTGGAGCTATCGCACCTTTGTTCTCCGATGAATGCTTCTGTTCTTCCACAATTTGTCAAGATTCGCCATAGCGCTTTTAGCCATTCCGGCTCTACGGCTGATCTCTCTCCAGCAGTTGCCGTCGTTTGTTACGAATGAGCCGAGGTAGAGAGGGTAGGAGTATGAGTAGAGTACACAAAGTGATTCAGGTAGTAAGTATTACCTAGTTTTATTAAATTAAAACATATGAAGCTTATTGTGACAGACTAGGTAAATACCTACAGGAAAGTGTTCTCCTAAATACATTTTTATAAATGAGCGAGTTCAACAGCTCAGATATTTTTTTACATTTCAATTAGCTTTGAAACCAAGATAGCCGATTATTGGATAGCAACAATTTGATAAATTCTAATTTTAAGTTCTCTGGTGATTTTATCTGGTGTTTGAGAGCAAAAAATAAATTACTAATCTAGTAATTGGAACTAACTAGTTATCTTAGCTGCAGGTTTAATGACAGACGAAAAAACCGATAACCAGCAGGAAACAAGACGGCAAACGACACGCTTTGTAAAACGAAAATTGCTATAAAAAACTGAATTTATGACTCACAGTGCAGGAAATATTGGAATGATACAGTTATTTCTAATTATTGTTTCGGTAGCAGGTGTTGGTTGAAATTTATATGTCCATTAGATAGTTTACGGGTGGAATAGAGGGTTGAAGTACGGTGGGGTTGAGAGGGGTTGATCGACGCCCGGCGGTCACGCGCATGATTTTGACTTTAATTGGACAAGGATAATAATAAAAATTAAGGAACAAAAGCATGTTGATTGCTCATTTTAATAACTTTAGTATTCTTCTTTGTAAGCGGGTTGTGGAGTTATAATATAATAAAATATGTAAATTAAATAACAAGCCATCCACAAAATGTGAATAGTTGTATAGTAACAATTTAAAAAAAAACACTTCTCATGCTCAAAAAGTGAGTCATATTAGACTTAGCAAGCGGGGCTAAAGTAGTACATTTAGCCCGTAGGGAAAATATGTATACATATTTATTTTATAATTTATAAAACATTTTGCCATGGCCAAGCAAGCCTTCAATTCAAAAAGACCTTTGCTCACAGCTAAAATATCACGCTCAACTCGGAAGAAACTGGTTAAGGTGTACATCTGGAGCATTGCTCTCTACGGCTGTGAAACGTGGACCATGACTCAACGGGACAGGGAAAGGTTGGAAGCCTTTGAGATGTGGTGTTGGCGGAGATTAGAAAAGATCAGTTGGACGGAGAAAAAGACTAATGAAGAGGTTTTGCGTATAGTCAGTGAAAAAAGAACTTTATTAAAAGTTATTGAAAACCGAAGAGGAAAAATGATAGGACATCTTCTTCGTCACGGTGACTTCATTAAAGTTATAATGGAGGGAAAGATAGAAGGAAGAAGAAAAAGAGGAAGACCACGAAGAGCTTACATGGAGCAGCTAAAGGAAAACATTGAAGTTGAATCTTATAGAGAGTTGAAGGAAAAAGCAGAGAATAGAACAGAATGGAAATTACTCCACCGACAAAAGCCAAGCTCTTAAATAAATGATGATGAAAACATTTTAATTTGACCAATCACAACAGTTGAATATTACATCCACTAATCACAACTCTTTAAAAAAACATTAGTATTTGCTATCTACTAACCAGAATACAGCTAGACATTAAAAACGAACAATCAGGAAACAGAATTCAATTCAAACATTAGGTGTTTTTTATTCCCTAATTCACAATAATTAAAGAAATAAACGCCTCTGACCGACTACAGCTCCGTCCAAACGTTCGAGCGTGGTTGACTGCATACATGACATAAGCTATGAAGATCGAGCGGGATAGACTGTTGTCTATCTCGCTTTATCGTATGCCCCGCGTATGCTGTCCGCCACGCTCGGCCGTTTAGACGCCGCTATTAGACGGTCAGAGGCGTTTATTCGTGGTGTGAATATTTTGTATCTGTGTCAAAGCAGTTTATTAAAAAGAATGGCGCCAAATTGAATAATCTTTTCGCCTTGGTATAGTTGTTGATTGAAAAGTAGAGTGAATAACACTGGTCTAAAAGCCATATTTCCCCTCGAATTATTTCCCCTCACTTCGTTCGGAAAAATATCCATCTCGTGGTAATATGGCTTACTTTAGACCCTTGTCATACAATCTACTATTGTACCACAGACAAGATAATTGTATTAGGAAAAATGCATTATAAATATGAGTACTTGAAAACCTCTATGTTTTTGACGAGAATCGGTCATAAACTCACTTGACTCAACGACGACTATGCTATTCTTCTTCTTGGAGGGTTACAGCGACTAATAAGCGTTTCTATTCTTGGTAAATTTTCTTTCAGTCACTAGTCAGGTCGATGTCGCTGTAGCTGGTTCACGAATCTGCGGTGATCAAAATGTTGATGAACGACAACCTTAAGGTTCATAAATTAACTGAAAGGATTTTGATTTCTTAACTGACCTGATGAGAAATACTGTGAGTACTACTCAATAAGCAAGTTAATATAATAACTGCAAGGCCGATCATGTTGACAATGTCGATGATGTTGATTGTTACTTAATATATAACAATGTAAGTTAATATGTTTTTATGGGAAAATCTTATTTCATATCAAGATATAGTTTTATATTTATTGACACTTGATGTAATATGTAAACATGTCAACCTGTGACAAACAGCTCACATAGAGTAAGGAGGTTGAGGTGTATTATAGCACATGTCATCTTTTTTCACGGGGAGAAAGACGGTGGTGAAATTCTAACGTACCCCTAATTATTTATATATATAAACTTTTTTAACAATGTACTACGATTAGTACCACAATTTTATTTATAAACTTATATGTATTGAATATTATTTAGTTTGTATTTTTTATGTATTTATACCGCTCTTAATGCGAGTCGCGCAGTATGCTGTCCCGCACACCTGACTGGATCCACAGAAAACCAACGCCGTTGGCACTGCCGTGTCAACTGCATTGCTGAGTGGAGACCTTTTCGGTAGCACATCCCTATTTGATAGTTCTTAAGGTGCACTATGTGAATGCATGTGTAATTATGTGTTATCTGAATAAATTTCTATTCTATTCATGGGCCGACTGGAACTGCGGAGCTTAGGGACGCTACGATTCTAATTGGTGATGTTTGTGTTTTACCATTTGGCGGCGTAAATGCAGTGCCAATTTGGTCTAAGCTCTTTTTTTTACCGGTTATTCATAACAATGGAAAGATTAATTACTATACTATCAGCGTTTCTAAACGAACTACTTAGATCAAATAATGCCTTTCATATCCATGCAACACCGAATTACGAAGATCTACTTTCTGCCCCGTTCAGCTGCATAGCTTCTTTGCTTCCACATTACTGACATTCCACAAGCCAGATGTTCCAAATCTTGTTTTTCATCTCATTCTCACCTAACAAATTGAATTACCTAACAATTTGCCTCGAAGCTAAAGCGAAGTAAAAACTCACTGTTTGCCTGCCCATTACCAGTGCGCGAGCAGCGTGACCGAAGGGTTGCGAGCCCCTGTCGTTAGTACATCTCTACTGATCTTATAACAAATAACAATGTTGAGCTTTGTGTTCAACGTCCGAACATTCAAATTCGTATGTTAAGCGATTGTGGTTGCACCGTTTTGTTTCTGTAGCTTACTGTCTCTAAGTCTGTTGCTACTTAATTAACAGAAATGTAATTTTGTTTTTTGTCCCTGTAAGAATACGGTCCATTTTTGATTATATCTGAACATCGTAAGCTCTTATCCAGGTTATGCTTCGCAGATCACAAGTAAGGGCTAGATGACCAAAGGTTTACGAGATTCTTTTCCTGCAGGCTTAGGCGTTATTTTATGGTTCAGATAAAAGGTTTGGAAAACGGGAAGTGTATTTAGGTTATTATAATCAGTTATATGATCATTGTTTGTTCATGAGACTTGTATCCACCAATTATCTTGGTATGTTACTGCCCACTTCCGATTGAACCGGTTCAACGACCATTTGCGAATCAGCAGCCATTGATAATGCGACAATGATCGAAGGAAGCAGATAGTGCAGTATCGCCAAAACTGTCGCCGCGCAGTGTCAATGGTATATGTACTAATACGGGTGTAGACTCAAAATGTACTATTGAGTACTCCAAAAGAAAGAAGGCAACAAATATGCTCACTGACGAAAGTCCCATTCAGGTATCTCAAAGAATTACGAAGCTACAACTGTTTTATTCCTATACTGTTATATATATATATATATATATATATATATACCATTTACAAATATTGCTTGTATATAATTTGTTTTCTCCTTATTTTTCTCCCAAGCTGAGCTCGTTCGCCCAGGGACTATTGGTTGTTAGAGAGAGAAAACGCTCGCAGATCGTCACGTCACGATTTGCGAGCGTCATAGTAAATAACAATCGTTTCATATCAAGGTGCGTTTTGCGGAAAAGGGACAGAATATACCCCCTCTTAAAACTCTGGACACTTGCTTTGTTACTTTTTTCTCCATTTGTTATTCGTTACTTGTTGTTGTGTGTGTTAATCCTCTTAGGGGAAAATTCAACATTATTGGTTATTTTATTTGGTGTCTACACCCCTATTGATGACAAAAATTGGAGCTAATGATATATTTCATTCAAGTGAGATTAATTCCATTTTATTAACTCCCGATGCCAAGAGAGGGGTGTTATAAGTTTAACGTGTCTGTGTATCTGTCTGTGGTGTCGTAGCTCCCAAAATGATGCTCCGATTTGAATGCGGTTTTTTGTGTCATAGATAATTTTATCCCGAGTGTTCTTATTTCAATTTAGCTATGTTTTATGAAAATTTGTTTAGCCGTTTTTCAGATATTGGGCTTTGAAATGAAAATGTCGGGGGTTTTTCAACTTTTCTAAGTTGTAGTTATCGTTGCTTTCGTGCAACGAAAACGAGTAGTGTCGTGGGGCACTGGGTTCGAACGAAGATATCATAATTGCAATTCGTCATCCCATAGCAAACTAATCATTCCGTCAGTCTGTTTTTTCCGAGCCATCGAGTCGACCCAGCGAACTGAAATTAATGGGCACATGAATATTCATATTCATTCACTCATTCGTTCGCTCATTCGCTCAGTCACTCCCTTGGTTTCCAGCTCATTATTTCATAAAACTCATTACTGTTGATCTATCTATCAGATATACAACTTTGTAACGTATCTTCGGCATCGTTTCTTAATTTTAAATAATTATTTTGTTGAATACGTAGGTACAACTAGGTATAGGTGTAGTAAAAAAACTTTTCGACAGGCCAGGTAAAATTTCAACTTAAGTCGCTGTAACTGTAGTTATTTATTAAAATGTAAAAATTAAGACAACATAGATCTGGTCTGAGCTGAGCGTAATTAGCGTTGGTGAACTACAACTAAACCTTTCGACCTCGAACGATGCTGATAATTGTGTTATTTATTTCCGTACATTTGGAAGCTACATAAGTTGGTATGGCACATACTTACAATCAAATTGGAAATGTACTCTCCCAATTCGACTCCACATATCACTGTCTCATGTTTCTTAATCATTCCGTATATGGTGTACACACTAAAGCTTTTGACGGTGTACAGCGTCTTCCATATCCATAACATATCCTCGACAGGCCCGTGCGCTGAACCACGCGCGCGTGCTCCGGAACGGCGCACACGCCGCGCCGCCACCGCGCGTGCGCGACCGCCGGCCTGTGTCATTATGGGGGGTGTCACAGCCTTCCCAGAAAGCCGTATACGCATTGGTTAGAATATGTAGTTACGCTGTTTGAATTCGAGGATTTTCGACATGCTACGGCAACACATAACTTTGAACACATGGACCCATTGGTCATGTACGCAACCTGCGTTGCGTTATACTTCTGCTTCGATTCCGTATTGCTGTCTTAACAGATAAATTTATTGTAACTAAACGGTGTTTTCATAGGCGATACGCTTTGTTTAAATGCATTAAGTAAACAGTGTATTTAGTTAATTTTAACGTGGCACCTGTAAAGTAATAATTATTATGATGTACAATGGATTATATTATTCAGACGAGTATTTTAAATATGACAACTAACCATAAAAGTCGACAATCCAGTCGCATCACCTTGCAGAAATTACACGTCACACCTCCGTTTATTTCAATTAAGTTACTTTAAAGAACAACTTGTATTAATTACGGGCCATAACGTGAGGGTTTAAACCTTTCAGCTGTTTGCGGATATTCTGTAATTATAAATCATAAAAACCATCCCTGTAAATCTTGATCGACAAACTTGGGTGGTCACGACGACCCTTAAATTATGGCAAGATCGCAAAGATAATGCGGTGCTCGGCCGAGCTTAAATAAATAATAATCTTTAATCAAAGTGGCAGTTGGAGGTCTCGCAATCAGTTGCATGAAATTAATGCGAATTGAAGAAAATTGAGGTTGTACTAGAAGCAAGGTCAAAAATAATACCTACCTGCTAATTAATTTTAAAAATAAGTTGGTAAACATCACGAAAACATACTTTACCGTT
This sequence comes from Epinotia demarniana, assembly GCA_945867215.1. NCBI lineage: Eukaryota > Metazoa > Arthropoda > Insecta > Lepidoptera > Tortricidae > Epinotia > Epinotia demarniana. Next base: position 31,491,999 of record OX244260.1, read on the forward strand.
GTTAATTACCAATATACCTACACATTCCAGTTATATATGCTAGAAGTATATGACATTCATAACCTAAAGAATTTACGTGACTTGCAATACCTTATTACAAATTACTTTTTATTGTGGTTCGGGTTAAAATAACTACCGCGCTTAATGGTTTGAGGGTAATGAAATGACTCTATTACAATGAATTTCATTCAAGAAGTACGACTTATTCTAGTCAAGGGTCGGTTCTTAATGTTCTTATTAACTCTTCTTTCATCAGTCCTTAAATTACAATAAATAAAAATGTAAATTGTGAGTTAAATTTGTCAGTTGATCAGAGAAAATGAGGCGATTATGATTACAGCCGAAGCCGACATAAACATCGGTATTTACTCGATACAACTAGGATGTATAATAGGATCTATGTAAAACACACTTACGTAAACAGTGATGGAATCAAATAACACCGTGTAACATAAATAGTCGAAAACACCTGGTGGAAAAACAATGGCGTCCCGTACGCTGGAGTCTAGGGCCACAAAGCGGGTCGGGTGTCGGTGCCCTGCCGGAACGGGCTGACCGACACCGCGCCGGTCTAACGTTACCAGACCAGCGCTGCTTGGCCTCATGGTGTACAATGTATTAATTGATTAAAACAATAGAAATAATACCGTTTTGACACTTTTCAGTGCGAGGAACCCGCTAGATCGGTTCTGATCGTAAGCGCTTCCTTTACATTACGATCTTTCGCATGTCATCGACTTAGCGTAGCGGTGCGAAATACCAGTGAATGTGTTAAACGACATTAAGAAGGAGGGGAGGGATAGATAATACAATTATTACGCAACTTGTGCTAGATATCTTGATGGAGTTTTTAATTTAATACTTTTAAGTATGCTGACTAAAAAACTGCCTGTAACAGAGGGACAGACACCGAGTCGTCTCATGAAGTATAATATATCCTGTTGGACCAATTTTAGTAGGGAAAAATAAAAATATTCTTAGTTCACACACTTTAATAGAAACATTATGAGTTATTATATGTATGATTTTACTGCTTTTGACTGCTTGCTTATTGTACATATGTAATAAGTTAGAATAATCACAAATGTTATAAAATTCACAAATTACTTGGTTGTATATATAGATACGGAGCTCGTCCTACACTGGGCATTCATAAGCAACAGCAAGCAACAGTAAAGGAAGTTATGGTCGGCGGTCGATATGAAGAACTTTTTGTAATTAAACACTGCTACACTTGTTGGTGAGCTAAGATTGACTTATAAGTAATACTAGTGCGGTATTTGACTTATTTCGACAGCTCGTAACAAGGCTCTCATGACATAGCCTGGATATTGTCACGAGTCTTTTCACATTTCTATTCCAATTATGAAAAGTAAAATTTGATCGAACGTCTGACTTTTTGTATAAAGTGACGATTTAATTACGTGCTGTTCTCTAAATAAATCAAACTTTTAGAAAAAACTCGAGGTATACCTGTACTTTTGTGATGTCGTTGAGTCTACGTGTGCAAGCGAACATCATTGAGTAAATACAGATTTTATCAGAACCGAAAGTGCATCGGAGACCTATTAAAATTATCTTCGGCACATCGGGTGAGGGCGGTATCGAGATAACTGAATCGGTACTGTGGGACGTGGCTAGAATACCTACAGTTAAATGGTTTAATGATTCATGCCATTCCCATACATCTTCACCTTCAAGTAAATTGTTGAGTCATTTACATGACCCGTGCATACGTGTCCAGGTCAATGTTAGTCATTTCATAAGTTGTAGGTTCTTTTTACATAACGAACGGAAACATTAATAGGTAAGGTGATAGTGCATCATCGTCATCATTTAACAATCATGTTTTTCTTTTTCTAAATCAATTTCAGCCATCATTTAAGAATAGCATATAGCTATTAGGGCATATTTATGCATTGGGATTTATGCCAGTGAGTGTATAAGTTATACTTCAGATATTTTATTTCAATTAGCTTAATTCGTGAAGTTATTCACTAATGTTTATGCAAACCTGAATCCGATTTAATTACCAATTAAGTCTGACAATTCATATTAATTTTTGATTGATCGCTGAACAGATTTCATATCGACCCCAGCAAATACTAAGATTTAGTCGATCCTTAATGTTTATTGGCATTGCCTAACGTCCGCCATGATTCACGGGTTGTGCAAGTCGAGAACTTAATATTTGCTAGAGAGTTCCGCGAATGTGCCATTGAAAGTCTATGGTAATTGTAAAGATGTTTGACAGTACGAGTAATGTGTACTTACGTTATAAATATAACGGCTGGTTTAGGTGGTTTTGTTTATTTTAGTGTGTCTATACAATTAATACTAAACCAACTTATCACACAGCAGTGAAAATAAAGCATTTAGAGTAGAAACACATTTTAGTAATAAAGACGAAGAATTATAGTTCAGCATTGTTATCATCTGACAATGATGCAGTTAACTAACTTTAAAACTTGTTTGGAATTCAGAAAAAATGCCCTTTATATATTTAACTTAGTTTTAATTTAATTTAGTTAATGTTAGTTATTACCTTGTACACTCTTTCTAAACTTTACACTCTTTGGCACTCTTTGAGGGAGGCCTATGTCCAGCAGTGGACGTCTTTCGGCTGGTATGATGATGATGATGATAAACTTTAGAAAATTAATATTTGATAAGTATTCGGAAAACCGTTTAAATAAGTTCCGGATCGAAATTGTTTTATTTTTGTACAGTAGGTACAGTTTAAAAATGATAGTTTCTTATGCACACACGTATGAGAAATCAGTAGAGCACTTGTTTAACTGTGCGTCTCCGATACCGGCATAGTTCAGCGAACACTAATGCCGCGAAGACCGTTCCACCCGTCCTCCGAGCCAGGGTAGAGTACAGACAAGTACAAAAATATGAATTTAAATCGAAAATAATTTAATCCATACTTAATATTATAAATGCGAAAGTGCGTCTGTTTGTCTGTCTGTTACCTCTTCACACTTAAACCGCTGAACCGATTTGGATGAAATTTGGTATAGAGATAGCTTGAGTCCTGGGGAAGGACACAGGATAGTTTTTATCCCGGGAATCATCCCCTAAGGGGGTGAAATGGGGGTGAAAGTTTATACGGAGCTACGATATAAATAACAGAGTTTCACGCGGACGGAGACAGAAGCTACTAGTACTTCATAAAAATAAGGAATAAGTTATATCACATGAACCAGTTAAATTGTGTTCAGTGGCATCTAGGTGAATTGAAACAGACAAATGTGTACAAAATATTTATGTACCTACCTAACTATTGAATCGGGCTTCTATTTAGGCTTGAGCTTCAAGTGTCTGATTCTAACTATACTTAATATTTATCTCTAACTTATTTACAAGCTTCGTATGACATGTCGTAGCACACCATCTGACTTCATGTGGATGCGGAGAAGGCTTGCAAACACACGTAGGATCTATTCAGTATATGAGAAAAACAGGATTAATAGGACGGTATGTAACTATACTTATACATCGGTTCCCTAAGATGTTAAATTAAGATGAAACCTAACCTTTCGGTCGGGAAGCTTACCTACCAACAAACACCGATCTATCATCGAACTATTATTATAGCCTTGTCTCTCGACCCCACAACGGTGTATGAAATAATAGGAATACCTACCTACTAATTTAAATGTAACTTCTGAGAGTGTCTGTACATATAAACGCCATAGTCTACTAGATTGATGCACAAGCGTTACAATTTTCTAGTCAATTTGAGCCGCTTTCCGACTCACGTGTATACGATTGGTACTTGCCTTTGTAACTGTACCGCTGTACGTTAATATTACTTTGGTCGCCGGGTGTACATCCTTAGGGAATGTTAAACACCTCGGAGGGACAAGAGGAACTCGGATTGCATAACACGCCATGAGGACGAACATTTAAATGTTAACTTGAGTTGACACAATATATCTTGGGTAACAAATCAAATATTTGAAAAAATATGATGATTTACGTTCAATGCCAGCTGTAAAGGTCTTTCGTTCCGGTTAAGGATACATTGCAACCTACTCAACCTAGACTACATAAGCAGACATGTATATTCAATGCAGTGTCCGTATTATCATTACACTATAACAAATATAATGGATTGGTGTCTATTTTTATAGAGTATTATGAAAATTATGAAATAATTTGCGTATTCTATAATAACATAGTTTATATTTGTAATAAATAAACTTTTCGTTTTTGATTGTTCTTGTTACATTTTTCCTATTTATCTGTGACTTAAAATTATGATAACGATTTTAATAACGATTGAAAATAAATAAATAATAATAATTTATTGATAAACCGAATGTACTTACATCAGTTTTACTATAGACTAGGGGCTTCTGGCAGGTGTTTCTGGCAAAATAATCAATGTAATAATCTAAAAAGATGATCTATTATTCAAGTTCAAACCCCAGTAAGGGCCAATATTTGTGGAGAGCATGAATGTGTGCTGAGGTGTGCATATTTTACATAGATTTTAGTATGTATATAATTAGGTTTATTCCATATCGTCTGTAATATATTTTACCGTAACACAAACCATATTGAGCTTACTATATATGGGGCTAGGTCAATTTACGTAAGGTAGTCCAGTGACTCATGCTAGTAACATAAATTGGTTATATTATACCAAATTAGACTTTAGTTATATCTGGTAGAGTTCAAAGATTTCAATCGGAGTCACACGATTATTTTTGATAGAGTTCTGAAGAAGCATAGTTTCATGCTCACCTGAACCTGAACAGTTTTTAGATAAATATATATTCCAGGTCATGCGATTTGAATTTTACACTTTCACCATACCCCAAACGGTCGTGGGGGTAACGGGTGTCTCGGTCTGCTTGCGCGCTTTCGTAAGCCGATCCTGCTGATAGCGCCTGCGCATCGCCCGCGCCGTCCGCAGCGACGTAACCGCGTGCGCAGGACACGGGACATGGGCTCTTTTGATTCGTGTGACGTTGTGCTAACGTTTTATAACATTATAGGAAGATATTGTGGAATACAGTGGAAGTATGTCGTTTCTAATGTAAATATTTTAGTGTTTGCTTTCCGTTCTGACCTTTCAAAATAATAGTACATTACTTAGGACGATAAAACTTAACGTTTCCGACGCAATAGCGATAGCAAATCAGGGCTTCAATAATGGTTTTAGCTTTTTAACCCAACCGTATATTTATTACGAGACTTACACGACGTAAAAGTTCACCGAGTCAGCGCCTTCTACTACTGACACAAGTTAACATTTCACTATTACTTCCCTTTTTCACCGCTTGTTTCCACTGTGTTCTCACTCCGATCACTACTTCTCTCCGAAAATCCACTCCGAGAACTCGCTTCGGAACTTTCTTCGAGACTCCACTCCGAGTTCTAGACGATAATTCCGATATTCATTTCATCACTCATTTGTTTTGAGTAGCGTAAAGCATGTCCAGAAATTTGGGCTCTCCTGAAAAAATTGTATTTTTTCCCTTACCTTAATTTATTTACAAGCTAAAACGTTTATGTAAAGTTATGGGTCTGTATACAATGTTATGTGGGCCTGGCCGCTTGTACCAGCACAAGCCATTTAAATGTTACAGTCATTTTTTTTCAAATATATTGTTCCAATATCTAATCATATGAATATTTCACCATTAGCCGACAATTCTCAATCGCTGGTATCCAATCATCATCATTTTATTCATTACATACATGTATCTAATTAGCAACCTGCCCCGGCCTTGCGCGTTTGCAATCCTCACAATTAAAGACTCAACAACAAAAAGGCAGCTAAATCGGTCGAGACTTTTTCTAATTATGATATTTTTGCGGTTCTATTATATTATCACACTGGTGTTCATAAGGACATACTGACAAGAATAGTTGATTACTTTCCCACGAGTAATTATTTCTGATATCGGAATATATATGGGCAACGGAATTTTCCGTTACCAATGCCATGGGCATTTGCGTTACATTCAATATAATTAAGAATAACAACCGACATCATTAAAGTAAATAGTCTGAATTAAATTAAATCATCGCATGAGAGTTTTAGAATTAATTAAGTGCAAAACACGAGTAAGTATTTCTGATATCGGATATGGGCAATGGAAAATGAAGCTGATAGAGGCATAAATGCCCACTTAACATTAAACATAACAACGGACACAGTTAAAGTACTCTGAATTAATTCCTTGCGTAAAAGCAGGTAAAAGTGTTAGAATAATTTAATCGCAATGAATAGCACTGTACTTTCTACCCATGCGCGCAATATCTTTAAGTGAGTGATATAATAAAAAGTGTTATTACTTCCTATTTCCGCAGGTTAATTGCCAAACTGCAGCCGATCTGTTTCATTGTTGACCTTACGTACAACTTACCTATATGTTATCCAAACCAATATAAGTCCCAATAAAAAAAAAGAAGAATTAATCCGCTGGTGTTTCTTTTTCATTTTACTGTGTGAGATAGTTTTCTGAGTTTAGTTAGTACGCGTGCCATAATTTAACCTTTAATTTAAAATAGCCGTCAAATAATAAAGGGGACGAGCCCCAACAAGTTATAAATAAAATTTAATAAAAATACCGTCAAGGCACACATATCTACTAAGTACATTGTGAGCAGGCTATATTGAAACGTTAAATAATTTTACTAGCTAAAATTCCTACATGTCACCTGCGATTGTCAAATATTTATTTTATTTCAAAGATGAAAAGAAAGCAAAGGCATCTTACAGTTGCCACTTAATGAGACGGATCAGTGAGGGTAGAATTATGTATACTGTAACGAGTGTCTACAAATTGTTCCTAATTACCATTTAAATGATTGCAATTGCCATAACTTTACCAAAGCTTTACGAAAGCGTGTAAATAAAATAAAATTAAAGACATTTCAGGCGGTAATACGGATAATATTGCTGTTCCGCAGCAATGTGCTACACTTAATGCTATTAAAAAAACATGAAACATAAAAAAATTACGATCAAACGATCATACAAGCCACTTCATTATTGGAATGAAGGATTAGTTACAATGTAACGTGAGTTACCTGGTAATCGTTTACATATAGGTCACCTAAACACCTTATAAACTCTAAGTTAATTACCACGTATTAGATGTCTCAACAGCTGCTTCGAAGGAAAAAACAAAAAATCGGCCAACGTCGGTCGGGCCACGAGGAGTGTAGGGTTCAGTAGTTGCCTGTCTTTCTAAGCTGGACTTCCGCCATGAATTTGTACGGAAGTGTGTCGACCTGTACTTAGCCGTGATAGTTTTCCTTTTAAATTCATTATACTCATAAGTATGTTCTACTGCCACGATGTTTTTCACATTCCCAGTAGCATTCATTTAGCCGCCAGGCCCCCCTGACACATGACTCGAACAAGCTATAAAGCCCCAATATCTCGCAAACGAATCCCCAATTTGGAAAACTGAAAAAAAAAATATCCCCACTATAGGGATGTACACCAAAAAAAATTGTTTTTCACGTTTTTTTTTTCTGTGTTTTCGTCGTGATTGATTTATATACCAATGCCGAATTACAGGTTTCTAGTAGTAATGGTACTGAGCTAAGCCGAAGACGGCCGGACAGACAGACGGACGGATGGACGGCCAGACGGACATGGCGAAACTATAAGGGTTCCTTGCTGACTATGGAACCCTAAAAGGCACTTATAGCACAAAACTGACGCAATTACGAAAAGATCGACAAAACACATACATCTGGTTGTTTTAGCCCTTTAAAAAAAAAAGCTTTTATGTGAAGTTGGAATTTAATATTACGAACCAGGGGTTCCTGACGCTACGAACATCCTTATATTCTGAATAAAAATTAGACTATGAGTTCGTAAAGTTTTTTTTTTTTTTTAAACCCAAGTAGTCTCATATTTAAAGAACAGACATAAGGCACAAAGACATGGAGGTTCATTAATTTATTATGTTCACAAAACAATTAAATTATGGACACACAAAATCATAAAAATAAATTACCTGTCCTCGACGCAGTATCGCAGTAGTAAAGTTGATGGGACGACAAAATGATTATAGTCAACAGTTTAACACGTTGTCATCAACATATTAAAGAACACTATCTAGGTATGAGAGAAAGCAGAATATAACACCTATCATAACAATACCCACAATACATGTGAATGATTAAACCAAGTAAGAACTGGAAATTCTCCACACAATCCGTATTCTTAAAAATACTTCTAAATATAAAAATTACTGCATTGAGTACCTAACCCTACCCTATTTATTTTACCTCTATCTCTTTAGAACAAAAAAGGGTTAAAGAGAGGTAGTGAAAACAGACGATTAATTACGTTCCAATTAAAGCTGCGCGTACGCTTGTGATGCATTAATAAAGGGAGGGAACCAACCCCTCGGGAGTACGACACTTCCGACACAATGTTCAGGCTCGTTATTTTATTATTATAAATATGAAGCAAGAGGTATCATTTGTCATAATAAATATCTTATGATTTAGTCCCGCGGGGTAATCGCGGATTTTTTCAAACGCACGCTAGGACACATATTCATAACGGTAATGTTTGACGCTGAAAATTATAGTTCCTAATTATTATTTCATCACACTTGCTCGTCAATGGCGTTATTACTTGCGAGCGTACAGAGCAGTTATAGCCGTTTTACCTCCCACGGGGTGTTAAGTTTAGTTTTAAAATATAGAACCCACTCATACTTCACTTCGGACTGAGGATGTTTCCAATCAGCCAAGGTGTATTTCATATCTTCAAAAGTTTGCTACAACTAACTTTTAATGTGTATAAAACATATCTTTATATTAAATTTGACTGCAATTCAATGTTTAGTATTTATTACAAATGTATTTTTCATCACACTTGCTCGTATAATGTTTTTAAGTATTTACAAATCGTGGCTGTATACCGAAGATTCTTTGCCATACGCGCCTCACGTCAAATTCAACAAAATGGACGACTGACATGTTGCGGTTTTTATTACGATTTGTATTAATTTCATCTAAAATTTATTTGTTTCCTCGCAAATGTGATGAAAAACATTGTGTATAACACGGGGGCGTAAGAATATTGCAAACTCGAGTCATCAAAAGCCCTCCGCCTTCGGCGTCGGGCTTCTGATAGACTCTTGTTAGCAATATTCCACTTACGCCCCTCGTTAAACAATGTACTATATCCTAATGCACGTTCGGACACTCACATATCTAAATAATTAAGATGTTCTTATCGCCCTACAAAATTTATAGGTGCTCTAATATTCAAGAGAGATAAAACAAAAAAAGAATTCTTGTTTTATCAGCAGAGCTCATTTACCACAACCGCAAGTAGAACAGAACCTAACAGTGCTAAGAAAAATATTAAATTTACACATTTCACAATCGGGTTCTTGTTATCGTGATTTTACATTGTTACCACACCGTGAATATTTTATATCGTCGGCCCAACCTAATTATTTATTAAAAATAATAAAAAAACCCCGGCACCGGATAGGAAGTGCAGTCGGAAGGGGAGAGTGGGGAACGGACACGTGCGCACTTACCCTTTCTACCCGCACTCACCCTTTCATACAAATCCGCTACAAGCGCGCCGAGGGTGGAACACATGTCAATGGGACCTGCGGACGGGGCTTTTTATTTTTAATCTGTTACAATATGTTTTGATTATTAATATTGGTTAAATTTCGACGGGTGGAGTGATGTCTAATACTTGGCACACGTCAACGTCATGTACACTATACCTACTATACATATGTAACAATATAACATATGTTCAGTAAGGGCATAATAATAAAAACATTAGAGCCAAGGGCTGAGATGTAAAACACATAATTCGAAATGATTGACATTTGTAAAAAGAACTCAAAATCCGTTCCACATAGTTCCATTTTCAAAAAAAACCTTTTACGCAATCTATCGGGTTTGACCGCATAGCTCTCATATGTGCATCATTTATGAGCATATTACACCTGGTTCACGAAAAATGGTTACGTGGGTCACCGTTATTTTTTTTAACTTTAAATAGTACCTAGCAGTGTAAGAAAATTACATAGTACGTAGCAGTATGAGTTTATTGGGAATAATAAACGAAGCAGGTTTGCGATTTAAAAAGTGAAGTTATACGAATGTGAACTTATCCCTTTGAGGGATCTTTTGCAGCTAACCTTACATGTGAATGTTATAGTATCTCTATAAGAAGCATGTATGCATTCCCGTAAAATGTATTTTGGATTTTAAGTATGTGGTTATAGCTTACTGGATGACGAAAATTTCTGCGTTCTGGTCTTATCCAGAGGTTCTCAAATAGGGGCCTGAAAATGCGTCGAAATGGTTCCAGTAAAGGATGATACTGCTTGGTTTGCTTCGCGCCCGACTTGGCGGGGGCACTGCCGTGCCCCCAGATACGTTTCCGACTCCAAACCCACTGCGAAAGCTATAGGTAGTCATTCTTAAAATCCTTCAGTTTAATGTCTCCAAAACCGCCAATAATTATGAAAAAATCATATAAGCCATAATAACCTCATTATAATTCCACCACGATATCATCGCGAACCGTCAAACTGTTTTGTACCAACTTTATCAGCCATCGCACTTCGTAAACTGAGGAAATCGCCAATTGTAAAACAATGCACCAATCTACCATCATTTGATCCAACGCCTACCATCCATCCCGTTCTCACTTAACCAACAAAGCATGGGCAAGAGTGAGACTGTCTTAAGTTTTAGTGTTGGTGGTTGGAACGGTTGTTTATGAAGATTGCTATCTTTAAGTGGTCTACATTGTTTTTGTTTTTAGCGGTATTTAATGAAGCATTAAATGTTTTAATGTTTCGTCTATTTTTGACCGCTAACTGCAACATTGAATTAAATTGGATAACTTTCACAAGATCATATATGCTTTTAATAGCGAATATAAAGGTGTTCTCATTAATTATACGAATTGGATATAGTAGTAGCAGTTTCTTGCTTATTACGATAATTGGATATGTACCTAAATAACTACATTGAAACAAATTTAATCAAAAGTTAATTTTAATAACCGCAATAAACCCACGTAAAACTCACTTCTTCCTGAGCTTAATAGTCAAGACTTGAAAAAGTTCTTGCAATAATGAGTCAGTTCGGGCTTTAGAAGAGCTTTTGGCTTCAGCACCCTTGTTCTAAACGCGATGAAGGGCTGATAGGCCTAATGTCACTGTAGTGTTTTTTATTAGATCAATGGCGAGAAGATATGATAATACTCTTATTACTAAATTATGTTGTGTATACATTTTACGTGCCTGTGCTGCCCGAAAATATTTATATGCATGTTAATACATGTTTTACCTTGCTTATAGAATATTAGTTGGTGCTCCTCCGCTTTTTCGGTGCGGTCTCGGTGCGATATCAGTAAGCTGTCAGTGTCATCTGTCAGTCAAGTCGGAACAGGTCCTTTGCTGCGTACATTTAAATGAGTGCTTTGTGATGGGCGTGGGTTGCGCGGAATGCGCAATAATGTACTTAATATTACTGCGCACATATGACTCTGACATATACCGACAAATAAGGGATCTGGGTGAGTTAAGTATAATATTGCATACCTAATATACGTATCCGCTAACGTTTTTTGGAGGTGAATATGACAGTTGGTATATCCTAACCCTCGTTGGAGCAACGGGAAATGTTACGCGATCACTCTCCTAAAGACACTTGATTACACCCATAAGTCATCTAAATTCCAAAGCCTACTCAACTAGACTCAACTAGCTAACCTACCTGACTCCCCCACCCTAGCACAAACGTGATGGAGAGCTGATAAGCCAGTGCTTGAGTGCTCGTTTAGCACTCAACATTCAACAACGGAACTAACTTTTTAATTTCTTGAATCTCTGTGGCACGCGCGATCCATTGTTGCTGTCATATGCACTTACGCACATTTTGCACCTGTCTACTGCCCGTTAGAAGAGGAAGAAGCACTCACCCCCAATTTCGCAAAAGTGCCAATTTGTTGCAAGCAGCGAAGAATAATGGCACGCTTGCTCGTATTACAAGTAGGTGGGGGGGTAAGAACTTGGAATTGCCATCAGAAGTATTTATCCGTACCAACAATGTTCACCTACTGTTGAATTATCTGTGTTTATCTGTTTCGCCATCCAATGCGGCAATGCTGCCAGCCTTCTGACTGCCGTCCCTCTTACCCAGAGGGAAAACTAGACCTTATTGGGATTTGACAGGGTTCCTCACGATATTTTCCTTCACCGAATAGCCATTGTGAAATATCAAATTGAAATGATACCAAATTGCAATCAATAAAATATTGCAATGAAACAAACACAAAGTTATTCATCCCTAATGAAATAGTATTAAAATCACACACGATTTTCCTTATGATGCCACAATAATTATATATAGCGTTAAGGATACCGCAGTAAGTTAACTCGTTCTCAACCTTGATGTGCATCAGTACGCGGACTTGTCGATTATTACCTCATATTTTAATAATGCATGATCAAGCTATGGCTAGCCCAGAAATAACAGTACAGTATATGAGTGAATAATCTAATAATGTTACTTCGATAAAATAGTTTCGTTTTCCTAAAGATTAAATTACTGAACTTAGATATAGTAAATCTGACTCCGTAGTGAAATCATGCTTTCTGAAGAATACTTTCAATCGTGTAACTATTATTGAATGTTTTAAGCCGTCCTTATCGTCTCAAGCCTTTTGAGGCCGATGTGTTTATGTCTATATCTATTATTAGACCGTTGTTTATGAACTGTGGGAGCATTTAGTGCTATAAATAAAGCGATTGTATTTAATCGCTCCTCTTGCATTAGTGCGGCTAAGAGCGCCCGATTATTGCAGTCCTCCAAACAGAACATAACCCGTTCCTTAATAACACGGTGCCGCCCAACATGGGAGCCACACGCTATCCAACACAACTGAATCTGCTGGCTTTAACTAAGTGGATTACAAGTGCAGACAAATTACAAGAAGTTATGAGAGCTGTAACGCATACATAAATACACGGTTGTATTTCGAAAAGAGGTGGAAAGAATTCATGTTTTTGTGACATTCCTAGCAATTGTTTTCCGTATATCAACCCCATACTCGACTCTTCCTAACCCCGTGTGGTAACACGGGGCAGAATTGTAAAAAAGGCGAATAAGAAAAATACCTCAAGTAAAACAATTTAGTACTTACTTATTCCATAAGTTGCATAAAAAATGCAAACTGTTTTACTAAAACTCGTAGGTATAAAAACGTAATCAAGAAACCGACTAATATCAATAAGCAAAATTGGTACCTAACTAAACAATACCTTACAATAAATTAACTCGTGACTTTCGTCCAAGCCGAACAACAAGGCTACCAGTATATGTATTAACAACTAACCAGACCTAAACCTAATAAATCTATATTCACTGCCCACTTAAGTAATGAAGACATTCAAATTTAATGACGTGAGTGCATCAATATAAACAAACATCATTGTGGTGGAACAATAACACTCATCTGTTTGTGCATTGTTGACTGTTTGTTGTGCGTAGGCGCGCGTCTGGACGCTATTGAATGGTGAGAGTAGCCGAGTGGAAGTAACCACGAGATTGATGTCACAGGTTCGTGTCGGTATAACAGTATCATAGTTATCATACAATCCTTATTCAGGTAGGTTTAATTAAATTCCACATGCATGTTATCACATCCAATGTTTTTGTAGTCGATCTATTGCATAAGTCGAAATATGACTGGTGGTACCTATAAGAAATCGCATTAAAACATTTCATGTAGTGATTACCAAGACTCTCTAGCTCATATAGCTTTCATCATTAATAAGATATCATATCCCAAGTAGCGCCAAGCTTCCTACTCCACACGGCCCCTAACTCTACCAGCCACGCTCTACAAATTCCACATCTTTGCATACAGTATGAATGTAGTATGAAGATAATAAGCGGCGGGTCTATATTTTAAAACAGAAATTGTCTCTCATGATCCTGAAGGTTAGGAAAAAAAACATCGGCAAAAACACTAACAACGTAGTGCTGACCTGTATCATAATAATTGTATCTTCTAATGTTCTCATGACCTTAAGACAAGGTGTTGTAGTTCCGTACTTGCAAACAATTAAATGGTTACACGACGAGGTACCTACATGAAGTTTGCTCGACAGAAAATAGAATAGCAAATACTACAATTACATGGGCATCTCCTCAACTGTCGGGAACGACAAAAAATACACCCAACTCTCGATATAACCTTAAAACTAAAAGGACAACCTCTTTGGAATCCCGCTTGATAGGATGATAGGCATTCGATGATCCCATCAGCATGCTTATAATAATTTATCTATAAATTTTGTAGACGGAGTGCCAATGAAGCCGACGAATTATAATTAAGTACAGTGTCCGTTTGTCTGTTTCCGCATGCCCGCCGGTCGGCTCCATGAGGGCTACATGTTTAAGGCGTTTGGGGTCAAAACTAAAGGCCCTGCGTCCTATCTAGATAGTCACTTTAATTAAAGTGATCATGACTAAGAAACTTTGATTGTCATGTTACAAAGATATAAGTGATATACCATATAATATAATATAACCTATAGTTTTATACGGATGTTATTTAGTAGTTACTAGGTATTTACCGTCTTATCTGATTCAAATTAATGACAGAACCATAATAAAGTAAACGTCCGAGTGCTTGACGCTGTACTAGTATATGGCATAGGCACGCTATGTCATAGCAATAATTAATTCGAAGTAAGGGGGTTCTTCTTCATTCGAATTTGAGACATGTCACTTTGACACAGTGTGCACCTGGCATATACTAGTACTAGTATTTTAAATAACCAAAAAAGTTTAAATGTGTGTTGTTTTAACGAGCGTGAGTGATTTTGTCTGACTGCGTGGCATGAATCAATAATCTGAAATGCGAACCACACTTTATCAAGTAAGTTAAGTGTTATAAGAAATGTCAATCCAATGTAACTGAGAACTTTGCCTGTAGTCATATGAGAAGAGTCAAGGTGTATGATCCCAGGCTAAGTAAGTCATTTACATATAGCCAGGGTTTGTTAGATCGCTTAGCCAAACGAAATTTTTCTTTGTAGCAAATTTTCTTTTCGCTTTTTTCCCGAACTCGATTATTCAAATCGCTTTTTTTCACTGCAGCTTACTTTCTCAATCGTGTTGCTCCCGTATCGTATTTTATTACGTCTCAATTTTTTTGCCTATAGGAACCCATCGCAATCGCGGAAGAGTAGGTAGCTTAGGTACGTTAGGTAGCTTCAGATGCCCAAAGGGCAAACCGCCCAGAAATAGTTAGGAGCCCCGCACTACGGGGCTCCGTCTAAACTGTTCAATTGCGAATAAAATTAATGTTGAAAAACGCGTTTGTAAACTTATGCGAGCAAAAAGTTAGCTACCATAATATAGTGAGGAAGGTAAATTTTAAGAATGGAAAATTATGCGACTAGCGTTAAACACGAAAGAAAAATTTGCTACAAAGAAAATTGTGTTTGGGAAATCGATCTAACAACAATTGCGACTCTCTTTTGCATCTAATTGCAAACATAGGTAGCATTGGTTTTCTTGTAATTCAATATCTACGTGTCCAAGGATTAAAAAGGGGGTCATCGTTATTAATGGCAGTAAACCGGTGGGGTGGACGGCGTGGCGCAGCATGCATGAGTTCTTTACGGATATGTCGCAGTACACAGTTTACCGACGATAGCCTCATGTGTGTCCGGCTACTGAATAATATCTAGGTAAATTAATAAAGAGCAGATGGATATAGAGTCAAGGAAAGGGAAACAGGGGAAAGCGAGCGAACCACTCTTGAGGCAAGTTCATCCTCTTATGCAAGCTTACCACTTTGTGTGTCCACAGAGTCTACTCTAATATTTTGTTACAGGTAAGTTAATACACAATGCACTGGAACTGAAATAGTCACGAATACCCCTATGCTCTAGAACCTATCTATTTTATGTCTTTTGTCTAAACAAATCATGAAAATAAAAACCGGCCTGGTGCGTGTCGGGCCACGCGCAGTGTAGGGTTCCGTAGTTTCCTGACGTCTTTGTTACATCGACACTCGCGGGCCAAATAAAAGGTGCGGTTGCGTCGGCCGAATTTGTACGAAAATTGGAGTTGGTCGACTATTAGTTACTCGGTAACTACCTACCTAGCCGTGATAGTTTTACGATATCCCATTCAAGATATTATTCTACTGTTTTATCGGCGTGGTTGATTTATTTACCTATGCCGAATTACAGCTATATAGTTGAAAAGGTCACAGAGCCATGCCGCAGACGGACATGGTGAAACTATACGGGTCCCTTGTTAACTACGAAACCCTAAAAACCAATTCAATATTTTCAAATTCAAGAATGTAAAAAATACAAAATTAGCGAGGTATTCATACGATCCAAACGTATTTATAAATATCGATTGTATACTGTCTGTCATTCATTCCACTGTGAGGTCACATCAAGATATGGGAACAAAAGTCCACTGTCTCACGGTAGATTAGCTATGCAAATGCTCCTGCGCACAATGAAGACGTCGCGTCGGTACCGACTTAAGGACCCTGTATACTCACGGATCCGACCATATCTCAAAAAGCCTCCAATCAACTCTGTTAAAGAGTCACAACACCACTTTAATGTGTTTAATGCTCCCTAGAGTTTGTGCAGTTAGGTCGGTGAGTACGGTCCTTAATCATGGCATTGGCGACGCGACATGTTTTACATAAATAGAAGGATAACAATTACACTGTAGATTTGTTTAATTGACCATTATGTGCGATTTTATGCCTAATCTATGTTAAATCTGAGTCATTATTGCAGATGATCTGCACTGCGATATAAGTAACAGTTTAGTTAATTTACACCGTTAGCAATGTCAATATTCACTAGTACTTTACTAACAGTGAGTTCGTCTTAATTTACGGGGAACAAAAACTTGTATCTATATAAGATTGTTTGGATATTGTATAGGTACATTAGAAACATGCGGAAGCTCCTTACATGGGAATGAACCTTTTCGTCGTATGTATAGGGGAAATAATTTAATGCATAGTTAAATTTAACAGGTATTAGTTTGGGATCATTGAATAATACAGTTTAGATTAACTAATGCTTCTCATAGCAAAAGAAAATATGACCGCATATCTACATTGTAGCTACTTACATCGTTAATACAAACAGCAATTTGTAGAACAATGGCGGCCGGCCTGCTATTCAGTTTCCAACTTCAGATGAAATCTGCAATCTTTTAACGTTTGTCGCTTTATAAATTGTGATGACAAGGTTCCACAATCATGCACGATCGTGATAAACGCGGGGAGCAATATCGTAGTTTCCCGGTGCGTGATAGACAAACGTTCAGGGCCTGGATTCCGGGGGACCGATTCGAAATTTAAATTTGATGTCCCCGGCCTGTCATAGAGGTATCCCCTTTTTAACCGACTTGTAAAAAGAAGGGGATTCTCATTCGGTTGAATTGATTTTATGTTTGTTACCTGTTTTTATTTGATTTGTTACCAAAAAGATCATCCAGATGGATGATGGGATCCACGAGAAATTGAGGGAACTCCTCAATTATATTAGTCACGCGTGTAGAGATTACGGATTTTCTGAAATAACTCGTGTAGGTACTTAGTGGCGAAGTACTGAATTAGGAGGTTAAAACTTTCGTAAAATAAATTGTTAGAATGATATCGTGACGGAAGCATGATATCAAATGAGCCACGATTCCACTTTATTATTATTCCATATTTCAATTGTTTGATTCCTGTTAATATTCATGTGTTTAGTTGAAGAACGTAGTTTACCTCGGGCCTATTATTCAAGTGTAATGAAATGAATGAGACAGTTATTTTACGGGGATATTTCGAGGTTAACGATCCCAAAAAACGGATTAATCTAATAATTAATTAGATCAATTATCCTAACGGAAGTCTAGAACCAGATAGCAGGTTCTATAATTGCATCCGCAAATGATAGTTTATGTACATAGTCACAAATGTCACAATGAATACCATATTTACTCGATTTGCAACGAATACAGCTTACTTACACTACGTATTTATTGTCTTTTATATGGGGCTTATAGAAGATAATACCTTCCCACATTACAAACCTAATAATTTTATTTGAGGAGTAAAAAGCTATGAATATTTGTCGTGTAAATGACTGGTCTGAGCTGCCTTTTGCTGCTGGCTGGACTTCTCCAATAGCCAGTTTGATTTTGAGGATTTTTAAATTATGTGATATACAATTTTTGATATACATACATAAGATGAAGAATAGAGAGAATTGCTTTAAGTTGCATTACCTTTAATCAGTTTTGTTTTTAAATTCAGATTTATATGTTTTTCTTTCATTTCTGTTCATTGTCATCTAACCTCCAACACCTTAATATTACCAGTGTGCTAACTGACAAACTGGTGATACATATAATATAAGGCAACTGACAAAATCGAAGAGGTCGTATTATTTAAGCTAAGTACGTAATCAACTAGAAAGAAACGAAGTACATAATCAACTAGATCAAGCAAGACAAGCAAGTGAAGTGGACTTCGTTGAAAAAAACTTTTTAAAATATATTTACATAAACTGTCGCTTCTCTTCTCGGTTCTTAGATGTAGTTACGGGCATCTGAAGCCTGAAGGATGTCTGGGTCATGTTACGATCATTTAGTTTCGCTCCTCGTCTGAGGACATTGCCAAAGTTAAGGGCTATAAAGCTAATTTTTTGTTTGCCATAATACGGATAAACGGCGTCTCCTGTTTTCTCAGTCTGTATGACTCAACTAGGTACTCATGTAATCTGTATTATCCATATACATGTCATTAAACCAATTAAATAAACATGAGTGTATTAAGTACTGAAATATGAAGATATGAACCATGAGATCGAGGGTTTAATTTATTAAGTAGATCCGTTGCAGTATATTTATTAAACTACATGCCAAACAAACAAAAGCCGTAGCCATATTATAAAGCGAAAAAGTCTGTGATCTTTGTAAGATTTCATGTAGGGAGTAATGTCCGGAACCATATACATATCCGATATATAAAAATATTTCACCTTTTTTTATATAAATGGACTTTGGCAAAACTATTATATAATCTGTGCTTTGGCTAGATTGTGTCTTTTTCCGCGGTCTTATTGCAATACGCAGGTTACTCATTTGTTGTTGCTAGCTGCCCGAACTTCGCTTTTACAGTAATCTTGCCAAAACGAATTTAAGTGCCTTAGGCTAATATCGCATTTACCTAAGTATCTTGTAAGCCTGCATGAGCTTAAATTGGTCTAACGTTAGAATATTGTGAGCCTAAACAAGCTTATTATGATTTGTTGTAGGATCGTGTAAGCCTGCATGGGCTTATATTGATCTAACGTTAGAATACTGTGAGCCTAAAGAAGCTTATTATGATTTAGTACTTAATTATTGTAGGATCACTCGATATTTGAAACAGTCTGAGAGTCGAGTCGGTCAGTATGTTAAAGTGCAACGTGAAAGTAAAAAATAAAAAGGTTTGAGTGACTGTTTATTAAGTATAATTAATATTGTAATATAATAACGTGTTTGTTTTCATCTGGTGTGTGTTTGTTTTACGGTAAGTCATTTGCATGGTAGATTTTATTTACTGTAAAGTAGACCCTGTTTTACGCTTTAAAATTCATGCGCCTAATCAACTATGGTATTTCGTATCCTCTTTTAATTATTTTATTTCTTTATTTGTATTGACAGTGTCGCCATTGATATATCTGCATTTCACCAGCGCACTGTTAGACTCTTGTAAGATCGTTTAAACTCACGTTAGCTTTCTGGATACTAATGGCATGGCCATGTTGAATTAATTAGGGTTCGTTGATTAAAATCTCAAATCGATTGTATTCATCTTAATCTGACCACTTGAACTTATAAATACAAATAAACTAAGTACTTTTTTATTTAAGTGACAACGTTGGTGTGGCGAAATAGTTGTATTAGATGGGTATAGACCGTTACTTAATCAAGAAAGACATCCGTATGTTATAGTATTTTATGCAACTGTTGTATAAGTAGGGTCTTAAAACGTGAGTGTCGTGAGTTGCGATGCGAGCCTTGGCGAGCATCGCAATTAAAGACGCCACGAGCGTTTTAAGACCAAGTTATACACCGTTGCATACAATACTTTTTCTACGACAAATTTTAAATAAATAGCATCTAACTTTTCAGGCAGTAAGTTTTCCGTTAGTTCTATTACTACTCACACAATTTATTCAACAGTGCAGTTATTTTCTTCTTCGTCCATTTAAAAGGAACGTACGAATTTTTCTTCACTTCACAAACACGAATTTGCTTATGAAGTTGGTACTACTGCAATATAGCGGCTGATTAAAAAAAAGTTAGACGATTTGACATCGTGGTAGCAGTGCTTTTATCAAGAATGTATCAACCATAAAAGTACACTAAACAGTGCGTTTATTGGCCATAGAGCATAGAGTTTTTCGACGACTTATTACCGGTGTCATTGTATTTGAGCTAAAACCTATATCAATGACAGATTTAAAATAGCCTTGAAAAGAAACACACTTCTTGTTGAGTAAAACATCCGTGACATGTTTTACTGAACAAGAAGTGTGTTTACCTTACAAAAACGCCATAAATATCAAACCTAAACATTTCTTCTACACTATAATAACAATATTATAAAGAGGAAAGATTTGGTTGTTTGTTTGTTTGTATTGAATAGGCTCCGAAACTACTGGCCTGATTAGAAAAAAAATGTAACCATTAGAAGCCGACATTATCCCTGATGAATATAGGCTACTTTTTACCGCGGGAAAATGCTTCATTCTTACGGGAAAATGGAAAATTAATAGTGCGAAGCCGGGCCGGGCAGCTAGTTATAAATAAATAAAAAAATAAGGAAACTATTAAATTGGTTTTTCTTGGTGTGACAATTGTTTTGTATACACTATTTATGACCACTACATCGAAGACGAATGTGAACTTTGCATCTGGAGTTTTAAGTAGTGTTCGTGCGTCTTTTGTTAGAACATTATTTAGTCTCCTGTTTAAAATAAATAGCAATCCATTTACTGCTTAATGAGGTGTATTAAACATTAACGCCCATTTTTGTAAATCGGTTTTAAGGCGAAATCTTTTTCATAATCGGTTTCGTCTTCGGTCGACGATTCATTTTCACTAAAATCATTTTCAACACAGACTTAATCACTGTCCTCAATCAACCTCTTGTATGCAAGCAGAACCTGCAGAACCCTCACTAATATTGTTTGCAACACCACCTTGCCCTGGCAGCATTAGTACATAAAATAAAATCTTGCTCTTATCTACAATTAATTTGTGTGTTCCCAAAATCGATTTAAGATCAAACCACCTTTTATCGATCTTGTCTTTTGTCTTGTAAGTATGTTGATCCAATATCACTCTAATATCTTACTAAATCACTGCTGGTATCTTATTGCAGCTTTAAATAAGATCAGAGATAGACCTACTTACAGTGATCTTGTGCTATGCTGACATTAGTCTGACGTTCTTACAATAGCATTTAGCAAGTCTTTTACAAAATGAAATGAGGTTAGAGAGTGGGGCTATAAGAACAGGTTTTCTAATCCAATCCAATCTTCGTAAATGTTATTGTAAGAGCAAGAGGCTTAAATTTGTATTATAAAATACTCTTATATACATATATGAGACGACGTAACAAGACTGAGCGTTCTTGAGTCCGTACTAGCTTGTCTGAGACTAATATAAGAGCGATGACATCTTCCAAAACAATTATAAGAGCGCTATAAGCCTACCTCTCTTATAAAGAGCGCATTTTAAGACTATTATAAAGACAGTTTTCTCAAGTGCAATGAGTCTTCGTAAAAGTTATTGTAAGAGCAAGAGGCTTATAATAGTATTATAAATTGTTCTTATATACATATATAAGACCAGGCAATAAAACTGAGTGCTCTTGAGTCCGCACTAGCTAGTCTAAGACTAATATAAACGCGATGAAATCTTCCAAATCAATTATAAGAGCGCTATAAGCCTACCACTCTTATATAGTGCGCATTCCGAGACTGTTATAAGCACAGGTTTTGTTAAGTCCAATGATGCTTCGTAAATGTTATTGTAGGAGTAAGAGGCTTAAATTAGTTTTATAAAATGCTCTTATATACATGTGTAAGTCTAAGTAATAAGACTGAGCATTCTTGAGTCCGAACAAGCTTATCGAAGACTAATATGAGGGCGATGAGATGTTCCAAAACAATTGTAAGAGCGCTTTAAGCCTACCACTCTCATTAAGTACGCATTCTGAGACTCTTGCTAGTTGGGAATAACTGAAATAACGTAGAACTTAAAATAGGGAGACCTACATTACATAGTTACGAACTACATCTATACATCTCCGATAAACGTACGACAACAACACTCTAACAAGTCATTCATGTCTTGCTAAAGCACTTGTTCCTGATGCCTAAAAAACTAGTATTTATGCAAACGAAGAGTTCCCATTCTCTCGGCGATAAGCGGTGAAGACAGGCGGTAATTATAAAAATACGCTTCCTGCGATTAAGAGACCTGCACCCGCGCAGTGACTGTCGCACTGTGCGCGCTGACCGCTTGGAAATGTATGTATGGAGGAAATAGTTTAAACTTTTATTTGTACAGTGAGTATTTACGCCAGTGTTTTTCAACCTGTGGGTCGTGATCCACCAGGAGGGGTTGCTGCTACTTGTATTATTAAAGTAATAAGGATGTGGATTTTATTTTTGTAAAATGATACTAGAATTGAGAACAAGGGTTAGTCGGGGTCGCGAGATATTTATCCATGCTTAGGGGGTCGCGCCATGTTAAAGGTTGAAAAATACTGTAAATTTTGCTTAGGGTAAATAGGTACAGGTAAATGCACGACTGTATTACCAAATGGAAGGAAGACAGAGCATGATATTTAGTTTCAAGCACCACTTCTAGCAATAGGTTATGCAACATTGCAATGACAGGTTCCTCTATACACCTCAACCAAGACTTGATTCTCACCAAGAGTTATTTTGGTGCTTGTTCAATACACCGCTATGAGTGCAATAATCCACGACTTTGTATAGGAAATGTTTCGCCATGGTTTAGTTCGGAGTGTTGAGTATTAGCTAAACTAAACTCAGTTTAATTCAGATTCACTCACTCACACGACATTATCTCGGCGTGCATGTCTCACAGCAATTACCATATTTAACCGATTCCTCAGAAGTGTTTTTAGGCTAAACATCGCTTTTGTCCTCCCCAGTCACGTACTGACTTAGGTCGAGGAACGCGGAATTGCGTATGTAGGTATGTTCTAAGAACGGAATCATGTAGATCTCAGGAAAAAACTAGGTATTCGAAATCTCAATTTATTGCGAGTTATTTTATAATGGATAAGGCCATGTAAGGACAACGTGCTGTTAGCGACAAGATGTCAATTACTGACTTAATGATGAGGCTTAACATTTGAGCTCCCTTGTACAGTCGAGTTCAAAGATATGTACATACACTTTTGCTCCTTATTCCATTGTAATAAGGCGCAAAATGTATGGCGTTGACGTCGACTGTACTAAGTGACTAAAAGCTGGCGCTATTTAAGTTACCTTTTTTTAATGGGAGGAAAATCCTGAGAATCCTCCAGGGGGTCGATAAAAATGTGTTTTCTAATGAATGTCACCGCTGTGAGTATATAGTTTTCCTCCTCGATTTCGATGACGATTACCCTAACAATTATGGATTAGCCTTATTATGAGGTCAGGGGGCCTAGACAAGATTACAATCGACAATCGCCAACGTCAATAGAAAACTAATAAAATGTATGGGAATGACAGATGTTAACGAAAAGTGTTACGTCGGCATCTGTCATTCCCATACATTTTATTATTTTCTATTGGCGTTAGCGCTTGTCGATTGTAACTTTTTCTACGGCCCCTGATATCTCTATACTACTACGTGTATAGAGGGCCCTACATTTTGAGAATTACCACAAGAAAGACACGATTCTAAATATTGACCCTTAACTATAAATTCCCTCCATATCTTCCACGATACCTAGTATCATAGTTACTCATAGGTGTACTACTACTTCGTCGCAATATTTTCGGTGCATATAATTAATGTATACAATAAAAACATTATAGTGCCCAATCAGACAACGTGCAACTTCGCCCTGTGGGAAACTGAATAACGTCACAAATTAAAAACAACAGACCGACAGTAAAAGTGTAAATGCCGAGTTTTGTAGACATTCAGCGGGCACTTGATTTGTACAACTGCTATAAGATAGCCAAATTATTGGTAATAAAATAATGTAATTATAACTCCAGCGACGTTTTCAGGGACACTATGAAACGAATAATTGTAAATAATTAAATATAGAACAAACCTTGGGACCCATTTATCGTCGTTCTTATTGTCAACGAAATACCATAAAATACCCATTCGCTCTCTAATTGCCAAGAGCAAAATGCATCCTTTTTGCTTATTATTAAACACATAAACATTGTATGATCGTCTATTTTCTCCGTAAAGGTTGAAAAAGATTATGTTTTTTTTCGAAATTGACATCCATAACACATTAGTAAGACATAAAGTAGGACTCAATTAAATGAAAAGACAATTTATAGTTTTGTTTCGTGGCGCGCATCATAATTGCATTATAAACAGGAAAATTGTTAAAGGTTCATTATTTTACTACCTTGACAACTGCATTTTTTAGAATTCATTAAAACTTTATTGTAAATAATAAGCAATAGGTACTTAAAATGTGCGTTTTAATGCGTCTCTGCCACCACTCAATCACTGGTATAAATGGAAACATTAAGTCTATACTAATATATATTTTTATTTTAAATACTATCATAAAATCAGTAGGTACCTTACATTTACATAATGCTCTAATATTATAGATAGAATATATATTATTATAGTCCATGACGTGACATTCGTTTACAAAGTTACAACTTTATAGGTCGGTATTGGTACCAGAAACAAGATCTCAGTCGTAGTTAAAAATAAGAGGATTCAGTTGCAATTTGGAAAAGTTTCTCTTGACTTCGTGATTCAGTCATAATTTAAGGCGCCGTAGGTTCATGGTCTTCTCTCCCTCTCACTGAGCATAAGCGTGAGGGAGATGGAAGTGCGTGCTCAGAAGCGCAGACATCATGTTTTTTTGATTTAATTTTTTTGGCCGTTTAAATAAATAAAAAAGTAATCACTGAGTTCCCTCAAACATGATATTGCCAATTTTTAAAAGACATTTAAATATTTTTAGCTTTTGTGCATAATTTGTTACGAATATTTTAAGTGTAATTTAGACCCTTTTAGACCTATGTTCGTGATTTTTTTCTATCGAGCGAAAATCGCTTAATCATGTTTCGAAACACTGATCTCCCTGCAGAAAAGCCTCAAGATTACCTACTATTAGTATTTTTTAAAACCATGTTATTATAAACAGACGCATTATATTGTTTCAAAAACTCTGTTCGCTTAACTTCGCTGAACCTACGGCGCCTTAAGTGAAAATCAGCTTTTTGAGTAAGTTCTTTCATATGTTACAGCTTTATTAACTATGGCCTGCGATATATTGCAATCACTAAATTTATGCCAACAGGAAATCGAGTCATCTAAAAGTCATATTATATCACGAAACTAGACATTTAGATGTTTTATAAGCAGTTAAACAGTAATAGTCAGGTAAGTTCACGATATACGCTTGCACAGTTACTGGTGCAATTAATATGTTACTTATATCGAGTCTATAAAACAAAAATGTACCGCTACTTTACTTACACCGCTCTTAAACAACGGAGAGAGGACTTAAAATCCTTCACCGCCGAATTCGAATACGAATTTCAAATTGTACTCTCTGGTCAGCTTCTTCTTTTACACAGTCAGGCGATATGCAACCGTAAAGCTAGTTCGATTAAGTTGCATTTGTGTCAGATCTGGCAGGATGTAGCAAATGCATGTGTTATTGAAAACTCAACGCTTCCATGGTTTGATACAGTTTACATTTGTCTGAATACTGCAGTAGGTTTTAATAATAACCCGTTTGCCGGCGTCGTGGGAACCAAGTCTGATACGCGAGTATAATCGCCTGTCGGAACCCAGACTGCAATAGTCCAATTTTGCAGCCTTTTACTTAGATGGTGTTTGAGAAACGAAACTCGTTCTGTTTTCGGCGCATCGCTTAATACCAACTGGCCATCTTCAAATTAGCTTTATTTTCGCAATGTTTCTTAACTTCATAAATTTACAGAGTTGGTAAAACTGGATATTTGTGTCCTAAATTTTAGATGATATTTGTTAAGTAGTTGGTTAAAAAAAGTTGCCCGTGTAAAAATGTATATAACTACTAGCTTTGATACGCTGTTTGTGAAACTAATAAAACAAAAAGTCTTATAAAGTTATAACATAAAAATGAGTTTGTTAAAAACCTTATTAATCTGCTCGTAGCCAAACCAAGAGGAAATCCACATGATTAATGATTCTTTAGATAAACAAGGAATAAATTTCAATTAATCGGTATGTAGGTACAATGGTTTTTATAGCTAATTGAACAATAGACCATCGATTATACATGATAAAGTACAAAGACGGAAGTTGTTTGAGGCCTTGAAAAAGGCCAGATTTTAAGGATCAATGGGCCAACAGCCTACGGATATCGCAAGTTATATTTATAAACCTGTTGTTCTGAATTTACAAGGACGCGTACAAAGTGTGCACTATATCGTGCTGATCTTTCAAGTGCGTATTTTCCATAAACTCTTTCTACCTAAGCAACCGCTGTCTGAAGTCATTAAATTGCAAATGAATGGTTCCATCTGATCATACTTACTCCTTAATGTAAACAATTGGAGAGTTACAAAAAACAAATATTTAAACTAATGACTTAAAAGGGATCGCAATGTTTATAAGAAAAATTTATAAGCACGAAACTCTTTTTATAAGTGCTACTTGATGCACTCGAATAAAATAAAACAAACTTCAAAAACTAAACACTTACGACACTGGACGTGTGAGTCGTTGCAGTGAAAAAATACATCGAGACAGCTCAATCAAATCCACGTACAAACACAAGCCCGTATGTAAACAGGTGTTTAACTGAGTTTACTGACATTCAAATATTATATACATCCATAGTACTATATTATGGTACTATAACACGTCCATTTCTGCTCTAAGCCAGCAGACAAATCTGGCCTGTGAAACAAAAGAGCCACGGTGTAATGTCCAAGAAGAATTAGTCGCGTTACATTGTTGTGTGTGTAATAGACACGTTGTTTGTTTGTGTGCGTGTTGCGCAAGCGCAAGAGACGAGACAGGCTGAGTCACCGAAGCCTCTAAGCCCTGAGGGATACTAGGCCCAAGGTTGCATTGAATACGCACTCATGGTAGCTCGAATTTGCTCATTCATACATCCCATTCATTCATAAAGAATGTTTAAAGACCGTTGTGTCTGCAGGGTTATCGGGTGGCGTGGGTTTTCCAGCAGCATTGTCCACTACGTGCTTCTGTCCTCTTGTAGCCTATCAAAGCATGAAGTTTAATCACTTTCTGAATGTTCCACGTTACATGCAGGCGAGAGCAGGGTTCTTGTAAAATCTAAAAGTTACTAACCAACTATCTATTTATAGGCTTTTTCGCTGCGAATTGATGATGAAAGATAAGATAAGGACATCGTTTAGTATTGATCATAGGCTCATCTGTTCTCATGTGTTCTCCAAAAGTAAAAAACTTTTATAGCCCTACTTTTCTACACTAACTATATCCTCAACCTTATCCAAGCAGTGTCAAGCTTAGAGGCAAAACCCTGCGCCGACCTCGAGAATTAAACAAAAAACAAACACATAGATAGCTCTTTGAACTTTAGGATTTTTTTGCACACAACCAGTTCTGCCACAAATTAAATTACTTTTAGAGCCTTTGTCCATTTGAATAAAGGTAGCTCTTTTATACAAGCACATTATACGTATACATTTGTATAAAAGTGTTACGTATAAACAATTTTTTTTTAATTGTACATATGATGATGTTTGTCACCGGTGTCTTTATAATATTTAAAGCAAAATAAACAAAGATGGTACCCTTTCATACCTTTGTAACAACTAGGTAAATACCTATTACAACTAGATAGTTGTTAAACAGGTATGAAAGAACCAAAATGTTTTTTTTATTAATTCAGTGTACAATTTGTACCTCTTTCAGCGTCGTATAGGTTATCTATATATATAAAAGAAGAAGTCCTGACTGACGGACTCATCAACGCACAGCCGAAACCACTAATGTTAGAGAGTAGTGGGCTAGGGATAAGAAGGGATTTTTGGAAATATCTCCCCTAAGAGGGTTAAATAGGGGTACAATATTTAAAAAAATAACAGCTAATTAGAAAATACTACCCCTACTTAGAAAATTCTACGCCTAACAGGGTTAAATTGTCATCCCTTAAGCAAGCAAAATAAGGGTTTATTATACGTTTCGCTATTCTTCAGCATTATTCCTTAAGGGATTTGCCACACTGGACGCGTTCTGCGGTCTGCGGCCAGGTCTCCCATACAAAATTGTTGATTATTATTCAAAGAGATAGTCTTCATTAACCTGTCTCCAACTCTCGATTTCCAGTGCTGAGTTTAAGATTGTTTTAACAGCCTTACGATTGTTAACTTCTTTTCCAATCTCACTCATAATAACTAAGATTCCCATTTTCTAACTCCAAATCCATGCGTCGCTCTATATCTTGAGTCATTCTTATATATCTTGAGAGAGTCATTTTTGACAAAGATTAAAAGCATCTGACGGAATAAGTATTAAACATCCTGCAAACAATTCCCGTAATCTAATAGGAAAATCTTCAAAAAAAAAAAACAATCGCATATCAGTGTCTACCACTTTTTGAATTGTAATATGTCTAGACCATTTTAACTAAGAATAAATTTCTCTTACCTATTTTAATATCTTTGTCATCATCAAAAATGTACGCGGACGAAGTCGCGGGCGGCCGCTAGTTGCATAATATAGACTTAAATATAAATAAAAAAATTGTGTCATTTATACTTACATATTTAAATGACAAAATATAATACTTTTCATGAAAAAAAAAATTGTATAGGTATACAATAAATGACATGGTTATTCTAACCTTCCCAGTAAAATAATAAAATGCAGATAAAATAATAATCGAGGACGGCCCGATGAACAACGCAGCCACTTGTGAAGTCGTAAACACTGTGAATTGTGCAATCTCCAAGGATACCTCGATTTTGATAAATTACTTACCCAATTTTCATTGAACTGTGGGAAAAAAGTTGACGTCAAACAAAGCTCCAAGTATGGTGACGCAACAATCTATAATTTGTCAAGCTCATTACAAATTATCATTCTGCTCGGATCGTGATGTGAATCAATCATCTTGTTGAGTACAAATATAGAATTACAGACAAACTGAGGTATTGTTTTACACGCGCTTGATATGCGACGATCGGCAAATAATCACACCGTGTAATCTACACCAGAAGCTTGTACTAATATTTGGTTGATGTTCTGAAAACGGGATTCTATAGGCCGCTGATAGGCAAAAATTGTTCATTAAATCGGTAATGTAAACGATTAGATCTTTTATGAAAAATATTATATATACTCATGCGGAGGAATGAAAACTGATTAAATTACAGACATACACACACACACACACACACAGACAGAATTAGCTTTATTGAATAAAACTAGACGCCCACTGGTTTGAAAATTAGACCCTCTTTAGATTATCCATGAAATGCAGTAAGCCCAAATCATTAAATGTACCTAAGATACGGTTGCCTAGTGGTTGGAATGCGGCTGTCAAGAGGCGGTCATCGCGGTTGGGTTCGAATCCCGGTTCGTACTAATGAGTTTTTCAAAACTTTATGTACGGACTTTTTACCGCAATCTTTTCGGTGCAGGAAAACATCGTGAGGAAACCGGTCTGGTCTAATCCTAATAAGGTCTAGGTTTCCCTCTGGGTTGGAAGGTCAGATGGCAGTCACTTTCGTAAAACTAGTGCCTATGCCAAACCTGGGGTTAGGTGTCAAAGTGGACCCCGGGCTCGTTTAGGGCACAACCGGGAATAATGGTAGGAGGATGATGAGGCCCATATTATTAAAACATACTAATTTGGGCTAAACACACAAACGGTTGTATTAGAAATTTCGGCTATTTTAGGCTTTAAGTTAGTACCCACCTTAATAATAAAACGTATGTGTACATAAAACTAAGTTGAGAGTGCCTCTCAACTGTCAATTCAGTTCATCCGTGTCGGCTCCGCCGTCTGTTAGTCAAACTTGGCCTCACACTCGGCAAATATTAATATTGGCACTCAATATGAGTACACAACGCGTCTTGTTGACTGGCGCGGGTCAATTAGACGTTCATGTGATAGGTATCGCCTAATAATAACATCACCTGACTTAAGTTTTTAATCACTCAGTCATATGTAATCTAGATTTTAAGACCACACACCTAGGCGATATTCTAGTAATGGGAACCCTAGAAAAGGTAAGGAATATTAATCAAGGCAAATGAGCCTTCAAAAAGTTGTCTCGCTCGCTCTCTTAAATCAACTCGATATGATGTAGCTACGCTCTTCACTTGCGCGCGGAAACTTGCGAAACTCGGTAAGTAGGTATAATAGGTTTCCCCGAAAGATGTCAAAATGTGATATTTTAAAGCATAGAAGCACTTACTGAATATGAAAGTTCAAAAGAACCTAATTTAGGTATTTAACCTACGTTGTTTGACATATTATTTATTAATCCATAGAAAAAAACGGGACTCGCCCACCGAGGGTTCCGTACGTACGTTAATTAAGATGTTTGATTTTTTTCAAAGCTTCAAGGCAATTTTATTTTCAACTCGATACCCTCCCACGCGTTCCCGAGATAAAGCGTATTGACAGATAGACAAACGGACAACAAACTGATCCTAAAAGGGTTCTGTTTTTTCCTTTTGAGGTACGGAACCCTACAAATTAAAATAAAAATAATTAAATAACAATGGTTAACCATTATATGACTATTTACGTACCCGACGTGACATAAATAGGTACGCCTTTAGGAGTCATCTGTCTTGAGGCTCAAGGTTGCTTTCGGTGTGCACCGTGTGAACCATACTGCGGAAAGAGGGAAAGAGTTGTACGTTTTCCACTCAGGATTATATAATCTGTGACTCTGGTATTAGGCTAGGCTAGATGCTAGCCAGGCGGGAAACCAGGCTCATACACTCACTTCTGCTACATGCAAGCTTCATCAGTGCCACTCAACGTTCGTGTGGATCACTATGGACATTCTCACCCACCGTTACACATCTGAGGCTAACTGCAACACTGTACTATCTCGCTCCTAAACTTTGGTCAAAACATACCTTATTCCCTTTTCTTAAGGTTTCCATTTAAGTAACTAAGTTGCGTCATGCGGCATTGAAATCTTTCGAACCAACCGTTACATATCGAAAAATAACTTTCGCACAATAGGATATCGTTCTGTAATTTTGCTAAATACAACCTTATAGCTCATGTATAGGGTTTAAATTTACCACAGACGCCATTGAAAATGCCGCGATGTCCTAGCATTTAGTATTCTGTTCAGGAAAGCTGTGGGAAACGTCAGGATTGCACATTATCAATGATATACGCATCCTCACAACTGACTGAGGAGGTGAGTAGGTTTAATTATACCCGTATTGAGAACACTTTAAATATCAATGTTTTAAAATCATGTACAAGTATTTACTTACATCATTACATAAGTATAAAAGTCGCTTCTCGCTGCCTGTCCGTTATGTTAGATCTTTAAAACTAAGGAACGAATTTTGATGCGGTTTTTTTTAATAGATAGTGTGATTCAAGAGGTAGGTTCATACGTATAATATAGTAGGTACCCGTGCGAAGCGCTAGGGACGGGTCGCTAGTATTTAATAATATACAAATGAAAGGTAAAAACTGATAAAACATACTATATACAGATCAAACACAATTGTTGTAAAATCATTTTGGTAGATACTTGGCTTATTTCTGACGTTTAGTTATGTGCTTTATGTGCTAGTGGAATGTCAATATTAGGTGCACGGCGCTGCCGTAGAACAGCTTTCCGGTGCTTGGAGTAGAAAAATCGTTCAATAAATACAACGTTAGGATTCAGCGGTTCAGTATAATTATGATACCAACAACTATTCTATGCCAACCTAAGATGTAATGATGGCTGTTATTTCCGCATACCTACAAATAACGTACAGCTTGCCTCCAAACTTCTTTTTTAATTCATAAGTCAATAACTCTAATCTAAGAAGAACAATTATGTTTTACTCGTATAAATAACTATCAAGGAGCAATTAAGTTTAAATAAAAGTAAAAAAAAATTGCTTAAATTAAAGTTCATTAATATAAATAGCTTTTAGGAATCGCAAGAGTTTTTTTATTGACTTAGTAAGAGAAAAGGCATTCAATGCATGAATACATGGTTCGTGTACCTTATATAAGCACATAATTTCCGTGGTTATATAAGGTTGACGGAAAAGTCATTCAATGTTCTGTCAACGTAACCCAAGGTCGGTAGGTATGTCGCTCTTTTCCATGGCGAACTTGACTGACACACCGCCGTGTTTAAGTCAAATTTACTGCGTGGCATATGTTGCAACAATAACATTTCATTATCTTATTGTTTATTTACCTTTCATACTCACAAAGTAACGGTAACAAATAATCGCATGCGCACTTGAGTTTAATTAAGAGAAGACATTCCTTACAATTTACTCAAACTGTATATTTTAAAAATACCTTAATGCGGCAAGGTTGTAAGTTTTACTCTCAATTCATGAAGTTGCGTCCTTGTTTCTGTGGAGTGCGCAGTGGCATGGCATCTGTGCGAAGTGAGGCGAAAATTCGCGAGCGCGGGCGCAGCTGCCGGTGCAACATTTGGTACGAGCCGGAGGAAAAAATCTTGACACGTTGTCTATGGTTCGGTAATAAGATGGCGGCAGACTTTGGATTGACGTTGCACGACACATTGAATCGAGACTTCGAGACTGGAAGCCTTAAATGTGATTATATAAGGCCCTAACGTTAGCGAGAGCTTTCCCTTCAATGAAACCTTGACGTTAATAGGACATTCTACTAAAACAAATAGTTTTCAACTATAGCACAGATCATGAAGTATATTATAAGGACCACCTGAAATAAACACATAACCATCATCATGAATTCATCATATCAGAATACGTCCACTGCTGGGCATAGGCGTCCCCGCGATAGAGAGAGAAAGAGTGACACAAAGCATAGTAATACCTAAAACTTTTTAAATTACCTACCTACTTATCTTCGAATTAAAGCAAATTTTGTATAGGTACGTAAATATGGGTACTTAGCAAGTATAGTATTACGGGTACGTACTAGACGACGAAATATATTCATAATTAGATATATATTAGAAAACTCGGATTTCACCCCTACCGGGGTTCGAACCCAGGACCGTCAGCTTATATGTACTTACCTATACAATACAAAGTTTTGTTACTCAAGCAGTCATCGCGAATCGGTTCTAGCCTACCTAATAAATCAATACTTACACAGTAAAGAGTATATTATAATACTATTACAAATAGCCCCAATTATTTTCTCACAGGGGTATTGAAAGAATTATGTTACTATAAATACAAAATAATCATTTCTTAAATCCACGAAGAGAAACCTTTTCATGTTGGTTAATGTACCTAGGTGTAGGTAGTTAATTTTATTTCTTCTTCTACTTGATACGAACTCTTTACTGCGGAAGTTGCAGTCCAATTTTAAACTCGACCACTTGAGTCCATCTAATTCCCAACCGGAAGACACAAAGTGACCGAGTCTAGAAAGCATCTGCCTTACCTGGCAGACGTCTCGCGGCTGCATATGCCTTTCTTGAGAAAAAAATCTTAATAATGTTACAAAAGTTTCTCGAAAAACTGTGTGAAGCACATCTGCTTTAACTAAACCACGCTTGCATTCGAAACTCAACCCAATTGCATGACACTTAAGTCTTTATTGCCTTATTTGGGTGCATCTGGCTCTTTTGGCGATCATCTTCGGAAATGTACGGACGCGTTCGTGAATCTTCGGACGCGTGTCCAACGCATAATTTGGCTCCGGGGTAAAAATGTCCTCTCTCATTTAATTCAATGCGGACCCTTATATATTTAAAAACGTGGTTAGCTTCATAACTGTCATTTGGTTAGCAATTGAGTTGACGGTTGTGTATTCGTTTAACACTGTCAAGGTGTTTTATGCAATTGACCAACCTGGAATTGTCTTATCCAAGTAATAGCGAAATATTGTGTATACTTTTATGATTATTGCATTATTAACAGGTAGCCAAATAGACCATATTAACTAATTAAAAAATATATTAGCGTCATAAACGGCTGCAGGCGCAAATTAAGCAAGATAGTGCGTTATTTTATGACTGTAGTGAAATAACAACTATATATTATGTACTTACGTTTAGATATTGTTGAAGGCATAATTAATGACTAAATAAGTAGACTACTACTAGAGTCTGGTCAGAGAAAAATGAGCCCAGAAAAGAGCGGCAAATTAAAAAAAGCAACGGTGTGCAACACCGTGTATAACGCGATAAAATAATAATGATACTTGAACAATTATATTTGTTCTCAAATACAACCAATGCAACTTATCAAGCAGCAGGACGTTAGATTATATGAAATAAAACTCTTTTCTCCAATATGCACGGAAATGCGCGCCTTACTGTAGCAAAACTAGTACGTGAAGTTCCTCGTTACTGACGAGCGCAAATTTAAAAAGTTAAAAGTCATTGCTTTTAGCGGCTAGGAAAATGTATGAAATTCCTTTACTGTATACTTTTTTACCTTTTAACTACTTACGAGTAGGTATATGCTTTGACTAAGACAAATCACTACAAACAGCCATCAAGTGCTCGTACAGTTTAAAGACCTTGCAATTTGTCATAACAACTTGCTATAGTTAGATTGGTTAGTAGTGTATGGCTGTCTCTTTCCTACTTTGCAAGTAGGCTGTAACAAATTACGTCCGTTGTAGCCTGCTTAAGGCCTGCCACATTCACTGCCGCGGCCTGGCCGCGGCAGACAATAGTAAACTTGTCCGCCGCTGTCAAATTTACTATTGTCCGCCACCGCAGGCCGCGCCATTGTGTGGCAGGCCTAAACTGCCCTCATAAGCCAAATAGCGGTATCTCGAAATGAAATTTCATTGTAAGTTATGTCATTAGACATAGATTTTAAAGTGCATGTTCCAATGACATTTCATTTTGAGATACCGCTTCTTGGCTTATGAGGGCAGTAAAGTTTTCTCGAGTTTTCTTTTTTTTAATGGTCATAGACAAAACGCGTACTTTTCAAATTAATCGAAACTTTAAAAAACTTTACATTTTTAAAAATGTCTCAAATAGTTTTAAATGAAAGAATAAAAATATTTATCGAAATAAAACCCACAACGAACTGAAATGCATTTTGATTGCAATCCCGTTTAATCTTTAATATTTTTAATTGCGTAAAACATTTAAAATTGTGACCGATTCTAATGGTTAATTTTTTTATGTATGCCAATCGAAACTCGCACTACGAGTCATGCCGTGTACATACTTTAAAAAATAAGTAGGGCGGGAACTTGATAGGTTCTTGACATATTACTCGCTATTTTAAGATGATTGAAAATATTATTTTTATCGCCTTGGCGCGAACGGCAATTCGTGGATTCGTCTCTATTGTCGGGTTCAGCTTTGCTTCATCCGACAAAATCAACTCGTCCACGAATTGCTACTTCCCGGCCGCTGCAATAATGTACTATTTTTTAACTTTGTTCTACTTTATATTAAAGAAGAATAATCAAAACCACTCACCAAAATTTCATTTTTGACGAGACATAATAAGTAATTGAACTTTTTATGACATTCTTCAATGTGAATAATATTACCAGTAAGCCCACCCCCACCCTTTAATTATGTGACAAATAAGACCAGTGAATTATGGAACGGTTACTTTCTTAGTTACCGTATCAAGTTTCCAGATTAGGACATCATACACATTTAAGGCGCCGTAGGTTCATGGTCTTCTCTCCCTCTCACTGAGCTTAAGCGTGAGCGAGATGGAAGTGCGTGCTCGGAAGCGCGGAAATCATGTTTTTTAATTTAATTTTTTTTTGGCGTTTAAATAAATAAAAAAGTAAACACTGATTTCTCTCAAACATGCTATTGCCGATTTTCAGAAGCCATTTCAATATTTTTAGCTTTTGTGCATAAATTGTAAGAAATATTTAAAGTGTATTTTAGACCCTTTTAGACCTATGTTCGTGATTTTTTTCTATCGAGCGAAAATTGCTTAATCATGTTTATAAACACTGATTTCCCTGCAGAAAAGCCTCAAGATTACTATTCGTATTTTTTTAAAACCATATTATTATAAAAGACGCAATATATTGTTTCAAAAACTCTGTTCGCTCAACTTCGCTGAACCTACGGGGCCTTAAGTTGACAATGGATGTTGCCAAAAAAATCTTTCCCTGGACAGACTCTACCCCACAGTATCGAGGTCATTTATATCACTTTATCGGTGTTTGGTTGCGACATCGACACCCAGGCGAACTCGTGGCAAAGGGTGAAAAGTTATAATACTTAGTACCCAGCAAATACACCATGAAGTAAGAAAAGCTTAAGGTTATTTGAAGTAAGTATAATGTTTTAGTCAACCATCTCCATCAACAGCCATCTTTTCATCCACGAAAACTGAATAAAACGTAAGTGGCCGTATTTAAATGGCATAGATGCTTAAAAGAGAAGGACTTTAGTTTTCGCTGGAAGATGACAGCGGCATCATTAAAATATTTAATTAACAAAAATCACATCTGCCGCAAAAAAACAGCTACTACACACAATTTTTATCACCATATCTTTTTACGTAAAAAACCAAAGGTGGTACGTTTTTTTTCGCCAAACATCTTCAAGGTCCTTCATCGTGCATCTGCCGAGGCATATTTTTAACAACACATCTGCATATACTGATAACAAAAAAGTGACCTACAAAACTTAGGAAATCACCTTACTTTTTGTGCCTAAAAAATACTTTGACGCGACAAAGCTAATCAAGTTTGTTTTCAGAATTAAAATATTCAACAGTGATTCTTATTACATCGTGTTAAAGCCCGTAAGGTTTGACAAGTAAATATTTCTTATGTTGGTAGTCACAAAAAGGTGCCAATTTCCGTTCGGATCTTGCATCCGTTTAAAAATCGGCAGCGAGTGATTAGTGTCGTCTGTTTGTGGTTTTTTTCGCATTTTTTACTATTTTAGTGAGCTATTTATCAATATTTGACAAGCAGCTGGCATTAAAACAATATGTCGAATATTGTTTGCAGATTGTAAAATTCTGAGGAATCTTGTTCAAATTAGTACCGACTACCGGCCTTATTTAGTTTTTTTTTTCTATTTTCGAGGTCTCTTTTTTAAATGTAAGTATATCCAAATCACATAGATTTGGTTAATGCAATTTTAAGTCTGTACTGTAGAAAAGCTGTTACCTTTTTAAATAATTATTCAGTTGAAATTCTGAACCTAATAAATTCTCTTAAAATTAAATAAACCAATCATAGACAATGAGTCATATCCATATCACTGTCAGATGACAGACTGGTTCATTGTTACTACATACTTTTATAGGAATACTACAACACGACCATGCAAGCACAATAAAAAGTTCAGTTGTGTATTTTATGTGAATCATCCCGATTACCGTTCTGGCATTTATTCACACGCCCGGAAGTGAACTTTGGGATCAAAAAGGTATATAAAATTACGGTACAAATAGTACAGGTGACATTATAGTAGTGTTCTCACGCACAATATGCACCTTTCTTCAACTTGTCGCCAAAAAACCGCACGTACGCGCACCTTGTACCAACCCTTTGGGAGAGTAAGGTTTTGTGGTATCGAGAGTTGAGCTTTAGCGGGGAATTTTATGCTATAATAAGTGAATTCGATTCGAATCGGTTAATTATGATAAGGTTTGTTTTCCTACTACACCCACACATTCCTCTGTTACACTATTCTAAAGTGTTTTGAAAATTAAGTCTCATATACATACTTTTATGATAACTGATTTATTAAACCTAAACAGTGAACATCTAAGTTCAACAGCAATTATTTTGTAAGGATTGGCCTCCATAGCGCGGATATCGGTCGACGCCGACATGGAGTTTTATAGTGGTTAGAATTACTAAGTAACCCAGACTACCCCCAAAAGCAGGTTTTCCCAACACAAAAATTACAACCAGTTCCAAATTCCAAGGAGATGATTATCTCTGTACCAAATTTCATCTAAAGCGGTTCAGCGGTTTAAGCGTGAAGACGTAACAGACAAACAGGGCACACTTTCGCATTTGTAATATTAAAATGGATTATTGACTCGGCAAAGTAAAGGTTGGTCAAAGTTGCCCGCTTAAGTTCGCAACTTGTCCCCGCATGGGAGTGTGCCGGCAGATGTCTCCCCGTTAGGTGCTTTGTGATAAAGATCCTCTCCGCACAGATACCGTATGGGCGCGCATCTGTTCCGTCTTCAGAATCTTCATCCATAACATGTATTCACGACTTTAAACCAGGTTCGGCATCGGCAGGTATAGTGGCCAAACAATGACCAAGCAGTTGTGTCATGTGGCCCATGATAGAAGCAATTACTTTTTATTTCAGTAACTCTAGGGCCATTTACATATTGGCGCTTTAGCCTTTAGCGTCCCGTACTAGAAATGTAGAAAATGAACGCTTATGGTGCGACTTTGTCCGTCTGCCCGTCTGTCTGTCACAACGTTAAATATCTCAGGAACTACTAATGCTTTCAATTCAAATCTTCGAATAGTTGTAATGTGGATTAACTGGTAGAAGATATGGAGCCCTTCGATGTGCGTGGTCCGAGACGCACTAGACTGGTTTTTTTAATACCACGTCGGTGGCAAACAAGCTTGTGATCCGCCTGATGGTGAGCGGTTACCGTAGCCTAAGGACGCTTGCAACTCCAGGAGGCTCGCATGCGCGTTATAGACCCTTTAAAGACCAATGCACTCCTTTCTTGGAGAACCCCATACTGTAGCCCCAGCGTAACGCTATATACCTAACTAACATAGTTAGTCAACGTAAATAATCTATATTATTTTATCTAGAAGTACCAAAAACCAACCCCGACTAGCTCTCGTGTACGAAAGCTGTGCAGTAAAATAAAAGTATCTACTGCTTCCGAGCTACAATTTTTCAGTTCTTTCGTGAATTCGGTATATGCAATTTTTTTATTACGCTTGCATATGACAAGTTCTATTACATCTGGCATAATTACTATGCATTGTTCCGCAAACGTCACGTCGTCATCATAGTTTTATGGTGATTATAGTCGGTGATGATAATGTAACAACCCTGGCTTTTGCTATCGTGAAGTTTGAGTCTTTGACAATATTCTGGTTAATGCGCTATCATAGAACTTGTTTCAGGGTAGACATCGTGAATATATGTAAGTATTTATCTTTAAAAAATTTAATACATGAGAAGCATATCCACACCATTTCCATTGTAGTGCGTACAAGTACCAACACCATGTGTTTGGAAACAAAGTTTTATCTTTTTACGAATCGATTCGGCGCAGCTGTCTGCGCGCGCGCATTGTTCATGAGATTTCTTCCAGTCTATACGACTAGTATGAACTCTATGATATATAAATATGACCTTGACCCCAAATCGACCGTGGTCAGAGCGATAGATCTAGAAAGCTCCTCTCATTGTAAGTTATGTTTTATCTTCTGCTTATTGAAGAGCTAAGCTCTTGTCGGTGGAGCTCAAAGTAGGCCCTCCATTTACTCCGATCCCAGGCAACCTCTTTGACATCTCGATACGACCTAACATCAACTCGTTTTTGAGCTGCTCTATGTAGTTTATTCTAGGTGTTCCTCTTCCTCGCTTTATCGCTCTAAGATCCTTCAATGAGTATGGACGTGTCATGTCGTATGAGGTGCCCTATCATCTTTCCTCTTCTATTCTCTCAGTTGAGTTAGTTAAGTTCTAAGTTAGTTAAGTTGTGTTGTTGCTACTGACGGGAAGAGACCTGATGGTTGCACTCTCGTGCCCTGGAGGCTAGGCCACCCTTTAGCCTGGGACGCTACCTGTGTCGACACGCTGGCTCCGTCCCACGTCGAAGGGTCGGCTCGGAAGCCTGGGATTGCCGCTGACCAAGCCCAAACGACCAAACGCCGCAAGTACACATTTCTCACCGATGATTATGAATTCGCGGCGCTTGCGTTGGAGACTTTGGCTCCTTGGTCGTCCGACACCAAAAAATTTATGAAAGAGGTGTCGGTCCGACTTATTGATGTTTCAGGCGACCACAGAGCCGGTTCCTTCTTTGCCCAGCGTCTACGCGGCCAGCGTCCTAGGGTCCATGCCTCAAGCGGGTGAACTGGGTGGGGTATTTTATATTTAGTTTCTAGTTCGTAGTTCTTTTATAGTATCAAAATTGAGTTTCCTGGCATTAAATTCTATCTTACTTAACTAAATAGACTATATAAATGTTTTCATATTAAATTGCTAGTACTGCTGGTTATTAAAAAAAAGTTATGTTAACCCTTTTCTAGGCAAATAACAAAAAAAATGTGAGTTCGAGCCTCGTTTGCTCCTTGTAGAGCCAAAAAAATTGTCTGTTACAAAAATACAAAAAGAACACCAAAAATTGTGTATTTTATAAAATACAATGTCAAGAAAAGGGTAGAAGTATATTATATACTTTCATGCTAGTTACTAGCAAAATTGACACAAAGGTAAAGTATTGGGTAAGCTTAGATAGCTAGAACGCAAACGTTCTTCCAATAACGTAAGGTACCAGTGGCGGCGCGTGAAAAAGTTTGTGCAGCGTTTGGCAACCCGGAACAGAAAAGTTATGAAAGAGTATATAACTTTTTTTTTTATGTGATAGGAGGCAAATTACGAGCAGACGGATCACCTGATGGTAAGCGATTACCCCCGCCCATGGACACCTGCAACACCAGAGGTGTTGTGCGTGTTGTGAGTGCGTTGCCGGCCTTTAAGATGGGTGTACGCTCTTTTCTTGAAGGTTTGAAGGTCGTATAGGTCCGGAAATACCGCAGGCGACAATCCATTCCACAGATTAGCTGTGCGAGGCAGGAAGTTTCTGGAGAAGCGCACAGTTGAGGACTGCCAACCATCTAAGTGGTGAGGATGGTAATGTGGTCGAAATTACAGGACAGGCTTGCCTAGTAAGAAATTTTAGGCAAGCCGGTGGAAATAGGCTTGTATGGGCGCTTCGCCAATGTTATATATCTACTCTTATTACAAGGCAACATCGTTTAAATCATAAATCATTATAAATCTTTATCGTTGGATATAAGTAAGTAATACCGGTGTTCAGGAAAGGTTGATCATTATAACCTGCCGATTAGGCGTACAATAAAAATATTTTAAAACTAACATTAAATAAAAATAACATAAAATACAATAATTCACGCAATGTCAACAGTGTTATTAAAAAAACCTTTTATGTCAAAATAGCTTTTGCTGATAAGAAATATACGTAAACGTTTTTTGAATGAGGGTGTTGGTAAGTAGATACTTTAATTTATCTGGCAAGTGGTTTAATATTCTAGGTCCCTTGCGAAAAAAGAATTGCTATAAAAGCTGGTTCTAGGCATATATATCACTGGGTAAAATTTTTACTGTATTTTTTGTTTTTCTAGGGAATTTACATACACAGCTTCTAAATAATTCCATATGTTCATGAATAAAAA
The DNA here is from genome assembly GCA_945867215.1 of Epinotia demarniana. Classification (NCBI taxonomy): domain Eukaryota; kingdom Metazoa; phylum Arthropoda; class Insecta; order Lepidoptera; family Tortricidae; genus Epinotia; species Epinotia demarniana. The sequence continues at coordinate 31,533,832 of OX244260.1, forward strand.
TACATGACTCTAAAATATAAATGCAGGTTAGCGTCAATATTCCTAATTTTGCAAAATGAGGTCTACAGGATTCTGTTTAGTGTTTGACGTAATAAACACATAGCTCTTATGCATTTCTTGGGCTCTAAATAAAGGTAGCATATGTATTCCAGCAGCATTTCCCCAATGTATTATGCCATACCTTAATTTTGACGCAACATATGCATGATAGGCATTTAGGGCACTTGCCTGTGAAACCGTTTTTGTCAAATTTCTTAAAATGTCTATATATCGACTAATTTTTTTACAAATATTTATTATATGTGATTTCCAGATTTCGTTGTAGTTTATGAGTAATTCCTAGTTTAATACTTACCGAGATCTAACTTTTCTTCAAAATATTATGATTTACATACAAACTACAATCATCATCATCATATCAGCCGAATGACGTCCACTGCTGGACACAAGCCTCCCCCAAAGAGTGTCAAAGTGACCGGTCCTGTGCCTCCCGCATCCTTTACGAGGTCATCAGTCCACTTTCTGGCTGGACTACCCACGCTGCGCCTTCCGGTACGTGGTTGCCACTCGAGAACCTACAATACCAAACTACAATAGTATAATATAATATACCGCCTACTGAGTATCCTATTCCTATCCTATTGCAATTTTATTGCAATTCACAATTGTTGTATGTGTGATTATTTATCATTAAAAACATTACGAACGCTCATATCTAAATTACCTATCGAAATCCGACGACAGATCCTAAGTAAGGCGGTAATTAAAGAAAGGCGGTATTTAGGGTTGGTAAATCTACACCTTGGCATCGGCAGGTGATATCTGGGCGTTTATCTTTTTTCCTTTTTTAATTAAAAGAGTAAAAACATCAAGGCGTCATGTGTCGCGATGCAATCGGCTGACAGAGCCGCTCGCGCGACAAATACTAGTGCGACGTTTTCCTACCTTTACATTATACTTATTTAAGGTATTTATGTTTTTTTTATTTTGTCCTGTGACGATGGATTATTTTGGATGTTGTGACACATTCGAAACGTCGGGAGACCGCAGATGTAAATTTATAAATGAGGTTATTATGCGATTAACTCCCGGTTAGTAAAAATAAGGTGTTTATAAGAAATCAGATTAATTTTAGATATAGACCCGAGACAGATAGATTTATAGTATCATAACAGTAACTATTCTAATATTATTCCGCTTCGTAGTACATTTCCATATTGTTAAAATTAAGATAATTTTAAAAAGGTTTTTTAAAGCACCCTAATAGCTTTAGAATGATCAGAAAAGGGATGTTTTGTTACATAAATCAATTCATTTTAATACAATAATTAATTCAATAAATAAAATCTGCAGCTGCCTTATATAAATATGTTAAATATGAGCAAAATCCAATATCGGTTGCTTTCGTATTTATCGTCTAGTGACAAGGTATACCTTGGTTATTGATTATGATTTACAGATTATGTGTATTCGGTTAACAACAATCCGAATTATATCAAACCACACACTCCAACCACGTGTGCGTGCATTATCGAAATCATACGCAGCATGATCACCGCTGTTCGATGACATAAAAGTGCCGGCACCTCCAAGCAATCATAGCCCGTAAACACATTGCTATAAGCTCACTTGTCGCCTGAACGACACATGCAAATGGCACGTGTCATGCGTTAAAAAATTTTTACGTATCTGGAAATTAATCAAGTTAATTACTTAAGAGAATTTCGAGGAGTCCCAAGTTTTAAAGTTATTTTAGGTATTCGCTGATTTAAAAGTATACCGGCCTCGCTCAGCTTAGTCCCTCCTCGCAACACTTTGTCGTTTCATTTTAAATCTTATCAAAAATAACACACGTATTTGTTTAAATTGTGTGCTTGACAAAATTAGACGAAGGCTCTGTGCGGAAAACGTAATGAATTCTTTATCAGAGACTTTACTTCGTCGATAAATCTGCGTGTGCGATGGTCGAACTACCGGGGATGTGGCTAAGGATTTTTTTAATTGAGATAAAATGTGACAATTGCGAAGATTAACGCAAGTTATCTTGGGAATGTTTTATGGAAAAGAAAGTTATTTAACCACAAAGTCAAACAAAAGTGGTTTACATGACGTTAAATTAAACTCACAGTACAGAATATATATATTATTTAGTTAAAGAAATGTCTTTAACATAAAGATGTTATTTAATCTTTACCGTTATAAACTCCAGGATGGACTCGCCCTCATAAAATCTACATTGAAACGTCAGATACGGGTAGATAAATTACCAACTAAATTGAATTACGCCAGTAATTATACTTCTCATATGCCTGCCGTCCTTGTCTCGGGTCGGGTCCAGGTACGAGCCAGATGTTTAAAAAGTTATAAATCTCTCTTTTGTCTATGGGCATCTTTTTTTAACAATCACTGGACACATGGCGGCAAGGGTTTCGGACAGATGGTGATGGAATATGGCGGCAAAAACGTTTACTATACTGAAAGTCATTTCTTTAAATTTTAAAGGTTGCCTATGGGCAACTTAGAAACTGTTTGAAGATGTTTGTAAAGAAAGACTAGATTTTATTATTTGTAATTTAGGGGCAGCATCCATCATCATAGCAGCTTGCTGGTACCGTAATATTGAATTGTTATTAGACTAAATAATACCAATATATTACTCTACTGTCATATGGTAAACATTCTTGTATGATTACATGACTAAATAATACGCTTATTTCCTGCAAAAAGTCAACTCCTGGACAATGGGAGAAGCCAGATTGAAATCGCAACATGATATAGACAGAGATCACAAAACTTTCAAATACTCGTAACTAGAAGCGTTCTTTCGTAATATCTACTTGGTATCTAATGAAATAAATGTTCGTGTAAAATTGTTTCAGCTCGATAGAATAAACAAACATATATAAGAGAATATCGTTTTGAAATAACGTGATTTAGAAAACAAAACATTTGAAAACAGTACTTTATATTACTTCTCAAAAATAAAATCTAATTAACAGAATCTTCCGGCCACATTCCATCGCAAGATCATTTGGAAAATATAAACGCCCTTTAGATAATCAGTGGGAACGCACGTATCTTAGATTTACTCTATCTTAGCTAGCTCGTAAATGTTCGAATGATTAAGTGTAATATACTGTCGGTTATGAGTGTGGCGTGGTGTTGGTTACATTACGGTCATGTTAAAGGAACAACGACGGTGGCTAACAATCATACGGCGTACTTCTAAGCAGATACCATAGCCTATGAACGGGTGCGTAACGATGCCTACAACTTTTCTTAAATAATATTAGTCGCAATAACACCCTTTTCATATAATTCTTGAGTCATATAACAACACTTAATATATTTACATATGATATAATTATCATTTTATAAGTGGTGTTTGATATAATAACATTTAATATAACATACTTTAAATATAATGCATATTTCCTATAGTAAACAAATGATATAAGGCTAATTTCTTGTAATGCACAATTAGCATAATAATTTTTAGTAGATTCTAAGGCAAGCCGGTGTAGGTACGACGACGAGCGCAGCGAGGAGGAGTGTTAGGTTGAACTGCGACCCTACAGCGCGCGAGCCGAGCGAGCGAAGCGAGCGTGCCGCGGCAGCGGCCGGCGAAGCGCCAGAACCGAACACTTTTTACTACCTAATATATACTTACATAGTACAATTTGCAAACCGTTATGTTTCCTACATTTTCTTTTGATAATAAAATATTATTCTACATGATAGTTATGACATATAACTTGTATGTAACATGAGCATTATACCATATAATGATTATACAAAATAAGTGTTATAAATTTTGACATTATAACAAACGTTTATTATATACAATGAGTGATTACATACCTTGAAAATATATCAAATGTTGTTATAGCGAATGAAATTATATTAAGTATTTCTTTTTATACCCATCATTACACACCCCCTATGAACGCTTGGGACTCGGGAATATGATTACGCTTAGTTACTACGAATCGCGGCGTCAAGATATAATTGTGGGTGAGCTTAAAAAAAGTTACAGAATAGCGGGGCACGAACACAACTCCAGATATCTGACCATGACGCAGAGCGAGTTCTAAGTATTTTTTTTCCAGATGTACCTAATAAGTACTTGCTTAGTGTTTAAATATTTTATTGTCATTTTTTATTTGTTTTGAGCCTTTTATTATCATAATTTGTAGTAAATAATACGTATATCTTCATCTTTCATAGAGTGTAGAGTCAATCATCACACCGACTATTCACCAGCATTTGGGTGAATCAACTTTTAAGGTACCCATTTCGTGTCCCCGCTAAACAAAATTTTATATCTTCAGATGCATGCCAGAATTCATCACTGTTTTATATTACAAACAATATCAGACCCATGTCTGTTATGACTAAACATTTAAAATTACAAACCGATTAGAAAATAGTTTTTTTTTTACAGTAACGTAGTAGACGAAATTCGGCCCCCATACAAAATTTTTCTGTCCCCAGCCATAGGTAACATTACAAAGCTAGCAATTTCTAAATTTATTTATATAGTGACCTATTTACTTAATACCATCCTTAAATACACCACGAAATGACGCATGAAACCTTGTCTAATTAACCCAGATTAGCATAGCACCAATTTTTTTAAAAAATATCATATACTTGTCCCTAAAAATGCGTCAAAAGTTGAGTCTCCCGCGTTACTGTACAAAGTTGTTCATAATTCCGGAGAGATGGCGTTACTCGTTGCTCACGAGCAAGCGAAATGTGCCTAAGTTTCCAAGAACCGAGCCCATCAAGGTCGGGCGCCCGGCGGGGGGACGTCAGTCAGCGACGAGTCGCCGAAGAAGGTGCGTGGCTTAATTGTGGTTCTGCTGCGTTACGGTACATATTTCGGTAAGTTTTTGCACAAAATAATGATAACTATTGAAACTGTGTGTATTTATTGTCTAATATTGATGTGATACATAGATACATGTAGTTTTAATAATAACCAATGTAGAAACTTACAGTTTGTGTTAAAATGTCTCCCGCGTTACCAATAACGCTAGAGACATTGTTTCTCGCGTTACCGTAACGCGAGAGACATACTGGTAACGCAAGAGACTGTATGGCTTATTCCATACTACTTACTATGAAAATTGTGTCACAAAACAAGGTTAAAGAAGTAGGACGTAGGTACTACGTTAAAATACTGCTCTTTAAATATTTTTTAATATACAGATAAAAAATATCACCAGGCAATCTAACACCATCACTTTGGAGGATCGCGAAATCAAATTTCACTACACACAGTTGTTGTGTATGCCTACAATTACAAAACCGGTATAGGACACGAAGTGCATTCTTTTTGCACTGTATCCGCTTATAATATTCACCAACCAGCAGCAATTTGGGCCCATTTAGATCCAATCTTAAAGTCGATCCGGTCACAATTTGGCTGTGTCAATACTGTTCACTTCTTTTCAGATGACCCAAGTACACAATACAGGCAAAAACAAAACTTTTTTTAATGTGTACTTGTACTTTTTTTAATACTAAGCTTGACTACGGATTTGATCAAATGACGTGGTCCTTTTTTGAAGCTGGCCATGGGAAAGGCCCAGCTGATGGTGTGGGAGGCTTCCTCAAAAGGACTGCTGACAAAATCGTAGCTAATGGAGAAGATATTGCTGACGTTTTTCAATTCTATGACAAGTTGAACAATGTTAGTAAAATAAAATTGTTTTTGATTGATGAACAAAATATAACTGATGCACAGAAAACTCTACCAAGTAATATTCCGAGACTTCTAGGAACCCTCAAAGTACATCAAATATCCAGTAACTGTCATGGTATGTTAATGCACAGGGAGCTAAGCTGTTTTTGCGAAGATAGTCCTTCTGAATGTAGGGGATTTTGCAACCTTAAGAAATATTTACTTAGAAGTTTTTGATTTATTAGAACACGATTTATGTTTTTATCCAAAGTTTTAAATGATTCAAGTAATTTGATATTAAGCCTAGTTTAATGTCGATCTCATTCTTACCGCGACACCGATCTCGTGTGATTATTATAGGAATCCTTCCTTTATTGTTTAATTTTATTCTTACAATTTATAGTGATTGGGGTTTTATTGTTTTAAGGTTATGGAAGTTTGCATTGTTTAAGTTTGATTACGAAACTATAAGAGTTTTATTTTAACTTCCTAATATTCTCTAGTGTTACCATTTTTGTCTCTTGTGTTACCATTTTTGTCTCCTGCGTTACCCGATTGCTACACATAATTCTTGCTTTTAACTTAGTTTTTTTTAAACCAGCACTGTATTTACTTTGTGAATTAGTAGAGACTTATATTTATAAGATTTGCCTTCCTTTTTACGTAAAATTATGAGACTGATTAGAATATAATGGAAATTATTTAGAAAATACTGTTCTTCAAAATACAAAAGTAACGCAAGAGACTTAGAAACTTCAATTTATTCATTTAATAATACGATTTATAACAAACATATTGTATTGAAATGCACGTCTCAAATGTTAAAAACAAATAAAGAATTCAGACTTGACTACAGCCTTTTTTTTCTTTGTATACTGATACGATTTAAATTAGGTAACGCAGAAGACTTTTTGACGGCCTCTAAATGCAAAATCTGGTTAAATTCGCAGTATTACCAATGCGTCATAATTGCTACTAGAAAATTAGGAAAATTCAATAAACAATGTAAACGCCCATATAATTATTTTTCAAATATATCGGAAAAATATATTAAATTTTTATTTTCAAATCGCTTTGAAATGGGCACCTTAAAAGTTGATTCACCCATTTATCCCTATCGTGCATTCATTCACGCATATATTTGAACTGTTTTTAAACTGTGTGAACACTTAACATTTTAGTATATAATGTTTCGGCAACTAAGCCCCGCAGATAATTCTCGGTGGCATTAATTTTACCGTGCAACCGGTGATCATGCGTTTGTTGACTCCTCTCAATGGATGACTCAGCTTTCAATTATTTCGCAACATTTGCACGCTCCGGGTAAATATTTTAATGTGATCATAACCACTAATTATTATGGCTCACCAATATTCGTTTTTAAACTTCACAAAAACGAAAACAGCTAATTAAATGTGTTATAGTTTGTCGACCGAAGACGTTAAAATAAAAGCACCTACCTTCCGAAAGTTCCGAAGGGATATTGTGGAGGTTTTTTTCAGTTTCCTACGCTGCTGAGGCATGTAGCACAAGCTTTTGGTTTCGTGATTACGTCTAACGAATTAAACCATTACTGGAATCAAGTAAAACAAGTCAGTCCAATTCAATACATAGTAAGCTGGAGGCCTACATAACAAATGGAAAGCGAATACGTATTCTAGAGTCATGGATTAATTATAAAACTACCAGCTTCTGCCCGCGACTCCGTCCGCGTGGAACTCGTTTATATCGCAGCTCCATACATACTTTTACCCCCCCCCCCCCCCCATTTCACCCCCTTAGAGGATTATTTAGGGGATAAAAACTATCCTATGTCACTCTCCATCCCTTCAACTATCTCCACTTAAAAATCACGTCAATGCGTCGCTCCGTTTTGCCGTGAAAGACGGACAAACAAACAAGCACATACACTTTCCCATTTATAATATTATTATGGATTAGTATGGATGAATTTTTTACCTAGTCATTATGTAAGCAAGAGAAGAGCAATACAAACCGATTTTTTTTTTAATTTTATCCATTCTCGAGTGCCAAAGGAATATACATCTAGAAATGAACTATACCTACCGTACCTACATCAAGCAATTTTGCTGCTCCTATTCCCAAAAGTTAAGAACATAGAAACTTAATTTGTTTATGTTAGCGGCATAGTCATAACGCGACATAAAACTCAACAATCCATACAACATTCTAATAATGAGTACTAGATAAATCCTGTACTTCTGTACTACTGGTTGTCAGTACCTACCGATCTATACTATCCAATACTTAAATAACACTAAAGGGCAAATAGCCTATTTACCTAGTTATTTAGGCGATATCGTTCCTCACTCCACTCTGTCCTAAAGAATACCACCGGCTAGGTCAGGTGAAGGTAGTCCTTGCGGAATTCTGTCCCTTCCCCTGCGCGCCTCGATACGATCTGTGCGTACAATACTATGCGCATTTTTAACACGCGCAACGCAATTGGTTAATGGACCGGTTGTACTATCGTTTACGAGTATCACAACAGGTAACTAGGACATCACGTGGCACTGATGTTTTATTACTAATTAATTGATAATTAAATCTTAATTGCCACATTATGTTTCATGAATTGCCGGACAGAATGCTTTAAAGCTTTTCTGATCGTCAACACATCACACTATTTTGATGAACAGAAACAACAATCAAATCTAAACTTTCGTGAGACTTGTTGAAATATTACTAATAATTACATGGTTCAGCTCACGTATTAAATGTCACTACGAGAGACATGTTTCGAACTCTTCGGGAGTTTTTCTTCAGGATGAGTTTTTTCACGGCGGTGTCGCTTGAATCACTGCCCGCGCCCGTTTCGAACCCCGTGCGGCGCGTAACGCAGGAAGAGCTCCCGAATAATTCAAAACATGTCGCCCGTAGTGACATTTAATACGTGAGTTGAACCGTGTAATTATTAATATTATTTTAACAGAAACAACAGTTTGATGCAGGACTAAGTTTATGGTAATCAATGCAATACCCTCTTGAATGCGTTAGGAACCACTTTCAGATGTTTCATTGACCCAGATAATACTTTAAGGGTGATGATACCAGCACATACCAGACTTTGTTTACGGAGCCAATAAATTATCTACTCGATAAATCGTCCCTAAGGCCTTATTTGTAAACGGTCATCAAAACTATTTTAGCTTAAATGCCGTTCACTGCGATAGTTGTGATTAGGGCATAACACATTTTGGTTAGCAGGGCCCTAGCACGATAGGTGTTATCGTCAAGATTTTTCCTTTCGCCGTGAAATGTACCGATAACACCTATCGGATCGGGGGGGGGGATAAATTATATTATACATATGTAATCTGTAGTAGCTAACTACAGATTGCTCCGTTCACAAAACCAAAAACAGCGGGCTTAAAATGGTTGCTATTTTAGTAGGTACTTATCGTTGTCGATAAGGCATCTGTCACGCTCGCACAAAGTGACGGATGTCTTATCCACGTGATAAAATGGCAACCATATTAGACCAACCGTAAAATAGCGGTTTATCTACTCCTACAGGTGTATGGAGATGCGTCCCTTTTCCCCACAACCCGCTTCCGTGTTGACGCCATCGTGACGCAGTGAGTCGTTAGTATGCGCCGATAGTAACGGGCTGCCAGCATGACCTTTGCGTCATCATCTGATAGTTACATACTTGCAATTTATTACATCTGAACTGGCATCTAAGCGTGTCCCACTATAGGCTTAGTCGACGCTGTAGTGTACCTGAAAATAATGTTACCTCTAAACATATTATATTTGTTTAAGTAGATGGAGGATTTTGCTTGGATTGACGCAAGCCTACTCGATAGGGCGGGAGTCCTTTGCCTAGCAGTGTGACACCCAAATATAAGCTATATACTTACAAAAAAAACGTTATCACTGCTCAACTGTGCAATTGCTAGCTGATAGGATATAGATAGCAATAGTTCAAAACTATACGATGATGATCAAATAGGCATAGACCAGTATGAAAACAAACTACGACTTAATTATTAAGTTGAAATGGTGATAGCTGAAGGTATTGGATAAATTCACACTACGAAAGTAAAAAAAATACGTTTATACTCACAGTACGCTCCTTGGATACTAAATGAATTAACGTTATTATAATTATATTACAAGATGCATCCAAATACCATCACCATAAATTGTGCAGTCGAGAGAGTAAATACCGTTGTAAGCAGGGACAATGTTGTTAAATATTGGCGTGCTTATTTAACCGGTAGTGACATCGGCGCAAGCGCACGCGGCCCCGTCCTATTCTATTCTACTATAATATGTGAAACTGCAGAAAAACTTAAACAAAATTGTCGAAGACCGTGTGGTGTGAGTCAAAACGTCATACTTAGTACTGAAGGTGCATCCTCACTTGTTTATCGTCTAAATACAGATGTTATAGGTGTATAAACTGTGTCCTATTTATCGCATAATATACCAATAAAAGCATATACATAGAACCCCTTGATAAGTCGGGAAACGTGAGTAAGTGATTAAATAAATATGTTTTATTATGAATGAGGCCGAGGTTTAGCATTAAAAACGGTTTGAATAATCATCATGACGTATCGTGTGTCTAAAGACTAGTAGGTACTACTAACGATTTGAAAGTGCTTGTTACTGACCCACTTGAATAAATATCGGTTTTGAGTTTGAGTTTGAAATAGTTATTTGTGCAACAAGAGACCAAAGTTTGTTTTTACTGCGAGTGCTAATTTTGAGTCATGAGGAAGCGAAAGATTCTAAAATTGAATCACGAGCGTAGCGAGTGATTCAAAGTTTGAATCTTGAGCGCAGCGAAGGACTCAAAAGCACGAGATGCAAATACTTTGCTCTCGAGTAACACATACAACTTTTCAGCTCAGCAGTGAGAACATATTCACATCAAAAAAATATCATAGTATCACGTACCTATTCGTCTCAAGATTATTCAGGAAGAAAACTTAATTAGCGCCGGCCGCGCCGTTAATAGTCAATACTAGAAAGGCGAGACAAGGCGCGAGAAACCAAAGGATATTTCAGTATCCAAGTATACGAGTGTCGCGTATGACACAAACACATCACTAAAAACTAACCGTGTTATTGTTAAAATTCACAGATTTTACTTATATCTTCGAGATATTTTTGAAATATTTATCATTATCACAAGGGCACACATTTATAGCATATTACGTGTATCTCGCGTGCACACCAAAAACTAGCCGTACTGTTGTTAAAATATTGCCTTCGTCACGTCACTGACTTCACTATATTTCCTAGTTAGATAGAGAATTGATTTGTCCTAGTAGTTTTTATATTTAAAGCAATATCATTAACGCAAGAATGACAAAGGATATACATAATAATAATAATAAAATCTCAAACAAATTAACAGCGCGCAACTTTTTAAAAGGGGCGGGGCACCGCGCTTGCTTTCGGAAACTGCAACTGTGGTATACGATCATAAAATTTAAGATTGTTTAAACTAGATTTATTAATTAGCTAGCATAATAAAATTCATTTTTACCTATTTGTTATGAAAAACGGAGTTTATTCTGAGATATTCTATTTAAATTTTCTTCAGTTTAAAATTCCTTTGTATAATAAATTTGGTAATTTAAACTTGTTAATTTGATAGTTTTCGAACGTGTTACTTGTTATCCGCTTTTTTGGGGGTCTACTTTGAAATTCGATGGTCGTACTATGGATCGACCTATGTCTGCCTTTTTCTTTTTTCGTAATGGAATGAAAGGGATAGTGCTAATAAAGTACAAACATTCTGAACTTGTAATAGACCCCACACGACGAAATGTCAGGGCTCTGCTCCAAAATTAAAAAGCTACTTTGTCTCACGGAGTGAGCAAAATCGCATTTTGCACACTGTTTTCACGCAGCAAAATATGCTTGTTCGAGCTGCTGAGGTGAAAAAGTATTTTCGCTATGACGGCTATCAATTGCGTCTGGCCTCATAGCTTTATTCATATTCTTTAACCTGACATTATAGTACAGTGTCACGTTCAGAATAGCGTCGCAGGTCGGGAGTCGGGTGCAGGAGTGGCGTGATTGCTCGATCGGCCTTAAAGGTCGCCAACGGAATGCCTTTACTTTTCGTAACTCTGTGCAGGGCTTTCCTGCATGGGCCCTGGCAAGCACGAGGAGGCTAGACTTGGTGACGGCGACGGTAACAGGGCTTTAGGTGTGAACGTGACTTTTAATGAGGACAGAGATTTGTTCACGTAACGCTTGCACGGAAAAATCGTGCATGATGTGATGTTGGTCTGCAACACACAAGATGTATAAACTGTGATGCCATTAAGTTATATGACCGGGATATAAGTGATAATGAACTTACAAAAATGCCATGTACCTAACTTGCAAGCGTCTCTTCGTCAAATCCGAAAGAAATTGGCTAAGAGGCGCCTTCTTTTGATATTTTATTTTCTGTATGCAAATTCAAACAACTACATATAATGCACTTATAACTTATAACGCACTAAGTAAAAAGATGGCAGGTACTTACTTCTGTTACGGTATCAGTAAAAGCTAACATCTGCAGGTTTTTAAAAACTAGTGATCTTATTAAAATTACTTCCTTTTCAAAGATCTCACCTTTTTGGAGCCGTGGAAAGAAAACAATCGGCAGTATTTCGCACATCTGGACACTGATAAGTAAGTTTGAACCATCTGGTACTTACATCTGTAATGGGGAAACAATGTTAAACAAGCTTCGACAAGTCAAATAGTCCGTCGTTTTAATCTTATTTAATCACCCATCTGTGTTTTACAACGAGCTGTTTTGAAAGTTTTCTTAAGTTTGTTTGCCTGGTCAAATCTGTTTTGTACATTTCTTGCTGGAGGCTGGATTAGGTTTTGTGCCGAGATTAGCCAGAAACCCAGACAGTGCTCGTGAGTTTCGATACTAATCTAATCTTTAGCCAGCTTAGCACAGGTTCCATTCGCTAATAGACTGAGCTCATTTGCAATGTTACCGGCTACTTTATAAAATGCGGCCGTGATACTTTACAACAGTCTCGAAATATGATGTCATTCAGAAAAGAGTGCGAAACGAATCGGAAAATGGAACACAAATAGTATTTTGACTAAAGAACGCTTTTCCCGGGGGTCGAACGGAACACATGGAGGCACGACTCGCGATCTGCTGAGTCATCGGTCTCTCACGGAGCCTGGGAAGCTGTGAATCATCCCGGAACATGTTTCTACTTGAACGATGACACAAATAACTTAATTTCGTCATCAGTTGAACCAATAGTTTACTGGATAAAGGTCAGGACAGCCTAACAGCAAGCATGTCTTTTTAGAGTTAAATTTAACAAGTGAATTTATTGCTAAGTATACTAAGTTAATATATAGAAGGTATTTTAGCATAAAGAACGTTCACTAAAAATCTTAAACTCATAAAACTCTATCACAAGGAATCACTCGATAGTTAATTCGATTTTTTTCATCCGTCAACATCCACTATTTTGTTAAAAAAATATTATTTCACCGTCTGCTGATAATTGATCTGAAAAATTTGTATTTACTATTTCAGAGTAATTGGTAAGTAGTAATAAGTAAAATGAGCAGTTAATAGAGAAATTGAGCGCGTGTCACTTGTCGCTAAGAGCCCGCGCGACCCCCGACCCGCTCGCGGCCGCTTTCCAAAGAAGATGGCTACTCAGGCTCACTAGTTAGTGCGGCATTCCAACGCGGTTCCATTCGGCACGGACTAAACGAAGAGCTAGTAACGCTTGGATAACCCTAATCCCCCAAGGAAATAACCGATTGCAAATACTACTTATATTAGGTACATATACTTACATGTTTACTGAATTATTTGATGGATCTTCAGAACATCTCTAACGTTTATCCAATGATTTGATAGGTCAGCCGTGTAAATAACTATTTTTTTTTTTTCAGTAACAAATCACAATTGAGAGCAAATCGATGTTTCAGTTTATCGGCTTTAAGATATAACCAATTTTAATATTGACCTAAGACTGATTAAATTGACGAGTGAAAAGCCTTTGAGAACATCGGTCAGTATTGTTGTCTTTGAGGTTCCACTAGTCTTGAACCTTAACCATGGATCAACCATTTATTATCCTGTTCCCAACCAGAGAGTAGGGCTGTCTCCTCCATAAATTGTAACTTCACGTCGGTAAGTGAATAGCTATAATGATTCGTCCCACCCGCGAGCACTGGGTCGCAGGCGCAAGCCTCAGAGGTCGCACACACACAGCACCCAGCACACATAGCACACACGGCTAATAGTGATCTTAACATTGAGACAGGATGTGCTGTGTTTACGCTGCATGTATTGGTATCGAAGTGTTTAATAACTTTAGAGGCTTGGCTTGAGAGTCTTAGGTCCGTTTCTAAGGAAAAGTTAATAGGAATATCCGTTTCCAGTTTAACTAGTTTTAACTATCTGAGTATTGTTGTGCTTTAAAAAGATTACTTTGTTACAGCACAAACCCAAACCATATAAAATATACAGTCTATGCAAGCACCTTGGTTCTATTGATACCGGCATCTAAAATATTAGTATCAGACGCAATCCTATAACATCCAATAATAAAGGCGCTAAGTATATGTATTTAGCGCAGAGGTTAAAGTACCTACACAGTATTTTTAATTCGGGAGTATTTTAATTTTCGTTACGTTTAATTCAGCAACCACTATCTTAATATAAAATATATTATAACCAATAAACCCCTAAAATCACGCCATAAAGTACGCTACGTATATACGTACAATTCTTAAACCTTAGTATATGTGTCTTATTTGCCAAATAAACACTACTCGCAATTATATGTAAATATTGACCCTAAGGATTAATATTAGAATCCAGTTGTATAAATAATGAAGTGATTGCATGCAAATTTAATGCCTTGTTTGGAGTAGGATCTAACTGGAGCGTCAGCGGCCCGGCAAATGGCAAAGGATGACCCCAATACATTACTGTAATATGCTGCATGCTGTGCTGGGTGTAAATATGGGATCTAGACTATTTAGTCAGGTAAAAAGTCACGTTACTTTTTGGCTTACTACAATCCTGCTGATTGGTTGATTACGATTTACCGGTTGCCCTCGCGAAATCCAGACGGAATGGAAGTGTAATTAATAAATTACATACCTATAGGCTCCGAAATCAGATTGAAATGAGGGAAATGCTCAAAAAGTAATTTATTATTTACTTCGTTCGACACATAGATTTTTGTTTCGGTTGAACGTTTCCTTTTTCCAATAAATCGCAGTAGTGGTTATGATTTTTTTAATGTCCTATTTTGCCATGCTGTTGCAATGTCGACACAAAGTAACGCTGCAGTAGCGATTCCAGAATGGATTACGAACCCGTCGCACAAGCAGGAAGGAGATTGTGGTCACCAACAAAGAAAAGTACCTGCATCAACACCATACACGTGTCCTCAAAAAGTATCAGAATATAGAGAAACCTAAATTGTATGTAATTATGTCATCACTCTATAACATGATAGAGTTCAGTAGACTAAACTCCTCACCAGGAAATATACAACGTTAAAAACTGTTTTACATTAATGACGTATTGTTATAACTGTTCTTGATTTTTAAATGATTCCAATTTTAAAATCGAACATTCCTCTGTTCTCTTGCTCTGATTGGGCTATTAAATTGAGCAGTTCGATTAGAATGGTCGTCATACCGACACAAAATATGCTTGGATTCTAACAGCTATACGCAAACATGTGGCGCGCACGAGCCAACGCTGGCACGCATGCGCGAATAATGCTATTAATTGGACTTTACGAACGGACGATTCGATAGGGACAAACCGAGGAGAAATTTTACCGACCACACAGATTGTAAGACTCATTTTGAAAAAAAGGACAAGTCGGTCATGATACGAGTCAAACTTCCCCGCTGATGCGTCGTTGATGCCGCAGAGAGGCGTGCGACACTCAGCAACCATCCCTTTATGGCTAAGATGGATTAATGGGTAGATCAAACTAATCGCTTAACCGATAATCCTGTTTTAAGAATGAACTATTTTTAAACTTGGGTACCTACTCCTTTTACATCTGCGACACTAACGTTAAACGTTCATTAATAACCGCCGCGACAGATTAAAATTAATTAAGAGCACCTGTTTTGCTACACATACTAAGACTATTTAATTTATGTATGTATATAGTTGTAAAAAAATAACCTAGGTAAGTACGTAATACATGAGTAAACACGCTAATTATATAAATATTCCGTAAAAGTAAGGTATTTAGTAAATTTGATAGTAAATTGGTACGATCTCCATAATTATCTGTTAATTAAAAGTGACTAAGTAATAATTCCAGAGTTCTACAACTATTCTCGATGCATGATAAGGTGAAATATCGCTGCATTAAGAATTATATACATAGTTTGTTTTGAAATAGAATGGCCATGCAGATGCACACAGGCTTCTAAGTAGACTCTACGCAAAGTGTTTTTACTTTTTTGAATTTTGAATTACTTACTACCACACACGATCTGAGCAATTAACACGGCAAGCGCGAGTTGTTTGCTTTGCGTTTAGCAAACTAAATGTCAACCGTTACATTACAAATCTACGGCTAAAAAGGCAGTTTTCAATTAAATATTATTAACGAGTGTTTGGAGTGTGTTGTGTATGTTAATGGGCAGATGGTATTGGAATAGGGATACACACATTCATAAACTACATACATACATTCAATAAAACTTGTATTTATATTTCAACAAGCAAGTTTTAAAAGAAGATTTTTTCTTAAAGCTTGCATGTGTAAAGAATATCCTAGAAATATCACAAACCACGTATTTCTTGGCTCTTGCGTGTAAGTATCATACTGTAAAAGTAGTGTCATTTTTACATTATACAATTCCGAGATCTTGTGACGTAGAACGTATCCACACATTTTACTGCGAAGGAATAATTCATGATTTCCTGTAGGTAGGTACTATGTTACGTACGAAATAGTACCATATAGTGTGCAATCACGTCAAAAGCATACAATTCGCGCTTTCCCGAGCGTATATTAGCTAGGCTAGCATATTAAATTAAATCAAGATTTCTAGGCAATCGAAAATCCGTTACGAGCCGTTCCAATCGCCATATTGCATTGAGCATAATAGAGATTAGGGACATATACTCTACTCGTATTATTGACGGTGTTCAGTTGATTCGGATACGCTTATATGTTACTGGACTCAAAACCACCACTAGCTCTCGAAAACTGTTACATTACCAAATAATGAATTTCAGAATCGATCTGTAAAACCAACTAGGTAAAGTTCGCATTCGAAATGTAAGCAGAAACATTGTGAGAACTTTGGCATTATTCCTCTAAAATCACCTGTAACACCTGTTGCCAGACTTTGCCAGTATCAGCACCTGTTTGCTACAATCACATCTGACCACGTTGCACACTGGAAAATGACCCTTAAAACGTAAACCATACAATAAAAAATTGAACTTCGGTTATTTTTAATAAAAATGCCGTGAGGTAACCGGCTGGTAAAAACTTTTCTAAAAAAGTTTTTGACGATTTCTTGATGTAGTTACAATTTGGAATTCTCTTTCATATATGAGTAATATTACGATCACTTTGAACTAGGACGACGTGCACTCGTTATAAATATATCATATTGCTAGATTGTGATTATCATCAAAAACAATTTTTGTAATTTTGAATCTTTTCAACGGTTCAGGGAGAAAAAGAGCCTGCCTATAAATTTGCACATTCACAATAGTTATTTGTAATGCAAGGCTGCAAAGTTGTTGTTTGGCGCAAGTGCTTGTATTGAAAGCCGAGCTAACGAAGGATTGTAAAATTATAAAAGTACAATCCTGCGCATAGCGAGGCTTTCAAGGCACGAGACGCCAAACAATTTTGCTGCCGAGCGCAACACACAACTTTTAACCTCACCACCGCGAGGAAAATTGTAGGTAAATGTAATGGAAGTAATTTGGACCTTATACTCATTTTCAATAAAGGTTTGTTTACATCTCATCAAGATCTAGCATTTTTTAATTATTAAATGTAACATATATAATAATGCATCTTTAAATAACCCCACGCTTACCTACACTAAAAAAGTCAAAGTATTGTTTACTCACGGGTACCTAAACTAAGGCTCGAATTCGCTTATGCTTTTAGCTATTAGCTAATAACTGTATATCTTCTGCACTAAAATCAATAAGTAAATAACCACCATTATTTTGGTTTTACTGTCTGTGGCTTTAGAACAAAACAAAATTAAATGTAGGTTGAGTTTTTTCTTAAAGTAACTTTTCAAATGGTGCGTTCCAATTTGGAAGAAGCGATTTTTTTTTTAAAAAGTTATATTTTTTCAAAAAAACATTTTAAACATTTTAAAATTATTTATTCGTATTTTATCCTTATTAATCAGTCTTTAATATTTCGTATGTATCTACTTAATTAAGAAAGAATAAGTATTATTAATTTTATTTTATCAAAATAATAACAATTAATTATTGGCATAACACCATCAGTTTCTGAACGCACCCCTCATTCTGTATAGAAAAAAGTTGGATCTCGAGATTGACCGTCACGTTCCAAATTCAAAAACTCTTTCCACGTGAGGTGAAAACGCCATTTGATGCTGGTATGTGCCACTGACCAATACCATTTTAATATATGTAAGTAATAGCTTTTGCCCGGGACTCCGTCCGCGTAAAACTCGTTTATATCTTAGCTCCATACAAATTATCACCCCCCATTTCATTCCCTTAGGGGAGGATTTCCGATATAAAAACTATCCTATGTCCTTCCCGGGACTAAAATTATCTCAACGCCAAATTTCAACTAAATCGATTCAACGGTTTAAGCGTAAAGAGATAACAGACAGACAGACTCTATGGCTAGTATGGATGTACATAATTACTTAAAGACAGACTATCGACCGAAGGGAAGTTGTCTGAATAGACGTTATGACAAACCTAGCAGGCCTTGGCCGTATAAGGGGCCCGCTTTCTTCCTCCGGCCGGTTGCGCATCCTTACCTTTAACCGCTTTCACTCACATCTCTAATCTGTTCAGTTGAAATCATTACAAAATACTACATAGATAACTACTTTATGGAGATAATAAAATTGATACTTTTTCCTTTTTGCTTGCGATATAAATACTGCACTTACCCACATTAAAAGTAGTAATTCAATTCAATTCAAATAATTATTTTGAGGGTTGCACCTATAAATATTAGCAATATACAATAATTGAAAACCAACATAACAAAAATGAAAACGAAGTAATAGGGGTGTAGACACTTAATAAAATAATCAATGATAGGCTTGAAGAAGTGAAAATTAACATAATGACCGGTTGTCATGACAAATGCTGTTTATAATTAGTGTTAATACTATGCTCGCGCGGGCGGTGGGTACATTGTAATGGTGTATAGATAAAGCACAAACACATGACAAGATTACGTCAAAAAATAAGCGTTTGCATGTATAAGACACGCTAAATTGCGTCGATACATTTTTTTAAATATTGTGCTATAGCATCGGTACGTTTTCCCTGAATACAAACAACGTGTTTACACGATTAAGTACTGAATGTTTTGGTTTTTAAAATAAAGATACTCAAACATAACGTATACTTTTCTCATATTCAATATTGTACAGTCGACGTCAAAGATATTTATACATTTTTCGCCTTATTACAATGGAATAAGTTGCAAAAGTGTATAAACACATGTTATACATCTTTGAACTCGACTGTACATTCAAATATTCTTAATTTTTGTAACGACATCGATTTCGGCGTCGGGCGTCACTATTCCCTGATTACGAATAAAATAAGCAATAGAAATGAACGGAACAAAATCACATAAACTTGAATTTGTTTGTAAATTACATTCAACCAATGAATTTAGAAATTCCATAAAACCTTCTTGAAATAAGTTACATATATTAGGTATAAGTTCAATTTACAAAGCGGTGTCTTTAACACCTTCGATCGATATTTCAAGTCAATCATTATTACCTAATTAAGTTAAGTAAGCTAGTAAAAGTTTAAAAGCTTATTTCATAACGTTTCATCCATTAACAAACTGTCTAAACTTATCAACTGATTAAGCTACGCAACTTGCCAAATAGAAAATAATAGGTAACTACACATCTTCACCAAATAAATCACTCAGATAATAAATGAGCTTTAAAATTCGCGTCGACAATATTGCCTCATCGGAAGAGATATGTTGAATAAAAATGGTTCATTTTATTGCATAACAGTGAGCTATGATACCGTCGCTATCGATCCTACATAAAGTCGTATCATGGTTTCGTGTGTTAAGAAAAAAATAACCGTATTTGAATGTAAGATAGTCGCTTCTCTAATCCAGTAACGAAAACAGATAATATATTTCTAAGGTTATATCAAATTTCTCATAAACTACGAACAAAGTTATGAATTCCGACAGCCAAATTTTGGCACGAAATCTTTAATGCACATTAAAAAAGAAGCAGTTGCCTTTGGCGGCTTGCTCAGCGGCAAAACAAAGTTGGTAAGGCAATTAATTTCTAAGGCATTAAGAAGTAATCATCATCAATTTCTCGGGTTTCTATGACACCCACATCCAACCACGATTTCGCTGCACCAGTCCGATATGTCACAATATAAAAAAATATATTATCTTTGGTAGTGCGGGAATGTACAGTCGTTTCACTAAACTTGTATTGATTCTAATTTTCTTGTTTGATGTACAATGTCGGGACTATATAAATTTACTCTATTGATTAATTCACCAAACACAGCACTATGATAATGTATATCGAGACAGGTGGGAAATATGGTGAAGACCATTGCCTAGCAATGGGACACGACAAGCTCCTAATAATAACAGAATTGGTATCTATTTAAAGAAACCAACTGTCTTTTTCTAAACGTATTCAGGATACCAAAGGAGGTTTGGTAATATGGTTGCTGGGAAAGCGAGACGATGTCTCGTCCGACTGTACGCAGCGTCCGTCGGCTCGAACAAAGCGCTAATTAGCAGCGTGGACGTTAATCACTCAGGGAGGACGGCGGACGGACCGCGGACACGCATAAACCAGGGCCATAGATCGCTAAATTTGCCACGGAAAAGAGAAACTGCGGCGAGCATAACGTGCTTCTTTTTTACTAGACTTTAAGGTGTACATTAAAGTTGTGCTAATTGCAGTTGATGCATAAAAAGCTGGATATTGATCAGTACCTATCTTTATTTGATGCATTAAAGTCGACCTCAGCTATATGGAATTCTTAATCACTTCTAAATATTTTTAACCGACTTCAAAAAAAGGAGGAGGTTCTCAATTCGGTTGTTTTTTTTTTTTTTTTTATTTTTTTTTTTTTTTCAATGTTTGTTACCTCAGAACTCCGTCATTGATGAACCGATTCGGAAATATTTTTTTTTGTTCGTATGTATATACTTCCAGGTGGGTCCCATTTTTTTCAAAATTCAGTTAGATGATGGGATCCATGAGGAATTGAGGGGACTCCTCAATTTTATAAGGCACGCGTGTAGTGATTTTGGTATTTTCTGTTATAACTCGTGTATTTACATCCGGAATCATAAATTTGGTGGCGAGGAATTGATGATGAAGACCACAGATGACTTATCGAATTCCTCAATTATGTACTTAAAAGTGCAAAAGTACGTCACAGGTTCTGATAAGATTCCGTTGAAATAGGAACTAATGAAGTGCCATTGGTGATGATCTTGGGGAATCGATGGAAGTCCTCAAATATTATCGGCCCACATACAGCGATTCGGGTTTTTTCTATAGTAATCAACGCATTTGCTATCGGAAATCAGTTCATGTGGTAAATTGTAAAAAATAGGAAATGTGCTCGTGGCTTGGCGGAGTACTAAATTGAAGTCGGTTAAAACTTTGTTTTTAAAGTAAATTATCTTGTTCCTTTTTATCGGTAGGTACTCTTGAGTTTAAGTATCGTTGTTGTGGCAATTTATTTTTGGTTAGTTTAATTTCACACAAGTTAAAGTTGTCTTTACTTTTATAAAGCCTACGAATTAGATTCTTGTAAAATACTTTGTAAGTGTTTGAAGAACCCAAAATAGTTACGCAATCATTGCACACACGGTAATTCACAAATTCGATAATTTACTTATATGAATTGAGATGAAAACTATAAAGTAATTAATAACTTATATCATACAGCCAGAAATGTGGTCATATTTTATATGTATTGCTGTCAATAAATAATACAGTATTAGTATAAAAGGGGATACAATACATACATCATCATCATCTATCATATCAGCCGAAAGACGTCCACTGCTGGACATAGGCCACCCCCAAAGAGTGCCAGTGATGACCTGGTAAAGGTCGCAGGAGTCAGCTGGATGCGGGTGGCGCAGGATACATACGTACTATCTATAAATTATCCACCAATACAGAAAAATACATAATATAAATCGTTTCCGTGGTTTACAAATTTATCGCGAACAAACAATCAACTCCATAATGGTACATTTTATGTAATAAAAACCAAACAATCCTTCATTCTGTCACGAATCTTTTGTACTTAAGTAGAGTTAAAATATAAGACTTCAACGCGTTGGGTCTAAAATTATTCGTACCTGATATTTCGAATAAAACCACCATTACGGTCACAGTTTTAGGCATTCAATTAAATATTTGGTATTTTGTTCGTTTTCTATATTAGCATACAAAAAAATGTTACGATAAACTGTACGGTAAATTGGACAATAGGTCAATTCGCCCATTGCATTGCTTTGCTATTAGGCAGTTCCCATTTATTAAATATTACTGGTTTTCTATTGTTGCTTAAGTTCTGTTGTAACGTAACTTAGATATCACATATTAAATTATGGTCGTTAACAGTGGAACTATATCTTTACTCCAAGTCAGTAAGACAACGGTCGTCTCGGTTGCCCAATAAAGTGGTCAGTAACACCGATCGGCCCAATTATCGTTTACATTAATAGGCGAGCGTGCGCTTATGTCTGTCTGTCTGGCACGCGAGCAAACACGCGTGAAGGGTCAGGGGTCACATTAGGTGTTTTAGGATATTTCCTTTACGATTGCAATGATTCTGCGGCAGTGATAAACTAGGACCTGGGTGAGAAATTTAAATTAAAGATATTATTCCTTATAAGCACACTAGTATGTTTTTTTTTAATAAACATAATATTAAACATTCGTATCCAAATGTCGACCAATCGCATCTCTCAATGCAATCTTAGTACTAAGTAATAATCATTAATACCCAGATTGCCTCCATATTTTTCCACATAATCACTATCACACATATCCCTAAGAAATCTTTGAAAACTTCATATTTTCCTCATTCCTTTTCTTAGTGGACGTTGAAAAACTCCCTAATGTGTTCAGTCCACATGTAACCGATGCATTGAACCGTGTTGATCGCTAACGACGCGATTCGACACGAACTATAAAAACTATTCCACTCCGTCCCGTAATCCTGCCATTAGAACATACCGGCCTCTCCGCGCTGTTGTTTTCACACTTCATTTATAGAGGAATGTATTCATTATAATATCATTTTTATTGAGTTATTGCCGACAAAATTGTAATATTTTAAAGCCGCCGCCAGATGAACGAAATCGGCGGACTGCATGCAGTCCGTTCCGTGATTACGGTGCGTCTGGAAAAGTGCCGGAAGCACGGCGTCCGTCCAGCCAAATTAAGGTCACTCAATACTAGATTTTCTTTAACCTTCTTCAACCGTCCCCGCCGAGCTCAGTCGTCTGGAGTCGCCTTAAGGAAGAGAAACATCGAAGGCCACACAACCCCACAACAGACGCTCCTACGAAGAAGTGGCCCAATGTCACATAGAAGATCAATGCTTTTTTTCCTTGAATCTGTTTTGTTCGGTGATCTTGAGGACCTATTAATTTTGTTACCTTAAATACACACAATACCTACTTTAATAAATATTGTAATACTGAACGTCACATACAAGTTTAGGCAACTGACTGGGTTTTTATTTAAAGCAGGCAACAAGCAACAACTACTGCAAATTGTTATAGGTAGTAGGCATTAAATGAAATTGAATGTTAGTAGGTATTAATTTATTCCCCGACTGACCATAAAGGACGGTAATGTTTTAATGCAGTAAGTTACAGATGGCATAGAAAAATATTTACTATTTTTCATTTCGTCTTTACTACAAGCAGTTTTTAACCCCCGACGCAAAGAGAGGGGTGTTATTAATATATAAGTTTAACGTGTATGTGTATCTGTCTGTGGTATCGTAGCTCCCAAACGGATGGACCGGTTTGAATCGGTTTTTTTTGTCATTGATAATTTTGTTCCAAGTGTTCTTAGTCAAGTTTTATGAAAATCTGTTCAGCATTTTTTGAGATATTTGACTTTGAAATGAAAATGTCTGGGGTTTTCCAACTTTTCTAAGTTGTAGTTATTGGTGAGGATTTGTAAAAAATTCTCTACCGCTGAACATGCAAGTAGGCTATTAAAAAATAAATAATGTGTAATAAAAATATACTAAATATAGGTACTTAATAAATATTAAGTTCATATGAGTATTTATTTTATTGCTATCGGTTTTAATGTGTGTCTTACAGAACTTTCAGAATTTGTAATGTACCGTGTGTTTTCTTAAGTGAAGAAAGTTAAAATACCTACTATCAGCGCTCAGACCTTGATAGACAGCCACACAAAAACTACAGACCGATTTACCAATTCAAACTGAACCGAACATTATGTAACTACCCCGGTGACTCCAATAAGTTTCGCAGTATTTCTTACTTATATTCCAAAGTTCTAAAGCTAGAACTCGTGCCAAAGTTTAGCTAGTACTCGTATCCTTCCATTTAATTTAATTATTTAGCCATTAAAACAAATTTGCTTCTGGAAGCTGACTGCTGCGTATAAATACCATAATGCAGTTTGCTTGACTTTGCTTAACTTGAACACAAATTAACGAAGATTAACGTAAAAGCGTAACTTTTCTAACTTTGCGCCATAAAGCCCTATTGGGCAGTTGGTTACGGTACCTATTTAACAAACATTACTTCATAACTAATGAGAGTCTACTAGTAGTTACAATAAATAGTAGCTAGTTTATGAAAAACCAAAGATCAAGAGCACAAATTAAATACAATAAACATATCATAAAGTTAACACAAATTGTGTATAGGTGGTACTTACTAAATCGCATAAATGTAAATACCCCATAAATGTTCACGCCTTGTGGCCCCAATATTGCAACACCGGAGCAGTTTTAAGAATATATTAAAATCATTAGTTAAAAAGATACTACTGCGTATGCTGACGGGGTCACGTTACGTTTTTAAATCATCTGAAAAATCTGACATCACAACAAATTGGATTCCGAAGCGTTTATCAATGAAAAATCTGTAATAACAACATCTAAATAATAAATTAACAAATCTCTGTTTATATAATAAGCCCAACATTAACTGCGACAAACGGAAATTAGACCCTATCGTATTCACTGTAAGCAGATTTCTGTTTGAATCGGTTAGCTGCATGATGCAGGTTGTTAGTGATGTTACTGAACACATCGGCTCTTCAATCGATAATTCGATATGATTCGAGTCCGCGGTAGAATTAGGAACATTTAGATCTCAAATCATTGAGATATAAGCTAATTAGCGTTACTTTCTCGTTTAAAAAAATATGAAGTAGGTACTTAAGTTCATAACGCTTACATAATATCATAAACGTAGCCATACTTTGCTAATAAACGTTCATAATTTGGATATGTTGTCCAATTCAAAAAACCTGTTGTGAAATCATATTTACTCTTTGTTAGCTAATGAAAAAATAAGTAAGTAGGCAATTCGCACAGACAGGTTCATTGGTCGTAATCGTAAGCACACGTCAATATATGACAGGAAATAAAGTACTGAATAGTAAATCTTATCGCAGACACTTATCTGCATAAGCTCGGCCTGGGGTCAAGCTTTCTAGGACCCGTCACCGGCCCTCTAATTAACGTCTGGTTGTAGTAGCCCAGGAAAGCTAAGAAACCTGAACTTCGATTGCTGATGATCATTTAGATGTACACTGTACAACCAGCATTAATATCTGTACAGTCATTAATATCTGTACAGTCACCAGCATTAATATCTGCCACAACAAAGCGCGCAAAAATATCTGACACGTCTCTATTTTCAGGGCCGTAAGGACGTGTCAGATATTTTGCCCACTTTGTTAAGACCGACATTGGTGCTGGTGACTGTTCAAGCTCGTTAAAATTCTATGATCGTTTTGTTCTAGTAGTTCACAGATTACTAAAAATACACTAAACCGTCAAAGAAATGGCACCAATGAAGATAAATTAAAACGTCTTAGTTGTCACCTATTGCTGTAAATACACACATCAACAGCCTCTCTCTCTCACACACAATTTGAATAGGGTAAGTTCTTCGACATAGCGTACCTACTGGGATGTTATTCCGAACGCGCTCATTGGCTTCCCCTCACCTGTCACGCCTAACGAAACCAGACCTCTGCTACTAGAAGCGTTTTAGCGGTTTAGTCATGGTTTAGTAGTTAGTATTAGTAGGTAGTAGTCGCGCGCGCTTCATGTTTTATCCTCAGCGATAAACGATATACGCGATAGTATTTATTTAACTATAAGAATTTTCTTGAGTATCCATAGTATCCTTTTGCTGAATACACGAAATTGTATGCAATAGGAAATTTGAAATACAGAAAGCATTAACGCTATTTTATCGATAAACATATATACAATTTCTTGATTTAACATCTGATATAAATGTTAGGTCCTGAAAATACTCTGTACGATAATTTTAGATAGAAATCCTTAATATTCAACAATGACTCAGAGCTATTCCTTCAAGATTTGCTCGCACATAAGGTAAATTATCAACGCAATCCGACCAAATAGAAAACACATTCTCATGCATCCTATTGAAACCAAACCAGATGTCATTTTATACAGCAGGTTCAAAATACAAGTCCGAGATCAAGCTTTGAGGGTATTAAGTAATACCTATTACCATATTAAAATAGGGCTACGACTCCAAATAGTAATTTATAAAGCTTGTTTGTAACCAAGAGTTGTTAACGTGCTTTATAAATTTTCATTTTAATTTCAGTTCAATAGAGCATTATGGCATCATGACATCAATCGGGATTTAACGTCTTTCATAATAAATTATTTTGATAACTGTGTAGAAATATAATGTAATGCATAGGTAATCATAAACGTACATGGTTAATAACTCCGTATTGAAAAAACTAGACCTTATTTCATATTTTTCACAAATGTTACTATCCATTATTCCATATCCATACTACTATTATAAATGGGAAAGTGTATGTGTGTGTTTGTTTGTCCGTCTTTCACGGGCAAACGGAACGAAACGAATTGACGTGATTTTTTAAGTGGAGATAGTTGAAGGGATGGAGAGTTACATAGATAGTTTTTATCCCCGAAATCATCCCTTAAAGGGGTGAAATGGGGGGGTAAAAGTTTGTATGGAGCTTCGATATTAAACGAGTTCCACGCGGACGGAGTCGCGGGCAGAAGCTAGTACTTACTTATATTTAAATCAAAGGTATCATCAGTTGTTATATTTTGTTTAACTATCATCAATCCATTCATCATTGCTATCCACATAATATTTACGGGTACACTACATATATACGAAAAACGAAATTCCGATAGTCGAAATCACGAATTTCATAATACCGATTTTCATAATTCCGAATGTTTTAAAACTCCTAATATAAGTATTCCGATTCGTCATAAATCCGATTTTCATTAAACCGAAATTTCAATAGGTCTAACGGTTACAACTCCGATTATTAAAATTCCGAATTTCAATACCCCGAATAATAAAAAGTCCGACGGAATAATAATCCGAAATATGAAAAATCCGAATTCCGATTATTAAAATACCGATTTTCAAAAATCCGAATATCATTACACAAACTAATTATAAACCCGAATAAACAAAAATCCGAAAAATCAAAATAACGAATTCATGTTACTAATAACTATCAAATTAATAGGAACTATTTATAGGAAGATGGGTAGATGGAAAGCGAATTACAAGAATTTCCTATACAGAATATTGTGAGCAAATTGTGTACACCACATTATCCTCGTAAATATATAATAAAAAGAAGATTAAGAATAAGAAGATTATAAAAAATAGAATGTTGGGCGTATAAAGTCAGACTAAATGCAATAATGCAACCTAACCGCCAGCGGGTCGACGTCGGGGTGCCTATTTCTGCTCTAAGGGACACAAGCTAACCCTAACTTAACCTTCTAATAATACGAAGACTATTTGTTGTTTTTTTTTACTGCGGGGGGCTTCGAAGAAAAGGCAGAACCCTATTTTCTACGGGAAATAAGAATCGTAATTTTCGGATTTTTTATTCCCCGTGTAGTTTCAAACTTCCGAATTTCATAATTCCTAAGAAATAAAATTCCGATTATTGAAATCACGAAGTTCACTATCCCGAATATCAGATTTCCGAATTAGTAATGAAATTTCGTAAATTTGATAATCGGAGTACTGTTTTTCGGGCCAATGACACTTCGCGCTTTTGATTGTTCGGAGTTATAAAAATAGGAAAAACAAACTATCGACATTATGAAATTCGGTAAAATGAAATTCGTGTTTTTTAGTAATCGTAATTATAGTCTTAGGAATTATGAATTTCGGAGTTTTGAAAATCGGAATTAGCAAATTCGGAATAATTAGTCTTTACGTATTAGTATTCTGTTTTAATCACATATGCAATATAAGTATGTAAGTATTGTTAGGCTCATATACAAAACAGTAAGTCTGTTGAAACCTGGAGATTTCGAAGCGTTTCAGTATCGCTTACGCGTATTGGCTCGGCTCAAGAATGCGATTACACAAGCCGTTCACTTACTCTGACTACATACCTGTTCCTGCCATCTTTATTTCCGTGCAGTATGGTTCAAATTCGTTTAGTAATGTAATGAGGATTGCTCTGGCTACAGCCTCGCGTCTATATGATCCTTATTGGTTTGTGATAAGGTTGTAATTAGCGCGTTTAAAATGATATGTAAACCTGCCGTTGCGGAACGATTATTATTGCAACGCAAGGTTGGTCGTCTGCCAGTAATTAGTTATATCGCTCTATTTGGACTTAATTAACTATTTAATAACGATTGTTAGGTTAGATGATGATGGATCGATACGCGCCAGAGTAATGCATTAGCACGATGAGAATGTATACGAGGACAAAGTCGGTGAGAATATCTACGAATTAACGTAGTGCTAGGGATTGTTAGCGTAAGACTATTTTGTCCTGATTTCAATTCGACTTGGTCTATGTTTTATAGTTTTCGATTTTTTATAGATTTACTTCTCTAACTCTAAATGAATTTATAATGTCTAGATCTCTCTCATGTTAGCCTAAATCTCTGTTGCATACTTAGCTATCTGCTTCAGAGCCCGAAGTCCGCAATATACATTTACCCGACCAATCTACAAAACATTGATTATAAATATATCATTACCATTAGTAATATTTTTTGTTAAACTGTGAAATGTTTAGCGGGCTAGAACGGTTGGATGTTAATAATTAATAATAATTGATATAATATCGAAAATAATGAAAATAATTATAGTATGCATTAGGCAATATATAAATAACGTTAGGCTGCTATAATTATTATTGATTGAAAACTTCCACATGTGCATAATAAGGTGAAATTCTTGAGTAGCATGCCTAGTTATATTATACTCTTTATTTCTATTCTATTTGAACATTCGATTGTGTATGTGAGGAGGTGTGCAAAGGATATTCGTGTCCAGCAAGTTGGTCTGCCGTCAAGACCGAGTTGGTCCACGAGGTACCATTACCTTCTTTCTCATTTTCGATTTCGATGAACCGGCGACCTTTTGCAGCGCTATAAACACGATACAGTATCGATACAGCACGGCTATCACAAGACGGCGTGCGAGCTCTCTTGATTTTTCTTTCTGACTTTCCTAAAAGAGAGAGACAGACGGATAGTGCGAGAAAAATCTAGCGAGGTCGCACGCCGTCTTGTGATAGCCCTGCAGGTGATCTATCATGGAGCATGGCATTCATGGCTATTGTCGCGCGACTGTTGCGCGTGCGTAATCGCTTTACAAAGACACGGTGAGTAAAAACTCTAAAATAATTATTGGCACCCTAATAGACGCTCTATATATATGCTTGTATGAATAAGCTCACTTGGCTTGATCGGAATCCCTACGACTACAGCCGAGGTTGAAACTTTGTGGTTCGAGTTGATTTCAACCAAACCTGATTACCAGACATACATTTTATAGCACTGTCGTTGCAGTGTAGCGGTGTTATAGTATTTTATGCAACTGTTGTATAAGTAGGCACCGTTGCATACAATACTTTTTCTACGACTAATTTTAAATAAACAGCATTTAATATTTCAGACAGTAAGTTTTCCGTTAGTTCTATTACTACTTACTCACGCAATTTCTTCAGCGGTACAGTTATTTTCTTCTTCGTCCATTTTAAAAGGAACGTACACATTTTTCTTCACGTCACAAACACGAATCAAATCTTAAGAAGTTATAAATAGCGAATAGTTATCATATTTCGTCTTTGAATTTTGAACTGGAACTTTGGTGGGAAATTAGAAATAAGACACATTGACACCTCTTGTTTATGGTCAGTTTTGTTTTTAATTTCCTTGCACTTGCCATCCGAACCAAACTGAATCCGGAGCCGAACCGAATCGGATCGGTTTGTATTTGTATTTATAAATAATACCAATAATTGGTTAAATATGTATATTAACACACAATATGTGATAATTTATTTTTATTTTAGTAAATAATTTATGTTTTATAGTAAATAAAAACTCTTTATTTCGAAAAATTTGCTTATGATGTTGGTACCAATGCAGTATAGTGGCTGATTAAAAAAAAGTTAGATGATTTGACATCGTGGTAAACAGTGCTTTTATGGAAAATGTATGAACCAAAAAGTACACTAAAGAGTGCGTTTATGGGCCATAGATCATAGAGTTTTTCGACAACTTATTATCGGTGTCATTGTATTTGAGCTAAAGCCTATATAAATAGCAGATAACGGTACAGGAGTAGAAATACGATTTTTTCTACTCCTGTACTTTTATCTGTCATTTACATAGTCCCGAACACTAATATAAAGACATACAAAATAAGTCTGCAGAAAAGTCTATACTCTATTCCCCATAACAGTACGGCACAACCGTGCTGTTTTATCGCCAAAACGATACGCTTAGCAGCCATAAGCTTCTAAACCTGGGTAGTATTACGTGATCAACACTAATTTAACAACAAAATACATGAGGTACTACCAACTTAACAAACCACTGAATGTTTTTACTTCAAATAAATTATTGTACTAAAGGCATTGCTGCCAACTTAAGAAAAACCTTATTCTTAATCACAGACTAATAAGAATACAGACGCGCAGTATAAAGCAAGACGATGTTTCATATAGTTGTCTCTGTCACTGCTTATGGTCAGCTGATGTGAGTTAGAATGAGACGAATAGTATGGTATTTTGAGTCTATTGACGACTTGTCTCCTAAAACTGTTAACCACGGTGTTAAATGCTAAACAATCTGTCAAAGTCAAATCAACGTCAAATCTCTTGTGAATCTTGAGGAAAGTTGGTTATTTCAAGAATATTGTGTTGAAAAACTAAATATTTCTGTAATAAGTTAATGATTTAAGTTGTATGAAGTGGCACAATGGCTTGTGCAGTTCCGTACTGCCGAAGTTACGCTAGATTGTTAAAAAAGACCGGAGAAACTATCGGATTTCATCGGTAAGAATCATTTGGTTATTTTTCAAATATTTCATGTACATTACGCAATATAATGGTCTGGGATTACAGCAGATGCTTGATACTATCGGATAAGTACTTTTTACATGGATCAAACTTGATATTTTTGGGATTTTTAGTAAAAATACAATTGTCGT
Organism: Epinotia demarniana; assembly: GCA_945867215.1. Lineage (NCBI taxonomy): Eukaryota > Metazoa > Arthropoda > Insecta > Lepidoptera > Tortricidae > Epinotia > Epinotia demarniana. The sequence goes on from OX244260.1 coordinate 31,565,509, forward strand.
AAACATGGGTAGTGTTGTTACCATGTATATATCGATATTTCGTCGACATGAATTATTCATGTAGGCGTTTAGACAAAATATTTTAATGTTACATGTTTTAACTGTTAACTTCAGGTTTCCGGTAAATAATAATCTTCGAAAAAAATGGATTGACGCAGTAGGGCGCAATAATTGGACGCCGAAAAAACACCATAGAATATGTTCGAAACATTTCGAAACTAACTGTTTCGTTATTATTAAAAATATAAAACACTTGCTGCCAGAGGCGATACCTACAGTTTTTCAGAGGCCGCTTGAGGTAAGTTGGTATAGTGAGTTTTATTTATTTTATTACTTGACATTTCTGAGGTCCCTCCAGATGAGTTCGTTTCATTTGAGTTTTGTATATGCAAAGAATTTGTATTAGTACATTGATTTTCTTTATATATCCATAACTACTATAATATGTATTATACATGGGAAAGTAACTCTGTGTCGGTTTGTTGTTTACCTGTTCATACTTAAGCAGCTCAACTGATAGATATTGTATAATAATGTATTCGTTACTGTATTTAATGCAGGGATCTCACCAGGATCAACAATTAGAAGGCAACTACAACAAAATGATGCTGAGCAGTAATGAAAGGCTACCAGATACAATACCTAAGACCTCCCTAACCCTAAGGCCCTAGACCTAAGGCCTCTTCAGGTGATGCAAGTTTACTGATTGCAAAAAGTTCTATATAATTGGATATTTATTATTTAAAGCATTAGATGTAACTTTCTTATTAAAATGAGATATTTTCAGGAATATAATTGCGTTGTTATTTTGTGTTAGCCTACTTTTAAAAAATTTTTTAATCGACTTCAAATCAATACTTCACGAAGCCACATTCCATATTACCGCATGAACTGCTTTCTGAAAGCAAATGCACGATTTCAAAGTACCCAAATCGTTTCAAAATAAGATTTGAAGATTGCCCTGGATTTCTCCAGGATCCCATCTTCAGATCCTGACCTGCCTAGGACCACCTTTTCTAACAAAACACCATTCTTATCGGTCCAGGCGTCTAAGAGTAATCGAGGAACATACATAAAAAAATAAAGAGCCAGCGGAATTGATAAGTTTCAGAAGTTGGTTAAAAATAAATGTGTTCCACTAAAGATCCACAAAATAGTGAGACATAAAAAGTAACTCGTCAGACTACCTACGTATTTGCATAATTTAATTTGTAGCGAACATATGAAACATGAATGCAGTTTATTATATTCGTAGTCGTGTAATGGTTTTTGTTTTCTATTTGGTAAGTACCATATTAATTTTTGCATAGTATGGATAGAAATACAATTTACTTACGAGTATCGCATATTACGAATTTATTAACAGTAAATATCGATATCGATAACTTGTAAGAAAATATCTTTCTGTGCACTAAATCTCGAGCGAGCGAGAGAGCGAATTACATCGTGCGAGCGAGAAAGCGGAGACAATGACGTATGAAGACCTGTCAGATAACATGGTTCTATCCCTTTCTTACTCGGCGTTCAGTACGTAAGTGAGAAGACATCGGATGTATAGAAAACGTTCAATTTATTAGGGCCTATCTGCTTTTCTCTGTAATCTGTGTTCTTAATATGACAGTACTGGCAAGTTGAATTAAGAACAAAACAGACCATAAACAAGAGGTGTCAATGTGTCATGTTTCCAATTTCCCACCAAAGTTCCAGTTCAAAATTCAAAGACGAAATATGATAACTATTCGCTATTTATAACTTCTTAAGATTTGATTCGTGTTTGTGACGTGAAGAAAAATGTGAACGTTCCTTTTAAAATGGACGAAGAAGAAAATAACTGTACCGCTGAAGAAATTGCGTGAGTAAGTAGTAATAGAACTAACGGAAAACTTACTGTCTGAAATATCAAATGCTGTTTATTTAAAATTAGTCGTAGAAAAAGTATTGTATGTAACGGTGTACAACTTGGTCTTAAAACGCTCATTGCGTCTTTAATTGCGATGCTCGCCAAGGCTCGCATCGCAACTCACGACACTCGCGTTTTAAGACCCTACTTATACTATACAACAGTTGCATAAAATACTATTTAACAATTCTAACTTCGCCTAACCAACTGAAAACAGAATAAACAGGTAATTCAAAAAAAAAATACACATACCACATATATAGACTCTCATTAATAGCATCGGAACATTCAGCGTACCTAATATACACTCAGGTACATTTCGAAATCGCTTTGCACACCTAAATCCTCGCACATTCCTCAAAATAATTGATGCGTAAATCAATTGGCTATTGCAAACCAATTCGAATTTTAACTCCATTCGTATAAGGAATAATGTTCAATTGTTTGTATATAAGATGTATATTTCAGTATAATATTATGTTTTGAAAATAGACCTTCCATCATTCCACTAAACTCTAATATCCAATGAAGCAATTACCTAAGTACAACATTTTACTTCCGATATTTAACCGATGTTGGTAATGAATTGTCAAAGAAATTGTCCGTGTCAGTTGAGTTATCTTATCTGATCTGCGGCACTTGCCTGTATGCAGCGATCTTCAATTGTTTCTAGCTATTTGCTAATGAAATAGAAATCCGTCGATCATTTGATTGACAGCATGAGTAGTAGGTATTGTAGTTTTGTTATGAAATAAATAATCTTCATTATTTGAAGATTAATTTTCCTTGTATAAGCTATTTGTACCAAAGTTCATGATATGAAAAAGTAGAACTTAAATTTGAATATTCGTAAATAAACAATAAACATGTGTGTTACTGAATGACACGTTAGTCATCTCATGGAGTTATACTTATTTTTGCTCCAAATGAGATGTAAAAATTCCTTACCCGATAACTAAAAGAGAATCTTGACATGAATAATGTATTTCAAAAGCGCCGTCGGAATTAAATGAATTTCATTCGTTAAGCCCCGTTCCATTTTCACACATCTGGCACGAGATTTGAAGCAAATTGCGTAATTAAATAATTGTATATTCAAGTGAGACGTACCTAACCAAAAACTTGTTGGCTTGGCTGTCTAGGTGCGCGCTACAATTGAGTTATTGTGTGACGTGATATGTCCGGTTTTTTGGGTTCTAAAGCGAGTTCGAGAACAAAGACAAACTGACCACTTTTTTATTATTATATGACAACAATGAGCCGCCAAAAATGGACTTTGCATATACAGTGTGTGTTTTCCATACGAACATATATTTTAAGGCTGTTTTAAGGGCTGGAAGTATAACCCGTAATTTAACACACAATGTATCGTTAACAACTCGTATCACTGTAACTTGAATGTATCTCAATGAAAATGAGTAGTTGCATGGCTCTATTATCAGAGGAAGTTAATAGTATTTTATGCAACTGTTGTATAAGTAGGGTCTTAAAACGCGAGTGTCGTGAGTTGCGATGCGAGCCTTGGCGAGCATCGCAATTAAAGACGCCACGAGCGTTTTAAGACCAAGTTATACACCGTTGCATACAATACTTTTTCTACGACTAATTTGAAATAAATAGCATTTGACTTTTCAGGCAGTAAGTTTTCCGTTAGTTCTATTACTACTCACGCAATTTCCTCAGCGGTGCAGTTATTTTCTTCTTCGTCCATTTTAAAAGGAACATACACATTTTTCTTCACTTCACAAACACGAATCAAATCTTAAGTGAGTTATTATGTTATTAATAACGAATAGTTATCACATTTCGTCTTTTAATTTTGAACTGGAACTTTGGTGGGAAATTAGAAATATGACACATTGACACCTCTTGTTTATGGTCTGTTTTGTTTTTAATTTCCTTGCACTTGCCATCCGAACCAAACTGAATCCGGATCCGAACCGAATCGGATCGGTTTATATTTATAAATAATACCAATAATTGGTAAAATATGTATATTAACACACAATACATGATAATTTATTTTTGTTTTAGTAAATAATTTATGTTTTACAAATATTTGATGGTAATTAAAACTTCTTTATTTCGAAAATTTTGCTTATGAAGTTGGCACCAATGCAATATAGTGGCTGATTAAAAAAAAGTTAGATGATTTGACATCGTGGTAAACAGTGCTTTTATGGAAAATGTATGAACCAAAAAAGTACACTAAAGTGTGCGTTTATGGGCCATAGAACATAGAGTTTTTCGACGACTTATTATAGGTGTCATTGTATTTGAGCTAAAGCCTATATAAATGACAGATAACGGTACAGGAGTAGAAAAAATAATAAATATTCTGTGTTAAAATGTATTTTCTCTTCAACATTGAAAACTATCGTTATATAAAATTTAAGTTCGGATGGAAGATACATACGCTGATTACATTGATTGTACGCTTAGACTATAGTAGATTGTTAACCAAGGGCTGAAAGGCACCTATTTCTGACGAGATATTTTGGCGTTCGAACGAAGTGAGAGCACTCTACTTTTCATATCGAATACGAGGAAAGTGAAAAAACACAGACGGAAAATATAATAACATGTTTACTCAAAGTATACAATTCAAAAACGGCAGCCGCCATTATCGTGACGTCATCCGAGCCGAAAGAATAGTCCCATCTCGCCTGTCCTAAAGAAAGAGGCAAATATCTGTCTCGCTCGCGCTTATGGTTATATGGTGTAATTCGGTCACGTGACATACCTACAGATAATACAACTACGGTTTTAATTTTGAAAATAAAAATAGTGCTCACGTTTTTATAACCAAATAGTATTATATTCGTATTTCCTAAGTCAAAACTATATGAATAACATACTTTCATAATTTAATTGTGATAGATGAAAATAGCCTATTAAAAAAATATTTTCATACAATTTGTATTTATTATTAGTATTAGTTGAAGAGTGCCTGTATGCGTTTCTGCCTTAGCTCACATGCATAACTTTGAGTTTAAAAAAAGCATTATGGGTGTATTCCGTTTGGCACCACCTCATAGGCCCTAGTGGATATTTTAGCTAAAATAAAAGTAAAGAATTTACAATATAAAATTGTTTTAAATTAAGTAAAATAAATTCTATGAATTAGTACCTAAGTATAAAAGTATTTCCCTTTGTCAGTGGCGGGGTAAGTATCGATATTTATTAGAATAAGTTCCCGGATAGTGTTTATAAGACGAGGACTAACTGGAATACACTACTTTTCTGCACTAGAGCAGAAACGTATCACTTTCAGCACACTTTTTAGAACAACAACGACCCACTTTCAGAACATGAGATATGAAAACATACTTTCATAATTTAATTGTGATAGACGAAAATAGTCTATTCAAATATTTTCATACTATTTGTATTTATTATTAGTATTAGTTGAAGAGTGGCTGACTGGCTGTATGCGTTTCTGCCTTAGCTCACATGCACAACTTTGAGTTAAAAAAAGCATTATGTGTGTATTCCGCTTGTCAGCACCTCAGAATTTGGTCCCGGATAATGTTTATAAGCCGAGGACTAACTGGAATACACTACTTTTCTGCACTAGAGCAGAAACGTATCTCTTTCAGCACACTTTTTAGAACAACAACGACCCACTTTCAGAGCATGAGATATGAAAAAAATATACATCTCGAATTTTAAAAGATGGACTTACTTGTACACAATGTTAACATGCCTTTAAAAAAATACAAGTTACATTTCGGTCATACCTACTATAGAATACAACGCACGTGTACACTTTTCTGAAATTATGTAAACGTCTCGTTTCAAATAAAAACGTAATGTGTTGTAAATAACAAGCAACCAGCTGCTTGAAAGCTAAACGGTAGGTTTGATATTACATAGAAGTTGTTAGTATATCTACATTGAAGTAAGCATTTCAATTAAATCTTCAAATGCAAGGTTTATGAGTATGACACATTAGATAGATTCATCATCATCATCATCAGCCTATATACGTCCCACTGCTGAGCACAGGCCTCCTCTCATGTATGAGAGGGATAGATAGACTAACTAGAGGCAACTAATATAAAGTTAACAGTCTAATATATCTAATACACTTGCGTGGGCGATCGCGTACCCCGTGCCTCGCACTTCATTCAACAAGAATACGTGACACTGACCCATTACTTGGCACATTCACCTTACCGAAGACCACAGTCATAATCACCTCTACTTGCTTTGTGGGTATTCGGTGTTGTGTTCCAGGTGTTGAGTAAAGTCGCCAGGGACCCCGAGGATGTGCTGTGTTGAGTGTGGGACCTGCATCTCTCTAATAGCTGTCAACACAGAGAATCCTCAAATCAATAAAAGGTCGGCAGCGCGCTTGTGAACATCTTGTGTACATCGTAGCGACCCGGGTCATACCCCTTCGCTACGTCACAGAATAAGTAATAGTGCTAATAATGCGGCTCACCCGTCACGAAACTAGACCTCTACCTACGCTTAGTTACTACGCATCCTTGAGGTGAACTTAAAAGAAGTTACAGAGTAGGGGAGCTGGGTCCGCTTAAGGTAGGTAATAGACGGGCACAAATAGTTTTAATTAAGCATAAAAATTAAAAAAAAAACTATATCCTGGCCACTTACGGAATACTAACTGAAACAAAAGGTAAAAGTAGCCTATTTCACCTGGAGCATAAATTGCGAACCGATTGATACCGGTAACGGTTCAGTAACTTAGAGGATACAAACAGACTGCTAAAGGCACATCCCTTCTATAGGTAAATATTAAAGGCGTCTAAAGCCCCCATATACAGTCATATGCTAAAATATGTAGGTATCGATTTAATCCTCTCTTATATATGTACCGAAACCTTATTCCGCTGACATAAGAGCGATGGGACATATTTATGAGTAAGTTGTATGCACTTATATTTTTACACTTGACTACTATAAAGTACAGCAAAAGTAAACCAGCAAGTCGATCACGTAACGCATTGTACGTACGTTAGGTAGATCTAAATGTCAATTTTTATATGGAAAAATGACAGTTGGACTGTCCTAACGCGCGTCGGAAACGACACATGATTACCCCTCAGAACTAACCCGGTGTATGACTAATGTAAAATCCGTACAAACGATTTTTCTATCATTTCCCACGGGTCGGGTGTTCACGGAGATGGCATTTAACACAAAATAATATATGGACTATATGCATACCAGGTAGTACCTACTAGTAGAGCATGTGAAACACTATCAAAAGTGGAGTACGTTTCGAAACTAGGTACAGTATAACAGTTCCAAACCTTTTCTAATATGACTTTGTCATGCACACGGAACCCGCGCTGGCCCCAGCGTGTCGTATTTTTATTGCGATTTCGGGCCCGACGGCTGTTTCACGGTAGTTACAATAATCCTCTAACTAGAAGGCAATAGTGTAATTGTGCGTCTATGAGACAATTTGCATAACCACACATTCTAAATGGCACTTACGTCAAGCGACACAATGGAACGTTTATTGGATTAGGTCGTTCGATTGCGGTAATTTTTGCGTAAAACGTAATGAGAGTTCAAGAACAACTATTTTACGGTGGCAAACAAGCGTACGGCCCGTCTGATGGTAAGCGGACACCGCAGCCTATAGACAAATGCAACTCCAAAGGAGTAACATGGGCGTTGCCGACCCTTGATATGTTTGAGGATTCGCCGTGTTGACAGCTGAAGGAACAAATTCCCTCGCTCTCAACACAACGCATCCTCGGGAGCTCTGGCGACCTTGCTCACCTCCAGGAACACAACACTACTACAGAGCAAGTAGCAGTGTTATTATGGCTGTGCTCTTCTGCACGGCGGAGGTACTTCCTCAGTTGGGCTGCTACACATTCGAGCGGGATGAGATTTCGCTGTGCCCTACCTCACCTCACCTCACCTCACTGTTTGAAAAGCACTTATGATCGAAATGAGTAAAACAAGGACAATATGGATTATATTGATATCGTAGAATCCTAGATGAACGACGAATTTGTCCGTTCAAATTATAATCTTATACCTTATAATGGTATAGGGGATTTAGTGTATATAGATAATATAGAGCATTTCACCCGCGGAGCTATATCATTCTGCGGCTGACTGTAATAGTCCTCCCTAGACTATCACGTAGCAACTACTCAGCGTAAAAGTTTACTTGGATATAGTGAGCCATATCAAAGCCATACAATCCTATGGTAAATTTTAGTGTCACAACGGAACATATTAACTACTACCTATTAACCAGGCTAACTACTGGTCAAGAATTTGGTCCTCACCCGTATTGTGACTTCGATGTATGTGAGTATGCTGTGAGAGAGTGGATTTTAAATTTTAACTGCGCAATACCACAAAATAAATAGTATGAATGTACTCGTAAATGTGCAAGGTTCCTAAGTAGGTAATTATGTTTCTGCTTGGCGATCAAACATTTCCTTTAAGAAATTTAAGAAAAGGATTTATTTAAAGAAAAAGGTTGCAAACATTACTTTAAGTTCGCCTCTTGTACGATAACTTTTTCATTAAAGATTAAATAAATATTATATAAGTACCTATCGGTGGACTGCTAAATATGTAAAATCTTCAAACCAATTTGATGACCGAATAGACAGGCATACCGACGTCGTCGCCGCGGATTTCGACTGTTGACGAATGACATTTTTCAATACGCGAACAGCCGTGGGACCAACTTATCAGGCGGATCTGAGAAATCCCAACTGGCATTTAATACTCCTCTCTTTTTTAAGCTCCTAAGTCTTGTTTATTGTTTTGGAATTTAAACCTTATATTCTATGAAACAAGGTTGCTTATGTGATTATACAGTTGAGTGAGATATAGGTACGAGAGTTACATTTGGACAATCCACCAAACCATTCCACCTTTCGTACCATAAGCTATTTAAATAAAGAACGAATGCATACTGCTTTAAATCGCGCAATCATAGATTTAAGAGTGATTCATATTTTTGGATTTGAATAGTGATTGGTATAAAACTGCCATGAATTAAATGTATTACTTATTATATGCAGAATACCTGCGACTCAGATGAGTAATGAGCGTTGCATAAGTATTTGTTGCAATATCAGCTTAACGCAGTTATCATAAAGTACGAAACTCAGCTGACGCGTAGTTTTGACCCGCTGAACTGTCAAAATTACATCGTTCATTTCCGATAATTATACCAAAACGTTTGAAGAAACTCAGTCTTTTTGCTAATTGACGTCGGTGAAGCTTGAATTGCGAATATCTGGACATAGTAAGTTATTGCTTTACACATAGACTTTGACATTATGCTTTACCTAATGTAGCATATATGTCACGAAATTCCGCAATTTCGCAGAACACTTGATTTACTTAAAATGTAGTCGTAATGGTGCAAATATCAATATTATTATTGATATTTTATATTATTATATTAAATTCCAAATTAGACATCGGCATCCCCCTTTGGCTAAAGCAGGCTAAACTGAAAAGTTCAAAAGAGACCTAATTTCAAAAAAGGTCCAACATTGGGTCCAAAGAACAAATGAATCGAATCTACGTCGGTGAAAACGTTTCACAATTAGGCCTCAAATTCAAATCAATTAATCTGGCCGACGTAGATGTCAAAACTGACAATTAGTCATCGGTAATCAGCCCGAGCTTTTTCAACCGGTCACACCATCAGTCCCTTGGAACAGTAGCTTTGGGTAGTAACATGATCAATATTGGGCACATAGTTAGTTCCAAGATCGCGCAATAGGTGTGATTCAGTGCAACAATGAAGCGTTTAGTGAAACAAAGGCCGCGCGCACACCCATTGTGAACTAGCCACGCCTAGCGTGCGTTACCCCTGACATAGAATCTTCAGCGTTCGGCAATACAAGGAAAAATAGAAAAATGCTTTATTTACAATTACGTTTTTAAAAAACCTAAAAAGCGGGTGCTATAAGTAATCACGTTCAAGTATAATTAATTAATGCCATCGAGACTCATCGGATCATAACGAGGTTCCATAGAACTGCGAACGGATATTAGTACATTACGTAACTAGGGCGGTGAATTCGTGAATGCCCCAGATGGAAGGTGTTGAGGGCCATAAATATGCGCTCTGGGGCTTTACGAATTACCGCCCGTGTTGGCTACAAAATTTTACGTCTTCACCTGGCCACAACGCGAGGTTTCCCGTACGCGCAGCGTGCAGTAAAACTCGCATTGTGGCCAGGTGTGACGTAAATTTGTATTTAACCAATCTCACTGGAGCAATAATCTTTCCATTGTGCTAACGTGATCGCGGATATTTCGCCTGGATTCCCCCATCTACCATGAGGATAGCCTCATACATACATAGGTGACTTCAAATATTAATAAATAAAACTACAAATCACAGGACGGCCTTCAAGCTATGTCAGGGCGATGTCGACGTGTCATACCTTGCGGGAATCCATGCGTTCTAATTAGAAAGATACGGAGGGTCTATCTCTCCCGGGCCGTCCCGTGATCGGCGTGCAGAACAAGTGCTCATAACTAATGTCAATTAGATATGAAATCAATTAGTCGCGTTCTACTTTCTGTTCCACTGATAGCCCCCAATCAGGTAAAAAAAGAAGACAAAACAATGGGGTGTTGCAGGCAGGCAAGAAACTAAATGCCTACGGAACTCACCAAGCTGCTGCGTTTGGTTCTGTCGCTTCCGCCTGATAAGCCGAAGGTCCAACCTCCACGCAATGCTGATAATACAATATCACTGATAACATGTAATTGCAAATAATTGAAGGATGTGCGTGATCGCACCTCTTGGAGGTCGGCGCAGCATTCGTTCTTCCCAGATTTTTTAAGAAATGTTGATTTGATAGATGACAGCAGCATAACATAAAAAACATGTTATAAATAAGACATTTCACGTGCCTGGTATGGCAAAATGAACTTATGCAGGAAACTTACCAGGAAACTTTATGTAATTAGATAGAGAAGAACTAGAAATACTACATTTTTCAGGGGCGTTAAATGGCATATAGATCGATGCATGAGTATTTAATGTTTGGAGGTCAATAGAAATTTAGTTTTACGAGAACACCTAATGCGATTATTGGCAAATACAGTACGAGGTGATTTTCAGATGCTACTACGACTATAGTTGCTCGTTAGGTATTTAGGGAAAACAACTAATTTCCTTTCAGGAAAATTTCAAGGAAATGAGTGTTACTGTTATTGATTCATTTATGCTTAACCTGAATACGTGGAGGTCGAGAGAAATTAAGTAATGTCCGGATCGTATAAATCCTTGTAGACCTTGTAGGTATACATTTGCAGATACGTAGTAACGAACCCATATGTTCGTTTTCCACGGTTACAAGTCGCGGGCTTCTCGTTTCGGGAAATGAACGGTTTTGAAATGAAAATGTTATAACCAATAACAGTCAACTATTCAGCAAGCCTGGGCTGTTATTCTGAAAGCGCTTGTGCCTCACTCAACCCGTCACACGTAACGAAGCAGGACCTCTGATTACGCCTAGTTATAGTCAAGATAAATAATATATTTGTGGGTGGAGTGAGTGGAGGTTAAAACAAGTTACGGAATATCGGGGCTGCAGTGGTCCATCCAATCAACACAAGCTGCGTCATATTCAAATCTCTGTAGTTGCTGGGCGATCCATACTCAGGTGCATGCTGAATAGTGTGTGTAACCAGCTATTGGTTTTAATCTTTGAACGGTTAATTTCCCGTAACAGGTTACCACACTTACGTTGATCGCAGGAATGATGGCAAGGTCGCAGGGTCGCAAATGAACGAGTCCTGAACAAGTACCTAACTTTTGAAGTGGACTTCCGCTCCCTTGGAATACTAAGTAAAATAGAATAGACTAAAATAAAAAAGTGCACATGACTAAATAAAAAAATATATGAATTCGGGTCTGTGGCCTACCCACTCTAGGGTTACACGCAGGAATCAGACATCAATCGTGTATTGGTTGATATCGCGTGACGTCAGATTCAATGAACTGCGAGGTGTGACCTGCCTATATAGGTGCGGCTATTCTCCGATGTTCCTAATTAGGTTTTAGGGACTTTGCGTGCGCCATGGATGTTAGTCTAGTTAGTAGTAGTAGGTAGTCTTAACGAATAAAAAAATTCTTGTAAGTAGCAATCCGCGGGAATACTCGATTAACTAATTGATTTATTACTACTTTGGCCTAGTTGGTACTGAAACCGGCGGTTATGGATTCGAATTCCTGTATTTATATTTTTTATGATGAACACATACATATATTCCTGAGTTTTCATTGGTTTATATGTGAGTAATTAGATCGTTATGTAGTTGTGTGTGCTCATTTTGTGTCCATGCCGATTTATTTATTTTAATTTATTTACTGAACACAGAAAAACTGAAAATATCTATTTTCCTAAAAAAAATACAACCGAATTGAGAACCTCCTCCTTTTTTTGGAAGTCGGTTAAAAAGGAATATAAATTTTAATTCGCCCAACTGCACTTCCAGTATGTTTGCGACTTGGCGAGTGCTGTGCGCTCTCTCGTTTAAATAGGTATACCTACATTTGAAAATTAGTGTAATATAGTCCCTACATACTTATATTTATTTATACACAACTAGGAATGAGGAATCCGTAGCTGAGAAAATTATTGATTGGGAACGATTCTTGTGCAAGTGTCAAATAAAACAAAACGAAAGTACACATAAATGAATTGTTTGTTGTGAGTGAGACACATCAATCGATAGTTTAGAAAATGTATTCATTGGTTCAGTGTTTTAAATATACTTAATCTCGCAGAATATTCCTAGGAAATTGAAACATTCAAAAAGTAAGTACATAGAAGATACACAAATATTTATTATTTGGAACCCTTCACAGTAGCTACATCGCCTTGTTAACCCGTCAAAGACATTACTAATTTAACAAAACATTTTCCTTCCAAGTCATATCTACTCAGTCCGATAACTTCAGCAAGTCTGGAATAACACTTTTATACGACTCGAAATTAAAGGATAACATCCCATCGCGTGATCTCATTTACTTATGCAAATTGCAAATCTGCACAATTGCTATCGGCAGCTGCTTTGATAACTGATAAACATATTCATGAGCCTCCGGTTAAGGGAAGTCGTTATAACAAACTTTATAAAACTTTTATACAGCATGCTAGGTTGTGCACGACGACGCGCGCGATTAAGGGCAAAAAAATGGCATACACCTACCCTACCCAATTATTGAATGTATGTATAACAATCGTCATCATTAATTATACCGTTTTTAGCCGTTCCAAATGTAGGTATCGTTTATGATATTTTTTATGCCAAAACGCCGCACTGGTCGAATCTACAAAATGTACATAAATTACCGAAATTACCTAATCCAAGTTAATATAAAATATATTTAGGTATAATATTGTGTCAAATTTAATACACATTTGACCAGCTAAATTTATGTTAGAACGAGACACCCCTACAGCATCTCAATATAATCGCTTGCGAGATTTCGAAACCCTATAAATTATATTAGCATTATTAACATATTGCACATGGATAATTCGATCAGGTAGCAATCGGATTTCCGGCTGTTTGGGCCATTTTGACTCTGCGTGCTACTGTGCAATATAATTTGGCACAATTTAATTTATTTTAATCTGCTATGCATGTCGATTAATTATGGAAATAAATATATTCAGAAAACGTAACGCTGAAGGCTTATGAATACGTTTCGTTGCTTTTCTTCCTCATTCATGGTCAATTTACATTTTGATTTGAAGTATTATTATTGTTCTTTCAAAAATATGGTACAAATTTAATAATATTTAAGCACATAAAGCTTTATATTTGTGTACCCGATACTATAATGATAACGAACTAATTCACTTTGCATATTAATGTCGCTACGAGTTCGGGTATTGTTTGCTACGCCGTAGCGGGCGTAGCACTTGTCATATTATTGTCAACTGCATTGTGTCCGGCCATTCAGCCGAGCTGCTTCTAAACAGCCTAACTACATTACTATCGTCACTGCGCTTTTGACATTTTTCAATGTTTTTCACCGACTGTTATCGTACAAGTCTACTCGACTGTCGCACTTTAAAGGCGCGAGAAAATACTTACGTAGACATATCTGGCCGAGGTTTTGCATATTTTAATTTTTTTAGGATGATATGTGAACTATAATATACTTAGAGGAAGAGTGGTTGTCCGTAGGGACTCTAGCACGGTTAGTAAGTATTCTTAATGATCTTCTTTTTAACTATGATACTTTGACTTTTGCACAAGGAACTACACCTACAGTTAGGTATTCTAGAGGTATTGTATAGTCATAGAAGAACATCCCCTATTCCCAGCAACTACAAGGCGGATAACGCCGATTTGAAAAGTTTGTCGCCAGAAGTAAGTGCATAGCACTCGTTTCAAAAATGTGCTAACTAAAAACTTTTTACATAGGTATGGCACGTGTGATGGGGGTGCGGGGCGCGGGGCGCAGGAGCCGGCAGATGCGCCGCACAGCGCCATCTCTCGGCGGGGCCTGGGCGCCGCGCCAGGTGTCCGGGCCCGCGCCGCGCCTCAGTCCGCCACCACGCGCTGCCGGGAACACACGTTTATACGGCCCCGCGCCGCAACTACACGCGCGCATTTCGAATACCGGTTCGCAAGTGACCACTTTGTGAGTGACTCCCAGTGAAACTCAGTGCACAGTGCTGTGATGGATTGCGGATCCCGTGCTTGCTGACCGACGGCCTAGGCCGGCCTGCGATACATGCTCCGGCGCCGCTGGCCCGGTCGCGCCAGTATGCGCGCCCCTGCGGTGCTGCTCGCCCTGCTAGGGTTTCTACCCCAGGTACTGACATGGATACTGGCTGTGCGAAACTCGGGGAAACAATGCGCAGTTTGTTTACGTGAGTTCTGGGCGGAGTGAATGAGACGCCGGCGGAGCCGACGTCGGCCACGACCACGACACTCACTTTCCCACGTTGGAGATCGTCCTGGGTCGTCGGGAGTCGGTCGTGACCGGGCGCGCGGCCCAGGACGCTTGTGTGTGTCCGATACGTTTACCGAGCAAACGTAGTTGCATAGTTATAAAGAAAGTTCAGGTTTTAATACGACCGGCGCGCGGGGTCAGCTAGGTCGCGACGCGAGCCTCTTCGTTTTAAAATTAGATGCATTCCGAGGCTTCGAGTGAAGATCCGTATACCTAGCGCTGGCCCTGACAGGAATAACTTCCAGACGGTGCGTTATTTCAGGCAGGGTTAGTAGTTCGCTCCAGTTAACAATGGCATGGGCTTGTTTATTATCCATAGCGAATGATGCCCGTTCTGGCCTAGTCTGTCAACTTTACAAAACACCCAAGTGATCATAACCTCAAAACATGGGTCCACACGCTAGTGAGATGGCTCGGCGTTGCTTTACCTACTAAACGCGAGGTCATTGCCCCAGAGCGGTCAAGGTTACGCTAAGGGCTGAAGTCCTCGGCGAACTTTTCTAGATTTCCTACACACCTTCGCGGACGCCAGCCGGCCGTGACCATTAATTCCCTTCTTACGCCGGGTCGTTCACGTGTAAAGTTCAACATATTCAGCTGCTCGGACTTGCTAAAGTTATCTAACATTACCATAATTCATACGCACCTGGTCTACATACTAATTCATTCTCAAAGTAATAAAATTCCATTGCCGTAAAAACATTTCATAGCAATTAAACTAGTTATAAATGCAGCCGCCATAGCAAACAGTTTACTTTAACCTAATAAACAGAGCTTGGTACTTTACTGATCATTCAGTGTAGCTTAGCGACTGTAAGTAGATATAGGTAGGTAGTTAGACAAACAAAAACAACTTAAAGACGCTCTCTGAAAACAAAAGTCAATGTTTAGATTTAAATGGCTAACAATTCTTTACCCACTCGTATAGATAGCCCAGCCCACCAAAATATGTGATTATTTATATTATAAGAAGTAACATCTACATATCGAGAAATCCGAGAAAAACATGATTCACCGAACAACTCGATACTTTCCAATTGATTAGTTACTGGCAACCATTTTTTTAGCATTAAGGTAACTGCCTATCTTGCATTCCTGGGTAGTTGTAATACATACTTATTTTAGCCCTACCGAAATGTCAGCTAGAAGTCGATAAAAAAACGACGGCTATCTAAGCAGTCGGGTCGGTTTTTGTTCTCCCACATCGCACCGGCTAACATTTCGCGAGGGAACTATCCCCAACGTGCGTGCGCGCAAACCGACTACTTATTTATTATTAATGTACGCGAATATACCGTTATTTCACTAACACAACACACATGTACGCGGATTAAGAACACGTATATGTGTGTGTGTGATAGGTGTCGATTCCGACGACAGAGTGATTTTGGTTAAGTTTTTAATCGTTTTATAACCAGACAGGCTGGTTAAATTACTAACTATGGTGTCCGGCCGCACACTCGCGTCTCCTGTAGATTTAGGTGTCTACCTATTTATAGCCGTGCGTGTGTATGCGTGCGAGTGAGTTTTCAAGGCATTATACATTATGAATGAAGTCTCGTTGTTTCATAAAAAAACGGTATTTTGCGTCCAGTAGGGACTGGTTTGCTCCCGGCTACGTGACGACGGCGGGCATTGATGTAATTGTCCCTCGATCGGTGAGTCGATTCTTTATGATGTATCGAGCATCCGCAGTGGAAGCGATTGAAGAGCGTTTTTGTTTTGTGGCTCATTAAGTGCAAGCTGCCGGGCCGCGGGCATCGCGTGAGCCGCGCCGGCAGCCTCGGAAGCAGCGGAAACACGTCTGCCCAAACCGCAATTCCAATTTCGTCAAATTGTTATAAGTAAATAATCATCCGCCGATAAGAGGATAACGCCGTTTAAATAAGGTATAAAATATCAGTTCAATCAGGTGCTTCGTACGTAAAACTTTTGAAACGTCAGGCAATCTATGTAGTCAGAAGCTAGTTTAAAAACAGATATGTCGATTGTGCTATATATGGTAGTAAACTTCTTTTTTTTTATGATTGTGCGACATTGCGTTTGATGCTGAGATTATGACTGCATTTTATGAGTATTTCTCTATAATAGCCGGGTAGGTAGGTAAGTACCAATACGTGATTGCTCGGCGCCCGAAGCATATCTAGGACATAGCTGGTCATAGCTCGCATGGAACGCAGTGCGTGTTATTGCGTTATGATTTGTGATATAACTAATATAAATTGAATTCGCGCAGCCTACAACGTATTGGCCGGTAACTCGCAACATGTATGCAGTATGCACGGTGCACCCACATAAAACCGCAGTAAACTAAAAAGTTCTAAGTACATTCATGTCTGGAAGACGCTTAGGTCGTTTCGAACTAGCAAGACAGCATAGCTGGCAAGCAGGTGTGCTGTGCCGGCTAAAGGACTCAACATCTGCTTTTTTCTTAATTTACAACGAATTGTATCTGCCCCGAGTGACTCGAGAATTCACTGCGAAGTCCTTATCACAGCTTGATGTTTAACGACCTCTTTATTGCCCCTACGCTGCGTTAATGGCTGAGATAGGTACTCATTCTGGGCTGAAGCTTTTTGACTAAATTATGCACATAATTTCGCATCCGAGACAGTACCTAAGTAAAAAACTTCTCACAGTTAATTTTGAGTTATTACTGTCAAATTTGCAGGATAATGGTCAAATCGTAGTCGTAAATATGGTGGTTAGCGCCTAGTGGGTGGCGGTAGTTTAGTAACAATAAACAGTTTGTCTGAATTTTCCCAGAGTCCAAGTCGCCACCTGCCGCGATTTCGGCCAGTCGCACACGTTTTCACAACAACAATTAATCGCCGTATGTCATGCTAGTCGCAATAAGCATTTAAGTATGTGAAACTTTAACGGACCAACCCTGTTATAATTTCGTCTATTGTCCAAAACGGTTTTTGTTCTATGAGAACCGGCTCAATTATAAGAGACCTCCTTGTACGAAATCCGTATAATCGTCGGTTTTTAACAGCTTAACTATGAGAAACTGTGGTTTTGGTTTCATTGTGCTGGGTATGTAATTGTGGGCCCACGCATGCCGAATAGACGTGACTATCTGCATCTAGCGACATCTCTGACAAATGAAGAATTCATTATGGGGCTGACGGCGCCATTGTTCACGGCTACCGATCACCATCTCTCTTAGAAGCACTCGGTCCGATCTGTTGAACGATATACTTCGGATATTCCCAACCAATATGCTCTGAGTGCAGAATTTCTTTCATTACGAGCTCTTTATAGTTTTTGTCGCGCCGACCGGACGCTTAATTGATTCCCGATCTCCCGGCAAAAAGGCAGCATGGCCTCCTGGATCATTGATCAGATTACGCAATGTCGCCAAACTGGATGCTCGGGGAAGTCAATATTATGCATTATTTATAAACACACGCATAACTTGACGTCCGTAAGCTTACTTAGCAGGGATTGCTGGAAAGGCTCAATGGCATTCGTAAATTGAAAACTAATTGACATCGATCCTTAACCGGCGCGTTTTGCAACTGTTTTAATTTTAAACTTGGAACTAAACTTGTAATTTAGGACTTTATTGTCATTGCAAGTTGTAACTATTATTTAATCTGTAGTATTGTTTAAACGTACCACAGAGCGAATGATTCCGAAACGGGTAAACGTGCCTGCGAGGCAATGGGTTGCACAACCTCCGATCTTCATAGCGAAGAGATGAGTCTATCGAGCTCCTGTGGATGTGGGTTGAAAGTTAAGGTTGTTAAACGACAGTTATGAATGCTCAAATTCACACTGCAGAATAATTACTCAACTACGAAGGCGTTTAAATTAATTGCGTCGTTTCGAGTGTCCCACACTTAGAAACTTTATTGTTCTTTATGTGGGTAAAGTTTCTAAACTAAAAAAGCAATTATAAGAATAAATTTGCCTAGTGTCCCCATACACGTCTGTCACAGTCGAACGGGCATGATTAAATTTCTCCATACGAGATACGTCGACAGCAACTCGCGCGCAGGTACCGGTGCATAGCGTTTCATAACTAGCGCATTACTATGATGGAGCCGAACTAATCTACTTAATCTGTTAGTATCCAATTCATATGCAGATTTCGATGGAGCAGGGCATCTTAAACCTATTCAATTAAATAACTTGGATTTGCTAACCTGCCAGCAGAAGCCATGTACTTATTTATGTTCACTGCATCGTACCTATATATTACCTATCATTCAGATGTGAGCGTTGAATTGTACTTATATGAATAAAGCAATATAATTGAATGAATAATGTTGCAAGTCTTGATATAATGAAGTATAGGTATAAAGTTCTCGGGAATTCCTAGTATAGGCTGCATGATTTATAGCGTGTCATTTTTCCGCCTGAGAACATCTATACCGTTTTAATAATAAAGGTGGACAATTAACGAAAGTAATGTCAGTACCGTATTGAATCTCGGTTCACACGTATAATCCCAATAACAATTCGAGTATGAAGATCGGGCTCGCGAGGCAGCGCGATCAGCGCGAGCGAACACCGACGCACGAAATCTCAATTCCCTTGCACAACACGCTTAAACAACCGCAAAATACCTTATTATGCGCTTTCCATATACGATCCAGGCAATCTACGGGCCTATTACGCTCCGTGATTCCCGACTAATTCACAATTCCGACCTTCTACACTAAGTTTCTTTATGCGAGCAGCTGCGAAATTAACAAAGAGCTACTTTTGTCGCGCC
Organism: Epinotia demarniana; assembly: GCA_945867215.1. Taxonomy (NCBI): domain Eukaryota; kingdom Metazoa; phylum Arthropoda; class Insecta; order Lepidoptera; family Tortricidae; genus Epinotia; species Epinotia demarniana. The sequence goes on from OX244260.1 coordinate 31,585,090, forward strand.
GATTTTAACGTTTTGTACCATTTGAGATGACATTCTGTGTGCAAGACGTTTGAAAGCAGCTCTTTGTGCGATTGTTACTTCAAAAGTTTTCTTGAAACTTAGGTCAGCGGCTAGCAACAACACTCATTCATTGTCGAATGTTTTTTTCATGAAGCAATTAATTTACCCCGAGACCGTATCTATTTTTAATCTGAACATCTTTATGACATGTGGCGCGTAACTGGAAAATAACTGATAAAAAAATAAATCATGCTGCCGTTCTTAATTTAAATTAGTTGCAAATTCGGATGCACCCGAGGCCACATCGTGGCGATATTAAAAGACTCTGTTTGGGTGTTTATTTTAACACATTTCGCTCGTATGTAACGGCCGAGATGAAAAACATTCCCCTGCGTTTCATTATTTGAGTTATTTTTAGACTTCGCTCAACCTGCCGTCTGGAGCAAAGTGTTTACTGCTGGCTTACTTACATACAATGGTGTTCATATTATTACTCCTTATTAGGTCTGCCTCGTACTGAATCCCTATTAGCGAAGTGTTTGTCGGAGTCCGTTGGGGTTGAGCAATGCATATGCACCGGACAGATGTAGTAGAACAAAGTACACGTATACTCATTTTGTATTATTAAATCATTTTGACATACCAATTCTGCATTAGCCGGTAGTTGAAAAGCGGTGTAATTAAAATGGAAAAAGAATTAATGTATCACGATATGTTACTGGTAGGTATTGCGCGATCGTCTATTACTCAGAAAATCAATTTGGACGGTTTTGTTGGGTCTTACGCCGTCGCAATTAATGTTCCAGCCATTGCTTTCTTCAAAAAAAAACATTGTATATTAATGTTCACGAGCCTGAAACGAAAGCATTAAATGTAAAGTCGTATGTTAAATAAATGCGACTCATCTCGAACTCATTTAATTGATTACTGGCACACAAACTCTTTACATAACCCAAGTTACCTACTAACGAAACTTAAACCGATTTGAAATTCAAATCTCGTTTAGGTCCGACGTTTTATTTATGTAGAAGGAGGCGGCAATTGTACCCAACAATCATAAAGCTTAGCACTTTTAAAAGACATTCTTTAAAACATCAATCAGACATTCATCGTGTCAAATCGCCCGAAGACATTATAAGGTATACGTTATTCGGTAGTCGAACAGTAAGCATTATTTAATTGTTAGTTTGTGGTCTGCCCGCGGCTACGCCTGCGCTCGTCCGTCCCGTTGCCTTTTTTACCGGCCTAATTGTTTAATTTACCGTTTAACCTAAACCATATACTGTAGCTCAGACTCTAAAGGCCATACGTAAATACAATCACGCACTATTAGATCAAGTGTTATTGAATGGAAAAGATGCTTTACTTAGATCTGCATCGTTTAAGTTGCTCAGCAACTAGATTTACTAGAATGATAAACAAAGTATGCCACAATTTATCATAATCCGTGCTACTATAACTCGTTTTATAAACAATACATCAACTCTATAACAAAAAAAGGGGATGTTTAGAGTGCTTGTAACTTTTTTCGGAATTATTTTTTTCGTTTCGCTCCTACCTGTAGAACCACGTGGATGTGTGAAGAGTTAGTCGTCCCTAGTTTTTAGTATAGTTAGAGGGAGATGTAAGACAACTCGTTTTACATTTTATTGGGTTGGACAACCCTAGCCGCAGCATGGCAGGAAGTCTGGTGAAATCTGGTGTCTTTTTTATCGCATTTGTTTAAACGGGGGTAAGTTTTGACGTAGACAGTCCTACTGAAGAGATAACAAAGAATGCAGCATTGTTAAACAAATCAGATTTTTTGAAATTAAAGTTGTCGCCTGATATTCGTGGGAATCGCGGTTTATCGCTCAATTTGTAAAATTATTGCGTTTTTACGAGAATTAATTTGCTTAATATATTTTACGAGTCCAGCGACGTAAGGACTGATTACTTAAACTTTTCAACTTGCTTAATTTAAGATTCAAATCACGAGAGCATTTAATAGCGGGAGCTACAGTCAACTTTTATGAATCTAATTTATAGTAGCCCATCAAATAATCAATTAGACCGAAAGGAAATGATTTTTTGTTTTTATTCACTGGCAACACTATCCATACCAAGAGCCGGTAGTGATTCGCTGAGACACGCCGCCATAACTTAATATCTACCACTTCCTTCCGATGCCATATAAACATCGCTCCTTCCCATTCAAGCCCCGTATTTTTTATTAAAATAAAGTGTAAGTTTAATTATGCTTAAATACTGCTCCTAATAAAAATAATGATTAGGCGCCAGTTCGGAGTCTGCTTCAGCGGATTCTTTGATGCATTAGTGTTAAACCTGACCCCTTGTGCAGCGAGCAACTGCGCGTATTAATATACAAGGGTTAAACTACCCTGGAGGGAGCAAAAACTAGCTATTATTATTCATTTTTAACAAAAACCCCGAGAATTCATGTCGTTTAACGGAGCTGATGACTGCTTATCTATCAACATCAGTAGCCGGGCCCATATTTTTCATCAAATTCTGGTCCTAGCAGCGCAGAAAAAACGTTCAGAACAATGCGTGGGGGCTTGGAACATTTTATAATAAAATTTTCAATTTCAACGGATAACATTCCCAAGCTCCTGCAAACTGCAAAGAGTTGCAGTCTAGTTACAGATCTTGCCTGGCGGTGCACCAAAAATTTAATTTGCTATAAAATTCAAAAGCTTCATACGATCTTTCAATAGTCCCCCGAATGCTCAGCCGTGCGTTTGAAATATGAATCGGGTTAAGGGTGTCGTGTATAGTCGTCACCCCACATGCTGGCAACTCGCTACCCCATTTTTGAACGACCCACATACTGTCCAGTAAAACCGTTAATGTCTCCGGGTCGATACAGCACAGCCAGTTGTGCAAATATGCCAACTGTTTGAGGATTACATCTTGGGGGTGTCGAAAGTTGTATCACTTAGTACAGACTCCATGTTTGTCTTGTCACCATGATATTGATAAATGGTCTCAACTATCGCGAGGAAACAGATTCTCGTCGTTGCTTTTATTACTCATCTCCATAAATGGTTATAGGAACGTTGTAAGACGAGAATCGAATTGAATAGTTGATTTAAGGCCTTACATTAATTGACTGTTTTGTTTCAGGTGCTGACGTCCGGTTTCTTCGAACTTAGGATAAAAAGTTTTACGAACTCATTGGGTAGGTTAAGTAGTGGGCAGTGCTGTGATGGTTCCTCAAGTAGTAGTGATGCGCCATGCCTGGCGCCGTGCAGGACTAAATTCCGCGTGTGCCTCAAGATTTACCAAGCGAATATCGATACGACATCGCCGTGTACCTTCGGTGATATCACGACACCAGTGCTAGGAGGAAACTCTTTGGATGTGCCCCACCTGAATGTGAAAGGATTCAGTAACCCCATCGTGTTCCCGTTTGACTTTACGTGGCCGGTAAGTGTTCTATCATTTTTATTTAAGGCACGACTCTGGTTCGTAAACAAGCAACACTTCATTAATTTTGTAAGCAATAGTAAAATCAATACATCGTAAAAGAAGCATTAAGTAGCAACCCTACATCAATAAATCAATGCCGCTGATGTTACCAACATTCAAATTCCAATAATCCACGAAGGCCGCGTCCCGGCCGCCGTAAATAATAGTAAAAAAGAAATTACGGGATTCTGTATTCAAATTTGACAGAAGCGATGACGATAAGAATACTTGATGGTTTAACGAGTGCGTGGGACGGTAAGAACGTTCAATGGCTCATTTTTAATTAATTATCGAGTCGTCGTACGTGTGTTATTAGAGGCAGTTCTTGGTTAACCTTCGCCGTGCGGCGTTCTCATCTCCAGACGATTACCTACTTAAGGCCGGTCGGGATCGTGATTCGATATTGTAATTACCTGTTATTTATTTACTTGCTTAGATCTATCTCGCGTCCAAGGATAACGGACGTCTTAATTGGGCCTTAGTTACGGTTATTCCGCTGGCGTGAATTGTCTCTGGCCGCGCTGTGGACACTGGAGGTTTCGAGTGCTGTTTGTATTTTATTTAGCGGCCCGCTTCAAATGTCGTACCGTCTCGTAATGTTTGAACAAACAAACGCTCGTAAGCTCGGCCGCTTGCACAAGCTCGGACCATCTGGAGAATAACGTGGCATTTGGTAACTAAAGAAACTGCAGGTGGACAGCCGTGAAACACACACCGCAGCCGAAATTCAAGACTTTAAAAAAAGTATAGATCCGGTATCTCCACTGATAGCGTAGTTTCGAATGAATTGGTGTTAAATGGAAGCTTCCTGTTGAAATTCCCAAAGGGGTCTATTGTCAAACATATGGTGTAGCAACGATCAAATTGAGCGAGAGCCTCGCGAAATAACTCCGTCAATCGAATTTCGGCAGTGACAGTGACGGCCGAAGCACCCGATCCTCGCCACTGTCGAATTTACGCCATATGCCCTTTATCTTAGCCGTAGCCAGGCGGGGAAACAGCTCCCATTTGCCGTAGCACCCCATATGTTCCGCTTGGGCAGATTCTTTATACTCGCCGAGGAAACACTCGATACTTCACGACCTCACGACCTATACCGATCGTGCTGTATGGGTACGTCGCATTAAAATTATACATACAATCCACCCTAAGGAGCATTATTAGTTGCGTTTTTTCTCACAATGAGGTCATCGTCTGGCCGAGAAGAGCATGTTTCACGAGGCATATCGCCCGCACGAATAAATATGTACGTTTAATGTTGGTATATGCTGGGTACACGTTCTGCGCGCCTTCGTGACTGGCTGAGCAGGTGAACGGCGCTCGCTTTAAAAAGGATCGGCAGCGTTCGATTTTCGAAATTGACATTTAATTTAGTCATCGACAAGCCGTGTCGATGGCCAGCATCACAATATTTTGAAACATGATCCGCGCGCTCGGCCGCGGCTAACGGTCGAGGTTGTATTACAGCCCTGGAACCGGGAGAGTCGATTTCGTCACAACTGCATCCGAACTTTTTATCTGATCCGTAGTGAAATAAACCAAGCCTTAAGCAGATGCGACCTCCCGATAATAGGTCATGAGCATATTAATATTACAGACAACATCGAACAGTGAAATTACAAGCACGGCGTGCGCGTTAACGACGCATAGAAACGATTCATCATCCGTTTAAAGAAAGAGATGGCTCACTCCAAAAAGAAATCTCATTTGTATTCAGCCGCCCGGCCGGCGGCGGGGTTTCATTTATTTTACTCTTAAACAATTTGTGTTTGTAAATCACAAGTTTTATATTGTAATACGGCTTTGTGGGTCCCGTTAGTCCGGATGTCGCGACATAAGCGACTCGTCGCACGTACCTTTTAAGCGAGTTTAATTGTTACGTGTCTCGAGGAAAGGTTAATGGTGCCCAGGGCTAATTGTGCCCTTCATGGGGCAACTCGGGCTAGAATGAAACTGTTCATTCATTCACTGAGGACCGTTACTCGCCGCCATTTTGATACTCAATTACTTTTAAAGATGAGGGAAACGGGGTAACGCAAGGTGTACCCGCGAGGTAAAATGTCAGTGTACCTACTTCCGGGCATGCCTCGCGCATGCCGCCCGCTGACCGTGAACTATACTTTTTATAGATTCACTATAGATCCGTATTGCTTTAGACATTACTCATCTGGGTTTATCTTGATAAATCGACTCGCATTGTTGTTAAATCTCATTGGTAAAAAGTTAATTTGTATTGTTATGTTACTTAGGTAACTAATTGTATGTAATTCTTTTCAACAATTTGTAACAGATGCCTCGCATGTCTCAATTCGGTATATACCGTTTATACCAGAAAGTTCCACTCGCACTGGGACTGTATTCCGGAAAACATTAAGAGACATTTTCATGTCTAGTTTACGAATGGAGATGTAAACTAACGCTCTTCCACCTAATTAAGGTTAATTAAAATCAGAGCTAGTTATAGCGATATTTGAGTTTTTATACTTTAGTTACATTTTTTATGTGTCTATTCGGTTCGGCCGAGCGTGGCGTTCCCAGCGACGACGCGGGGGGCACGCTACAATTGGGCAATTGTGATCTTTTATAACTAATCTCTATCTCTTGACGACCTCTGTAGCCTAGTTGGTAGTGCCTACGGAGGTCCCGAGTGGAGGAGGGTTCGAATCCCGGTAAAGGCATTTATTTGTGTGATGAGCACGATTATGGATTATTTCTATGTATTATAAGTATTTATTTATTTATATAAGTATTTACTTATATGGTCGTCAAGTAGTAGCTTTGCTTAGTTTGGGTGCCCTAGGTCGATTCGTGTAAGATTGTCCCCGAATATTTTTATCATTTTTAGGGTTCCGTACCAAAAATATTCAACTATTAGGGCTTGAGTTGCACTTTTCGAAGCAGTTTTTCTTTTTTTTCTACACTGGTAAAATTTCGATTTATGAAGGAAAATGTAAAAAAAAATACCATTCCCCCCCTTATCTCCGAAGTTACCCTAGCGAAAAATTTGAAATTAAGATAAACGTAAATATCACTGGAAAAGTATAACTTTTTCTGTATCTAGCGTATTTTTTGTTTTGTTTTGATTTTGAGAGGGGGCAAAAAAATTATATTCAAGTATTAGGTCAAGTGGGGTATCATATGAAACGGCTTGAGTTGCACTTTTTGAAATACTTTTTCTTTAATTTTTACATTGGTAAAATTTTGATCTATGAAGGAAAATGTAAAAAAAATACCATCCCCCCCTTATCTCCAATGTTATCAAAGCGAAACATTTGAAATAATTACTTGTGATTAAGATAAACATAAATATTACTGGAAAAGTATATTTTTGCTGTATCTAGCATATTTTTTTGTTTTATTTACAAAAATCATTTCCTAGTTAAGTTTGCAATTTAATCAACTTTATAAGTATTTTTTCGTTTTGAAATTCCTATAAGACTATAATAGAAATACTCTCTTTCAAATAAAACAAAAATAATAGAGATCAGTTCACGTGAAACAATATTCGCTAAAAGACCAACATACATACTAAGCCGATTGCCCTTGCACGTTACTACCAAATGGGGCCGAAAGATGGCGCTGACCCCATTCGCGCTGTTAAGATTTTTCTAGAATTAATGGGGTTGGGATTGGGACGCGTATATTTATTTTCAATAGCAGGTCAAAAAAAGATCGCGATTCAATTGTCTTGGTGTAAAAGTTACTCGTTGTTTGAAATTGAATTCTATTGTGTTGGGTTAAAATAAGTAATTTAACAAATATTGGGACATTTACTTTACCTTGAGTTGATTGTTAGTTTGTACGGAACCCTCGGTGCGCGAGTCAGACTCGCACTTGACCGGTTTTTTTTTATTAATCTACGCTACGCCGTTTATTCTCTACGTTAATAATAAATTAGTATTTCGTAGCTACTCCGACGCCGCTAACTGAAAACAGCAGCTAAATTTGACACTGGTAGTATGCAAATTACAAATTGTGATAAATGGCGTTTGTAAACTACTTCAGAAAGCCTGAAGACAAAGTGCGTTTTTAATGTGGGCCGTCCGCAAGGAAACGAGAAAGCTAACAAGAGATTGTACACACTTTGCATGTTTCGTCAATAGTTTCACGCTCTACATAATTATGTGCGTACCTGCGGAATTTAGCATTTCAATGAAAGTCAACCCAGTGCGAAAACGACTTCGGAAATTAAAAGAAAAATAGTCCTCGGCGTTCCAATTTCGAAGAAGCTAACGCTGCATGACGTCAGTGAATTCCAATTTCAAAACAATAGTACGGTAACGCACGGTGCGACAGCAGCCGCGACATTGTCACCGTGTGAACGCAGCCACTTCTTGCGTTGCTAGCGGCCTCTCCATTAGAAAGTAATTAACAATACATATCACGTCGCATAAAAACTCCACACCACGAATTGTAACATGAGACTGGGCTTACTCGTCCATAATTACGATCGAATTGTAATCGGTTATGCCCGCATTGTTATTCCGCGGGCGAGCCGTTACAAAAGCCTGGCATACACGAAAAACGGAAAACGTTGCCTTCGCACGGATCATCGACTCGTTACTTCATACTTGTAACGCGATAGTGCGTCGGACGCTTTATATTAAACCATACCTCGCAGAGCACAACTTCCGCCTGCAGGGTTTTTTCCCGTAGAGAACGCTCTTAATAATTTCCTTTATCTCAATCCGCCCGCGCCGGGAACCTCTTAAAATACTTACCCCTACATCCGCTTCTTTTAATAAAGTCTACCGAGACGCGGAATGCCTTTCGGTCTTGCTCTCGTCGTCACCGTCTTTATCTCCCGGCAATTAATCCAGGACAGAAAATAAATTAAATTCCTTGTAAAAGTGTATTCACGACCGCTTCTGCAAATCAACTTAATCACGATTTCATAAGTTTCAAATTTAAACAATCGGAGCGTGTATAATTGGCGCGCTTGCATTGTTCGAGTCAGTGCGCAGGTATTCAGCAACCTTATCAATTAAGCGCGGGTTTTCTACTGAATCCGCTTAAATAAACCACCACACAATAGCGGCGATGCCTCAATTATGCCGAGCCTTCCGGGTGCTAAAACAACAATCCCACGTCCACACTTCAAATAAAATCACAGTCAAGATTATGATTAGTCATAGACAAGAAGGTAAAGAAAATAAGCTCATCAACATAGTTTACAGAACAATAAAGTTTACCAGTCTTGTTATTACGGCCGTCTAGAGCCGAACACTAAGAAAACACTCCTTTCTCAAATGGACGCTCGTTTACGGTCAGATTCTGACATTTTAATTGCGTCTCTCCAAACATTTACGGTCGCTAGTAAAATTGTTCAAAGAGCCCGATTTATACATATAATAGTGGAAGACAAGTGTGCAGGATTTTTTGCCAGCACTAAAAGCAGAAATTTTAAGTAATAGCCAATAGGTATGTCCGAGTATTTGCAATTTTAAACAAAATTTAAATTAAGAGCCGACAGCCGACATATCGAGTTTCATAACAGTTCCCTATTTAGGCTGTGTTCCATTTTTATTAGTTTGCGGCGGCGGTCGTTCGGGTGCGTTCTCACGTCGCGAGGGCGCGTCGCGCCCTCAAATCTGCAATGATGACATTCCTCGCATTCCAGGCTTTATTCACCACACGCGCTCATCTTCTAGGAATTCTGAACGCAGTAAGCTCACATGGCGGGCGGTATCGGCGGCTGCGCGAATAAATCCCGCTCATTACATACCAAGAGGCGCATTAAACACTAGCATCATGCGAGTACACCGTACATGTCAAAGGCCGATCGTAGTCTGGGAACAACAAAACTGTAGATTGGAACGGCCGTTTTACATACGTCTGGTAATATTGGTCGGGCGCGATTATATCTTGATGTCCTATTGAAGATTCCACTCCGGGATCTTTCTCGGAACGCATGTCTCCATTGTTGATCCGCTAGATTAGCCTAGCCGGTTATCGCTCTTCTTGTGATTGTAAAACACTCGTTAGTTTATTTCCATTCGCTCCGACCGTGACCGGAGTACAAACTCGTCACTTTTCTATGTATTACTCATCGGGCAGGTCTACTATGTTCTCATGGTATGCAAAATAGATTAGGAAACCCGTTGGATTGGCCTATCGTAGTGAGAGTTCCGCATGTTCTCACTCTAATACAATTGGTTTTAATTGAATTAGCTCTTCAACTAAAATAAACACTCGAGGTTAACTTTGTTAAGGTCAATTTGGGAGCTCGGTCTCGCCGAACATGTTTCATCTTAATCGTTAATGATGGGTTGCGTTACACACATTTAATTTGGTACGGGCCCCTAATTATAAATATCGTTTCGGATCGTGTCGAGACCTGCTCGGAGGCTGTCCGCGCATCACGCTCGGATCGGATCCGGGTGACCTGATAATGAGCTGTTTATTTGTTACGCGGTTTCGGTTTCCTTACCCTCCTCTTATCGCCCCATCTACGAGTAAGCTATCGGGCGAATTTGTTAACTTTATTTTTTAATTTAATTCCATCCATCTATACACATACAGGTTGGAGAGTAGATATGACAAATCTTTATACATATAAAATTCGTTTTCAATACTCTTTACGCGTCGTAGTTTATTTTTTTCTAAACAAGTAACTTGTAACATCCTATCGTACTAAAGTTTATAAAAAACCTAACCTAACATTACCTACAATTCAATTATATTTTGTTAAGGTACTTAATTTCCGTTATTATTTTTATCTTGTTGAGCATTGAGCATATTGGTACGCATCATTTCACAAAAACCTACATTTGGAGACTTATCAATATTAGAAGTTATTTAAAGCCGACGACATGACTAACGCTTCACCCTGTATGCTCCATTCAAATCATTCCGTAGTTTATTGCGGACATTTTCATGTTTGGGATTCCAGCGGCGGTCCGGCGGCGGATGCCTCGTGGGCTAAAGGTAGCCGGTTCGTTTTTCACTTTAGCCAGTATTCAGTCCCGAATTCCTACCGTGAGTCACTTTTTTCGCGATGATTGTAATTGAGGGCAATAAATTGTTAATGTCTGACTTATTTCGTGTCTCCGAACGTGGTCGTTAGCGGCAAAATTGTTAAATGTTTGTGTGTCTCACAGTTACAGAACCACTCGTTTATTCTAATATTGCGAGTGTCTGGTGGTATGGCAGTTTATCTCTTAATAGCGGTCTAAACACTGTTAATTTTCCTCTTGATGTTTGTTTCTTGCTAACTGATTGCGGCAATACGGAGTTTATTATCGCCTCGCTTTAGTGGGTAATTTTTATGATTTGCGTGTTAACAGCTTAAATGGTCAATCACTTTGTAAGCTCTCAATTTCAAAACAGTCCTCTCTGAAATGATCTCAAAAAAGCAATTACGTGCATGTTACCTATTTTATTATCACTCAAGCGAATAAACTGCTGTTTGAAAGCTTTTTAATTTATTGCGCGCTCAATGCAAGTCACTCCAAAGCGAGAGACATGAAATATGATATGTACCTAACTAAATGTATTACTAAATTGAAATCTAATAAACGTATTAAATATTTATGATTGGACCATTTCCAACGCTCCTTGTATCCAAGTGATTTATATTGACGTTCGTTTTTCAAATTTTAAGTGCTTTAAATCCGTTTACATTACATTCCATTTTAGAATACAAACAAAGGATTTCTCTCGTTTAACAATTTGAATTTGGAACACCGTAGGTTTATATAGCCCGCGAAGTCGGCGCAGTGGTTTGAGAACGTCTCACTTTTGTCTATATGCGCGTCCGAGACGTGCTTGTAGCGACAAGGTTAACCCGGCCAAATAACAATGCATTCGAGTATAAAGATAGTGGTGGTGTTTAGGCCAATCCGTAAACCAGCGGTTAGGCGAGCGCATAGTAGAGAATAGAGAGGCTTCGGTACCGCTGGGCGCACTCGCGTTTAACACGAAACTGCTTAACATTCTAGCCGAATGCACGTGTACTGACGCCAATAAACCGCCGACCTGGATATTTTTTGTGGGATAACATTACAACAGGAAGTCTCCCATTCACATGACATTTATCGCAATAACGCTGTAATACTTCATGCTATTTTATTGCATCGAAAAGGACCTATTCTGGCGGCGAGCGCAGGTCAACGCACCGGGCGATCGGCCATGCCGAAATAGAAGGAAGATAAATTTAATTAAAAGCATTAATAATCCGAATTAAACGCTCTCGAAACGCTTAAATAATGAAACACGTTACGCGCCTGTATCAGCCAGACGTTGAAATTTGCATATCTTTTAATTTGACGTATGGTGCGGCGTCGTATGAAAAAAGGTCGAATCTAATTTGTGAGTGTTTTTGTTTATTATCATTGGTATTACAGGCTTTATGCTGGGAATATAAGTATTATATGTATCGAACAATCGTTAGCTGGCGGTACCGGCTGGGTGCATCGAAACCTGTCCTCGCCGCGGTGTAACAAAGTGTGAAATATGAAATCACGACTCCACTTGCCGGTGTTTGCGTTCCAAATATTTTCTCGTGTCGAAACTCGAAAGCGAGGCCTAATACGTTTTTCCTGATGTTTTATGAATACTTTCGATAGTGTACTGTAAAGAGCACAACGAATAATTGGGCCGAGACCTTGTTCCATTTTAATCTCACCTTTACAAAAACTTTCGTTTCAGTGTCGAGTCCGACGAATCTAGTTGCCACGCTACCAACCGGCTGAAATGACGACCTAAACATCTGTCGCCGTTTAGACGTATTCATTTAGTTTAACAAACAAAACAATAGTGGACGGGACACGTGGTAAGCGCCAAACGGCCGACACCTGATTATTCTCTTTGTCCGAAGTCGTAAAACTCGTAAAGATCCCAAACACATGACGTCTCGTACAAACGAGGCCCGGCCGTTCCCACGTATCCTTGCATTGGGCATTTTAATTAATAACAAAATAACCTCGGAACGGTCTCCATATATGGAAGCAGCCTCTTTGGGCACCCTCATAAAACGATTATCAAATAATTCCCCAGCATTCAGACCGCATCATATCAGTCTATTGCTTCGTTTAAGTCGGTTATACAATTTAACGCATCGCATTCAGGCGTAGGTAGGATTAATGCATCGTGATACAGCGGCCGTATTTATTGTTCAACTCGTAAAAATGACGTTAACCTTTTGTAATTTGAATATTAAAGATTCTAATTTGGCACGGTAATCGACAGCTCGCTTAGATCGCCGCTTTCTGTAAAATTGGAACGCAAACTGGAGGTACCTATCGATCGAAAATATAGTAAATTAAGCGTGGTGTACACGACACGTTTCCTTTATTGCTGTCCGAGTAGGTAACAAGTCTATGCAACTCTTTGTACGGTATTGCCAGCTCGACGCGTTTATAAAGGCTACCTGCACACGTACGCTTACGTCGGCCACTTTTTATGGCCGCGTCGAGAGTCACTGTCGTGGGAACCGGCATATACTTACGCCGCCACAGCTGACCGAAATGCGCTCTCCATACTCGATTAACAAATCAATACGACTCCACTATGGCTTACCATATTTGATCGGTTACGCTGAGTACCAATCATAATGTATTTTGACAACGAATTGTGTTTCACTCCTTATTCATAAAGTATTACGGGCGATAAATGGACGTATTATGCGATAAAGGACGAGTGTAGAGTTTAAGGTTTACATTTGTCCGCTCGCAGCAGCCTGCTTAGTATGCAGAGACGGCGATAAGACGTCCGCTCGTATTGTCCACGTATTTAACGAAACGCTCGTTATAATTTCGTCAAAATCCAACACCGACACCATTCCTTAATTGAGAGTCGGTCGATAAGCAATTAAAAAGAGTTATGTATAAGTAAACGCGTTTCGAGAAGTTAAAAGCTCGTTTTTAGCGCCCGTGTGACGCTTTGAGAAACGATGATTTCTCGTATTGACAATAATCATTGTCTATCAGATGCGCGTTTCCTATGCAAATATGTCATTGTTGAGCGCGTGGTGCCCATGCAAATGGTGTTTTCATTCATCAAGCTAATTGACAGCGACATCTGTCAGAGAAACTGAATCACTCCTTAAGAGCGGTGACCAAGTGAGTTAAACGGTGACCCTACCATCCGGCCGGGCAGCTGCCGTGACGTGCTCCTTGTAATTATTCAGCCTGGCTCCCCTTTAAGATTTCATACACCATTAATTCCTATACAAACGTCTCCGCCAAACTTAATTGAGCAAGCCCGATAATCCTTTAACGACTTCAAACCAAAATCAACAAGACTTAATTTTCGATCTTGTAAATTGTTTGTTAACGAGTACGGATCCGATTGGTCGCGTAATTAAAGCTCGATTAGTGAACTGTTAAAGGTCGGGGAACATCGGAGCGCCGATCGTGCGCACGGGTCGCGATGCAACCTCGATCCGAGTTTATGCTTCAAACAACCGGTTCCTCGGGTGGGAGAAATTTTCATAACCCGAGAGGCTAGCATTCCGAAATACTGAAAGCGCTTCACACGGCCATTTAAGGCTTCGTATTTTCAATGGCCACAACCAGTGCGATTGGGATGCCTCAATTTTTGCGCGAGCGGAACTAGAGCGCGTGTCCCATAAAACCCGTCGATAAGTGTCGTCGCAGGCGCCTCGAAGATGTTGACTCGTCGCGTTATCGTTTGTAATCGATTTTCGACTGCCGTTTCGCCTCCTTGTGTAAACATCGACAAAATGTCAATAGCTCCCTATCAGATACGCGGAGCTGTTTTTTAAGGCACGACACCATTACAGAGTCCCATATTGGGCACATTAAATTGTAACCGAGTCGACACGAGCTCATTCCGTTTGTAGTATTTTTAGCGTTTATTAAAAACCATTTCGCTGCCATCTGCTCCCGTGTTCACCTGTCCATCATGTTGGTAATTTACACTCGTCCGCGAGCCCGGCTCGCCTCGGCTCGGCACCGGCCACTTCCCCGTAGACTAAAGGAAATATTTGTACTGCCGCGCCGCACCCATATTTAAAGGTCCCTTTTTTAAAGATGCATTATCATGATTAATTGCATGCGTTGACATGAAAATCTCGTTACTTTAAATGTGTGTAACTCTGTTTAATCATCTATTTTCTGTTTTTCAGGGCACTTTCTCGCTCATAGTCGAAGCGTGGCACGATACGAACGAGACGTCGAGATCTGACGGTGAGTTAATGAGTTTATGATAAGAAGGGTCATGATCATGGAATCGTCGAAGCAGTTTGTAAAATTCGAATCACGTCTGTCACGAGTCGCTCACATTCAGGTTTCACTGTAATTCTGGGTGTTTATCGTGCATTTAACGGACAGCATGTATATTTGAATGCTCATATTATCATATCGTGGAAGACAAAAATGTTCCCATGGCGAAGGCGATTGGCGTGCGGAGCACGCGGCGGCGCGTGAGTTGCCTCGCAATGCGCACTATTCTAATAAACTCAGCCTTCTGTAGGACGAAAATTTAGTAGAAATGTTCTAATATATTCAAGTGGCCGTTGTCTGTACACCTCGCTACTTAGCACAGGAAAACAAATCGAATCGTCGATACCCGTGTCCGCAGCTAGCGAGGCTTTCGTGACTATTTCATGAGCAAGCCTCTACACGCCACAAATTACAGATGCCAAGTGCACAAATAAATATTGTCGATGATTATCATTTGATTTACATTCGAAGTACGATCGGATCAATAAGTACGGCACGGATATTACTAGTCTAAATGCCCAATAAAGATTCGACAGCGGTTTACAATCATGCGACATAGCGTGACCGAAAAAACGGTTCAGAATGAATTGTACCGCCGTAAATACATCATCGGGGTGATTCGCTTAGCCTCCACATTACCACGCACACAAACACTCCAAGATATGACAACTGACAGCATAATGTTGGAAAGGGGTCGCGTTCCAAATTAAGTCCTGATATTTCGAAGGCTATCGAACAAATCTTTTATCTTTTATGTCTTTTTACTAACAAAATTTAGATTTTCAAAAACATCGTAATGGTATTAGACGCGAAAACTGCCGCTCCGCCCACTTCTTAATTAGATTTTCATCCCGCTGCACTCTGACCGACATAATTACTATCCTGAACAACAAAAAACCCTGGTGATTTACTTAGAAGAGATTTGGAGATACGGGGAGGCTCTACGAGCCGGTTTGCCGGCAATCATTAGCCTCCGAGTGGATAGCAGAGGTCGGGCATATTTTAATACCGCTCGGGAGCGATGGGCGGCGCTCACCACTACCGAGAAATGTTACCAACAGAAATCTAATCAACCGTAATAACAGGTTACACGCACGCCGTTTGTGCTCACTTACTATCGACTCACCGGCTAATACTTAATTAAATCACATTCGGTTTTTTTTTCTAACAGAACAGCTGCAGTTGCACTAGTCCGTTACGCAAACCTATCGCTCATCGCCCCTGTTTCCATTAATTTTTGTGCAGGCGTGCCAAAGAATAGCGACGATGACTTAAGAATTCAATATATCATAGATAAACGCTCGATTGTGTATAATAGCGCTGGTTCACGGATGCATAAAGGGATTCTTGCGCTAAACAAACAGCTACAATGGCTTCACGTTTCTCTGGCGAATCTGATGTTGTCGCTCGTTCCTTCACCGAAATCTTTTGTGCGCCCGAGGCGGGCACCTGGCCGGTTACGGGCCGGCATTGTTTACCGCAAGGATACACCTCGGAGGGAAATCATTTTTTAGTTTACACTTCATCTTTCGTCGTAGAGGGCTTGAGCCGGGTAAAAAACCAAGGAAGATGCTCCGGAAGGTTCAATTTATGATTCAACAGGCTCAGGAAGCGCCGACGACAGATGTTGAGCACATGCGCCGAGATAATAGAGGGCACACTCCACTGTCTCGGCGTTTGTTTAGTTTACATTTACGTTTATTGCACCGCTTTAGTATACACCTACAAATAGGCAGAACCGGAAAAAAGAGCGTGTGAAAAGTATCGGATAAGAGATTCGTAGCAATTACTCGTCTGGGCCAGTGCGTTCTGCCCGGGGCGGTTGCTACCGCGCGGCCGCAGCGCTGCGCTGGCATTACACGACCGAGATGCGATTATTGATACAGTTATGTTGTGACGGGCTTGATATCTCGTTATCCGGCGTGCGTTATTAGTCAATTCATTACTCGCTAGTCCTCGTACCCAGCTCTCTGTCTCTCATCTTTGTGATTTCTCGCGTTTAATTGCCTTTCTCAAAGGTCAACCTCTGGAAATGTAACGTCTATATTGCGCAATCTGGCATTCATCAGGTTCGCCGCGCGGAAAATGTTCAATTTCTCACTAAACAATAGGAAATTGAAAACACGAGACATCCCACGTCGCGAAATCTTAAAACAATGAAAAATATCACTTATTCTAGTGTTTGACCGGTTAATAGTTTTAAAGATTTTATTTAACTAGCGCGCGATGTGACGGCACCCAATACTCGTCGTGTTTGTAGTGGACAGTTTTATAAACAAAAGGAGTGCGTCGTGTGTACACAATCCATTCATGAGATACCTTTTCCCACACCGAGCGGCTAGAGTGGGGCGGCAGGTGCCGGCAGGTGCGCCAGAGTCGACGGCAAGCAAGGTAATGATGGCGGACCAAGCTCACAGTTTCGATTTCATTCGAACGCCAGCACTCACTAATTAGACCATCGTCGCGATCCAGTTTAGGCGATCGATAGACATTGTCAATCTACGGGCTACATAATGAATGCGAGCGCCGCATCCGGTGGGCTATTGATCGATGGATCTCGCAACGGAAGCGTCGCGTGAGCTTCCCAAATCGCGCAGCATCCACCGATACCCGACCCGAATTATCGGTTATTTCGCCTTTTGTTTTTGTTTATCGGCCGTTCTCTACTCTCGTTTTATTTGTATTGACCTCGTAATTACGGCACCGGCGAGCGAGCCACGTACTGCCTTTAAATGCGTTATTTATTTGTGAATCGGAATTACATTAATAGATGATAGCGCACACCTTCATTTAATATAGTTACGGCTTCGAATTGGGATAATGGGTGTAATTTGTGCGGTTTCGTACTGGACCGTTGGTAACGTTTGGACGGCGAGTAATACCTCTATGCAGAATAGAAATGTCTTAACGCATTCGCAATTTTCCGACAAATTGCTTAGTCATTCGGATGTTGAGGGCTAGCACAAAGCACCACCGTTTGATACCAATACTCGATTAAGTAATAAAGAATTAATTCTATCGACTTCGACATTTCATAAACGTGACGTTATTGCTTAACAAATAGGTCGAATGGTTAAATGTGGATGTGTGTGGTGGATTTAATAATATTCCTGCAGAGGAAAGTCCTGCCAGCCCTAGCAGCCCGCTCAGCGCACGGTTGCCATAATTCTCCGCTACATGGAGCTAAATTGCAAGCGAGCTCAGTTCCCACACATCATTTTTCTAATTCCCTCCGAACTCTGCGCTGCACTTCGCGTTAATAACACTTCTAAGAAGCGTCTATCATATTTCACTCGGCTGTTTACTACTTACGTTTCATTTTGTTTTAGGACTAGTCACAAACGAGCAACTAATGCGACCCTTGTTTTAGAACCGATAAATAACTGACATTTTTCAAAGGCATTCGATCGGAATAAATTGATATTTATTGTCGACTGATTGTATTTTCGTTTGGTAGGCGCTGCAGCGCGTATGCGTTTTATCTTTTAGATTTATTGGACAGATACGATCGGTGTAAGCCCATACCGGACCGGTAAATCGTGTGCACTATGCGCTATTCCGGCATCGACTCGCGATTATCGAAACGTCCATGTTTCTGATCATCGTTGCGTTATTTGTAAACAAAAGATATCGGAGATAGCCTATACACTCCATCTCATTACTTGAAATCCTTTATCGCTTTCAAAACAAATAAAAAAACAATCGACTCGAATACCTTACCATACGCCACGAAATTAGTCGGATCGATCGTTTTTATATACCTTTTAATTTTGTTTCGCGTCTGGTTTAATTTTATCTGCTGTAGGGATTACTGGCTTAGGAATGTTCCGGCGAGGCAACAAGACTAAAAAGTGGGCAATAAATAAAGGTAGGAACTGGTCGAGGCTTGGCCGTGATGAATGGACTGGCAGTTTTTTTATAAATCTGTGCGGGTAGTTTTCACGGAGGTTTTGTGGTGCGTAATGCGGACCTATCCTTACCAGTTTTTGCGTTACATGAGCTATTACATTGAATCACATGACCACATTACAGTAACCTGTTTATATAGCAGTGATTTGTCAGTAAATATATCATATAAAATATAGACAATAAACACCCACTGCACTTCTCCTGCGTCTATTAGCTCATTCCCGCCAGTAAATATTTAGGCAGCAGTAAAAAGTAAATGACGTTGTGCTGCAGTCAAGTTTGAATCAATCACGCTCAAATGGAACAGATTCACGGACAATGGTCTCACGGTAGAATGCGGGCAGCTGACAGGTCAATCTACTTGCCACCCTTTCCCACGGCGATAACCAAACTACGAGTATCTTAATTTAATTAATGTCCATTATCCTTTTTAAATTTGTTCTTATCGGGGCATCGTGTGCAATACGTTAGGCGGAGATAAAATACTTTAGATTTTTGTATACGCCGATTCCATTTAAATGACAAAATACGTTAATTAATATTTTCCTCGGTATCCTTAATTATTATTCATATGAATATTAGCAGGAGCAGTGCAATCCGTCATCTTGAGTGCTATAAAGATCTCGAAACGTCAAATGAAAATGTGTTCTCTCAGCGTACAACTCAGGGACGTGGGATAGATTTTTCTAAAAATGTTATCTTCCAAAGTAAATAGTATAACCATGTTCTTTGTTTCCAGACACACTAATCGGCCGCATGACGAAGCAGAGTATCGCCGACGTGGGAGGCCCCTGGGTGGAGGAGGAGCAGCGCTGGTCGTCGGGCCCGCACCTGCGGCTCTCGTACCGCGTGTCCTGCGGGGAGCACTACCACGGCTCGGGCTGCGAGGTGCTCTGCCGGCCTCGCGACGACAGCTTCGGCCACTACAGCTGCTCGCCCAGCGGCACCATCGTCTGCCTCGATGGGTGGCATGGGGAATATTGCCAGAAACGTAAGTGGCTTAACTACGTTTCACTTCCATGGACACCGTCTCTCGACTGTTGATCTATCCTCAATGATTTATAAATCTGCTATTACAACATTTCTAACTATTATAACGGACTTTAAAATCCGTTCTGTCTTAGCTGCATACCTTAATTCGGATTATGTAACGAATATTCAGCTCAATCGCATTACATGATTTCCACATCTAGATGTCCGTAGAAACACGAACCTATAGGGTTGTAAAGACGTGTAACTGACCAAAGTAAACTAACTCTAGGATCACGAAGAGACTAATGGCGTTTAATTACAATTTACAGCAACTATTTGTATACAAAGCTGTAAATTTGAATAGAAATTAGTACAAAATAGGCGATATATGCGCACAATACTTAGCAACAAAACCAAATTTTAAATGTTACTACAAGTTCGAAATTCAAATTCTAGTACGCAATGTTCCAAATTTGTTTTAAATTTAAATATGGAACGGGCAATTCGCTCTTCCTCATTAGTGGTTACGCGACAGTTTAGTCGAACATCCTCTGCCTAATTGGAGTTGATAGCATTTATGGCAATACAGATAATGCATTAATTGCTCCAGCCAACTTGTTCGGTTTATTGACTACTTGAAATATATGATGTCGATGGACCCGATAAAATCCAAGTTTCGATGATCCACTTTTCTCCCATATTAGAGTAAAATTGTATGTTCAAAATTTGAAACTAAACTGAGTAAGAATGTCTTTTTGCATACGATGCTTAGCATTTTCTTGTTTTTTCCTATGGAATGTGCAAATGTAAACCTAGTGAGATGTCCACCGTAAATCGTGTCCCTTAATTATTCTCGAGCTAAGAATATTAGCCTATGAATATAATTTATAATAAGGTTACATCCACTTCCTGTGGCCAATGCTCGACCTCCGAGTAAATGACTTGTAATAAATTAACAACTTTTTCATTTTATACATGCCTCGATTATAATGTTTTCATACAAGTATTCGGTTCATAAATTTTTATTAGTGATTGTTTGGAGCAATTAACAATGTAGGATCTGGTTTGGTATTTTTAAATTGAAATAGTTCCGCTACGAAAAGTAAGTAGGCATCGCGGTTTAGTGTCGAGATAAAGTTAGTTATTTTATTAGTTGAGAACATTGAAGCGACAAAAACGACTCGTCAGTCGTCACTTGCATCGTCATTCACACAAGTTGGAACACGAGGCGTGCGACCGGCGTCCTCTAGTGTGGTCTGTTTGTCAATCATCGCCACGCATTCCCAAACAAAGCAAAACAAGCCATCCATCAATGTCAGACTATCAATAATAAGCTGAAATAATTCGCGAATCTAAACGTTTCAAACGCGAGGTCCTGGCGTATGTTAAACATCGTGTCTCGGTAAAACAAAGCGGAGCTGAGATGCATTGTGGGGAGCGGATGTCGCGTCGCAATCTCAGCAGCCCCACCTGCCGCCGCGTTCCCACACTCCGGCGCCGCAAAAAACGAGAGCGAGACGCCCGCGCGCCGGGCCGTCCCCTCTCGCTCGCACACCAGGGCTGGCGCAGCCTCCTCTCTACTCATACAACCCTGGTGCTTTTGCAACCACCTATCACCAATTCCGTTCAATATTAAAAGTAATCTGAGAATTTTTATTCGATGCATTCATGTTAAGTACAACGTGTGAAAGCGACAGCCATTCACGAACATAAAAGTCATAAAACGATCGTACGTACAAAATACGCCAATAAAAGTCTCGCCAACCCTATCAGTTCGGTTTGTATCGGCGATTACGAAAATGTAAAAGCGAGAGAAGCGGCCGTAATGAAATGAAAACAACGCTGTATGCGCGCACACACACATCAGCGATGAACCGGGTCAAAAACACTTTTAAAACGAGAACTGAACACCGGACGATATAAGCTCTGTTCTTGACCGTGTCACGAAACTTGCTAGGTGCTCACATCTGCCTACCGAACGGTAAGTACGGATCTGCCTTCTGGGAAAGCTTAACGATCCCGAAAACTTATTTGCATGTCCCGAGCGCATTATCTCCGCTCTCCCGCTAATGATAGGCCAGCCACCAGGATCCTTTACGGCCGCTTAATTTCGCCTAATTGTAAACGAGAGTAAGGTTCTCACGAATATAACTTGCTGATCCACGCAGTGTGGAGTGGCGAATCCCACGCGATCCTAATATCCGTTCGATAGGCAGATGTGGAACAGTTAAATATGTGCAGGCACGTGGGGCCGCGGGAAGGTCGCTTTTTGTCGCCTCCTACCTGGCCTCGCCGAAGGCCGGGAAGCAGAGACCTTGGCCGGTCGCACTGCGGTGCACGAAAGCCTTTCATTACGAATCGATACTGCTCATGCCCATTGATAATAATTAATAGCCCTGCAGGACGCAGACGGTAAAAACACCCCGCGGCGTCTTACGCCCACTCGTGCCCTAATATTAGTTTTAGAAGTGTAATTTTTACGACTCCCGTTTTACCTCAAGGGGTCAAGATAAGAGTGGGAGTGCTCTGGAGTGGCGCCGAGCAACGAGCTCGCACTTGACTCGCTTTGATCTCCCTTTGTTGCGCCGGCCGCCACCTATGCATCCGAGTCGTAAACTTTTATTATGTATTTCAATTTAAATGAAAGGTCATGAGGTAAATAAATATAAAATAAGAATGAATTTGTAACGGCCACTTCGAATCACTCGCGAAAGTGTGAAACGGTTTGAAAGCGAATTGTCTTTAATTTCTTTTAAGGCGGATAATACGAGTAACAATGGAAACGGAATGTCTGCGGCGTTAGTCCCCAATTTCGCGGAGTGATTCGTAAGCGGATTGCGTTGCGAGCGGAGCGGGCTTAGCGAACCTATTTACGGTCTAGGGAAGCGCCGGGAACTTAATCTCTTTTATTTAGCTCCGACTCGTCTGAGCCCCAAATCCTCTCGAGGTTTACTCCACGGATCTACCGAGAGCTTCCTTATTTAATTTGGAAAGTGAATAAGCCTCGCATTTGCATTGGTAATGGTGGTTATGAGCAAAATGGCGTCTAGTATTTTTCTAGTGAGGGGAATAGTAACGGTCGAGCGACGGTTAGTAAGTCTCCCCGCGCTATCTGCCCCCTTTGTATTCGCTCCGATAACTTGCCCATGCGCACCCGACCGGTACGACTCCGCGCCGCACTTCTTATTTTAAAACCCATTTTTTCCACCGGCTACATACACTGCCGGCTCGCCTTTTGTACTCACTGGTAGGCACGCGTTTTTGCACAGTAATGCACTTCGCGCGACTCGCGTGCACCTCTTCGTTTTCTCTTTTGGTAACGCTAGAACAGGGTAAGGTTCGTTCGCTGCATGGAACGTAAATCACCCAGTTAACGATGCGCACATATTACGCCGGTAATACATCACATTGGAGTTAAATATTCATCTTTATAAAATATCTCTCCATTTCTAGATCTGATAAAATGATGGATCCCGATAGTTCAAATGTATAAATAGAAAGCTTGCTTGTTGTACCTATGATACAAAATGTATTTTATATTGTATTATTTGTTGTAATTATCCTTAGGAAAGGTCATAAAGTTTATGAATAACGTGGTAGTAAGTCGAAGATAAATGGTCGGAGGAGCGACCTCGCCCCCGGCCGGGACGCTAATGAACCTCTCTCTTTGCGGCGCGGCGTGTCCTTACGGACTCCCGCGACTCGCGAGATGCTGCAATATCAAAGTGATATTCGAGTAATGCTTCCCTTGGATGCATTACATCCGTTGTTACACGGATGTCTTTAAAGAAATCCATTAGGCAGCATCCCTTTCTATATGTACGATTGTGCGCGTTTTGTCTTTGTGAGGCGCTAACGAACTCGTTCTTTTGTTGCAGCGCACTGTCTACCCGGCTGCGACACGGAACACGGCCACTGCCTCAAGCCCGACGAGTGCATGTGAGTATCCACTTCACACGTTTGTGCTAAGCGCTACAACCTCCCTCCGCGTTTAAATCATTCATTCTCCTCATTGTTCCGAGATACAAACTTTTTAGTCGCTTGTTATCACGTCCCATTCGAGCTAATCAACGTTTTTGTTCGCTTCCAGTTGCCACTCGGGCTGGGTGGGCGAGTTGTGCGACCAGTGCGAGCGGCACCCGGGCTGCGTGCACGGCACTTGCTCCAAGCCCTGGAACTGCGACTGCGAGGAGGGCTGGGGCGGCCTGTTCTGCAACCAGGACCTCAACTACTGCACCAACCACCGCCCGTGTCGCAACGGGGGCACGTGCCACAACACCGGCCAGGGCAGCTACACATGCGTGTGCCCACCCGAGTACACCGGCCCGGATTGCGAGAAGTCCCTCCACTCGTGCGCCGTGCGGCCGTGTCTCAACGGTGGCGCCTGCGTGCCCGACGAGGGCGGCGAGCTGGCGTGCGCGTGCCCGGCGGGCTACGACGGCGCGCGCTGCGAGACGCGCCGCCTGACCTGCGCCGACCGGCCCTGCCGGCACGGCGGCACGTGCGAGCCCCGCGCCGCCGGCTACGCCTGCCTGTGCCCGCCCGGCTACGCCGGCGCCGACTGCGAACTGGAGGCCGACCCGTGCGCCGCGGCGCCCTGCCGCAACGGGGCCACCTGCACGCGCGCCGGCGACGGCTTCCGCTGCTCCTGTCACGCCGGCTTCCGCGGCAACCGATGCGAGATCGACATCGACGACTGCGCGGGCGTCTCTTGCGAGCACGGCGGCACCTGCGTGGACTTAATAGACGGACAACGCTGCCAATGCGCGCCTGGATTTGTAGGCCCGCGTTGTGAAACCCGCGTGGACCTATGCCTAGCTAAACCTTGTGCGAACGGCGGGGAATGCTTCGTTCTAGACAACGATTACGAATGCCGGTGTCGGCCGGGCTTCGCCGGAAAAGACTGCAGCGTGGACGTGGACGAGTGCTCGTCGTCGCCGTGTCGAAACGGGGGCTCCTGCCGCGACCGCGTGGACGGCTTCCTCTGCACGTGCGCGCCCGGCTGGAGCGGCCGCGCGTGCACCGTCTCGCTGGCGGACATCGTGGCGCGGCCGCCCGGCGTCAACATGCCGCGAGTCGGCGGGGAGACGCCGGAGCAGGACACGCTCTCGGGGCGGCACGTGGCGCTGATCGCGGCGCTGTCGGCGGCGGTGCCGGCGGCGGCGCTGGCGGCGGCGGTGGCGGTGGCGTGCGTCCGGCGGAGACGCAAGCGCGCGCAGCACGCGGCGGACGCGGAGGCGCGCGCGCAGAACGCCGCCAACGCGGGCGGCGGCGGGCGCGTGATCCGCAACACGTGGGGCAAGTGCGACGCGCCGGCGCCCGAGTGCCAGAACGCGCACAACGCGGCGGCGGAGGAGTGCAAGCGCAAGACGCTCAACACGGAGAGCGCGGCGCGGCTGCTGGCCGCGCTCGACCCGCGCCTGTCGCGACTATCGCAGGACTCCGCGTATTGCGCCAATAGGTCAGTATTAAACGCCATCATTTAGTTACTTCTCCTTGTATGGTATTAAACTACTTTTACAATTATACTTAATTCGATACCTTACAGTCGGTAAGGTAGCGCATTCACCTAATTAACACATGATTCATCTAAATACTAGATCATTAAACTAAACTATCATAAAATAATGGCTTAGTGGCCGCTATCAAACCTTTTACTGTGAACAGCATGATGTAACGTGTGTTCTCCTTGTTGCAGTGATACGTCGCTAGTGAAGCGGGCGCTAGAAGGCGGGGGGGTGTACGTCCTCGACGACCACTGCCTACCGCCGACGTTCGCGACACAAGTGTAGTGCAGACATTAACTTATTTATTGGACGCTAACGCGAATCTGGCTGTGCGCCGCGTGTATATATAGCGTAAAGTGTAAAGTGACATCTGTATAAACGGCTAGATTAAGTTCCGATGTATTTATTTGCGCGATCCGTGAGCCTCTGTAAATAGTAACGGCGGAGCGGATCGCTTTTCCGCCTCATATCGACGCGCGTCGCCCGAAACGCGCTTCCTGACGTTCGACTCGTGGGGTAGAGGTGCCGCCCTGCCAGGCCTGGAGGCAGCACGAGCGCGGGCAGCGCGAGGCGAGGACCGCGCGCGGCGAGAGGCCGGGTGGACCGGGTCCACGTCTGCGATCTCTGTAGGTAACCGGTGCGAAGCGCGCTCGCGCAGTGTCGGTCCACTGCGCGACCACGCCGCTCCAGAAACGATACTGAGCCCTCAAATTAAGCCCTATTCACGTCCCTGCCGCGAGGATTAGCAAAAGTTCTCAACGTGAATATAGTCGAAGACCACTAAAGACGGCTGTGAAGTGTTCACATTGCTGCCAAGTAATGTGCTCCGTATCGCTTCTCCGAGCTTCTCACCATTTCTAAACTGTCCCTCTCTAGACTCGCACCAGTATAGAAGCCAAAACGTGCGTAAAATAAGATTTTAGACTAATTTATGAAAAAGGACGCGAATCACGCGTTAATCAGTTTTATACATATATTATATTGTGATTGACTAATTATTGTCATATGTTCCTATAATTATGATGATTGATAGTTATTTCTGATTTTAAAAAATCTTGTTCAGGTTTTCTTTAAAATCGACATAGATTTTTTTCCCGTTGATTTGCTTCCTAGCTGAAGCACTAAGCACGCGCCGTGCGCGGGGGCAGTCCCCGCCGCCTCGCCGAGGCCGTGTGGCCCGCCCCGCCGAGGCCGTGTGGCCCGCCCCCGCCCACAACTAATGCCAACAAACAAACATCACGCACGTAATTAGTCCATAGGTTAAAATAACTCGAGTACTTATAAGAAACAAAATGTCGAAACCTAAGTCATTGTGTATAAAAACTATTAAGTTTTAGTTATATAAGAATATTCTCCATTACTTTTGTAAGAGTACTGTGACAATATGGCGGTGAGTAGGCAACATAGGACGCGCCCGGCGAAGTGTCGCTCGCGCGGCGCCGCTCGCCCCGCGCGGGCGGCGCCGCGCTGACCGCACTCGGTCAAACATATTTTATATGAAATCTTATCGTATTTAATTAAGTACCTACCATTTCTCGAGCACATGTAGATATTATTTGGTAAGAAGGGTATAGTGCCTCTTATGTTGCCTTTTCGACTCGAATGTAGATTTAAAAGGTTAGATCGACAAAATTGTAAAATTTATATCAAACTATGAATAGACTGATGATCAATAATAATGTTCTTGTATTTAATTTTGTAAGATGACAAAATGTAAGTTTAAATTATGTGAAAATAGAACATATTACCCGAACAATTGTACTAAATACATAGTATCATAATTTTGTACTTAAAATTGATCAAGGTAACACGTCACTTTCATTTTTCTTTTTGATGATATTTTAAGAATAATATTTCAGACCAATAAAATTACAGTATTTTTAATTTTATTTATTACAATTTATGATTATTGTGGATTTGCTTAAATTTTATTGAACTTATTTTGTATAATTAATTATTATTATTTTTGAACACATTTACAATTGACTGAAGATAAATTTGCTTCTTGATTTCTATTTTGGACACAGTTTTATCAGAATCGGGAAGGTATTTATAAAATAAAAGATTGTGAGTATACTGAAAGATAAAAATATTAAATCATTCCATTTCTTATTTAAGTAGTTTATCTTTTTGAAATCTTGTTTCAATTTCGCTATTTTCTTAGGCTGTTTATTTTGCATGTGAACTTGGTGATACATCTAGTGTTTCGTCCCGGGTGGACTACGTACGATTGCCTTCTTTCCTATCATCTTACCTTTGAGTATATTCACATCGCGCAATTCTGAAAGAAAAATGAAAGCGGTCCCTGTACAAGGGACATGAATTAATTCCATAGATAGATCTTATCAGAATAAAGTCATTATATTGCTACTACGGTGATAAATTTGCCAGCGAGTGTTTGCGATGAATGTGTATATGTGCAGTGATACAATGAGAAATAAAATGTTAATAAACAATTGTTTACAAAAGATTAAAACAGTATTTTATTTAGTTTTCCACCATCATCATCATCTGCATAAATATGCCCCAATGCTGATGACAAAGGCCTCTCATGGATGAGAGGGAATGATCAGTAGTCTCCACGCTGACCCAATGTGTGTTAATCGTTTTACATAGACACATAACTACATAGGTACTAAATCTGAAAATAATTCTGTTAAACATGTTTTAGTAATGATTCTATTAAGTTTAAATGTATTTATAAATAAATTTTCACAGATATCGTATTGGATATAAAACCTCTTTGCTTTGTAGCTGCCGCATGAGTGACAGATACAATTTAAGAAAAAAGCCATTACGCCCGTGGGCGTTACATAGGCTATTGTAGCTCTTTAAGTCTGCGCATTATACCTAAAGCCCTTTCGAGCAAGTGTGACAATAACTAACTTTTCAACACATTTGCTCGTAACGTACCTTTTATTGTGCCGCTTCTAGGCTCATAATCCTGGATATTAAACACGTGTTTTATAACATTACGACACTTGTGTGTTATGGTTAGATCCCGATTAAGTCACGTTGGCACCTTGCAGCCAGATGTACTATGCTTGAACACGCTGCATTCTTAAATTAACCGGGTTGTACAGAATCTTACTTTTAAATTCTCGACAAATGGATTCTTACTCGACTAAACCAATTAAATCCTTTTTGTTAATTAATTAACTATTAATTTTTGGATATGATATAGAAACGTTTAATTTAGTAAAACTATTCACTTTTGATAACATTTTACATGAATTATCAAAAGATAACATTTTAAACGAAAATTTTTATTTTATTTTGTATTGGCTGTTTAGAGACTTCATCTAAGTCTGGCCTAACACATGCGCGCGCACTGTGCGAACATCACGAAAAAAAAACTGTTGAGCGCCATTATAGGTTATTTATTTCACAAATATTTGTAAACATTGTTAATGCGTGATTGGTTATTATCAAAAATGTTGACTCGTGGTGACTAGAAAACTGATAATTAGAATGGACGCCACTGGAAATTCTTGGCGATGTGCAATATGTGAGTAAAACCTGTTGTCATCATTAATTAAAGAAAATAAATTGGCAGGCCTATAAAATTTTCATCTTATGAAAGTATTTTTTTCCTCGCGAAATGTGTTGAAAAACGTCCTATAAAACGTGAGCTTTGATAATTACATCCTCGGCTTTCTTATCACGCTCACCCGCGGTTCGCGTGAACAATTTTGCCTCTGATGTAATTATCAACATAACTTGTATCACGATGTACTAATTCCTAATTTAGAAGTATCAGAAGACTATTACAATCTTGACGTAACTATCATCGGAAGTCATTTTGTTCAGTTGTCCTAACATTTTTCGTCATAATTTCATTACTAAGAACTTGTTTGAAGTCATAATTTTGTTAATCATAACAGTTTTCTTCATAATGGAAATGCATCATAATTTTGTTAGTCCTAATATAATAACTATAAGAACTTACTTCAACTCCTAATTTTGTTTTTCCTAATGAATAAACGCTTTCGCTAAGCAACAAAAAAAATCGGTTCTGGCGCTTCGCCGGCCGCTACCGCGGCATGCTCGCTTCGCTCGCTCGGCTCGCGCGCGTATGGTCGCGGTACAACTAACACTCCTCCTCGCCTCGCTCGTCGTCGTACCTACACCCTACACGGACCTGCCTTAGGCAACGTCCGCACAGACAGGTGGCTTGCTTCTTGCTTAGCGTCTAGCTAAAGCCTTGTGGCCTCGCCTTGTGCCTTGCGACAAAAACAAACGCGTTTATTTACTTCGATAACGCCAAGGCACATTTATGATGAAAAATAATATGAAAAACAGTTTTAGGATTTAAAAATGTATGACTAATGTCAGTATGAATTGAAATAAAACGGACAAGTGAGTGTTATGATGAAAAAAAATATGTAAATAAATATTAGGATATGACAAATTTATGATTATTGTCATGGGAGCCAATAATGCACGGCCCAATAATCTACAGCCTGATAATCCGCGTCCACTTTTTGTGGACTCGGATTATTGGGTCGTGCATTATCAGCCCGGACAAAAGTGGCTTCCTATTATTGCCCCGGACCAAGTTTGCTCAAGGTGATAATGTACGGCCCAATAATGTACAGCCTGATAATCGGCGTTCACTTTTTGTGGACGCGGATTATTGGGTCGTGCATTATCAGGGCGGACAAAAATGGCTTGTCATAAGTGAACTCTGTCTTAGGTCGGTTAGGTTAGGGTTTACTTGTGTCCCTCAGATTAGAAATAGACAACCCGCGCAGCGGGGTGGCTACGACTCGATGGAAATTTTCAGTCCGCATAGATAATGTACAGCCTGATAATCCGAAGCCACAGGGACTCGGATTAAACGTCATTACGCCCGTGGGCGTAACATAGGCTATTGTAGCTCTGTAAGTCTGCGCATTATATAGCCCTTTCGAGCAAGTGTGACAATAACTAACTTTTCAACACATTTGCTCGTAACGTACCTTTTATTGTGCCGCTTCTAGGCTCATAACCCTGGATATTAAACACGCGTGTTTTATAACATTACGACACTTGTGTGTTATGGTTAGATCCCGATTAAGTCACGTTGGCACCTTGCAGCCAGATGTACCTATGCTTGAACACGGTGCATTCTTAAATTAACCGGGTTGTACAGAATCTTTCTTTTAAATTCTCGGCAAATGGATTCTTACTCAACTAAA
Organism: Epinotia demarniana; assembly: GCA_945867215.1. Lineage (NCBI taxonomy): Eukaryota > Metazoa > Arthropoda > Insecta > Lepidoptera > Tortricidae > Epinotia > Epinotia demarniana. Next base: position 31,615,315 of record OX244260.1, read on the forward strand.
CCAATTAAATCCTTTTTGTTAATTAATTAACTATTAATTTTTGGATATGATATAGAAACTTTTAATTTAGTAAAACTATTCACTTTTGATAACATTTTACATGAATTATCAAAAGATAACATTTTAAACGAAAATATTTATTTTATTTTGTATTGGCTGTTTAGAGACTTCATCTAAGTCTGGCCTAACACATGCGCGCGCACTGTGCGAACTTCACGAAAAAAAAACTGTTGAGCGCCATTATAGGTTATTTATTTCACAAATATTTGTAAACATTGTTAATGCGTGATTGGGTATTATCAAAAATGTTGACTCGTGGCGACTAGAAAGGTGATAATTAGAATGGACGCCACTGGAAATTCTTGGCGATGTGCAATATGTGAGTAAAACCTGTTGTCATCATTAATTAAAGAAAACAACTTGGCAGGCCTATAAAATTTTCATCTTATGAAAGTATTTTTTTCCTCGCGAAATGTGTTGAAAAACGTCCTATTAAACGTGAGCTTTGATAATTACATCCTAGGCTTTCTTATCACGCTCACCTGCAGTCCGCGTGAACAATTTCGCCTCTGATGTAATTATCAACATAACTGATATCACGATGTACTAATTCCTAATTTAGAAGTATCAGAAGACTAATACAATCTTGACGTAACTATCATCGGAAGTCATTATGTTCAGTTGTCCGCACAGACAGGTGGCTTGCTTCTTGCTTAGCGTCTAGCTAAAGCCTTGTGGCCTCGCCTTGTGCCTTGCGACAAAAACAAACACGTTTATTTACTTCGATAACGCCAAGGCACATTTATGATGAAAAATAATATGAAAAACAGTTTTAGGATTAAAAAATGTATGACTAATGTCAGTATGAATTGAAATAAAACGGACAAGTGAGTGTTATGATGAAAAAAATTATGTAAATAAACATTAGGATATGAGAAATTTATGATTATTGTCATGGGAGCCAATAATGCACGGCCCAATAATCTACAGCCTGATAATCCACGTCCACTTTTTGTGGACTCGGATTATTGGGTCGTGCATTATCAGCCCGGACAAAAGTGGCTTCCTGTTATTGCCCCGGACCAAGTTTGCTGAAGGTGATAATGGACAGCCTGATAATCGGCGTCCACTTTTTGTGGACGCGGATTATTGGGTCGTGCATTATCACCTCGGACAAAAGTGGCTTCCAATTATTGCCCCGGACCAAGTTTGCTCAAGGTGATAATGTACGGCCCAATAATGTACAGCCTGATAATCGGCGTTCACTTTTTGTGGACGCGGATTATTGGGTCGTGCATTATCAGGGCGGACAAAAATGGCTTGTCATAAGTGAACTCTGTCTTAGGTCGGTTAGGTTAGGGTTTACTTGTGTCCCTCAGACTAGAAATAGTCATCCCGCGCAGCGGGGTGGCTACGACTCGATGGAAATTTTCAGTCCGCATAGATAATGTACAGCCTGATAATCCGAAGCCACAGGGACTCGGATTACTGGGCCGTGCATTATCACCTCGTACAAAATTGGCTTCCAATTATTGCCCCGGACCAAGTTTGCTCAGGGTGATAATGCACGGCCCAATAATGTACAGCCTGATAATCCACGTACAGTATGGGCGCGGATTATTGGGCTGTACATTATTTGGCCGTGCATCATCATGGCTGTACATTAACCCGCACCATTTTCATTATGATTTCGAGTGGTTATGATGACTTACGATCGTTAGGAATAAAAAATATTAGGACATGATTATTATGGCTTAAAATTTTATGAAGAACAGTTTCGGACTTCCAATAATAGGACTTAAAAAATTAGGTGAACAAAAGCGCCCCCTTTTTATTATATACTGTTGGTTCGATTGATCGGAGGGTAATGAGAATTTCTCAGTCTTATAGTCCTACTAATCGAACTGATGGGATTTTCAAAGTTTATGTTGTCCAATCGATCGAACCATGAGACCTGACTATGAACCGAACGATAAAAATCGCTCTAGAAAGATCTAGAAAGACTGATCGAAGACTAGTTTCCTGATGGTTCGATTATTTTTGTCATTAGTAGTAAGTTTTAATAACAAGTCTTTCCGCTCTTCAATAAAAGATGATAAATAAATTAAATAATCTAGTTTTAGTTGTCTTAGTCTTAGTTCTAGGTTAGCCAGAACTCGTGTGAAAGCCGAAACACGCCAAAAAGTAATGTTAAAATACCACAACTTTTGTTCTACGAGTTCACATAATTCCTTACTTTTTTTCCCATACAAAATGAAAGAAGTATATAAAATATTATACGAATATTAAACGTTTGGTCACTCTACTACCGCGGTGGCATGGCGCTCTTTGAATACTCTTTCGAATGATTCCAATTAAAAACATTAAAATAACTCAATGTAATTGTCAAATAAGTCATCACACATCCATCAGTGACCCAGTCTAAAATTTATAGGACTTTTGAATGATCCATGGAACATGGCGGATCGTGCTCCAGACATTTTTTTTCATTTTCTGCATCCTGCTGTTTAATGTATAGTTTTGATAGCGTATTATGCAATAAATGGCAAACGTGACGGCTACAGTTTATGAAGAATTTTCCTGGAAATGCGAATAACCAATTCAGCTCCTTGCCCGTGGTCCACCTAATCTGTTCACCTGGGTGGACCACGGGAAGTTTTTTCTACCCGTGGTCCATCTAGAAGGACTAAGGTAAAAACTTATTGGTGGTGGTTCACCTCGGTAAACTTTTCCAGTAGACTGTATAGATGAATGCCCCAAAATTACACGCAAATTACCAAATACGTGATTTACCAAAATGTTTTTACGCGTAATACCAAAATTACTACCTAAGTCAGGTCGGTGTAGGTACGACGACGAGCGAAGCGAGGAGGAGTGTTAGGTGTACTGCGACCTTATAGCACGAGCCGAGCGAGCGAAGCGAGCGTGCTGCGGCAGCGGCCGGCGAAGCGCCAGAAACGAAAATGTGATATTTCACTTCCTCATATTAAAGAAGGTCTTTTAGTAAAGTTTACATAGGTGTACCACGGGTAAAAAAAATCCCCGTGGTTCACCTTAGTCCACCTAGGTGGACCACGGGTATAAAAAACTTCCCGTGGTCCACCCAGGTGAACAGATTAGGTGGACCACGGGCAAGGAGGGACCAATTCTTGGGCATCATTCAGCGGTTCGTGGTCGCGGCCGCCATTATACTTTGTACTGCTCCAGCTATCACCCAGTGCATCGTGAAGGCCTTCCACCGTACATCATGCATGTGAAATGTTTTTTTTATTTCTGTACACTGTCTTTGGCAAAGGCCCTAGAGGCTGCCATTTCTCTAATAAATAATAATAAAATGTATAATAATGTCACGATCAAAATGTATTCAAATATTAAATAGTACGACATATTACGAATTTTTTTCCGCTGCGGTGAAAATGCCAATATGAGGCAAGACGAGTTTACCGAGAATCATACCCCACGCGTCGGGTACCTACGTCAAGTGTGTTCTTGCGTGCGTGTCAAAGGTTGAGAGACAATGGTACCTTCGCAGCTCCCGTTGCAAACGGGAAGACCGCGACACATTCCTGTGGGTCGGTACCAGACCATTTTAGATTTTTTTGAGGAGACGCGAGCACTAATGATGCGGCAAAAATTTTCGGCGTATCCCAAAAATTCGAATGGCGAGTTCTAGGTACGTGAAGATGGTCAGCACCCATACCATTTGCAGAGCGTGCAAGAGCTTAGCGCAGTCGACTAACCAGCGCGGATCCGATTTTGCGAATGGTTGCTCGCTAATGATAAAAATATAGTCTGGTCAGACGAGTGCCTTTTTTTACTAGGATTGGACATTACAACGTCCATAATCAACATATGTGGGCTCATGACAATCCGTATGTCTTTGTGCAGGCATACTATCAGCATCGTTGGAGTATCAATGTGTGGGCAGACATCGCCGGGAGTCAGCTTATTGGCCCAGTATTTTTGGCAACCCGATGAATGGGAACAACTTCCGGGAATTCGTGTTAAATCAACTGCCGCAAATAATTGAAGAAGACACTCGATTGAGCTTCCATGACAATATAATCAGCTGTTACTCTTTTGAAGGAAGATTCAAACATATTAAATTTATTAGGAGATTCTAAGAAAACGTGCGAGACTGTGTATAAGAGTGAATGGTGGACATTTCGAACATATTATTAAGTACACTTGAGGTGTCGGTATGTAAATATGTAGATTTTAGTTAAACAATTAATACATTTTGATAAAAATCCTAGATACATGTTTATTATTAGTTGATGTTTCTGTAGATTTTTCTTTTCCCTAGTATCCTCATGGCTTAGGGACAGGTTGAATGTGGACACTCTTCACTAAGCGGTCCTGGCAATGGCAATACATTTAAGAAATGTTGCTACAACTGGGCATCATAATCCTCTTAGCGTTATCCCCGGCAGTGCCTTAAAGGAGCCCGGGGTCCGTTTTGACACCTAATCAACATCTTGATGTTGGCATAGGCACTAGTTTTTGGGCATATGACAGCAAAATTCAATTTGACAGTTGCACACGTTGTGTTATAACGTCACTCTGATGTTTGGTAAATGTATGCGGGTATCACGTGCCAGAGGGTGAGGCATATGTGGCTGTTGAAGCGCCAAAAGGTGAGTTTGGAGTATATATAGTCTGTCATGGTTACGATAAAACAATAAAGAGTCATTTATTTTTGACGTTTGTTCGAGTATGTACGGGTGGTCGCTCAGGTCGCCTTCGGGTGGGCACGGCGTAGGTTTACCATGCGTACTGCTGATTAGGTGGAAACATTAGTACATTACGTACCTAGGGCGGTGAATTCGTGAACGCCCCAGATCGCAGGTGTTTGTGCGTCCATAAATATGCGCTCTAGGGCTTTACGAATTACCGCCCGTGGTAAGTACAAAATTTTACGTCTTCACCTAGTTACAATGCGAGTTTTCCCGTACGCGCAGCGTGCAGTAAAACTCGCATTATGGCCAGGTGTAACGTAATAGTAGTTTATGCGACTGATCCATAATGAGAGGCCTTAAAATAGGAGTGTGGTTTTATGAAACGAGCGTTAGCGAGTTTCATAATAGGGTCACACGAGTGTTTTAAGGCCTAATTATGTACAGTTGCATACACTACTTTATCTACACACATATCATAAGCAGTAGTAAGTAACAGCAAAAAACCGACAGTAAAATGACAACAGCAATGGCGGCAATTCGATCATCCGTCATGACTCATGACGAATGTTTTTTTTTTTATCATAGACAAGCGAATGAAATCCCTATACTCATATCACTCGAGATCAAATGTCGTACGGTTTGTATTAAAAAACGTACTGAAATGACGTGTCGTATCGATAACTGTTTTAATATCTATGGATACTAGAATAGAGACCCACTTGAGTTTTGACAGCTGTTCCAAATTTAAACTCATAACGATACTTTATCAAAAATCTGTACTGTAATGTCATTACATTTAATTTTACCTACTACCACAGACAAGAAATTTCTCATAGTAAAATCGGTTGTAGTAATGCTGGTCATTTCCTACGGTTTCTGAACGCATTTTAGAGCACTAATGACATGTGCGTAGATAATAATTAATTACGTTAGTTCGTTAAAAAATATTAATTTTGAAAAGGCGTAGAACAAAAGTTAATTATAACATTACTTGTTGGGGTGTTTCGGTTTTTACACGACTTCTGGCTAACCCTGTATATATATACATTTAAGATAATAAAATTATGATTAAGAAGTATTTATAAGAGTTACCTGTCAGAGATCATCAATTTTTAGTATGTAATAAGACCGCCTGTTGTTTGCCTGTTTTCATTTGCTGTGCTCTGTACCGCTTTTAGACCGATTGCTTTCTGAATATGCGCGTACTGGTGAGGTAGGGCACAGCGAATGGTCATCCCGCTCGAATGTAGAGCAGCCCAACTGGGGAAGTACCTCCGCCTTGCAGAAGACCACAACCATACACTACTACTTGCTATGTAGTAGTGTTGTGTTCCTGGAGGCGAACAAGGTCGCCAGAGCTCCAGAGGATGCGTTGTGTTGAGAGCGAGGGAATTTGTTCCTTCAGCTGTCAACACGGCGAATCCTCAAACATATAAGGGTCGGCAACGCTCATGTTACTCCTTTGGAGTTGCATGAGTATATAGGCTGTGGTGTCCGCTTGTCGTTGTATAAAAAAATACGAAAGAAGCAAAACGTCTGTTGATGATTCTTAAGATATTTATATTTCTAAATTAGTCGTTGAAGAGTATTATATGTAATATATAAGAATATTATTATTATATAATTATATTATATGTGATGATCTCAGACAGTTATAAATACTTCTTTGATGAGAAGACTGACCCGTGTGGTGTCGGTTTAGAATTTCACCACCCCCTTTCTTCCCGTGGGTGTCGTAAAAGTCGACTAAGGGACCAGTGTTGAAGTGTGTTGTGGGCGATGGGCTAGCAACCTATCACTGCAATATCACATTTTGTCGATATTTTATACCCACATTTATGCTAAAAGTGGCGCTGGAACATACGTTTCATGTGCTCTGCCTACCCCTTATGGGAATAAAGGCGTGACTGTATGTATATATGTATAAAGAAGACTAGATTATTTATCATCTTCCACTTCACTCAGCATTAGATAAAGTTTGTTAATACGAAGAGGTTCTAAATGCGTACATATTTATATTATACATGAAGTGAAATTTTATTAATGGGACTAGGAGAAATAAATCTCCCTCGTGGTCCCATTGATGGGACAAATCAATGGGACCACGAGAAAACGGGCGCAGAACCGACCACTAAACCCCCTTCGGACGTAACGTATCGGTATAGGTAGCGTGCAATTTGGGACAAGTCTTTTTTTTATTATTCTAAATAAAACCAAAAATACTCGTAACTTTCATTTATTTGTAATTATTTAGAACTAACAATAAAATTCAGTATTTACAAAATACTATGTAAGCCTATCAAATAGGATTGCCTCCCAATTGCCTGCCTGTCACTCAGGTAACAATGTACTAAACCGTGTCAAAATCTGTTACAAAATAAAATTAATTTCACTCAGAGACACATTTCACTTTAAACATTCGTGGCAAGTATTATATTAAAACGCAAGTTTCTTGTAAAATTTCACACAAGTCAATTCATACAAGTTGCTTTCTCTTGTCAAATAACGCCAATTCTGCCTAAATACAATTGTTCACTAGCCCGGGAAGTGAAAATAACTTAAGATTACCGACCAAATATGTAATAATAATAAATCAGCCTATATACGTCCCACTGCTGGGCACAGGCCTCCTCTCATGGAGCAGAGGGAAAATAGCAAAATATAAGATTGTTTAAATTACTTCAAGCAACGATTCAAGTCTATTCGCTCGTGATAATAAGTTAGATACAACATGGTGCGACGCACCTTTTACCATATAAAACACGCGTCGATAATTCTGGATATACATATGAATAATAAAAAGGGAATCGTTTACAAATGGTAATCTCCGTGTTATTGCCAGCGAATAAATTACTTACTGTTTCTTAAACAAAAGCTACACGTTACTTCAAAATTCTACCGTGAACTAGGAAGTCTATCCAACGGTGCAGTACAATGAATTCCACATGGCAACAATTGCTAAGAACCACCCCTCTCGCGAATCAGTGAACCGCAAGTTAGCATTACAAGCACTAGATATGTGACATTACATTACTTTGGCGCCGCCGAATAGAGATCTAGGATGAGTTAATGAAAATACACCTATAATAAAAATGACTTACAAGTTAATATCTAAAATACTATACTGAGCCATATTCGATAGGGGCAACCGCGAAACGAAAACGAACTTTGTTCGTGTATCTCTGTCGTTGTCGCTCGAACTAGCAAGTCCTAATTCGAGCGCTAGAGAGAGAGATACACGAACGAAGTTCGTTTTCATTTCGTGGTAGCACCTCTGGTTGTAAGCACATCCTACTAATATTATACCGCAAGTTTGGATGTTTGTTACTCAATCACGCTAAAACGGCTCAACCAATTTGCATGAAGATAGTTTATAGCCTGGATTAAAAATATAAGACTTTTTTCCAGGTCCACGCAGACGAAGTCGCGGGCGGAAGCTAGTAATGAAATATGACAAGTATGTTGTGCTAATTATGTCTCTTCAAATGCGTAATCCAGTCAGTATAGTAGTATAGACGTTCTTAATAGTAATTTGTGTTAGCCTAATCGCCAGAGCGTGGCGAGCGGTCGTCGGGCGCACCGCCGTTTTGACGCGGCGATGGCGAGCGTGAGCGGGAACGAGAAGCGGAGCGGTCGCGCGAGCGTGAGCGACCGCGGGACGGCGAGCGCGAGCGCGAGCGGGATCGCGAGCGAGACTTGCTCACGCGAGACTTGCTCACGCGACGCTCCTCACGCTCCTCGCGCTTGGGAGAGCCCGCCTCCTTGCTGCGGGATCGAGATCTCTCCCTGCAGATGAGAGAATATTATTATAATTTAGATTATTCTCGGTAAGGCCGAATATTCGTCTGTAGCAAGATGCAGGCTTGATTTACCTTTATTCGTGGGTGTAAAAATATGAAATTTAGCAGGCAAAACGTAACACGAAACATATTTGTTTAATTATGTATACCTGCATTAAAAATATGTAACACAAAGGTATGTAACTATCTAATTAGGGCACACTTAGCAAAGGTAAACAAACGTAACCACGTGACTTGCTCACAATGCACATTGCATTATATTGTTTTATACCATTAGAAGAACTAACTCAAATCGGCCCGTTTCTTGCCGCTTTGGTTAAACTGGGCTCTCGCACACTTCCGATGTGTCGATACGGCCGATCACGCTAGGAACAAGAGTATGTGCTATATGGCGATATATATATAGTTACGCTCTCATTTTAAAACTACGTGTTGGATTGTGACAAAACTTTGCATATACAATGACATGAGGTATATCTATGACTGTAATTAGATTATATGGTTCCAATTCATAAAACAAAGTAAATACAGCAAAAACTAGTTTTGTATGAAAAACTTAAATTCGCTGTATTTTTTTTATTATGGTAGCTGAATCTCCGTAAACTAATTTCAGACATAGATATACCTCATTTTATTGAACATGCAAAGTTTCGTTACAATCCAACACGTAGTTTTAAAATGACAGCGTAACTACGTTTGTATGGAGAATCGAACTTACTGCGGACTCTTAAATAAATAAAAGCCTAATTTATAAAACATAATATACCACTACAAACGGATATATAGTGCATAAATATAAGACAAGCAGGGTATACTTCTAGGTTCAAGCCAAGTACCAGTACAAACAAAAACCAAGTGGTAGTAATTCAACGGCTCACCTTGCCGGTTTCGGGTCCGGTTTTCTTCAGGATGCAGGGAAACACGGAACAAATTAAATTAATTGTCAAATTGTGCTATCAATATTGGGGTTGCTCATGTTTCAATTTTGTTCAATGAAAGCCAATAGAGTTTACTTATTTGCATAATGCTGACGACAATGTTCACACATTACTTGAATTATTACTCTAAAGGCAAGCACATTGCAATTTGCAACCGTTCATACAAAATGAACAAAGGTTGGCAAATGGACCCTTTAGAATAGTAATTAGAGCAATAAACACAGTCGTCAACGGGATTGAAAGCACACATGGACTCACCGGGACTTTTCGGGCGACCTGGACTTGGAGCGGTGTCCGTTGCGATCCTCGGACTTCCCGTCGGAGCGGCGCGAGCCGGAGCGGCGCTCAGCGCGACGCGGCGAGCCGGACCGCGACTTCGAAGGGCTGCGATCCCTAAGCGATGCCATCGCGCACAATACTAGTTATTGGCTTTACTTCACATCTACCGCTACGGTCAACCATGTGTCAACATTTTAGTCGACAAATTTAAAAAGTCAAAAGCCATCTCATATTATACTTTGGTTAAAATGTTGGCACATAATATATAAATATCCCAGATTTATTGCCAAATTTTACACCAGCGAACGAAAAAAACATAGTCTACTAAACATAAACTAGCGCCGTAAAAAGGCCCCACAGATGGTGCACAAGGGTGCCATGGTAGGCGGGACGTCAGAACAATGCCAGGCAGCCGTTTAGTTCCAACATGGCTGCCGTGACAAAATGTTAAACTAACCACATGTGGTTCATGTTGAACAACAACACCACTACTGCAGGTATCACAACAACAAGTTTTAACAATGTGATTGAACCAATACTATTTATGATTAACAATGTGATTGACCTATTATTAATGAAATATAGTATGATATAATATAATTAATATAACACAATGTAGTACGACATAGTTAGAAGTGAATTGTAAATATGAACAATTAGCACGAAGGTTTATCAACTTTTAGTGCTGATTTATATAATAGTAAACACTAATAAACATGTTCTTTTTCTTGTTGTGCTGTAAAATAGTGTGCGAGTCGTTCGGACAAGCACAACAAAAAAGATGGAATCCGTTTTCACAAGTACAGCGATAAACATATTATTTTGATTTTATTGTTAGGATCACATTTTGTACAGGGATGGTATCGTGCCAACAGACATAACATAGCTGTCGTCCGACGTGAAGCGCGACGGCTAATCACAGCAATGCATTCGTAAATTGACCTTCGTATTCATTTGTGTTGGGTAATAAGAAATAGGCTGATATTTTGGGTAGCTGTAATTGGATGCGCAGTTGACAATTAGCAATTAGCAAAGGTAGCAATTTGTAAGGAGCTCGCCTTCTATGAGATTTTCGTTTGCTGGATACCATTCAATTATGATATATACTTATAGGAAGAACAATAGGTGTTGTATTACACTCACAACTATATCACTACGGGATACTAAACCCATGTAAAAATAAAAGTACGCGAAGTACTTACGTTTTTAAATTTTGCTCAGCGCAAGTAATAACACACCTAGCCAAATGAATACTAGGTTAATTGAATAAAGACCACGCTGTTTTTGATAAGTAAGGGATTTAACATCCATGCAAGCGCCAATGCGAATTAGCAAAGAAATAAAACAGGAAAGAATTTCATGCATTTCTATATATTTTATTTATATGTATAACAAAGCCGGTCCTACGCGGCCTCATATATCTATATATGACTATAGTTGTCTACACAACAATCTATGACATAATAAGTATTGTTTTCCGTGACTTGGAAGGTATTTGGTGTGCCCTTTCATCTAGTCTTCAAGTAACTGTAGTGTATACTCACTTGGATCGTGACCGGGAGCGGGACTTGGCCGCGGGACTCTTGCTCTTCCCCTTGGACTTGGAGCGCGATCGGCTGCGACCGGCCCTGTAACGTGCAGTATCTTTATAACGTGCGCACTCCACTGATACCTGCAGTGGTCGGCGGAGGTGGCTCCGTCAGAAGTAAGGTTATCAACAATGGTCTTCTGCCCCGAAAGATGGTAATATGTATAGTATCATCATATAATGCTTTACAACGAAAAATGTATGAACGCAGATTTATTTGGCAGTTCGCTAGTGGTATTCAAAAAACAAATTAATTCTCTTCTGAAATAGTGTGTAAAGAAAAAAATATATATATATATATTTTTCTATATTATATATATATATTTAACTTCACTTAAACTTTTTTGGTATGTATTTCTAACGGTTATAGTGGTTTAATTTTATAATAAAATAGGAAACTGTAGGTCTAGTAATATTATTAATGTATAGCTTCCAGCTAATTACTTTGTAAATAATTTAACACTGTTTGTTTCTAATTAAAAAAATATATCGGAAAAGGGTTTCATCATCTTAGCTTTTCCGAAAAGCTAAGATGATCAAAGCTGTGGACTGTTTCATTGTTAAACAGACAACTAAAATAACTAGTAAGGCGGACGACAAGAGACGTTAAAGCTTGCCTATTGCAATGACACTAAACAGAGAACCGGTGACAATAGCAGGTAAAGCGGATCTTATTTGAAGCCTCGGTTTCAATTTGAAAAATGCAGATTTTTTTGATCCTAGCGACAATATCACAAATCTGACGTCTGCCTGCCCATCTAAACGTCACTCTGATAGTTGTATGATTGATGCGCCACTAGCTTGATGCGGCACCCGTTCAGTTCCGTGCCGTCCAGCTTCTCGATGGCGGCGCGCATGTGCATCCAAGGTGTTGTCATGTGCATGTGTTACCTGGAGCGGCTGCGGCGCGGGCGCGAGCGGCTGCGGGAGCGGCTGGAGGAGGAGCGCGTGCGGCGCCGCGAGGAGCGCCGGTCCTCCACCAGCTTGATGCGGCGCCCGTTCAGCTCCGTGCCGTCCAGCTTCTCGATGGCGGCGCGCATGTGCATCCAAGGTGTTGTCATGTGCATGTGTTACCTGGAGCGGCTGCGGCGCGGGCGCGAGCGGCTGCGGGAGCGGCTGGAGGAGGAGCGCGTGCGGCGCCGCGAGGAGCGCCGGTCCTCCACCAGCTTGATGCGGCGCCCGTTCAGCTCCGTGCCGTCCAGCTTCTCGATGGCGGCGCGCATGTGCATCCAAGGTGTTGTCATGTGCATGTGTTACCTGGAGCGGCTGCGGGAGCGGCTGGAGGAGGAGCGCGTGCGGCGCCGCGAGGAGCGCCGGTCCTCCACCAGCTTGATGCGGCGCCCGTTCAGCTCCGTGCCGTCCAGCTTCTCGATGGCGGCGCGCATGTGCATCCAAGGTGTTGTCATGTGCATGTGTTACCTGGAGCGGCTGCGGCGCGGGCGCGAGCGGCTGCGGGAGCGGCTAGAGGAGGAGCGCGTGCGGCGCCGCGAGGATCGCCGGTCCTCCACCAGCTTGATGCGGCGCCCGTTCAGCTCCGTGCCGTCCAGCTTCTCGATGGCGGCGCGCATGTGCATCCAAGGTGTTGTCATGTGCATGTGTTACCTGGAGCGGCTGCGGCGCGGGCGCGAGCGGCTGCGGGAGCGGCTGGAGGAGGAGCGCGTGCGGCGCCGCGAGGAGCGCCGGTCCTCCACCAGCTTGATGCGGCGCCCGTTCAGCTCCGTGCCGTCCAGCTTCTCGATGGCGGCGCGCATGTGCATCCAAGGTGTTGTCATGTGCATGTGTTACCTGGAGCGGCTGCGGCGCGGGCGCGAGCGGCTGGAGGAGGAGCGCGTGCGGCGCCGCGAGGAGCGCCGGTCCTCCACCAGCTTGATGCGGCGCCCGTTCAGTTCCGTGCCGTCCAGCTTCTCGATGGCGGCGCGCATGTGCATCCAAGGTGTTGTCATGTGCATGTGTTACCTGGAGCGGCTGCGGCGCGGGCGCGAGCGGCTGCGGGAGCGGCTGGAGGAGGAGCGCGTGCGGCGCCGCGAGGAGCGCCGGTCCTCCACCAGCTTGATGCGGCGCCCGTTCAGCTCCGTGCCGTCCAGCTTCTCGATGGCGGCGCGCATGTGCATCCAAGGTGTTGTCATGTGCATGTGTTACCTGGAGCGGCTGCGGCGCGGGCGCGAGCGGCTGCGGGAGCGGCTGGAGGAGGAGCGCGTGCGGCGCCGCGAGGAGCGCCGGTCCTCCACCAGCTTGATGCGGCGCCCGTTCAGCTCCGTGCCGTCCAGCTTCTCGATGGCGGCGCGCATGTGCATCCAAGGTGTTGTCATGTGCATGTGTTACCTGGAGCGGCTGCGGCGCGGGCGCGAGCGGCTGGAGGAGGAGCGCGTGCGGCGCCGCGAGGAGCGCCGGTCCTCCACCAGCTTGATGCGGCGCCCGTTCAGTTCCGTGCCGTCCAGCTTCTCGATGGCGGCGCGCATGTGCATCCAAGGTGTTGTCATGTGCATGTGTTACCTGGAGCGGCTGCGGCGCGGGCGCGAGCGGCTGCGGGAGCGGCTGGAGGAGGAGCGCGTGCGGCGCCGCGAGGAGCGCCGGTCCTCCACCAGCTTGATGCGGCGCCCGTTCAGCTCCGTGCCGTCCAGCTTCTCGATGGCGGCGCGCATGTGCATCCAAGGTGTTGTCATGTGCATGTGTTACCTGGAGCGGCTGCGGCGCGGGCGCGAGCGGCTGCGGGAGCGGCTGGAGGAGGAGCGCGTGCGGCGCCGCGAGGAGCGCCGGTCCTCCACCAGCTTGATGCGGCGCCCGTTCAGCTCCGTGCCGTCCAGCTTCTCGATGGCGGCGCGCATGTGCATCCAAGGTGTTGTCATGTGCATGTGTTACCTGGAGCGGCTGCGGCGCGGGCGCGAGCGGCTGCGGGAGCGGCTGGAGGAGGAGCGCGTGCGGCGCCGCGAGGAGCGCCGGTCCTCCACCAGCTTGATGCGGCGCCCGTTCAGTTCCGTGCCGTCCAGCTTCTCGATGGCGGCGCGCATGTGCATCCAAGGTGTTGTCATGTGCATGTGTTACCTGGAGCGGCTGCGGCGCGGGCGCGAGCGGCTGCGGGAGCGGCTGGAGGAGGAGCGCGTGCGGCGCCGCGAGGAGCGCCGGTCCTCCACCAGCTTGATGCGGCGCCCGTTCAGCTCCGTGCCGTCCAGCTTCTCGATGGCGGCGCGCATGTGCATCCAAGGTGTTGTCATGTGCATGTGTTACCTGGAGCGGCTGCGGCGCGGGCGCGAGCGGCTGCGGGAGCGGCTGGAGGAGGAGCGCGTGCGGCGCCGCGAGGAGCGCCGGTCCTCCACCAGCTTGATGCGGCGCCCGTTCAGCTCCGTGCCGTCCAGCTTCTCGATGGCGGCGCGCATGTGCATCCAAGGTGTTGTCATGTGCATGTGTTACCTGGAGCGGCTGCGGCGCGGGCGCGAGCGGCTGCGGGAGCGGCTGGAGGAGGAGCGCGTGCGGCGCCGCGAGGAGCGCCGGTCCTCCACCAGCTTGATGCGGCGCCCGTTCAGCTCCGTGCCGTCCAGCTTCTCGATGGCGGCGCGCATGTGCATCCAAGGTGTTGTCATGTGCATGTGTTACCTGGAGCGGCTGCGGCGCGGGCGCGAGCGGCTGCGGGAGCGGCTGGAGGAGGAGCGCGTGCGGCGCCGCGAGGAGCGCCGGTCCTCCACCAGCTTGATGCGGCGCCCGTTCAGCTCCGTGCCGTCCAGCTTCTCGATGGCGGCGCGCATGTGCATCCAAGGTGTTGTCATGTGCATGTGTTACCTGGAGCGGCTGCGGCGCGGGCGCGAGCGGCTGCGGGAGCGGCTGGAGGAGGAGCGCGTGCGGCGCCGCGAGGAGCGCCGGTCCTCCACCAGCTTGATGCGGCGCCCGTTCAGCTCCGTGCCGTCCAGCTTCTCGATGGCGGCGCGCATGTGCATCCAAGGTGTTGTCATGTGCATGTGTTACCTGGAGCGGCTGCGGCGCGGGCGCGAGCGGCTGCGGGAGCGGCTGGAGGAGGAGCGCGTGCGGCGCCGCGAGGAGCGCCGGTCCTCCACCAGCTTGATGCGGCGCCCGTTCAGCTCCGTGCCGTCCAGCTTCTCGATGGCGGCGCGCATGTCCGAGTTGGTCGCGAACTCCACCACACTACACCAATTCATATTGTTACGATCTAAAAAGGTCTATTATCACTAAGAAGTACAGTTATGTACAGTACAGTTTGGCGAGATAGGGCCTCAGAAAAAAAATATCATCAAGGTTTTCAGCCCCGAAAGATGGTAAAATGTATAGTATCATCATTTGACCCTGTAACGGTTTTTCGTAGATTAGGGATCACATAAAAGTTCAAAATTATGTTTATATTAATTATGGGTACATTTTCCACTGCCTTTTAAAACAATATTATTGATGTTAGATGTGGACAGCTTGCGACCACTATGACAACTTTGATTAAATAAAAAAATACTTAAATTAAAATTACAAAAGCTATTAAAAAAATATAGTAACTTAACATAAAACAGGTAACATCATCATCATTATATTCATCCTCCTAGCGTTATTCCCGGTTGTGCCCCTAAAGGAGCCCCGGAGCCGGGATTTGGCATTGACACTAGTAAAGTGAATGTCATCTGACCTTTCAACGCAGAGGGAAAACTAGTCCTTATTGGGATTACCGGTTTCCTGACGATGTTTTCCTGCACCGAAAAGCTAACGGTAAATATTCCGTACGTAGTAAAAACTCGTTGGTACGAGCCGGGATTCGAACCCACGACCGCCGCATGCCTGGACAACTAGGCTTACGGTAGCCTAGCTGAGGTAACAAAGTATTTATAATAATTATATCACAACTTTCGCGTTAAATGTTTAAAATAAACTTTACACTGAACTAACCCTTAACAGACGTATGAAATCTTACCCCTCATTCCTGTGTTGCTTGTGGGCGTCAGCGTAGGTGACTTCCCCAGCCTGACGCATATAATCCTTCAAGTCCTGCACAACCAAAGTAACATGTTAATGAAAACTTCAGCAAAGTTCTACAGAACTTTTCCAAAAGTCAGCCTCAGATTTAAATTGACATCAAGGTTTTCAGCCCCGAAAGATGGTATTAAAAACGATATCATCATATAATGAAATTACTGTAGAATTTATTATATTTTTGGAAGCAGACTTTGGGAAACATCCAACACACAAATGAAGCCCTAATTCCCTGTCTTCTCTTGAACGTACTACAAAATAAGGATGAATAAAAAAAGAAAATAAATACGTTTGCAACAATGTTTTCGTATTTGGCTACCAATTGGTAAATTGTTTAATGTTTTGAGGCTTCATTTCAGAGGGTTGTCTTCCATCCTTCAAACCACTGGATTGGCGAGATGCCAGTTATTTCAATATTGTTGGTATCTCTTTCTCCGATTCTTCATGTTGTATTCAGTCAGTGAGCCAAGTAGCGTCTCATCTCTGTCCGTAACTCCCGAGATATTTTCATCATCAATTAGGCTTTGCATGGGATTGCTCCGTCCACCAGCTTCGCGATATGTCGTCTCCGCCTGTGTGCCGTGAATATGATTGTGTCCAGGAGTCCAGGTACCATCCCCATCAACTGGTTCTCATCACTCCCAATTACATATACAATTGCACCTCAAAAGTAAAACACAAATACGAAAACTTGTTCAAGCAAGCAAGATTTTTGGAAATCAAAAATATGATCATTAGAATGAATGTCCAGTATGTCCACCATCAATCGATATAATTTTGTATCAGTGTCGATGTGGCCCTAACCTAACGTGAACTTTCGAAATGTAAACTTAAATAATAATAATGAAGGTAGAAAATGATTTTAAATGGGAATATGTAAATAACGAGAGCGGCTCCTTTGTGTGTGCCCCCCGTGGTCGAGTTTACCTGGGCGGGGCGGGGGCACGCGCGGTCCGGGCGGCTGCGGGGGCGGCGGTGGCGGCCGGGCTCGCGTGCGGGCTCGCGTCCGGGGGCCGGACCATACCCTCTAACATCAGCACATCAGCTCAGACCACATCTCACACGGCACTACATCGAGGGCTCAGGGCACGAAACGCCACCTTCTGTTGTTTTTAAAAATTATCTATAAGCTCGTAAGTTTGTAAGTAGGTGTAAAGTTACAGTTACAGAAAAGACATATTTTTATTAAAATGGAATATGCTAGTTCTCTCTCTATTTGACTAATTAAAACAAGGCATGTGACTTACAAAAAAAAATTAATACTACTTTAAAATGGATTTCATAGCTTATTGCAATGCTGTCTTTTTGTTTATAAAAATAAAAGTGACTTTTCAAATGAAAATCGTGGATCCATTGAGATATTAAAATCCCGATTCCATATCTTCTTCTCACTTTGTCATGTCTTCTTCCACTGTATTGGATAGATATCGCCATCCTTGATTGACTTTCTTGATACTCATTGAAATTAGTAATTTCTCCATCAGATTGCATTTATGCTTTCTTTGAGCAATTTAAATGTTTCCAGTTCATTAATGATCCTCAGTCAGTATTCCAGCGCCTCCAGTTTGCCTTGTCCTCTGAACGCGAGCCTTTAGAGTGCACCGCAGTCCCGTTGCCGTCCTCAGATAGTCCCGAGTGTAGTCGGCTACCGTACGTGTGTGTTGATAAGACGCCCTGCCCTCGTGTCGGTGACCCTCAAGCGGCATGAGTCCAGACCCTGGGTGAGAGGTGATGGGATGATGATGGCCCAATCTTTTCGCCGCGGGGGTTGCTTACCTGCCAGCTAATGCGGCTAGACAGATTTTCGACGACTAGCCGGTACTCCGTCCTCGTTGGCGGCCCATATCTGTAATTGTCACTGCTGTAAACAAAAATGAAAAAATCAGCCAAGATTTTTAAATTTTGTTTACTAGATAGATCGCCTACAAAGCAGATGAGTGGATAAACAATTTTTAAATAATAATTATTAAGTCTGTCTTTTTTTCGGATCCCGTAGGGAAATTTGGAAGGAGTAAGGCTTCACAGGTCAGTTTTTCGTGTCTTCGTTTTCGGGTTACTGACATGTGCGACTTAATAGGGATGTAGACACTAAATAAAATAATCAATGAGTAGTCATAGTTTTCGAGTCTACACCCGTATAGGCAATACGGGAGTATTGAAAACGGATGACGATATTGCAACACCTTTCACCTGGGAAGGAGTCATTAATTGAGTCGTTAACTAATCTGATCGAATAATTTTGTAACAATTATGAGGTGATCAACATATTATTATCAATCTACATCTATTGAACCAAAGGGAGGTTTTACACAAACGATAAGTTGGAGACGCCACTGTATTATACGAGTCGTATAATACGACTGTACATGTTTCTGATAATCATTTGGTCTCCTTCCCAGTTAAACATCAAATGAATCCTATTATCAGTGAATTAGTGAATGACAATGCAAATAATATGTTTGCAAGACCAGCAACTCCTTGGCATCAATGTTCGTCATAGATTGTTAAGACATTATTTGCACAAAAATATATTTGTTAAGTGACTTGCCGGCCTAAAGCACATTATTTCTGGAGTAGCCTAGGTATTATCTGACCACAATCTGTTTGGGAATGCAATTGCCATAATATCATATAAATTATATAATCATATTATGATTTCGTCAAAATTTATATGAAGTATACACTCCCAAACCTAAACAGTCGAACAATAGTGAGATTAGTTTGGAGCTATTGTAAGTTTGCGTCATCGATTTTAATAGGTAGAAATCTACCCCAATTCTAGCTTTTACCAAAGAGACCCATTAATTCAATGTTTTTTTTAATAAATCACCGTAATTTATTGAAAATTTATTTTACTTACAGATAAGAGTATGTTGTAAGTATAGAGCTGCAAAATAGGGTATTTTTTACTAATTAATAGCATGAGATGCAGTCATAATCACATTTGAGAAAAGGATGGTACGGCCGTGCCGCTGCTTTGCTCGCTGCCGTGCCCCCAGACATCTACAGGCTAAGGTGAGGTGTTCATCATTGGGTATATACAATTGATTCAATATTATACTGGAATACATATGACACCTCTGTATGAATGGAATTCATTCTCATTAGATTGTACAAGGAAGAATTTGCTTTGGCAAGAAAAGTAAATATATAGTTAGAAGAATGAGCATTAGTGATCAATTGATCATCTACATTACACTAGGGAGATCAAACATACACAAGTTAAATGGGATAAACCAACAAGCTGTTGAATATGAAATGCGAATCATTTCGTAAAGAATAATTTATATGAATCTGCAAATCATATCCAACTGTGTAAATGGCAATGCATTTAAATGTACCCTTAGAAGCAGTTGAGGACTGAAAATAAAGAATTAAAATGAAGGATTATAGGCTAGGTACAATTAAATCACAAAGTTCAATGGAGGGACACAACTTACTATGAAACAATTTGGCAGTTAAGTGAATTTCAATGGCCATAAAAAGTGTAACATGTGATACTCTATAATATCACAGAAAATTGTGTCACATCAAGTGCAAATGAGATACATTTATTTATAATTGCATATACCAGTGAGATAGATGTCTTGTATATATTTAAGCTTGTGCTATCTAAGTCTATCTAACATTCAAGCAAGCACCGATAATTGTGTGCATTACACATCATAATTATTTCTTGATTGCCATTCTTGTAAGAATGGCAACAATCATCAGTTAGGATATATTATATGTTCCATCTTACTGAAACATTTTGTGGGCAGTGTACTGACTAGTGTATTATACATAAACAGGTTTCATCTACGTGGAGGACTTGGGTGGCATTTGTTAACACAAAAAATCTACAGGGTGTCTTGTAACACAAGGCATACGCTCACGTGCAAAAACAAATAAATGTATCTACTCTTGGTTTTTTCGTGCGTGCAATACAGACGCATCCCGGTCCCGGCGCGGCGGCGGCCGGCGCGGCGCCGGCTGGTCGCGGCTGCGCCAGCGGTCCGACCCGCGCGGCATGCCTCGCGCGCGCTCCACCGTCACCCTACAACATAGCGCGGACACTCACTCGTACCGCGAGCCGCGCCCGCGGTCGCGCTCGTTGTGGCGGTCCCGCCGGGAGCGATCAGCGCTGCGGTCGATGCCTCGCGCCGGCTCCACCACCACCCTGGGGGCATCCGTCATGTTAGCACTGCCCCGCCCCGCCAGCCACTCCTTGCGTCACTTCACTCCTCATGCCTCCAAGACACGCAACAGACAACTCACCGGCTTGGGCAGAGGATTCTGTCATACTTTATAATGAGCTCATCAGCTCTATGCTCAGAGTTTAGAACAGATAAAGGCAATGAAACTTAATGTTATTAGAAGAAATATCTACTTGTTTACTCTTCATTCATTGTATATTCAATTTAATGTTAAAATAGTATAACTGCTATCATATCCCAAACACTTATCCTCTTTACATCATTTATTCTTCTGCAGTAAAGTATAGGAGAAAAAAGAAACCATATAAATAAACATTATAAAAATTAAAAGTGACCATATTTAACACCATTCATAGCATACAGGGTCCAGTCTTCCATACAGATACTTTATAGTATCAGTTCTCCATACAAATCTTGCAATATTGTGGAGCCGGCTGATAAGAAAATTTATTATAAATGGTAAAATAATAATTACATCATGAAATAATTTATAATGTGACACAACACTAGGGACATTTCTAATATTAAATATGTGTAAGTTCAGATATTTGTTACATCAAACTAAAACTGCTGAATGGATTTTGATGAAATTTGGCATAGGAATAGTACTTTTAACCTGATATTTTTTAACTCGAAAATTATCCTCCAAAGGAATGAATGTATGAAAGTTGATGCAGGAGTAGTCTGGAACTGCTTAGAAGCATTTCTAAAAACATACTTTTGTAGATGACTTGATAATTCACCTTTTATTAGGTGATTTGATTATTGCAATGTTATTGTTATGGATTAAATAGAATATTGTTAACAATACATCCTAATGATTTTTCTTCTAAGTGAGTGCATGAGGTAAATCCTTACCTTTCTCCAAGTAAATCTTTTCCATTTAGTTCATACACAGCATCATCTGCATCTCTGTGATCTTCAAATTCCTGTTGCATAAAAAAACTATATTTACGATATGATAGACATATACAATCATCCAACTTCTATCTATCATATCAGGACTTAGCACCTGTATATTATTTAGAATCTTTGATCTGTAGAAAATGACATGTTTTGATTTTTAGCTATTATGCTTTTTTTTTATTATTGATTTTATTAGCACAAGGATAAATTAAATAAGTTTGTAACATAAACCAATGGGAAACGCTATAGATAAATGTAGTGTGCTACATACTTAATATAATGTCATATTTTAGCAGTGTTGTCTCATGTCATCAAAAATATTAACAATTTAACCTCGTAGTTTATCAACATGTTCAAACTTACCACGAAGCCATATCCATTCTTGATAAGAATGTCCCTGATCCTACCAAAGCCTTTGAAGAACTTCTCCAAATCTCTGTCTCTGACACCGAACGGCAGACCGCCGACGTAAACTCTCGAGCCCACCATTTCTAAAGAAAACAAATATTAAATACAAATACTTCCGGTATGCCACGAAACTAGCTCAGACTAAGTATTTATTCGTGATAAGCATGGCCGGCTATCAAACCGACCGATGGACTGATTGCATTGCGCAGCTGGCTAGTGGCTAGCCACGCCGCTTATACCTTTTGGATACCTCCTGGATTTAAAATCTATGCAGCCAAATTGCAAATAGAAAAACATATAGTTTACGTACTGCTTATGCGTTTGAACTTATCCAACCAATGAGTAGTTTGTCTTTCCAGTATAATTTGCAAGCTACCTACGCCACAATCTCAAATCTGCATATACTAATACTACTACTACTAATCTTTCCCTCAGCGGTTACTCAAAAACAGTAGATATTTAGGATGACATAACGCATAATATACAACACTTGCAGACTACAAATAACTATAATACGGTAGCGAGCTACTCTAAGATGAATTCAATTCTTTCAAAAGATCAATATTGCGAAACCCGAGACCCGAGACTCATGATACAAAACCACGAAATCATACAATACAATATGGCGCCTATGGCGGCGCGCGTGGCCTGGCAGATATATTAGCAGGAATAATGTACTTACGTGAGGAATAACTATAACACCTCTGCGCAAACTATATCCACATTCGATTTGCTTCAGAACTGAATATGTTTAAGTGCTAAAGACAATAAACCACTGTTATATTTGATAAAGTAGCACTCCCCGTTCGCACGTGTAGCTTCGCGTATCCAAACCAACCGGAAATGAATGAATGAATAAATACGGAAAGCAAATGGCGTCGACTCTGGACTCTGGCAGGTGGCAGCGTTGGCAGCGTTTGTGTTTGTGCCTCATGAACCTAGAATACTATGGACGGGCTGTACATGCTATCACAGTGAGGGACGGAAAAGCTCTTATGCAGCTATATTAAGAACTCGTCTTCAAATGGCTGATGACTTGCCATAAACAACCTACTAAATTTGGACGGGTAATAGTTTGTTGGGCACAACTTCATTCCAATCAGTTATGCCCAACAAAAAAAAGTGGAACTATGACCAGGACAATGAATGATATTTTCCTTTCTGTCACACTTTTCGAGATTTGAATGCTACGAGCTAGCTCGCACGTGGTATTATTATTACCATAGCCTGTCCAGATTATTCTACGTTCATGTTGTGCCTCGTTTGTGCGAGTTTAGGCCATCCATTTAGTGATTTTACCCCAATTTGTCAGTACAACATGTCGAAGTCTGAATTGCGTACAGACGTAACAACGGCAACTACAATTTCATTCAGTGTGGCCAGTTAACATTAGGAAAGCGAAAATTGCCGCATTCAAACGGTCCTGCAAAGCGGACTTTTTTTTTAAACGGTGTTTGGCAGCGCCAAACACCGTTTAAAAAAAAATACAAAATTACAGTGTAAAATAATAATACAATATTCTTTAGTGTATATTTTTTAATTTGCGTTTCAATTTATTTGAATGAAATTTGTCAGAAAAAAAACTTGGCAGATCATGCAAATTCCATGGTCCAAATTGTGATTTTCATGCAATTAGTCCGGACAACTCGTTTGACGGTTGGAACATGCATCCTGCATATTGAAAAAGGGCGGGAAACTTCGAGGCGAGCGCGCGTCTTTTTCTCGAATTCTTAACCCTTTACCGCATATTGATCCAAATTTGGAACACAAAAATATTCCGCCCGTATTTTGATTACAGCGCCATATTTTGCAGTGAGCGTGTAACAGGTCGATACTATGCACACTATGGAACGTAATCAGTGCTAGTGACAGCTTCTGCCTAGTCTGTGGTTCATTTGACATCGTGTTTCGCGCGACTTTCGGCCAGTTTGGTGGGTAAGTCGTGATTGAGTTGTTTAAAATCAAAGTAATCTTCGAATTTTATTCGGAAGAAATTAAAATTATAGTGTTTCGCAGTAGAAAAATGGATACTAGGCAGTTTTACGGTAAAACGCGTAAGTGGTTTCATGTATTTTTGCATATAAAACGTCGGCAAACTTTGTTCCTAAATTGGAACACCATGCGTTACAAGTTAGAAGGAGCGAAACTAATATGGAACATTATGCATTCGTGTACTTTTTATCACTTTTACAAATATGGAACTTCATGCATTTAGGCACATAACGCTGGTTATATTTTATTTTAATAAGGGTAATAGCCAAATTTTTGGAAGTAATATAATGTAATATTCGGGGTTCGTAGTCACTACTTTGGTAAATTTATACTGAAATTAAGATGTATGAATAACTTTCAGTATGTATGTTTGTTCATTTGTAATACTCTAAAGATCAAGCGCATGGGCAATTGTCTTTCTATTTCTATTTATTTTAATCTTTCGAGTATCACTAAATACATGTTAGGTTACATAGTTTTTTATGTTGATTAAAATGAGTGTTTATAGATCACATGAAAACTCGTCGACGAAATATTACGTCAATTCCGGAAGAAAGTGAAGATGAGGACTTGTCTGACGAAGAATATCAGTTGCCATCTCGAACTGTTGAAGATAGTGACGCTGACTTCCTAACAGACGATGATGAAGATGAAAACGAAGAAGCTACGCAACCTATAGAAGAAATATATTTAGAAGAAGAAGAAGAGAAGACTGGAGAAGTAGAAAAATTGAACAAAAGTAAAGCTAAAAAAGGGCCTTGGCAAAAAACGCAAAAGAAAAGTAAATTGGTTTGGACTGAAAAAATGATTGATTACGATAGCCAAAATGTTGCTTTTTTAGGTTGTGAGAATCTAACGGAGGAAATAATGGTATTGGAGACACCAATGATTTTTTTCTAGTATCTTTTTCCTACAGAGACATTAAATCTAATAGAAGAGGAAAGCAACTTATATGCAGAACAAATTCAGCCCGAAAAAGCCAATACGATTTCTAGAGATGATATACGCAAGTTTTTAGGCGTTATTATTTATATGTCTGTAGTTCAACTTCCGTCAACGCGGCATTACTGGAAAGAAGGAACATATGTCGAAAAGGTGGCATCGTCTTTAACTTGTAATAAATTTGAAGAGATAAAGAGGTTTTTGCACTTCTTTGACAAAACCAAAGAACTTAAAGCTGGTGACCCAAATTACGACAAGCTCCAAAAAATAAGACCGCTCATAGACATTTTAAGTAACCGCTTAGGAACAGTACCAAAAGAAGAATACTTGGCTATGGATGAACAGATGATTCCCACGAAAGCAAAAACATCAGGTATGCGCCAGTATAATGCGAAGAAGCCACACAAATGGGGCTACTTAAATTATGTTTTAAGTGGAGCTTCAGGATTTAGCTACCGATTTTACTTATTTACAGGTAAACATAAAACTGATTTGCCCGAAGACTGCCCTGATCTAGGAGCATCGGGCAATGTAGTCACTAGATTAGTGGATACAGTACCAAAGAATTTAAACTACAAACTATTCATCGATAATTGGTACACCAGTCTACCACTGATGGCACATTTACATAGCGTGGGGATTTTGCCGTTAGGGACAATTCAGTTGAACAGAGCCAAGGATATTAGTTTACCGAGCACAAAGGACCTCTTGAAACGTGGTAGAGGATACTGCATTGAAAAGTGTACCGAGGTAAATGGTGTGGAGCTCAGTGTGACCTCATGGGTAGATAATAAGGTGGTAAATTTGTGTTCTTCATATGTTGGCAAAGATCCAATGACAACCGTTAAAAGATACTCAAAACATGATAAAAAGAAAATAGATGTTCCTCGTCCGAAAGCAATTGAAATTTACAATAAATATATGGGTGGGGTTGATTTGTTGGACTCCATGTTGGGGTTCTATAGAATTCGTATAAGGAGCAAGAAATGGTACCATCGCATTTTTTTCCACCTGATAGATTTGACATGTGTAAACAGTTGGATATTATGGCGTCGTCAAATGAAGCAAAAAAATGACCAGACTTATATGCCATTGTTAGATTTTAAGATGTATATAGCTGACGTTCTGATGCGGGAATCGTCCGCGGTTTTCACACCATCAACTAGAAAAAGAGGACGTCCTGTTTCTGATGTCGCAATAGAAAATATAAAAAAACCTAAAAGACGGCAACTGGAGATGCCTCCAAGAGAAGTCGTGCAGGATGGCGTAGGTCATTGGCCAATTTGGGCAAATGACAGGCAAAGATGTAAAAATTGTAGCCTAAAGTCGCATAATACTGCAGCAAATGCGTATGTTATTTTTGTTTAAACAAAGACCGAAACTGTTTCAAGGCTTTTCATTCCGCTTGATTTAATAAAGTTAATCATCCTATTAAATATTTTCTAAAACTGCATTTTTTTTAATAACCAAAACTTTCATAACCATTATTGTATAGTGTTCCAAATTGGGCCATGATAATAAGAACGCCCCGCAAAACCGCTAATGCATGCTGATTGCTGATCCAAATTTGGAACTATTTGTTTTTTTGTTATTTTATTGAATTTGGCCAGCGAAGATTTTTATAAATATTTTTTTTATGTTGAATTTATTGCATTTTATTACATATATTTAAATCAGAAGGATTATAAATTCCATGCGGTAAAGGGTTAAAATTTAATAATTATAGTGGTCAACGCAGGATAATTTATTTGTAAATATTATCAGTAGTTAGTTTTTATTACTCTGTGTATATAACTCCATCCTTTAGGTAAGTTTTTTGTATATATTTCGTCATGGATCCCCCTGATGACCCAGGGGGAGGCCTAGGTGTCCCCGAGGTATCGCATACGGTCACTATTTATAGTGACCACAATAATAAGTCTGATGGTATGGATACTGATGGTTCCATGTCTTCCGGGTTAAGGAAACGTAAGTCGGTCACTAGAAAAATTTGCCGCCACTGCAACAAAAAGAAGCGTGGCAAAAATGCAGAATCTAATAGAGATAGAGATTTGCTCCGGGACGATTGCAATTGTCAGGATTCTACTTTTAAGCCGGATAGCAATCAAGTTCAAGCCCCACCTCCTCCATCGTCAGCTCCGGTTACAGTACAAGCTCCGGTCTCAGTTACTGACACTCTTTCTCAGCCCGCAGACTTGTTTAGGAAGCAGTTCATTCAGTCAGATTGTTCTCCGTATGTAATTCATGTGCAGAAACAGCAGGAGTCGCCTAATGATGGCACTTCTATTCACTCCATGGCTTTTGGGAACCTTCTAAAAAAACTCAATTTTAAAAACATTGTTAATGGTAGTGTCAACCGCATTGGACGGAATAGAGTCACCCTTTCGTTTACAAAATACCAGGATGCAAACAATTTTCTCAATGACAAAAGGCTTACTGACAACAAATACAAATCATTTATTCCATCATTCCATGTAATAAGAATGGGAGTAATAAAGGGCGTACCAGCAGAGTGGTCTTTAGATGAGGTTAAAGAGAACATCAGTGTACCTGTTGGTTGCGGTGATGTTATAAAGCTGCGAAGACTTAATTACAAAGTTATGGTAGATGGTTCCCCAGTGTGGAAGCCATCTCAATCTGTAGTTCTTACATTTGATGGACAGGTTCTGCCTAAACGTATATTTATGTGTTACAATTCTCTCCTTGTAGATTTATATGTCTTTCCCACCATCCAATGCTTCAATTGCTGCCGCTTTGGACACACACAGATGCAATGCAGATCAAAGCTGCGCTGTTACAAATGTGGGCAAGGGCACACTGGCTCTTCATGTAACATTGAGGAGGATTGTGCATCTTGTTGCTTGTGCTCTGGTCTTCATTTTGCGATAAATAAACGATGTCCTGAGTTTGAACGCCAAAAGAATATTAAATTGACAATGGCACAAAGTGCAATATCTTATGCGGAAGCATCAAAATTACATCCTCCAGTAACTAAACCTTATGCCGATGTAGTCATGGCTGCTCCTCCATCCTTCCAGACTGCAATAAATAGTCCATCTCACTCACTCAACAACACAGCTTCACAGTCTTATAAGAAGACAGTTTTTCTCAAACCCAGAAATATACCTAAGCCTCACAAGGGTTATGACTCTCAGTCACATCATAATTTGACAAAAGACTACAATATGCAATCCCCTTCAGGGAATGGTAGCGCATTATTAAGTCACCCAAAAGAGCAATCTACTAAGGATATTATTCTAGAAATCATTAAATTATTTTCCAATGCTAATAGTAATATGAATTCAGAACCGAACATCGCTGCTCAATTAATTAGTTTATTATCTAAAGTGTTCAATTTCAATAATGGCGAACAAATCCAAAGTTCTCCAGTGGAATTGCCATAGTATAAATAATAAGAAATCGGATTTACTTCATTTAATCAGGAAATATGATCCATTTGTTATCACACTTTCCGAAACATGGCTTCGGTCTGAGTCATGTTTCAGAATTCCTGGCTACTCATGTCTCCGTGAAGATAGATCAGACGGATATGGTGGTGTAGCTATTCTTGTTAAAAACTCATTTAGTTTTACATATCATTCATTATCACATAGTAAAGATTATTCCATTATTTCCGCTATTGTAAATAACATCTGCATAGTTTCAGTGTACATTCCTCATCCTTCATTAGTCATTCTCAGAGAAATTAGAAGCATAATATCATCCCTTCCTTCCCCTTTCATTGTTTTAGGTGATTTTAATTGCCATCACCCCGCCTGGGGATGCATCAATTCGAGTAATTTAGGAGAAGAAATAATTGATATGGTTCATTATTTTAATTTGTGTATATTAAACTCTGGAGCCCCGACGCGTCGCTCTGCTCCAAATGAGAATCCTAGTGCCATAGATTTGTCAATTTGTAGTTCATCAATTGCAGTGTCAGTATTTTGGGAGGTTCTTCCATTTTCTTATGGTAGCGATCATTTTCCGATTTTAATCTCATTCCCTTTCAAAAACAAACCGCTGATGAGAAGATCTCCACTTTTGGGTTATAAACTCCAGAATGACAAATGGCAACATTTTAGGGAGCATTTGGATGAGAAGTTGGCCCAATTGCCCGAGGTGTCCCATAACCAAGTTTTACAATCATCTGATGCTTTCGCTAAGCTTCTGATTGAAGTAGCAGATGAAGTATTTCCGTCCAAAAAGAAGGGTTCTCAGTTTGATATCCTCAGCCCGCCTTGGTGGGATTCCGAATGTACAGAAACTGTTAAAAAGAGAAAACAGATGGAATTAGCATATAATGATAATATGAATGAGGAAAATTTTAATAGCTTATTAGGGGTTATGAAGGAGACAAAACAATTTTTAAAGAAAAAGAAGCTTGAGGGTTGGCGCTCCTTCTGTGCATCTATATGCCCTAGTACTCACCCATCTGAAGTTTGGAAAAAAATTCGGATGTTTAGGGGGGCCTTTGTTGAAACTAATGGCCAAATTGATCCTTCCATTGCTGGAAAATTCTTAAATAAGTTAGCTCCTCCTTTTGTCCCATTTCCCTTTCCAATTAGTGTTGAATTTTTAAGATCTTCTAATGTTGATAATGATACACAGCGATTTAATAGTCCGTTCTCAATGCCAGAATTGAAGAGTGTGCTCACTTATGTCGTAGATTCCGCCCCGGGCTGCGATGGTATTCCTTACTCTTTTTTGGTACATGCCAGTGATAATGTGTTAGGTTATTATCTGAACCTTATCAATGTTATCTTTCTGACAGGTAATATTCCTCCCAAATGGAAAATGCAATTAGTGTTGCCACTTCTCAAACCAAATAAACCCCGTTCTGATCCAAATTCTTATCGTCCTATTGCGTTGTCATCGGTTTTTATCAAGGTCATGGAACACTTGGTTAAAAATCGATTGGAGTGGTTTATTGAAAGTAATAGATTACTACCAGATATTCAATATGGCTTTCGGAAGAGCAGAAGCACTTTAGACTGTGTTAGTTTGTTAGTTTCTGATGTACTTCTGGCATTCTCCGAAAACAAGTGTGTGGTGGCTTGTTTTGTAGATATCAATTCGGCTTATGATAATGTAAATATTTCAATTTTAGTTAATAAGTTGTTGTTGCTGGGTGTTCCAAGTCGTTTGTGTGTTATGATCTCCGCTATGTTCTCTGAACGATTTATAAGATTGAATTTAGAATCTGAAATTTTATATAGAACAGTATGGAAAGGACTACCACAAGGGTCTGTTCTTAGTCCTTTACTGTTTAACGTTTATACATACGATTTACTTCCTCATCTGACTGATTCTGCATCCGTCATTCAATATGCTGATGATATAGTATAGTATTGTAATAATAAATCTATTCATAATGCTTGTGAGATTATGAACTGTAATTTACAAAATTTGAAAATTTATTTGGATAAGAATGGCCTAGATCTCTCAGTTTCAAAATCTGCAGCAATTTTATTTTCTCCTAGGAAAAGATCCGTAGATGTAAATTTGACTTACAATGGATCTACAATTTCGTTTTGCAAGGAAGTTAAATATTTAGGAATTGTTTTAGACTACAAACTTTCAGCCAAAGATCATTGTAATTACGTGAGGAACAGATGCGAACGTTCACTAAATATATTGAGATGTTTGGCTGGTGTTTGGTGGGGAAGCCACCCATTTTATTTGAAACTCATTTATAATTTTTTTTTTTTTTTTTTTATTGTTTAGAATGTGTAATGTGTATTGTGTGTAATGCTGTTATAAGGAGCGTTTTAGATTATGGCACTTTTCTTCTAACTCCTGGTACTGCAGATGCCCTTAACATGTTAAATGTTATCCAAAACAAGTCTCTAAGGACAGTCCTTGGTGCAATGAAGACAAGTCCTGCCAATGCAATGCAAGTGGAGGCGGTGGATCCGCCTATTCACTTAAGACGTCAATTTTTAGCCGATAGATATATTTTTAGAACCATGCAATTCTCTAATCATCCTCTATTATGTAAATTATCTGTTCTTCACAATCACATTCAGACATCTTCGTATTGGCGTAATAGAAGTCCTCCTTGTATTATAAATAGTTATCTTAAGTTCCAGAGTTTAACTTCGCCTACTGTCAGATATCTCTCTCTTCCCATATATGAAAAAGACTTTGATTCACTGACCATTGCACCACAAGTTTTTCTGGATTCTGGCATCGTTAAAGATAGAGCAAGTGCAAAGCCAATATTTAACAATTTGGTTGGTGAAAATTGGGCTAATTGGCATCACATTTATTCAGATGCATCTAAAAGTTCGGCATTAAGCTGTGTTGGGGTTGGTGTATACCACCAACAGTTTAATACTGTAATAAAAATTAAACTCCCTCCTGAGTCTTCAGTATTTTCTGGTGAACTATTTGCCATTTTCAAAGCGCTGGAATATGTTTGCATGTTAAATTTAAAAAACTCCGTATTTCTTTTCTGATTCCAAAAGTAGCCTTCAAGTCTTAATTAAATCACCTTTTAAAATGTATAATTATCCGTTACTATATGAGATTCGAGCTATTTTGTTAAAATGTCAATTAAAGGGGCTCACTGTCAATTTTATCTGGGTGCCAAGCCATCGTGGTATTTCGGGTAACGAAAGGGCGGATAGTTTGGCAGTGGATGCTGTGGTTTCTGGGGATATCTCTTCTTATAAAAATTTCAACCATGATTTACTATCACTTCCAAAAACATATCTGCAATTGTCATGGGAGTTCTTTTGGTTTTGGAGTAGTCTGGAAACAGGGGCCTATTACCACAGGATCCAAAGTGATATTCCGATGAAGCCTTGGTTTTTTGGTAAAAAAACATTGAATAGACGCGAAATTTCATGTTTAACTCGTATGAGATTGGGCCATACGTGTGCTCCTTCTCATCTGGCAAAATTTAACATTATAAGTGAGCCTAAATGTGACTGCGGTGCTGAGGAAGCTGATGTTAACCACATAATCTTATCTTGCCCGTTGTACGATCGTACTGTGTTCCTTGATGCGCTCCTATCTGAAAATGTTCCTTTTCCCACCGATATTTCCTCTTTACTTATTAATCCAAATGTTTATATTATTCTGGCTAAATTTATTTTTGATAATAACATAAAATTATAGTAGTATCCATTCTTTATAGTTTATTTATACGTATTTCAATTCCATTCCTGCCTTGATTATTTTTTCCAAATTCTGATATATCCTTTCCGCAATTACCCTATTTTATTTCCTTCCCTTTTTATCACTAACTTGACTATGGCTATGGGCAAACGCCCGCAAGTCCATTGAAAAAAAAAAAAAAAAAACATGCATCCAGACTAGCAATTAGTCAGATTCTGATAAATTGGGGCTGATCACTTATTGTGGATTGCCCATAAGTAGACCGTTTTATTATCACTTATGGGCTCTACAAACCATACAATCATCACTTCTGATTTGTCAGATCCAATTTCTGACAAATTATCGGGATTCCACATTAAGTGACTTTACCCCAATATGTCAGTACAACATGTCGAAGTCATAATTGGGAATGGATGAAAATATCAGAAGTGCCTGGGGCGCTACTCCGAAGTCCGCAGTTCGAAACGAAGCCCGCAACGTAGTCCGATCGAAAGCCGAAAGTAAATGCTACCACAAAGCATTTTCGGATCGGGGACTTCCGCGTCGGATCCATAGACTACTTTCGTTTTGACTGATGGACCATCCACATTAAGTGATTTTACCCCAATTTGTCAGTACAACATGTCGAAGTCAGAATTGGGTGTAGCGTACAGACTTAACAACTGCAACTACAATTTCATTCAGTGTGGCCAGTTAACAGTAAGAAAGCGAATATTGCCGCATTCAAACGGTCCTGCGAAGCGGACTGCAAGATTGTTAATAACCGATGAGATAGGGCAAGACAGCACGTCTAACACATAGCTGCGACATACTCTCGATTTCTCTCGCATGTCCTAATAAGAGAGAGAAGGATAGTGCGAGAAAAATTGAGAGAGCTTGCGCGCCGTCGCGTAATAGCCGTGCAGCACACAAAAATCGAGAGTATGTCACGGCCACCTCATGATCGACGTGCTGTCTCGCCCTATCTCATCGGTTAGTAACAATCTTGCAGTCCGCTTCGCAGGACCGTTTGAATGCGGCAATTTTCGCTTTCTTACTGTAACTGGCCACACTGAATGAAATTGTAGTTGCAAAACACCGGTTTAAAAAAAATACAAAATTACAGGGTAAAATATTAATACAATGTTCTTTAGCATATATTTTTTAATTATCGTTTAAATTTATTTGTATGAAATTTGTGAGAAAAAGAAACTTGGCAGATCATGCAAATTCCATGGTCCAAATTGTTATTTTCATGCAATTAGTCCGTACAACTCGTTTGACGTGCGTTTGACGGTTGGAACATGCATCCACACTATAGCAATTAGTCAGATTCTGATGAATTGGGGCTGACAAATCACTTAATGTGGATGGCCTATGACGTGAATGGAAAAAACGAAGTAATGTGTAAAGTGCGTTTTGCACGCAGCGACAAAAAAACGATAAATTGTTAATTTCTTAAGAAGAAAGCTGGAATCATGATAAATGATTGATTATGCATATCTACGATATTTTATTTCATTATAAACCTTTATGGAGTGAGTTTTCGAAGCAATAATTGCATAATATTTATTATTTCGTTTATAATTTTGAAAATGGGGTTTGACAACTGACTGCCGCCAAACGCCATACTTTGTTGGAACTTTGTGCAGGTAAGATATGTTTAAAATGTTTCTTTTTTCTTTACTTAGTCGTACTCGTAATAGCTTTATAGTTTTGAAGATTCCTTGTGTTGACTGCTGAAGAAGCTCTCAACACAGCAAATCCTCGGACCACCGCACTCACTTACTAAGTAGTGGTGTCGTTATTATGTTTTGATCGTAAGGTATATTTACTTTAAATTTCATGACAGATTAGCGTGACAAACTGCTCGGTCATGCTGGACTTTTTAGAGGAGCACTGAGATAAAAATAGGTACTATAAAAACTTTTACTTACACAGGGTTGAAAGCGAGGACCTTCGCCAAAATCAGTGAAGATAAAAACAAAATCGGAATAACAACAAAACTTAATATTTTCAACACCAAGACCATTATATAAAAAAAGACTTCAAACGAGGATGCACAAACTTAGAGTAGTTTGTGCATCCTCGTTTGAAGTCTTTTGAAGAAGGTGAAGAATACCACGTTACTTATCGAGGCTTTGAGCTTGACACATGTCAAGTCAAAGGCTCTAAACAATGAGAGAAAGAGACTGCGATATAAAAAATGGTGAAACGGAGGCAAAACGATAGCAATTTACCTATCGTTAGATTTTGACATTTCATTACGAGTTTCGTCTTGTCAAATACGACGAATTTCGGATTTCAGAGTAGGCATTTTCGAAAGATCATTCGTTCAACACGAAAATCGATCCGCAAACGAAATTCGAAAGTGTTGGTGGTAAGAAACTGCCAAAACGAAACACGTACTTTCGAGTTTCGAAGTTGGTGGTAGCGCCCCTGATTATTTATTTGGTGATAGGAATAAGGTTCCTTAGCACTAGAAAAAAGGTCCAGATTTTTTCGCTGCGTCAATAATTTTTGAAAAATATAAACATTTTCGTCCATTGCGATATGAGCTTTTACGGTTCCAAGACAGTTTTCCCGCTACTACAATTTCATTCAGTGTGGCCAGTTAATGGTCAATCCACATTACGTGATTTGTCAGCCCCAATTCATCAGAATCTGACTAATTGCTATCGTCTGGATGCATGTTCCAACCGTTAAACGAGTTGTCCGGACTAATTGCATGAAAAATCACAATTTGGACCATGGAATTTGCATGATCTGCCAAGTTTTTTTCTCACAAATTTCATTCAAATAAATTTAAACTAAAATTAAAAAATATATACAAAAGAATATTGTATTAATATTTTACACTGTAATTTTGTAATTTTTTTTAAACCGGTGTTTTGCAACTACAATTTCATTCAGTGTGGCCAGTTAACAGTAAGAAAGCGAAAATTGCCGCATTCAAACGGTCCTGCGAAGCGGACTGCAAGAGTGTTACTAACCGATGAGATAGGGCGAGACAGCACGTCGATCATGAGGCGGCCGTGACATACTCTCGATTTTTGCGTGCTGCACGGCTATTACGTGACGGCGCGCGAACTCTCTCAATTTTTCTCGCACGATCCGTCTCTCTCTTATTAGAACACTTAAAACAAGAGGTATATAGTGCGAGAAAATCGAGAGTAGGTCGCGGCCGTCCCATTTTAGACGAGCTGTCTTGCCCTATCTCATCGGTTAGTAACAATCTTGCAGTACGCTTCGCAGGACCGTTTGAATGCGGCAATTTTTTGCTTTCTTACTGTTAACTGGCCAAACTGAATGAAATTTTAGTTGCAACATACCGGTTTAAAAAATATACAGTGTAAAATATTGATACAATATTCTTTAGCATATATTTATTAAAGATCGTTAAAATTATTTGAATGAAATTATGAGAGAAAAAAAAACACTTGGCAGATCATGCCAATTCCATGGTCCCAATTGTGATTTTCATGCAATTAATCAGGACAACTCGTTTGACGGTTGGATCAGCAGAGCAACATGCATCCAGACGGTAGCAATTAGTCAGATTCTGATGAATTGGGGCTGACAAATCACGACATGTATACACCCCATTAGGAATTATTCAAATCAATGTTGTTGGCGACTGTCAAATGTTTGACTAGATGGCGCCATCATAGGTTTTACCTAATCAATAGCCTTTTTCTATGGGGCTTGATTCTAAACAAGGAAACACCGAAAAAAAAACAAGAATTTGACTGTTTTGCTTAGAGTATATATGTAGCTGTTTTGGTAGGAGTCGTGCCGCATTTATACGCTTGCGATGGCTTGGCGCGTGAGCAGGACGCAGCTATGCGTTAGAGGGAGAGGGCTATAATTCGATCTCATTCGTTTACATAGCTGCGTCCTGCTCACGCGCCAAGCCATCGCAAGCGTATAAACGCGGCATAGGACTGACGGTACGGTACAACTAGAACGTAGTGCTCATAGAGGAAATTATGGTAGTGGTTATATTCTCTTTGGGTACAACCATGTGAACCATGGTAAAACCTATGCTTATGCAGGCGCCTTCTGCAAACACATTCGCCCGGTCAACCCCATTTACATGAAAAGTAAAAATTTCATTTTTGGTACAAGCTTTTATTGCCGACTGTACTTTTCTGTATACCATCATCAACTACTCATTGAGACGATTCTAACGAACCCAATCTCAACGGGGTTACGTCGGTTAAGTACCTACTGAATTCCCATGTCCACCTTCTGTCTTCATCATCAGATCAGCTCGATGGTACCATAATATTGAATTGTCATCCAAACTATACTTATACCCAAAATTTCAGCTCAATCGGTCACCGGGAAGTGGGCCAAATTTAACTTGCAAGATTTGTCCCATACATACTACATAGACTTGCTTGGTTGGGAGTTCCGCATTAAAGAGAGTCCTATGTATTGAGTCGGGTCTCGCCATTTGAGTTCCAAGTCTAATAAAAAGGACTCCCAGAACTCGAGTCCTTTGCAACACTAGCTGGAAATAGTCATTGTCTAAACGGATAGGATATCTCGAAATTGCACGCAAGTTTGATTACATTGCGGGTTACCGAGGTATACTGAGTTCAATTGAACTATCGAACACGGTAATGTGTGAATTAACAAGGTATTTTTTTTTGTCAATGTGTCATGAATAAATGTTTTTTCTTTCTTTCTCTTTCTTTCTAATGTAGTTAAACTTGCATGTGTAAAAGGGCTGTCGGCTAGGTAGAGGTATATAGCCCGACAAGCCCCTATTAGACCCTGAGGTAGTGTCGCTGTAGATCACGTAATATATGGCATTAATGTACATACAAGGTACATACGTTCCATTAAAAATCCGCAACGTGGCTAGGGTAAAAAATAAACTAGTCGGGCTATCACAAATACGGTTATGTCAGATATTTTTGTGCGCCTTGACCTATCAACTAGTTTTAAGGATTCTTGGGTTTTACCAAATAACACACATTCTTACCGAGATTGCGCTCTTGGTGCAAGCATGTGCATAACGGGGCGGAAAGCCAGGAACTGGGAAATAAAAAAACAATAAAAATCAATTTATTTTATTTTCATTCCAAAAAAGCCAACATGCCACACATTATGCAACCTATTATTATGTTTCAACCATATTTACTTTCTTTCCGAAGAGAAAACATTTAAATGCACTTTCATAGCATGTCTATTTTCTTTCAATCATTTTAGATTAAATAATAAAATAAAGAATTAAAAGAAATATGACACACTATATGTTATACTGCCTTACATTAATTATAGAAAATATGTTAGTTTATTAGTAATCCGTCCCTGTGGTTGTACGAATATGTATTTAGAGACTACTATCCTTCTAGCGTTTTTCGCGGTAGTAGTGCCCTAAACGACCCGGGGGTCCGCTTTGGCACTACTATTACAGTACTATTTATACTGAGAGAACAAATAGTGGTACACAGCAAATAAATGCAAAATTATATTATCATTGAATAATTCTAAACTCTTGTGCTTTGGTAATTGATGCGAAAATTAAAATAGACCACAGGGAGAATATTTAAACCCTTTATCCGCATGTCAAAAACTTGAACACAATAACTATGAGGCGCGAAATTTGTCACATATTACCTACGCGCTCCCATAGATATAATTATGAGTTATGA
This sequence comes from Epinotia demarniana, assembly GCA_945867215.1. Lineage (NCBI taxonomy): Eukaryota > Metazoa > Arthropoda > Insecta > Lepidoptera > Tortricidae > Epinotia > Epinotia demarniana. The sequence continues at coordinate 31,652,775 of OX244260.1, forward strand.
CAATGACGGAAACAGTTTGCTAACCGTAAACACCTAGCATTCATTGTCATATACTTATACACTACAATCGTACATAAGGCAGTTTTAAGTGGTATCAAACATTTTAATTTACTCGAGGCGGCATTGTACCTTAGCGTTTACTCTAATGTATTAAAACTTTAACAAAGTAAATTATGTGTTAAAGATTTTAAAACTATACTACAACTAATGTAGCAAGACTTATAACCTACTCGAGCTTTTGCCAATTAATATATTGATACCGAAAGTCATGATTGTAATAGTAACTATATTACTCTTAATTGCTGGATAAAATTTAATTTGTATATTGTAAAATAATAGTGAAAAATTGCCATCACTAGACATCATAGACAAATAAAAATCTAATTGTAATTTATTTGTCTACGGAAATATGCAGTCTACTACATCGACATGGAGGTACCCAGCTACTACAGCAGTATAATAGGTTCCTAGATTAAGCCTTATCTACTTTCGGTAGGTATATATAGGTGACAGCATATTTCAGTAACAGCTGGAGGCATTCTTAAGTAGTTTATATATATTAATGGTCGCATATTTGTTGCATATACTTATTTTTAAAATCGAAAATAGTGACCCATTTTGTGGTATAAAATATATGTATATATTTATATAGGGTCATTTGATTTCAATAATTTCATGTGAAAATCATGTTAATAATTGACTTAATAATTCATTCAAAATAAAATTATTGGTAAGGAATAGGAGTGAAATTCTCTCACCCTATACTGTATCAACAAATAATATATATTATAATATAAGTAACAATCACATCATTGAATAATGTCAGGCACAGTAGAAACCTACAGCTTTAGGTAGGTATATTTACTATATAATTAGACTTAACAAGGAATTAAGAAACCAGTGAGTTCTTTATTCAACCGCAATAGCTAGTGGAGTGTACGTAGCGTGTTTGATTTTTTTGGCATTTGTTTACAAGGATTCACAATAAGGTAATAGTAACAGAAGATTTGAAATACTGTCGCGGCGTTTAAAACAGCTAAACCATTAAAGCATAATATAACGCACTCCGATATTATTCTTAAGGACACCACTTAACCACGCTCTCGCGAATGCGAATGACTGTTTTACATTACGACTGATTAAAAAAATTATCAGCCCTAGTTGCACAATAAAGATAAGTACCTAAAATAGTTCATAGTTCCATTATTAAAGAGTCAGAGTCCATTTATACCTAAACTATAGGAAAAATCCTTCAAGTCAGAATGTCAGTCTTTACTATAATTTACCAAGGCCACAACTGTGTCAAAAATGCTAAAAGTAGTTGATATCAGCATCAATACCACAAAGTGGTCTTTGTTGTAAGTTCAAATAAAACAAACAACACGCAGACCTGAAGAATATTATTGTCGCGGTAGACTTCACTTGTTTTTAAGACATCCACTGGTCACACTTAGCGCACTCTCACCTATTTTAAGTAACCTAACAAATAAACTTGTACTAAAATAGGCATGCGACTAAACTAACACAAACTTAGTAACGTTTGTCATTTTGTTAGTACTTTATATACTACTGTAACCGTATTACTACTTTGAACTTCATCTGATACAGATGATACTTTTTTGGAACACTTTTCATTAATTTGAACTTTTTCATGCTGTGAGCAAGTATGTAGGAATTCTAATTATGAAATTAGTATCAATTGAATCCTAGTTAATTAAATAGTGGATCACTTTTCACTGATTGTTATATAGTTAAAATATTTCTTAATTAAATGACCGATCAACTACCTACATAAAATCAATAACACATACGTACCTATTCAAGTTCCGATTTCTTGGTGTATTGTTAGTAAAACATTCGTTTCTCACCCTAAGTAATTTCTTCAAACGCTCTAGTCATTCCAAAGTTAGTTAACTAAAATTAAGGTATTGCTTATGCAATTTGACGTCAAAGATCAAGTTCTTCTAGACTACTCTAGATCCATTTTTGCTTTCGTAATTTTATCAAAGCCTCTCCGGGCCTGCCGATACCGACCACATATCAATCAGAGGTCGGCACTGCCTTGAAACTAAAAAGCGTCACGCTTTACTCGCCGAAAAGCTACAATAGCCGTTGTTTAATAATTGAGCACAGATACAAGCGAGTTGTAAAGGTGCGTTCAGACGGGGGGCGGGCCGCGCACGTAGCGCAGCTGCGGGGTGAGGGTTTGCGCGAGCGAGTTGAGCGCGTCGCAGCAGCGCGGCCGCTCCACCAGCCACGCGGCCAGCAGCAGCGCCACCAGGCACAGCTGGATGGGCAGCGACGAGCGCAGCACGCGCCACACCCAGCCGCCGCCGCCCCGCGGCGTGTAGTCGGGCTCGCCCGCACCCGTCTTCTTACCCAGCAAGGTACTCACGCTGCGCTCTCTGCAAATGGAATGGAAAATTACGGAATATTCGATGAGATTGTAAACTAATCTTGCAAAATAAATCAACTAAATAGTGTTCGCCTTACTTTTCCTCGTGGATCTTCAGGTCCGGAATGCTCTGTTCCACTAGGGCACGGCAAGACTCTTGCAATGTACGCACCTCGTTTTCAGTCTGCTCCATGCGCTGGAAAGTTAAAAAAACATATTACAATAATATTCCCACATAAACTGTTCATATACCCACGTGAAAACTTTAAAAAAATGCGTTTAAGAATGCCATTCATATTTCTTTTTTACTGCTTAGCATAAGCGTCTTCCGGGCACGCCACTTATCCCAGCCCCGCGCTTTTTTCATAACGTCTACTTTTCGACGTGGTGGACTACCGCCGTTGTTGTCCTTATGTTTGTAATAATGGACCTCATCTAGGGCGCCGGGGATTCTAAACGCCAGTAGGTAATGGATTTCAACTTTGGCGGTTGCCGGGTTTTTGTCCGACATTATGTAATAATCCTAACAAACCTTAGTGATAGCCCTGTGCGCGGGCGAGTTGGGCGCTAACGCGGCCTGCAGACGGCGCGCGAGCTCGCGCAGCGTGTGCAGGCGCCGCGCGCGCCCGCCCGCGCCCTCGCTGTCGCCGTCCGAGATGCCCGAGTCCGACAGGGAGTCACATGTCGACCCGCCCTGGGAACACACATGTTTTACTATTCATTTCTCATGCTCTAAAAGTTCGTCTTTATGCTGTGCGTAGGCGACATAAAGTCGCTTTTTATGCTCACTGCATAAAGTAAAATCTTCGTCGAAAACCAAGGCAATTGGTCCAACAGCCAAAGTACACAATAAAACTTAATGAAATAAACTTGTAGTTTTTATTTCGTCTTATTTATTATTTTTTCGGATTGATAAACGTCTCGCGTAAAATGGTGCGTTTTATGCACTTGTAAAATCTACTATTACATGCCCTCTAGATTACATGTAATCGAATATAACCGGAACTGATATGTAACCAAACCAACATGGAAACTATGAATTAGTAGAGTGTATGGATTGTGGGGTTGTATTATAAAATGAAGCGGCGATAGATGCATACCGTATAGACTGGAGAAGGATATCCGAAGATATCAGTATCTACTTGATAAAATATCGTGCTTGCAATATGGAGTGCATTATTGCAGACTGCAGAATTCTCTTACCATCCCTACCTACTATAGTGCTCTGCTGTAACCAGGGGCGGCTTTACCTGGGCAGGGTGTGCGTTGCACCCGGGCGCACGGTCCTTATTAGGGGCGCCGAGCGCTATTCACGAGGTGCCCCACTCGTGGGGCGCGCTAATGCACTGCGCTAGTGCGCACTAGGGGGAGGGGGCTAGAGGGCGCTAAGGGTAATAATTGCACACGGGCGCCATCGCCACCTGGGCTAGCCTAGAGACTGTCTCTGCGTCTGGCTGTAACATACCTTCTTCTTGTCGACGAGCGAGGCGGCCAGCTGGCGGATCTGCGCGCTGACGTGCGCCTGGTCGGGGCGGCCGCGCAGCGCCTCCAGCGTGGCCAGGTCGCCGCGCAGCGCGCCCTGCAGCTCGCGCAGCGCGCTCTCCCACTCGGCCCACGCGCACACCGCCTTCTCCAGTGCGAGGAGCTCGTTTGATGTGCTACAAAACACGTTCAATTATTGTAATTTTATACATAGATAGATACTTTGAAAATCTGTATACACATCTCCTACTCAAAAGAGAGTCAATATAGTGACCTCACATAAGGCATCAAGGCATTTTTTTCCCTGATATACCGTGTTTATTTAATTTCAATGTTTGTCATAAAATGTGAAAAGCAGTATGTGCCACTCGGTAGCAAAATTATTTCCGTCTCGGGCGTAAACACTTATGAGTCGCTCGCTACGCTCAGGATGCTATTGTTGTAATTTTTCGATTCACTCAGGATTCAATATACCGCCCTCGCAGTAAATACATAATAAGGGCTCCGTATTTTTCATCAACTTTTTTTATAATTATGATAATTTGACACTGCAGCATGCGAATAATGTACGATTCTCACCGAACCCCATAAACAGCAATTACATTTCATATTTGAATGCATCGTGCATCCACTGCGAGGCGGCAGCTACCGACGCGGTCGGTGGGGATTGTAAACAAATATGAATTGCATCTACTGTATAGACGGTTCAAATTCCTTTGCATATAATAGAATGCGCTCCGGCCCGGCCCGTTCGGGGAGAATCGTACATAAGGCAGTGGACAGACCGTTGGTGCGCGTCCTCCCACAGCGCCAGTAACGCCGCCAGGTCGGCGGCCAGTCCGCTGTCGTCTGGCTCGTTCTCGCCCAGTGCTCGCTTCACCGACACCTTTATCTTCAGCATCGACACTTTGCAGTCCAGCAGCCGTGCTAGACGGTCCTGAAAAGATCAACAGTTTTAATAAAATATGTGTAACGCGCATAGAATTGGGTTTGTTATCTGTATTTAGTTGGATTATTGCCATTAACCGGGTGTGGTCGTGTAGATATATTTAACACTTTCGCAACCGAGAACCCGCCTAGCGGGCAGTCGTAATGTTTGCTCAGATTACGGCTGAGCCCGCTAGGCGGGCAGTAGTATGAACTTACACGCCTAGCGAATTCTGTCGGTTTCTGGTGAATTGTTACATTTTTAGTCCGGTTGCCAAAGTGTTAATATATCTAGGCTAGGTTACTGAAAGATTTGATTGTGTTTAACACACTAGGGTGTCTATTCGTCGATAAAACGTCTATAATCGTAAAGCTGTGTTCTTCAAAATCAAAATGCATGGGAAGTTGGACAAGTTTATAGAAACTTATCTAACATCCGATACCTATTCAGATTTTAAGACAGCACACACATTTCTCCATAGGGAATGACAGCTGCCCGCGCCATGTTTAACATAGATCGGCGTTTACCTAATCGTAAGTTGGTGCAACCCCATACACGGTGAAAGTGTGGTTTAAAAGACCCAGTGTCTTGACGGTGGCTTGATAATCGTAACTTGTGAGTGAGTCTTAGATAATCTAAGGCAGACTGTACCTTCAATTCCTCAATCCTTCTGTTCAACTGCACCCTATTATGCGGCTGCGGGGTGCAGTCCTCCGGCTCGCAGATGTCGAGCAAGTTCTCGCGCAGTGCCGCCACCTCGCGGCGCAAGCGGCGGGTGCCGCCGCGCCGACTCGCCGCCGCGCGCAACGCCGACCATCGCGCCGATACCGCTGTTGAAGATATAGCTTAATGTCAGTTTAATTGGCTCGTGAACAAAACCACATTTTTTTCTAGTATTAGGGAGATACTTGATGTGTGTAGGTATAGAGCCTAGAAATGTCTCAGAATCAAGTTTTTATACAACTAAAATGGACAAGCAACAGAAGAAAAACAACGAAAATACTGTCCTTTGAAGTCACAATGCGTGACGAATAAACAGCATACGACGCTGCCGTGATGTTAACTATTTCAAACATATTGAGAGATAGGCAAGACTAGTGATGTGCCGGGGAATATTCCCGGGAACGGGAATATTCCCGTACGGGAATTTCCCGGGAGGGAATATTCCCGTGTTCCCGGGAATATTCCCCAAACAGGGGAATATTGAAATACAAATTAGGAAGAATTAAGTTGTAACAAAAGTAATTAAAATGAATAGTGCCCCAACAAATGAAGTGCCATTCGCCAAAAACTTCATTATTGTAATAATTCTGCCTTTTTATCTCAATTACCATTAAATATATTAATATTTTCATATTTTGTATTCATACACATTTTATTGTGATTTTTTTGATTATCTTTGTATTGTTTTTGTTACTTGCAGAAGTACTTTTGTAAAATTTGTTTTATTCGGCTCGGGGAATATTTCCAATAACTGGAAATATTCCCACTGTTCCGGGGAATATTCCCAGGAACATTGGGAATTTACTTTTACGGTTACACTGGTTAATGTATTGGTAAAATCAAGGGCCCCCAAGAATCCCTGATAGCAAGATGTATAAACAAACACAACTTCAATATTCCCATATATTCCCTTGTATGGGAATATTCCCAGGAATGTTCCCGGGAATACTCCCGCCTGGGGAATATTCCTGGTCAGTGCGCGTGTCGTGTTGCACAATATTACCTACGCCCGTAAACGCAGCGTAAATGGTTTGCGCATTATGCGACTTGTCAGATTAAATATAAGTACTGTTTGAAAAAGAGCACAGTTCAAGTTGTTTATCATCATATCAAATTTTGAGGTCATATTAAGCTACAGGACACTTACTGTATACAGTTAGACTGACTCTCAGATTTTTAAACTTCTAGTTAGCCAAATATGCCTATCCAGGAAAGGGTTTCCTGGTGGCCAAATTTTGAATTTGAAACTCACTTAAAAACAATACATAAATATTACATTGTCACAAGCGAGAGCCAGCGTTCCCGGACATAACCTTCGAATAGTACCAGGTAAGGAAGTACACTACGCTATACTAGGTATAACTAGCGCACAGAGCCGCATCACTCAACGGGTCACAAATGCATCCTAACGGTCTGTCCTTTATAAAATCAACTTTGCGCCGTAACTATTATTATTACTTACATTAGGATAACATTCTAAATTATAAAAAGAGAAGAGGCGGATGGAGGTTTTTATAATGTATCCTATAAACAAAGTGGGCTTTCTGAAAGCTTTGTTAATTAATAGTCTATTTTTAATAAACATTATCTAAGGTTTAATAAACAACCTACAATAAGACGTTAATCGCCTACGTATTCGGAAAACCAAACAAACACGAGGTTTCGGTCTATTCTTGCCGTAGTAAAATTAGAGCGCTTAAAATAAAAGGCACACGGAAGTCACCGATGATGACATACAAAATGGTTTTTTTTTGTAACATTTCATTTTTCTGAGGCACCTGCCACACGACATCGTTCGCTTTCCCTTGATGTGATGTCAGAACGCCATTAGCTCCAAGATATGGGCTTGTGAAAGTCCCTTGAAATGGTTTGAGTTTTGTTTTAATACTGCGACGTTGGCAAACATAATATATATAGCCTGCCTGATGATAAACAGACAACGTAGCCTATAGACGCCTGCAATTTCAGAGGAGTAACAAGCATGATGCTGACACTTTATTGACTCTAGTCAGGATTCGGTGTGTTGATTAAAAACTCTAACCGTTCCCTCGACACATGGCATCCTGGTGAGCTCTAGCGACTTATGTAGGAAGTATTTGTCTTCTTAAACCGAGAGGACACGCAAACTGTATACTTACCTAAGATTTGACGACCTCTGTGGCCTAGTTGGCAGTGACCCTGCCTACGAAGCCGGAGGTCCCGGGTTCGAATCCCGGTAAGGGCATTTATTTGTGTGTTGAGCATGAATATTTGTTCCTGAGTCATGGATGTTTTCTATGTATTTAAGTATTTATTTATCTATTTAAGTATGTATATCGTCGTCTAGTACCTATAGTACAAGCTTTGCTTAGTTTGGGACTAGATCGAGTTGTGTAAGATTGTCCCCAAATATTTTTTTATTTTTATTTATTTACTTACAGAACCACCTATAAAGATGAAAGTCTCTAAGACACAGAAATTGTTTTGTTGTGGTTGCTTTCCTGTTAATTAAAGAATTCCTCTAGAAATGCCTCTATAAATCTCATTAGTTACCCAAGCGTAAGAAATCCGTCAAGAGTATCTCACAAAGTGTTATCAGGAAAACTAGTGGGGAACGGGCAGCACTTTCAAGTGCTGCCCGTTCTGCCCGTGCTGCAAGATTTTAAAACGTATACCCCGATAACAATTTCATTAAGAGCTAAAGTGGTTTCAAAACGTGCTTGGTGTCCGTTATGTCTAAATCTGATGGCAATGACTTCCGATTTACAGCTGTTGATGGCGAACTGATGGCTACCTCACGAGCACGAGTCGATAACATCTGTTTACAAATATATGTCTCTACACTTACCTCATTTTAGTTATCATAAGCACGCGTATACCTAAGTGTAGAAAGGCAGGTTAACATTCTTAATTAAGTAGGTATGGAATATTTTGAAGTCAAATGCATGAGCACTTTTTAAATAATTTACAAAAATAAAATAACTATAGGTACCTATTGCAGCGTGCCCATAAACGTCACTTTAGTTCAGCTAACTAAAAAATACCAGAGACTACAATATACATGAATAATTTACTTTAAAAACAAAGTTTTAACCGACATCAATTTAGTACTCCGCCACGAGAATATTTCCACATTTTTTTACAATTTACCACATGAACTGATTTCCGATAGCAAATGCAAAAAAAAATAGAAAAAAACCGAATCGCTGTATGTGGGCCGATAATATTTGAGGACTTCCGTCGATTCCCCAAAATCATCACCAATGGCACTTCATTAGTTCCTATTTCAACGGAATCTTATCAGAACCTGTGACGTACTTTTGCACTTTTAAGTACATAATTGAGGAATTCGAGAAGTCATCTGTGGTCTTCATCATCAATTCCTCGCCACCAAGTTTATGATTCCGGATGTAAATACACGAGTTATAATAGAAAATACAAAATTACTACACGCGTGCCTAATAAAACTGAAGAGTTCAATCTCAATTCCTCATGGATCCCATCATCTAACTGATTTTTTTTTAAATGGGACCCACCTGGAAACATATACATACAAACAAAAAAAACAATGACGGAGTTCTGAGGTAACAAACATAGAAAAAAAAATACCACCGAATTGAGAAACTCCTGCTTTTGTTTGAAGTTGGTTAAAAATACGACTTGCGACTTGCAGGCTCAACAATAATATTGACAAACCGAATACTTTTATTATACGACTGGCTGTTTTAGTTGTTACTTTAAGGATTTAATGCATTATATCTGCACAAACAGAGACAGACATGTATGGTCGTAAATCAGTCGGATAGATAGGGCATAACGCTGCATCCAGCGAAGTGTGCACGGTCCAAAATAGCGCCCTAAATGTCATTGGGTCCATGAACTTGTCTGCTACTCGCTGTACGTAATAGTCTTAATTTATGGCTCGTGCCGGCGCAGTTAAAGCTAGGCCTAATGGTTTCCAAACGTCTAGACGTCCGAACATGGTTTAATAACTAGCAGAGGAAATGTGAGGGTCGTAATGCACAGACATGTTTATGATGTTCATACTCTGCACCGTTTCGCGTTACGGAAACGCATCCAATTCGCATAGCACGGCAACCGTCCGTCAAATTCAGAGCTGAATTGCTGCTTCCCCCTCGAGGGGAGCCTCATGGCCCATTTGCAAATTGGAACGCGATCGTACACTCAAAATTCAAAATTAGCATGGCCATATTAACACCGAACCACAGAACTGCTTAAATTTTTAAACAGACCGTCATTATAACTTCCGCAAAGTAGCTTGTTTATAACTAACAATTCTCAGTTAAAGCTTTAAATAAGAACTGGTTGTCAGGTACCGTTTTATTTTAATATCAGAAATCTTGCAGGAACGACTAAATGGTTGGGTATTAAATTGAATCCTTGGTATGGCTTTCGAAAATAAAATATTCCGATGTGGAGAAACTGGTCGTTACGCCACGCGACAGCTTCACATCCTCGGCGTGGAAGTGAAAGTAAACAAATTGTAAAATACACACATTAACATGTTTGAGTAGGTTATTATGGATTTTTATTGACAGACATTGGAAATAAGAAGTTGGGTAAAGGTGTTTCACCCGGAAAATACAGTTGTCATAACTCTTATAGGAGCCTTATCTGATGCTAACGACTAGAATAGAAAGCATTGTGCATGATGCGTGTCCTTGTTCATAGTATTAAAGTGCAATAACAAAACACCACTAAGAAAGACTCACCAACGTATAGCATAGCCACAGCGTTAGGTAGGTACTACGATAGGCCGGAAATTTATCTTCTTGCCAATTTGTCACGATACCTGGCAGGATACTAGTTGTTGCAATCCATTACGGAACTGTCTGCGCGGGAGTCGGCGAGGCGGCAAGGTCGAAACTGCACTATTTGCGCCACTAACCACTGGTTAACCTTTCAACGGTTTAAATAACAATATAGCAAGGCTTTAATACGATGACTGAAGGTTTCAAAGAGAGGACTACATTGTTTACCAACGGTTAATATAACTTTGTAGCACCTACCATTGCAAATTACATGATTAACACTCACTGAGCAAGTTGTATAGGTACAGGTACTCGTATTTGAATTGAACATTAAAGGTGCTTTGAAGGTGACTACATTTTAAATGTTGATAGAAATCGTGTTAAATGTAATCCAACCATCCTTGACCCATCAAAACTAAATATGCTACAATTTATGGACGTTAGTTTTCAATGCACTGCTGCAGCGCGACTGATTCAAGGTGACCCCGATATAACAAATAGTACGTTTGCAGACATTCGAGAATAATACATAAAGACTTGTAATATATATATAATGTGGTTAAGATATATTTGTTCATATTCAAACATAGATTGCCAGTATTCCTCGGTATTTTTGAAAACGGTACTTAACAGAGAAAGATAGTGTTAGACTTGGATAACGAACTACAGAGTGGATAGATCATTGTCTCGGTCGCAGAGAGTAGCCGCATAGTTGTAAATGACAGTCAGATGGTGAGATTTTGAAATAAATGTCACAAATGTCCAAACAAGTCCTATAGAAGCCGGGGTCGTGCCTCCCGTCACGTGTTGTACGCGCGGTTTCCATCTCCGCACAACCAAGATGTGGGTTGCCATTGTCAAAGGTCGGCTAGCTTTTCTATTCATCTTGGACATCACGAATGGTGTCCTCGTATATCTAGCTTTACGATTTTATTCACTTGGGTAACACTTCGGGTTGTACTGCTTCCTGGCTTAATCCTACATTCAAAAGGTTAACGAGTCAGTCAGTGTTTCGTTCCTTATTAAAATTCTATACGATAATCTCAAAGCCTTGCGCATCATATTTCATATTTTTTTACTATGCATAATGGCAGAAAATCTCATTTTAGACCGAAGTTTGTATTTGGTATAGCAAAGGTTATCAAATGCAGGTCAAGATATTGACCTAGTATGTCGAATAAGTTGATTAAAGGCGAGTAATTGGCTTCGCTCTTGAGAAATCAGCCTTGGTGACGATAACAAAGAATTGGTATGACGATGACGTGACATCAAATGGAATAAAATGAAATCAAATGGAATAAGAACATTATTGTGTTACCTGTAGCTTTTTTTTTTCAAGAAACGTCTTGTGTTGCAGTAATGTATGATTACATTAATTAAATTCCACACTGAAGGCAAAATAAAAAGGTTATATAAATGGCAAGTTATGCACTTGGATCTTTTATCACAGCATTCAACATATAACATTATTTACAACCATGGAACCGGAACTGTAGAGTGCAGACGCGAATGAAATTGGCAATAAGTTTCATAACCCACGGAGCTATGCAACTTAATTTAAAACAATCAATGAAATGACGAAAAGAAAACCAATTAACACCGTTAGAAAGATATCGATTATTTTCAGTTGATAACACGTAACTCAATTAGGAACCATTATTAAAAACCTCTTAACGCTTATAATAACTCTCTTGTCCCGTAATGTTCGTCGTGTCTTGTCGTAAACATTACATTATCCACATAACAACACTTCATATATTTACATACTATCTATCATTTTATATAATGATCATTTGATGTAATAACATTACTATAAGTTATAACATACTTTTAGTCTAATGCATATTTCCTATAATTAACATATATGATACAATGTTAATTTCTTCTAATGTAGGTACAGTTAGGATATTATTTTGTCCACAAATGTCTGCCTTTGTAAAACATCTTGGTGAAGCTATTGCCGACCGCTGGGACAGACCCCTAACTGTAATAATGGGCTGGTTAAGGTCAAAAATTATAATATCCATAATCCGACCCACAAGTATGTGTATTCGAGGGACTCGGCACAGATTCGGATCTGTTAAACATTTCTTCGGCTTCAACGACGGGGCAGCTCTACCCAACATCGCCACCTAACCCCCCTCTACATACATAAATCCGTTCCTTTTTTATATATAATACTTGTTGTAAATATTTCAATTATGTGTTATTTTGATTTTGTCTTGAATGTTAGTTATTTGTTGTGTTATAGTCAATTAGTGTTATTACCTAATAGACGATAGTTAATACGAAATAAACATATATATTTTGAAATTATTCCAAACGTTTATTATAGACAATGACTATGATTTTGAAATTATATCAAATGTATACTGAATAAAAATATAGTATTTATTTTTATACCCATCATTCATTACACACCCTTCAATACAGAATCATTAGGCGACGATTGTTTCAATTACGTCATCGAATTATTGATGACAAACAACTTCTAAGGTAGCAAAAAGCAATCAAATCATCATATCAAAATCACGATACATGCCAACAATAGACGGGGAAACGCATAAAGGTAAGTACTAGAGCAGAGAAACATTGCATAAGTACCTACCTATATGTAGGTACTAACACTAGTATCGAATACAACAGGTTAACAATAAAAAAAATGATATTAACTATTCAGCAGTTTAGATCTTTACAGACAGATAAACAAACAACTCGAAATTTCCGGTATATTCTGTAGGTAACGGCTTTTTTGCGAGCAGTTGCGCAAGCGTCAGTGTTGCAACAACGCCTGCGCGAGATAATGATCGAACGGTTGCTGCCAGTGTTAAAACTGCGCGACCTACTGCCTTACTGCATCGCTAATTTTGGAACTAATGTTGATTTGATGAGACGGAATGAGATCTGCTGAGTTGATCTATTATCTTGTAATCATAACATACCACGTGGTCACTGCATTCGCATAAAATAGGCGAATTACTTAGGCCGTCCGAGTTGACTAATTGCATAACTTTTTATACTAAGAAATTATATATTGCAGACTGCTACTGGTTGCTGTTCAAAGTAATATATATATCTATGTTGCTGTTAGTAAAATTCGCATGCGTGGGTAGCGGATAATTAGTTTCTGCTTATAAGGTAAGACGGCTGGCATTTGAAGGATCTATATTACGATAAATTTTATATTTCCTGTTGCGCCAGAGTTGGCAATTAGGTACTTTATATATGGAACCATGTTCTCAAGTTTTGCTCGATAAGGACTGATTTACAACATGTATGACGAACATCCTTTGCTTATATCAAGCAAGAGCTTACTAAGTATGTAAGTCTGTTTCTTTACTACTGTAATTAAAAAGTTTATCCCACCAACCAATCAGATTTTCACTTCACTGAACCTTAAAATTTTCTAGATAGGTACTCGTTGTGATACTTGAAGTTCATGCAGAGTATAAATTCAAACGAAACGCAATCTGCATTAGCACCCACGTGGTTAAACGCATCGGCGATGCAAACGATATAATTAGACCTAGAGAAAACAGTGTCAGGCACAGGCTGCTGGCGTGGGCTGTACCGTAGCGCCCGTAGGCGGACTCGCCTAGGTCAAGACCGCTGCTGGCCTATGGGAAAATTCCTCGTGCAACATATTTTGCTTGGTTTACTGCGGTAGCCGCCACTACTGCCGCCAGTAGCACCCACTGGGTGGAAGCAATTTCGAAAGATCATAATCACAGTGATAGCATGCCATGCACTTCCAAGTTTATGGGCCACCTACGGGAAACAGGGTGCGGTTAACCTAGAGTGCGTATTATCAAATAATCATCATCCTCCTAGCGTTATTCCCGGTTGTGCCCCTAAAGGAGCCCAGGGTCCGCTTTGACACCTAATCCCAAGATTTGGCATAGGCACTAGTTTTACGAAAGCGACTGCCATCTGACCTTCCAACCCAGAGGGGAAACTTAGACCTTATTGGGATTAGACCGGTTTCCTCACGATGTTTTCCTTCACCGAAAAGCTAACGGTAAATATTCCGTACATAAGTTCCGAAAAACTCATTGGTACGAGCCGGGATTCGAACCCACGACCGCCGCTTGACAGCCGCTTCAGGCATGCTGAAACACTAGACTATTTATTATCAAATAAAGATTTGTTAATATAGCTAAACTATTACTTGACCTTTAAAACCCCAGAAATACAGTGTATTTAAACCTAAGCTGTTCTGTAACTATAATAGATTTAACTGCTGAACTGTTTATCAATATTCTCACAACAGTTTGCGGTTTAAGGTATAGGTATCGCATAACTACATTTGAAGTAAGTATGACATCATGCAAACGTGGGAGTGGAACGAAAAGGTATAAACATGTTTTAATCCGACATACGTAATACGGCAACTGTTCTAAATGCAACAGAAAGCTAAATATGCTAAAGTAATAAAACGAATAAATCAGGAAACCATAGTAAATGTCAGCATCCCGGTTTCGTTACTGTACTGCTATGGTTACCTCAGTCAGTTTACACAACTACGTACCTAATAAATGTGTGTAAGTAGGTACACTATGTATCAAAGCTAAATAAAAACATGCATACCTCAGCATGTTACAACAATAATTCACTAAAGCTGTGTAACTTACCGATTTCGTCAGTGTTGCTAGCCATCGTGGCCACAGATAGACTCATTTTGATATAACAACACTATCTTTTCACTGTATGTTACTACATCACTTCACTTTTAGTCAGGTTTATTGTTCAACTTTATTACACTTCCTATCTCACCTAGAGGGATTAAAAAAATGTTATGAATAGGATTTTATTTGTTTTTATTTTGGATAATTTTGCCTATCAAAACGAAACGACATGGACCAAGATGACCTTTGTTAACTCTCTTTTTATTAAATTAGGGAAGTTAAAACTACCTTGGGGCAACCGCCCCAGTTCATAACTTTAATAAGAATTATCATTATAGCAATATCAATTGCTGTTGGTTCTCACTCCACCGTAACAACTTTTAACAAGAGATCATTTTAAATAGAATCAAATCGCACGACATATATCTGTCGCAGTGAAATGGCCAAAACAGAGATTGGAACAAATCCCTAAGGGATATGATCAAATCACGCAGGATGTTAAAATGGCGAATCCATTTTATCATTTACCTAATACAAATCAGTCATTTGATCAAATCTCTGAATCTGTTTAGTGAAATGACGAAATCGGACAAAAAAGGCAACTCGTTTTTTCATTTCACTAGATTTGTTTAGTGATTTGATAAATCTCTGAAACGCGTCAGTGAATTGACGAAACTAACTGGCAGATATTGGCTCCTAAATCATTAGTCATTTAAACGGTTCTGGGACTTAGACTAGGATGGCGGATAGGTTAGAAGATGGTGGCGGGAGCTCTGCTCCCGCCACCGTCTTCGTGGTCTTTTTTTTATAAAAGAGTGGAAAAATCTTTATCGCGTTAGTTTCGTCAACTCACTGACGCGTTTTAGGGATTTTATCAAATCACTAAACAAGTCTAGTGAAATGAAAAAACGAGTTGCCTTTTTTGTCCGATTTCGTCATCGCACTAAACTGATTCAGAGATTTGATCAAATTACTGATTTGTATTAGGTAAATGATAAAATGGATTGGCCATTTTAACATCCTGCGTGATTTGATCATATCCCTTAGAGATTTGATCAAATCTCTGTTTTGACCATTTCCCTGCAACATATCGACTAATAGCCTCGCTCATTCTCAGGGCCCGTCTGCGACTGCCATAAATGGCAGGCCGACACCGGCGCGGGCAAGCATAATTTTATTATTCCCCGGAACTAAATTATTTGATAACTTATTTCTCTACTGAATGAAAATGTTGTATAGTAACCGAACGATATTTGGGTTTACTTACACTCGATATATTTACCTACCTACTATTCTAAACGAATGAAATAGAATTCGCTTTGTTTCAACATGTGTTACAGTTTATGCTAGGCCACAGAGCAGTACTTATAATGGTAGACTATGGGTAGACTGCACTTAAATAGGTACACTATAATAACGATATCGTTTGTTCTACGACGGTCTATCATTCCAATCTTATCAACCCATCATTAGCGGATGATGCAATTTGAGAAAAAAGCCGTTTCGCCCACAACTGTGGCAAAGATCTCTCCGTAATTGAATTAATGATTGTTATCTAAGAGTGCTGAACGAGTGAGATATTCCGAATTGTTGCGTCATGAACTCATGAAGATGCCCCTTTCGCTTTTTGACATGTAATGTCAATTGTTTTAAAAGTAATTAAAGCTCGAGACGAAACACCGCTCTTGATTTTATACTTTCCTAACTGTAATAGACAATTTCTAACGAAACAGTTTGGTATTCACCATTCGCTTTGTTAAGTTTCCTTTTGTATTTATTTTTTGTCGTCCATTACATTCTGAATAAGGGCTTAAACTATGGCGCTATTCAATTACCTACCTTTTTCACTGTAATGTTTTTTTTAGAAAACCGAACCTTATTACTTATTAGCCTGGTTTAAATAACATTATAAACAGCTTAATTGAAGTTATTTTGATCGACATATTTGATTATATTGTTGTTGTTTATACCATGTCGTCTTTTAGAGAATGAGACCTGCGAACTCATAGAACGAGAAATAGAATAAATAATCAAGGTATGTTAACATTTATATGATTCTTTTGCTTTATACAACAAGCCACCTGACCTACATAAACGTATACATAAAGAAGAAGATAAGCTATCCCTATAGCTATTATAGAAAATTAAAAGAAATCTACACAAAAAAAGGGAAGCCGGAATGTCTAGATATAGCGGTACAAATGAACTAGATTAGCCGGTCTGATACACCGTTAGCGACTCACGAGCCAAATTAATTATAGCCTGTAAATACTTCACAATAGGGCATACTATCGCAGACAAAGAGGACAATAGAATTAATGAAGCTATTAGTTATTACAAGTATTTTAGAGAACTAGTTAGAGTAACTCTAATGAGACGAAAAAGTATACCAGTGATGTTTCAAATGTCAGGCCCATCATAAAGAAATCGTTGAGTTAATATAACGCAATCAACCGAAGGAATATTTTTTGATGATCTTTCCAATGATAGAAAGATGTCGAATAAGTGCCTCGTTCGACTCAAAACTTGCATGGGTAGGACTGAGTCAGCCGGTCTTTCACCTCGTGACGACAATGTGATCATTGAGTACAACAATGAATTTGCTCATCCTACAAAAAGTTCAATCAGAACATCACAATCACAACGTTGTCTGTCTTCTAATGGTAACCGACTTAAGAATTAAATATCTTGAAAGAGTGACGAAATATTAGTTAGTTGTCGTTTTTGTTCACACGTGAGTCCCTATATCAATGGTCTAGATAGCCAGATGCAATCTAAACTTTTCCGTAACCATCCATTACAGTCTTTTCCTTCCTCTTTCCCTGATCGACAGCCGATAGCCGTCCCGACCCGTAACAAGTAATTACTCATAGGTGGCATATGTACTTGAAGTGAAACTCACAGGGCAAGGCTGCCCTAACTACTTTCGATAAGCATTAGAAATGATTCCTGTTTGTCACATGTGGAACCATATGTTTCACAGATTTTAACTTCAGATCGATTGCGGATAGTTCAATGTTCGAGCCCGTCAAATTTATATACTTACTCAAAGATGAATCAAATAATAAAGCAGTTGAACGTGGCTATTCAAAACATAACTATAATAAACTGTGAAGTTAGAAGATACGCGTATAAAAGTAACTTATACCTTGAGACATTCTACAAAATGGTCAATGTCTAGAGGCTGGCACTGACAACAGTTGATAGGAACATTCCTATATTTCCTATCTAGTATCT
Source organism: Epinotia demarniana (assembly GCA_945867215.1). Classification (NCBI taxonomy): domain Eukaryota; kingdom Metazoa; phylum Arthropoda; class Insecta; order Lepidoptera; family Tortricidae; genus Epinotia; species Epinotia demarniana. The sequence continues at coordinate 31,670,916 of OX244260.1, forward strand.
ATTATATCAGACATTGACGATGACGTGGCCTTGTGCTTATAGCATGTCAAGAGCATGATGTACCTTACCTAAACTGTGTTGTAAATGCTTGGCAAAATCAATCTTTTTACCAGGCTTTTGAAATTGTGTTACAAACCGGTTTTACTTGTATATCTCTCGCATCATCAGTAGCTGGACAATGACTACATACATATGCAATAAGAATAACTATAGTTAATCGCAAAGGCGTGCACGGATTTATGCGTTCTTTTAAGGAGCGCCTCTGATCTCATGCCATTCGTCTTAGGTTTAAGAACAATGACCTGTGCTAACCCGACTAAAGATCCTGTAGAATACTTTATTATGTTTGCGAGTAGGTATAATGGAGGCGCATCAGAAGATAATTCGTTTGCATTCAACGCTAAATACGTAGACTTCGAGAATATTTTCTTTCATTAAGGACATATTTTTAGCTCAAGTTTTAAATGTTTACCGTGTGATTTCCTTGAACTTATTTAACCTGTAACTAAGTAAGTAACAATGTAATCAAATCTTGCAAGTAGTTTTACATCTTAATTCATTAGTTGTATCAACTTGAAACTTTGCAAGTTGCTTCCATATGTATGATTTTTTTTTTATATGTTCGTCGACAAAACGTTTCCGAATTCCCAATTGCCATACGGTTTCGCTCATAAACTTCGTGAATATGGGCTCATGAAAAAGTATATATTTTGCATAAAAGCGACATTTTACCGGTCAGTGGCCATTAAAATAAACTTAATGATGCAACCGCAACTTTCACAAACCTAGAAGTATTGCCATTAGCGACGGTATATTATAATATGCGTTACTGCAAGACATAGTATGCAGATGATTTCGTTAAAGCTAATGTACTTTTGATATGTGTCAATTTATGGTGTCTGCCTTCTAACAACTCGAGTTAGTATTACATGGCACGTTACATAACAAGAATACATTACAAGCATTGTGCATAAATTAAGTCCAAATTATACATTCACGCCGAATCTATAGCTACTATTATACGCGAATTCGTTGGTACGTGCATAGTTGTTGTTCCTACTCGCAATTATAACATAGAGCAGTCAACATAATTTGCCAGTATTTAATCGATAGGTGACGTAATTATTATATTTAGGAGTAGTTAATCAATAATTACGTAAACTATTAGATAATGCAATCCTTATGCTTTAATCAAGTTATCTATAATGTTTGTTTTCATTCATCATTTGTCTCGTATTTATTTTTATCGTGAAACTTAAAATGACAATTGGATTTTTCGTATGCGTAGAGCCACGAATTATTTGAAAAATGTTGACACTTTTGTTAAAATTGGGTTGAATGATGTTGGGATAAGTTTATAATTATAACAGTTATTTACTATACTTACTACTGGGGGCCAAATATGGGTGTAGTGTGGACCCAAAATTTATTATTACTCCAAAAGAAAAAAAAACCGGCCAAAGCGTGTCGGGCGTGTTTCCGTAGTTTTTCGTCCGTCACAGTAAGTGTCCCCACTTAAGCGTTTAAAAAAATGGGCTATTTGTAACATTGAGTTGACAATGTTGACATATTAAGTACAGAACCCTAAAAGGTAAAGATGCGCGACTTTGAATGATACTAATTCGATTAGTCGATTATTATAATCATTCAACTAAGTCAACTAATTCGAAAATCATTCGTTTATTAGTAATACTTCTCGATCCGATCGCCCGCCCGAGTCGACTAATTTTGACATTAGTAGCTAATCTGATGTGCCCGAATGAATCGAACTTGACGTTGACATTAGTACATAATGTCACTGTCACTACTAACGAATCATTAGGTCTATCGGTGTCTGTATTTGAATATTTTACAATTAAATTCTAATGTTATTCCTTAATAAATACAAATCAAAATTGGTTAGTTGATTTCTTCTGCGCTGGTATTGGTATATTCTATATTCAATATCGAGTCTTTTAGGAAGAGAGGAATTGAGATAGCTATTGAAAAATGAAATGGAGGCTTTGAAGAAATTGAGTCATTTGAATCCGGTCTCAGCTCACTACAACCGATCCATCTACATGAAAACTACTTGCCGAGTGGCCCAAATAGAATAAAACCGAATGAAACTTGCTGTTAAAATTGTGAACTGGTAAATGTTTCATGATATAGCTAACTTAATCCCAATTTTTCAAAAATTTGTGTTCACCAGTTCGTACTTCGTTTGTTCTCTTAGCAGCATGTAATACGTAGGACATACTTCTTCAACTTCTTGTGTGTGGCTTTGATACATTCAGGTAGGTACCTCATCAATCGAGTATCTGAAGACAATTTAGAAGAGTTTTGGGCAGAAGTTGTGCAAGTCATAAATAAATATAGTTAAACTACACTTTAAGTATTATTCCCCTCCTTTATAAAAATCGTCCAACTCCTAACCGTTGAGTTGTACCTTCCATCATCCACCAACATGAACTGATGACTACCAGATGCTAATACCTGAATGGTTTTAGAAAAAACATGAAACACATAATATGTGCTTGTAAAATTTGAGGGTTGCCCTCGATTTCCCTGGGACCCCATCATCAGATCCTGACTTGGTGACAATGGAAACATCTCAGGAGTATCCATTTTCATATAAAAAAATATTTTTTTAAATCGGTCCACAGTTGACTGAGAGAGAAATCGGCGAACATACATTAAAAAAAAATACTTACAGTGAAACATAACCTCCTTCTTTTTTGAAGTCGGTTAAAAACGTCTGACTCGCTCCGGAAGCCCGAACAGTTAATCACCGTAACTAGAGCTCGCCCATCATTGATATAGTATGAACGGAGAGTCACGCTTACGGTGGTTATCGTTTGGTACTAGTAGCAACGATTAGTTGCAACTAATTAGTTGTCATCATTCGATTATTAGCATTAGTATACAACTAATTTCCAATTCGAATATTGATATTAGTAATCGCTAATTATTCGAATAGGCAAATCATTCGAAGTCGCGCATCACTACTAAAAGGCCTAAAAGTCCTAAAACCCTACAAGCAATACTTAGCAAACAATTTTATTATTAGACAACGAACGACCAATTAGACATACTGAGTAGTTCGCGAATGAGTGATTCAAATGAAGTACTTCACTTGGTGTCACTCTTTCGTTCACTAGTTCAGTTCGGATTCATATACTTCAATACTTCAGTATATCATTTAGAAAATTGGTAGTTAATTCTGCCTATTGATCATTGAATATGATTCGATTCGATGACATGAGTGATTTAATGTTATTTAATTTTGAATACGGCAAGTAACTCAATAGTTCATTGAAAGATACGCGTACGACTGATATGATATACTCAATCTAATCCATCTATCTATATCAACTGATGTAGGATGCACCTCTAGAGCTACTGAACTAAATTGAACTAGTGAACTAAAAGAGTGATATACTTCACAGTGAGCGAAAGATGCATATCAATCTTTTCTTTTTAGTGACTTGAGTGAGTTGCGCATGAGTACGACCAATGACAACTAAGACAATTCGAGCACGACAAATTTTCGACCTAATGTATGTATGTATGTAAAATTCTTTATTGTACATGGAACAGAACACAACAACAATACAATTATTAGTATTATTACAGGAATTATTACTAATGTATGGGCGCACCTGCTCCGACCACATTAAATCAGGAAAAATCTTAACACCGCCATGTACGATGTGAGCGTTCCGCGTACAGCGACATCTATCGGAAATTTAGTAAACTATTGCGCGCGAGCTTAAAGTATGGAAGATGATTTTTATGGGATAATTATTTTATTGCGTGAACCGATTTTCACCGTTTTTACTTTATTTGAAAGCACGTCATTGCATTGTGATTTTGTAGAAATAACAGGAACAATAAACACTTGCTTATACGGTTAAATTACAAACTTAGTTCAGAAATTAATTTGTATTTTTTTTCAAAACTATTCAACCTATCAAGTTCTCAATAGTTTTCCTAGAACTTTTTTATAAAGTTCTACTTTTGGGATTTTTTTCATATTTTTAAAACTTATGGTTCAAAAGTTAGAGGGGGGGGGGGGGGGGGGGACACATTTTTTTACTTCTGGAGCGATTATCTCTCTAACATATAAACATGATCAAAAATTATTTTACACGTGCAACTATCCCGCACTAGTGCGGAAAAGAGCACTTTTCGTGCATATGTCGAAACTTTAAAGAGCCATATTTATGTACAGTAAGACGTTGTACGATACACGTGCGAATAGGTAATTCGCATCTCGTGTCGATTTAAAACACTCCCTTCGGTCGTGTTTTAAATTATCACTACTCGTTGCGAATTTCCTATTTTCGGCACTTGTATCGTAAATTTATAACTATTACTAAATCCCTATTTATTTTCAAATACCTATCCAATAATATATCACACGTTAGGGTTGAAATGAAAAAAAAAACACTCCCCACTTTACGTATAGGGGAGGTACCATGAAAACATTTTTTCCACTTTTTATTGTACCACTTTGTCGGCGTGATTGATATACATATTAGTACCAAATTTCAGCTTTCTAGTGCTAATGGTTACTGAGATTATCCGCGGATGGACAGACAGACATGGCGAAACTATGTGCGTTCCTAGTCGACTACGGAACCCTAAAAAGGTAAATAAATATGCCTAGTGACGAAAATCCCATTCCGATATCTCAAAGACTTACGAAGCCACAACCGTTCTAATATTGCTTGTTAGAGAGAAAAAACGCTCGCAGATAGTGACGTCACAATCTGCGAGCGTCATAGTAAATGACAATTGTTTCATAATTATGAAGGCGCGTTTTGCGGAAAAGGGACAGAATACACCTCTTAAAACTTTGGACACTTATAACTTTGTGATTATTTATAACCTATTGCGTTGCTTTGTTTCTCCATTTGACTACATTTTTAATCTCTTTTCGAGAAAATATATTGATATTATTTTATTTAGTGCACACCCCTATACCTACTCACAATCAGTAGAGGTCTGTAGTACAAGGAAGATTTATGCAATTATGATAATACCTATGTATGCAAATGAACGATCACAATCAGCATAAACAGAGTCCTCCAAGATGTTATCTTGCATCTAAATACCGCTTTAAACACTGCAGTTTGTTTAAACTGACGTCGCGTCGGCCTGATAGCAGTATGGCGTTTCCAAAGCGCAAGGATTATGTACACAGCTGGGAAATTTTAGTTGAATTATCAAGGCTCTTTTTGTCAATTAACCCTGAGATTCTTCAATACTCGAATCATATTGGTAAAACCATGACTGACGCCTATTATAACTACCAAAGACAATGTGAACTCCTAATGTATTGCTGTCCGTAGGTCCGATAGTTCGAAAATTAGGGCAATGCAACCAATCATTAAAAACGCAACACACTGACAAGCGAAAGTGTAAACCACTCGTGCGCATCCAGTTTCTCTTATATTGTCGGGAAAAATCTACACGTTTTCATTTCGTTCAATAATTGATTGATTGACTGTCGCAGAGAGCGTGGTCATAATAGAAAGTGCGATATAAAAAAAACCTTTTGTAATGAAATGAACACTCAGTAAAAACCCTTTCCGAATAACGAACACGAACGAGCACTCGCGGCGTTGGCTCGATAAGCGATGAACACGACCGCTCGCGAGGCATAAAGTTGATCTACTGTCGTGCTGTTGCTGTGTTGCTCTACTCAGAAATTCAGCGCTTCAAGCGACTTAATTCTAAGTAGTAATTTCCATTAAGCAGCTCATGGTACAGCCTGGAAAGCGCTTACATGCATGATACCAACAACATTGGATCAAATGTAAGTATAAAATCACCTTTTGATGCGCTGAAGACACCTTCGAAGAAGTCTATTATTCAACGTTTGAGCATACTTACTGATCAGACTCGATATTAAGTAGGTGCCTCGTTGAGAAAAGACAATGGAGGTGGGAGGTCGGGACTCCTCTTTGTTCGAAATAAATACTGTTCTTTAGTTATAAATTAATCATTTTTCTACTTATTAAAACAAGGCCACATATTTATTCAACGAACAACAAAGACTATACCTACTAGAGAGCTTACAAGCAGTCGGAATACATTTTAATAAGGGAAACTCGGATAGAAAACGTAGCCCCTTGACGTTACACAACAATGTATTCAAATTCAAAACAAATGCAGTCAATTCACAAAACATATACTATACATAGCATAGCTCTTAATATAGATAGCTTAGCGGTGTTTCAAACGTGTCTGCCATAGCAATTACGTTGTCTTTTGAAACGTCTTAAGGACGCGTGCTTGGCCTGCATTCCATACAATTATCCTGAGTTTAGAATACTTATCGATGGACAGCCACTTTGAAGGCGCCTTCGCATTTTAATTGAAGTTGACGGCAGGACAACTGATCGATGCTTCATTTAAAATATCGGCCAAGTGCGTGTCGGGCCACGCGCAGTGTAGGGTTCCGTAGTTGCCTGTCTTTCTTAGTTACATCGACACGCGCACGCCAACTAAATGGTTGCGTCGGCCGAATTTGTACGAAAGTTTTCTAACTAAGTACATTTTAAGTTGGTCGACTATTACTCGGTTACTAGGTAGTTATGCCTACTTAGCCGTGATAGTTTTCCTTTTAAATTCATTATATGTACTACTGCCACGATTTTTTTCAGATTCCCAGTAGCAGCCATTTAGCCAGCATTCGAACAAAAATACCCACACTATGGGTTTAACGAGAAAAAAAAATTACATCCCCACTTTAAGTGTAAGTAGCGGAGGTACCCCAAAAAAAACTTTTTTACAGATTTTATTCTTCTGTTTTGTCGGCGTGATTGATTTATATACCCATGCCTAATAACAGTTTTCTAGTAGTAATGGTTACTGAGCTAAGCCGAAACAGACGGACAGATGGACATGGTGAAACTATAAGGGTTCCTTGTTGACTACGAAACCCTAAAAACGAAAACTGTAGTCTATTGGCACGCGTTTATAATGACCAAGTTCCTTCTGCGATAAAGAAAAGTCGTTAGTTTCGAATAAGTTCGCGATAACGATAACACAATGTGTCACTTGGCAGCTACAGGCACGTTTAGATATTGCTATTGCTATTGCTATGGCCTTGTCTCTTCGCCAACTGCAAATATCAGATCTATTTACTAAAGCGATTGTTTTGGCAGCAATGCCAAAGAATGCACTTCGCTACCCGCGTCCATGTTGCGCAAGTATTTACATACCTAGAATATTTTAATGAAGTAACTTTGACTATTGCTTTGGAGAACATAATGTACTATTGGTTTCAACATACCTACGTTTTACCTAATACCGTAATAAATGCGGAAATTCTTGAGTCGATTGGAAAATTCTTTCCGATATCAAGATTGTCAGTGCTTATTTGAGAAATTAAAATAACGAATTAAATATACCAGGATTGTGTGATTAGTAAGTACTTACATTTCCGGATACGAGGTCCTGCAATTACTTGTATAAAAACCTTACAGGACATGGCAAATTAATTTTAACAACTCAAGTTAGTATCTAGTCCAGAGATCTAGTCAACACTGAGATCAAAAATATCTCTGCACAGTATCATCTATGCATTGAAGTATTTGTATTACTTTTTAACGTGTCTAGATGATGTCATAAGTAAACGTGATTTTATGTTTAAGTGAATAAAAAACCGTATTGACAGTGTGGATTGTTTATATTAGATTGACACTTACTGTCTAGATTTATGTTACAAGACTACCTACTAACATAAAAACCTGCGACACGGAGTTACACTCATAAAAACATAGACTCAGATTAAACAGAGATACTAGTCTGGTCTATGGTTTGTTTAAATGCATAACAAAAGACCGCCGTACAAGTACATTTCCGTGTACTTGTTCCAAAAATGCAATTTATGTGCTTAAGTGTGTTTTGTCTGCATATCTATTGGTTTAGGAAGCGGCAAATAGAATTTAGGTTACACATGTGAATGCAGAGCCTTGTGCAGCTATTAGTGTTAAGTATGCACATATATAAGTACTTAGGACTTAACACTTGTGTTGTACAAAGTGGGTGTTTAGCGAGGTGATTGTAGACTTTGACGTCAAACGAGTTTCGTATTGTGGGGCGGCGATTGCAATTTTAATTTTCATGGTAATTTCAGAAGAACAATACCTAATTATATTCATTAGGTAAATCATAAGTAGGTAGTTACTTATTTCTTCTTTTAGTTTTTATTTTTGTAAGACAGACCAGATATTTCACATGTGTCAGATTGTTGCCTTTCGACAATGAAACAATACCTAATACCTAGGATTCCTATGAACTTTACTACGACTACCTATCTCAGCTTGCGTTGGACATAAACCTAGGCGTATTTAGTCTATATTTTTTTCCGTAGACTAAAATGACAACCACAAATGTCAAACGTAGAAATAATGTGACCATACAAAACAGTGATATCGGTTTGTGAATAACTGATAAAATATTGACGTAACTTTAGATTCAAAATAAACAATAAATAAAATCTACCCACAAAATGATACGAAATAAACAATAAATAAAATTTACTCACTACTAATGTACTCAAACATTTAAAATGACATTGACGTATCACCGACCTGACGCGACGCCATTTTGGTTTACGTATTTGGCATTCGTTATTTTACTCGTATAGTGATCGGATGTTTTCAGTGCGTGTTCTCTCGTTTTTAGCACGTCACGGATTATCCATTAATTGTGTTACAGACGCTTAATCAACAAATATAAGCACCTCCCAATCGTTTATTTTCGGTTAGTACTGGTTGTAGCACATCACTATTTATAAGACGTAAAAAACTAGCAATACATGAAATGTCATTTTAGTCTACGGAATAAAAAAATAGACTATAGGGTTCTTATTCGCGAAAATATTTAAATTTTAATAAACAAATGTGCCTATTTTCTTTCTTCTATACTGTAACCCATTATTAAATAGTCCATCACCAATTAATAATTCTTACTTTTTCTGAAGCAAAGTTCATTAGTTCGAATGATCGCAGATCCCATCAATAAATCTCAGACACCGTGGTATTTTAATTTCCAAGTTATTTTAAGAAAGCCAGAAAGACAATAGGTGGATAACAGGCTACTGATAGTTGCAGGCATATTTACAGAAACTATTTATGGAACTTTAATTGTTGTGTTTCTGTAGAGATATGGAGAGGCAGAATTAATGAGTAGGGAGCATCAGTCTGCTTTACCCCTTCCTCCCTGACATCTAAAACTATTTTTGTATTGTTGTGCTTGTTATAAATTGAAAAGAAAGCCACAAGTATTGAGCATAAAAAACGATAGAAAAACTTTCTCATACTTAAAAGATACAAAATATTAGAGGAAGGCAATATATAATCTTACGCAAACCGATTTCCCTCCCCCTTCCAAGCTGGAGTTTTTCCAGCGGCAAGGCGAGGCGAAATTTAAATTATCGCTGATAAGTTTTTAAGGTTCCATACCCTAAAAGGCACTCAGGATCACTTCATTGTCCGCCTCTTTGTTTTTCTGTCGGCCTGTCACGATCCTTTTCAGGATTGCGTGGAGGCCTCCCTCCACATTGCAAAAATTCTTTCACCATTAATCGAATGAACCATATTTAATCCCGCGGTTTCGCTATTGCATTACGCGGGCGCGGTTTGTGCTCATCATACAAATATTTGCTTTTACTGAGATTATTATAAAAATAGGCTAGGCACGCCGCGCCGTCGAATTAAGTATTGAATACTCAGTAAGCTCCGTCTCCGTAAATAAGAGCAAAAGCATGTACCTAGTGCTCCAAATATTAAATAATTTATAAGTATAACCAAGAATGAACGAGGAAAATACTGGTCATTAAAAATGCAATCAGAAATAAAGAAACAAAAATGCACGAGTGTCCTCGCTTTCGGACGTAGCGGGACCGTTCCGCTTTCGTTGGCAGAAATAGCCGGGCCGGCCGTATGGTTGCCCGCGTGTCGCCGTTTCCGGGAGACGATAGGGTTGACGGGCGATAACGGTTCACAAGCCTCACCGGGCTGAAAGGGCTTACGTGAATGTAATTACGACGACATCAAAGCGGTCCTGCGGCCGCAGTTGCATACGAATTTAACCGTGGTCAATGATAAAGTAAGTGCTCTCTCTGAAGTTGTGTACATGAAGATATCTCATTTATTTTGCTGTCGCATCTTTATCGTGTTATTGCAAATAATATACATTTTGAGAGAATAGGTAATATATGTATTAATGGAATTTAGCGTAATTAAATATGTTTTTGAATACGTGTATGATTTAAAAAAAAATATCTTAAATGTCTATCAAAACACATTGGGTTTGACGGCTGAATATTTTTTATTCAAACATTTTGACAACCCTGGTCAAGGAAATGATAACATAGTGTGTTTAAAGCAAGTTTCTAATTTAGCTAACAGCAGGCGCGGGACACTCCCCGATTTACGTTCATCGCTACAAGTACATGCCGGTGCCCCAACGTTGGGGAACCGGCATCTACTTGTAACGATGAAAGTCGACGACGTCAGAGGGCCATAGATCTTAATGTTTTGGCTGAGAAAAAAGCGCCTTTTGTTAAGATCAAAGGAGTGTCCCTTCTGTACTTGTCTAATAGTTACTCGACTCAAAAGGGTTTTATTTCCTTGTAGATTAATATAGGATGATTATCCGTTTGAAAGGCAATTATTAAGAGGAAGCAAAACGTTACCGAATCGACGGAGCACTCGCTAGACCTGTTTAACAGTCTTTATTTAATCGTTACATCTCTTGCATCATATCTGCACCTGCGATAAAGCCATAATACTACCAATAAAAAATGTACTCTTGTCTCGGAAAATAAATGAAATGGGACGGCGAGGCAAGCGAGTGCCATACATTGAAAAGCCTTGATCGATACAAAGATTGTGCGCTCACATGACCACGACGTTAATCGATTTTTGCTGTGGTGATATTAATATTCTCGAAATGTAAAGTAGATACTGTACATTTAAACAGACTGAATGCTCCAAAATACAGATGTCAGTGGAGAACATTTGTCTCAGACAACTCCACTATGTGTTGGCCATTCACGTCTCCTAACAAAACTGTTGTACGAGTAGGTAACGACATTAAATTACTTCCCGTGCATAGTTAAAGGACTGCAGAGACTGCCATTACGGCATTAGGGATGGTGACACAAAATAAAAGAAACAATAATGTTGAATTTTCTCGAAAGATGATTCAAAAGATAGTGATATAGTCACAGAGAATAAACCGTCACGGGTCCAAGGGTTTTCTCTCTCGGTCGTTAGAAATATTTATTGCGTTCTTTCCTTCGGAGTAACAATATAATTCGATTCCACAACCCTATTCAATAAGCAATATTATCCAATAATATAATTCCAACAGAATCTTGATAACTATAATATAGACTTTATGGTAGTTCCAAAACGTTCGTCGGGTTATCCTATCCCGTGGAACCTTCGAATGTTAACGCTGGCTTGCCGTGCAAACATCGCATGATGCTCGTTCAGAAACCGGTCGCAACCCGAGTAAAGAAACCGCAACCGGCCACCGGCCACCTACCGATCGCATTTTTGCGAGAAATAAGATACGATTTTATGCACGGTTCATTGTTTCAGTCTCGAATTGGAGCGACAGTGCGGTCAGTTATTTTATTTAACGAACATGTTCGATGCACTTACATGGTAACGTGAATATTTCAAAATGTGTACTACCTTGTTATACCTCATGCATACAGTCAGTAGACATCAGAATATTATTATTATTAGGTACCTACTAAGTAAATATTGAGAACGATTGTCAAGAGTGTTATTACATGAGCATCACAAAAACTAGAAACTGATTAGGTATTTCTTGTGTTAACAAATTGACTCAAATAATTTACTTTAACAACAATCTAATATCTCATACGGCGTAGTAGCACTTTTCGGAACTAGCCCTTTACGTATGTACGATTCTCACCGAACGGGCCGGGCCGGAGCGCGCGGCCTGCGCCTTTTTTGCAAGTTGCCAATGAAGGAAGCTTTAATATAGACGTTAAATTTCATATTTGAATGTACTTGCGCCCGGTCGGCTCCGCGCGGACGTGGACGGCTGTGCTCGGCTGTCGTCACATGTGGTCGGGTTCGTCCGGTTTTTGCCTACTGCACTCTATTAAAACGCTCGCGCACCCGTTGCGACGCGGCGCCAGGCGACCCGGCGCGGCCCGTTCGGTGGGAATCGTACATTAGACTTGTGATTCCAACAGCGACTGTTCAGTTTAGTAGTTGTGTACTAACCTCTGATGTCCCGCTGCAGCGCGGGCGCCAGCGCGCCGCCGGCCAGCGCGGCGTCCAGCAGGCTGACGTTGTCCCGGCAGCGCGTCTCCAGCTCCGTCTGTGCACGAAAACACTTCATTCGCTAAAGTCCGTCAACTCCGTCGCATCGTAAGAGCGCATTTGCTTAAAAACCGCGTATCTGGGCCAGCATATTTAAAAACAAGAACAGAGTAACATAACTTTTTTTTATTACTGGTATGTGGTTGGATTTCGATTATTTTGCCTTACTGCGAGTTAATATCGCGCTAAAAATCTAGTGGTAGTGAAAATCTTTCGATGCGACTTCAACCTGCCCTGTAAATCCAAAGGTTGTGTTCATGTATTAATTTTTTTTATATTTACAAACGTTTACAAAATATGTAGGTTCTTAAATGGATGTACAAAGCAGCATTCTAATTCACATTGCGTATGCCTACTAGCTGTGCACGTGACAAATGAAGACTTTTAACAAAAAGTACCAATAGAAAATAGCCAAGTAATTAATAAGTACAATCCAACTAACTCACTTTTCCACAAATCCTTATCTTCTTTAGCAAAAGCAGCACTCACATTTTCATCATCCAGTTTTATAATGAATTCAAGTCACATGCAATTATTATCACAATTCTTTGATCATGCCAATTAAAACCATAAGGTAAATTAAATCTTACGAGGTATGTAGTTACGACATAATTATAAACTAGTGAAACCAAAAGTTACATGAGACAACATGTCTAATCTAGTCAAAGAAAGGAAATGCCGAACATTAGGAAAGCATGTAGGAAAACCCAAAACAATTTAGAATTTAAAAAATTGCCGTTGATACCTCATCGTGCGAGAATGCAAAGAAATATGTACTCTGACTGTTGATAGAGAAGGGTGTTAATTGACTGAAACTCCATTTAATTTTCGAACCGACACGTTTATTCCTCTTAAACTTTTACACAAAAATAATCACTTTATTGTTTTAACATTATGTAAAAATTAAACAATTATAATCAATTAACAGCCTAACCCTATTCAACAAGTGGTTAACTATCTTTACATGATTATACTGAGAGATATTGTGGAGTTCAGTCAATAATATGTTATTTACAAAATAAACATCTACAGCATTATACAACTGATAACAACCAGACGCGGGCGTTAGTTTTACTAACTAAGCGTACAATTATATCACTCAATGACAAGAATACGCTTCCTAAATGAGGTAAACCATAAATTAAAATAAATTAACTGCTCATCGCCACCATAAAATACCCGGCGATATTCAAGCGCAATTTCTTTCTCATTTCAGAACTGATTTGAAAACGCCAAATGTAACTGTTGTTAAATTGACTTTTCAATACATTCAAACGTTTTATTGCCACTGGTAACCCCGAATGATTCTTATCGAAGCTTTCTGTACTAATAGCAGAATACGTGCCTAAGAGATTATTTGATTTATATATGAATATTATAATACGAAAGATATACCTAAGTTTTGATAGAAACCTAGCACCGAGTTATCACCACCAAGAAAATGAGGATGGTTTAAAGAGAAAATAAAAGGCAAGTTAGTAAAAAAATGCACAACACACATCACACTGAAAACAAACTGTTAGTAGAAGATGAATAAACAAATAAAGGGTTGAAAATTCAAACAAAACTCATGATAAGACAGTGTCACATTAAACAGCTATTGACAGACTACGACAAGTACTGGTTTGTACTTTAAAAAAAGTTAGCATTCATTCAAAGTGATACTGCCCTTGTAAAATGATATTTATAATAGATTAATTAGTAATTATGTTATGGTATTTTTCATGTGTCATGAAGCAAGTGACAGCCGTCAACTCAATACGTATGTTAAATTTACGGTTATAAACTGTACTGAGACTTTCGTAAAACTAGTGCCTATGCCAAATCCTGGGATTAGGTGTCAGAGCGGACCCCGGGCTCCTTTAGGGGCATTACCGGGAATAACGCTAGGAGGATGATGATGATGAAACTGTACTGAGACAACTTCAGTCACCTAAACCATGTTATATGAACAAAAGTGTAGTAATTAAATAGACGCACCGATTGTCAGTTTTATATGGTAAAAACTTTCATAAATGCCTGTAATTTGTACAAATTTTTTCATGATATTTCTACGCCCGCTGTTCACGAATTGGCTATAATCTTATATCTTATTTGAATACGATAAACGCTACGCTTCAAACACTAGCACAACGTTATTCGAGACATAGAACTGCCTACACCTGACAATCGCCGCGTACTTAATACGAATACTTACATAAATAAGGATAAATATCACACATGCCCAAGCCAAATGTCATTGAAGATGTATGTAAACTATTACTAGGATGGAGAAGGCGGCGACAGCGAGGCAGAGCCGCGCGCGCAGGCAGCCGGGCCGCCGCGTGGCGAGGCACGAGGCCAGCTCGTCCTCGGCCTCCGTGAACCTACTATCTAGATCGGTATCGAATTGGGTCCTTACGTAGTCGAACGCGCGGAGCAGGTCGGGCGACGCCTCATGCCGGGCCATCGTGGCCTCCGCCGCGTCCAGCTGCGCGCTCGACCTCCGCACCAGCGAACGGACTTCCTCCGACTCCGAGTCCGAATCGCCGCTCCAGTTCCTCCTGCTGTGCTTTTTGGGGCTCGACATGTCATCCTCCGAATCCACATTCTCGGTGGAGCGGCGGCGCAACTCCGACAGGGCGACCTTCTGCAGCTCCGTTTCCACGTTCTTGTCGAGGTTCCTCCGTCTCCTGCCCAAAGAGTCGAGTATGTCCGGCCGGTTGTTGACCTCTGTGTACTCCAAGGAGCTGTTGACCTCGTCGCTGGTCATGTTCGAGCTGTGCCGGCGGCGGCTCAGAGCCTGCACGTTGAGCAGGTCGAAATCGGGGGACCGTTTGTTACTTTTACGGTCACTCTCGGAGGGCTTGCGGCGGCGGATGCCGTCGTTGCTCTCGATGCTGGTATTGTTTCGGGATCTCTCGAGGCTGTCTAGGAGGGTTTTTTTGCGTTCGGCGCTGGACATGGACTTTTTGGGTTTCCTGGGCGGCGTCCCGACGGGGGAGCGGGTGGCGCGCCGGTGCCGCGGCGGCTCGCGGCGGCGGCCCGGGCTGGCGCGCTCGGGCTGCGCGGACAGGCTGGAGCAGCAGTCGGACTGCGAGTCGAGGAAGGCGCGGTAGTCGTCGCCGAACTCGAGCAGGCGCCGCGCGGCGTCAGAGTCGGGGGCCTCGGAATAAGGCTCCGAATTGTATTTTTCCTGGGGAGAGATAGTTGAAAGTAACTACTACATACATCTATAGAGATATTGCATGCGAGAAGATCTGTATGAATGAGTCGTATACTACTAATTTATAGGTCTATTTCCGCGACTAAATGAACTTGCATTCCTCTAAGTGCGAAGTGAAATTAAACATTAGGTACAAACCTGTTGTGTTTAATTTCGTTTCGCAAAGATACATTAGACACTTACAATGCGATTAAAGACAAACATTTAATCCTAAAAATTAAATATCTAACTGTTTTTAAACGTTGCAACGTAATAACTCCCAACGTACCTGATAGAAATCCCAAGCTTGCTCCGAAAAAGAACTGTGCTCCTCCGTGCCCGCAGTCACACTTTTGTCTATATCAGAGTCCTTGTCCATGCTGAGGTCCCACAGTTGATTGGGATCGCCTAAGCTCAGGGCTAGGAACGTTTTATCCCGGTCTGTGCTCCTAGCTATCCTGGGTCGGACAAGGCCGCCCGCAGGTCCGATCTTAAAACTGGGCGCGACCACTTCTGGTTCGTTCTGCTCTGGGATGGCGTTGTCCTCCCGCGAGGAGATGTGCGTCTTCTCTATACTCTTGCGCAGGTTGGCGATGGTCGCGAGCTGCTGTCTGATGAGTTCCTCGTCGCTGTCGTTGCCGGAGGTCGATGTTGTGTCGGATCTGAAAATTTTGAAG
Source organism: Epinotia demarniana (assembly GCA_945867215.1). Lineage (NCBI taxonomy): Eukaryota > Metazoa > Arthropoda > Insecta > Lepidoptera > Tortricidae > Epinotia > Epinotia demarniana. The sequence continues at coordinate 31,687,145 of OX244260.1, forward strand.
TGGTTTAATGGGTATTTTGGTAAAACGAAATGTCGTCATTAATTCGACTTTTTTTGTAAGATTATTTTTTGTTGAAAGACTGTTGAGTGACCTCGAGCTCGCAGCTGAGCCCGCAGAAGGACAGGTTCTTGACGAGGCGGTCGCGGCGCGCGGCGTTGTGCCGCCGCAGCTTGACCCGCAGCCAGCACTGCTTGTACTAACCTGTGCTTCTTGCTAGTGGCAGGGTCGCTGGCCGTGCTCCGCTCGTGCTTGTCCTCGTGCTCGCGGCTGAGCCCGCAGAAGGATAGGCTCTTGACGAGGCGGTCGCGGCGCGCGGCGTTGTGCCGCCGCAGCTTGAGCCGCAGCCAGCACTGCTTGTACTAACCTGTGCTTCTTGCTAGTGGCAGGGTCGCTGGCCGTGCTCCGCTCGTGCTTGTCCTCGTGCTCGCGGCTGAGCCCGCAGAAGGACAGGCTCTTGACGAGGCGGTCGCGGCGCGCGGCGTTGTGCCGCCGCAGCTTGAGCCGCAGCCAGCACTGCTTGTACTAACCTGTGCTTCTTGCTAGTGGCAGGGTCGCTGGCCGTGCTCCGCTCGTGCTTGTCCTCGTGCTCGCGGCTGAGCCCGCAGAAGGACAGGCTCTTGACGAGGCGGTCGCGGCGCGCGGCGTTGTGCCGCCGCAGCTTGAGCCGCAGCCAGCACTGCTTGTACTAACCTGTGCTTCTTGCTAGTGGCAGGGTCGCTGGCCGTGCTCCGCTCGTGCTTGTCCTCGTGCTCGCGGCTGAGCCCGCAGAAGGACAGGCTCTTGACGAGGCGGTCGCGGCGCGCGGCGTTGTGCCGTCGCAGCTTGAGCCGCAGCCAGCACTGCTTGTACTAACCTGTGCTTCTTGCTAGTGGCAGGGTCGCTGGCCGTGCTCCGCTCGTGCTTGTCCTCGTGCTCGCGGCTGAGCCCGCAGAAGGACAGGCTCTTGACGAGGCGGTCGCGGCGCGCGGCGTTGTGCCGCCGCAGCTTGAGCCGCAGCCAGCACTGCTTGTACTAACCTGTGCTTCTTGCTAGTGGCAGGGTCGCTGGCCGTGCTCCGCTCGTGCTTGTCCTCGTGCTCGCGGCTGAGCCCGCAGAAGGACAGGCTCTTGACGAGGCGGTCGCGGCGCGCGGCGTTGTGCCGCCGCAGCTTGAGCCGCAGCCAGCACTGCTTGTACTAACCTGTGCTTCTTGCTAGTGGCAGGGTCGCTGGCCGTGCTCCGCTCGTGCTTGTCCTCGTGCTCGCGGCTGAGCCCGCAGAAGGACAGGCTCTTGACGAGGCGGTCGCGGCGCGCGGCGTTGTGCCGCCGCAGCTTGAGCCGCTTACGCCGCAGCCAGCACTGCTTGTCGGCGGCTTCCACGCACGACGTGCACGCCTCCGTCATGGTGTTCGTGCTCGACACGTGACCCTGAGTTCCGAAATAGTTTTACAATCACCGAAACGAACCACAATGTAATCGGCAAGCCTCTCATTTTGATGTCAGCTATGCACAGAATTTATGATTTGGACCGAACCCCACTCGGGTGAAAACAGAACAAACTATTTTTTCACCAATATGCTCAGAAATGTGCGCTTTACTGTAGCAAAAATAGTAGGTTCGTGAAATTCCTCGTTACCGACGACCGCAAATTTAAAAAGTTAACAGTCATCACAGTTAGTACCGCAAATATAAGTTACAACGATGTACCTGCGCAGAAAACATTTTTTGAAAACATTTTAACCATTCATAAGGCAGCGCGTTTGCGCGGGTAAAACTTTCAATGGGCCATAATTTTGCGCGCGATGCCGGCAGCTCCGGCGCCCGCCATTTTGTCTGGCGCCATGAGCGGGAAAGCACGAATTCTCCTGTCATTGCTATTGTACCTTACGTATAGTAGTAGTAGTAGTTGATATAGTTAGACTGGTTATTAATGTATGGTTGTCTCTTTCGAACTATTGCAAGTTGGTGTGACAAATTGCGCCCGTTTGTAGTGGGCTTAAAGTTTTCCCGCGTTTTCTTTTTTTTAATTGTCATAGACGAGCTTACTTTTGTAAGTGATCGAATCCAAGTGACGTCTCAAATAGTTTTTAATTACGAAATAATATTCCTGGATTCTTATCTGTTTTCGGATTTGGCTCGCTTCATCCGACAAAATCAACTCATTCACGAATTGCTATTTCCCGGCCATTGCAGTAATGAACTATAGCTTGATATGAGACCTATAGCTAAGATCAAATGTTCACCCCCGTAAACTCTTTCATTGCATACATGGTTACAAAAAACAAACTAGTTTAACAATATAGGATAGAATCTGTAGTTGACTGCATCATTGCGATCATCGTAGAGGTGATTTAAACCAAGGCTGTTTTATTCAATAAGTACTTTTAGTAGGTAGCTGTAATAAAATAGTTATTTCTCAACCGAAACATATTACACCAACGTTATGACAACTAAATAGCTTCTTGTTGCATGTAGCCGTTCAACAATTAATTATTTCGGTAGAAATTTGTAAGCTCGCCTTTTATGAGATTTTCGTTCGCTGGCTTGGAGCTTTAAGCTTTAAACAAATTATCGGACGCGGCTGACGGACGCGGCTCACAGCCGGTATCTAGATAATAGGGAGGCGAGGTAGCTAAATGGCGTAATTCAACGGCGCCGTCGAGACCTATCAAAATCGAAAGATCAAATAATTTCGAAAAGAAAAGCTCGTATGGTAAAAGCCATTTTAGCGGTGGGTTTGGCGTGTACGGTTTTTCAAAAATGTTAAAAAAAACAGTTCTCGAGCGCGACAGATATTCATACTACGTATGCCCCAAGCACAGAATAAGTAATAGTACAAGTACAGAAATTGCACTTCCTAGCAAAAACGACGTTTAGGCAAAAGAAACGTGCCTACTCTGTGCATCTCTGTCTATCGTATAACTTGTATTCATTCTCACACAGCACGTGTAGTGCTAGGGCTGTCACGCCAAGAATACATCAATGAAGGCAAAAAATGCTCACCAGATGTGGCTTTAGTAAAGTGAACCGATATTAATTTAGTACATGCTTACTTCACATACAATGTATGTCAGCGTCATTATGAATAACACCACACATAAATAAAATTGATCTGCCACTTCTCTATTCTCTAATAACTAATTCAATTTAACTTTTGAAGTTTTAAGGACAGCATGGAGGGCTTTCTGTGTTCATGTTGACCCATGAAAAGGCGCACTTTCAGAGCAAGTGCATTGTAAAATATATATTCAAACCAGTCTTTCATTTTGAAGTAAATTGCAGTAGGTATCCCGTTAAAAGTATAGGTAATAAATAATAAGTAACATGCATTTGTATTGTTTTTGTACATTGTACTGTACCTTACATCTTCATAATGTAAAGTAGGTACCTAATAAAAAAATAAACTTATCGTTCACAATTTGCGGGCAGATTAAGAAAAGATAATCCAACGTCCTTTTGGGCATTTTATAAACAGCCATAAACTGAGCAGCTGTGGCGGTTTGTTGATTTTTACATGTTTTAAAAAATTATGTTACTTATAATTATAAAATAACACGTTGTTACGTTCGTTCGTCACGTTCAAGTCGACGGCGGCGGCATGTCTCAACACGCACGTGTGCTTGCTCGCGCGGTGCCGGCCCTCGACTGACTTGGAACCTGAGGTTCCGCGACCGCTAGGTTATTAACGCGCCGCGCCCCACCCACTGCAAGCCTCCTGCCCCAAGTGCCTCTGATAACAACGGTATAATAATCTGCCGGTTTGCGTGGTGGGGGTAGGCATATAAAGTAGTCAAAAATGCAAAAAAAAAATTTACTCGAGCGCGTCAGATTTTCGGAAGGGGTGTTAAGTAGGCCTCAAGGAAGCTCCCTTTAAAAAAACTGACGATTTCGGCGTGACGATAAGTTACGATGAATTTTTGAAAATGCAAAAAAATAAAGTTTTTTTGAAATACTCGAGCGCGTCAGATTTTCATAGGGGAGGTTTATCTCGGTATCCTGAAAGCATATTTTCTTAAACTGACAAAAATGTTGGTGGGTTCTCTTAATCTGACCGAAAAAGGTTTTTTGGTTTCTTGAATTCTATTGAATAATATACATACATGAATAAAACTGACAGATGAAGTTTCACATTTTGACATCTAGTGTCAACGTCAAATGTGACGTATTCGTTCAGAAATCATTCGAATTCAATACGCGGTAAATTTTAAGTTTTGTGACAAGATGAATTTGAAGTCCTTTTAAAAGGTATGAGGGCGTTAAAAAGTTAAAATTGTCATTACGCTTTGGCCGGAACCACTACTCATGCGGAGACCATCTGATAGGTCATTGGGCGGCAGGAGGTTATTTAAACTTTTTTTTTGTAAAATGTATCGTTCGAGACTTATATGCCGCAACGCGTTTTTCGGAAGACGAAATGGCTCCTCCACACTTCCGGTCATGCGGAAACCGGCAGATTTTGTATTTTTAGTAAGTTTTAGATTATATTCTTCAAAAAAAAAAAATCGCGCTCGAGAATGCCGGATTAACGTTTTTTTTTTACAAGTTCGCGACACTATAACTCGGCGGCGTCAAGGACTTATCGTCAGAATAGTTAAATTTAGTCTTAAAACACTAAAAGCAACCCCCAATATCTTCATCTGACGCGCTCGAGTATTTCAGACTATCGATTTTTTTTTACTAATCTGATCGTCTATCCTAGGCGCGCGTCACTATATAGAGCTAAATACTTTACAAGGTTGTTCTATTAGGTCTAAGGTATCTCTCATATCTTAAACTGCCACGCTCGAGTATTACCGAAAATTCCCCTATTCGCCTCCCTAACTATAATGAATACATACTGAATTGTGCAAACTATCGGACGTAAGCCGTGGACGTAACCTTGAGCGTTCGAATGTCCGACAGAAATTTGGCGCGCTGGATCCCGTTAGACTGTGGACATTTATCAGTCGCGGCCGTCAGCCGCGTCCGATAATTTGTTTCAAGTTTTACTGTAAAGTCCTTTAAAACGCATAAGAAATAAAAAACTCCTGGTACCCTAAGTAATTCTGACATTTGACATACCTAATAAATAAACCGACTTAATACAAATTGGATAAGTTTGTTAACCTTAACCATAATTTCATTATCATTTAGTTACAAAAATTACTCCACCACCAAGAGAAAATATAATTTCATTATCCGAAACTTTTGTGTTCAAATGTTAGTACCTTACACGATTGCTAGATGTCGCTATATGACACAAAAAAGTGCTCCAGTAGGGTTGCCATGCTCGCGGTAGCGTGAAAGTGTTATTAGACGATTTGAAAGTGCTTGTTACTGGGCCTACTTGAATAAATATAATTTTGAGTTTGAGTTTGAGTTAGACGATGAAATTATTCAAGTCTGTGAGGCGACGTAGTGTGAGTAAATAAAAAACAATAGGTAATGTGCTTGTTTGCAGAGCAGTATTTTTTCTCGAAGAAAGTCGATATGCCAAATCTAGCATCGTTTATATGTGGTTAGGTCCTTTTCTAGTGTACAATACCTGCACAGTATTAGAGCTGCCCCGCAGCTTAGAATTAGAGTTGGCCGGCGTGACCCGCTGCGGCGAGGCGAGCGTGTTGAGCGCGGACTCGGAGATGGACATGATGTGCGACATGGCCGCGGCGGCGGTGGGCGTGGCCGCGAGCGAGGCGGCCGCGCCGCTCAGCTGCGATATGCACGACACGGACCACGGCCGCGCGCTGTTGCCGGCCCGCTTCTTGCGGAGTTGCACCTTGGGAGGAACGTTACACCTTAGCCGGTGGGTTCATGTGTTAGTGGAGCGGAGCGCATACACTAACAAATAATAGTACATTACTGCAGAGGCCGTGAAGTAAGGGATTGCTGGACGAGCTTTGGGGTAGACGGCCGAGTCGTAGACGAGGCCGGATACAACGAGTCCAGCAATCCCAGTTCCGGCCGAGGATTGTATATGTATAGTGCTTTTCTCAAACAATGTGAGGAAATATTAAAATAAAAAAAAACCGGTCAAGTGCGAGTCTGACTCGCGCACCGAGGGTTCCGTGCAAACTAACAATTAACTCAAGGTAAAGTAAAAGTCCCAATATATTTGTTAAATTACTTATTTTAACCCAACACAATAGAATTCAATTTCAAACAACAGTAACCTTTACACCAAGACAATTGAATCGCGATCTTTTTTTGACCTGCTATTGAAAATAATATACGCGTCCCAATCCCAACCCCATTAATTCTAGAAAAATCTTAACAGCGCGAATGGGGTCAGCGCCATCTATCGGCCCCATTTGGTACTAACGTGCAAGGGCAATCGGCTTAGTATGTATGTTGGTCTTTTAGCGATTATTGTTTATCACGTGAACTGATCTCGATTATTATTGTTTTATTTGATAGAGAGTACTTCTATTTATAGTTTTATAGGAATTTCAAAACAAAAAAAAATTATAAAGTTGATTAAATTGCAAATCTAACTAGGAAATGATTTTTGAAAATAAAACAAATAATATGCTAGATACAGAAAAAAAAAACTTTTCCCGTAATATATATGTTTATCTTAATCACAAGTAATTATTTCAAATTTTTCGCTTGAATAACTTCGGAGATAAGGGGGGGGATGGTATTTTTTTTTACATTTTCCTTCATAGATCAAAATTTTCCGAGTGTAGAAAAAAAAGAAAAACTGCTTCAAAAAGTAAAACTCAAGCCCTTTCGAATGATACCCCACTTGACCCTATAGTTGAATTTTTTTTTGCCCCCTCCTCATATTCGTAAGTTTTTATAGAAAAATTAAATTTATATTTAAATTTTTCATTTTCCATGCACGCGGGTACCTCTCATTTATAACCATTCCAAGTTCCAAGTTGATAGCTTGAGTAGTTCGTGAGATATTTCACTTTGTGACAGACAGACAGACGGACGGAGTCGCACCATAAGGGTTCCTTTGTTACCATTTTTGGTACGGAACCCTAAAAATAAAAGGTAATCAATTAAATACTAATTTGTTGAAATTACACTCGGAACGAAAGTTCAGAAAACAATTGAGTAATTTGCCTCGTTTTTTATTTTTTAAACATGCCATTTCAACAAGCCGTTCAAGCACCATGTTTAACCGCACATAAGTATAGTACCATAAATTTTGTTTTTTTGATGTCGCAAGTCTGCTTACAGAGTCTAGTGGTGGTTGGCAGTATGTAAGTTTTCCTTTGTCAGTTTAATATTAGTAAGCAAATTTAAAAAGTAAGAGTAGCGGACAATAATGTTTTTAGTTGGGGTTTTCATAGTAATGTAGGGAGCCATAAACAAGAAATTTCTTGTCTTCATTTCGTGATATTAACGCATACATTTCAGAGCATGTTTGAGAAAATAAATAAATAAATCTGAATGAACAGGTGTGGCTCGAGTTTCAATCATATTATTTTACGTCACACCTGGCCATAATGCGAGTTTTACTTCACGCTGCGCGTACGGGAAAACTCGCATTGTGGCCAGGTGAAGACGTAAAATTTTGTACGCAACACGGGCGGTCATTCGTAAAGCCCCAGAGCGCATATTTATGGCCCTCACCTTCGGTTCGGGCCACAAACACCTGCGATCTGGGGCATTCACGAATTCACCGCCCTAGTTACGTAGTGTACTATTACGACGCCGAAAATGCTTTTTCACAAACATGCAATGAAATGTCGTCGTTACGTGCGTCATAACAGGCTTCGAAGTATCACATTTCGGGCGGAACAATTCGAGAGAACTGTAAAGGAATTTCATACAAAATTGAAGGCCTAGGCCGGGAAGTAATAAAAAAAAAAAATTAAATATGGTGTCTGTGTTCATGAACAGGCTAAACATCTTAAATATATTTTTGATTTATTTTTCTAGTGGCTGAATGGTTATTGGACCAAAAATATCCGCGGTAATGCCTATTACACACGAACTGATTTAAGAATAGAAATCTATATGATTCAATGTGTTGATGAATACATTTAAAATATTGTCTATTGGTAAGTCACCAGAGACCATAGACAATATTCAAAATCCTCTGCATTTATTTTAATTATTGAGAAATTAAGATTCTCATTATCAGTTTGTGTATAATAATGGCCCTAATAGGGTCTATTCGAACACTACACATGCTTAATACGGACGACTTCCGTAAAAAAAAACATTATGGAATGGAGGGATTGGAGGGAAAATGAAAAGTATTTTGTCGTGTAGCTGGATTTTATATTTGTGGTTGATATTTATAAATAAAATTTCAAATGAGTTCCGATGATAACAGCGACGAAGAAACTAATTGTACTCCGCCGGAATTGAGGGAGGAGGCCGAATTAGCCATGAATAACTTTTTGCCGCCAAAATCGAAGGACAAGTACATAAATACAGGTTGGTTTTTTGAGTGGTGATATTTCTTATTTCATTGCATATGTTTGAGAAAAGCACTATACATGGCTAGCCGTGAAGAGGGCTTGCCGGCTTCGTATACCCGGCAAGCCCTTCTTTCCCGGCGGCTGCAGTAATGTACTATAATAGCCTGACTAGCCGCTTTTTAACCCTGAGGTAGGTAGGTCGCTGTAAACCGCATAATATAGTCATGGTCATGTATAGTCGGGACAGTGTGTATTGACATTGTGTTGTTGGTTGAATGTAAAAATTATATGCCTATATAATAAATACCTATTCATCCATATCCGATTCCAAATACGTATTCGATATTTAAGTATTTTGCTTTGCTAGAAAACTTGACTTAGTTGTTGCTTCTACTTACCACTAGGTGTCGCTAGTAGTTCAGGGCATATAGACTACTAGCAACGTAAGAGTTCTTAGAAGATACATTTTATGTTGGAAATATCATATAAGAAGTTTTATGCTAAGAGCTTCAATTGTTGCTACAGCGCGCCACTAGATGTCGTCGATGGTCTAGTTGTATAATTTTAATTATTGTCTAGTTGAATATGTAGATTATTTTTAGTTTACGTTGTTTTAGATTTAGTGGAAGTCGAGAATCGACTTGGGTATTCAATTAAGATATTATAAGGAGCAAAGACAATCAAGGGCTCAGTCAAGTCCAGGCGCTGGTGGTTGGTGTACAGAGAGAGCCATCTATGAACGACAGTTGTGGACGTGGCATGGTTGCCATTTTATAATTTATCGCTGTGGATAACATTAACATCTATCACTTTCTGACAAGTATGCGAGTGCGAGAGTGACGGATGTCTTTCCACAGCGAGTGATAAAATGGCAACCAGCTACGCCCACCTAGGTCTTTGACGTAAGCGCACGCGGAGGTACTCTGGGGGATGGCCGCGGAAGCGACGGAGGTAATTGCGAACAATGGTGTGTCGTTTACTGAAATTTGAGCTTAATTCAACGATTTATTCTGGAAATAGGCCACAAGGGCACTTTTACATGTGAAACGGTAACTTACAATGAAATAATAATAATATAGCACAATAATAATTTAAATTTTGAAGATTAAGGACCGATATAAGCAAGCGGTTTACAAACGAAATGCCACTAAATGAAAACAAAACAAAGTTGCCAAATATTATCCATTACATTAGATACAAGGTATCAGAATTAACAAGATGTTAATTACATTATGCAATTGATGTATTTCACCTCATTCTAAGTTAATATTTCTGTGGTAAGTTATAATGTTCTAGTTATTATGTTTGATTCGATTTAGATTGTCCTCCCAATAGTCCCAATACATTAAAATACAGGCATATAAATCTAACAATAATAATAATATGATACTTTAGGCAAGTAAGGTACGCAGCTCTCCCTGTATATTTTGTGGTGTACTTATAATAATTCATAAACATATATAATATCCACACCTAAAACGAGTGTATGCGCTTTCACGGTGAATGATCTCCACCTTCACCTAAGGGCCTGTTTCACAATCGCCGGATAAAGTTATCTGCCAATTAAAATTATTGCTATCCTTTTCTCCCGTCATATAAAAGAAAAGTAACAGCTTACATTTATCTGACGGATATGTTTTAACTGGAGATTGTGACACAGGCCCTAAGAGTCTTAAACTCTTTAACTAATAAATGTGAAGGTTGAAATAATTTTTTTTATGTGATAGGAGGCAAACGAGCAGACGGATCACCTGATGGTAAGCGATTACCGCCGCCCATGGACACCTGCAACACCAGAGGTGTTGTGAGTGCGTTGCCGGCCTTTAAGATGGGTGTACGCTCTTTTCCTGAAGGTTTGAAGGCCGTATCGGTCCGGAAATACCGCAGGCGACAATCCATTCCACAGATTAGCTGTGCGAGGCAGGAAGTTTCTGGAGATTTCATTCTCCGTGAAAGCGCATACACTCGTATTAGGTGTGGATATTATATATGTTTATGAATTATTAAGACAGTATACCGTACCTATATACAAATAGTTTCATCAGTTATTTCATTTAAGTATATAATAACGTAACAATGATTTGAAAAGTTAGAATTTTAGTAGAATCCATGTGGTTAAACGTAGAGGCACACAAAGCCTAAGACATAAAAGAGGTGTTTCAATTCATAATTTCATAATGTTAAAGGTTACCTTAGCGTGATGTGTGGGCGTGACGGTGCACGTGGACGTACTCATGTCCATCGAAGAGTGAATGTTCCTCTCTTCAGACGTCAAGGACGTGTCCACTTCGCTCTCCGTGGTGTATTCGCCGGATGCGTCACAGCTTTCTGTGCCCTAAAAATTTAAAAGGGGTAAATATTTACATATTTATCAAGAAGACATGAGCGATAACTAATATTCTTTCTTAAACTAAAAGACTTCGCACTCGTATGACTAAAGCTGGCGTACAACTAACGACATCTGTTGACAAGCAGTGACCGCTCTCTGGGCTTTATGAAACTACTAGCGCTATATCTATGAAGCCCCTCGTATATTTAATGAACAACATGTAAGCCTTTCTTTATTGTGTATACGCAGGTTACCTTTGCAATCTACTCGCAATTTATATCTCGTAATAAAAATTCTAATATAAATTACACAAAGACAATTAACACGAACTTATATTACGATTGTCAACACACAAATAGTGACAGCACAAACATATACAGAGTTGCTATACTCGCTTCTTAAGAACAAGTAAAACTGAGCGCGAGTCTATGCAGTGATCATGCTTATTTAATTACATCCTGGTAAATTCATTATACAAGAAGTTAAAATAAGGACAAGGTTATCACTGAAATCAGCAAGTAATATGAGTTTATGAACGGATCTCATGTTGGAGTACCAATTTTTTGAGGTCAATAATAGACAACACGCAATTAATGGTAATGTTCAAGGTGTAAAACGATGTGTATAGTTCAGATTATTAGTATAATAGTTAAAATTCTGTCTGCAGGCTGACATATCATACAAACTGTCATTGGATTTCTAATCTTTTAACTTTGGTATTAAAGTCGCTTATTAACTCGGTCAACTCGAATAATTTTAAGTATTCCCTAATTGATTCTGTACATTTGTTTCCGCTAATTAAGCGTGCAGCGGGCAGCTGTAGTTGATACAACTGTCAACCAATCTTTCCTACAAAACTAACTTCCATTTTCAAGATCAGTTCCGAAATAGACTGTAGGAATGTTTACATCAAGTACATACCTGGGTATGGGTATTGTTGTTGCCCTCCGAGCTCTGGTTGAGCCACTCCTTGATCCGCGACATCTTGGCCCGGCTGGCGTTCTTGCCGTCCTCCTCGAACGCCAACGGCTTGAAGCTCCTCGTCCCTTTCTTCTTAGCCATTTGCTGATGCGCCTGTTTCTGCACCAACTCCTCAGCCTGCATCACTAGCCTCTCGATGTCCTTGCATCTCGTGGTATTATCAACTCTCAGTAGATCTGGTGTTGCTAAAAGTTTCGGAGCTTCTCTCTTCTCATCGATAGGTAGCTCGCATTGTATCTCAATGGATGACGTCATTATATCAGTAGAGTCTTCGTTATCTATTTTAGAGTTAACATAAGTCCATTCCTCTTCGGAGGATTCCTCTTGACTTTTCTCGTCTGTTTCAACTAGTTGTCGGTCCGAGTCTGTGTCGCGGTGCTTAAAGTAAAATATGGCAAGGTGGTCAGATTTCCGGTTAGTCTGGTTGAACTTGGAGGGGTCGGCGGGCTTCTTCCTCTTGATTACGGGCGGCGGAGTCCTCGGCTTGTCTCCACCCGCGCCATGTTCCAGCCCTGGAACGACAAACATAAATGACAATCACAGCATTGTTCTGTTTATTTGTTTGCGAACGGCGGCATTCCTCAAACAAGTGCCAGGCGTCGGAATTGATGTTATTGTTTTCAATTGTAACTCGATTATGAATGATTGATGCGGGTGTACTCGCATGAAACGGAAAGCTGATGAACATGAATATTTATAGGTTCTCGTTGCAAGTAAGAAAGTGCCGTGCTTTCGAATTTTATCGCTTAACTCACGTAATTATGAAATCATGCACCCGAAAATTTACCAAAATGAAGTAGCTAAACGTACTACATACTTATATACTGCAGTACAAGACAGGGTCTTGTTCTAAAATCGCCATTCTAGGTATTACGACCACGACGATTACGGCTTGGGACATGTTACGTAGTTTTGCAAAAAGGATATAGGTACATGAGAAGGTTCCAATTTCAATTTACACATCGCGTCGGTTAGATCCATTTACTAAACTACGTCATTAGTAATCGTCACATCGGCGAAACACTCTTAAAAGTATCCATTAAGTGTTGACATACCGTCGAGTTCGTCCATCATGGCGGGCACGGTCTGGTCGGTGTCGCGCGCGTCGGCCGCGCCGCTGCTGGGCACGCGGGCGTCCATGTCGTGTCGCTCGGACTCGCAGTCTGACCCGAAGCCGCGCCACTGGTACCTTACAACATAGTCCTGCTCCTCCTGGAACGAGGGTAGGGGGGGATTAGCGATCGGCATTTGTCAGAACCAGGACAGAACTATCCGAACTATTTTTTAAATTAGAAACTGGTGACTATAAATGTATAAAACCGTGTTTTTGAAGTGAAAACTTCTTTAGCGACGCTGTGCACTTTTTGGTATGGGGAAAAATTGGGGACTCCCTACAGATTTCGTAAGGTGAGATTCGAGAGAGGTCACGTGACCGTAACATGCGTTGGGTGAGGTGACGGTTTGAAGGAGTAGAAGGGGGGGAGGGTTTTTTTAATACTGATAATTAAGGCAATTCGCAAGGCACTCCCGGAGTGCAACCCAGTCTTATTTTTTACACGAATAGGTACGGTTGCAAATTTTGGTAAAATACTCCCGACAGCTTATTATAATACGAAAAGTCACAGAGGTATGTGAACCAAAGTAAAACACCAGCTATTGCTAAAGAAGGCCCTGCGCAGTTTGTACAAGTGTGTAATTTCCCTACTCGTGACTAGATGTCGCTACTGGACTGGGACTGACCTCTGAGGCGGACTGCCGGCTGTCGCCCGAGCTGTCGCGTCGGCGCTCCGTCCGCAGCCGCCGCGGCGACCCGCGCCGTGGAGACCCCCTCCGGCTGAGACGCGGCTGCTTCAATGCCGGCTCCTCGTCGCTATCGCTTGCCGCCTCCGCTGAAGCGCAGCCCTAGAATATGTACCACTTGGTTATAGTAACGGTATAACGAAATTACGGTTTGAATTGAACATCTTAGTTCTAGGGAAAAATAGGAACACTTGCCATCGATAAAATAAACGGATGCTTGTACGTTAGGTCACCTAGTAAGTAACTGTAACCAATAAGATTTTGTCTAGGGGTAGGTATAGATAGGCTAAACGGTTTTTCAATATTATGATTGTAATCACAACCATGCGGGTTAGTAAATGTGCTTGGTATAACGTGCAGCGCTAAAAAACCTTAGTTTACAGTTTATTTATTACTTCCGTTGATCTATTGTTGCAAATGTAAACAAATATAAACCCATAATTTTATTTAATGCTCCTCTTAAATTTACAAAGTAGAACACCATGCGAGCTCTATGCATTTGTGAATCGTATTTCATTCACTAATAGCATCAAGCTTTCGTTTCATTCAATTTAGTTCATTCATAAATTAATGTATACGCACTAAACGTCATTTAGATTGTAATGAAATTTATGGCCAGCTATTGTCGTATAAAATGGTTGGGCGATGGACAGCAACGATCGTTATTTAAACAAACCCGGCCCTAAACTAAAACGACGCACGACTCCAACGATTCATACACACAGAAACCTTTCCTTGCGGGGGAAACGAATGTAGGTCGACTGTTCTATTGCACTATGAAAAGGACGTACGTAGCTCTTCAATTGTATGAACTTGCACCACATACGAGTAGTGGCAAGTTGCTTAGCAACGGACAATCAAAACAAATCCCACACGAATCCAATAATATGATTTATAGAGGACACGTGGCCCGGCCAATCGGAATTCACTTGACATTCAACTAATGTGAGGGTAGGGTGCTAAGTTTGATCGTTATGACTAAACATAAGTTCTCAAAGTTATACCATAAATTTAGTAATTACGCAACGCCATGTTAGGAACAAAAATATACCAAAGCTTACCCATACCTATATGACCACTTTTTTAGATAAAAATTGGCTCATCATGCCGTGCCGTTTCAAATTATCGCTAACGATTTATAAGATTTACCTTGTAAGTATCTATATACAATTTGTCAAAAATAAAGGTATAGGATTCCAAACATTCGCATTTATATCATTCGAACATGGAAATGTTATGGATGAACGGAGTTTGACCTAAGTCAATCTTTGTGGAGAGTGATTGATGAATGATGACTTTGACCAGGTGTACAGTCAGCAGCCGAAGTTGCTCAGTGTCAAGGGAATAAGGATCTGTATAGGTCATTTTGAGCGTGTTATTTTGCTTAGCTACTTCTGATGCTGACTGTACCTACTTCGAAGACTGAGTACGAGTGCGCATATCTCGTAATATTAATTTGTACGAAATATATTGTATTTGTGGTGTCGGGTTAGAATAGCACCACCCCCTTTCTTCCCGTGGGTGTCGTAAGAGTCGACTAAGGGAACAGGGTTGAAGTGTGTTGTGGGCGATGGGCTAGCAACCTATCACTGCGATATCACATTTTGTCGATCTTTTATAAGAACCCACATTTATGCTAACAGTGTGGCACTGGACACAAGTTTCAGGTGCTCTGCCTACCCCTTTTAGGGATTAAGGCGTGAATATATGTATGTAGGTATATTGTATGTCTCCTGTACGAACGTACAATTTTATCTCCCCTCCTCCCCTCTTAATTTAATATAAGGTTTTGTTGTTGTTTTTTTATGTACCTCACCTACGGTAATGCGGCGCGCATTATATGGCTAACAAGTTAATAAATAACTGAGTGATATCAGTTACTAACTTGCTACCCATATATTGCGTGCCGAATTAATGTGTATGGATGTTTTATTTCGTGACACGTCATTAGCATTGTTGTGAAATAAACCTTAACATCGCTTGAATCCCAAAACACACGCACGGTATTCTTATTTCTAAAATTGCAAAAGTTTGAGCATCAACGACGACTACAATAAGTGGTTAAACGCAAGGGTGAAACAGAATTGTATGAATAACAAGCTCCCGGACTCTCATAAAGTTTAAAAGCAATAAAAGGGTTTGTCTATGGCCAATTTCCAACACCACTTGGGGCTGTTTGCAAACAGGGAGCCGCGGGTGGCTGGCTGATTGCGCTTTTGTCTGTCGTGTGAAAATAAGAAAAATAAATAGGTTATAAGTATCGCGGCGATTCTTGATCCCAATGTCAGCTGTCATCTCAGTAAAATTTTACGTTTTAGGCCTGCAACACACTGGCGCGGCCTGTGGTGGCGGACAATAGTAAATTTGACAGCTAATGACAATTTTACTATTGTCCGCCGCGGCCAGGCTGCGCCAGTATGATGCAGGCTTTAGGGTTCTAAATAGTACGGAGATGACAGCTGTCGTAGGGATTTTAGGATTCGCCACGATACGTAGGTATTGGCAGGGTGCAAAGCGGGTGGAGGGAGTAGCCTAAACACGATCACAGCGCTCGCTACGGCTAAAATTTACTTTTTTGTCGCTGACTTGAGCTGTCAAATCCATTATGCAATAAACATTTTCTAATCGTTTTTGAGATAAATTCAATATGGTCCTAGTAAGATATGTTATTGTGAATTGTAATAACACCAAGAAGAAGCGACTGTAAAATTTACCAATTTCCAAGACTGTGGTGGAAACTAGACCAAAGAAATAAGTGGATAATTGCCGTAAGAAAAAAAAATAAGTCAAATAACCTCTAAAATGTTACTTAAAGTACGTAACTAATCATTTGATACAAGTATTAAATTGAAAATTTACGGTGAATTACTATGTTACAGTCCCGATGGATCCCTGTGGCAGCCAAAGCCAGATGACAGAATTTGTACTGCACACTTTATTGGAGGTAGAAAAGTCGATGCAGAAGCCAGTGCCAGTTATGTTCCAAGGTCATGTCTCCTTGGCGAATGTCTTCAACCTTAAGGACATGCCCAGCTAGCACCAATTTCTTGCCTTTATTCATCGGCTCCGGTTGGAAAATGATTTCGTGGTTGTTGGCACGAAACCCCGTTTTAGTCACCAGTAGGCTCATTTCTCAATGAAAACAACAATTTTAATGTTATTGGCAATAATGTTACTGACTATCATCGTTCAAAATTGTCTAATATAGTAAAAGAACACAAGATTTCATTAATTTTTTTCACAATATTTACTTACTTCTCGCTTAACAGCGGTGACAATATTGTCCATAATGGCCACCTGTCACGTGGCGCTGTCGTCGCGCACGGTCCCAATAAGTACCTAGTACGGAAAATATGAAACTACTATTCCTTGTGTGAGAAGAGGTTATTCCAATTTTAACTTTGTTAATTTACGCATATTTCCCAAATCGTAGTTTCTGGGTATTGATTGATTAATTATAAGTCTGATCATATAAATTTTATTGAAGTGAAATCTTATGTTAATTAAATGGTTGAAGGGCATATTTGAATAATTTTGGTAAATTACTAACTAGTTAAGTGAAATTTTTGTCTTATTAAATAACCAATTTAAAATTTAAATTGAGCGCTTTGGACATACTGGCATATTTATTAGTGGACCTCAGTTTTGGAAGGTTTTTATCATCTCAAACTTCGCCTGTGAGGCCGTGAAACAGTGTTAAGGTCCAGCAATATGACATAGCGACATTACTAATTTATACAACCACACTAAGGTCACTAAGCTCCCTGCGCGGTTTCGCCCACTTATTGCAAAGAACGCTATCAAACTAACGGAATAAAATATAGCCTATATCCATCTAGAAAGACCACTCATATTTACTTAGTATTTTTGACCCGGGTATGTCCTAAAACTACGACCAAGACCACCGGGGGATGGGCAGCAGCATCCCTGGAGTGCGGTGGAAATACTGCGATCGCCAACCCGCATGCCAAGCGTGGCGATTATGGCATATACCCCCTAATGATAAGTACAAAAAGACCACGGCCCCGAGGTTCCGGCGACCCCCGGTACCCTGGTTGTGGTAGCGGCCAGGGCACCAGCGGGGTCAGGGGTGCGAAGAATCTCCGGCGAAGATCCGGCTACCACCACCGACGACCCCTGGCCCTGGCAACTTATAACACGCGCACACTGCGGACCGACGAAAGGATAGCGGAACTGGAGGAAGGATTGAGCAAGTTGCGCTGGGATGTCATAGGGTTATCTGAAGTCCGAAGAGAAGGGGAGGACACGATAACCCTCAAATCCGGCAACTTGCTCTATTTCCGGGAGGGCGACCAACAGTCCCAGGGAGTTAGTGTCGGGTTCCTCGTCCACAAGTCCCTCGTAAATAACGTGGTGAAGATCGAGAGTATGTCGACTAGGGTGGCGTACCTAATACTCAGAGTATCCACCCGGTACTCATTGAAGGTCATTCAGGTTTACGCACCGACCTCGGCACACTCCGACGAAGAGGTGGAGGCTATGTATGAAGATATATCGAAGGCCATGCATAGTTCCAAAACCTACTTCACCGTTGTTATGGGGGACTTCAACGCAAAACTGGGCAAGAAAGATGGTGAAGAGCTGAGAGTGGGGCAATTTGGAGTTGGAAGTCGGAACCACCGGGGCCAACTACTGGCTGGCTTCTTGGAGAAGGAAGGACTCTACATGATGAATTCCTTCTTCAAGAAACGCGAGCACAGAAAGTGGACCTGGATGAGTCCCGACGGTGCAACTAAAAACGAGATTGACTTCATCATGTCGACGAGGAAGCATATATTCAACGATGTCTCTGTGATCAATACGGTCAAAACCGGGAGCGATCACCGTCTGGTAAGAGGCACATTGAATATATGCGTCAAGCAAGAGCGCTCTCGATTGATGAAGTCTACGCTCCGTCCAGCATCAATTCAAATTCAAAACCCCGAGAGCTTCCAGCTGGAACTCCAAAACCGTTTTGATTGCCTAGGCGGCGATGTGGACGAATTGAACGACGGGTTTGTGGAAGCTGTCCGTGTCACTGGGTCTAAGTTCTTCAAGGCCCAAGGCACTAACGGAACTAAAAGGCTATCTAGCTCCACTAAGAAGCTCATGAAAAAAAAGGAGTGAAATGATTCTACAGTCTTCAGCCGACGCGACCTTATACCGGCAGCTCAATAAACAGATCTCCAAGTCCCTTACCCGCGATCTGCGCCAATTCAATACAAATCGTATTGAAGAGGCCATACATCGTAATAAGGGCTCTAAAGTATTCTCGAGAGATCTGTCTATAGGGCAGAGCCAGCTCGCGAAGTTAAAAACTGAAGATGGTAGAATCGTTTCCTCTAAACCTGAGATTCTGGGTGAGATAGAGCGCTTTTACGGACAGCTATACACATCAACGCGCAGACCCGAAGTTAGTCAGGCGGAAGACCCTAGAGCTAGACTAACCCGACACTATACCGACGACATCCCGGACATCAGCCTGTACGAGATTGTAATGGCTCTTAAACAGCTCAAGAACAACAGAGCACCCGGTGAAGACGGAATAACAGCCGAACTTCTGAAGGCGGGTGGAAAACCGGTCCTTACGGCCCTTCAGAAGTTGTTCGGTTCCGTCTTACTGGAAGGAGCGAACTCCAAAGGCATGGAACAGAGGTGTGGTGGTGCTGTTCTTCAAAAAGGGTGACAACACTCTGCTGAAGAACTACAGACCCATCTCACTTCTGAGCCATGTCTATAAGCTGTTTTCGAGGGTCATTACAAACCGTCTCGTACGCAGGCTAGATGACTTCCAGCCTCCCGAACAAGCCGGTTTCCGAAGAGGCTTTAGTACCGTAGACCACACGCTTCGTCAGGTTATACAGAAGACCGAGGAGTATAACCTGCCTCTGTGCATAGCGTTCGTGGACTACGAAAAAGCCTTCGATTCGATTGAAACCTGGGCTGTACTACAGTCTCTCCAGCGGTGCCAAGTTGACTATCGCTATATCGAAGTGCTGAAGTGTTTGTACGAGAGCGCCACTATGTCAGTCCGACTCCAGGACCGGAACTCGAAACCTATTCCGCTGCAGCGGGGAGTCAGGCAAGGAGATGTTATTTCTCCAAAACTGTTCACCGCTGCACTGGAGGAC
Organism: Epinotia demarniana; assembly: GCA_945867215.1. Classification (NCBI taxonomy): domain Eukaryota; kingdom Metazoa; phylum Arthropoda; class Insecta; order Lepidoptera; family Tortricidae; genus Epinotia; species Epinotia demarniana. Next base: position 31,706,724 of record OX244260.1, read on the forward strand.
GTTTTCAAGACTCTGGACTGGAGAAGGCTAGGCATCAGCATCAACGGCGAGTACATCACTCACCTTCGGTTTGCTGACGATATAGTAGTCTTGGCTGAGACCATGGAGGACTTAAGTACGTTGCTCGATGACCTCAGTAAAGCATCCGAGCGAGTTGGTCTAAGAATGAACATGGATAAGACGAAGATCATGTCAAATGCCCATGTAGTATCAACTCCCATTACAATCGGACACTTTACGCTCGAAGTTGTAGACGATTATGTATACCTAGGACAGACGATCCAGTTAGGTAGGTCCAACTTCGAGAAAGAGGTCAATCGTCGAATCCGACTCGGCTGGGCAGCGTTCGGGAAGCTACGGCAAATCTTTTCGTCCAATATTCCGCAGTGTCTCAAGACGAAAGTCTTTGACCAGTGTGTGTTGCCAGTGATGACATATGGCACTGAAACGTGGTCGCTTACTATGGGCCTCATAAGAAGGCTCAAAGTCATCCAAAGGGCAATGGAGAGGGCCATGTTGGGAGTTTCTCTGCGTGACCGCATCAGAAATGAGGCTATCCGCAGCAGAACCAAGGTAACCAATATAGCCCTCCGGATCGCTAAACTTAAGTGGCAGTGGGCGGGGCACATAGCACGTAGAACCGATGGCCGTTGGGGCGGAAAGGTTCTCGAGTGGCGACCACGTACCGGAAGGCGCAGCGTGGGTAGGCCCCCGACAAGGTGGACTGATGACCTGGTAAAGGTTGCGGGAGTCCGCTGGATGCGGGTGGCGCGGGATCGGTCACTTTGGCACTCTTTGGGGGAGGCCTATGTCCAGCAGTGGACGTCTTTCGGCTGATATGATGATGATGATGATGATGATTTTTGGCCCCTATATATATATCTACAAACATACAATCTCATTTATTTATTTATTTAATATATTACATAGCAGGCTTACAGCAGTGTTGCCAAAGCGCCTACAATGTTAGGAGTGAAAAATAACATAAATATAAGTATGACAGCTAAACAAACAATAAAAAGTAGAACTAACTAAATGTATTGCATAAAGCACTTATTTTAGCAAGTAGGCTCTGCCATTTGTCTGCAAACACATCGGCATCCTGCCTCAGTACCAGCTCATTGAGCAGCGCCGACGCACGAACGTCAGGCGCGTTACTCGCGCGACGCGTGCGCGGCCCCGCCGCCGCCCGTGCGGCGAACAGCGGGCGGCGTCGGCGCCCCGCGCGTCCGTACTGCTCTGGGACGAATAGACGAATGCCTTCCAATGCCACTGGATTGTCAATTTGCTCATGGCCCCTTTATTAATGTAGTACAATGTATATAGATCAGGTTACTCGTATTTACCTGATTGTCGATCCTAGCCAGGCAGGCCTCCAGATGGCACTGCCACTCGATGGCCCGCAGGTACAGGAGGTGCCAGCGCCGCTCGAGCGCACGCGCAGCGTCGCCGCCCGCGCACAGCCGCACCACCGAGCTCACGATCCGACCGTGGCATTCGACGTCGCGTTGCAATACCTGCAACAAAAACCATTCCGTCAATCATTTTTGAGGCTAGTTTTTACTGGCGTACTTTGCTTTGCCACCTATCAATACAGATCGAGTTCTAAGTTGCTGCTTAGCTATAAATCTACTGTGCCGTAGTTCTCGTCTAAGGTTGGACGAACTCTAGAATACCTACATTTAACATAATGTGTATTCTAGAATTTGTATAGTCACCTACTGGCCTCATGCTATCTCAGCAATTATGTAACTCAGACACAAAACAGTATAGGTAATACTCATTACTCGTATATATACTTCGCCATTTGTCTGCTCGGACAATATTAATAACTGTACGGTCAAGTCTAAACTATATATACGATTTTCAGCCCTATTCCCCAGACATATCTTTTGTGACTGTACCCACCATGAGTACTTATAATATGGAGTTCAGTTAATCCTTAAACAGTAAACAGTAGTTGTATACAACTCCGACGATTAACGTTGCACTAAACTCGCATAAAATAATGCACCATACGAAAGGGGAGACCTAACCCCGCTCGACCTACGTTGTTTATATAATGAGATGACGAGGTTATAATGTATAGTAACGTACACAGATGCTAGACGAGCCTTCAAGAATAAGACATTCATCATTCTAGTTCCCATAAATTTTGCTGTCAAGCCGTGTGCCATAAATTTAAGTACTTTCCAGCGGGTTGTCACGATAGTAGAAATAAAGAATACTAAAGTATATCGATCGGAATGAAACGGCTATCAGTAAACAAGCGCGCATCGAGATGAATAAATCCGATACGGAATTCATGTTACGAAATGGCTGCCGAAAACAATAAAGAATAGGCCCTAGCGTGCCACGGTATAAAAAATATAATCTTGCTGGACACAATACGGGCGAGAAAGCGATGATAGAACCAATCAAACCAACAATGGCCGTTGACACTCGTAGCCATTTAGTTGGGGAAGAAGAAAAAAAGAGTGAATTTTGTAAAGCGAACAAAGGGCAGAACTTGCTGGCATCTCAAGAAAGTGACGGTTAGCGAAACAGAGAAAATTTTACGGATAAAGAAACAAAGATTGATCTAGCCCTTTTCAAAGTACCATGTTGGATGAAAAGTAGCACACATTAGATAAAACTTGAATTTATCAAGAAAAAATGTCGTGCGATTTCTAAATGTTAATGCCGCAGATTCATTAATGATGGTTAAAGTTTAATGAAAAATAAAACAATGAGTTTTCATCCGCCACGATGGAGCGCGTTGATATGATTGATGCATTATGAAGTGCAGCTGCATTCTTGATTGAATCTGGGTTCACCGTAAACAAACCTCGATCCTCGATGGCTGGGGAATGCGTTGGTTGGCTCACGGTGCATTGATCTAGTTACAATGAATTCAAGCTTATGGGTCGTATATAAATATAACATAAAAGGTAACGTATACATACCTTTTTACGGTTTATAGCAAGAAAAAGTATAAATATCTCCAATAGGAGTTAGGTTACAGCATGAATTCAACGAAATTGAACCGTTCCTTGGCTTTAATTTTAACATTGCATGCAAATAATGAAATTTTGGAAAAAATTGATTACAACTGCATATAAACAAATTAGATCACTGCTGAAAGGCAAACTATGTTCATTGTGAAACAACTGATTTGAAAACACGCTCCAATCAACCAGCCGACATGTAAGGGAAATCAGTAATAAATATCCCAATTCAATCTAATTGGGTCTATTTCAATCTTGTGCAGAGAAACCAGACCATAACGAGCATTCCATAAGCGATGCGTATACAAATTACCATCTACAGAATACAGATTTCGATACTGATAGGTAATACTGATGCACGATTACGGCGAATTACGATTTATCGGGATCACTGCTCGTTTATTTTGATTTCCGCCTGGAAAACGCGGTTGTTGGGGCGCGGGAAAGTTTTTGGATGTGTGCTTTCGTTTTACGCGAGGGAAGCAATGTATGCAAGGTAGCATATTGCTGGTGTACTGTAAGTACTTTACATTCATCACCATGTTACTACGTATAGGATGCTGTTATGTCACCAGACATTTTTAAAACTGGTAAACGAACTGAAGGTTGCAGCCAATACACACTTTTCAGTACCTACCTACATAGTAGGTAATTAGGTATTTCGATTGAAAGCTTAAGTAGCGTATCTTCAATAGTAGATTGTGTCACAAGGGAGCAAAATGGCATATTTACAGCGAGGGCGTAGTTTGAATCCCGAATGAAGCGAAGGATTCCAGAATAGAATCCCGAACGTAGTGAGGGATTCTAACGTGGAATCCTGAGCGTAGTGAGGGATTCAAGTGTTCACGCCTAAGTTGAAAATAATTTTGCTTCCGTGTAACTCGTACTGCTTTTCACATCACCTATAAGGAAAATGAAATATGACAGTAATAAAACACATGTATTAGGTGAGTAGCTGTATTAATCAATTATTTTAAACCTACTGATTATAGTGTTACTTTGAATAACATATAATTACTTGTATTTTATTACGTTAGTAGTACACTCGCGGACAATGAATACTGGTCGGTAAAATAAATAAATAAATTAATTTTATGGGACAATCTTACACAAATCGACCTAGTCCCAAACTAAGCAAAGCTTGTACTATGGGTACTAGACGACGATAAACGTAATTATATAGAGAAATAAATACTTAAATACATAGATAACATCCATGACTCAGGAATAAATATTCGTGCTTATCACACAAATAAATGCCCTTACCGGGATTCGAACCCAGGACTTCTTGCTTCGTAGGCAGGGTCACTACCAACTAGGCTAAAGCGGTCGTCGTCCGTCACATTTCCTAAAAAATACCGTCACATTTCCTAAAAAGACCTTTTAATTAATATGAATCAATGAATATGATCATTTTTATTTAATTTTACATCTTAACTACAAAAAAATATTTTCTATAAACAACGTTACCAGGTTTAAATCGGACTCGCAGAAACCCATGTAAAAAAAAACGTTAACGGAGAGAGATATAGGAAAAATCTTAATTTTTGGATATTTATATTTTTATGATAGAATATGGATATTGCCAAATACAGTTGGGTATTATAAATAATAGTATATTATGTAAATAAAACTAGTGTTAAACATAAAAAAAATCTATTACGGTTATTTAATTTAGGGTGACCCGTATTCATTGACCGCGAGTGTAGTAACAATAGTAGTCAAGATAAAAAAAAAATGCAAGTAATCGATTTAAAAAAATAAGTAATCGATTATGTGTAGGTATACTATTTTTATGTATTCATTGAGATATATTTTTTTATTCTGGCAACAATATGTCCTGGAACAGAAAAGTGCCACTTTGATCCCTCCTAGCAGGGAAGAAAAAGCCCTTATCCGAATAGCTGATGTGAAAACAAATTTTCCCGGTGATGGAACTTCGTACGGAAGTTACGGAACTTATCCCATAGTACCTATTGCAGTTCTCAGCCAATAGGAGCAGCAGCAGCTGAAATCGATCAAATCATCAAGAACCTATTTTGAAATTTGAAATAAATATTTATTATACAAACTTCACTTCATGTTAAGTTTAACGAACCTTTCAATATTCTTGAGTAATGGTCGTATACCTACGCAATTGAACATCAAACTTAAAATATGGATAATTCAAAATAAAATCGTGTTGGAGTAAATGCAACCATATCGTTTAACATTCAAATAAAATGCCCATAAAAATCTTCAATGTATACATTCACACATAATTTTATATTTTATGAACATCCTACGCTACAGGAAATGGAGATAGAGAGATTACAAAACATCAATGTCTAATCAAAAGCGGAGTTATTGAAATTTATATTAGAATAAATATGTTGGTTCAATTATGACATTGCATACGTAAGTGATGATAATATCAAGAGCGAATCTATCGTAGAGAAAAATTCAGATTTCCGATGATGTAGTGTTAATGGGAGAAATTGTCAATTGTCTCCCACTTATCACAATAATTGTATCTCTCCAATATTTTTATAGGTAAGATAAGAAAAAAAAACAGGTAAAAGTATAGATTACTAAGATTGATCCCAGAGAGTCACGGTAGTGTCATGTCAAAGATACAGTCTCAAATCTACCGCGATATTATATTATGCAGTTACCGAGACATCATGAAATACCAAGAGGTGTAAAGTCAAGGCGAATCATGCGGTGAGGATGTCGTATTTCGCAATCATATCGTGATATGTCGACTCGAGCGTGACAGACTACGGGACTCGCTTTCCATACATCCAATATAATGTACCTATACATTAGGGGCGATGCGTCCACATAACTCAAATACGGCAAAAACGTGATAAAGGTTGGGGTTGGGACACTTGAATTAGTGATTGTTTGCAGCAAATGCGTGAAATCACACAAATACATCACAAATGTGCTTACAGTCGACCCGAAAGCCATGTACACATTTTTCGCCTTAATTACAAATGAGGCGCTAAAGTGTAACGGCGACTGTGGTATTGACCTTAATCTACATAGTAGTTTACGCTTCGCATCCTCGTAGTACTTAATACCTATCGTTAAATTCTAGCCGTAGTAACGAATGATTTTTGATTTTCCCACACATACTCCTAGCAAAACAACCTACAAATTTACTGAATATTTGGTTCGATGACTATTAGCGCCGCAAGCAAAATAAGTAGGCAGCGTAAACAGTCAGTCAGACAGCGTGCCGAACTACTACTACCTTTCGACAGACACGATTATATTTTTTACAACGCCTCCGAGCAACACCGCTACAATTTTGATCTCAGCAGTTATTAATAGACCTTATTACTAGTTTCTAAAGTTTAGAATGGCACTCTAAACAAAATAAGTTCCAGCAATTTTAATAACTATTTTGATGTAGGTACATGTCTATCGATGCAATTGACATAATTTGATGTTCGAAGATTGATACGAAAATTTCAGGGTCGCATGTCACCAGGTAAAAAATAGTATTTTTCACAATCGTGTTATAATAGAGCTTTTTAGTCAAGTACCGTGTTTAGGCCACGAAGCTAGCTGAGTGGCCTAAGTAAGGTACGAGATTAAAAAGCTTGATTATGACAGTATTGTGAACAATACTTTTTGTACGAGTTCATTAAAATTAATAATTTAAGTCATTAAGGTGCAACGTCACTGGTTCCTGTCGAGCTGTTGCTAACAGATGTCGCGATATATAATTTCGATGGTTGCTCATCGTTTTACGCAAAACCGTGACGAGTTCCAACATGTGTTTCAAACTGCGGAAGCCGAAGAGCTTGCTACGTATGAATCGCAATCAATCTGCACTAAACAGTGTTTCTATTTAAAATGTAGTCCGAAAATATGCATAAAAGTGCTTTTTCGTGAATTTACGCAGACTAACGTAACTAAATGTCACTTCGAAGTCTGTCATTGTCAAACATTTTGCATAAATCAAACTAGAGGGCGCAAAACTAAATCTACAGTAGCGCGTCTATTAGGGAATAGTAAAACTAAATGTAGTCGTATCTGGCACTCCAGAACGTAAGATGAATTCAATGCACTTTTTCACTCATCATCTAATGTCATGCGGTAGCGCAGTATATACTCTTTTGCTTAAATCTGTCTGTAATGCCATCGTTGAACCGGGTTCAAATCCCGACAATGGTAGGTACTTCTTTTTTGTTTTTTTATTTGGATTTCTAAACCAATATGACCGTCTAAACTAACTAAGATTTACTTGTAATGTGCTACAATTTATTTTTCATATTTTACTAAGTTTTCTTGATAAGCATATCATGTATCTAGATTATCCACAAAAATCCCTATATTTTTGGCGGACCTATTCTTACATGTTGCATACTACGTAAATACTATTTTTGATAGGTATTTCATTTAAAAAGATGTTACGCCTTCCACTTAATTCGAAAATCATGAGTTGGTATCCGTAGGTTTACAGTTGACAAATCAAAGTACTACCTTTATCTATTCTATACCCTATTCCACATGAGATTAGATCGTGAATCTTCGTGATTTGAATGAAAACCATTTTGATAAACAAAAACATTTAAATTGTTTCATGTGAAACACATTAAATAATCGAAATAACACTAGTAGGTAAGTCCAATATTTTTATAGGAAAATTAAAAATCTAGTGTTATACGGAAAAAGGTACCTATACTTAGTATATTAGTACTTTTATTTGTTATATCCATATTCACTTGCGGGACTACATAATAATTACAATCAGAAAGGCTACGTATTATTCACAAAATGTTTTGTATTCGCCCGTTACTCGCGTCTAAAATATTAGACCTCAAAATTGGTAATAATTTTGCGCCACCGGACAAATGTCGTGTGGCGTTGTGAATAACGGGGAGTTTGTTCTATCAAAATTCAAAACTTCTCTTGAGTCCCGACCTAGGCCGCGTCAGAAAGAGAGAAATATATCATTTGACATTATGGTACTGTTTTCGATGAACGTCAGAATTCAAAATTCGAATTCAACTTTTTCACGCGATTATGTATACACTAGAATTATTTGGGGTTTACCACTGACAGATAGTTTTCCTTCATTTAATTTTCAACTTTAACCTCATACAAATTAAGTATCTAGTTATTTCTAAATCGGTAGACGTGGGTAACAGTATTCTGAAAATTGCTTTATTTGTATGACAGTAAAGTTGAAAATTAAATGAAGGCAAACTATCTGTCAGTGGTTAACTAATATTAATCGTACTGTACGTGTGCTTGATGCTTCACTCATTCATTACTAATGTTCAAAGATTGAGATTTGATTACAAAATTATTGAATGTCTTGTTTATGTAAATATGAGATGAAACTCCAACCCACGACCGCCGATTGACAGTCGCATGCCTGAACCACTATGCTATCGGAACGATTATTGTAAAGTGTTATTTTGTATGTTTGTATGTAGGGTATAACCTCCAAAACCACATCCGATTATAAAAATTATTTCACTGGTGATGGATAAATGAACTTACTGGGTGGACAATAGGCATAGTATACATTTTATACGCAATAAACGAACTCAGATTTTTAGACGGATTTGACTGTGTACTAAAGCAGTTTTTATTAGGGTTCCGTAGTCAACAAGGAACCCTTATAGTTTCGCCATGTCCGTCCGTTCGTCTGTCTGTCTGTCTATCTGTCTGTCCGTCTTCGGCTTAGCTCAGTAACCCTTACAACTAGAAAACTGCAATTCGGCGTGGGTATATAAACCAATCACGCCGACAAAACAGTACCTAGGATAAAATCCTGAAAAAAAAATTTTTTTTAGAGTACCTCCCCTACATGTAAATTGGTGATGTATTTTTTTTCTCGTTAAATTTATAGTGTGGGGTAGTTTTAGAAAACCCATAATATTTTTGGACAAGCTATCCAACGATACCCCGCACTATAGGTTTAACGAGAAAAAAAATACATCACCAATTTACATGTATCGGAGGTACCCTAAGATTTTTTTTCAGGATTTTATCCTACTGTTTTGTCGGCGTGATTGGTTTAATATACCCACGCTGAATTGCAGTTTTCTAGTTGTAAGGGTTACTGAGCTAAGCCGAAGACGGACAGACAGACAGACAGACAGACAGACGAACGGACGGACATGGCGAAACTATAAGGGTTCCTTGTTGACTACGGAACCCTAAAAATTGTGACTTAGTTAATTTACATGTTGGGGGTAATCTAATATTCTAGTTGAACAGTCGATTACTAAATAGGTTGCAGTAGGTATTTTACTGTCAATCGATGTGCAGTCGACTCAAGCGAACGTATAAATTTATCAGGTAGGTACACTCCTAATAATTGTCTGTTATATTTAATGCTACATAAAGTAACATTCACTCAATCGAAGCTTACTTATAATCTGCAAGTTGGAAATTCAAACGGTTCATTTGATCAAAACCAGATTACGTTTTAATATTGGATCTTACTACTTTCTAATAAGACGCAAAATGTACCTACCTATGCATAATTTTCGTTCCGTCGACTTTAGTTAGGTCGATCACGAATAAAGAGCAAAGCATTGAAATTCAGCCTATCAAAAACAAATGACATTGCTCTTACGTCATTACCAAAATGAGTAGCCTAGCAATATAAAACGAATGCCGTCTCTTTCACCAGAAAAAAAGGGATTGTACGATGGTGTCGCCGTCTGGTAAATATAATTACTATTATTGACCCCGCTGTCTAACTAATTTTGATTTGATACCAAAGACATCTAGTGAAGGTTTTGGACAACGTGCTGTCATGTGACGCGGCCATGTCATTTACACGGACAGTGTCTAACTCACGCACACATACAAGGCTCGGAGTAAAATTTTATGAATTTCAAATGGCTATATTTTGAATATTACTGGTTTTTGCGTGTATTTATTCAAACTGCGGAAGAAGAGGGTCATATATTAACTAAATATCACAATTTCAAGTTGCTGACATCGATAGATTAGACGTCTAGTCCGAACGAAAATTGTATGGAATTCGTCAGTGACGTTGCACCTTAATACGAAAACTAAATATCGCTTCGTAAGTACTATATTATCTAGTTCTAATATCCGACTTCTTTTACACAAGATCATCCATAGATAATCACACCACCGGCGTCCGTAATGTTGCAGTACTGTGCTGTGATTGGCCAATCACAAGGCGTAGGTTATTTTTATTGTTTTCATGCCCTGGATACAGCAGCCAGTTTAAGTAGATTTTTGACAGACGACGCGACGCTGCATCGTACCGAAACGCCATAGATTGGCAATTTTGTATCGGATCAAGGACACATATTATTGAAATACGAAGTTCTATTTTCAAATTTTTTTCGATTGTCTAGAGCGTATCGAAAAAGTTATTTCGGTTGTTTCGGAACTAACATAGACTATTCAATGACGAAAAGAGTGACGTTGCAGTATTCTCTATGAAATCTTAATACACAGATTTTAATCGACGAGTACAAAAAAATTAATAGAGAACCTAGGCTCTGCTGCACAGTTTTATACGGCGAGCAGTATAATTTGCCTGGATCTCAGGTGTTCACCCTTCACCGAGTGCACAAACCATTCATTATACTCTTGGATTGTAATGGTACAATTTGAAATCAACACTAAGATTATTTCTTGCGGAATAACATCGTGTTCTACTATTGACTCGAGTTCAACATCATTTGTTTCTTGAAAGTAGGTTACACAGAATAATTATGTAAGGAGAGGGCGCATAACAACAAATAAAACATATCAACATCAGAAAGCTCGAGAAGACAAGGGAATAGTAATCGTAGTTATCAAGGTGGATAAACAAATTCAAGACCTGCACCAAACAACTGGTGACCTTACCGTAGTCAATGAAGAAACCGTTCCGCTTCTAGTGTTTAAGTAATCTTCGATGCACTGTTCTCGTTATAATTGGCGTTATTACTGACGTCGGCCGACGAATCACTGCTGTCCGACTCAAGTCGTAATTGTGCTTCAAACAATCGCACAAAGCAATATACATTTCGTAATCTCATCTCGTTGTTGTGTCAAAAACGACGTGTCTTATCGCAGACTACCGGAATAAGGTTCTATTAATGGTTATACGGCAATACGTTATGCATCGACGTCGTAATTGTTACAAGACAGGTTAATAGCGGATCAGTTTGGCAGTTTGTAATTAAGTGACGGGCTAACAAGAAGTCTCAGAAGACGTTTTCCAATAAATGCAATGCATCTTATATGTACTTAGACAGCATGTCTTATGGTCTTGCAAAATTTTATCAGGTAAAAAGTAAGAGCTTATGGGCGGCCGTGCGACATGTGAAAATGTAATGGAAATGACAAACATTTACTACTCGAGTAGCACATGCCCGTTAAGAAATTAAACAGACAGATATGTGAGCCGTGCCCATCTACCGCTCACTGATGAGTTTACTTAATATAATCTTCTCAGCACGAACGTCCGTTATTGAAGTGGTAATACGTTCCTGAGCAATCATTCGTGACATTTTCCGTGTGAATACTAAATATTGATGGCAATCGACATGAATTAGAGCATTCCCAGGCATCCCCGAACGGATCATACTGCACCGCGCTCGCTTATCTAATGATGATCTTAACGCTATTGCAAAAAAGTTGATATTGCAGTGTTGCAATGGGGGTCCCTTTGTTTCCCATAAACTTATTGTTCCGAATTTCGATAGTCAGAAATTGATATCCATATAATTTATAGACATAAACATCGGTAGTCATAATCTATGTTAAGTAGAAAGTTTTGTAGTTCTAACATTAATGACTCATAATATTAAGTATTATAATCACAAAAGTCAGAAATTGAAGTCCATAACGATCAAAGGTCTATCGCTAATTGTTCATAAATATTCTAAGGCATATATTTCAACGTACTAATGATTGCTATTCATATCGTTTTAATGACTAAAGTGAATTATACGTCTAAGAGACCAAATCTATAACATCCAAGGTCATATACCTAGTTAATTACTCAGAAACATTTCTAGACATACATTTGAAAGGGGTACTAGGTACTACTGCGCGAAGGGTTTATGACTGTTTCGTAAAGAATACGTAATAAACATGTTTTATAAGAAACTTTTTCTCTGAAATTAAAAATGGCCAAGATATTGGACTTCTAAGGCAGGTCGGTGTAGGTACGACGACGAGCGAAGCGAGGAGGAGTGTTAGTTGTACCGTGACCCTAAGCGCGCGAGCCGAGCGAGCGAAGCGAGCGTGCCGCGGCAGCGGCCGGCGAAGCGCCAGAACCAATAATGACACAACATTCATCGAAATGTTGACAAGTATATATTTTTCCTAACTTTCGGGTCAAATATTTCGGCCATTTTTGATTTTAGAGAAAAAAGTTTCAAAACAAAACATACTTATTTTAACGTATTCTGACCACTAAACAAAACAGTGAGCGGCATAAATATCTTTCAATCGCATCATTCTTTATTTTTGCCAAAGTACCCACATTAATTATAATTAATGGGTATGTGGGTATGTTATAAAGCAGTCTGGAAGAACGCGTTCAGTAACGTTCGGTAGTAAAAAAACATGTATTTTATTATTTTTCTGGGAGTGTGTTTATGGGCTTTAACATTATGAAGAGTGCCACCACCGTGATATTGAATGATATGACTAACTAATCAGATGACTACCAATCATTATGACTTGCGAAAAAATACCTTACAATAATTATTACAAACTAGATTTTTGCCTGTAACATTATGTAATTGCATACCAATAACCATAACCAATTTTATGACTAACAATAGTGATGACCTGCAAAAATCGGAACTCCAATGTATAATGTTAAATTTTATGACTTTCGACAATATGACTAGAAAAAATTATGGTGGAAAACGTTATGGACTGAAAAAATCGGATCTTAAATTTTATGGGAAACAATAGAGACCCGTTGCAATGGCACACGTCAAGTTTACGTCAAGGTCCGGCGCCGGCGCATGCGGCGTGCCGGTGGAGTCATCGGCCGCCGCCGACGGATTTAGCCGACGGCGAACGGAAATAGCCGAATGTCCAGAAACCACGCGCTTGTCCGCGTTTCAGCAAAATGTATCGAACACCGGTCAATGGCGGTGTAAATCATGACCGGGAGTAACTCGGGAATAACTTACTATGCAGGAGCAGGCCAGGCAGACTTAACTCTGCACACTTTTAGGCATTGTATAGTAGCTATAGCAAGTATAGCACAAAGATATAATAACTCGTAGTAAAATAAACTTCCAAAAAGATTTGTATATTTCTAATATTACCTCAAATTCGATTTTTAACCAAGGACTTCCAAAAAACTTGGAACTTCTCTTGTACACTGTTTTTTTTTTCAATTGTTAGTTTGGCTCGTGACGTCTTTACGCAGGTGCACTTTTGTCAATTTTGAATTTTCACTTTCCGCAGATCACTTTCAATTCCGATAGATTTGTGAAAACGCATTCGAGTTGAGAGTTCATAACGGTAAAAAAAATGATAATAATTCGTTTGTCCACCTCTGTCCAGAGTTACCCAGAGATAGAGCGCTCAAATCGGTATTCGGCATGCTTTTCAATGCTCGTTATTCGGCCGAATTATTAGGTTAAAAAAAGCCGAATATTTACCGAATCATTTTGCAAGGCATCAAGTTTATGAGCCAATATGGAACCCTATTGGCTCATATAAACATGATGTGTCGATTTTTTCTAGTAATACCGCTTTGTAATCATAATCATCACTCTCCATAAAAAAAATCTTCCCACATTTTATGTTTCTAAATTTCTGTAGCTATCATCGGAACTCATTAACGAACAGTTTTCATAAAATGTTTCTTCATAATGTCATTACTTAGAAAAGACTTGCATAATTTGGTTTTTCATAACAGTTTCCTTCATAATGGATATATATATCATAATTATGTTTCTCCGCTCTTTTATTTAAAAAAACAACCTAGAAGACAGAAGCGCTTCCGTCTTCTAACCTATCCGCGATCCGAGTCGGTTTTGCCACTAGGTCCCTATTCCCTACTGCCTACTTGAACTTATACACCACTGTCTTGGCATTAATCGGATTAAAAAAAAAGTGGTTGTTCTTTATTAATAAAAAAATTAGCAATCACTACATATATGATATTGCTAAAAATCGTTATGATATAAAAGTATATCAACATAGATAGTTGTAACAGAGATACTTATGTTGAATAACATTATGAATATAGACAATTCGAAGTTTTGATACTTATTAGCACAAATAATTATGAATAGTGATCATTATGAGATAAAATTGTATGAGAAAAATTTTCGGAACTCCAATAATCAAAGTTGCAATTTTATATGAACTTTGGTGCACCCTTATGCAAGTGCTGTGTCGGCAAGTTGCAAGTAGGTAACAGTCATTGTCCTGAATGTTGTTGAACCGAATAATTCGACCGAATATTCGGCTCGGCAAAAGCTAAACCTTGGTATTCGTAAACCAAACCCATGCTCGGCGCATCTTTAGAGATACCGATTTAGTCGATTACCGTATGTTCCAACAACACCATAATATGTGCGAGTATAAAGGTACGCTCAGAAAAACAGAGGAACATCATCATTCCTTTTAAAAAAACATCGTGAATTGTGTTGTATTCAAAATTAAACCGCTACCAAAAATGGACGTGGTCCAAAGCTTTATGCAAATCGAGATCCACGACCAGTTCAATTGAGTACCGCACAATGGCTTCTTACAGTCTTTTTTTTCAGATGCTCGCTCATCGTGACGGGACGTGAGAAATCGATTCCAAGGTTCTAAACCTAAGTGTTTTGACAGAGGCGGAACATAAACCTGAACTAAAGGACGTTAATTGTGCACAAATTAAGGAAGCGTTAACAAACGCATCGCATGCATGGAGAGGAATTTTTTATCAATGGCGGCATTACCACAGCCGGGTGTAATTACGCTGTCAATGAGAACGACATTTCTGCAGAACACCTCTTAGGGTTCTTTGAAAGACCGTAGAGAAATCCATTGCAAGAACCGTTATAATATAGGTTATGTCACCGCAAAAGGTAGAACGGACGTGAGGCGGTACTACGAGTCTTAGTATGCGCAAGCGCAATTTTCTCAGTACTGTCTGCTTCGGAAATACTCAATTTACTGTTAATCCGCGATGGCCTGTATTTACACTGGGGCAGGCGACTAATCCTATTAAACTAGACATGATAGCTTGTACTCAATACTGTGGCCAATTGGCCATTCAGTATGAAAACAAAATCATAATTGTTTGGATTGCCACCTGCTACGACAGGATTCGAAGGTTAGATTAAGATTCTGAGCAGACTTTTCAGAAATATTTTTTAGAGAGATTGGCAAGGGAATGGTTCTGTGCCAGATGAAGAAATGAATAAAATGTAAATTGACTGTCTTTTTTCCAACATAGCATTGTGCCGGAGCTAATAAATCAGTTGAACCCCAATTTCTATTTCCCACAGCCAAGGACTGGCACAAATTAGCGCAATTATCTTCTCTACGCGTAGTGCCAACATCACCGTCGTATCAACGGTAACTCTGCAATTAACCAAGCTCTCCGCTTACTGTACCTATGGCAAATTAATGTTGACTCTATGGGAAATTAACGTCGAGTCTGAGAACGCAGTTTATGGGATATGTCAACCGGTCGCTTGTAATTTGCGTTCAGATAATAAATTTGCTACACGTGGGGTCTGAAGGGTTTAGCATTGGAACGTGAAATGCAGTGACTGGATATTAATTTAACATGTGGACTCGAGTTGTGTTTGCTAATTAATAGCGACACGACATCAATAGTTGCAATGACTCGAAGTTAGAATTGAGGCCTTACCGGCTATTCAAAAATTGCCATAGCGGACGGTATTTCACGTCCACACGGCGGGGTATTGGTAAAGTTTTCAACTAGCAATAATCGCACCTCGGATTAACCTCATTGGTTACGATATTGCCTCTGCACAAAGTTAAAGAATTGGCCGGCCGCAAGCCACCCCATGAAACTACGTCGAACAAACGATAGCGCGTTCTATTTCGATGCCAGCGCCATCTATTTCGAAATCTTGTAAAAACTCTATACGCCTAAAAAGTAGACCGTGGTTCAAGTTCTCGAAAGATCGAGTAACTACATAGTTGCGTACAATTAAAATCGGTTTCATGTAAACTACGTTGTAAAAACATATAAATGAAATCAGTAACGAAATCTCAGCGGTTACTAGAATGCAGTATTCCGGAATATTAAAGTAATTACTTAACGATGGGAACTAACAGTTCGGTTGATTTTCATCTCGTAAGGTAGGTACCGCAATATAATAGGTATCAGTTTGTATTCTATGAACCAACAACGATTGCGTTAAATTTATAACAGCTGCATTGTTGATGAAATTATTATTATTTTTGCAACATATCACTATCCTGTATTTTTTAAATGTACACGTTGTACAATAAAGGAACTTTAAATAAAGTCTCGGTCCTGGCGTGCCATGACTTCAATACTTAAGCGGAAATCTTCGGGGTAATGAGTGATGAATACACGCGAACTTGTTTCACGAACAAGAACGGGAACAAAAAGGCAAGATGAAAGGGCCGGCCACTAAACCTCATCGTAATTTCTATATAGATTTTGTAAGACAGGACAGGATGGACGCGAAGTTATTGCTCCAGGAACACATTTAGAGGTATACTTATATTATTTATAGTTTAACCCCAGTTATGGCTGTGTGCTAGAAAGCGGAGTTAACGACGTTCAATGTGAATTAAGTATTCACATAAAATAACACAATAGAAGGTTATTAAATATAATAAATAAGCCTATAAACGTCCCACACTGCTGGGCACAGTAGTCCACACCACACGCTAGTCCAGTGCGGGTCGCGGACTTCCTTTTGGATTTTTTTGCAGATGTATGCAGTGCTATGCTTTTTTAAACCCAAAACTTTTCTTACAGAATAGCAACTCCTCAAACACAAACGACGAGTGTCGAGACATGCGTGCAAATGCAAACGCACTGACAGCCATAGCGAACTTGCGAAACGAACCACCACAGCGAATCCACGAAGTAAGCTCACACAGCATAAGGTCACCACTAACATCTAACGCTTGCTGTGACAGGTTAGGTAAACAAAATCATAGAGAATGATGCCGTGAAATCAGAAAATTCAGAAATCGAACACGTTCCGATTCCGGCACGTTCAATTATTTGTTGTGAAGCAAATGTGGTGTAGTAGGTTCTAATTTCTCGAAAATATTAGTTTGAGTGATGCAAATGTTGCGCATCAAATGGAAAAGAATGAAGGTCAAGTACACTTTATTACAAATCCTAAGCGAAATTGGATTCTTATGTATCGTAATAAAACGCGTCGACTACTATCTACTATTAGCATGTTGCTCCTCTTGTTAAATAATTGCTGTCAAAAATTAATAAATGTAAACATCCTCTACATCCACTGAATGCACTGCATCATTTAAACACAATATTAAAATGTATCTAATCAACCTCTAAACATCTAATGCATAAGCGGGCAATCCACATAGCTCTTAATTGATATCTTAGAGACATCAAACAATTTTAATCAACCTATTTAATTTTAAAAATTATTCATAGATATAATTTTAGAATAAAACCAATTTATTATAAATTACAGATTAAGCCTTTAACATAGAAATTAATTGATATGTATAAGAATAATAATGGTTTAAAATCAATACCTATGCGCTTAAGAATAATGACCATGTACATAATTGAATTTAATTAATTTCTAAATGTTTACTGTTTGAATGTTAACTTTTTTATTTCTTATTTTTATTTTTCTATAATGTACATAGTGTTAGTAGATTGCTATGCCCGAAAGGGTACATGTTGAAACAAATTGTATTTTAACACCAATGTAAACACATGTTATGCAATAAATGATATGAATATGAATTTCAATATTTGTAAATGACATCATACTTACACCTAGACCTGATTTGTGAACACTTGATCGAACATTGACCTCTCTTTCTCATATATTAAGTTCTGTCACGTTTAAGTCATAATTGTAAGTTTTATTTTAAGATCTTATCTTTAATACTCGTATCTCGTATCGTACTCTCTGGGTGCCCTGAAAACCAGCACCTTCAGCAATGTCTGGTGGCATATGCTGAGTGGCATCCATTTTGGTGAATAACAATTGTAAGTCTATTTGTAGATGTAACTACCACCACACCAAACCAAATAAATATATTTCTTCCTCTCTTCTTTTTTTCTTTCTTTCAAACATTGATAACTCCCAAAACCAATTAGTAGGTACATTCAATTGAAGTAACTTACACCTAACGAACAAGTTTTTAGTTTCAGCTGTCAAAAAGTTAGTGCAAGCATTTAAAATAACTTTGAGGTTACAATAACAATGTGTTGCTTTATATGACGCCAGTAGTACATTTCCTATTTTGCCAATATTGAATAGTAGGTAGATATATTTAAAACAAAGGAACAAAGTATGAAAGAAACAGTGGATACCCTTCATACTTTGTCCCGGTATTATTTTCAGCAAGATGTTACTTTGGCTTAATTGCAAACTCGGTATCGCAACTACGAGACAGGTTTTGACGAAATTACAAAGCCGCAAGTGTTTTAAATTACAAGATTGCTATGACTCATCAGAACTAAAGCAATGTTGCAATACTGCTGTAATTGAAGTACTGTTGGAAAAAAAACGAAGGTCGATGGTAACTTGTTACGCATACAGTCGTATATTACAGACCTTTTATATTAATTGTTTTGGAACTAGATCAACTATTTAACACCTGTACCGGTAATTTAGTCTTTATAACTGCTCTGCTCATATGTTTAACCAAGGAGGAGACAAACACTGCACTTTTAAATAAATACCATATATGTAATACTTACCTAATGAAATCTTGCAAGTCTGATTGACTTGAAATTTAACAATTAACTGGCTTCAATTTAAAATCAAAAAAAAGGGGAGGACCCCCGCTCTGAGTCGTTCCTGGTGCAAAGGCTTTCCATGGCTATCCAGCGTGGAAATGCCGCCAGTATTATGGGGACGTTTGCGCCATGAACGACTGGGGGCGATTAAAGTTAGATTTAGGTAATTTGTGGTTTGTATAGTATTGTAATTCTTATTTAAAATTAAATATTGCCGAATAATTCGTACCTTGTAATTTTCATTACCAATTTCCACCAGTTCACATGATCAGCTGTTGCCATGTACACGCGTTTCTAATGACAAGCAAATAGAACGTAGTTACAGAATCAATTCGATGAGATTGAAACCGCAGCGGATGAAACAATGATGGCCAGGACTTTCACGGTTCTCTCGTTGGAGAAACTGTAACTTGCGAACTGCGCAATCGGCCACAATGCTGCCACAACACACATTGCACATGCAGTATTAACAATGCTTGTCTTAAACAAATTAGCAATGGGTCAGTGAGAAAAATCATAAACTATGAGAGTTACGTTACCTAACTTGCATCATTTATGTTGGGTCTGGGAAACCTTGCCAGATTACGGTGATATATCCCTGTCTTGATGAGGGCATCTTATTGATTGAATACACTACTGCCGCGTTATGACAAGGTTATATCCAATAATAATAAATATAGATAAACCTCGCAAGGTGTGCTAAACCTACGGTCTAATCAAGTTACGAGTACGAGACTCGAAAAGGCACTAAGATGTTAGCACACTGCAAGGAAAATTATACTTTTCGAGTGTAAATGTACAATCATTTCCAAAAATCATATAAACTATATAATAATAATTATAGTAACTTTTTGCAAGTGTATGTGTTCTACTTGGAATTATGTACATAAGGACAAATAGAAATATAAAAAAAACTTCCTAAAACATTCCGAATTAGAAAACACCCAATGATTTTTATACATAGGGGTAGGCAGAGCACATGAAACGTATGTTCCAGCGCCACTTTTAGCATAAATGTGGGTATAAAATACCGACAAAATGTGATATTGCAGTAATAGGTTTATACTTCACACTTCGACCTTTACACTTCAACCCTGGTCCCTTAGTCGACTTTTACGACACCCACGGGAAGAAAGGGTATGACTTTTATAAATTTCATTTATTTATTATACTTTACTTTCAGATGTGTACTTATAGGTTACTTTTATTTATTTATTTATTTATTTATTTATTAAAATCTATTACACAGTATAACAGTATTAACTAAGGCACTGTGAAATTCAAATTAACTTAAGGCATAGGTATACATGATCTAACAATTAATAAAACTACTGATTTCACATTAATAAAACTTACACAGAAACAGAAGAAAGACGCACATCCATTCTCTCACAAAACCTCAAACGTTCATCTCGCAACACACCCCATCTGCTTGCAAACACATCACACGCAGGAGCTGATGCGAGGAGAAAATTCAGTAACTGCATTGCACGAAGCAAAGGCGATTCCTTTCGAAACACTGTTCGTGACGTCGGGACCGCCAATAGATGGCGTTCACGAGGCCGGAAGTCGATTTTGGTCAGGGAAGGAACGTATAGTCGTACCAATTGGGACACCAACTCCATACTGCCAAACTCGCCACGTAAAACACCAATCGCTGTAGTAATAAGAGCAAGGCTACGCCTGACCTCCAGGGAGTTAAACCCCAAGACGCCCAGCAAGAATTTGGTCGGGTATAAAAATGGGTAATATCCGTACATTTTCTTGTACAAGAAACGTAAAAACACTTTTTGAACCCTCTCCAGTAGCAAAACGTAAGTTGCTTTGTAGGGGTTCCAAACAACAGACGCCGACTCGAGCTTGCTTCTGACAAGGGCCGTATATAGAAGTTTTATAGTTCTACTTTTCTTCTCTTCTTTCTTTTCTTTTACTTTTCTAATAAGTATTACCTATAAGTAGTAACGATGTTTCCGCCATTTCTAATTGTTATGTTACATACAGCTACAAAAATGATAGGTAGCCTAGGAGTTCCATTATAATACGCAGTATTGCATTACCATTTCCAAGCAGCTACTGTGTCGAATGCAATCCCGCCGCAAATCATAGTAATGACCGCGCATATCACGTCGTATCATACGCAGCCAATCTGCAATAGATGAATTTTGATTCGCGCTCGGCGTTTGATTTAAGTAAGTAGTTATTACAACTTTTACATGCCGTTCGCTTTCAGTTTCTGTAACTACCCGTCTTGTCTCTGCGGCCTTATTAATTTAGATGAGACTTGTATGGATGCAATCTGCAATACGAGTATGTATAGTTAAGTCCAACCTGTAGAAATCTACGGCGACGGAAAGTATAGCTACACTATCCAGTGTGTGGATACAAATGCAAACGGAAATATTCTATGATCTCTTTCGTATACGTCTTTCCTTTTGATTCTATACCAGTTTGTTTACTTAATTTTCATCTTATTCTAAATTATCTCTCATAGCGCGTTTCTAACAACAACGGTGTTAAAATCGGAAGATAATTCTGACGACCGCTTTAGCCTAGTTGGTAGTGACCCTGCCTACGAAGCAAGAGGTCCTGGGTTCGAATCCCGGTAAGGGCATTTATTTGTGTGATGAGCACGAATATTTGTTCCTGAGTCATGGATGTTTTCTATGTATTTAAGTATTTATTTATCTATATAAGTATGTTTATCGTCGTCTAGTACCCATAGTACAAGCATTGCTTAGTTTGGGACTAGGTCGATTTGTGTAAGATTGTCCCCTAATATTTATTTATTTATTTATTTATAATCGCATCTGACGACTAAAATCATAGGATAGTGATATCAGTATAATAATATGTGATATAATTATAATATTATAAGAAAATGGTTCTAATGTATAATTTTTCATCAGCATATCTATCTAAATGTATATCAGTGACGATAATGCTTAAGATATCTATGGAATGGCTTTCGTCCAAACAGCTATTACTCGTAGCGCCCCACTTTACAAACAAGTTACTGCATCTAAATGACTGCTACTATATGTATACCTAAGTCGCAAAAATAACAAACACATTCTATATTTTGGTCCTGTATGCACCAATCTAAACGATATGGTTTGTATAAACGGGGGTCGGATCATGGTAATGAAAAAGGGCGCGTAAAAGTCGTACCACCAAATATACTTACGCCATTTTAATTTTAATTGAGTAGTCGTGGAACACGTGTTTATGGGAGCGCAGCTGCGGTGTACGAGGGGCCGTATTATGAAATGGCCATATGTTTAGTGACGTTACTAGAACAATGTAATAAAATAAGAAGGAAAGTTATAAAAGGAACCAGCGAGGAATCCGAACCGAAACCGAGGAACCCGGAACGAAAAAAGTTATAACTATAGGACTGCCTAAAAATTTATTTACGGCAAGCCGGTGGGAATCGGCTCGGCTTGTATGAGCGCTCCGCCACTGATAGATGGTAGCGCCGTGTAGCGGCGATTCCTTTAATTGGAATGGAATCTCGAGATATATATAACAGGTTTTATTTTGTACCAAATACCGACTGACAGAACGCAATTATGAATCTGATTACTAGAACACCCATTGAGAAAAACATAAAATATACTCTTCTCAGAAGACTATATAAACACTATACAAGGCGTCCCAAAAATATGGGACATGAAGGGGAAGTACCTTAAACACGTTTCACATTGTTGCTTTCTTTTAAAATACTGTGTTACTAAAGAAGTTTTATTATTTTTTAGCTATTCTTTCCATTGGCATTGTAAAAGTAGGGGTGATTTTTTTTTTCACATTTAAGTCGGTTCGATTCCCAGACGAAGCAAGTCATTTTCCGAAAAACTTTGAATGCAGAATTACTAACTTTCAAAAATAACATAGTCTTCTTTCAGCAAAATACCCTATCTACGATATTTAAGGTACTTTCCCCTTGATGTCCCATATTTTGGGACGCCCTGTATAATGGATTGTGCAACAGAATGCAAACGAAATATTTCATGCATCACAACCACGAGTCAACAGCCTCGGGCGACAGCCGGCAATCATTCAAATCATGTGGCCATAAAGGGGTGTACCTATACTTGTATAGTACTTGTATTCCTCAACTCTACCTTTGAGTAGAAATAAGTCACGAGCTTGAAGAATTCTACTAACTACTTTTTATAGATTTTTTTGAAGACCTTTGATGTCGTATTGCTTATATAGTCATTAATGATAAATAAAAAATAAAGGAAAAGAAGTCCTATATAGGAGTAGCAATATGGATAAATCGCATAGGAGCAATGAACCGTCGATCTGATAAAGATTATGGCACTAAAGCCTTCGCAGGCTTCGCTTTGAATAATTACCTACGTGCCGTGATAGTGGATAACGTTACAAGCACCATTGAGTTTAAAATGTACGTAAGTCATTCGGGACCTGTTCGGCGCACGGACCCGTTGTTGTAAATCTACCACGGCCAATAATAGTAACAATAGACGATTATTTACTACAGATATTATTAATTGGTGAACAGAGGTCCAAATTGGCCCCGACATGCTACAAGTACTCGATAGCGTAATACCAAGTCAAACCTCATTCTGTTATTCTTGTCAAGAGTACGGGAAAACATTTACCTGGAACAAATGAAAACAAAATTTACTATACCGTCAACGTTCTACAGAGTATTGTGAAGTGCACATAAAGAATATTTGTTTTAAACTCTATCACCACACCAGCTACCGAAGTTCAAGGGCCTTTACTGTGAATGCGAGTGTAAAACGACGCATTCACAGTAATATAATAATAAACGATCCATTGCTGTTTTTGTAAGGAAAAAGTTATTCGAAAAGGAAACCAGTAATGGAAGCAGAATATGAACTTAAAGCGTTAAAGGGGTTAAGCGTGAGTGTAGCAATAAACTCCAGTCCAGTAACATTGGAATTCGTTAGTTCAAACAATAAGCAAAACAAGAATGTTGCATACAAACAATACACAGTAGGTATTGAATAAGTGCGTTGTATTGAGAAACGGGAAATTATATTGTTACTTTTCATTTTCGTGCTAACAGAAGCCCTTCAGTTTCGACACACAACCATTGAATCACTAAATTGTACAGAAATGTTTGCATTGTATGGTCAGAACGAAGTGATTGTTAATGCTGGTTGGCTATTTTGTAGGGCTATCAAAACTTAACAATATTATCTACTTAGTAATTATTACATAATGACGAATTCTGGGAATAACGCAATGTAACAAGAAGGTGATTATTCAAATATCGAATATCAAGTGTTGATAGATTGATGGATGATGGTGATCCGTATAGAAGGCTGATCGCAAACTGTGATCTAAACTGTGATGTTATACAACGTGCAATTAAGTGTTTTGCGGTTGGCCACATCGAGAAATTGCTTAATGGGAATTACATGATGAGACGGCGACGTAGGAATAAAGCAGACCGACTTCAAGAACGTATATAATATTTTATTTATTAGTACAGTCGATATTGTCCAACCTCGAAATCGAATTTTGGTACGAATGTTCGTTTGAAGCTCTGTTTTCGTCTCCCAAAAGTCCCCGGGTCAGGACCTTGTAGAACGGCCGCTATCATGGAAAATGTACTCCATTCGTAAGAAATTCAGGTTTGTTCGAAAACTACGTACTCGTCTAAAGCAACATTAAAGCTGAATAAATTCTGCACAACCTTGATAAGAAAACGTGTCTTTATGTAGAAAAATGCATCTACATGTGACACAAGATTCTCCGAATTTAAAACTCGGGAGAAAATCAAATCCATTTTGATTCAGGTACACACAATAGGCTAGGAACTACATTAATATGAATATTTTACCCAACTACAGCTAAACCCAAAAGAATGGTACCTAATGGATTAAATTGTTCGTTAAGTATTTATAGTTGACTACCACCTCCGGGCCAAGATGCTTGATCAATTCCCACCAATGCTCTGCGCACATCGAGTTAAAAAAAACAATATGGCGGGCGTGAGTGGACTATAAATCTGAAATCATAACTTCGCTTCTAGCACTTAAATTATCGGGCGGATTTCAATAAATATGTGATCAGTAGATGGGTAAGTAACACGCCAGTTACTTACCCAGCAACCACAAACTGTTTTGACCATTACAAAGTTCCAGTAATACCTACGCCCCGCATCAATAATATTAAATGTATATAGTGCATAGCACAGGCGTGTTACCCATCTACTGATGTCATGTTTTTTTGAAATCCGCTCGATAATTTAAGTGCTAGAAGCAAAGTAATGTATTACTTCCAACAAACTCCCCGGGATTTCGAGGTTAGACAATATCGACTGTACTATATGTCATGAAAGAGGAAATAAATAAGAAATTGTAGCACCGATGTCATAATTATGCACAATAGATATAAAAACACGGAGGCATTAAACTATTTTATAAATACAAATAAACGTTGAACAAACATAAACAAAGTTCGAGCACTCGTATTACCGATTCTTTAACGAAAATTACGCAATAGCGTAATCTTTAAAGCTTAGGGAGGAAATAGTAATCTGAGCGCAAAATTTGACTGACAGGCCTAACAATAAAGTTAATCATTATAATTACTCAGTTCGTAATACCGGAGGCCTTGGCTTCACAGTGTGCAATAAGATATTAAACTTCCTTGTGTAATTAACCAAGTGTGAGGCTATTAATGACTCCGTTTCCGAAATATAAGATAAACAAGCAAGTTACAATCCTGTTAAACATACTTCTAGTAATTACTATACATCTATAGCGCAATATACCCGAAATTTCCGCGTAATTGTACGCATAGGCAATCTATAGATATTATTATATTAAAGTTACAGTAAATAGAGGACAGATTTTACAGTTTAATATAATAATCATAGACTAAAATCTAAGATTTGACGTTTGAAATAGACGTTACAAAATCTCAACAGTCATAACACTTGACACTCGGATTGCATCGAATACACGAATTGGGTCAAACACATCATAGAAGCAGAGGCGTTCGGTGACGTGATAGCTGATGGCACTATAAAATTAATAGATAATAATATAAAGGCAAATGGCAGCCTACTGAATTGACCAGGTCGTCAACATTCGCAGGCTGTTCACCTCGGCTAATAATAAAATTGTCCAATCTTCTTTAGTAACTAGCGTAGTAACACCCTCGTGATAGAATAGAAGCCATTCAACAGTAATGCGAATATTCCGCAGCACTTCAATTATAGGGGTGTACGTTTTAAAGCTTTCTTATAAAGATTTCCGAAAAAATAACGAAAGATATGCACCAAGAGATTGCTAAGTAGTTAATAACCAACCACTGAATTGTTCGATAAATATATCCAATGTTTTGTTTAAGTACTACTCGTATAGTAACCCTCGTTTCAACATATAATGCATGGGTACGGTTACGTAGCTATGTTGCATTTAATTAATAATTATACACCTATGGTTGGTACTATAGGAACCTTGACTCAATTACTAATTCATCGTGATTGATATTATGATGAACGGAATGCCAATTATAGTATAGAGATCGATATGAAACTGCAAGGCCGAGTAATAACGATTTGGTTATATACATAATTGTATTGACACGTTTATTTCTATCGTAGTTACCTATTGGCTTGTTTTAATATGCACACATGGTTAAATGGGGTCTATATCTGATGGTCTAAAATTTTTTGGCCGATATTTTTTCGGCACATAGTTTTTGGTCTAATAATCTGTGGTCGATTGTTTTTTATGTCGAAAATTGTTTGGCCGAAATTGTTTTGCATATATTTTTTTGGCCGTAAATTGTTTAGTCTAACATTTGTATCGAATAACATTGTTTGGTCGAATGTATTTTAGGCACAAAATTGGTATTCCGCGTATTGGTGTCACTAATAATCGCATCCAAACTGTCACATTTATTAAATTGGGTTACCTATGTTGTACCAATAAATGTTTGACAAATTAACACTTTCCAAAAAAAATCTCGTAGAATGTCATTTGCCAAGCAATATCTCGTTTACTAACTGGTACTTTGACCAAATTTCATTCAGTCAAATATGTTAGTTGGCATAATATGTTATAACCAAAACAAACAAAAAAAAAACCTACCAAATAATATTTTTTTTAGTATTATTTGTTTTTTTACTGCGGGAGGCTTTGCCCCCCGCGCCTTTGTGGATGGCTTCGCCCCTTCCGTCCCCCCTTTTTTGGCTGCCCTAACCTAATTTAACACCCTTGCCTACCTAACCTAATTTTAAAATAGTTTAGGTGCTGTGATTGTAGCCATTGTGTGTTTTGTTTTAGGAAGTTTAATGTTAGACTAAAAAATTAATTATACCTAACAATAATATACTTTTAGCCTTTTACTCATAAAAAAAATTTACTAAACAATTTTAGGTCAAACATGTTTTAGGACAAAAAATATGTATGCTAAAAAATCTTTATGCTAAAGAATAAGTAAACCATTAAATATTATACTAAACATTTTCGGCCAAACAATTTTAGAACATAAAATTTTAGACCAAGCGAAGGGAACCCTGTTAAATGACTCTTAGACTTTCTATATTTGTTTACTGTAATCAGTACACCGGCACCGTGGGCCCGGATAACTATGAATAATTTTAGGCTTGATTTTGATGTTATAAAAAGAAAAAAGTTTGAAGTCATTAAATCGTTTACATTAAAATAAATAAGATGTCTAAAATTAAACCGAATCAAGCAATTTTGTATGCCATTTTATTATCTGAATATTAATTGATGTGCCTATACGTAGAAAACCAAGAGCGCAACATTTTCATGTACACAATAGTAAAACCATATAAGCAATTACAGTCTCTCACTAGAATTAAACTAATACACAGAAATCTATGGCCACACTAACATACATTAGGTACGCACAGTAACCTTTCGCTCACTAATGGCATATACAAGTACGTACAAGGTAGTTAATTAATAAAAAAATATAAACTCTAGTAACCCGAGCGTACACCTGCAGGTCGATCACTTAACGCATTGTACGCTAGGTATCTAAATGACAAATGTTATATGGAAAAATGACACTTAAACTGTCCTGACGCGCGTTCGATACCTACGTTATATGGTCGGGATTACGCTATTAAAGTCTGTCGGGTCATTCGGGCCCACGGTGTATGTTGTTCGGTGTATGTGGGTATCATTCACAGGGTTCGTTAAAAATAGATTTATGAATAATAATCAGTATCTTAATAGTGTTTACGACGTCTTCACGTCTTATAGTGATCGCTGATCGTAGCATTGAAAGTGATATCTATGAGTCACTTGTTTGATTAGCATAACAAACGAGAATTGAGACAAACTCGTTTAGGGAGGCATTGACATTCAATACTTCGATTGTTTTGAAATAAGAATATCTCAGGACACTAGTTAGTATATTACTTCAAAAGCCATGATTTAATATAATCGCATAAGCTGGAATGCGAGTGTGGATGAAATTAATACGAGTCTGCATATTGAGGACAGCCGATACCAATAGATACCGTATGAATTAAGCGTTGTTAATCTGATCTCTGAAAAGACGGGATGTCCCTTATGATTGACAACAGTATAAAATACAATGGCAGGCTCTTTTGAAGAATATAACATTGGACTTAGTTTATGGACGGATGTAAGCAGGAAGATGACTAAGAATTCATCATGCAAATTACTGAGCAACATAACAGTCATTAATCATTATACGTAACATGCATGTGCGGAAACGGAATTCCACCATTTCGTTCACAACTCAAGAGTCTGACACTAATTCACCTGATCTCGCCATTCTAGCCCATTCCCGAGATTTAGTGGTTTCCTACTGTACCGAGTGGGCAGCCGTGCTCTTAAATCATGAAGCCACTTACGGTGCAGAAGACAAATTGAGCCATTTTGTCTAGTTCAACGTCTCTCTAACACCAGCTAGTGTACATAGAACCATCAAGTTCTTCCAGTGAAATTGTTTCAGTTGAGACTTCAAAAATCATCAGAGCTCAAGCTTGGCTGGGCGACATGAGCGAAACTACCGGTTTTCTCAAACCCGAGGGTAGGTTCAAACGATTTATATTATGAGGGTGATTTAAGGAACCGTCGGCAAAAACCAGTGATTGCTTTATCTATTACGTTTGATAGACTCATGTGCGCTGTAGCTGGCAGTTATTTGAACTAAAAGGGGTACTTAGTTAATAGCCGGCTATCGTGCGCACCGAATGATAAATTGCTGACTATTTACGTCTGAGTATCAGGAGGTCTTAGGTAGCTTCAGGTAGTTCACGTGGCTCCTTGGAACCTGAACATTGGGTAAGAGTTGTGGTACCTCAAGGGTTTAGCTCAGACAAAGAAGGTTTTAGCTGCAGTGTATTAAATATAATCACCCCAAAGTACCTATTGCTTTAATTGAAAACATTTCACATAATTTATGAAGAAGTTATAGTTTTATCTTTCATGCCTTAAGCAGACCAGGAAGTTTACAATCACAACTTTTCTGATTCAACAATGATGTGTTCTTGAAAATGTTACAGCAACTGTTGTTGCGTTTCGTGCTTTGTAATTTGTTCTTGTTCATTTAGCAGCAATAAAAAACAACCTTGTAAATTCGGTAGGTTGGGTTACGATCGTACAACCTTGCTCGGCGTTAACCTATGAAGTATTCATCACTGAACAAAGAGAGTCTGTTGCAGTGGTTAATCGAGGAAGTGACTTCAATACTTTAAATATGACTCAAAATAAAGATCATGCTTCAAGTGCATTTTATTAAATAATTGGGTGTAGGTTATGGCAGGGGTTTTCAAAGTGGGGGGCGCGTGGCCTCGGGAAATCCTTTCGCAAAAACTAGTGCGTCGCCGATCCTTGGGATTAGGTTCTCAGCTGACTCTAGACTCCTAAGAGCCGTGGCGCTAAAGGCAACGCTAGGAAGATGATGATTTGGCTAGCTAACCCATTCACTTCCGTTTCCTTGCATCGAAGCAAAAGGGGGCGTGGGAACTTCATTTTAGGCAGCAGGGGGGCGTGCCTAAAAAAAAATTGGGAACCCCTGGGTTATGGTATCTACCAGTTTTTGTCTGTGAGCTGCAATATTTACCTGACGAGGCTATTTCTTGGTTTGTGGTGTTGTTGGTGTTGAGTCTTGGAAAATAGATTTATACTCTAAAGCACGCTTGAAAGCATTAGATGTAAATAGGTAGATACGCACATTACGCTCTCACGCACTGAAGTTCAAAGCAAAGTTTATTTTAAATTAAGTAGTGAGGTCATTATATGACTCATTATTCACGACGAGTTGTACTATTAACTTGCTCGTCTACACCATGTAGTTAGTAGGTGGTTTTACAATCAAGAGCAACGGCCTATTTATGAGTTTGTTAAATTGCTAAAAAAATCACACGAACTGGTTGATGTACCCACCCGGTTATTATGTTACAAAATATTATCACGCATTTAACATGTTAACTTAAATTAATTGATACACTTCTGTTTAAATTTGTTCCCACAATTAAACACACAAAAATTTAGGCGATCCGTTTAACCAGCTGTCGGCAAAAACCGGCCCGCGGGCCGACCTGTAGTTTTTTGCGAATCCAAAATTTGATTTATAGAGGTAAATACTTCAGACGCTAAAACATCAAAAGAACAATGAGTTTAGTCTATTGCAAATTAAGTAACAGAAGCAAATACTAAACCCGAGATATAGGCGATAGCAGCAGATTTAGTACTACTTGTACAGCAGAATTAGAACGATGTAGAATCTAGATTATATTTACGGAACTTACATAAACAGGTAACTTTATCAATAATCGGAGATAACCTGACCGTAATTCAATCGGAGCAAGTAATTTATCGACAAATGGCGGCCAGTTTGTACGACATGGTTTAAGTGGTAAAGGATAATTTTCAATGCACGAAGTAAGCAAGGTCCGCCGGTAAATTATCGGAGAAGGTAAATGATAAATAGTTTTGAAACGACGCGAAACACTGCCACATTCTTACAACGCCGCACGAGAAGTCAGATACAATGAAATAACTATAATTTGCAAGTCTGTCTTCGATGAAATACCAAATAAATTCTCTAGTGAAACGGTTTTAAATATCTTCCTCACATCTAAAACGAAAACATAGTAAGAATTCTCGAAAAAACACTTAAAACATTTTAAATTCGCATTTTAAGACGGCGTGCTGGAAGCATAAAACTTTGTATACACAATGGGATCCGCCATATATAGAAATAGTTTGAAATTTAGAAGTTAGCGTTAGTTTCTTCTATTATGGTTATTGCAAATAATAGTTTTAAATCAACATCATTTAAAAAAAAAAACTAACCATTACATACATAATATGCTTCAAGAATAAATTAGAGATGTGATGTGATGTGATCATCAGTTGTTTCAACTGTGCCTGTCTGATAAATAAATAAATAAGAGAATTCTAAATGAATTATTTTTAATGTTTTTTTACTTATTCTCTTATTTTTTAGACTATAATGTTCAATCCCTTTCAAAAGATTATATACCGGTTTACAACTACCTATTTGTATTCGATTAAAAAAGCTGATCTATGAAGACAATTCTGATACCTACTTTTCACATTTTAATTGTAGGGTAACGCTGAATCAGTTCAGAGATTTGATCAAATCACCTATATCATGTTACAGTAGAGACTTTATCATATCTATAAACGTGTTTAGTGAAATGATGAGTTCGTTTCGTCATCTCACTGACGTGTTTCAGGCATTTTATCAAATCACTAAACAAATCTGGTGTAATGAGAAAACGACTTTCCATTTTTGGCTAATTTCGTCATTTCACTAAAGAGATTCGGTGATTTGTATACTATAAATGCTATATTTTTTCTAGGCAAATGATAAAATGGATTGGCGATTTTAACATCCTGCGTGATTTGGTTTAATCCCTTAGACATTTGTTCAATTCCTGTTTTGGCCGTTTCCCAGCGACATATACATTATAAATTACTTCCCGATCGGAACTGCGTATTGTCTTGCTCTTTGTGCGGAATTTTTGTTGCATTTGAATGCTAATAAATCCGTGAATTTTAATAAATACGGTAAAATAACTACACAGATGACAATACTTCTACTAACATATGAAACATTCAACGAAGTTAAAAAAACTTTCATTTCTAAACTTTTTTGCCAAGCTGTCGGAAACTAGTTAGTACGTGCTGAAAATTATAGAAAAAAATAGGGAGAAAAGAAGTAGTATGAAAAACTTCCTATGTATTTTTTTTCAGCATAACAATAACACCTGTGTACCTGTACCTACATACCTGTGTTTTACAAATAAAACATGTTGTACTTGTATTTGTCTTAATAAACCGGGACTCTGAAAGAGGTACACTCGTAACGTAGATGATTTCCATGTACTTCGATTCTAATATAAAAACAATGCAAGTGAAATGGGAGCACCTACGAGCAAGTTCAGACGAATTAAATTAACCCACATAGGCATTCGCGATCGAATTGGCGACGTATGGGTATGAATGGGCCGATATAACGGATTGCGGTGGTTTTATTAACATATACAATCCAATTCGATTCCAATCCGACTATTAGTGGTTTTTGATATATTGGGTAAGAGCAGAAAGAAATATTTAAAGAAAGTAAAGAATGAAAACAGTTATTTTTCATAGTTTGAAATGTGGGATAGTCATAAAGGAGAGGGACGCATATATAGCTCGCGTCGGCCACGGCGGGAACAAAGACATGCAAACGAATGGCGATTAATTTTAATATTGTAAAGATATTCAATTTAGTAATCTCATCTAACGCGTCATGCGGGTAACATGCACTTACGTACCATATTAATTATGTCAATCAAAATCTAACACTATGCCTAATCTAGATCTATCAGACCCAATTTAGTTTAAACGTGGCCCTAATGTAGGTATTATATCGTGTTCAAAGTGCGAGTAACGTCATGAAGTGTCTGTGAATATAGCGCGTAATGATTTGACTTAGAGTCTACTCGTGAATCATATCACATTGTATATTACGGCAGTACTGAATCGTATCATGACTAATTTGTAGGCCAGTGGAACTGTAATCAAAAACAATTTGAACTAACTAAGGTTGAGTAGGATCAACATTTGTAGGAAGATCATTTCGTATGATATCATGGAGTGTAAGTGTATTCGTTTAGCGAGATTTACTGAATTATATGTGAATCATAAAAAAAAACTACCAAATATAATAAAAACGTTAACATTTGGATAACGTCAATCCGCCAAAAACAGAAATATCAGGTTCGGTTAGGACTGTTAGGAGCTAGTTTCTATAGACGTGTGTGACTGCTTTTTAATAAGACATGGTGGTGGCGCGGGCTTTCCATACGTCTGTCAGCCGTATGTATGAATACGCAGATAAATTCAATTATTTACAATAAATACTATAGTTATATTAGTTGAATCAATAATTCACATAAAATTTAGAATGAACGTAGGTACCTACTTTAGAAAGATATGACGAGAAAGCTATGAGCTTGATTTTACATGCCGCGAGAACGTTTTTCTGTATACGGAATATGGATGTACCTCGTGCTTGGTTTTAGTAATAACATAGAGCTAAAGATTTTTATTATTTATTTATTTAATAAACAGAATATAAAAACTTAATGATTAAGTAACAGGGTCTCACAAAACTGTCGGAACAGTTTGTCTGTGTGATCATTTTATGGTACAGAGTTAAGAGGGGGCGTACCGCCAGGGAAAAATCAGAAATCACCCGCGCGCCCCGCACCTGCCGCGCTGATGCGTCTATTGCTGCCCCGCTCCTTCTCGCCCCCGACAGTCAGATGAAACATGATGAATACCTATGAATAATAGGCACGATGACTCATGTTCAAATTGATAACGTAGTGATGCTAAATGTATAGTAAACCATCAAATTACCGTAATAAAGTATAAATAATAAAATATAATTAAAATCGTAAAAAGATATGAACCTTGAAAGTTTAGATTTTTTTTTTTTTTTTTGTACAAGATTAAATTTAAAGGTACCAATAGAATCCTTAGGCTTTTATAGAAACAAAATTGTACACCAATTATGTACTTAAAGGCAGTATTCCGCGAATGAAACAACAATTTAAGAACCTGATTTTCCATACGACGATACATGTAGGTACTTTGTATTAACAAATGTCGGCTGTGACGTCACGCCTGTCTGTATTTCAGTATTAAGCGTTTTGCGCTGCCGCCAGCGAGGTCAATCTTTGTCTCAAATTTTTGGGTATTTATGTTCTTTAATTGTAGTTACTCCAATACAAACATTTGTTCCTGTCCAAAAACTGGATCAAATGACATCATAAAAAAATTTAGTCATCATCCCTATTATAAAAAGTGGGAAGCAAGACAAAATCTGTATATTTGAAGATATTATTTTCGCTATTAAGTCAAGAGTTTCGAGAGCTATAACTGAAATATGACCTTCCGTTTTTTAGGGCTCCGTACCCAAAGGTAAAAACGGGACCCTATTACTAAGACTTCTCTGTCCGTCTGTCTGTCTGTCACCAGGCTGTAACTCAAGAACCGTGATAGCTAGATAGTTGAAATTTTCACAGATGATGTATTTCTGTTGCCGCTATAACAACAAATACTAAAAAACAAAATAAAATAAATATTTAAGGGGGGCTCCCATACAATAAACTTTTTTTTACTGTTTTATAGATAATGGTAGAGAACCCTTCGTGCGCGAGTCTGACTCGCACTTGGCCGGTTTTTTATTTACTAAATCACGTAAGGGTTACAATGGCTAGTAAAAACCTAAAGCAAAAAAAAGCCATAATCGAATTAAAACTTTTGTGAGACATGTCTAAAATACTACTAATAAAACCACGGTTAAATTCACGTATTAAATGTCACGACAGGCGACATGTTTCGAACTCTTCGGGAGTTCTTCTTCAAAACAATCATCGAAAACACTCATCCTGAAGAAGAACTCCCAAAGAGTTCGAAACATGTCGCCTGTCATGCCATTGAATACGTGAATTTATAAGTAGCATTAAATAAACTGTTATATATTATGAAACCTTCGATCATGTCTATGAAAGTCAGATTTTCAGGCCACAGTGTTGAGGCGAAATTTTTCAATTCTGATCTCGGATTCCTGCTTGGAGACAATGGAGACGCTCTGGCCCTTTAGTTATCAATTTTGAACATACTGGTAGGTACTAAAGAAAAACTGCTTAATTGTGTTCACTTTTTTAATATAAAAATGACCAAGTTCGCAGGCAATAATTGTTGGAATCTGCACCCTCGATAACCCTAAAAGCGACGCCCGTGATGACTTTAAAGAAAAACAATGTCAATAATGTCACTACGGGCGACATGTTTCGAAATCTTCGGGAGTTCTTTTTCAGGATGAATGCTTTCGCGGCGGTGTCGCTTGAATCACGACAAGATTCAAAATGGACATCATTTCTCGAAAAGCCTGAAAACGTAAATTGTTCTTTAAAAAAAACGCGCATCGTAATTTACAAGAAATATTTCAAAAACGAAAATAATGCGACCACTTTTTGAATTATTTCCGACTTCAAATTCGTATTTAGAGACCGAGAGGACATCGATTTTGAAATTAACCGGATTTATTCTCAACTAGCGATCCGCCCTGGCTTCGCTCGGATACTATATTAAATTATATTATACATATAAACCTTCCTCTTGAATCAATCTATCTGTTAAAAAAAACCGCATCTAAATCCGTTGCGTAGTTTTAAAGATCTACGCATTCATAGGGGCAGACAGCGGGAAGCGACTAGTTTTATACGAGTACTATGTTGTAGTGATAGTGATCTTTCATAAAGTAAATACACGCTCGACAGAAAAAATGATCGTGTAGTTTTGCATGTACTGCACAAATTATTCTAAGAAGCCGGTCGCCGGCCGATCACTGCGTAATCTTATGGTTGTATTTTGAACTTTAAGGTCTACATGTTAAGGTCGACTTTTAAATATATTATTTCAAAATATACCAAAATATCTACTGGAATGTAATGATACATTCATTCACTTGACGAATATACTGGGTCACAATATTATTGAAATAATTATGTTCACCGTGCTGTCGTGAGAGCACAGAACGTAGTCCTCTCGTCTCAGCGGAGCGATTGCGATTGACTCCGCCCGCGAACGGCAACAGAAGATATACCAAACGGCACGAAACACGCGACGGGAGAAACAGTATCGCGCTAAATAAAAAAGACCTATACGCCAAATACGTTATACCTCAATAAGTCTGAAAAGGGACTACATAAAAAAACGCCGCTCGTCAAATCACTAGGCAATATCAAGAGCTTATTATACACTAAATTTTTACGTAAATTATATGCACGGGAACGGCACACAATTGAAATTAGGTAAAAATAAGACATGTTTTGGCGATTGTTTTCTATCGAGGCAATTTTGGTTTTGTATGGTTTTTTTCAGACAAATAGATTGCAAATATGATGTAGTTTCTGTATGTTCATTTTCCTGGCATTCGCTTTAGTTTGTCATAGGTAAATATTCAATCTAAGAACTCCGATTTCGCGGAGCGCCCCCTCTTAACTAAATTGTACAATACTTAAGTTGTTTTTGTTAATGTTATTAATGTTAAGTAATGTCGTTTTAGTTTCCTCTTAGTCTTTTTTTATACTTTCACGGCTGATAGTTTCTGGTATACTGTTCAGAAGATAGGGCATACGTTTTTTAGTGTTCTATCACCATAATGGTTCTTAAACCTTCGGTACGCACAGTTTACCGGACGCCATAGCCCTAGTTACATATTTACTATCGACTACTTTTAACAAGCTATTCTCCGAGCTAGGCTTTAGACTGCTATGGTTATTTATAGCAAGTAGATATTTATGTTTAAGACTTACAGGCAGAATTTTTAAATTTTTGAATAGAAGTTAATAGTTACCTTTACATTTTTGTCTAGTTTTATTTGGCCATCACGTATATCAGAGCTATCTTTGAAACATCTCGAACATTTCCTTTATTTCATGGAGACTGTACTGTACCAGGTAATCTCCGGTCTTTTTTTAAATCGCGAAGAGTCCATCTTCATAATAAATTGGTATAAAAAAAGTCTTGTCGGAATCTCGATGGCGTTTCAACAGGTATCATCAATTTCCAATATCTGTTTTCATTGTGTAACTACATGCACACTAATGGGAGCATAGGGTGTCATTCAGTCGATTCCCTTTGAAAGGGCCTGATAAGCCGACACGTTCGTGATAAAACATTGATCGGCGGTCAATAAACCTTGGTTCGAGAGAACCACTACGCATTCATGTGTTAAGGTTGACTGCTACTTGCATTCATCAGGAAACAAGCTCAACTACGAGGTTACATAATGCATGATTATGAATTTTTAGTGTAACCATTTATAGGTATGAGACTCCTTCATAGCGTCTTGACTGAAGTGTTCAAACTAGTCCTTGTCCAAATTTATTTAAATTACTGGTTTTATTTTTATCTGCTTAAGGTTTCTAAAGAGATGTTGTGCAAGGAAATATCTAAACAGAAACAAGTCAACTGAAAATGACTAGCAAATTTTTAAACTGCACTGAACATTAGACACGTACACGTCGTACACAATTTAGACACTAAACCTACTTATGAAGACGACTGTTCTTGAATAGCGAATAAAACCTTTCATTTAAAAGTGAGACGTTCAACCGTAAAGCAAATTTATACGCTCCAGTTTACTGAAACACTAAACTATCGCCGAGCCTGATGTAGAACTCGTTGAAAAGAAAAGCGGAATGAAAGTTTTGAAATGCTTTAACCTCACGATTGTCTTCGTAAAAAGTAGAAACTTATTTCATTTGCGAGTAGTATGGCGACTTAAATACAAACTAAAACGGAACATTAAGCAACAGGCAATCTATATTTACAGGGGAAGGATAAAACCAACTGCACCAAAGAAAAATAACGCGTGATAACGAACTAACAAAGTCCATATTTTAGTTTCGATTCAAGCTAAATGCAATGTACATATTAAAGAAGTTATGAGTATTAAATTAATCTTTGTAAAAACGCAACTCTGTTTATCAATCAATGTTGTGTCAGTGTCTACCACAACAGAAACTATCTAGTGTCCTATTAGATTAGTAATGCTTAACATCCTCTGGCATGTATACATATACAGGGGTATGTTTACACACAACCGTGGATATGCTAGTGGAGTGGATTTTTTTCTTCAAGAACAGCAGTCTTAGATTCAAGACAAAGGCAAGGTGTGAATCTGACGCCCCGAAAATAGTTTTTGTTCAATGGCATTACAGAGGTAGTGTGTTGAATAAATGGCGCGACTGGCGTGAGTTTGCCATCTATACCAAAAAAATGGAATCCGAAGAGAAGGTAGTTTAGACAGCCGTACGAGTATAAAGGGTGTCCCAGAAGTAAAGAGACAATTTTCAAAGTCTTACTGGCTGAAAATTTTATTAAATGGAAAAAAGTTTTGGTGTCATGGCGTCTATCGTTACCTATCATTTAAAGCGGGACTTTCAAATAGCATATTTTTTTTTTTCAAAATGAAGCGTTAAGAATATGAAGTTTTTGCTGATAGAATTATTCTATTTTACGAGTCACAATAAAAAAGGATACAATAAATCATTTTCTTCAAGAAGGACGAACTAGTACATATAGAATTATAAGACGTTATGAAGAAACGGGAAAGGCTAGTTTTAAGAAGATTCCGGGAAGAGATAGGTCAGTGACGGCACCTCGAAATGTAAATCGAGTTAATCAATTTTTAATAAGACTGCTGCAACTTCCGTCCGAGTGGCAGCGGATAAATTACAAATATCAAAGTCGCCTGTCGCCAGAAGAGGAACGATCTAGGTTTGAAAATATATGTGAAACAATCAGCTCCTAAATACTTAAAGGACCAAGAGGAACGTGCCAATAGAGGGTGCCGAAGAGTTTACAACAGTCAACTAAGAATAGTACTTTTTATTGACGATGAAACTTATGCCCCGTGGAATCCCAACGATGTTCCTGGAAAGTGGTATTTCCATTCAACCAGTGATTGTACCAAAAGCCTAATTTTTCACAAAATATTTAGTATGGCAAGCTATAGATGAATTTGCTAATCTCTACGAGCCATACATCTCGTCAGCCTCCATGAACAGAAAAGTGTACCTGAATGAATGCTTTAATAAATGGTTGATACCTTTCATAAACAAGTATCTTTCCACAGATAAAGTTATCTTTGGACCGGACGATCCTGACATAGCAACACGAGTGTGAAGAAATCGACTTTGTACGTATAAAAGAAAACGCTCCAAATGTACCTCAAGCTAAAAACCTCCAAAAACCGAAAACCTTAAATGCTTAAAAAAGCAACGATGGACCAGATTGTCTAAAGGAGTGTCTGCAAAATCTGGAACAGCCGTATTACGGCAGGCTGCCAAAAATCTATAAGAAAATTTGCTTTTGAAGGTGGCTTGGGCAAATTTAATATGAACTTTATAATTTAATTAGTTTGTTACAACATTCAACCAATTTTTTTTTTATTGTTTATACTT
The DNA here is from genome assembly GCA_945867215.1 of Epinotia demarniana. NCBI lineage: Eukaryota > Metazoa > Arthropoda > Insecta > Lepidoptera > Tortricidae > Epinotia > Epinotia demarniana. The sequence goes on from OX244260.1 coordinate 31,746,151, forward strand.
TGTATTACATATTTAGAAATTAAAATACCATCAAAAACATTTCATGTAAAGTGATTGCCAGGACTCCCTGGCTCATATATAGCTTTCAGCGTTAAAAAGATATCAGATCATAAATAGCGCCAAGCTTCCTATCCTACACAGCGTAACTCTACCACTACGAGCCACGCTATATAAATTCTAAATCTTGGCTAAAAAGTAATGTTTTTGGTGGGATCTCAGTGCTTTTTGTAAGGTTATTATTTATAACAAGGAGTCCCTTTATAAATTTTCAGACCCCTAGCATCAAAATTTGCGGAAGTCTCATCCAAAGTTCCATCCCCTACTTTAAGGGGTTGGGGGTAGAAGTTCCAATTTTTTGAACTATTTTGTGCCGTGCCCCCAGGTTGTCTCTTTACTTCTCGGACACCATTATCACTTCTTAATCCATCCTAGCAGACATTCTCATTGTGGTACTGTAGTCCACATCCACATTACCCCTAACACTTTCACGTTATTGTACCATCGGACTGCAGAACTTTCTCAAGCTCGTATCAGTTTTCTAATCCTGCTCGGAGCTGAAGTTTTACTGTGAAAATAATAAGGTTGAGATTCAAGTTAATTACAAAGTGTAATCACGAAGGTGTGAAAGTTATCTTTTACCACATATAACTACCTAGTCATTAGTCAATGTACCGGCACTATTAATTGTATACTTTGTTTAGTAAATATTAGCATAGATAAAAATATATAATTCATTACGTTTGAGTATGAGGGTCAGTACCTAATGAAAAGATGATTTTAAAGAAGATTGAACTGTAGATGATGTATTGTTTACAGTCAATCAACGGCAAGTGATATATTAACTTAGTTAATAACAAAGAGCTTGCCAGGTCGAGGCGACGAAAGAAAACGACTATAGACAAAATGATTGCTTCGTCAAGTTTCTATTGATTCAAAAATAATGATAAATGATGCTTTCAAAGATACGAGTAACTATAGCACCTAAGGTCCTTTTAGCGATACACCATCATCCAATAAGGTTTCAAGATCGTCTGAATTTGATAAATATACAAGCCTTTATTCTAGTTATAGTCACCTCTCAATAACTACAAACTAAACACCATATTTTAGTACGGAACCAGTTTCTCCAGACAAAACTGTTAGCCGCAACATCTCACTTACAGTGTCGGGTTCAACCAACTTCAATATGCCCATTCCTTCCTTACACCTATAATTACGGAGCCAACTCGTTAGAATCACCCTAGAGCAAAATTCGCGGAACGAAACAGATTCGTCAATCATTTACAGACAAATAGCTAACAGCTTATCCATGAATCTCCACGGGTCCATAATGTTAACAGTAACGGGAGAAAGTCTAACTTACGAGGGCAGGGCGAAATTTACAACAAGTCCGAAGCGGAAAAGGATAGTTGGTCTTAAGACACGGATTGGTCATTCTGGTAAACGGGGAGCAATATTTCTCGAAGACAACGAAATAAATCTGTAGCCAACAAAGAACTTCAAGTTGTTAAAGTTATTTGCACGAGCCTGAATTCCCGTTTCTTCTAACTTACGAGTAACTGCCAGTCTTATCCATATCCCTCTGATAGCAACAACTACTAAAATGGTAAGGAGTACCTAATTATGTTGTTTAAAGGTGACTACAAATATACATACTAATATTATTAATATTATCAGAAAAAAAGATCTGATGATAAAGATTTAAAGGCTTGCTTGTCCCGTCAATTTACAGCTCTAAGCGACAATATAACAATCGATTACTATTGCCCAGCCGATAAATTCTCACCGGTGATATTAGAAGTTTCGAATTCACGCTCGATTCGATTTATGTATCACGTTTCCGGAAACTATTACCCACGGTGGTCTTCAGCTGTGACAGAGAAATTATCGAGACTGTTTCTAAACTGCAGTGCGTCGCTTAATGGGTCCGTGACCGGTTCCCTTCCGCGAAGAATGGGAAGCCAAAGGTTCCGACGCGTCTCGCTAAATCACCGATGGGAAGTCAATTAAGTATTTGCATTACGGCTGGAAATTCTTCAGTTAGCTTCACTCATTTTGATTATAAACATTTTGTTACTTTAATTTAATCGTAATTAAACTAAACACACACTAAACTTTTTACTTCAAAAACAAGTTATTTTGAAGTTTACCGTTCAATGATCCAATTTCCATTGCAACATGTGCCGTAAGAATTATCACTCTGAAGTGTGAACCTTGAATTACATGAAATTAGCATCAATCGACACAGCAAAAGCAATGGTACAATGGAGGTCACACGCTTCGGCAGTACCTACACATTTGTTTTGATGTGGTTACATTGGAATGTACCTCGTTTATTGAATGGCATACAGAGCAACCAAAATTTGTAACCCTTTGGTTTGTGGCCTTTAACACGAAAATCGAATTCGTCAGCTCCGTTTAACGACTAGGCACGTTTTGTAAATTTACACATCTTCAGAATAAATGATACTTTATTTTTAACAATTCTAAGAAATGTTCCTCGCGTTTCATAATAGTTATACTCCCAAACAGGCCCTCTAAACTTTTCTACAGTCGTGTCGTCAACGTAAAGGAAATGGTTTATCTGCATCTGTCATTACAATCGGCCCGGCATACAAATTAAATTGTGATTCTATCTCTCGTCAAGTTACAAGATTGTGTGAATAAATTATCTAAACTCAATTTCAGATAGGCTGCAAGGATCGTTGCATTCTATTACTTCATCTGTCATTTAACTTGTAGGCAGTTACCGGCACTCGTGTAATGAGATTATCTTAAGAGTCCACAGTAAGCTCGATTCTCCATACAAACGTAGTTACGCTCTCATTTTAAAACTACGTGTTGGATTGTAAAGAAACTTTGCATGTTCAATGAAATGAGGTATATCTAAGTCTGAAATTAGTTTACGTAGCTTCAGCTACCATAATAAAAAAAATACAGCGAATTTAAGTTTTTCATACAAAACTAGTTTTTGCTGTATTTACTTTGTTTTATAAATTGGAACCATATAATCTAACTAGCTGTTGCCCGCGACTTCGTCCGCGTAGAACTTGTATCTTAGAAAAATGATTGATATTAAATTATTGTAGGTGGAACCTTAATTATCGCCGACCCAAACAAAGTTCTACCATCTTATGGGATTATTTCAGAGATAAAAACTATCCTATATCCTTCCAAGGGTGTCAAATTCAGCGTACGGAAAATTTCATCTAAATCCGTTCAGGGATTAAGCGTAAAAGGTAACAGTGAAATGAGTTCATTAGTTTAAATTGCTAAATTTAAATTGAAAACTCCTATTTTAGAAATATAAATATCTTAAGAATCATCAACAGACATTTCTGCTAAAATTGTATATTTTTTTATAATGTATTAAAGAAAGCTACATTACTGGAAATGTTTGCCTAAATCCGTTCAGTAGTTCACGTTAGTCCGAGCTACCTGTATAGTTATGAAAACCTATCTAATGCTAAAAGACGTAGAACTTTCCATCTCCATCTGCTGTCCCCATTTAACGGTGTTGTTAGAGCATACATGATTTTGATTATCTAAAATAAACTTTATAAATTAACAAAATAATCCGCAGTTTAAATGAAACATTACCTTTTTTTCGGTTATGGGAACTGGAAGCTGTTCGGTTCTGTAAGGGTCGTGGTTCTAATTTATCCTTGCCTACTTCTCTGCTACCAGTCGGATTATTTATTTTGGCTTACTATATAATTAGTATAAAAGACCTATGAATTCCCTTACTTCAAAAAATACTTATTCCTCATACATACTTCCAACCCTTTTTAACAGGATGAATTTTAGCGAAAATCCAGATCCCTTAATTAAAAATTGTCTTGTTCCCTGTACAAACATCCAACTCCTTTTAGCTCATTTTGGGGATGAGTGTTTATAACCCCCTTATGGAATCCATTTCAAGCAGTCTAAATTATGTTGCCCATAGGGGATGAATTTCAAAATAATCAGTTTTGTGGTCTTTTAAGATAAAGGCTATAAGACCGAAGTTACAAATCTCTTACTATAATATTTTCTTGGTCTCCATCCCTTGAATGCCGTTTTAAACCCTTTAGGGGAGGATTTTTTCCAACACGCTGAAAGATCTTTTTTATTCTGATAATAATTGTTTATACAACGTTTCAAGTCTCCAGCTCAATAAAGAGTTTTGCTAATCCAAACCTTGCACCCCCTTTTAACACCCTTAGGGATAGAATATTCTTAAACGCTGGAAGTACTTTTTTATTTGATAAGTAATCTTTCTACGTTTCAAGTATCTTACTAAAAAAAAGCGTTTCCCATACAACCCTTGCCTTTTAACCCCCTTCGGGGTGGAATAGTCTAAAACGCAAAAAGTCCTTTTTTGTAATCTAATAAGTAATATTTCTACAAAGTTTTAAGTCTCTAGCTCAAAAACTAAGTTTCCCCCATATTCACTCTAAACCCCAATGTCACTCCCTTAGTAGTTTTCTAAGTCACTGAAACGACTTTTTCTATATTTAAATAAGTAATTTTTCTACAAAATTTTAACTCTACCTAAAAAACAAAGTTTCCCCCATACAAACATGTCACCCTTTTTAAAACCCCTTAGGGGTGGATTTTTCCAAAACGCTTAAATTCTTTATTTGTATACAAATAAGTAATCTGTCTACAAAGTTTAAAGTTTCTAGCTCAAAAGGAAAAGTTTCCATCATACAAACTTTGCACCCCTATTTAACCCCATTTAGGGTGCAATGTACTAAAACGCTGGAAGTTCTTTTTTTGTATCTTAATAAGTAATCTTTCTAGAACGTTTCAAGTCTCTAGTTCAAAAAATAATGTTTCCCCCATACAAACTTAGCACCCCTATTTAACCCCCTTAGGGGTAGAATTTTCTAAAAAGCCGAAAGCACTTTTTTTGTTTCATAATAAGTAATCTGTCTACAAAGTTTCAAGTTTCTCTTTCAAAAGGGAAAGTTTCCCTCATACAAACTTTGCAACCTTATTTAACCCCCCTAGGGGTGGAATTTTCTTAAACCCAGAAATTACTTTTACTGTATATTATTGAGTAATCTCTCTACAAAGTTTCAAGTTCATAGTTCAAAAATTAATGTTTCCCCCATACAAACATTACACCCCTACTTAACCCCCTTAGGGGTGGAATTTTCTTAAACGCTGAAATTACTTATTTTGTATCTTAATAAGTAATCTTTCTGCAAAGTTTTAAGTCTCTAGTTCATAATATAAAGTTTCCCCCATACAAACTTTGCACCCCCATTTAACCCCCTTAGGGATGGAATTTCCAAAAATCCCGTCTTATCGGTTGCCTACGTCATAAAAGGAAGTCCTGGTGTAAATTTCAAGTTTCTAGTCTCAGTAGTTTCGGCTGTGCGTTGATGAGTGAGTCAGTCAGGACAAAGGCATTTATATATATAGATTACATATAAACTAATTACAGACATAGATATACCTCATGTCATTGTATATGCAAAGTTTCGTCACAATCCAACACGTAGTTTTAAAATGAGAGCGTAACTACGTTTGTATGGGAAGGTGAAATTCGGCCGAGCTTACTGCGGCCTCTTAACGACGAACTATAACACTTATAACCATACTTCCGAGTAGTCATATTTTTGTTATTGCGGACAGTTAAGTATAAACATATGTATAATTATCGCAGTAAGTATAACTGCCTTACCAAAGAAAGAGATATACCAACTCTACTTTTTCTACTTTGATCGCATCGCATGTATCAACGGAATTATTTAGTTAAGAGTTATTTTATAATTTCAACTTTACTTTCTTATTATTTTACTAAATTATTATTTATGTTTTTAAAAACCACGTTGTTGTAACATTTGCACGAAGCCCGCATTTGACAAACGTTCGCAATCGTGACAACAAATCGGCCAGCTTGTTAATCTGGATGTTTTTCCACACATAATTTACATCCACTCTGGGGAGCGCCATATTTCCCGGCACGACGCTGCGCGTGCGCACGGGGTCCTCGTAATAAGCGCCGCGCCGTCTGCAGTCACGGAGCCTTCGTTACACTAACAACCGGAACTCTGGCCTCTTGTTTATACTAAATATGTACGATATATTCAAAGAAAAATGTATACATCCATTTTCAACAGATTTGGGACCTTGCCGAGCTATCAGTTGAGTAGATTAGTTCGCTGTCAGAAACTTGAAAAAGAACATAAAACTTGCCTCCAAAAACGCTATTGATAGTGATATTTTTCTAAATGACCTTAGACGCAATTTGAATAACATACAGTATCTTAGAAAAAGGAGATATCTTGTCATATTGCATTGTAACTTGTGACGGATTTGGGGATCTTTTTAGTAGACAAAAGGTCATGACCGTTGGTAAATCTGTTTAAATGACAACATTTTCCCAATGATCACTAATCAATCCAAGGTCCTCAGTTTATGGTTATATCTATGACACTTTATTAGTTATATTAGCGAATGTCACAACAAGCTGTCAATTAGTGTGAGTCGAGACATGCGGTTACATACATATTATGCATTAGAGTCATACACCTGTCTGTATCGACCTTGCTTGCTTAGGAACTCATTAAAATTAAACATCGGTTTTGGCTTATGAACTACGCTTGATTAAAATTCAAATTAGTTTCTAAGCACAGTTAATGAGCTGTAAAATGTTTGGAATCGCGTTTCTAATTAGAAATGGTTGTCCATGAAAAAGTTTGTTTGTTTTAAGACTAATTGAGTTTTAAGTATCTACCCTAATTAGACAACAAATGCACTGTATTTTCTAATTAGTGGAATCATCTGCGCTACCGTAACATTAGAGTCTTACACCACTATATATGTATAGATAACATAGGTACGTCACAAATGTACGTCAGTACTATATAAATATTATCTACATAATATTTTAACAAGTACTTTAGATCCAAAAAAGTAAACTTAAATTTATTAAAATCCGTGCACTATGGTATTTCACGTGTTTTATAGGAACCGCTTCGGAGCACAATAAATAACAGATTCTAGGAAGTGCACTGTTTCCGAGTAAGTTTTATGTGAAGATTAAATTAACTAAGCTGCAAATGAATATGTTCTCGCTAGTTATCTTTATTACAATGGAAACATTGTAGAATACTGTATTCAATATGTATACAATTTATTACTGTAGGTACTACGAAACCAAAATTCAGACGTTTCTCTGAATTACCTACTAATATGATAGACAAAAATAAGATAACTAATATAAGTACATAGAAACGCATTAATTGAGTATGCGCATTAATGAAATATAAGCCATCATTGCGATTGAGAATACTTATTTGTCCTCGATTGTTTTTGGATGACAAAGAAATCAAATAAGTTAGTAATTTATGTAAACTGAAACCCACAGAATCAGTTACACAATCTCCGTCCATATGGACCGTAACCGCCGAGTCGGATTCATTACAGCATGTATTTTTTTATAGCGCAGACGCACACGATCTCGCGGGTGCGACCACCCTCGGCCGATTGTTTGTGCACCCCGACGACGCACACATTAATACCGTGACGTCCGTGATAGAGTACGTAATCACAGGGAATACACGGAATATAAATAATAACGGCGAACTAGATAAGATAATACTGAAGAAAATGATTCGTTAATAATTTCCATCACTCTTAAATTTTAGGAACCAAATATCTACCTAAAGGAGAATAATCTAAAATTTACCATTGATTGGAAGGTCGGGTCGGGTCCATATTGGCTGCCATAAAATTCGTTATCCTATTTTTTATATCAAGGCATTTTCAATAATTCGTGTACCCAATTAGCGTGAGTTGTTAAATAAAAATTAACTCGCTGTCAGTTTTGTCACGACTGTGACGAAAATGAACTTTTTTCACATTTTATTAACGTGTATAGGGATATCATTTATAAATTGAATAGAAAAAGTTAGTTTTTATACAAACTGAATGCTTAATTGTCAAGACGAGAACGTATTGTAGTCATAATCATCGCTAGTCCTAATTTTTTTCGTCCTAACTTTTTTGTTCCTAAATTTCTGTAACTATCATCGGAAGTCATAATGATCAGTTGGCCTAAAATTCGTCATAATTTCATTACTAAGAAGTTGTTTGAAGTCATCATTTTGTTTATCATAACAGTTTTCTTCATAATGGACATGGGTCATAATTTTGTTAGTCCTAATAAATATAATAACTAAGAACTTCAACTCCTAATTTTGTTTTTCCTTATGAATAAACGCTCTTTGCTAAGCAAATAAAAAACATCGGTTCTGGCGCTTCGCCGGCCGCTACCGTGCCACGCTCGCTCGACTCGCGCGTGTAGGGTCGCGGTACAACTAACACTCCTCCTCGCTTCGCTCTTCGTACCTACACGGGCCTGCCTTAGGCTACGTCCGCACAGACAGGCGGCTTGCCTACCGTCTAACTAGAGCCTTGTGGCCTCGCCTTGTGGCTTGCGACAAAAACAAACACGTTTATTTACTTCGATAACGTCAAGGAACATTTATGATAAAAAATATTATGAAAAACAATTTTAGAACTAAAAAAAGTATGACTAATGTCATACGCTACGTCCGCACAGACAGGCGGCTTGCCTACCGTCTAACTAGAGCCTTGTGGCCTCGCCTTGTGGCTTGCGACAAAAACAAACACGTTTATTTACTTCGATAACGTCAAGGAACATTTATTATTATTTATTTATTATTTATTTATTTATTAAGAAAATAATAATAAAATATAAACAAGTACAATGTCAAACAATAAACAATATTATGAAAAACAATTTTAGGACTAAAAAAAGTGTGACTAATGTCATTATGAATATAAATAAAACGGACAATGAGTGTTATCTTCAAAAAAAATATGAAAATAAATATTAGGATTTGAGAAATTTATGATTATTGTAATTATGACTTCGAGTAGTTATGACTTACGATCATTAGGAATAAGAATTATTAGGACTTACGATTAATATGGCGTAAAATTTTATGAAGAACATTTTCGGACTCCCAATAATAGGACTCACCTATTTACTTAGAAACTTCATTACTTCATCTCATCCTCTAAAAAAACGATATAAAAAGAAAATGTTTAATTTGTATAAAATAGTCTATCTATCTATTCAGCCCGTATCCACCCACTGTTGATGACCTTATGTACAAGTATTCATTTACAAAAAAAACCGTGTAGGTACACCACATGTTGGTTGTAAACACTCAAATTAACTTATTGACACACACGACAAAGACTCACCGTTGTTTGTCAACAACCATCTAATCAGTGAGTAAAATGTTTATATGCAACGGAGTTCATTATCTCCGCTGACTACTCTGTCTATATTCAATCATCACGAGACAATCCCGTCGAAACATCCGCCCCTGCCAGCGTGGCTAATGAAGATAAAACCTGCACAACTAATTCTGTTTCTATTTCAGGGTTCCGTCAAGTACCCTTGTAATATAATATGTAGTATACTTTATATGGGTATGACGTAGTGTTTTAAATTAATAATAATTATGTGCCAACGAAAGATTCAAGTAACGGAATGGTTCTTATGAATTCTTAAGCCAGACTCGTTTTTGAGTACTTAGCTGTGCTACATGTAACTCGCGCTAAGAGCAATCTATTATCGATCAGGGTATTCATTGTTTGAAAAGAATATCGAAAATCTTCCCATGAAGATAGCAGGCTATCTTAAAAGGATCGACTCAAAATGCTAACCGGTGACATAACATCGGATCAGAAAGTTTAATAGTATCATAATAAAAGCCATTAAGATTGAGTAATTAAATACGTAAACAAAAAAATTTAGGTTGGGAAATGATGGAACCGGTTTCATTACGGTCGAATTTGATTCACACTGAGCGAATTAAGAATTACGGAAATAAAGGTTAAGTGTGATGGCTCGGTGTCGTAATAACGTTTCAAACGATAAATCGGCAACCATAATTGTTACAAACTCAGCCGTATTACAGAAACAGAAAACCAGCAGTAGATGTAATTGAAGGCAATATTTACTGTAGCAGAGATAAATATGATGATGGTGATAAAGCGAGCATTAATGTGGAAAGACACTAAAGTAAAAAGTTTAATACAGATATCAAACGCAACGCAACTTATCTAAATGGAGTAATTTCTCTAAAAGCGCATTAGGAACATGCAATTTCACCAAATGATACTGAACGTAGCCTTGTAATCGAGACGTCAAATGAATAGCCAAATAGCATGTAATCCGATGGAGCTTGTGCCTACAAATTACTAGCAGCTTTATTATACGTTGGGAAAAGGGGCATCGAAGGGCCATCTGCGGAACGACAGGATCCCAGTAATGGCCGTGAACAGATGTACAAATACTTTATTGTTCAAGCTGTTCCGACCAGAGTAAACATTGATGACCTCCCACGTAAAGGGAAAGTGAAATTTAAAATCAATTAAGTATTCGATTTATTTTTGAGTCGAGATGGCTCATACTTGTAAACCGACATGTTTTTAAACCAGTTGCAAAATTGACTTGTAAATCAAAGGCAGTTAAGAAAATTATCCACTGACAGTGAAAGTAGGGACGATGAATCGATTGTCTCGATTAATGAGCTAAGAGTTAATCGATCAGGAGCAATCGAGAAAGACTAGGTAATCTAGCGCAGCTCGGTGAAACGTAGAGCACCGGCCTCAAGTTTATAGACAGTTTCCATTTTTTTTGCATTTGATGCGGCTGCTGTGCATTCTGTTTTACAGATTTCATAAATTTTGTTAAAAATACTTCCTTTGTCAGATTACTTACTACCAGTAATACTAAACAGCTGAATATACACTCATAGGCACTGGAAACGTTTGGCAATGAAAAACTACCTCTTGCACTAAGGCCAAAATACGATTAATTCATGAAGAAAATTTAAACAATACGCTCCTTTTCTAATTTGCGCCTCCATCCCCAGTAAACCTTTAATAACTAGCAATAAGGCTCACAATCGTGTAACCAGGTTCTTAGTCTGTATGCAGTCAGTGGCATTAGTGGCAGCTGTGTAAATGCACACCAAGGTAAACTGTCGGTGCAAGAACGTTTCCAGTAATCTGTTATTGATCGAAATTCAGTGTTTCGGGTGTTATTTCATTGACTACCATTTACACCAAACCCTGCATCAATGGCGTTTCTAGGACATTGGGTGTGGAGGTCGTTTTGTCTTCAATATCTAAATTAAAAATAAAACATAAAAACTACTTAAACTTTGGGAAGCAACGTACATAAGTAATTTAAAGACGAGTGGTCTCTGTGGTGTGGTAATGTACATTACAATATCCCTTACAATAACACATTACATTAAATATAAGAGACCACTCGTCTTTAAATTGTGCGTATACGCAAGAGAAACCATTGCGTGAACCTTACATCATCAAAATGCATCTAGCGATTCTAGCGATTATCCCAATGAGTCAGCGATATATTATCGATAATATATAACATCGCCCACATCACATATAAAGCCAGTACCGTCCGACATTCAATTTCGATATCTTTATTGTAGCGGTTATCTTTTACAACGGTTTCGAAATGCTATGGACTACTGCTTATTTGAATATGACATCAGCAGCTGCGCCTGCTGCTGTCGGGACAGTTCGACTCGAACTTTAGTTTACAATATTGTAACCTTTATTGATATTGAATAGTTACGGTGATATTACCTTTTTGCCTACTTTACGACTCCGTTTTCACATCGAAGACTCAATCTATGACATCATATAGAAACACTTGTACTATAGTTAATACTTGAACAATGTCGTCAGAGTAGTTGGACACAGAAGTTATTTTGTTAGTACGTCTTGTACGAGCGTGGAAATACGAATATTAGGGAACACTATCGATTGATTGGTTGAAACTGGCTTCTATGAAAATATATTTCAACGTCTGGTTAGAATCGATACACGTTGAAAAGAACCCCTAGTGCAGGAGATCACTGTTTGACTCACATTAATCATTCGCACCCTCTACCCGAATCTATTATTAGAGACTAATGATTTGCAATAATTTAATAAATTGGTTACGCCATTTTGTAAATTCCCGCCATTCAACAATGTGTAAGTACGTCAAAACATACATTTGTTCAATTATACACACTTACTGCATCCCTCGAATTGTTGCTTGCACATCTGTTCAATTTACCTGAAAACAAAAACGAAAATATAAAGATTTTATAAGGAACTATTGAGACTATTTTGAGAATCATAGACATACAATGGTAGTGCACTACTAATTGACTTGTCATTTAACTTTGTAATACAAAAGCTGACCGAATTATTATAAACAAAGTCACTCAGAAGAGTCGGAAGCAACGAGTATAATCACAGTAAAAGATAAAACTCGTTATAGAGAAGACTTAAAATCCGCACGCATGTTACATAAGACTAATGACACTAATGTAGAGGTAAAATGTATCTGTTAGCCGTTTAAGTAAACGAGTATTGCAGCATCATCGATTAAACACACCTAACCAGCGGTATACCTAACCTACAGATAAAAAATATCAGGTTTCCATGTAGCAATAAAAAGCGATACAAAAACGATTTAATCATACATTCGGCAACGAGATGGATCGAATCCGAGTTATCTTTACAAGATGAGCGGCGATTGTTCTGGTAATAAAAAAACATTGGTTTTGAGAGAGATTGGTAATGAGAGAGTAAGACCGATATTAATAAATGTATTCTAAAGTGTACCTAAATATGTTATTATACAAGAATTTCCAGCCTTTACAAACTCAGGAACACATGTACTCGTATTTTTTAGTTATTCTATCTCGCCCAGTATGTGATAGTGGAAAGAAGTAAAGTATATATTAGGCTCAACATAATACGGTAACAATATGCTGAATTTGGTAAGAATATATGACAACTTTTACCTGATGTTCTATTTCTATTCCTACCTATCAGAAATATGTCCACAGGACATCTTCATGCAAGTCATGAAACTATTATTACCTATAAATGCTTATGGGTAAATATTTATTAATATTCTTATAGATATAGGTAGCACTCAATGTATGACCGGTTAATATTAGTTCAAGGTCAATTTGTGATCAAATGATGAACAAAAACTCTTCATTAGTGAAACTAGATCGATTACTGACCAATTCAATGCCGCAGCACACCTGAGAATAAATACCCTATTAATAATAGTTTTTGCTGCTGACTACCTAGGTCGTTGACGTCGTCTTAGCCATAGTAAAAAACTCCAAACTGGCAATATAGATTACGTCATGGGCTATGGTCGTTCGCTCGATGAGATAGAATGATACGTTTTTGTTGTCTATTCGGAGTTCTTGCTATCGACCGACCTTGTACGTGCTAAATCTTTTAGCTTTTTTTTATGCTTCATAGAATAACTTCACGGTGCTGCGAGTTGGGCACGGCGCGTTTGAAGTGTTTCGCTGGACAAGGAAAATATTCAAATTGATGACGGACAAAGAAATAAATACCACTTGCATAGCCACGGGTGCCGATTTTATCCATATTGGAGAGTTAATTGAAAATTACTTGTTTTTATTTGGGTGTCTTAAAGAAAATAAATTCTGTTTGTATTAAACCTGACGTATGAGTACTTTCTCGCATAATGGGAGTTTAAACGGCAAGTTCCAGCACCCGTCACCGAGTCCGAGGATTACCTACTGTTTCAGAAATACGTTTGATGCTAATTCACATACTTCCACCTCATTCTCTTTACCTGCAAATATCTTACTCTGTACAGTATACTTAGTGTTCTTACGAGGTAAAGATCTGGGAGCACGGCAGTGCCCCCGCCAAGTCGAGCGCGAAGCAAACTCGGAACCATTTCGCCGCATTTTCAGGCCCCTATTTGAGAACCTCTGGATAAGACCAGAACGAAGAAATGTTCGCCATCCAGTAAGCTATAATCACATACAAAAACCAAAATTTCAAGTCTGTAGGGTCATTTAGTTCCGAAGTTAAGCGAAAGCAAAGTTTCGCATTTAAGAGACTCACTCACTCACTCACGATCATCAAAATAGAACTTTCACTCACTCATGAGTGAGTGCATGATCATCAAAATAGAACTAGTACTTTCCATAAACTCACAGAGCTGAAATTTGGTACAGAGTTAGGGTTTAATGGCCACATAAAGGGAAAACTATAAAAACTAGAATAATCGAAGATCTGGAGTACCTGGTGACCCTGATTACAAAACACAAGAGCCCAACCAAACTATTAGAGATATATCTATACCACCTTTACAAAAAATTAAGAAAATCTAATAAAATACATCAATAAGCCCACATTTCTACAAAAAGAAGTGAAATCCCATCAAAAACATTCTGTAAAAAACTAGCCAAGTCTCGATGGAGCTGCTTGTTTATCTCTAAAAAGTAATGAAATCTAGACAAAGTCGTGCCAAGTCTAAGGTTCCTTACTGCGATTTCTTTATGATTTATAGTTAATGTTGTGTGACTTAGCCGTTGACTTGTACCCACTTAGCAAATAAAGAATAATAAGAATGCCTGAGACTTACCAAATATCTCACAAATATAAAGGTGAATGTTCAACACATTTGTACACAGAGGATTCTTACGGAGTATGAATGTTCGTTGAGAATATAATCTGAACATTCTTTATACGTTAGTGGGTACAAGTCAACGGCCAAATCACACAACATTAACTATAAATAATAAAGGAATCGCAGTCAGGAACCTTAGACTTGGCACGACTATGTCTAGATTTCATTACTTTTTAGAGATAAAGAAGCAGCTCCATCGAGACTTGGCTAGTTTTTTACAGAATGTTTTTGATGGGATTATATTGTTCGCCATATTTACTCGGCTACTCGGCAACGACAAAACGGCGCATCATGTTACAGAATTGGCGGCGCCCGAAAGCACTTCGCTGCCTCGGCGTCGTATTACACATAAACTAAAAGATTTTTGCGTAAACTGGTCCCATCGTGCTTTCACCAATGCCCTTTTCACGTAATATTTATTATAGTTCACTGTGTTAAGCAAATTATGGGGCTTCCGGATTAAATGGACGTGGAGTCGGGAGATTGTAGTGTCATCAATAATATTATAAAAGGCGATACAGCGTCCTTATGCAGTTTATTAGAGGCTCAATAGCAATAATGGGACGTTAAAGCAATAAAGCTACGAGTAAACGTGAAGTTGGTGGTTGCGGGTCAATTGTGGTAAATTTGATCAAAGATTCACACATCATATTAGTATCATAGATGTTTAGTTACTGAAATTAAAAATGAAATGAGTCCGTGATCTATGAACCATACTGTTTGATAAAAGTGTGAATCATAGAAAATGGGTCCAAATCATATTGAGTGAGAATCCTCTTTGTTAATAATTATGATTAAATTATAACGTGCCTGCTGCAGATAGCAAAAAAGTACGTTTCACGAATCATTCGAACCGTACCAATATTAATACCAGTGTTGTGTGCAGATGAGCGAATCTCGCAAACTTGTTCATATCCTGTCCTCACATACAAAGCCTTCACACGTGATTCCCTATAACTTTCACTGTAAACGCACTTCAAATTGATTTGACAGCCGATTATGAAAACTTGTATTGCGGCTTGCATATTTCAATTTGTTACTGGCAAGATTAATCGACGACTGCAATTATTCAGACTTAATAACAATGTAAATATAATAAAATGTGAGTTCCAGTTCTAGGGTAGTACGGTCGTAAGGATACCATTTAAATTGCTGTTTTTTAATGGTAAGCCCGGAAATAAATGACTTATTAGAAAAAAATTGCAAGAGGAAGTACGTAACGTACGTAGATAAGTAACTTAATGTTTAATTAATAATCTTCGCACTGAAAATAGCGAAAAGTAGGTAAAAAAAAGCGAACAATTAATTACATGCACTACACGTGCTACTAATAAATATGCATAAGTATGTTTTACTGAAAAGAAAGTGCATTTACATTTTCGCAGGGTCGGATAGGTCAAAATGGTCATCGGAATTTTATAACAGCTTATCTGTGATCAAGACGAAATGATGTTTGCCATGAAGCGTCATCAATCATTTTAGTAGTTCTATATTTAAATACAAATATATATTTTAATAGAAGAGAAAATCCTATTCAAGTTCTTCCGGTTGATTCAACGTAGACTTCAAACGAGTTGCTTTTCAGGACAAAAAAAATCACTACTAACATTTGCGGACTTATATGCATCAAAAGGTGGATATAACGAAATCCCGAAATAGAGGACCTCAACAGTTACCAAATTAACTTTGACTCTTATGTACAAGAAATATCGTCAATTCTGTGCCGTTCATATTCAAGTGGCAACTAAACTTTGGACCGCGGGTAAACCTAAGACAATCCTCGAAGATCCAACACCTGACAAAGGAGTGTCGCATCATCAGCTCCGCTTCGTTGTGTTCATAACACCAGAAGTCTATTTCTTGCGTGAATTCCCAAAACGCAGAAATATACAATCTTTCTAGTATTTACTCTCTTGAATAGAATTAGCGCTTGATCTTCAGAAAAACATAATCATAATAACATACTAACAACCAAAAACGTGTGAGCAGATAGGTGGCAGAAAATTGGCTTCTATTTTACGCAACGTGTCAAGGCAACAAAACCGTGCCTACAGCTTGGTTAATCTAATACGTTTAACGCTCATGACATAAAGATTTCCATCACCAATTAAGATGATGGACACCCGTCAGGTCCGCCCACACCGACTATTGTGTGTACGCAACGTATCGCCAAAATGTGGAAAGCGTTGCGTAACTACATAATTGGTTCATGTGTAATGCTCGCTGTCTTTAAGTACATTTAGGGCAGATTACATGTTAGAAATCCGGGTAGCAGCGGGTGGATGCGCTTGATGGATTTTGAAACATGGCTATCGCTTTTAAGTAAAAGTAAGTAAGCTAAAGCTTTGTAATTCTTCCAGAAATATTAATAAACGAATTTCCTTTGCGAGTCTTATAGAACCGCCACTAGGCCCGACGAAAATATCAACGTGGCATTTGCTAACGAATGATATGAAACATATTTTATGCTTTTTGTGGTTTCAACGTCATCAACAATCTCTACTTTCTAGTCAATAATGACATCAAACATGTTACATATGCACTGTCACATTTCTAGATAGATTTCTTCTGCAGGAGGGAATTAACTTCCACCATTGTAATGAGCTAATGAGTAGATACGCCGTCACAAGAAAGCCAATTTACATGATTTCATAATTTTTAAGTGATAATAGTTGTATTCTATGCAAACATTCATCATCATTCATAAGGCCAAATATAAAAATTGATATACTTATATTAGCTACATAAATGAGCAAGTATCAAGATAATTAATTACACTAGGCCAACTACAAAGTGTAGATGTTTGTAAAATAAACAGTTATTGATTTTCCGCCGATGCAGCACGGCACGAATAATACATATAAGCCGAAATATAGGCACATTGTACCTACAGGGGAGCAGTATGTCAGTATAGTATATGTGTTATCTATCTAACATCAGTCACACAAGCATGAACTTGATCTAACTGTTCTAGTGTAGAAAGGTTTCCATAACTTCGTACTAAATACACAACGAGTATACTGTAACCAATCTGCATAATTACACTTCGGTTTGAATTATCTTTTCATCAGATAATGTCTTCGTCGCTTAACGTCAGGCGAGACATGGATGAAATGTAAACCCATTTATACGAAATAACCTGCTAGACGGACGAAATTAATTCCCACAAAAAGGTAGCCACGGCATGCGTCGACGCAGCCCGTCTCGCTTATCCATCAAGTATGGTTAATTCGAAGCGATATCCATTACAACTGTGTCCGTCCGCAGCGCGCCCGTGGTCAGCGAACCAGCGGTCGAGGTGGTCTTTACATCAATTTCACACCCGCTTCACCGCTGCTGCCGCGAGGTTCAGCCATAGATTATAATTGTGTCTAGGAACAGAGTGTCTTTTGAGAAGTCCATTGCCTACTCGTATTATGAATAATTTGACCGTGTGGATACACATGGACTGAATACGTTTTTAGGGCAGACGTAAAATTGTAGTGACAGTATACATAAACGGTATTAGCAGCAAATATGGCTCTGTATATTTCCGAGCAACCTTACGTGTTCTCAGAACGCATTAAGTCCGAATGGTTTACTAAGTATGCTTTCATATATTGTGTTAATAACTAAGATGCGGTAGAAAACGGTACATTTATCTTAAGAGAGCACACCTCTTTTCAAATACCTATATCAATGTTAATTACTTGTCAGAAAATTACCAACAATCCAATTTTATTTGCCTTTCACTGTTAAATTTGATTACTTTATTGCCGTAAACATCAGCAAGATGTTTAAAACCACAAATTAACGCGTGTATCAACGATCATGTCACGTCAAATCTATCAACTTACATCACATAGGCACCACATAATTAGGCATTTATAAGCGGTGTAATTATCTGCTTACTCTATTCTACTTTGACTTTCTCCGAGCTGTCAAAATTGGTATTACGCCCGTATGCACGTGTGTTTTGGTGTAATTTGGATTTACTGGTGTGGGTGTAATTTGTGCATGAGTGCGTTACATAAGATGGCGCTAATGCAGTAGGACGTTAAATTGTTTAGTCAGTAAGTAGACTGGCCGGTAGACAGTGTCTGAGGCGGTGGCAAAATCATGTTTGATAAGGACGAAAGAGAGGGAGCCCCTGGCCCAGCAGTGGGACAGCACGAGTTATTAATGAAATGAATGATAAGGAAACTGGTACCTATTCTATTACATTATAGGTACCATTAATAACAATACCTATACAATTTTAGGAAAAATAACTGGGTCACCCCCACTTAAACTAATATCGTTAGTGCTAATTTCATTACACCTAACAACGTTCGATATAACTTTCATTAGCCCTAATATTCGGATAACTAATTTTATATGGCATAGTTATTTGCTGCGCCTAATTTCAAACCTCCTAATCATTCCTAATACTAAACATCAAGTGTGCTAATATATTGGAAACTAATAATCATTTTTCCTAATGACTACTAAGCCTAATGATTAATGTGCCTAATTATCACTATGTTTAATGTTCACTACACCTAACTTCGTCACACCTAACTATCACGTGACCTATTAACTTTTGCTCTAATGTTTGAATAGTACTAATTAATGCATCATTAAGGCTACTTTTTACCGCGGAGTATGTCGAGGCCGTCCCATGATAGACGTCCTAATCTCGTCAAAATGGGAGCCAATAATGCACGGCCAAATAATGTACGGCCCGATAATCCGTGTCCAGTTTTCGTGGACGTGGATTATTGGATCGTGCATTATCAGGGCGGACGAAAATGGCATGTCATAAGCGAACTTTATCTTAGGTCGGTTAGGTTAGGGGTTCACTTGTGTCCCTCAGACCAGAAATAGAAACCCCGCGCAGCGGGGTTGCGTCGACTTGCTGTACGGCTATCACAAGACGGCGCACGAGCTCTCTCATTTTTCTCGCATGATACTTCTCTGTCTAATAAGAGTGAGCTAGATAGACATCGGATTACCCACCTATTCTACCCTAAGGCAGGTCAGTGTAGGCACGACGACGAGCGAAGCGAGGAGGAATGTTAGGTAGAACTGTGACCCTACAGCGAGCGAGCGAAGCGAGCGTGCCGCGGCAGCGGCCGGCGAAGCGCCAGAACCGACATTATAAGAAAAAAATAACAGTGAAATAAAATTAGTACTACTGACAATTCGGGATAATGACATTAGGGCTAAAATACTTAGGCAAAATGAAGATTCGGGTTAGTGACTTTAGAGACATTGATAATAAGGTGTAGTCATTATTAGGCATTGCAATATTAGGCCTAGGAAGAAATCGGTCAAATAAAATTAGTCTTAGTGAGAATTCGGTTATGAGAAATTAGATATTATGAAAATTCGGGATACTGAAATTAGGGCTAATGAATAATTAGGAACAATGAAAATTCGGGTTTGTGATTTTAGGGTTAATGAAATTAGGGCTAGTAAAATTAGGTATGAAATTATTAGGGCTAACGGAGGGGAACCAAAATAACTAGTATTATGTGCTTGTTTAAAGTACCCTCTAAATGATGCAATACATTAATGCCATCGCCAGTACGAATTCACTTCACTGCTAAAGTCACGATTAAGTCATTATTGACAAAACCTAGAGTAATTACCACTGACAGAAACCTTGAAAACAATACAAATACGTTTATACCTATTTAAAAATGTACCTTATAGTAAAGAAATAAGGTATTAAGCGAAACGGAATGACTAAGTATAACAAATATAACCATGAATTCATTGCGCCTAAATCATGCGATAATCATCTTTAAAGATAGAAGCTAGAATCGTTTATATGAGCATATATAAGTTGGAGAGTGTGAGTGCATCCGGAGATTTATGCAGGTGCTATCCCACCTTGCGCAACCAGAGTAGGTCGTGTAAAAAAAGGATAAAACATTCACGCTCCACAGCAGCTGCAGTTTCGGAGCTACCTTATTTAGCTGGAATTTAAGTTAAACTTGAACACAAGTGATTTTTAAAGGCTGGATATATTTATAATAATAATATTTTATTTCAGATTTTATATTCATGTTTTCGAATGACCTTAACTTACGGACACCGTAATGATCAGCTTGTGTACAACGTGCCTATCACCCCAGATATATTACGGCAGGGCCTACTATAACAACTTTTTTGAGTTATTACCTTTATCCACAGCCTCCATGTAACCAAGTTTTTGTAGTCTAGTTTTTACCACGTAACGAAAATGGAACCCCATCGGAGAACTTTTGTTCCCATCTGTATGTACAGCAATCTGTGCTCTAGCATGAAAAAACTCTGGATAACAGTAAAATAATCATTATTACTTTTGACGTAGGAAAAATGAGTGTACCTGTGTATTTACGGAAATAAGTTTAATTCGATATTACACAACCTACATTGATTCGCTTGATAACGTTTATTAAGAACAATGACCTGATAACAGTAGCGCGAAGTTACGAAACCACAAATATCAACTAAAGTATCAGTAGGTACGAAGGAATTAGGGTGAGCGCTGTGCGAGGTAGTTTAGTTTAGCGGAATTCGCATTCAGACCCCGTATCATGGTCGGCCTTATCCCACGATAAGCGACACGATAGAGCGTCCGTCACTGGCCGACACCGTTCGATAGAACGAGACGACGCTCCTCTCTTTTCACTTATCGCGTGATAAGACCGACCATGATACGGGGTCAGATGTAGATACATCTAATGCGAGTCAATTCTGATGTAAATTAGTGTAATTTTTGAGCTAAAATTAGATGGTTTGTAGTCCATTCAATTCTCTACATACACCAACAAATCTGATTTAGGTATAAATGGGCAATATGTACCTAACAAAAAACAAGAGGGTCGCAGCATTGACCTCCAGCGGATACAATGCGCCTTTAGACTGCGCACGCGCGCTTATTGTGTCGAACCTTGACTAACCTACAAATGTGATTTACGACAGTAAACTGCAATAATTGCCTATTGTACCTTTCACTTAAATGGGGTATCCTGGATTAAAGCTATTAGCTGGTCGATGCAGGGACGCTGTTCGAAAAGGGACAATCTAACTAGAACATACAGAGAAAAACCAACATTTCTTATAGCCTAAAAGCGCAACTGATTACTGATTAGCGAAGGCAAGCCTTAGAGCGGTTACACACTGCGACTTTTTACAGCGATACAGTCAAGCGTTTCAGTAATCAGTAACTTTATTGTTTTCACAGGTAAATACGAGATGAACTTCATTTCGTTCAGCTATGAAACGCTTAAGCCTAAATTTTAATTATTATTCATATACAAAATAATGAGCAGGCAAAACAAATATATGAAACTATACTATTACTTACCTAAAAAAAAATTGCAATGAGTAAAAACAGTAATTTAGTAATTTTTTTATTTAATAAATTATTGTTCTCTTCATCTCTAATAGTCTTTGGAAGTTTATTGTACACCTTTATACACATTACGTGAGGACTAGAGGCGTGCATTTTAAATTTAGATGCTGAAATTGGTTTTTTTGTACCTATGGCTTTAAATAGTCTTCGCGTGTGTAACCGCTCTTACGTCCGCTAAAGCTCTAAACCACAACAGTATCTAAAGTTCTAAACCAAAAGAGCATAAATCATTCAACTATGTACAAAACAGAGATTTGAGAAAGCTCCTTTCAAACGTTTGGCTCTGATGATATCAATCTAAACCCCAGAACAAAGAGATATCGAGATAATTTTTCCGCTCTCAGTTTTACATTATATTTGTCACCCGCAAATGATTTAATGTCTGTCATGGGATCCCACGCAAGGCCCACTATAAAGACAATTTTCTGTGATGAAATTACAACGAATGATTTACTTTCTAACCTTATAAAAGTTGATTCCGAAATGAAAAGGGCTTTTAAATAAATGATCTTAGAACATAAACGGCGATTAGCAGCACGCGAACTTACAACGTATACAAATTAAGACAAAACTTAAGTCTGAATGAACTGTTATGCAAGTGAGTACTGCTTGAACTTAATAGGATGAACTACATTCCTGACATATAGTTTAAAAAAAGTGCACCTACTAAAGCGCTGATCATGGATGATCCCAAGAACCTTATTGTTAATGTAACCACTACATAATGCACGCTCGTGGGCGAGATATGCCACACTCAACGGCATAATTTATCAACGCCACAAAACATAAAGAATCTCACGTAATATAGCATATTGCTGATGCATTTTCCCGTAGCGCCGACGTGTGAAAGTCCTAGAGGCGTGGCGGCCCACCATGATGTGGCGTTTCCCGGGCGGATATCTGTGGCCACTTGCATTGTGGCGTGGCGTTACTTGCGTTATGGGAAATCACGGAATCTATTAGCGGCCGAAAGTTACACAACATAATGTATAAGCTCATGTAGCCATTACTGGCCCTTTTATTTCCAGGTTAGTACAAATGTCGAAATTTATAGCTAGTCAAAATAAAATTTTCAAATACATTATCTATTAGAAAAAAATGGTGTAGTTTAGGTTGCTATGGCCACCCCATTTCACTTCATGTCTCCATCATCATTCATCAGACTGCCTATTTATGGCACTTAGCATAATATTGCATTATTATCTGACTTACAGAAGGGCTTGCTTGATGTCGTGAAGGCTGTTACAAGTGAAAACGGGCTCACAAAACAGGACGCCCAGGATCGTGAAAAGAAGTGAGAAGGAAAACAACAGGTCCTGCTTAGCGCAGGGACCATGCTAGGTAGATCAAAAAAAAACTTTATTTTGTATCGCTTTCCCCATACCAATTTTTCGCTAACACGTTTTTAATCAATTAGCATCTTTAGAGCCATGATTTCTTCTCTTAATATTCCTTCTATCAAGTTTGTTGGTTTATCTTATCACTTTCAATAAGTTGGTATGAATATTAATTTTACGCCACTGGTAGGCAGTATTGTAATTACTGGCTTTACAACTGTGTTACCCACAGGATCTACAACAGTGACTATTAAAATGTACTTACTTAATGCATCTCAGCGAAAGTCCTTTGGGTATTCAAAGAAAGCAAGTTTCTCTTATAGCTGTGACGTGCTATATTCGGTAAAGGTTATAAAACCTGCGGCGCTTTTACGCTGCCTTGCATAACACGGAATTTAAGAGTGAACATTAAAATTAAAGTGGTTATGTTAACTTACTGCCAAATTTAAGGGAATTATTATCAATCTGCTGTTCTTTTGCTTGAGTGCTTTTATTTCGATAGCAAGTAATGTCGTTTATGTCACTGAATTAGTTCCTTCATCACAAATCGAATGAGAATATACACTTACTAATATTCAATATTTATTACAGTGAATGGTCATCGTTTGTTTCGAGTATAATGTTCCCGGTGTAATATAATATGATAGAAACATTAAAGGAAAATTATGAGACCGTAAACTGACGTCATGCTCATGCTGGATTGAACAGGGAAGGAAGTAACCGTATTTGCGGCTGCCGCCATGTTTAATAATTACTCATTTGAATATAACTTAATATCAATGTTAAACATAAATATGACTGTGAGCTGTAAAAATCACGCGAGCTACATATTGAAAAACTGAATAAAATGAATTTAAAAAATCTGAATCGGCCCAAAAATCTATATATTTAATTATTGAACCTGCCCACAAAATTTCACGAGAATCGGTTGAGAAATGCGACCTGAGGAGTGGAGAAGAACATGTTGGCATGTTCTCCAACGATATATCCATACGAAAGAATTTTCGTCCAGGCTGAGATGGAGAACTTCGTTCGTTCCGCTCCCTTGTTTAATTAGGCGGAGTAAACTACAATGGTTGTGCAATATTGATAGCAAAATTATAAAATTCCTCATTATAATTTCACAAACATACTGTAAATGTGCACTTTTCTAATGAACGCTCCTATTGTGTGTGAACACTTGCAGCAATCTCTCAGAAAAGAAAAGGCTTTCGACCACACGCTATAGTTAACCATAATAAATATAAAAGGCCCATGATATGGCAAAGATGAAACGTATCACACCATCCATCATTAAAGCTGAACACTAATCAATCAATTACCCAACATTGAACAGCTAATCATGTCTTTGCGGGAGTAATAGCAGTGAAAGTGACCGCATGCTGGTGAAGGACGGTAAATTAACACCGGACCATGTACAATTTTTCACTTACACGTTTGTTAATAAGACGGCTCTTGACGTTTTAATACGTGAAGGTTGGGGGTCAAGTGCGGCGTTTGTTCCGCGTGTACAGTTGTCGTGAAAAGTGACTAACGTTTTTGATTTCTATTGGCATTGCTGTAACGTATTGCGAACCACAGGGCACAGGCAGCTGCATGTAGAGTCGGCCGTAAAACCTTTATCAATAACTGGCCAAACACACCAATTGACCATTTATAATCTAATACCTAACTTTGTAATACAACTTGTGGAGAATAATTAGGATTATTTACCTATAATGAAAAAGGATACAAAATGGTTTTTTTTTCGACGATTATGACAATACGAGTAGAATCCCAACTAACATTTTGGTGTCAGCTAAGGGTTTTATTATAACCTTAATCTTTATAAGCGAGTTATATTTATCTCAGTTGGAACTAATAGTGTTATAGAGGAGTTAAGAAAAAAAAATAACTCATAAAGTGTTACTAGAGCTTTATTGAACGCTGCTAAAAAGGTTTTAGAGTTATAAGAGTGTTACTCAAAGCAATTATACTTAAGATGTTAAAGCTTTAACCTGTATGTAACGCTTAAACCTTTACAAGAGTGCTCGCTGACGCTCTTTTAGTCTTATTGCTTTTTAGTTGTTGCAGTGGAGAGTCTTATAAAGGTGTTATATCTGCTATAAGGTGCAGGCAGAGACTTTATAACAGAGTTGGTCAAGAGTGTTGTAACACAAGATACTAGAAGTGTTGAACAACACCGTTATAAAGGCAAAGCCTGCACAATATTCTTGACTGCAGGTGTTGTAACTCAATAAGCGTTATAGATGAGTTAACTGACGCCTAAAGCTTTAATGTAAGTTCGCCATTGTTTTGGTGACCTACAAATTGATTAGGTTATTCAATATTTGACATCAAAATACTTCACTATTTGTGTTACTCTTGCCATTCTATGGATGCCACTTAATTTAACATGCCACTGGCCAAGAAAAAAGAACAGAAAATGATAAAAACTTTAGGTGTCTATTTTATTCTTCATAAGTTTTATTAGAAATCTTTAATAAATCCTGGGCGCCTTAAAATTGAGATGGGAAACATGGTATACACTGACCGTAAAATCACAAGGGCAGATTGTTTTCACTTAATTTCACATACACATCCAATTTAAGACACTTTCAATTACACACTCCTGTCACATATATTAATAATTTTCGCCATTTTGTCGGTAGACTATATTTGTCTCTTAATTTTATAGTAAAGAAAAGAGTAAGATATATGCTCCTTTTGAAACTGGGTAAGCGCAAGAGTGTTACAAGAATCTCAACTAACACCTTAAGCGTTACTACGGTGTTTGTAGAGCGTTGGTTAACACTATGGGTGTCAGAAAACACTAACACCTTAACCTGTACGACGTGGGCCTCTTTCGTAGTTATATAGGTGTTAGAGCATGCTCTAACACTTTTCTTACAGGCATTCTTAACACCTTAACACTTGGCTGGAACCGATATAAGAATGATATAAGGGTTATTTTAACGCTAGTGTGCTAGTTGGGATATCATCACATTTAAGCCTCTAAATCACTAAGTATGTACTCATCTGCGTATACTGCTCTATTCATATGATGAAAATATTGTATGATGTCGTTGTTATTATTGATATCACATCTATAATACCTAACAAACGAGTTTAGCGAGTTGCATAGAAGCTCGCACAGATAACTGACCAAACCCTTTTCTTATCACATGTACTAGAGCTGTAAACACAAAGCGCTTTCCAATCACTCTGTGATAAATCACTGACATCACTCAGATTTCGTTATCGCTGCTGCGTCCGCGTCGATCATTGCGTAAAGCGTCCATCATGAGGCGAGATACAGCGAGTAACGGTTCTAACACCACAAAATACATTTGTAATTGCAGCAAGTAGCTTGCCATTGCCATTCTGGTTATTTGTCTATAATACATTATTGAAAGAAAAAGTAATTTTCCTTGGGTCCCGGTGCCTCAAAACAACTCCACCTGGTCATTCATAGGTAAACCTATACCTACGTTACTCAGCTGGCAAATTTGTTGAGTAGAAAATATATTTTAGGCAATTGAAAGTGTTGAAGAGCTACGGTAGCCTAGTGGTTCAGGCATGCGGCTGTCAAGCGGCGGTTGTGGATTCCAATCCCGGCTCGTACCAATGAGTTTGTCGGAACTTATGTACGGAATATTTATCGTTAGGTTTTCGTTGAAGGAAAACATCGTGAGGAAACCGGTCTAATCCTAATAAGTTGTAGTTTTCCCTATGGGTTGGAAGGGCAGATGGCAGTCGCTTTCGTAGAACTAGTGCCTACGCCAAATCTTGGGATAAGGTGTCAAAGCGGACCTAGGGCTCCGTTAGGGGAATTACCGGGAATAACGCTAGGAGGATGATGATGAAAGTGTTTCAGAATTAGTGAGCTGCCTATTATGATTGCCAAGGCAAAGTTTACCCGCATATATAATACAATACAACATAGAAGTGGGAATAAGCACGTGATATGCCATGTATGATATTTCCCCTACGTCTAATTTAGTTACCCCTCAACTAACCGGTTAGGCTGTTAAATTTATGGTCATAAATAGAACCCCTTTAAGACTTCAATCAAGTGGCTTTATAAATTGTAGGCCATAATACAAGTCAACTTTCGTGCACATTGTGAAATGCATAGTGTTATCTTCTCTCATTTTCTACGTAGGTGGCCATCGCAATCCAACCGAGTATTCATGATACCGAAAAGCCCTTAGCTCATAAAACTAAACGCTATAAAAACAAAACAAAGCGAATAAGTATCTGGAACAGTTCCAGCGACCTTGCGCCTATTAAAAATAAAAAATAGTCAACTCGTGAACCACGCACAGCTCCGCAATAAATCTTAGATTGGCCTACTTTTGCTAATAAAAGACTAACGATGGTCCGAGTTGAGGTTTAAGGTACCATACTACTGATGCAACATTTGCCGCAAGTGTTAAGTAACTTGATTTGTATGTGTTGTGATTTTGACTGCGATACAATATACGCGGCATTGGACCATGAAATTAAATTAAGACATGCACAGATATGTTGAAAAGTAAATAATGTCGAGAAGGAAGTAAGCAGCAGCTGAGTTAAGCCGGTGGAAACTACCACACCACACAACCATCTACTATAGGTGGTACTAGTAGAAAGAAAGAAAGAAAGAAAAAACATTTATTCGTGACAAATACAAAACGACAAAGATTTAATAAAAGTACAAATAAACACGTCGCGTAATGGTCCCAACTGGGCATTTTGCTGGCGATTACCAGCGCTGGTCTTCCGTTGGAACCATTGGTGAAACCAGTAGCATAAAGACTAAAGCTCAGAAATAAGTAAGTCTTCTTAAGTGATGGTTGACTTGTGCTATCATTACCGAGGAAGCAACGTCGAATACAGATCGTACTAATACAAAAACAAAGATCACATACACTAAATCTAACAAAATGTAATAATTGAAGTTGTTTTAGGCTTAAATACTCAATTCTGTTCTTAGGTAAACCATTTTACAATTAATAGATTGTATGCAAACCTATTTATTGAACTTGAGACAATAAGACTATCAATTTCCAAGAAAAAAAAGCAACTGGGCTTTCTCTTTTATGGCAAAGTTTTTACAAGCTTCTTAACGCATGTTTGTTCACCAACGATAACCGCATTTTTTCCATCTAATTTAAAATCAATTTCATGGCATGCTCTTTACTTCAACACATGTTATGAAATTGCCAAAAATTGGGTCACATGCCAACCGTGTGAGAATCGGTGGGTGGGGGTGTACTTGTAGTAAAAATAACTAACATTCGCCATGAACACGTTGGATTTTATATTTATAGTGAACTATACCACAAGGAGCCATTTTTAAAGAAGAAGTGATACTTCGTCATAATCTGTAGGTAGACCTGACTGACGTCTCCTCTACGATCTGAACTAGGACATTCCTACCTGTTTTATCTACATTGGAATCTTCCAATGTAGATAAAAATAAAAAATTAAATTATCTATTTACGAATATCTATTCGTAATTTTTAAGTAAAAACTCTTATCCTCGATTTACATGTATTGTAGTAGTTATTAAGTATTTATTTTAATTTTTACTTAATGTTAAATCGAGCATTAGGGTAAGGTTTTATTTGTGGTTATATGTACGACTACGTTTCTATTTTAACAAATTCTAAATTTCTTGGGATGTTTACAGAATATTTGATGAGTGTTATTTTTTAAGCGAAACAATTAACCACCGCAGCATGTTCATTGAGTTTTTATTGCCCAATAAACAAGATCACGGCCACGACGTCGCCCGGGTTATCATCAGCCCAAATGTCTGAGTCACGAGTAATGTTACAGTTCTAACTTCTACACTCAAGTCACTGAACTCTCTACTGGCCAATTTAAAAGCAAGACCATTTATGAGGTTACAGTCAATATTGTTGCTGGCTTTCTAAATTTAAATGTGTTATGTGTGTGCGTGTGTATTCTCCGCTACCCCAAGGTTGTCTGGAAGAAATGGCTGTTGTTTGCTCTCTCCTTTTGATTAAATAGTGTAATTTAAAATATTTATAAGTAAGAATAGTAAACATTGATTAATACTTAATTCGAGGATGTAGCGTAGCATACAATCTCAATCGTATTAATGCGAAAATATACAAAGAATGCGACTTATTTTTTTCTGTAACAAAAATATTAAACTTTACTTAAATTGAATGTCATGTTGTACTACATAATGACACTAATAACAAGGATGCAGCTGTAGCACACAACGCTTACCCGCTCCCATTTATAAAAGAAGGATATAATTATGCTTTCTAACATCGGTGATAAACTTTCACTTATAACATTTTGGAAATTGAATATAGCTATTATTTTAATCGCCATAGTCGAGATTTGAATGCACAAGATTAATGTTGGATACTGCATTGACAACAAAATTGTGAATGATGAATTCAATGTACACTTTTACTCTGTGGTTGTCGCCCGCGGGCTATCTGATGGCGGCGAGAAACGACCGCCCTGCTAACTGTAGCGACAATTTACTTAATAAATATGGTGGAGTCTCACACCGATCTGTAAACTGTACTCGCCTGTTGAATTGATTAATTGCTTTGCATTTCATCGCATTTTTACTCGAATTCAGCAGTGAGATCAACAAAGAATTCTTAATATTAGAAGCTTACACAGTTCCATAATGTCATTATCGGTCCAAAAATTTAATTATAAAAAGTCAATAATCCCCAGTGCCATTGTAATATGAACATGCACTGGGGAAAAACTAAGCGATCGTGGCATTTTACTTATATGATTTTCTATAATAATATTGAATGCAGGCATAAATAATAAGGTCTTTAATAGCACAAACCCGAAAGGATCAAATTATAAGTCGCTTGACGGTGTGACTGTCGGCGTTTATTCAAACACGGTTGTCAGTAGCGATTCATTATTATTGTAATTGGACACGAGACTCGAATAAATAGCTTAGCTTCTGGTTTGTTTCACGGCTAAGCCATCTCCATCCAATGGAAAGCCGACTCAAAACATACGAACTCAAAGCACAGACTTGCTGCGATTACAATGAAGGGAAAATGTTCAGACATGAAAAGTTGAAAAGAGTTGAATTTTGTTGTTGCATCTTACCCACGCTTAGAAGTTTAGTAACAGTTTATTAATCGATCGTCCGTCAGCGTGGAGAATTTACCTACAAAGAAGAAATAAAAACATAAGTACAGTTTGAAACCCGACATTATGATGAAATATAACGGCATTATATTCATCACACTGCATTCCAAAGAGTCATTTACTTAAGAGCCATGTTCCACTGAAGGAATTTGAGATTTTTCAGGATAATTATATCCTGAAAAGTCAAAAATAATTTCAATATACAAATAGGTTAGGAAAGTATTAACCTATACAATATAGTATACACTGACCTAATCTTTTTTTTTTATAGAAGATGAATTTAAATACAATAATGCGTTCGGAATTTTGAAATTTAGGAATAATGATGGTTTCAGACAAATTACTCTCCGGATTTCTGTGTTTATTGTAAGTTAGCAAAACTTCAAATTAAAAACAAACTCATCGACTCATATGGTTATCGACTGTGTATATGAGGGTTTTACTGCGGATATGAATGTAAGCCACCACAAGTTGTAGGTACCATGCGTACAGCCATGACATCACTTGGTAATAAAAAAAGTCTATTAAAAGAATAGCCCCCGAAACGAGTATGACCGTTACACATCATCATTCGCTGTTCGGTTATGAATAATAAATTCAACACCAGATGTTTTCCCTCCCACAGTAGTATTAGGTCCC
The DNA here is from genome assembly GCA_945867215.1 of Epinotia demarniana. Classification (NCBI taxonomy): domain Eukaryota; kingdom Metazoa; phylum Arthropoda; class Insecta; order Lepidoptera; family Tortricidae; genus Epinotia; species Epinotia demarniana. Next base: position 31,777,163 of record OX244260.1, read on the forward strand.
AAGTTGCCTACATAGTACACTAATGTTTATTAGAACTCAAGTTATTCTTAGATTTTATCGACTAGCCTGGACTGCATAACATTAGCGAGTATAAAAGATGCAAAAAAGTGAAGGTTTAATGACAGCTAGCAAAAAGTACAAATGCAAATGCACAACGTGAGCTAGCTACTAGATTGTACCGGTGTCGGTAGTAAAACACAACCAAAATTTTTCTTGTCTCTTTTAGATATGTTATTATGGAAAAGAAAGCAAGAAAACTAGCAATTTCTAGTTAAATCCAAAGGAATACAGAAAACACGACGATGCATGACATTATCGAGACAAGTTGAAGTGTTGATAACAGCGCGGCAAATGATAAGAGGAAAACCTACAGTTTTTATAGTCAGTGCAACAGAATTAGGAGCCATTTTATGTTACAAAACTTTCTACAAGCAAAAAAAATGTATTGTTTATCATGCGTAGCAAATTAAACTATGAAGCAAACATAATGAAATCGAATGAAGATAATTTTGAATCGACTCGTCCATCAATAGTAAATTAAGAGTATTCTTAGCCAAACACTAATAAAAGATAACTATAATTTCTAGCTCCAATCTGCCAACGATATTGACGTCTCCAATATCAAGATCAATTATGATCCAGTGGCTTTAAAAACGAAAGAAGGCTATTTACGAGGCTCGAACGCTAGTTAAATTTACGATAATAGCTCAGCAGATGAGTTTATACTTAGTTGCGGTTGATTGGTTCACGCGTCAAGCTGACTACGTTGTATTACTGTTATTATTCAAAAGCTTCGGTAATACAATTAACGGCAGAGCGATATAATTATGCCTTATCCATGCGAAGCCACTACGTTGTAATCTTCTTAACTATTTGCTTGAGGCATTGTACAATTCCCTTTTTTTGCCAATCAAACTCACCAGACATTGTACAAACAGGCATGTTGAATTTCTAACGAGATTCAAAGTTTGAAATTGAAATGACCACGTTGAGACCTAAAAAAAAAAGAAATTTGCGATTTATCAAAGTTATATCTCGTATGGTTGGCGAACGGAGAATACCTACATTTAGTCTTAACTTAGATATATATGAATTACTGTAGCCGACTAAAATGGTTATACAAAACGATATAAGAATAACAAGGACCTGTTTTGCCAAAAAATACTGTTAGCATTGACTAAAAACCAATTTAAAAGGGATTTTCACTGGAGCTACAAACCAATTACTCAACGGTAAAAAATATATTGTTTCAAACCAAGTTGACAATAAATGTTAAGCTACGTTCGTGTTCTGCGAACTTGTGGTGTCATAGGTTGCGTGTGATGCATGCTGTGAGCGCATGTACTATTCCAATGATATCCATAGCGTAACGCGAATAAGCATGCATTTGTTTCCAGCGGGCGTAGCATGGTTGCCGTTTTCTCACTTATTCTCGTGGAAAGGGCATCGCTTTAAAGCAATAAGACCGCCTGTTGTTACCATTTTTTATTAAGATTTTTTTTGTAAGATGTTTCTCTCTTGTCGTGGTGCAATAAAGAGTATTTATTATTATTATAATTATTCGTCACTCACGCTCTCGCATAGGTACTTGTCAGAACGTGACGGATTAACGGACGAGTTTTATCCATAACGATAAGTGATAAAATGGCAACCATGCTTGCCCGCAGAAGACGTAGAATGCGATATACCTTTGGTTTTCACAAGTACGCTAGCAAGATACTACTTTTATAGCTATACTCTTTGTAAGGATACTTTCCATGGATTCCATCCGTGAATTGTGTAAAGTACAATGTTATTCCAAAATGTTAGTACGTGTAAGTAAATTATCCAATAAGTGATAATCGGCTGTTGAACATTGACAAGTGACGTCACGTGTCACGTGCAAACCTTGAAGTGCGACTTTGCACGCCTGAGGGGAATCACGTAAGCCGTCAAATCTAAATAAACGAATGTAAAAAAACACTTCTATGACAATACCTGTGTTCAGACATGAGAATACACATGCACAAAACAAATAACCTTGTATTCGCCAGTGATAATTCAGTATAGAAGTAAAGATACATGTATCATTTATTGTTCAGTTCATTCTACCGTGTCTACAATGAGCAGCTAATTAAATGAAAGACTATATGCAGCGCTCTTAATGCTTCCTGTTCATTTGGGTGATTGTAGCATTGCATTAGTACATATTTATTTTATCAAAACAAAAATCATTCAGGTAATATACTTTCTTTACCAGATTCGAAATTAGGTAACCTAGGTACTAGGTAAGTACGTAGGTACTATTGGAATATTAAACTTATATGTGCCGAATATGGATGAATAGAATCAATCAAACACATTACAAACAAGAGAAGTTATGTCTAAACACTGAGTAAGGAAGATACATGCCTAAAATAAACGTTGTGCAGCAATTGCAGCATGCCCGCTTCATCCTGTTCGCGGGAAGCAGGTCAGATGCAAATAGTAACTACAATTCGAGAAAAAAGTTACTAATATTTGACGGTTGACGACCGGTTAGCCTAGTGGGTAGTGACGCTGCCTACGAAGCTGAAGAGCCTGGGTTCGAATCACGGTAAGGACAAATATTTGTGTGATGAGCATGAATATTTGTTTCTGAGTCATGGATGTTTTCTATGTATTTAAGTATTTATATCTATTATATATATCGTCGTCTAGTACCCATAACACAAGCCTTATTGAGCTTACTATGGGACTAGGTCGGTTTGTGTAAGATTGTCCCCTTAAAATATTTATTATTATTATTTATTTATTAATAGAGTTACTGTAACGTTCCGTCTAATTTGCACGACAGCTCAATTTTAATGATCTTGTATTGTTAACTACTGACGTTTTTCGAAACCTGTTAACGTAACCTGGAAACGTAGAAGCGTGGATTGACTCCACAGTGGTGCTTCTTCATAGAAGTTAGTATTAATATACCAGAATTTTAAAAGTACTTGTGGTACTTGCGTTCTGAGAAATACATTAATTTTCGCTATTAGGAGAGTCGATTGAAGCAACAACGCAAGTGCTCTTGAGGAGATGTCACTCGTACGGCTCGTACCGTACCCAACCAACGGTGACACTTAAATGTATATATAACGTGCGAAAGTGTTGTAGAAAATAAACTAAAGAGCGAATGTGTTTCAACAATAGAAAGTATTAGACAAGTAACGGCAAAGCATTCATTAACTTTGCATAAAACAACATGCAAACATGTTAATGCTCACAAACCGCTCGATGACCCCAAACTTGCAAGGCAAGATCGAATGTGAACAGTCATACGTTTGTTCCGTGAATGTCTTGCAAATGGTACAACAAAAACTTACGAATAAGACACGCTGTCGAGTCATGGCGATTCATCTGAAGAACATGTAAGTGTTACCTGGCTAAAATACCGTTTATAAAATAACTGTAGTTAGTGCAGTTATTATTAAAGGAAGAGAAATCTAAAAATAGCAAACCAATATAACGGTTGACTTGAAAAACTGGAAATTGGAGGAAGCAGGTGGGTAATTGCAAACGACCCTTCGAAGAGCAGAAGAACGTGTCACCCAACGATAATAAAATTATGAAGTTCATTCTAACTGTAACAGCATGCTGAAGATTGTTACATATTATTATATTAGAAAACAAAGCATTGGGAACTGTTTAGCACAACCGTCTTTTTCAAGAGTCGCCAGTTAATGAATGCTTAAAAATGCATTCCCATAATATCTAAATTTTATTAACAAAGAGTAGCTCACCACAAACTACTAAGTATTTTGTTTTTTTTGTTTTCGTCATAGGGCCGAGCCAAAGTGTACTTTGAGTCGGAGAAACGTTTTTAAGCCAGTTTCACCAAAGACTTTAAGATACAGACCAAAAATAGACAGCGTTACGTCTTTTGTTAGGACCCTGTTCCCAATCCCCTGGTGAATAGCGCCTTGTTAATTATTTACCCTTAGAACAAAGACCACGGCTTTCTAATTGCTTCAAACAAGGCTGAATGTAGAGATTTATGGACTTTTTTAATCCTTAACGACACAAACCGAAATAACTTTTATGCGCTAAGTAATAAGACCTTAAAGAGTTTCTATTGGACCATTAAAATGGTTTATTGAAACAGTTCCTTCACAGTTCAAGTGGCAAGGTTAAAAAGGTCAGGGTGAATGACCAGACGACGTTATTTTCTTTATTATGAAGTGACACGCGAATGCTAACGTAGACGTAAATGCTAGGCTTTCATCAGCTAATTGGGAAATTAAATTACCCTCCACGGTGCATAACGACTAGGCCCAGGCAGTGGAATGGTATTTACGACTAAACAATTTCCTCTAGAGAAAAGACTAATAAAAGTAATAAACCACTTACGTAGGTACCTATCATAATTCGATTAAATAAGTAAATAAGTAAAATGTCTGCAAACATGGCCCATAGGCACAGGAAACTGATTCGCACTTGCTACGATCCTGACCTGACATACATATATCTCGCTCTTTCGTCTTTTTTATAACTTTACATTCATGATCACCGGTTCAGGGTACTTTCGACTTTTACATGGTCTGGTCCTTAAAAGTTCTAGCCAATTGACTGTAGACAAAGGAGGTTAACAATACTATCATATTTCTGATATGTTGGCCAAGCGGATGGTGGTTGTTCGGTTGGCGACGGCGTACGGGATGACATTTAAAGGGTCCAGTTACGCTTTATCATATCATAAGCTAGCTGACCCCACCAACTACGTACGGATTTTACAAACAATATACTGTATAAGAAACAGAACAGAATCGTAAAACTTTCCATGTTTTAATAAGGTAACTATTATTAGTTTTAATAAAGTGCTATTCAGAGCGAAGACAAATCCAAGAAACTAAACAACATAAAAATCGGTCCCGCCGTTCTTGAATGGTGTAAGGAAGGGGTTGTCCATTTATTACGTCATTTCAAAATAGGGGGAGGGAGAGATCTGACCATTGGATTACTGTAGTCGATGACGTAATATAAATACATATATGAACAAGAAACACAGTTACGTGGTTTGTCAGCACGGCGTGAACGAATCGCGAGCGCCGTCTTCGTAGTTCCCGGAACAAAAAACAAACAAGCAACGAACGTTTGATTGTAATTTTATTACAAGTTTGTTTTAGAAATTTTCATAATTAACTTCAGGTAATTAAGTAATGAAATATACTAACACAACATCTTTTATTAATATAAATTATTATACGTATATTTCTAATCGTTTTACTCAAAACAATTTTAGATCCAGTGAAATGGCCAAGAAAGGCAACTCGATTTGTCATTTCAATAGACTAGTTTAGTGATTTGGTAAAATCCCTAAACCACGTCAGTGAGTTTACGAAATGAGCTCGAAAATAAAACTCTTTTTGCCCATTCACTAGACAAGTTTGTGTGGTGGTCTGTGGTGGTGGGTGGTGGAGACTATGTATGAAGATATATCGAAGGCCATGCATAGTTCCAAAACCTACTTCACCGTTCTCATAATGGGATTGATGGAGAACTTCAACGCAAAACTGGGCAAGAGAGATGGTGAAGAGCTTAGAGTGGGGTAATTTAGTTTAGAGTTGGAAGTCGGAACTGCCGTTCTTCTTCAAAATTCGGAAGCGAATAGACCGATTAACGGTTAGGAGTGGTGGTAATATTGTGACTAACACAACATTTAAAATAACTTCTATTACTAGTTTGTTTCCACAATAGAATTAAAATAAGGAATGATAAAACTGAGCAGGTACATAGAATATGAATATGTGTCAGGCAAGAGCGCTCTCGATTGATGAAGTCTAGCTCCGTCCAGTATCAATCCAAATCCAAAACCCCGTAGAGCTTTCAGTTGGAACTCTAAAACAGTTTCGATTGCCTAGGCGGCGATGTGGACAAATTCAACGACGGATTTGTGGAAGCTGTCCGTACCACTGGGTATAAGTTTTTCAAGATGCAATTTAGCTCATCTCATACCGTTTGTACTGGTAATAATAATGTTTTATTGACGATTTATCACAAATTTTCTTGTAGCAGACCATTAAAGTGTAGGTATGTTTCTACATTTTAAACTTGAAATTTAAGAAACTAAAGTATTATCGGTTTATACAATTATTGGAGCCTCGCCCTGTACTGCATCCGTAGTAGGTAATAAAACTACAAATTATAACCGTAAACCCTATCCTTTTTATTTACAATATTATTTATGGGCTAGTCCGATTTACAACCATTATGCCCATTGATAATTTCCTCTACAGCAATTATAAAGCAATTCTAATGAATTATACATTTGATAACATCTCCGGTGTTTGCATAGATTCACGTAATTGGAAATCGACTCTTGCGTGTACAGAACAAAGTTGACGATGGCTTGGCACAATGATGAAAATCTATAGACTATTACGGCTAGTGATAATTTGCGGGTAATAACATTTCTTTGCGCTCCTACTTTGGGTGCAAGTGACTGAAGAATAGCTTTGAAGGCAATTAGTTGACAATTGAAGTATAATAATAGTTAAATTATAAAGGCTCCTTACCAACGAAGCCTGAAAGACAATTAGAATAATGGAGGAAGACAAATTACGGCTGATATGTACAAATAACCTACTTCTGGGTAAAAATACTCTGACTTTGAATCCAGGGTCACTCCTGAACCTTACAACAAGAACACCTACATAATGATAAGTAAAGTACACTTATAACAAAAACAAGAAATAAAAATATCGACTACCGGGGTTTTATACTAAACCCCTCCTCCCACGTCATTTATGAAATCCGAAACCACCGTCTCATTAATAATCCATTCTCTACGCAACTTATCACTTAGGCCCATCTAGTTTGACAAAAAAGAAAGGCTCTGTTCTGACACCTACGGAGGAATTATATGGGCGTTGGGTCCTAACATTTCACGTGGATGATCACCGATCCCTGCCCGGGAAGCGGTAACATTTCATAAGAGTGAGAGGGATGGATGCCATTTTATTTGTGATAAATGTAAAGCAGCATGACTCGATGTTTTAGAGTGTATTGTTTCATTACAAGACAATACAATGGATCGGCTTCGTTTTTTCAAATAGTACCTATCCAATAGGATTTAGCTTGGTAAATATACCAAGCTACATCTGCTCTACATGTTCCGTTATCGTTTGAATTAAAATTAAATGCAGATTATACTCGTAGATAATGTTTACAACAGAAACATTTGCTAAATTTAAAAATGATGTTCCATTTATCATAACGGAATTATTTACTCAAGTCAGATTTGCAAATGTCACGAGTTCATGACTCAATCAAATGTAAATGTGTTATTGAAACATAAGGTAAACGTTCGAGTGCTCGACGCTGTACTAGTATATGGCATGGGCACTCTATGTCAAATTGACACGACTTAAAATTCGAATGAAGGGAAATCCTTTTAGTTCGAATTAAACCCATATTGCTTTGACATAGAGTGCCCATGACATACAGCGTCGAGCACTCGGACGTTTACCTTACGTCTATTCCTGTTGAGCAAATTCTCTGTTAACACTTTTAGATACGGGTTTTCGCATGCTATCCGCTACGAGCATAGCGCTACAAAATTGAAGGAAGTGAATGTGTTAAATAAACATGCTGTGATTTTAATTTTACGGTTCCCTAATTTTGACCTTTTTCTAATGTTGACCAATTAATTCTCCAGGAAAGGAATTTAAGGGCCAAACTATTTTTACCCAACTATGTAAGAGGGACGTCTCGCTGTGTCCCACAGCTTGTGGCACACGCCACACCTGCCCGCGGCACGTGGCCCCCGTCGCGTGCATGTCCCGCGAGTGGGACACACCCGCCCGCTGTCAGCTACAAATGTGACTAGATAACACTGATACGTATTCAGCTAGCGATGAAAATTACATGAAAGATACATGTATCTTTGAAAGGCCCCTGTATTTTTCAATAAATTACAGTATCTTTCCTTGCGGATCTTCGATTGAATCTTTCGCAAGTTTAAGTTTTTTACGTGTAAAATACATTATATTTTTCGCATAATTATTTTATATTATGAATAGTGACTCGGAATGTATTGGCTCTCATACAAGCAGGTGACTTTTCATTCTGCTCAGACTATATTTCGATATCAGTTAGCTAAAGAGGTTGAAATTATCAATTATGACGAAATACTTATTTAGGTCAATTAAATGATCGAATTAATGATGGAAAGGTCCATCAGGCAAACGAAGCTGTGGACGGCCACAGTCGAGATGGATCGACGACATCAAAAAAGGAAGTCCTGGTGACTGGTACATGAAAGCGCAGAACCGAGAGGATTGGCGAAAACTAGGAGAAGCCTTTACTCGTAACGAGGTCCACTCATTAGATTAAGTACAAAAAAAATTTTGGAAATGTAAACAAAAATTAACTCCTAACTTTTAACTTATTTTTTTAAGATAATGAGACGGAATAATAGGCAATTTATTAATTACTAGCTGTACCTGCGACTTCGTTTGGATGGTAATGTGGTGGGAGTTAACGAATTTCTTATTTTGGACATAGGACACATGCAGTTCTAATTTAACCTTTCAAGTAAAACGTTGAACAAACCTATTTTAGATAAAATGCCGTTGAAATTATTTTCTTTGATGTTTAGATTAGTAAGAAAGGGACAAAACTCGTTTTATGGGGAAATAGTTTAGTGGATGTTTGTGGCCATAGATCCAACAGGTAGGACACAGGCTGCAGCATTAAATGTTTATATATCTTCTTCTCTACATATTTATAATATAACACTGTTTTATATTAAATAAATACAACCGTGATGACTGAAATCATCCTGAGTCACTCCGACTCTCAGGTAAAGATGTGTATAGAATTAATAAATAGATTTAATAATCCTTTCGAGTACCCGGAGTAGGTACCCATTGACCGGTAAGTGTTTACGCGGAACAAAAGATCTCTTTTTTAACGTCTGAATTTATATTTTCCAAGCTATACCTAACCACTAACTAAGTTCTAGAACCATAACGCGAGTCCGAGTCCCATTCTATTAAAGGTAATTAATGTAATTATTAAAAATATTAAAGTAATATGTTTATTTTTTCATATTGCAATGTTTCAGATCGCACTATCACATTCTGCCGATCTTCTGTATGTTCCCGCCATTGTCAACTTAAGGAATGTGTATTGCAGGCTTTATGATAAAAGTTTTATCTGTATGTTGGCCGATTCCTGTGTCTCTATCTTGTCTCTATATAGGCTGAATGTCAACTTGAAGGCGCGAAGTACAATACCGCCTTAATACCTACTGACGCGCTTGATAATTAATGTTTTTTAAAAAAGGGGCCGTTCTTTACTGATTTAATATAGTTTTACTGTTTATTGCTGATAAATATAAATACTGACAAACCAGCACGGCTATCACAAGACGGCGCGCGAGCTCTCTCTATTTTTCTCGAACTCTCCGTCTCTCTCGTAATATACAACTTAGAAAGAGACGTATAATGCGAGAAAAATCGAGAGAGCTCCCGCGCCATCTTGTGATAGCCGTTCAGTATCGTGACAAATACTCAGCGTGTAATCTAGCAGAAACTCATAAACCTAAACGTTTTGGCTGAACGCGAGACAACGCTAGGCCATGCCATTAAAAAAAAGGAAGAGTCAGACTTTTGACGTTATTTTGTTGAAATTCGTTGATACATTTATTGAAATTACGCCTCTATACGAATTTAGCGCGTATAAGTTTCCATATCAGAATCGATTATTTTTTTATGCTTTAGAATTTAATATGCGTTTTGTGAAGGTCTATCACAACACCGGATCGAAATTATTACTGTTAGTTAGATATGGCAAGTCCGCCATTTTAACGTCACTGACAGTTGACGGATATGGCGGCTATGATTTCAAGAAGAAGAACTGAATAATTTAATGAGGTCAAATGTTTCCGAAAATTAATTAACTGTCGCAGTTGGATAAAAACTATCCTAAACGGAAGCTAGAGTAATAATGTACTTATGAAAAAATCTACATGTTTTTCCGTTCATGGGAAGCCGAGATCATTCGGGACACGTAAATGCTTAGTTAGATACTGGCTGATTCCATTTTCAAATTTGAGAGATAACATCAACATAAAAATCTGGAAATTACCTATTAGAGCGGAAGTCACAGAGAATCAATTGCTGTGCCCTCCATTTGAAACAAAATAAGGGCTAATGTTCTGCACTACGGGTAGAAAAAATATTTTGAATTACTCAGAACCATAATCAGTGTTTTTGTGCTAAATTAGGATACACTGTATGATAAAATAGCTAACAAACCCAAGATAACTATTGTCTCACATACTGGTTACGATACGATTGAAGATAATAATTGATAAAATGAAGTTTCCCACGACGCATGTCGCCCTCCTTGTCAACATTCGCAGGCTTCCACGACCACGAGTCGCATCTGCCCTCATTGTTTAGTTCCAATGAGGCGATGCATCAACGTCGATGCCAGTTTTTATTTCATTGTTCTTGTTCGTTTAAATCAATAAATGTATCTGCACTTTAATTATAATTAATAACGAACTGATTAAAGTTTATTCCGCGATAAAATGAATAGCTCAAAACCATACAGGTGTAGTAAGTAAAACTTTTCCACAAACCACACGATATGTTAAATAATGTGTAATTACATATTGATATACATATTTATTTTATAAATAAATCGTGACGCCGGTAACTGGTACCAGGCAAATGCAACTCGCAGAAAAAAGAAAAAGAAATATAAAAACAATCATAGTTCCCCTCGCGTATTTGTTCCTCAATCCACGCTCTATAATTACAGAGAGAATAATTATCACCCCGGCGAACAACCCGCGAACTAACCCCGACCGGGGCGCAGCCGGTCAACAACCTCTCAGAAAAACTAAACAATATTAACTAGTCCTACTTTTTCTTCATTGCAAGTTCATAATATGTTTATAATTCGGTTCGGATGAAGTGTATCATCGTTACAGATTATAAAAGGTAATATTACAATGCTATTGTTATTTTCTTTACAAAGTGTTTCCCCAACATGCAGGAGGAATTTTATTGACTACCTAGCAGACCAGATTTAACATGTGTACAAGAGCTTCAAATGTTTATAACCGAAAATGGGTTGTGGTTCCTAAAAGTACAAACAAGTACTCTCACTTCAAGTTGAACGTGAGTGCACGTGGTCTGTTTTAAAATTTCCTTTGAATGGACAGGTTTAGTCCATTCATTTCATTGGCATCGCCGCACTGTTTACACTGACGGAAATATCTCGATCGACCTATTTACATAGATCGAGATAAGTAAAAATATTCTCAAGGGAATTCCAAGTGGACTTTCTATTGGTTTTTATGTTTAGAGAACTTTGGATACTTGAGAGAGCGAGCATACGTTCTGCTTTAAAATCGTGCATGTTTCTTGCTCAAACCGATCTTGAGTCTCAATGACAAATACGAACCAATATATACCAATAATAAGGACATTCGGATATTCCAACAATAAATAATAACAAATACGAAAATACCAAATGTTTACTCGGAATTATAAAAAAAGCCTTATATTTCTTGCAAAAATTACGCTTAAGTACTTATAAGTTATGTTTTTAAAGTAATTAATGCTAATTGAAAATATTACTCTATTATAATACTTTTTTTCTATAACTTTACCATGCTAGCAAGAACCCCTCGCTAACCGAAGGTGAAGGCCTCCTCTAGTGACTTCCACGTGTCCCTGTTGTTCCCTTTATGCATCCGTTGTGTTCCAGCTAGTCGTATGTACAATGTCATCTGACCAGCGCGCATTTGGCCTAGGTACCTCTGTTCCTATTGCCTGGCGGTCCTTTCCAGGTGGTCAGTCTATGTGTCCAACGGGAGTCCGTCATTCTAGCAATGTGGGAATTATCAACATAATATACGTATTGAATCCATAAAAGGTGACTAGGATGCGGTAAAGAGAAAAATCCATAATATGGCGGGATATTGCCTGATAAGGTTGCGATAAAAAAGATCAATCATTTTCTAATATTAGTGTTATCCATAAAATGTTGAATAAAAACAAAACGGGCGGAGAAATATTTGACACCTTTCACACAAGATTTCATAAATTGCGACGGTTATAGGTACTCTGTATTATTGTATTAATCGAATCACGGCATGCAATTTCTCTCGACCACACATTGAAAGTTATCGCATTTCTGCGCTAGCTACCGATTTGTCCACGGTTGTCGAGCTGTCATACGAGTAACATTATTATTCGCATAAAATGGAGCGGCGCACCGCTTGCATCGGCCAATTGCGCTGATCCTATAATCTGGTTTATGGCAAGCGTGTCCACGCATACGGTGGGAATATCAGCGCATTATGTGGGAGGTATAACATTTAATCAATATGACCGATTTTGTGATGCATGGATCCGATCTTGAGTACACATTATTAGAGTAAATTGTATTCTAAGTAAATGTGCCTACTAAGTGGCAGAGATGGCGATTTATGATTATTAAACACAGTGTCAGAAACTGAAGTATTATTAATTTCTCACGCCGGGTTAGTTCATCGCCAAAAATTATACAAAAGCGGTCGCCGATCGCTAATTGCGTATATTGATAACTAAAATTCTAGCTGAACAGGTCAAGATCGAATAGGGACCTCCACAATGCATTTCATCGCAATCGTAATCGAAAACGTAAAGCCCTCACTCTACAAACGCAGAAAATAAATTTCGTATTTTTCAACTTTGTCGAAACTATCGCCTTTTTGTTTTTATTAGCAGAAGATAGAAAGAAGATTGGAACATAACGTGTGTAGAGCTTTCGTGAACCCATTTAGAAGGCAACAATGGTGCCGCATTTAGTTTAGCTCGTTAGCCGGAGGAAGAGGGCCGGCCGGGCACCGAACACGTGTCCCCGGCTTCCTGTGCCGACGCCGCCACGTTTGATGGCTCGGACGCCATCTTATTTTATCCTTGACAACATTTCAAAATAGTCATAGATCATGAAGGTCTAGTATTTCTATTCGACACTGAAGCATCAACTGCGAGTGAAGTCATAAAACGCAAGTTGAATTAATAACATAATAAAGAAAAATGTATGACGAATTAAATATATGTAACTGAGTCTTATTCCTTAGCGCCCTGGCAGCGAGCACTGAGCACTATAGTATTTTATGCAACTGTTGTATAAGTAGGGTCTTAAAACGCGAGTGTCGTGAGTTGCGATGCGAGCCTTGGCGAGCATCGCAATTAAAGACGTCACGAGCGTTTTAAGACCAACTTATACACCGTTGCATACAATACTTTTTCTACGACTAATTTTAAATAAATAGCATTTGACTTTTCAGGCAGTAAGTTTTCCGTTAGTTCTATTACTACTCACGCAATTTCCTCAGCGGTGCAGTTATTTTCTTCTTCGTCCATTTTAAAAGGAACGTACACCTTTTTCTTCACTTCACAAACACGAATCAAATCTTAAGTAAGTTATTATGTTATTAATAACGAATAGTTATCACATTTCGTCTTTTAATTTTGGTGGAACTTTGTTGGGAAATTAGAAATATGACACATTGACACCTGTTGTTTATGGTCTATTTTGTTTTCAATTTCCTTGCACTTGCCATCCGAACCAAACTGAATCCGGATCCGAACCGAATCGGATCGGTTTATATTTATAAATAATACCAATAATTGGTAAAATATAAATATTAACACACAATATATGATGATTTATTTTTATTTTAGTAAACAATTTATGTTTTACAAATATTTGATGGTAATTAAAACTTATTTATTTCGAAAATTTTGCTTATGATGTTGGGCCGTAGAGCATAGAGTTTTCGACGACTTATTATCGGTGTCATTGTATTTGATCTAAAGCCTATATAAATGACAGATAACGATACAGGAGTAGAAAAATGCGTATTAGAGTGTCTCGTGGTTTTTACCGCACGTGAGGACTGACCGGTATGTGTTAAGTTTGAAATGTAACATACAGGTGCTGCTAGCACTCGAAATAATATGATACCTAAAGAAAGTTAAAATCGTTGTCTATAAAGCAATACCTATATTTATATTTAACTAAGAAACTTAACTATTATGCTCATAAAAGGAAACTTTACTGTCCGTTTTACGAGCTTTCGATACCACGAGGCACTGCTAGTAGTGCGAGCAAGTAGATTTTGTATTTATTGGTATCAATTGAAGGTAATAAAGTAAACAATCCATTTATTGGCGTCCGGAGTTCCAAACCATGGTGGATAGCATCTCCAAACGGTAATTATAGTACTATTTTAATAATAACATTTTGACGATCTTCTATTCACACATTTATGCTAAGTGGCGCTGGAACATAAGTTTCATGTGCTCTGCCTACCCCTTTTGGAAAAAAAGCGTGAATGTGTACCTATGTATGTATATTTTAATAGACAGCTGTCATCTCATATTATTGAAGGGTGCTACCTCACATGTTGTTCGTCCCCCCCTCTCCGGCACAAGGATGTGTTTTTGGCCTACATATGTATACCTACACGAGTAATATTCGCAAACCGTGTACGCACACTGTACTAACTGTACTAAGGTAACAGCTCTTTATCACGACATCACGAAGCATCGATTAAGGTAGTGTACCTGTACATGAACTTGGCTGCCAAATTATTAAATGCATTGCACTACAAAGTATTTATTAAAGGTAAAGACGCAGAGTTATCAAGGTCTGCATTATACTTTCAACATATAAAAAATAATTAACTTATACGGTACGTAACACTGACACAATTTTAAGATGTCCTAAATATCAACAATATTACTGTGCTTTTATTTTGTGCCACTGTAAAATGGACTTCCTTTATATTTCGCCTTGTTACAATCATTTACATTGCAACAAGCGCATTTTATTTTATTTAATATAATTTAACATATTCGACGACATGTGTAGTATGTTAAATTGAATAATAAAAATAACTGACTAGCATGCGTCTCGTATAGTTGACATAGATACAGTAAACGCACAAACATTGTATCTAGTTACATCGCTCTCACGGGGCGTGGGAACTGCCTGGACGAGCGGGAACAGAACCGACTACTGCACACACGTCCCTCTAAAAGGACTCACGTCCCTCTAACTCTTGCGCACATACGACTGTTTCAAATGACGATTGCACTGTCAGCCTGTTAAGACATATGTGAGACATATGTACGCTTGAAGAATAGCTAACATAGTCTGTTTTCAAAGTAAACTGTAGCACATATAACGGGTGCACTGAGAAGCAGACTTGATCAGATACGAGTCAGAAAATGCAGGAAAATGTAGATACATAGTATAAAGAGATGCAGCTCATAGCCAGCTTTCCGCCAGCCAAGCCACCTTACTGTGATGCATAAGATTTTCCAACGTATATTGTATGTAGCGGAAGCGGATTCTCTACAATCTTGGTTAAAAAAGATTCAAAACAGAATATACTGTAAAGATTGACAGATACGAGTAACTAGGAAAACTCCAAACGATTCAACGCGTTAAATCTTTCTTGTCGTTCGTCTTGGCGGAAATGATTAGTTGCAGCCGAGGCAGCCCTAACAGACTGGATCAGTGAACACCAACTACCGTTGGCCCACGTCCGCGCCCGCGCAGCTGTCTCTGCACTAAAACAATAAACCCCGATGCACGCGAAATTTAAGTGTAACTTGTAGAAAAGGTCAATTCATCATTTAAGATGCTAGTTTTCTAAAGTTTAGTAAGGCGATATCATATACGAACATATATTTATCTGCAACAATAAATACGTTCAGTCTGGATCTTATTTCAATAAGTTAAGTTTAAGAAACATCCTAAACTAATATTATAGGTAGACGTTTGATTTGTGAAGGCGGCTTGTTTACGCCTACTCGTGTGATACGGAGCCGGTAGGGTTTGAGATTATTTAATGTGGCGGATTGTTTATAAAACTGTCATTGGAATTGTAATCCTCAGCCTCGGACCGTAGAGTTGCTTTTTGAACGCTACTTTGATGCAATTCGGCCAACTCATTTAATCTCAAGCATACCCATCGTCTCTGAATGCGTACAAGCTCTTGTGCTGTATAGCATAGGTACTTACCTGCCCTCGCAAGATGCATAACGATTCGTTTTTTTTACTTACCGTGCGTGTTCAGTGTAAAGTCTGAATAAATAGAATCTGCATGTTGGTGCTTACCTGAAACAAAAATAATCGATATTTGTTATCGGTGCAACATGACGGCAGATAAAGTGAAGTACCTGGCTGTTGATAAGATTGTGTATCGAGATGCCTTTGAAGTGAACAAATATTCTAGGGCTACTTGATAAGTTACTTTTGTACATTTTACTAAAGGGAATTATAAAACGATCGAATAAAAAAAACTAAGCGAGTGATAATGACCTACTGTTTTAATAACTTGAGCGGTATAAATTTGAGTAAGCGAAAAATTAACTAAACTAACGACGACTATTGATTAATAATAAAATCCAGAACGAGCTTACAATAAGTGGGTTGTGATTAATCCATTTCAGATATTAAAAATCTGTCCGGGCGACTACATTACCAAGTGAGCGACTAGAAATACAGAGAATCGGAAACAGGGACTTGGTGGCAAAACCGACTCGGATCGCGGATAGGTTAGAAGACGAAAGGCTCCCGCTTTCATCTTCGAGGTTATTTTTTTATAAATGAACGCAAAAACCGCTGCTCATTGCAGTATTATTTAAAGTGGTTTTTGTATTCGAAACACTTCATTTAAGATAAAATGCCGCTCAGTATAAAAAAAACATTTGCCAAATTTTGAAAAAAAAGCAGGACGTAATATTGACACTCAAAAAAATATTAGGTCGCTCAAATATTACCAACCTTCTCATTTTGTGTTTTAAGTACCTATCTCAAATTAATGTTTGTAAGTTGCTGTTCTGTTAATTTCTCGTCGCTCACTTAGTAATACTATGACGTAAATTAATTATTTATGACACTTAAAACATAAATTTACAGTCACTCACTTAAATACTACCCTTTTACTAAGTGTTACGATGATTTGTAATATAGGTACTAGCTGCCCGCGCGACTTCGTCCACGTATTGCAAAGAACACAGGCAATAACCGCGGGATAAAACATAGCCTATGACCATCCGAAAAGTCCATTCTACATGCAGGTGTAGTAGCAAAGAAAAGTTGAAAAACCCCAGGCTAATCTGGTTTCGAAATATATTTTTTTTTCGCCTATATTCATTACAACTATGATTGAATTAATGTTTATTGTTTACCTTAGTTCCTAATATATTATTCTAATTATTCAATGAAAACTGGTTCAACAAGCGGCCTATCCGATGAACTAATGAGATAAAATCGAACCTCATTATAAACGTAAACATGGCCGGTTCGGCCCAGGGTTCGTTAGTCGCGAGGGCTGGTTACAAAAGGCTGATGGAAGCTTAAAGACTGCTCCTATGGTTACGATGCCAGAGGCTCTAGTATAAGTTTTACCGAAACGAAACGTTACGACCGCGTTTGCGTTTTACCCTCAATTTGTATGGCATTTGACAGCTAAACGCGAACGCGCTCGTAACGTTTTGTTTCGGCAAAACTTATACTAGAGCCTCAGATATAAGGAAATTAAGAAAGCGGGGAGAAATACTTCAGAGACGTGGAAAGGGGCAAGGGTCAACTTTTGTAAACGATTTTGATGTCACGTATATTTAATACTAGCTTACGCCCGCGACTTCGTCTGCGTGGACCCAGGATAAAACTATCCTATATTTTAATCCAGGCTATAAAATATCGTCGTGCATAAATCCATCAAAATCGGTTGAGCCGTTTAAGCGTGATTGAAAATCAACTAGTTTCTTTAGTATTTATGTATGCATGTAAGCACTTTATTTTACAAAGGCGAACTTATCCCTACAAGGAATCTCTTCCAGCTAACCTTTGAGCAATTAATGGCCTATACTTTCCGGAGTGGTAGAGTAAAACACTAGTCTGTTTTGCATACAGTGGCTATATCACCGCAAGACTGAGGCAGTGATGCTATTTCCCAATCAAAATCAAATTATATCATGTCGATTTCTAGTCCTTATGTCTGATACCTCTTAACTTTACATTCGAGTAGAGTAAATATGTTAATACATTTTCCTTACGCTTGCGCTTGTTGCTTAAGACTCCCACGCTCTTGACTGACGGCTAAATGCCATGAATTGGTTAATACTCGTTAAACTGTATTGCCCAGGCTTCATTAAGATGGCGATTGTTTTCCTACAAAGACGCTGTAAGTTTACTCGTAATGTTCAATTCATAACCTAGTTCACATGGTTTCGAGACGAGAGGTGCTGTTAAATATATAAAATGATGAGCATGTTGTTAATGTATCGTATATTGAAAACAATTCTTTCCAACGCGTACCATTGCAAACAAAACTAACTTTTATTTAGATTAACATTACGCCATTGAAAATATATTGGACTGAAGTTTATAGTTACTTGCACGAGTAGGTACTTGCGTGAGTACTCAGTAACCGTTAGCACTAGGAAGCTGAAATTTGATACTAATATGTATATCAATCACGCCGACAAAGTGGTAAAATAAAAAGTGGAAATAAATGTTTTATTAGGGTACCTCCCCTATACGTAAAGTGGGGAGTGTTTTTTTTTCATTTCAACCCTAACGTGTGATATATTGTTAGATAGTTATTTAAAAATAAATAGGGGTTTAGTTAAATCATGTTCATATTTTCGGAGATAATAGCTCCAGAAGTAAAAAAAATGTGTCCCCCCCTCTAACTTTTGAACCATAACTTTAAAAAATATGAAAATTTCAAAAATAGAACTTTATAAAAACTTTCTAGGAAAAATTATTTTGAACTTGATAGGTTGAATAGTTTTTCAAAAAAAAAATACAAAATAATTTCTGAACTGAGTTTGTAATTTAACCGTATAAGCAGGTGTTTATTGTATCTGTAATTTCTACAAAATCACAATGAAATGACGTTCTTTCAAATAAAGTAAAAACGGTGACAATCGGTTAACGCAATAAAGAATTATCCCATAAAAATCATCTTCCATACTTTAAGCTCGCGCGCAATAGTTTACTTAATTTGACGATAAATGTCGCTGTACGCGGAACGCTCATATCGTACATGGAGGTGTTAAGATTTTTCCTGATTTAATGGGGTCGGAGCAGGTGCGCCCATACATTAGGTCGAAAATTTGTCGTGCTCGAATTGTCTTAGTTGTCTTTGGTCGTTCGTTGTCTAATAATAAAATTGTTCGCTAAGTATTGCTTGTATTGTTCGCTAAGTATTGCTTGTATTGTTCGCTAAGTACTGCTTGTTTAACGCTTAAGTGGGGACACTTACTGTGACGGATGGAAAACTACGGAACCCTACACTGAGCGTGGCCCGACACGCTCTTGACCGGTTTTTTGACAGTTATTAATGCATAAGCTGTCAAAAAAGGTTGGATGTCCGCGGTAAAGGTGGAAACTAATGCTTCGGCGGTGAAATATACAGGGTGAATTTTTAATCAGTGTCCAAATTCAAGTATAAGATTCTTCAAAAAAATTATAAAGTACGTATTTTTTGTTACATGTTATTTAGTAATAAAATTTTTAGTAAGTGCTGCTTAAAGTTATCCCAAAAAAACCTTATCGCGCGGGTACCTCAGTGGGTAGTAAGGTTTGCGCACACACACGCCTGCCCTCCTCCGCCCCGCCCCGCTCCGCGCGGCACTGAATGCCGAGTAACCACGCTGTACGGATAATTCTTTTGGGATAGACAATTTATAATTTAAAAAAATCCTACCAGTTTTTTTTCACTAAGACGCCTACAAAAAATTTGGACACATTAAAAGTTCACCCTGTATATGACAGAATGAGTGCGCGAAACACAATGATGAAAAACGAGTAATTTGTCGATGGGTTGCATGAATTGCAAGGATCGAGAATATATATAATTCGATTTGAAGTATTTCTATTTCTAGTTTTTAAAGTTGCGAAAATGAATGTCTCCTTTTTTTACCTTATACTCTTAGAAGCAATTGAAAGGAAAATTCAACGGTAGTTTATGATGGTCACAAACCGTAGACATGTAGATATTCTCAAAACATGGTTTAACTACATAAATATAATGTTAATTAAGAACAGTTGCCTTTAATTCATTTCCAAAGAAAGCAACTGTGAAGTGAATATATATAGTGAAACTCGATTGGAGCAAGAGATAAATGAAGTCAATGTATTATATTAATGGCTTTGTAAACCAAGTGTAAATTCTCGCAATGTGTATCAAAGCCAACAACTCATTATCGTGACAATGACCACGTACATTTCAAAAGTAAGGCACTTATAATGTTTGCATCATAACAAACACAATATTTCGCAATATAATAATACACAATAGCACTGTAATAGTAATGTCCCAAATCTTCATAACAATGATTCAGAAAAAACAGACGAAGACAAATAATGTTTTCTTCCGACTTCAGACTAACAAAGCCAACTGAAATCTAAAGAAACAGAAGGCTATGCAGACAGAACCAAATAAGGCATCTAATGGTAATGTTAACAAAGTAGAATAAGCATACAGCGGCTGAAAGGAACAATTTCTACACAAACCTAGTGCTTGCGCCTACGCACAGTAAATGTCTTAATAAATAACGTTAGTTGGGTTCATTTTGTATGTATTACGGCCCACGGGCGCTCTTCACCTCATTTGCGTGTTTATCTCCATAATGATTGATCAATCCCCTAACGAACATTGTCTTAAGGAGGGACAGAAATTACAACATTTACATTAAAATCTTGATTTGTCGATTATCGAATACGAGTGTATCGTAGAAACAGATATTGCCAGTTCTATAGATATCTAATACGGATGTCATGCAAGCAAAGATGACTAAGGTACCTATAGTCCAAAACTATTAAAAATATACTAAAACTATTACAGTTACCGAACAAGTATACATTGTACGAAAACTATATTTTTTTAAGATTATGTTTAAGCCCCGATGTCAACAGAGCATTAAGCTTTTAAGAAAGTACTTAGGTACATGATCGTTAAACCACACACTTCCTTTCTGAGTAAACCGTCAGATTTAACCCCATTCGTTCATACGAAACCCACGCTCTTCGTGTAATGAGCCATTGAATTGGAGAGCCTTCTAATTAGTCCCATCTTACATGTATGAGAGCCCGGTCCATTCAAACGTTATCCGATAGAGATAATTGGGGTGTATGAACATGAGTGAGACTGAGCACAATGTTTAGAAAACTAGCCAATTAATAATATTGATTAAGCAGTACGATTGTGTGCATGCCAAAGTTCCGCCTGCCCATAATGGACGCGAAAAATTCTGTAATAATAAAAGGTAAAACTGGGAATACCTTCAACATTGTTCGCCACTATTTTATTAAGTGCAACATTACAGTTTTCACCAAAGCGTTACATTAAGCAAACTACCATATAGAGACTAACTATAGAGGTATATACAGTGTGTATATTTAATATTACCACAAATTGTAACCAGAGGTACGAGCTAGGGCTATGAACCGATATTGCAATTACACAATGGGTGCCATTGCTTTTATGCGGGGTGTCAAAACGATGTCAGGCAACTGTTTAGTTGGAACATACCGGGTTTTAGACACGTGTTGGGTACATTTGTAAGGAGCTCGCATTTTATGTTTTTTTCGTTCGCTGGCTGATACAATAGTATTCTAAAGTAGCCTATCTTTCAGTAGTTACTGTTGCCTTAAACAGTCAGTCATAGGCAATAGCTCTTCATACACTAAACAAAGTTGCAATCAATAGAACGGATCAGGAGTAATTGCGTGTTCATAGTGTCAGATGAATAGCCGATATTATTTGTCTTACCCGTTCAAATTGTATGCTCGGCGCCTCCGATAACGCCTATGCCTTTATGAGCCATAGAATGGATTAAGAACATCCATTTCATGAAAGCAGCATTGACAGTTCCGTTGGCAGCGATACAACCTAGATTCCCAGTAACGATAAACCTTTAAACACACTAGGCCAGGGGCTGTATTACCCCATTGTAAGTGCCCATAGAATAGCATTCAGGCCACGCATTATTGATGGCAAGTCGACTATAAAATATTTCACATTCTGCCTGTTACTGCCCATTGTTCAAAACGTTTACTGTGACAAATATTGTAAACCTCAATCCTATTTTTCCCCAGTGACATTGTAACTAGAGGAAATCCGAACAAGCAGGAAATGTGCTCGTAATTCACATGAATTTGAGCGAAGTTTTATTGAATTTCTAAATTTTATAATTGGTACGCATCGTCAGTCATAAAATAATACGCGAACGTCGCAGCGGACACTCAACCGGTCATACCGATAACTCCGTAACCGGCAATTTCATCGAGAATTTCCAAGTGTTTTCACTCAAATCGCTAACAAAATAATGAGTGAGCAACTCAACTCAACCCTCACACTTTATCGTAGCTCTCTCCAGCATTACGGGCGCTTTTATTAAATCTAGACTCATATTATTGTGCTTTGCCAACGGCGACTGGAAATGACCCGTAATCGAGGGGGATAGCAAGATTGCAGGTACGTGGTGATAGAACGTGATGGAGGTGCTGCGAACTATCCAATTTGCGTAGAAATTTTCATACCGATCGACAGATAGGTGACAAATAAATTAGCTCACAGTATTTTACTCGAATCATGTTTTTGTTATCATAAGTACAAGTACTACAAAGAAATGTTGTATTTAAATAGCGATGCATGTTATAACCTTATGATAAAAAAACAATAAGAATCCCTACAAAATTGTTAATCGGTCGAAAAAAAAGTCAGGTCCGTTGTGAAAAAAAAGAAAAAAAAACCATTTCACTTTTTTTTCACTTTTATGCATCCCCATGCATTATTAGCTAACATAAAAGGGATGCATAAAAGTGAAAAAAGTGACACGATTTTTTTTTCTTTTCTGTTTAACTGGTATACCTTGGCCTCTCACCCAGTACCAGGTTATCGTTGAGTTTCGGGACAGTCCGTATAAAAAACTGAGGAAGCGTTGAAAGTTCTATCAAACTCAATCACTTATTCTTGCAATCTCATACCATAAAATATTTTTACAGTATTCAACAGAACTACAGTAGCCTAGTAGTTCAGGCATGCGGCTGTCAAGCGGCGGTCATGGGTTCGAATCCCAGCTCGTACCAAATATTTACCGTTAGCTTTTCGGTGTAGGAAAACATCGTGAGGAAACCGGTCTAATCCCAATAAGGTCTAGTTTTCCCTCTGGGTTGGAAGGTCAGATAGCAATCGCTTTCGTAAAACTAGTGCCTATGTCAAATCTTGGGATTAGGTGTCAAAGCGGACCCTGGGCTCCTTTAGAGGCACAACCGGGAATAACGCTAGGAGAATGATGAACCACTTAAACAGAACGAGTACAATACATCGTGAAAAGCTTCAATTAGTTCCCACAGGAAGTTCCAATAGACTTTATCATTAAAGCAGGAGGAAATTATTAAGTTGTCATTGCTTCTATTAGGCGAGGCATCGACTAGATAGATTTATTATGGAGGTGCGCTTCCACGCGCGCCGGGTTGTATAAAAATAAAACACGTTCGACATTTATTTTGGGTAAAGAGTTCAAGCTCGTTAAAATGACGTTATTAAGATAGAAAGGATGATTCTATAAAGTCTCGCTTGTATAAATAAATATAATACAATAACATTTTGAATAGCCATATTACAGAGCTATTTTAGTATAATTTCTACAATTTTTTTGTGAGATAAGTAGGGTAGTCAACTCAATCGTTGAATTTATTTAGCTTACTTTCAATACTTTCTTAAATTTGAGTCGTAGGTAGACTTCTAGTTTAGTAGTTTTAAGTTACGTTTGTTGTTTCAGATTATATAATATGTAATTAGGATTTTGTCAAAAGAAGAGAGAAAAACCGCGTAAACGTGTCCTTTTGATCATAATATTAAGGAAAGTATATACGTAAAGCAAAATGATGAACTTGAATACACTTAACTGTTTATTTTGCATTTATTAAACTTCATCTTTATCTAACTTGAACTTTTGACCGCGCATTTGCAAAATTACATGTTTTTGAGTACTGAAGATCAGTAATAAATTCTTTCCAGTTAACGAATTCAATGAGGTACCTACTCATTTCCAATTGGCTTCAGCATATTAACTTCACAATACAGCGTATGAGCCCTATCAGCATCTTGACAACCATTGTACCCACAGATTAATCTGCATTCGACCTCTTTTGTACAATAGAAACAGAACAGCATCAACCAAGATAAGAAGACCTATAAAAGCTATACGGTACTTGAACACTAATGGTTCAGATAAAGCGGTGGGTGTCATACGTCAAGTCATCAAAGCCGGGTAATTAGAAAGCCCTTCGTGCCAGTAATTTTTATTCATAACGAGACGTTCTCGTGAGCCGAAATGTTTACCCATTAAGGGATATCAGCATTTCACTTGACCGTCGGCAAACTGGTGCAAGTAGGTTGGTAAACACAGTATGCTTGATTCGGACATGCGAAAGAAGTTGATGTGTCGGTAGAGGGTTAAACCAAAAAAATCGATAAGCAAGAGAAATAATATATTTAACTTTACTTCGAGACGAAAACGAGTATAGAATAAAAGTAGGACTATGGATACGTACTGTAAAAGATCTGGTTATCTTAAATTTTAAAATACTAAATTGGAAGGCTCATATCAGTCAAATAAATAAGAAAATTTCCACCAACTGCTATGCGCTTTCAGTCCTAGCGGAAACCTGCTCTGAAAATATAGTTATTAGTGCCTATTATGGAAATATATATCCGCTGCTGAGCTATGGGATTATTTTCTGGGGAAATTCTGTGGATGTAAATAAAACGTTTGTACTCCAGAAAATATGCCTTAAAACGATTTATCGTCTAAATCCTAGAGATTCCCTCCGTGAAGTATTTAAACGAAAAGGCTTCCTCACATTAACAGGGATATTCATATTGGAAGTAAGCCTGTTTGTAAAAACGCAGCCAAACTACTTCACAACATTAACTGCCACAAAGAAAAATGTTCGAGCACAGTACAAATATGATATAAGATTGCCAAGGGCTAAAACCTCAATTTATAATAAAAGTACATTTATAATGGCAATCCGAGTATTTAATCAACTCCCGACTCATATCAAGGCTCTGGAAGGAAACTCTTTTAAGGCAAAATTAAAAAGCTGGCTCATAGAGAAGACATTCTATAGCTTAAAAGAGTTCTTTGATTCTAGTTAAATACTGTCTGAGTAACCTGTTATTAATATTGTATCCTTAAAAGGTAACATTGTTAGTCTATAAGCATTATAATAAAATTGCATGCCCGGCAGGGTAACTGTTGAAACCTATACTATGAATATTATGATCTATGTACACAGTTTGCAATAAACGATTCTTATTCTTATTCTTATTCTTATTCTTATTCTTAAATAACAACACGTCGTTTGAACCTTGAAAAGCATCTAATGCGAATTAAATTGCGAAAAATTGCTTAGAACCATGAAGCTCTTTTGAATGTACCGACACCGTATATACCGTGACATGATTAGCCTGCATCTCGAATACAGCCCTAAACGTATTGACTTAAGGTATCTTTCATGAAACATGGAATGTTCACTGTGTTTGGGGTATGCGCCGAAAGCCTTAATTACCATTTGCGGCGGCGCACACGCAACGGCAACGTCAACAACAAAACATAGCATTGTGATCTTAACCCATTATTAGCGGTAATCTTGATAGTGGATTGAAAACAATGTAAAGGGTTCAGTTTAAAATGATTGATAACTTAAAATTGCGAGATCTAATGAAATTCTGAAGCTTAACAGGTCCAAGGTGAACAGTTAATTTCAGTATAGAAAAATGTAATTTTATGGCTGGTTCGCAAATATTGGTAACGCTGAAATGCATAGATGGTACTAAATATTTTATCAACGTGTAAGTAGTTTGAGGTATTTGTGTGTTCGAGGCATTGAGTGAACTAAAACCACATGGCGAGGACCGTGTTTGAACTCTGATAAGAACCGTCATTTGTGGGGCGCAAACTATATGGAATGGATGCACAACCATGTCAGATTATGAAAGCGTTGTATAATACACAACACTACATTCTCCTGAAAATAATGATTAGAATCGATCTAAAACACCTACGTATCTCCTAAAAGTAATGCTGGTTTTGAAGTTTGACTAACTTGTGAATGCTGAATTCTAAAACCTGTTTTCGAAATAGAAAATGATGCTGAAAAAGCGAATGTACTTAACAGTAATAAAATAGAACGTGGTCGGTTGCGGAAATTAATTCATTGTTAACAATTTTACAACCACGCTGCCTGCGGATCAGTGTCAACTTTCAAATCAACTTTCGATAATTGCTGTAATTCGTAAAACCCATGGATTGCCAAACAACAAAACAATTGGCGAACACCTCCTCACTTTGATTGGTAATTGCTATAATAGAGAATATACAGAGTAATCTTTACAAAAAATATGAATAGTATGTCCACGTGCTATTTTGTTATTAATTAGAATATTTGGAAATATAATAGTCACGACGAACTTGAAGTTATGGGTAGGTACTCTATGGGTTAATCACATTTTTTCCAGGCTTAGGAAATGTGTTCCTACCTATGTAGCATCATAAGATTCATAAGTACTATAATCACAAGTACTATTTTGACGACAATCGCATTCGAATTTGGCAACTGGCAGTATGGGGCACAAAAAATGACCTGATCCGGATGGCAACGGACTGCAACAAGTAACGGTGGTTAGATTACTGCCATTTCGGCCATTGTTGTGTGTTCGAGCGGCCAACGGACTGTCTTCTATAGCATCCGTCATTCATCTCGAGTTTGCAGTTGCCTGCATCCCAAAGTAAAACTACCTAGTTATTTACCGGAAGCAAACTTTCCTTACTAAGTAGTGGAACTAAGAAACCTTATCAGACGCTGCTTTAAACACTACAACTGTAATATCTAAATGCTAAAGATATAACTAGGTACATGTTTATGAGTACGCAGTAAATCTGATTCCTTACTACGGTTTAAATGAGTTTTACTTGAAAAGGTACGAGGCTAACCATATTATTAGTAAATGGTGTAAATCCGTTTCACGTCAAAAAAGCTGACTACAAATAATTAACTATCTAGTTTAGCAGATAATTAATATGCATGTAAATTTAAATTGAAACGGTTAAGAAAGTGCTCTAGTAAAAGACAATTTTCCAGTTAAATAACTCTTTTTGTGTGTCGCTAGTCCGGTCCACGCTGACCGCACCGTACGATCCGACAGTTACCTCAAATTTGACCACATTACAGTTGAACTATCGTGCCGAAACTTTGAAAAATAAGAAACCCGATAATTCAATTCAGGAAATGATAGTGACATACCGGCACACAACATAACGGCTTTAAGAATGGGATTGAAGGTGCCAGTTGCCAGTTTTGCCATATAAATAAGTCAAAGTTTATATGAACTGACAGCTATTTAATTTCCGAAATCATCGTGGCTGCCGCTTGATAATAATGAAGTTTTGTATTAATACTCATACCTACACATGTCAATCATTTATTACCTACGGTAATTGATTGACACTTCGGGACTATAACATTTATTTATAGTAGTATTATCGAGATTGCCCGATGGAAAAACATAATTAACAACGCCTGTAGTCGGTGTAGTCCCGAATAATAATAAAGCTCAGCAACAAACTCGCGTAACACCGGAAACTATCGGGGGTTGAATAAGTTTCCGGTTTACAGCCAAGATCTTGAAATTTTAATGAGCTGTCTAGATTTTGTTATTATTATTCAAAATAATATTTAGGCAAGTTTTTTGAGTTTTGAACTATACTTTTAGGGTTCCGTACCAAAAAAGGTAAAAAAGGAACCGTTATGGCGCGACTCCGTCCGTCTGTCTGTCTGTCACAAAGTGAAATATCTCACGAACTACTTAAGCTATCAATGTGGAATTTGGAATGGTTTTAAATGACAGTTATCCACGCGCATGGAGAATGAAAAATTTAAATATATATTTTAATGTTCTATGAAAAATTACGAATATGAGGAGGGGGCA
Organism: Epinotia demarniana; assembly: GCA_945867215.1. Taxonomy (NCBI): domain Eukaryota; kingdom Metazoa; phylum Arthropoda; class Insecta; order Lepidoptera; family Tortricidae; genus Epinotia; species Epinotia demarniana. The sequence goes on from OX244260.1 coordinate 31,805,208, forward strand.
AAAAAAATATTCAAATATTAGCTCAAGTGGGGAATCATTTGAAAGGGCTTGACTTGCACAGTTGCACTTTTTGAAGCAGTTTTTCTTTTTTTTCTACATTGCTGAAATTTCGATCTATGAAGGAAAATGTAAAAAAATACCATTCCCCCCCCCCCCCCCCTTATCTCCGAAGTTATCCAAACGAAATTTTTTAAATAATTACTTGTGATTAAGATAAACTTAAATATTACCAGAAAAGTATCCAGCATATTCTTTGTTTTATTTACAAAAATCATTTCCTAGTTAAGTTTGCAATTTAATCAACTTTAATAAGTATTTTTTGTTTTGAAATTCCTATAAGCGTATAATAGAAATACTCTCTTTCAAATAAAACAATAATAATCGAGATCGGTTCACGTGATAAACAATAATAATACGCTAAAAGACCAACATACATACTAAGCTGATTGCCCTTGCACGTTAGTACCAAATGGGGCCGATAGATGGCGGTGACCCAATTGGCGCTGTTAAGATTTTTCTAGAATTAATGGGGTTGCGGCGGGTATATTTCAATAGCAGGTCATAAAAAGATCGCGATTCAATTGTCTTGGTGTAAAAGTTATTCGTTGTTTGAAATTGTATTCTGTTGTGTTGGGTTAAAATAAGTAATTTAACAAATATTGGGACATTTACTTTACCTTGAGTCAACTGTTAGTGTGTACGGGACCCTCGGTGCGCGAGTCAGACTCGCACTTGACCGTTTTTTTATTATAATTAAATTTTCTAGTTACCTGCCACGTTCAGCAGTAGGTATAAACGTATAACGCTGTAATGAAAACAAATGCAAATGTACATTTATAGGTTGTGTTAAATTTTGTTTGCCCAAAGCAAAATCTGGATAAGTTTAAACTTGAAAAAAAAAGAGTAAGGAAAACATTCCTTCAAGAATGTTCACTCTTCCCGTCACGAAATCAGACCACAAGCTATCACTTTCAATTCGATCCCACTTAACTAAAATTAGTCAACTCCGACCAAAACAAAACAAAAATAATGTCTTCGGAAAGCGGCAGGCACAACAAATCGCAATTAAGCGAATGGCGGAACTGGGGCGTGAAGTTGCGGCAACCGGATGCGCCGAAACCTGCGCGCGCGCACGGGGAGACCGCAGGGGAGGGACCCGAGGAGCCTCCCAAAGGTTCCAGTGGGTTCCAAGATAAAAAGAGTTTTACAATAAGAGGTCAGGACAGTACCATCCATTCGACCCTTGGACATGGAAAAATACATTGTGCTACACGACTAATGGCGACGTTTACATGTGATATCATGCAATAATTACAATCGTCGTATGACCAATACGCACGTGTCGAATGGACTGTCAGTAACTCAGGACAGTAAGGTAATCGTTAGTGACTTAGGGATGGAGATGCCCAACACGTGTCATTTATGATAAAGTAAGTCCGTGGTAAGAATGAAACAATACATATTAGGGTATTTTCCAAGTGAGTGAGGTTGAATACGGCTATTGAACTAGGTACTAGAGAAAAGTCGAAAACAGAATGACTTAAAACGGCAATACGCATATATATGTTTGCATGCATCGCCGCCGTACCACTTTGTTACTCGTAATTGGACTTTCAAAGTAATTGGCTACTTGTATAACCACACGGCCAATCTTTTAAGAACTAGCTCCGAAAACAGTTACCGGCTTTCAAAATTGTTGCTAGAAACTCAACGATATCCGAAGCCATATCTTTTTTATAAATCTCAGTTATAGTTATAAATGCATGGGGTCACTGGGTTAGTAAGGCAACAGTGCCGGTCGGTTCATTGTAAACCGGCCTATAAACATTTTATTTTAACGAACGATATTCATTAATACGCGCAATCGCTCTCAAGCGAGAGCAATTCGTAGACCGACTATCGTAACAGTTCTCGGATTTTCGGCGAGCGTAGAATCAAAAACGTTTATAATTTCATTTTTAATTACTCTCTCCAAATTTAACTGTATAAATTCTGTGGTCTATTTAGTTTCTTTCTCCTCATTCGATACAATGAATGACTTTGTACTTGCAATCTTATACAAATCGAACTAGCTCTAAAGTAAGCTCAATAAGGTCTGCGTTATGGGTACTAGGCAACGATATATTTATAACAGACTTCTAAAAAAAGGAGGTTCTCTGTCCTATTATTATTCGGTTACCATTGTGGAATCGACGGAAGTCCTCAAATATTATGGATTATGGGCCCACATACAGCGATTCGGTATTTAAATCAACTTGAGAATTTTTATAGTGTATTATCAAATTGTTTTGAAACCTCTCTCGGTGTTACCATTTTTTTTATCAGCATGATTAATTTTAAACGTCCCAATTGGTCAAAATGCTCGGCCTTACCGTCAACAAAACTGAGTAGCGAATAATTTGTGTAAATTCTCCGTATTGTGAAAGCTGAAAAACATACTCACCTAATTGTTTGTATCATCTTTCGAAACGTAGAATGCTCGAGCAAGGGTCGTGGTCGACCGGCGTTTCTCCTTTCCAAGTTAACGTTGTAGAAATATAAGTATTCTTGTGGATATTGCAGGGCAATATTATTAAAAGAATTATTTTCTTTTCTTTTTTGTACTGGCTTACGTTTTTAAATCACTTTGACCACTGGCTGTGATCATTTGTTTGATTGTTCGACTATAATTTATGGAATGTTGCGTGTGCCCCTTTGGTATAATGGAATTGGTAAAATAAACTAATTTTAAGAAAACAAAGAAGACATAATTACTTAAGCAATTAAACAAACGTAGACAAAAGTCAAAGCTTAATATGAAAAAGAAAATACTTATTTGAGGCATGATATAACACATTAAAACAATATGCACATTCCTCTGTCAAAAATACACGTCACACACTTGAATTAACTCTAGTTTAGCAAAACATGCATAAAAAGTAAGTAATATACCTATAAAACATCTAGCTAATTTAATAAAGTAGATGTCTTTAATAAAGTAGACTCTTGAATTTCAAAACCAAAGTAAAAAAGTAATAGACATATACATATGTATAGACAAATGGTTACGTTATATGAAGAAAAAGCATATTTAATGCATACAATTATTAAGGAAACGCAAAGTCTACTAAAAACGGCTAGTTGTTATAATGTTATTATTATTATTATTATTACATTTCTAATATTCTTTGAAATGCAACGATCAGAAACTAAACTAATTGAGCAGAAAATGGTCAGCCGCTACGCTACATGCTGTAAATATGATCTATGTTTTATACACATAAGGTGACTCAGCAATCCGCGATTTTTTTATCTCTCCAATGACCGGCCACCATCTGTCCGTTGCACGAACGTTTTTAAGTTATAGACAACCTTCTTAGCGTCATTCGCTTTACATAACAAATCGTCGGTAGACGTTCCGTCTGCACGGTTCACTCAACCTTCATTTTCTTTTTCTTTCATGGAAGCAATACATTTTAAGTTGACAGTGTTGGAAGCCTGCCATTCTTCAGTTACGCAACTCCCATGCGCGTATGACACTCGTTAATATCTATCTACGCGCTACGTCGCTACGTGACTCAGAGGAAATGCCGCGTTAGAAACAGCCCAGGAAGGCAATAGGCCACATAAAAAACGACAAATTGGAAAAGTAAACTTGTGTAATTCAGATTGCAAATTTAGTTAGGTTTGTGGATAAATAACGAACTCACGCTTGCAGTAAAAAACTCAATGGAGTCACGTTTAAGTGAAGCGGAGCGTGCAACAAGTGGCGAGAGAACAGGCGGATTCTGTAGGAGATTTAACGAGATCGTTACAGATAAAGTGCAGATGACAGATGCACGGAGACGGGTGAGATTTACTGCGCACGGCACAGGCGTTGAAACAACGATACTGCCCTTAGATGCAATTAAAGAAGCGCTCGGTAAATTAGCGGCGCTAGACTTGCCCACGCGACGTCTGTCCTGTTTATATTACGTGCAGTTAACAACGAGTAATGTCCACTACTTTAGACAATAATTTAATGTTTATGGTTGGTTTTTTTCAGAAATCTAAACTTGCCAGTCCGCTCATTTATGTACACAAATGTCCATTCATGACCGACTAGATATGTTAATTGCCGAGTAAGGCTTTATAAGGATTCGGCTGACCTCGGAACAGAAAGTCTGCATCGGTGCAGTGTTAAACGGTCAAGGCAAATCGGCCAGATTAGCAAGAGATAAAGAGCAAATATGGAAAGTAATATGATGGTATCAAATGGGATAGCGGAAAGTCTACAACAATGACAGATAAGGAAGATTAATTTGATACGATGTGTCAGCCATCTGATAATAACAACGTACATTCAAGCAGTGAATCAATTCAATATGAGACAAAGCCATTCCTCACAAGTGTGTGTTATATATAAGACGTATGCCTTGAATTTCCTTTACGAGAAAGGCGCCCGCATATGTAAGTCAGGATAACCACAGGCGCAACACTCGCAAACTGGTTTGGTGCACTATTATTATTAAGGGCTCGTGCCAATATACGGGTCGAAAGGTATTAAACCTCAACACACCACAGTCAACAAAGCCTTCCTGAATAAAGAAAAAAACTTTAGGTAATTGCAAAATTAAATTCTAACCAAAAGGACACAAACGCAAGATGCCACCAAACTCCACAGGCTGTCACTTTTGTTGCAGGTTATGTTCTCCCGAGTTGTTAATCCATGCATACACTCGCACATCCATTAATGATAAGGCACTGTCATATGATAAAACTGTAAATATGTATCAAAAATTGAAATAAATTCGCGATTTGAGCGCAACAGACGGTCTGCGTGAGTCGACCGTGCGCGCGGCCGGCGTCTTGCAAACTGTTCCGATTCGTTTCAAACGTAACACCAACGGCCACGCGGCGGGCGCCCTACTATTCCATCTCCCTCACCACCTACAAAAACACCACGCTGAAAAGAGACGGTCACAGTTCTAGCACCGCTCAAGTTTTATCGCAGGATAAACTTTACAGCGACGTGAATAGTTACCAGACATTAGCCAGAAAGGAAAGGAACGAGTATGTTTTTTTTGTGTATTTGGCAGGGCTTTTTCTCGGGTCGAATGTTGGTTCGGTTTTGGACTTCTATTTTTGTTGTGAACCAAACACGCGTCCAGGCGGAACAGGGAGGGACAAGTTTGTTAGAGGAAGTGCAGTGTGCACGAGCATTCTTGGAATTTGTTAAAAATAGCGAATCATAAAGATGAAAAAGACGATAGCAGACATACTTGGTCCAACACAAGGTCGTCAAATAACAAAGTATTATCTAACTCGTTAACTTAGTACTAAGACGTTATAGTGTACCCAAAATTACGTAATTTAGCTATAACTCGAAACGCAAGCGGAGGAGTGAGGAGTTTTATGATATTATTTAAGTAATTATTCAGAATACGCATGGCAATTTTTGGGTGCGCCAAAGTTCATATAAAATTGCACTTCGATTATTGGATTTCCGAAAATTTCTCTCATACAATTTTATCTCATAATATAATGATCACTATTCATAAATATTTGTGCTAATAACTATCGTAACTCCGAATTGTCTATATTCATAATGTTATTCAACATAAGTATCTCTGTTACTACTATCTATGTTTATATACTTTTATATCATAACGATTTGTAGCAATATAGTTTAATATCATATTTATTTCTATGCATACTAGTAGTTATTGCTAAATTTTGTATTAATAAAGACTTACTCTGTGATCAACTACTGCCAAGATAGTGGTGTATAAGTTCAAGTAGGTAGTAGGGAACAGGGGCTTAGTGGCAAAACCGACTCGGATCGCGGATAGGTTAGAAGACGGCAGCGGGAGCTTTGCTCCCGCTTTCGTCTTCGAGGTTATTTTTTTAATAAAAAAGCGGAAAACCAAATTACAAAGTAACCACAACAATCAACAACAATAATAACAAATAGGACTAACAAAATTATGATATATGTCCATTATGAAAGAAATTGTTATAAACAACCAAATTATGAGTTCAAAAGTCTGTTCTTAGTAATGATATTATGAAGAAACATTTTATGGATACAGGTCGTTATGAGTTCCGATGATAGTAACAGAAATTTAGGAACATAAAAGGTAGGAAGAAAAACATTATGAAGAGTGATGATTATAATTACAAAGCGGTATTACAAGAAAAAATCGACACATCAAGTTTATATGAGTCAATATGGACCCCAATTTTTAGTTCTAACCAAGGATTTTCCATCATAAATCTGAAAACTCCTGAGCTAAGTGGATTAAAGGTGTCATTGTTGCAATGGCAACATTTCGAAAAACCCACCGAAGTGGCAAAGTTAACCTCAATTGATACTAGGGAATGCAGAACCGGTTCCATCTGAAAGAACCGGGAAATTCGGGACTCACCAAAATGAGAACCGGGATTCCCGGTTCTTTCGGGATTTTCGGGACAAAACTTAATATTTATTCATAAAATTAAAAACGCGATTAAAATATCATTATTCGTGATTAATATTGTGGATTAGTTAGTCTTATCTATAGTATAAAGGATATGAACAAAAGCTAGTCATAAGTAAAACAGATACCTTCGATTCACGTTTTTAATAAAAGATTTTGAACTTAACAGTTTTTATTGTACCCACCAAAATTTCCAAATGTCTACAATTTAATGTTATTCATAATCATAACTAATAAAATAACAACAGCGACCACCAAGTGAAACCTTTTTTTATATAAGTAAATTTCCTTGAACCTGGTAAACTTGCAAAATCAAACTTTGATGTGTAACATGTAACTAATATTATAAATTGTCCGTTCTTTCTCATATCATATAAAATCAACAATCAACATGTGTAATTGTGTGTATTGTATAGGTTTAGTTCTCAAGTGATAATTAATACTAACATTCTTTTTGGTATAAAAATAACATTATTTTCATTACAGTGTAGGTACTAGGTACTTTTATATAATGTAACACTATAACAATCATCTATATCTAATTATAAAGTCTTCTAAATCATCACAGCGTAAGTTATATGTATGAGTAAATAATGTCACATATTGAGATCATTAAATCAGCATTTATACATAGATATTTCTTAAATGAGAACAATGTTCCAATCAAATTATGATAAGCGTAAACGCCGAGCTACTGCTAAAAAATTGCCTTTTTGCTTTTAGCTGATATTTTGTTAATACTCTCGCTTGCATTAATAACTTGTACTTGCATTAATAACTTGTACATAGTATAAGTATAACAATTATTATGTAAACTTACTTTATTCTTTGTATATGAAACGAAAAAGTATATTTCCCGAAAGTCCCGAAAGAACCGGGACAAGGTTTTCGAAATCCCGGTTCTTAGCTCGGTCCAAAAAACCGGGAAATCCCGGGATTTTCGGTTCCGGTATTTCCCGGGTGCAAACCCTAATTGATACTAGCTGCAAATGAAATAAAATCCTTATCTTCCACACCAGGGACAATCAACAATCAAATCTAGTACAGCTTTAGTAAGAAAAGAAGATAAAAGAAAAATAAAACTCAAGAGTAATGATCGAAACCTGAGATGTTAACCACCCTTTTAACGAGAAACATCATAGCAACTTTATCGTCAAAGAGATAGTCATTTCAAATGACAGCCACACTGCAAATAATTTCGGATACAGGTAGGTACTTGCATAATTACTGTTGTGTCTAAATGACACTCACTACTATTTTATCACTATCAGTTGTTGTCGTCACCTCATATTTTTCTAAGACTTAATAAAAAGAAGCTAAGTATAAAAACCATTAACAACAATTGCAACCTTCTGGAAATGAATTTAGAATACACAACTACTTCAATATGTGAAACGATAACAGTCAAAGAAATAAGAAGAAGTGGCGAGGAAGTGCTGCAATCGACTAAATCGAACATTCGAAGCGGTCCCGAGACAAAGCAAAAAATACAAATCGAAAAACGGAAAAAGGTCATTTGAATTCATGTAGAATTACGCAACAAACGCCACCGAATCGCGGGTGCACTTAACAAACAATGAAAGCGTCAAATCATTTGAACAGTATAAAACATTATATAAGAAAACACTCATTTTCACTGATACCGAATCAAAGAAATGTTGCGTGGAGTGTTGCTAAAGAAAGAATGACAGTCTATAAAATAAGTAATTGGTCATCGGATGCACACTTTCTCCGTTCTATTCTGTTCTGTATGAATATGTGAAGTCGCGGAGCGCGAGCGACAAATGTGGTGACTATTATAACAGCTTTAAGTATTACGCACATTATCACTTACGCTATCGCGACATTGTTTACTTAGACTTAGACTACAATGGTCTAACCTAGCCTATAGGTGAATAAATTCACTAAGCATCTTGCCTTTACGCTTCATGAGAATGCCAGATAAAAACGATGGTGCTCGCAATATTTTTCATTCATAAATAAGGGCACCAATTTTTTTTTCTTCTGACTACCTAAGTTGGTGAAAATAATGCTAAAGATGTAGTGCAAATGATGCATACTCAATGAGTTAATACGCAATCGTATGGTAACTATGGTGAAGAGATTGATGTAGTACCAGACGAATCTGGATCGACACATACAATGGACAAACTGATTTACGAAATAGTGACTTTCACTTGGCCCTTCACAAAGCATCGCCATTAGGGACTTTTCTATTTTCGATGCAGATGCTAGAGTGGGATTACATGTATAAGAGTCATTGATTGCAATGCTAGATGTAAATCGAAATAAAAGACATACACATGACGTGACCAGATTATCTGTCGATATTTGACACTAGTATTTACAGTGGAAGTCAGATTTTAAAATGTACTTCGATTGTAAATTGTTTTGCACAATCTAAACTAAATGTTAAGGACCATCAGTGTTATAAACTTTTTTTTGGCAAAAAATGACTGACTCTTGAGTTTGTTTCGGCGTTTCTTCTTAACAGTGGTCTACTTTTTCAGAAACGCTGGTACATTTTTGACTTGTTAAATTGCTATTATGGCCTACTTGAAGAATAAAAATCATTTATTTCATTTATTTAAAGGTAAAAAATCTAAGCATGTTTGAGTTTTGTTAGTTTACAAGTTCAGTTACTAGCTAATTTTACTTGTGGTCTGATAATGTTGTTCCTGTTAATAGTATTCATGTTTGCCTAAGTTACCAGCACCTTAAAATGAATCGGGCATGTTTTATTTATCCCGATTGTCTCGTAACGTTCTTCAGTACAACGGGTTCGGTAAGTAAATGACACGCAAAATAACAGAAAAAGGCCTCTGTGAGAAGGTGCACTGCACTGCCTTGCGCCACTGTAACGCTAAAAGGAAACCTAATTGTTTTTTTAATGGAAAAACGGCTGGACCCTCGCTTTGAGTAACACAACTTCTGACTTAATTCGAAAGTGATAGTTTTTGTGTAATCTACGTGTGAAAGATCGCATTTGGAGTGATGCTTTCACTCATCCATCCATCAGTGACACTGAGGCTGATTGATATCCTTAAAATATCACCAAAATTAATTCGCCTGTGTAGCTAATCCATATGTCCAAAGAAGAATTTGTTGCTTTCAAAAGGTCTATCGTGTATGTAAGTTCTAGTGTCAATAACTACATTTCCATATGAAAACATTACCTTAAAGGGCAACAGAAACCGTATTTCAGGACAATTGTGGCGAACGAACGACAAATGAAGCGTGTAACAAAGGGGATACATATTCGGTCTTCGTAAGGGCATCGTTTGCGCACAACCTTCCATATATGTGCTCCGCTAAGCGTCTGCGGACATACTCCGGATGACTATAGATGCGGAGGGAATCATAGTAAACTAACCTACCTGGAGTGGAGAGAGTTCAAAGTATTAGCAAGTGGAATGCCGGAACAAACCCTAGCCAGAAATGGACGCCTGCGCGCTCTTCATTAGAATTGTGTTTAAGTGTCTTTACAAGGTATAATGATCGAGTAATTAGAGATCAATAAAGTTGACAGCAGTTTGATTTATATCATTTCACACTTAGAAATATTTCGACTGCGCAGAGATACTACACATAGAGCCAAAATTTGATAAGCGTCAAAATCGCAAAAAATCGATAAAGCATGATGCTGCAAGACCTAAACTTCTTGCGTCACATTAAATTTTCTAGTCACGAAAGTTATTCGAACTCCATTAGCGCGAAATGAGGAACAGGGCTAGTAAATCTACATTAACCCTTAAACAACGGGCTAATATATCAACCGGTCACTATCCTTCCTTAAGCAGCGCAATGGACGTTATCTCTTCATTTATATCGAGTTACAATTACTAGCCGCTTCCCGGTCCGACGCGTTGCGTAGGCGCAAGTTTCCGTGTTATGGCAGATAGATATTGGATGTGCCAAAGGAATAATAGATTGGGCAAGTGAGATTGTGTTATAAACTTTGATATGATTCAAGTAAAACAAATAACTAAATTTGTGTTTTTATTAAGGTATTGCATAGAAAAATATAAAATGCTGCGCTCGTGGCTCCGTTCGTGTAGTACTTGTTAATCACACTTCTGTACAATTTTCATCCCTTTAGGGGATGATTTCCGGGATGAAATATTCTGTGTCTTCAAGACTCAAACACTCTATACCAAATGTCATCAAAAACGGTTCTGTGCACCGGTCGGAGAAAGGTAGCAAATGGACAAACAATTACAGGTAAATTACTTTCGAGACGTTTTTGCACTTGTTGTAGTATTTGTACATATTTACAGGGACACACGTACCCGTTGACGTACCTGTAGTTCCTTACGCATTTAGTATAGAGGGTATAAGCCAGAAGCTACTAGTCAAAAAGATCAAGCGTCTACTAAAAAGTATTTATATTTGAACATCCCAAGAGCAATACGATTGTTGGTGAATATAAACAAACAACAATCTGAGCAAAAGCGTGACAAATATCAACTGTTGCAGGTCTTTGTTTACCGTTGTCCAGAAACGAAAGGAAAACAGATACCATTTTAGAAATATATCTTCTCAAGAGATGATCTCAATAACTAGAGAGCAGCAATTCTACATTTAAATTTAAAAAAATCTCTTCCAGGTTTCGGTTCATCGAAGCAGATCGGAAGCGACATTTTACTTTGATGGTTACTCAATACTACTCGTATGGTTGACGTGTGCCAAAATTGTGTAAATTTCTTCGAATCCAGTTTCTTATTGGAAGAGTTCTAGTTTGTCTTGTCCGAATTGTGTTGACTTTGGGCACACGCCAATAATTATACTGTCAAATACTGTTGCGTAAAGGAAATTGGTCATCACTAGAGTGACCGAGTTCTTCCTCGTAAGTACAGTTACGGAATCGCCTTCATTTCAATTTATATCAATAAAATGATCATAATTCGATTGCAACAAGTAGTAGTAATTGTTGTAGTAGTATAACGCTTTATTTACAAAATAAACACAGTACACAACTAACAAAAATATCCCAATAAGGTCTAGTTTTCCTTCTGGGTTGGAAGGTCAGATGGCAGTCGCTTTCGTAAAACTACTAGTGCTTTAGCCAAACCTTGAGGGTTAAGTGTCACCACGGGCACCTTTCGGGGCACAACCGGGAATAACGCAAGGAGGATGAAACAATTAACAAAAAGATAAGTGCTGTACATAGGTGAACTTATCCCTTAGAGGGATCCCTTCCAGTTAACCTTTACACAATATAAATAATATGTCTATTTGGGACCTTTTTAAATATCATAGACACACGGATAATGATTTAGTAATTAAGCAATGTAAAACGTTTGTATGGGAATTTCATGCTGTCGTTCGTCCTTATTAAGTAAGTACCTAACACTGTCCATTTCCCAATTTGCTAGTTATTTCGTGTTTTTTTAAAGTGCTTGCACGCTTTTAGTAAAATAATAATTATTATGTTGGAGATAGAATGTTAGCTAAACGACTTCCGTACCTGCTAAACACCTTGCCCGAAGACATTCGACACGAGCCACATAAGCTTAAATTTAAAAACTCTTTGAAAAAGTACTTACTCCAAACACTTAGTGACAAATGCCAACAAGCCAATTCCACGTAAATGTTTTAGCGCGACACTCTATGTGCGTACATTATGCAATTATATTAAATACATAGTTAAAATTATAGTGCAAAGATTTAAATATTGTGACATATAGTTTTTATAGAGACTCGTAGGTACCTGCAGACAAACTGTTAAAACAGTTTTGCAGGAAAATATATTTGATTAAGTTTTGTATCCCATTGTTTAGTAATAATAAATATATAAATAAAATAACAAATAAAATGAAACAAATCCAATGCAAACTCACTCAAAATGATATTTATTCAATTAGGCCCAGCACCAAGCACAGTAACAAGCACTTTCAAATCGTCAGGTAGAAACATAATCTTAAAGCTAATTACTTAGAGTAATTTTTTAAACATAAAAAGTAAAATTTATACGAAGTATTTAAACATTTTTATAAAAAAATACTAATCTAGAATGTTTCTAGAAAGACAATCTAATCTAATGCATTAAATATACTATACATCACTGTTTCTGCTGAAACCCACGTATCCGAGTTTTCAACTACTACCGATTCACCCAATGACAAAGAGAGTAAAAAGGATAGAAATAAAGCCAATGAGGACTCTGTGTCAGATCAATCCATCGAGAAACAATAAGAATCCTCTATCTACGGATCAAACTGTACTTACGTGAATCACTATCGACCTAAATGTTGGTACCTAGTGCCCAGGCCAGGTTCTAAGAGACTCTGAACGGAAGATGCATCTCTGTTGCAACGCGCCCACGCTCTCCCACGTGCCCCGGTGTTGCCTAATTATCCACGATATATAGGTGCTATTACTTGTATTAGCTCTCGGAATTATTATTAGATCCGCTTGCTTCATCATTGTTATTAACTTGTAGATTCGTACTCCGATACGTTCATGATTTCTCAAATGCCGTGTCTTTACGCACTTCTGTGGCTCAGTATTATTTCTTGTAGCATTCGCATTGATACAGAAACGTCCGCTATTCAAGTAAACATCCGACTTCAGTGGAACAGAGTGCATCTCACTGAAATATTGTTTGTGCCTAAAGATATGAACCTACCAAACTAATTCGGAACTAATAGTCATATTGACGTAAATCTAAAGCATACATATCTAAATTACTACTGCTAAGATGTAGTAGTAGTGTATGTGTCGATGTTATCAGACATTTCTCATTACATGACATTTGACATGTAACTGTGTCATTTCATGCCAATTTAGTTTGACGTAAGAATTCCATGATTTTCATAGTTCACAATCGAGCAGGGAGCCGCGGGCGCAGCCATAACGTGTAAACCCACCCGCGCCCGCGCAGCCGTGGGTGTCCTGACTCCTGCCTAACGCAACGCTTGCGACAGGTGCACTTACTAAACAACATAATTGTGCCATAAACATCCAAAAGAACGGTTTGAAAAATTCATGGCAGCCATTGTCATTTTGTCGATACAAACTTATTTTATTACTTTGTGCACGCACGTGTGTGCCTTCACAAATGGTGAATAACGAAATCGAAAGTTAAAAGTAATTTGGGTAACGCAGCAAACTAGATTTTGGTTGTGATCGTCTTTTTAAATTAACATAAAAAGAAGGAGGTCCTCGATTTATGAGTGAGAATAAGCGGTCTTGCTTGCGTGTTGGATATTTGAATGCGGTTCTGCTTGAACGTGGTTTTCATAATCACCTATTGACTTAGTGACAGGACATGTTACACATATTCAGGTAACTCATTGTCCATTAAGGGTCTAAATAAAGTCGGGCAACGTGAGTTAAAGAAGGTTGTCGTACAATTTTAATGTATGTTTTCAAGGATCGTAGATTCAAGCTAACAACGTTCAACCTGTCATTATGAGGTGTCTTACTTGGCTATTATGATTGTCGCACGGCTGCTTTAAGAACCCACTAACCTAATTCTACAGCAACACTAAGGATGTGAGAAAGTATCAGTATCCGGTAATTTAACGGTTTCCAGTGAATTGTCTAAAACAAAGCTGTGGGTACGCGATCGATAGCGCGCCAGCGACGGCGACACGGACGGACGCGGAGGCGATCACTCGTGACGGTGCGAGGTGCAAACCAATCCGGCGCAAGCCACGAGAAGGTGGAATATCAAGAACCGGCCACAATTATTAAGGTACGATATACGGAACGATACATCGTCACGATCCGTCGTTTAAGCTGATCGAAAATACCTGCAATACGAGTAGATGATGTACCCGTCAACATCGTCAACGATTGAAGGCAACATCGGAGATCGGAACAATAACCCATGTGGTCATGAATGGTGTAACAATATGGACAGTGTTATTGACTGACTGACTGACTATGTATTTGCGATCGCTGACTCGATTTTCCTCACTTCCATTTCATTTACATCGTTCCCAGTTATTAATGTAATTTAATCTACGCAACCAACAATGCTGGCGGCAATTCTTCGAGTTCTAAATTAAAATTGTAAACATTTTATGAAAAATTAAATTAATGTCCAATATTATTCCGTACGTGCGATTTATTGAAGAGCCGAATCATTACATATATGGCCCGATTTATGTAGCCGTATAAGGGAATTAACGGTGCTGCAACCTTTAACAAAGGTTACAAAATAATGTTAAATAGCAATAACTGTACCTCCACGACAAAAGCTCAAAGCCTGAAGCATAATATTCACTCAAAATTATATCACGAAGGCAAGGGTTACCGAAAGTCAAAAGCAATGCCAGTGGGAACAGGATGTAGATCATTAATTAATCAGACACCAAACGTGTACTCAAAGTCGCGCGTCATCTTCGGATGTGTGTAATAATTAACTCCTTTACCAGTAGTTAGCAGACTTTTTAATAATTAAAAACAGCTTCCCAACTTTTTGACCGTTACAAACAAAAAATATAGCGTTTGATTTGAACTAAAAATCAGGTCACTAAATGATATGATTTGGCAAGGCTGTCCAAGTTGTTGCTATCGCTACATAAATTAACATTCGGGCCGTTCAATCGTTAAGAAAATGATTTCCCTACACCTACAGGAGTGTGTCGTTTGCACCACCCGTAATGGCGGGCATTAGGGATTATGCATCCGGTGATAAAAGCTAGCGGGTAAACATGGCTAACGGTGATCCCGGATTACGCACTTTATTGATAAACTAACTCACGCATAAATCGCTTGCGATTGCACGTACTTTCCGACACGGACCATTTTAGTATTAGCAAGTAATTTTCCATCACATTTCACGTTTTTACCTTTATCAGATCCGTCTCAGTGAAACGGAAATGTGTTATGTTTTAATGACGTAGTGAGTTTGGTTTTACGCACTGTAAATGAAACTGAAGCTCTGTCGATCGAGGTTTTAAAAAACTTAACTCATAATACCTATTTAATGCAACGCTGGGAGATAATGCAGGTCTTCTGTTAAAGCAAGGCTTGGTGAAATAACAAAGTACCTATGTATAATTTGATGTGTAGTATAGCCATGGCGAAGCAGGCTTTCAATGCCAAGAAGAGCCTACTCAAAGCCAGAATAGCAGGCCATATTCGGAAGAGGCTTATAAAAGTGTACATCTGGAGCATAGCGTTATAGCGAAACGTGGACAATGACACAGCGTGACAGAGAACGATTGGAGGCCTTCGAAATGTGGTGCTGGAGGCGAATGGAGAGGATTAGTTGGAAGGATAAGAAGACGAATGAGGAGGTGCTTGAGAGAGTGAAAGAGAAAAGAACGTTGTTGAAGACCATTGAGAACAGGAGAGGCAGGATGTTGGGCCACTTGTTACGACACGATGATTTTATGAAAACCATAGTAGAAGGGAAGATAGAGGGAAAGAGGAAGAGAGGGAGACCAAGAAGATCTTTTATGGACCAAATAAAAGAAAAAGTAAACGGCGCGTCGTATCAAGAGGTCAAAACAATAGCTGAGAACAGAGAGGAATGGAAATTGCTCCACCGACAAGATTTTGAATCTTAAATATAATGATGAGTATAAGCGGTCACATTCATCATAAAATATTTTCCTAGCTATATTTATTGAACACGCTCTCGCTTCACAGTTCCGTTCAGAAGTTTAATATCTCTTAAACATTTTACAATCCAAACTCAAGTGGTTTACGACTCGCACTAACAAGACTGTATTTAATTAGCATTGCTTTTGTTTAATCTGGCAGAAATTACAATTTTCTGGTGATATTGCTGGTGTGGGTGGTGTATTGAGTAATTTATTCCATGAACCGTGTGACCAACAGCAAACCCAGCCCTCAAACGCTCGCAGGTTTAAAATCAATACCGCACTTCGGGTTCTTAAATTTTCTTCAATAAATACTACGAGTATTTACTTAATCACTTATACAGTCACGGGATCCGCTCCACTTTATCAATATCGACCGCAAACGCGGGTTTGCGGATGAAGCTCGGGGGTTGACAATCGACAAGTAGGCTGGTTCCGTGAAGCGGCCCGGCCTAGGTCGAGATGATTTATTATACGATGCGACTGATTGTTGGCAGTTTGTCGCTGGGATCAATGGAAATAAATGAGCTCTCAAGGGTTACTTAAGCCAAACGTTAATGTTTATACATTGTACGCGAATGATTGACTGATTGGGGGCAGTCATATGCATCATAAAACTGAAAATTGTATTAACCTGTAAGCCAATGCTAACTGAAGTTTTCTACAAAATGAACATTTGACATTCACGAATTCGTTATCTAGATATTATTCAGTTATTTACGCATTTTAACAAGCGAACAGACACAAGTTCATCATTCGAACATGATTCATCAAAATCAGTTTATTCACATGTTACGTAACGGCTGACTTTCAAAATAGACGAAAACAATTTGTATGTAGGCCCTTCAATTACATGCAAATCATATCGTGGCGCGCAACTGAGATTCATTCATTATTCTTTGTTTAAACCACTGCAATTAGCATCTATTTGCATCTGATTTGAACAAGTGAATTATTTATTGTACAACAAACGAATAACGATTAAATGTCGAAATGAGATTTTAATTAGGACAGATAAAGCCTTTTACATTAGTCATGGTTTTATCTATGTTTCTAATCAATTTAAATGCAGGGTATCAGATTTTATCTCGTTAAGCGAAATAGCAAGTCAAAATGTCAATAAGTGCACCAATTGTTCCAACACGTTGTCGACATGTTGTAATTACCTATGTGTGAATCGTCTTGATCCGTGCGCTCCTGCTAGCGTTAGCGCGTTTCCAAGTATTAGCGAATACGACACACTGCTAATCAGATGAAATGATTAATAACAAAATGAAGGCCTTTGTAAGAATGATGCCTTCAAATTACCCCATGTGAGTCTTAGTCTTGGACACCCATACTTAAGTAATTTGCAGGGGTGCCTGTCGTATCGCATAATGTTGATCGTCATAAAAATTTTTGGCCGAGAATGTTTGGCATAATGTTGAGTGGCATACTTACTTATTTAGCCTATTCATTTTTGCGCATACACATTTAAAAGTTCTAAAGTATATTTATCCTAATATTGATTACTCGAACATCGAATTACTTAAAATGTAATAGTCCTAATTTTCATTGTCATAGAAATTATTTTGCCTATTATTAAATTAGCTAAAATTACACCACCTATACTATTTTTTTCCTAAATTGTATACTATTTTTAAACTCTGAGCAGACCCGACCTACATCTAGATAAATAAGATAGGTTCGTTAGTTGCCTTTTGTCCCTCAAGAGTCAGGGGCCCCGCGAAGCGGGGCTCCGTCGACATGAGGGCGGGTCATAGGTTATTCAAGTATTAAGCAATTCTCAGCAGAGACAACCTTCATTTAGATCAATTAGATAGGTTCGCTAGTTGCCTTTTGTCCCTCAGAGCAGAAATAGGGGCCCCGCGAAGCGGGGCTCCGTCGACACGAGGGCGGGTCATAAGTTATTCAAGTAATAGGCAATTCTCAACGGAGCCAATCTGAATTTAAATTAATTAGATATGTTCGTTAGTCGCCTTTAGTCCGTTACAGCAGAAATAGGGGCCCACGGAGCGGGGCACCGTCAACATGAGGGCGGCTCATAGGTTATTCAAGTATTAGGCAATTCACAGCAGAACTAACCTTCATTTAGACCAATTAGATAGCTTCGTTAGTTGCTTTTTATCCCTCAGAGCAGAAATAGAGCCCCCGCGAAGCGGAGCTCCATCGACATGAGGGCGGGTCATAAGTAATTTAAGTAATAGGCAATTCTAATAGATATACATGCGTAACAAAATGTATGCACAACATTTTTAGAACATTAAATATTAGTAACATCAAAGTTATGCACATCAATCATTCTAATAAAAACTTCGACACAATAAACATTCGGACAATAAATATTTAGGACAATCGATATTAGGAACAACAATTTCGGCAAATAAAAAATACGCACAACAATGTTTATGTCATACTTTATTCGTCATAAAGTTGGTATGCGACAAAATAGTAGGACCAACAATTCTATGCCATCCGATATAGACCCAATTTGCAGGTTTGCACCGCTAATGCAACATGCAACAAGTCATTGCACTCAGTTAAGGTAGCTGAAAGAAATATTCGCTATCGCCGTGATCAGATCCAATAATAATTTTGCAGATACCAAAATTTAAAAGTAGAAGCGAACTCGTCTAAAATACAGTTCAAATTATTCAATGGCGTTGCTTATCGTCTATCACAGGCATAATAACGCCGTTGTACGTGGTTAGGAATTCCTATCGGTAACCCAAGCAAGGTCAGGATTTCTACTAACTATCATTGTTAATCCAACTTTCAACCTTATTTTGTCGTACTATTACCCAGATGCACGCCGCCAGATATCACGTTATGAGAGGTGCGCTGAAGTGGCGAATTTAGATCTCCTTATCTAACTGGGCCGATCACAACAAAAGTAGGCGCTAAAACAATAATGGCTGCCACAGTCCTTTCATTGTTCATCTGTTGCATACAGGCTGACACGAACTGACAAACATATCTGTGATACGCCAAGCGGTCTTACTGCAACGACAGTAAGAATAATTTGGCGCGAGTCAGCTCTAACATAAGTCGGGGCGGTACTGGACCATTAAAATTTCGCCACATTGTTATTGAAGTAATTGTGGCGCTGGCGCGGCGCCGGCAGCCGGGCGGTTCAAGCGTCTCTTAAGCTGCAAACGCACAGAGAGCGGTAGCGGGGCGGCGCGACGCGGTGCGGAGGCGGTAGCGGTTGTAATGTTCGAGCTAATACGGAAAGGTCCGCACAGAAAACCGCGCCGCGCCGCGCCGCTCTGTGTATCCATTTCATATTAGCTTGAACGCCTTGAACACTACTACCGGTACCGCCTCCGCCCCGCGCCGCGCCGCCCCGCCACCGCTCTCTGTGCGTTTGCAGCTTTAATCTTGTCGCAGGTTCGAATCCTGGCTCGTTCCAATGAGCTTTTCGGAACTCGTATTGTGACGTCGTTTTTATCTGTCAGAGCTTCAAGAGGTGTCCAAGAGTCTCCGTAGATCGCGTCATAATACATTTCTGAACGCACCTTTGGGCTTTGCGCAGTGACAAATCGTAGTTTTGGCCATCAGGCTTCATTTGCAAGCTAGGATTTTGTGGAAAGTAGTTGTTTTTAGATAGGTATATTAATTAGGTATCCACTTTCAGGGTTATTTATTTAATTACAGGATAACAACAAAGTCAATTAAAAAAAAAAACCTTTTTTGGTCTTGTAGTTATTAACGTACCTAGCTATGTTTTACAGGTAATATATATTTTTCTAAAACCATACTATGTAAATGGGTAGGTACATTAGGTATGAAAACGAGTATTTTTGGAAAGGATAACTTCCTTTGTAGGAAAAGTTTGTTTATTTAATTTATATTGGCGATTGATTGATCAAAAACACATGCAGTTGAAATTTATTACAATAAAATAAAATAATAACAATAGTAACATCACGTACTTATAGTTGATGCAAAATTAATACAAACTAAGTCATACTTCAATAAAATATTCTTTAAATGAAGTAAGCAATGTTTATTCCATAATATTAAACTCCGTCCCCTGCCGTTGCGTTGTGGTGGATAGCAAGTATGCACAATAATTTTGCTACTTTCTGCAATACTCTATGAACAGTATGAACTAATAGTAATTTGCAACTTCGTAACTACATACTAAGTAGATATTTTACGATCATTCGCACATTTCAAACTGATTTCCTACTGTCCATAGGCACAAGCAGGAATAAGATCTCTTTTTCATTCACTTTAAGATTGACTATCTTTTGCCAGTTACGACATTTGTAATAATTATTATACAATAAAGCTTAGGGGAATGCTGTATGTCCACGCGAAAACAGTATATCGACTTACGCAGTTCGCCACGAGTTGAGTAACTTACCTGCAACAAAAGAAGTAATTATCAAACAAATATCAGATAACGTTAACACCAATGCGCGCGCAACGGACAAAGAGTTCCATTAAACAGCCCTTCGATTGGG
Organism: Epinotia demarniana; assembly: GCA_945867215.1. Taxonomy (NCBI): domain Eukaryota; kingdom Metazoa; phylum Arthropoda; class Insecta; order Lepidoptera; family Tortricidae; genus Epinotia; species Epinotia demarniana. The sequence continues at coordinate 31,825,677 of OX244260.1, forward strand.
ATCTCGATTAGTTATGTATGACCTTATTGAGACACGGTTAAGATTGTGATCTGAGTTTTGAAATGTCCAGTGGCCAGGATTGCAGTTCAATAGGTACAAATGGTTGGAAAGAGAATGGCCATGTTTATGACAATCTTCTATTATAGGTATGTTACGATTTACGTGGATGAGTCAATAAGAACATTCCAGTTTTTTTTAAAGAGATGAGCAGTACACGACGGTTTTGTCCTGTGTAGTTTGGGAGCTCCTATGCCACGTACCTTTTCAATTGAACCAATTATCATCCGACTTCAACATAAGTACGAAATTTCAACTCATTTGGACTGCGAAATTTGATTACAACCGGAAAACGTGGCAGGTGTAACTAAATAAAAGTTACCAACTGTAGACTTCATAAGATGAAGATTAAATTGTCAAATATGTCACATATTCAGCCTGCTCCAGGAAGATGCACCAGCTCTTGTGCCTCCTACATGTAACCCTGATTTGATGTCTTCTGTTAATTAACATATTATAGGAAAGTGACGCAAAGATTATCCGCGAAAGCATACAATTGTGAAATAATTAAATACGGACATAAAAGCATTCGGCCCACTAAATACAACAATAAAGTCTTACAATCTTCATCTTACATAGATAACATTGAAATCTCGGTTTTACTTCAATGATTTCTATTATGTGAATGATCAAAACAATTTCTACGGCACATATTAGGTAGTATCTCGGATAATTCTGATTGATAAGTTTAATGGTTATAATATTTAAGAGTCAACCATAAACCCAATCGACTGTCAATAACATGAAGTGTGGACCACACATTTATATATAATATCTCAAAGAGTGTCGCAACTCGAACAATACAGTCGTACGGAGCGGGGTGTGGTCGCGAGATGAATTATCGGCCGCGCGTTATTTATCGCGCGGTCGATTCACCGTAGTTTTACTCGCTCGAGTCGCGTTCCGTCCGGCATGTTTGTGATGAGGACGGGTCCATACAAAACATTGTACATGCAACATGCCAAGCTGAGGGCACGTCTTTGAACTCAGTGTTATACGGACAGTTCCCTACTATGCAACCATAGGAGTGCATGGACCATGTCTGAAGGATTATTTAAGACATACACACTGCGTAAGATTCGTAAAAAAACTCAATTTGAACCTGTTCTTAAATAATACCTAATTTTCCCTTGAACCTTCATTAAGGTCTTTGTACTTGCCATTACGCCATTAGAAAAAAACATCATTATCATAGATCCACAAACAAATATGCTTTATTATAAACACTTGAGACATCTTTCGAGACTCTAACCAAACATGATTGAGAAAACTAAACACTACTGTATGCCTTATACAACTACGCAATCACCTGTCAGCGTCTAATATAGCAACTGTGGTAAATATCCCCACCGCTACGTCAAGTTGCCTCGACCTCCGTCGATGGTGTCAGCTAAGTTATGCGTCGATAAAACTGATGAACGGTTGCATACAAACAATAAGCAAACACAAGTTTTATGAACAACTAAGTAGTCAACATCTGACTTTAGAACCCTGTGTATTAAGTTATCAATGGAAAGTTCTCCACGTTTTAGCTCGGCAGTAGTCGCCAGGCCTTATGAGATTGTGGTGGCAGTGGTCGAGCCAGCACGTTTGCCATCCGTGGAGCAAAGCTGTAAACATCGCCATACGCACTAAACAACTATCCTATCATGTGACAGGAATGCCATTATAGCATAGAATGATAGCTTGGGCGTTCACAAGAATACAACACAACCATGTGTTGTATTCTTGTGTACGCCCAAGTCGCGCTATAAGTTTGCCGAGACATTAAACCATGATACTCGCAAAAGGTAAATTACGTCGATACGACCAGGATAACCACTTTCCCGCTTACGTGTAGGTACCGTAGTAACAGAATTATCTTGTAATTTGAGAAACATGTGTGAAGCTGTCGGGGGTTAATTGAGCTATTTATAAGGTGTTCATTGGTTAAGGCAGTAGTGGCAAGGATAGGAAAAGTAGATAGCAAATTGTCTTGTTTCAGAGTTGCTGATGGGATTAATACGTAGGTAAATCTGTGTAGGAAGGGCATCTATATATTACCTACTTATTCAAATCGTAAATATAAAAAAAAAGTGCTGTTAGCTGCTTGACAATCCCATTTTATTTAACTAATGGAAGAGTTTTTAGTTATTATTACCCAGAGTAAGCTGTTATCCCGAATGTACCGTCACATTGATAACGCACGATACCATCTGTTACGGACATTCAAAAGACATGCTGACGAGAATAATAAATAAGGAGAGAACATAAATAAAAACCTCCTAAGACTTAACTAGCGTGTCTTAGTGAAATGAACATAGTATCAGATTTAACTCTCAGTCTTCAAAAAAGGCTTACTTACACGTATCTACAGCTATAGGTGTGCTATATATCGCAGCTTCTTAGTACATACTAATACAAAGATTGTCTAGTGCCACGTTTGCTCAAGTTAATATACTGTTTAGTTATTGACCGTCCCAGTGGTCATAAAATTTAGACATGATCGTATGGGATGTCAAGTTGAACCTAAACATGGTTATTTTGTACGATTGCACGACGCCAAAGGCAGTAAAGTTGCATTGTGCTAACTTACTAAGCATGATGCAGTTTTATGAAGCCATTGGTAAATGATGCAATTTCTTTATTAGACAAGGTTTACTTTTCAAAATATATGGTTCTTAAGATAATGGCAATAATTCAATATACATTTACTACAGCTTTAGTGGACAAAAGATTAGAAGTAAAACCAAACACCTAACTAACTATTAATGAAAGTCTGTAGCAAGCTACTGCCGATAGACAATAATGGTAACTGACTAAACTAAAGAATTTTATTTAACTCTAAGCACAATTAAACAGGCTGTTTCTTTAAAACTCGTTCAACCAAGTCAAAGACACGAGAACGAAACAAAAACAAGGAAGTTTTGCGTAACAGGCGTCCAATTAACATCGCTATCATACAGTTTAGAAGCGGCGTGACAAGTACAAGCCTACAATTGAAGTAACGACGAGTAAAACATTTCACAGCCGCCCGCCGCGCCGATCATGATCAGAACCTGAACCGAGCGTAATTAAGTTATACGGTTTACTAGATGCAGCGAGCGTTCGAAAGGAAATAGTAGAACTATCAAGATAAAAATGGCTACCATGCAATGGAAGCCCAACCCTGTTGACTACGCGAATCATTCGACATAATTCCCTCCGGCCACGTGGTCCTACCGCTTCGTTCTACTGATAGGACCACAATTTTTTGCATTTTTCTCCAACATTCTCGGAAAGCGTCGCATTTTGTTTGAAAAAACGAACCCGCGAAGTCATCAGGCGTTTCATCCGCCAAAAATAAAAAGTTAAATTTCTTTCCTTCATAGGAGTACCTATAATCCATTCATACAATAGTTTTTTGTATCACAAGGGAGCAAATTTACGGCGAGGGCGGTGTATTTAATCCTGAGCGTAGTGAGGGATACAAGTGATAACGCCCGAGACGAAGATAATTTTGCTCCCGAGTGACACATTATTTTTCACACCGACTATGAAGAAATTTGAAAAAGATGCTGTTAAAATGACTTAACGACTCTTAACAAATTTTCTTAATTTTCTATTACTATTTTTTTCTACTCCTGTACTTTTATCTGTCATTTACATAGTCCCGAACACTAATATACCTACCTAAAGACATACAATATAAGTCTGCAAAAAAGTCTATACTCTATTCCCCATAACAGTACGGCACTACCGTGCTGTTTTGTCGCCAAAACGATACGCTTAGCAGCCATACGCTTCTAAACCTGGGTAATATTACGTGATCAACACTAATTTAACAACAAAATACATTAGGTACTCCCAACTTAACAAACCACTGAATGTTTTTACTTCAAAGAAATTATTGTACTAAAGGCATTGCTGCCAACTTAAAAACCTTATTCTTAATATGACAGTACTGGCAAGTTGATTAAGAACAAAACAGACCATAAACAAGGGGTATCAATGTGTCATGTTTCCAATTTCCCACCAAAATTCCAGTTCAAAATTAAAAGACGAAATATGATAACTATTCGTTATAAATAACTTCTTAAGATTTGATTCGTGTTTGTGAAGTGAAGAAAAATGTGTACGTTCCTTTTAAAATGGACGAAGAAGAAAATAACTGCACCGCTGAAGAAATTGCGTGAGTAGTAATAACTAACGGAAAACTTACTGCCTGAAAAGTCAAATGCTATTTATTTAAAATTAGTCGTAGAAAAAGTATTGTATGCAACGGAGTATAACTTGGTCTTAAAACGCTCGTGGCGTCTTTAATTGCGATGCTCGCCAAGGCTCGCATCGCAACTCACGACACTCGCGTTTTAAGACCCTATTTATACAACAGTTGCATAATAGTTAAATATTACGATAAAATTTAAAAATGTACATATATGAAACGTAGTTTAAGTTAAAACTTGAAATTCGTCGAATGAATAAATTAATAAAGTAGCTTGAACAGCAGAAAAGTTCCATTTTGATCCCTCTCGTCGTGGAGCAAAACTTACTTTTCCGAATGAAAGGTGTGAAAAATCCATTACCCGCTGCGGTAATCTTTTTAAAATCCGATACTAAATCGAGATGGATAAAGAAAAATCACATTCAGCCAAAGAACATCACCCGCGAACCACATGGTTTTCATGGTGATATATGTATATATGTAGATTTTCGTTCTTTATTGATTACGGTTGGATGGAAATGTCAATAAAAAGTTTAAAATCGTAAGTAAATTCATTAATTCGAGATAATTGAAACATGAAAATAATTAAATATGTTATTAATGTTATTATAATTACTTGAAAGCCTTGAAACAACGCATTGAGTGTAAAATATAGTGTGGAGTGAATACCGCCTTTGAAAGAAGTCGTATTAGAAAGAATGCTTCCAGCTAAATCATAGTAGAATTATCACTGCGTTATTAGGCATGTCATAATATGTTTTTTGTAATGTCTTTGTATTATTTCGTCTCATCTTTGAGGAAAGCACTATATTTACCTTGGCGGTAACCGGGATTGTCTGACTCGTCTCTTGGCAGGCTGCCAAACACCTCGTCAGGCAACCCCTTTCTTTCCGCGCCTCGGCAATAATGTACTATTATGATGGTGGGTACACACTGAGCAAACGAACGACCAACGAACGCGAAGCATTTACGTGACAGCTATTTGTTAGAGTGAGATACATAGCCGTTGGCTTGGTGTGTACCCACCATTATAGTACCTACTACGGCAAATCAATCACGTCCCACATAAATAATAGCCATTTAAATGCCTCTCTCAAGAACTCGTACGTTGATAACGATTACGTCGATTGAATCGAACAATGCATCTGAAGCCGGATCACTAAACGCGTGACAAATCACACCCTGATAATGTATTAAACGAAAACAAAAGCATTACCTAATAAAAGTAATGACGTTATGCTACGATTGATCACATTCAGAACAATTGAATGTCAAACGTTTCAACCTGCTACTGGTAAGTCCACGCTGTACTCGTAATATGTTGAGTTGATAACTGTAAGCCTCAATACTTTATATAATAGCAATACTTTCTTTGAGGGGATGCTTTGATTTGAGTCTATAGTATTTTATCTCATCTAAAATTTATGCAATTTAAATAAAACTTCACTAAAAAAATTTAAAAAAAAAAATTTAAAATTTGAACTGTTTATTTCAATAAAAGATAGGGGTTTAATTACATTCTTAACTACTAATCTTAATTTTAAAAGATTTTTTGAGTTAAGGAGCCTGCCTTAAAACTAATATAAGTACTTATCTTTACTGTTTACGACTTAATTTTAACAGATGCCTTTTGACTATCAAACGTGTTTTACTACACGTTTTACCCTCAATGTTACGTATTAACTCGTCCGGAAATCTATTTAATATTGCAGGTAGGATACAACTCCAATCCCTATTCCCGTATTCATTATTACTTTTTCCCACCTCAAATGTGGTGTGTGGGTGGTTAGATAAGCTACGAAGACGGCTCGGTCTTGTTATTTTCTTTAAATTGGTTATATTGTTATTGTACTGCGTTATAATTGCCAGTTCCACCTTGTCGAATACATTTAACACCTTACAATGATTAAATAGATTTTCGTAATTTTTCCTATTTATATATTTAATTTTAGTTGGTACAATTGTTTTCAGTAGACGTATCTAATAGAAATAGAAATAGAAATAGTTTATTCGTGACACATATACATAACTAAACAAACAAAAAAAAATCAAATAAAACATCAATATTATTAGTGTCACGAAACGGCCGCAACTCAGCATTGTTGCTAGCGTAGCCAGCGCTGGTCTTCCGTTGCGACCATTCGGTGAAAAGTGCACGGCGATAACGACCCGGTTACACGCACGGATCACAATCACAATTACATAAATCCTTACATAACGTACAACTTTAAAAAAAAAAAAATAAACAAAGAGAAAGAATAAAAAAAGAGAGAAATAAACAAAAGTAATCAAAAATTTTAAATTACACATTTAAAATTAATCTTAACATTGCACAACGAGCAAATAACAGAAATATGTAAGAAACAAACAAAATGAGAAAAATGACGTAAGAAACAGACAAATTGCGAAAAATTTCGTCCTTACTACAAAAAAAGCAGACAAGAAAACTCCACAAGGACCACAAGTGCCACGACCACGACGTTTATGGGACACAAAATGCAGGTATGCCACTTTGCATCGCATTTCAAAAGCAGCTAGTGTCGTGCCTCAGGTTTTCCTGTGCTGTCTGATGTCCAAACAAAAACTGTTTCAGTTTGACCTTAAAACTATAAATGCTTTTTAGGTTCCTAATCGGCGGTGGCAGGGAGTTCCAACACTTGGTAGCTACAAATCTGAAGCTTCCACGAAAAGCAGCAGATGCGTGTCGGTGTGTCAGCAGCGGTAACCCACATTGCCGAGCACCACGTGGCTTGCGGACTGACAGTTTCTCAAAGAGATATGCCGGAGCCTGATGGCGCATTATTCCAAAAAGAAGACATGCCAGATGGAGCTTGCGTCTATGTAGCATCTTGAGAATATTACACTTGTTTAGAAATGGGGTGACATGGGCCCTCAACGGAACATCAAAGCAAAAGCGAGCACAGGCATTTTGAACCCGTTGGATGAGCCGTTTTGTTTTTGTGAGTAGACGTGGACCATATACTATGTCCATATAGTTCAATTTTGACAGGACAAGGGACTCCACGAGCTGAATTCTCAGTTTTTCACTTAAGAAGGACCTAATCCTGTACAAAACTTTTAATTTGTAAAAACAGCTACTGACAGAATTTAAAATGTGTTTCTCATACCGTAGTTTTTCATCCATCAAGAGTCCTAAGTTACGCGCTTCACAGACACGCTCAATAAGTTCATCCATCAGCTTGACACCCAATTTAGGGCTAAGTCTGGACAACTGTTGTTGGCTTCCAAATACAAGGTACTTAGTTTTAGTAGGGTTTAGTAGCAAGCTGTTGTTTGAAGCCCAGGTTGCTATTCTAGCGAGGTCCATATTGAGTTTTTCAATGGTACTATCAATTTCAGTTGGTCGACATGAGATGTACACTTGTATGTCATCAGCATATATATGATATCTACAATGTGTGATGTGGTTCTTTATATCGGCAGAGTATAAAATAAACAAGATTGGACCGAGAATGGAGCCCTGAGGTACACCTCGGGTGAGCTCCTCCTTCTCTGAGACCAGAGAAGAACCGTCGCTAAGTGTCAACTTCACACACTGGAAACGTTTAGTGAGGTAACTTGCAAACCACTTTAATGTTTCTGTATCGATTCCGTAGTAATTTAACTTGGCCAGTAGTAACTTAACATCTATACAATCGAATGCCCTGGAAAAGTCAAGCAACACTAGCAATGTACACATTCCTTGGTCCTGAGCGCATAGGATTTGATCAGTGACATCCAACAAAGCAGTGACAGTACCTCTCCCCTTCCTGAAACCAGACTGGACATCTGGTAAAATCTTGTTTGCCTCAATATGTTGCGAAAGTTGTGAGTAAACTACTTTCTCTATTATCTTAGACATGCAGGGTAAAATGCTAATCGGTCTTAGGTCTTTCAATTGAGTTGGATTAGATATTTTAGGCAGAGGGCGAACAATAGCTAGCTTCCAGATGTCAGGGACAGTAGATGTGGTAATTGAAGCATTAATTAAACCAGTAATTATGTTTAAAGTGTGTGGTAAGGTTAACAATAACATATCCAAGTTTATGCCATCCCAGCCCTCAGTATCTGTAGGTTGTATATATTATTTAGGTAGGTTTTGTAGGTTCTTCCATAGCTTTCTATACCATAACCTATGACAGAATCAGCCAGGGACATGTATAGAAGTCTAAGCGTGTTGTAAGGAACTTTATGTTTAAGAATACATAGTTTTGACAATATAGACCTAAGTTTTTTACATACTTGATCTACATGTGGTCCCCAGTTAAACTTGTCGTCAATTTTTAATCCAAGGTAAGTGTGTTCCTTTACAATTTCAAGCTGGGTACAGTTACATAGCGCTTTAGATAAGTGTAGACACTTGTGTTCGTGGGCCACGATCTTAGGCGTAGCGTTCACTTTTTTATATGGCGAGTGTATGTGCATTAGTTTCGTTTTAGAGTAGTTTAACGATAAACCCAGATCGTGCGCCCATTTGCACAAAAGGTCGAACTCAATCTGCATCATATCTTGAGCGTTCTCTAAGTCCTTATGGGCTGTTATTATACAGGTATCGTCTGCAAATTGGTACACAGAGCCATGCCGGAATATCTTGTGCATATCATTAACGTACAGTAAGTACTCCGTTGGCGCCAGTATAGATCCCTGTGCTGTACCGCACAGTGCCGGAGTTAGGTCACTTTGTTCGCCCGCTATGCTGACTGCATTAAATCTGTGCGTATGATAGTCTTTAATGAGTTCCAGCACAGGACCCTGTATACCATTTTGCTTCAATTTTCTATATAATGTGTTGTGATTCAAGGTGTCAAATGCTTTACTAAAATCTATCATCACAGCAAGTACATGGTGTTTTTTATCTAGATGATTATTTATTACATCTGTGAATTGTGATAAAAGTTGCGATGCGCTTTTCCCTCTCTGAAAACCAAACTGTTTTTCGTGGATGATGCCATTATTTGATAGGAATCTATTTATTGTGTTTCCAATGTATTTTTCTATAATTTTATCTATGCATGAAAGAATTGTAATCGGTCTGTAGTTATTTGTGTCTGCGTAGCAGCCTTTTTTATGTATGGGTCTTACGAGGCCTATTTTTAATTTATTAGGATATCTAGATTGTGAGATACATTGGTTGATAAGGTGTACGAGAACCGGAGTCATTTGTTCCGAGATGTATTTTATATCTTTCGCCCTTATTTTGTCGTATCCTGGGCTTTTCTTGTCGTCGATTTGTAGTATAATTTTATGTAAGCTCTCTTCATCAATTTTTTTGATTCGAATTGACAGACTAGGAGTATTACTGTACTTTTTTTCGTCAAGTAATGGCTCATCGCACGATGTCAGTACCTTTTTAACGTTATTATCAAAGTCAATCGCAAATTTATTCGATAATTGTTTTGCTTTTAGCCTGAAGGATTTAATTAACACATCGTCCACCGCTTTAACAATTCTTCCAGTCAGTCTATTTATAATTTCCCACATTTTTTTAGGGTTTTTGAAGTTATTAAATATTTCCCTTTTTGTGAAGTTATTTCTAGCATTATTAATTTTTTTGTTAGTCCTATTTCTATGTCTTTTATATATTAATTCGTTCTGCTTGTTGTATGTGTCTTTTAAATATATATTTAAGAGATCTTTCTTTTTGTTAGACATCTTTATTAATTTTTCAGTTATCCAATTACTTTCCGGTTTATTATTTGTGTATATTTTTGACTTAAAGGTACATTTGCACTAAGTTAGTTATTTATCGAAATTTGTCCAAATTAGCCATTCCCGAAGAGTGTTACATCACTTTATCTCATGCGCGGAAGGCATGAGCGTGTCCTTGTCTAGGGGGCGTGTTCGACTCAAATCAAGGCATCCCCTTAACGCGGTCTCACGATTCGAGGCCCGCCTAAGAAATATAATGTGGAGACTATATTATAAGTCGGAGGACTCGGAGGGAACAATAAAGCTCTAGTAATTTATCAATTATCATTACTGCGTTTGATATTGATTTTTGTTGTCTACGGGTTCCACTTTATACTGCGATAAACAGCGAATCTAAGTTTATGTCGTTGCACATAGGTAGATAGAGTATAGAAACACTCGTCGTTTGCAGTATTAATTTCAGTGCCTGTAGGGTGTGGTGGTTTACGATGTTTATGCGGCACCCCTTCCAAGCAATAATATTAGGAATAGTGATTCGAATAAGACCCTTAGATCTTTGGAATAAAGTCCTCAATTATCAGTGTATCACCTTACAATGAAGGTACGAGCAGTACAGTGGTAATGCGACGATTGCGCGAAAGATACCGCCAAACGGGTACGTCCGCCAAACGGGTACGTAGCCAGTCAGTCACGACAGCCGCCAAGGAAACTGTTAGCCTGACGATGTTTTCATTATAATAATCCTAACAATAGCTTTGTCAAGCTCCGATCTCACTAATATCTGTACATGCAAAAACAACCTTGCCAACTACAATTAAAGCATACATCGGAATAAATAAGGGAAAGCATGGAGCGAGCACTAAAACTGAATTCTTCAAACTGCTCCTTGTGAATCCATACTAATATTATAAATGGAAAGTGTATGTATTTGTTTGTCCGTCTTTCACGGAAAAACGGAGCGACGAATTGACGTGATTTTTTAAGTGGAGATAGTTGAAGGGATGGAGAGCGACATAGGAAAGTTTTTATCCCCGAAATCATCCCCTAAGGGGGTGAAATGGGGGCGTTGAAGCTGCGATATAAACGAGTTCCAGGCGGACAGAGTCGCGGGCAGAAGCTAGTATTTGATATACAATAGAAATCTGGTGAAACGGAGGAAAGGAAGAGGTTAAATTCAAATGCAGACAGACATGTCGCGAATGTGAAGCTAAAAGGTAATGTGGTTATTGTCGTGGCTTTTCCACGAGACCAAAGATTACCATCTTTTCTCCTTTCATGTACATGTACTATTCTTACGAACGACGCTGACTAATGGAGTTTACGAATAATGCCGTCACACAAAAGCCATTAACACGGCACGATATCCGAAAGCCATTTTGTCTCCGGATGTTGCAACTTAAGCAAAATGCTTTGAAATTAATAATATGCATTAATTACACAGCAAAAACATAAGAGGACACTTCCTAGTCTTCCCAAGAAGAACAAGTTATGCTTTAATCATAATGTTTTTGCGTATGCTTCTACGATCTGACTAACTCGACAGGTCCTAAGAGTCATTTCAGTATAGTACTAAGTTAGAATAATTGCAATCGTGAGAAACCATTAAAGGACGTGCCTGACAAGCCGTTCTCCAGAAGAAATAAACTCCGCATCTTGATTGTTCCCATTACGGGTGACAGGTTTGATGTAGGCGACAAAAAGCAGATTCCTAGCACATAATCAACATTTCATTATTTAATTGAAATAAGTAAATATAATACACGTGATTATAAGCAACATTATTGTTTCAATCATCTTTCTCGCTTTACATACCTACTTGCCGAAGAAAAGAACTTAGGATATGTAAAAGAGCTCTTGATGCCTATTTACAGAGTATTTTTTTATGTGTGGTTGGCCCCGACAAGTGTCTTTCCCTACTCTAGCTAGCCTATAAAAAAATACTAGCCGTAGATAGTTGCTGCAAACACATTGTTGAAAAATGATGTTGTCAGCTACTTAAACGGTCCGTTCAACTGCCTCTCCATTTGTAAATATATACATAAAAGTAATTATCGGATATTATTAACCTCACGGTATAACTCAAGTTATGATTTATGAAAATATTAAATAATAATAATTATTATTATAAGGGGACAATCTTACACAAATCGACCTAGTCCCATAGTAAGCTCAGTAAGGCATGTGTTATGGGTACTAGACGAAGATATATATAATAGGTAGAAATACTTAAATACATAGAAAATATCCATGACTCAGAAACAAATATTCATGCTCATTTCACAAATGTTTGCCCTTACCGGGATTCGAACCCAGGACCTCTTGCTTCGTAGGCAGGGTCACTACCAACTAGGCTAAAGCGTTCGTCAATATGACGTACATATAAAATGAAAGAGAAACCTGCTATAGAAAATGTTTTCACTTGTAACTAAAGCAATTACCTAAACCGTTAAGATAGCGATAAAGCTCATAATAATAAGGATAAAATTAAAAACAACAATCCAGTAGTCACGACAGAAGCAAAGGTTAGGGATTAGCATGAGCAGTGGCTGCATCATGAAGTCTTTGGCGACGCTTATGACATTATAAAACAACTAAAGCTAGATAGGGAGAAAGTAAGTGGGGTCAGCCGGTAACGTAGCGTGTAGTGATGCCGAAGACAGGTTGTCAACAATGTTACATTTCTACATTTTACAAACTCAAAAAAATACATAGGTAATTGAAACTAGAAATAATTGCCCACGTGTCAAGAAACTTAATTACACTTGGCAAAACCATCATCTCAGGGTTCGTATATATAAGAATTGTCTAGACTTGACAAGTAGTTGCTGACTATGCAAAGGAAGTAAGTACAGTTGGCAATAACAGCTAGTCTTAAAAAACATTATTTGATTTGACATACACTTATTTTCCTTAGAGTTTTCTTAGGTAGCAGAACTATTCTCGATCTTTACTTTTGTATACGACTCTATATGAACTTTACTTTTGTATACGACTTGTATCTATAACTAACAAGTGCCTATATAATATAAGTACCTAATAGTTAAAGTTTCCTCCGCACCTCTGCACCAACGCCGAGCGCCGAGCCTTGGTCCCACAGTACCATTATCCAGATCTCTATACATTAATGACGATAGTTACACAAATTTTACCATTGCAATCTGATTGCCGTTAAATGCAGAATTTGTATGGATCTTTTGTTCAACCTGCCGCCGTTACCATAGAAATTGCCATTTAATGACTTGGGATGAAAGTGAGATTGCGTCCACTTCAGATTGTTTGATAGTGGATCTCGAGTTCTGTATTTCCGTATATCAAAATAACTTAACATTCAAGCAAGACGTTAGATTACGTTCCTACATTATTATATGAGTGAATACACGATAAAAACACTTCGTCAAGGTCCCTACCCTGCAAATTTTGTCCGCTCATCCGGTCTGTAATGTGCATGTACCTACAACAGACGTTCTAAGTACATGTGATAGTTCGAACGGGAGCTATCCACCGTGCATTTTATTGACAATTACAGTGTAGCGGTACCTACTCGCTTAATTATTAGATTAAAACGGTGCGCGCGCGGCGACGCGCGACGCGTGCTGTGGTCAGGGCCGCCACATAATGTACGATACCCGGAGTCATATTGCCACAAAGTTTTGTCTTTTAATGTCTTTCCCGTTCACGGGACAATGATGTCCCGGACCTTTGGGAGGCGTGCGTGGAGCTAGGTACCTACAAAGTACCAACTGAGCCAACACGTAGAGGCCCTTTTGACAATTTAATGAAGTGCAAGGAGTATACCGAGCGGATGCTGTCGCTGCCCGTGTCATGGGACGCACACAGAGACAGCACTCGCTGGGGTGTATAGGGACTATTGATGGTTGATGGAATCTAAATAAAACGGGTTATTGGGTTGAAATGGTGGACTAGTGGCTGGGCTATTGGGTGAAACATCGGACGCCTGCCTAATAAAACTGTTTCAATCTTTTAATTCACAGATAGATTTAAAAACTGAACAATAAGGCTAAGTTCCATGTAAGCTGACGAGCTACGCCGTTAATAAAGTACAGATTTAGGTGCAAAGTCTATGAATCATTCACAACGAATAGATTGTAAAACCATTATTTATTTAAATTGTTTTGTTAGGTTAGCCAAAATAAGGTAAGTATGGAGATACCTTACCCTGTCAGTCGCGTATCTAATGTATACAATTAAATAAAGCAACGCAAACTGTTTTGCAAACATTGGTGAGGCTTATATAGCAAAGATCATTTACCAGACTAAAATACCATTTGAATTTACACAAATCCTTCTAATATTATAAATGCGAAAGTTTGTCGTCGGATGTTTGTTAATTTATTTCGCTTAAACGGCTCAACCGATTTGGATGAAATTTAGCATGAAGATAGTTTATAGCGTGGATTAAAATATAATATAGTTTTTATCCCGGGTCCACGCAGACGATGTCGCGGCGGAAGCTAGTAGGTAATAATGCTCAGTTCAGTTAATAAACAACTCCTAGGCAATATGCAGTTCAGCGCCAGCCCTGCTGTTATACCGAAAAGCCATCACCGGGTTGTTTGACGCAGGTCAACCAATATTTATGTTTATTAGCGCGTGCGACAAAACCATTGTTGCTTGATTATAGTAATTAGAACGGATCGACTATCTACTCTCTGAAATAAATCACCATAATTATAGATTGCCTATTTAGTATACGACAAAAATTTAATAATTTTAGACAAAAGGATCGAATTGAAGAACTTGTATATTTATTCTGATAATCAAATAATGCATACTTGTAGTTCAAAGATACCATCAGAGCAAATATTGCAGTCATCGGTTTTTGCAACGCGTAGCTGACCGGACCTAGAGCGCGTAAAATATAAATAGACGGTTTGATTCCTATCACTACACTAGCATCTAACTTATCTTGCCCAGTAGCTTTTACTTGTCTAGAATGGAAGTTATCAGCAATCGATGCGTGTTTACATAGCCTGTCACCGCATTGATACCTCGATAAGCAATAATCATAAAGGTAAATTAGAAGAAGTGCGACAGGAAACATATACAATGCCGCGGATACACAATCGGTATTAGGGACCGACCTTGCTGTCAACATGCGGCATGTTATTATAGTGCAGTCGACTGTCGCCGTTAACAAATATATGGCGGCGAACGTGACTAACCTAATAGCCAACAAGATTAAGAAATTATGCCCGCATGCTGTGAAGTATGTAATTATAAAAGCATTTTGAAGCTGCTTTATCATTTGCACAATTTTTTTAATCACCACTAAGAGCTTTCCAAAATGTAGGTATACAACATCACCAAGTGTTGAAAGAAAACAAATCAATAGAAATATAGACTAACTTATACCTACTTCTTTGGACTAAATAGTGCTTAAATCATTGCACGTCAAAACGTGTCCAGAACGAAATTACAGTAATCCTAAGCAACCATAACCCCGCAGTGGAACAAGAATCAACTAATATTTACTGCCCGCAGTGTTCAGGAAGGAGCGTAATTGTGAGGTGGTATAATGAACGGCCCGGGCCCGCAGATTATGAAGAAGTATAGCATGAGACTCTTTGCCAATATCTCATGATACAAATATAGCATAGCGCTGCGAGATTGGTGCCTGGGTGCTTTACTAAGCTCGAGCACGTAACTACGTACTCTCACACACGGTTGACACGGTGTTCGTCCGGATCCTCATATTTTTTTTTAAACTTACATTATGTTTTAAGAAAACCGTGTTACCCTTAGTCAGTTTTAGTGTAATTTATTTATAAAGTAAAAAGCTTCGAGAAATAGTAGGTACATTACTACAGAGGCCGGGAAGTAAGGGGTTGCCTGCCGAGGTCATATATACATATAGGCCGAGTAGATATACGGATAGTTATGAGGCTTGCAACACCTTTTCACGCATACGCGTACCTATGCACAGTGTTTTTCTCAAACATGCAATAAAATAAATAAAAACAACTCCAAGAAATAAAACTTAAATACATCTTCATTGAACGCCGTGATGAAAACGTGATACTAGCCTAGCCTATTATAATTATAACGAACGTAATGATAACATTTCATTGCATGCTTGATAAAATAAAGTTTTCTACCGAGTTCCGAAGTTGAATTAAAAAGCTAGAAATCTGGTTAGACGAAAAATGTTAATGTTCCATTTAATATAAGCTTTTTTGGTTCATTACAACGTAATTTCATTTTGCCTACGGGTAATATCCCATTACTCTTGTATCTCAAAATAATTTTGTGCTAAAATGCCTAATTTGTTTTCTCATAACGTCATAACATAACACTGGATTATTTTGACCTTATGGTGTTTTAAGATATAAATGCTGTTATTTTTTGTAATTAATCCTAATACATAATATAATACAAAAACATTTTACTATTAAGCCAGCCAGTATTGAGAAAAAAAAATGGCTGTCGGAGCTTTAGGCATTTTGAAACTCAGTTTTTTATTTTGGGATCTAGTAGATTGTGATAAGGCAAAATGAACTTAGCACAGGAAGGAAATGTTTGCTTCCCTACTCGTCCGCAAGCAACTTAGTATTTTCCGAGACTGTTTAGACTTAATACAGACAGAACTGCCCAACGTGACACGTGTACAGATGTAGACAAGCAAGGGCTTGTCCATAAATTACGTCATCGATTTTTGACCCCCCTATCATCATCTTGTTACCTATTCCTTGAAATGGACCCTCCGCGCCTAATAAAATGACTATCGTCGTCCAATGGCCAGACCCCCCCCCCCCCCCCTATTTTGAAATGACGTAATGTATGATTAGCCCCCAAGGCGTAATGTTCCCTCGGTAAACACAGGTTGGACCGAGATGTCTATCATTCCTCTGGTTCTTGTTGCAACTGACACGGGTTTTCCGACACTTTCCTCAAAATAATGGATTTTATTTAGGTATGCGACCCCATTTTTGCATCAGAAATAACGGAAAGATAAAATAATAATCTACTTAGTAGGGTATTTTGCCATTTGTGTCTAGAATGCGATAAGTTTGTTATAAAGTAATAACAAAGCTTAGTCGGACTCAAGATTTTAGGTTCGGTTAGCTTCACAAATTCCTATGTATACCCATGGGTATGTTTTTAATATTGTAAAATTGCTCCTTTTAAAGACATCCCATCCCCTATAAAATGCGATCGTCGTCGCGAAGCCTTTCTAGCACGTGGGCTAATTACATAAGTCCAGAGTAATGGGCCGGCTAATGCAATCTAGATAACGGGCGCTGAACGGCAGGATTTATGCGGCAGGTGATAAACCCGCACAAATATTAATAATGCCTCTAATAATAGTGAGTAATGTGCGCGCGCGCGGTTATCCTGCGCGCGCAGTGTTGCGGAGGTTATCAGCCAATTGTATTCTTTGTTTTAGCAATAAAACCGCGGGAAAACAAAGAGTGTAGTTAAAACATTAAAGCAAGAGGTAAGGACTTCAGAATATTAAAAAATAATAACAACAGGTTATAATTTGAAACGACTCAAAAAGAAATATGTCAAAAAATGTTAAATGGCGGTTATTCGTCTAGTACCATCTTTATTGCCCAAAAGTAGAACTTATAATAGTTATAATATAGAATGTACAAAATGCAAACTCATGCCATAAAGTATTCCTTATCAGTCAACCTTAGGGCCAAGCAGTATGCATGATGTAGGTACTCATATGAGTACGAGTAAGATGATCAGTTTTCGTTTTTTAACCGACTTCAAAAAAAAAGGTCTCAATTCGGTTGTATTTTTTTTTCAATGTTTGTTGACTCGGAACTCCGTCATTGATGAGCCGACTCGATTTTTTTTTTCGTTTTTTTGTATATGGTTCCAGGTGGATCCCATTTTTTGCAAAATTCAGTTAGATGATGGGATCCATGAGGAATTGAGGGAACTCCTCAATTTTATTAGGCATGCGTGTAGTAATTTTGGTATTTTCTATTATAACTCGTGCATTTACATCCGGAATTCATAAATTTGGTGGCGAGGAATTGATGATGAAGACCACAGATGACTTATCTAATTCCTCAAATATGTACTTAAAAGTGCAAAAGTACGTCACAGGTTCTGATAAGCTTCCGTTGAAATAGGAACTAATGAAGTGCGATTGGTGATGATCTTGGGGAATCGATGGAAGTCCTCAAATATTATCGGCCCACATACAACGATTCGGTTTTTTTCTATAGCAATCAACGCACTTGCTATCGGAAATCAGTTCATGTGGTAAATTGTAAGAAAAAAGTGGAAATCTTCTCGTGGCTTGGCGGAGTACAAAATTAAAATCGGTTAAAACTTTGTTTTTAAAGTAAATTATCAGCTATAAACTGGCCTTACTATCTATAGGTTAAGAAAATTAATAAAATCAGGGGAAACAATTCCTGTAGTTTTGTAAATTGGTACAGTTATACCTTGTCGTGTCCAGATGAACATACTAAAAGTCCTCGCGGGTGGGGGCTGTGCTGAGGGTGTGGGGGGGGGTTTAAGGTACCTTTTTTCATAATATCTGTACGAAAAGCGTTATGATAACTTCAGACAAAAGTTTCTACATACAATTTCCTACAAAATAAGTGATATATATTTTTACTTTACGATCATTACTTTGCGAGGCTTTACTCCAACTTTTTATTTTACCCCGAAGCAAATCTTGAAATGTCAGATTTTTCTGGGGGCCGCACGGAGAGACCCTACACTTGTTCCATACATCACCAGGTCGTAGTTGCACTCTTTTCCGGAGAAACAACTATGTCATTGAGAAATCAGTGGTTTCGCAGCTTTACTTGTTTGTTTTGTTTAGAAATTCTCAATGGATCGACATGGGAATTGTATGTTCGATAAGCGGGTGACTGAGCTTGCTTATCCTAAACACAAAATGAATTATGATTTATGATGTACAACTACGAAAAAACGACGTTTTCTTAAATCGACAATTTTTTTAACTTAAACATCCTACAGGAGCTACAGCTCCTAAAGTATCGATCATAGAGTAAAAATTAATATGACTAATTTTGTAGGAAATTTTATGGACAAACTTTTATCTGAAGTAATTATAATAGTTATGATGAACCACTACGAAAAAACGACGTTTTCTTAAATCAACATTTGTTTATCTCTTTGTTTACTTTAACATCCTGTAGCTCCCAAAGTATTGATCGTAGAGTAAAAATATTTATGACCAATTTTGTAGGAAATTTTATGTAGAAACTTTTGTCTGAAGTTATTATAACGCTTTTCCGCGCGCACCGCTTTTTTCGCCGCGCGACCGCGGCGCTGCGTCGCGCCCTGTGTTTGGCCGAGGCTTAAGAGAGGTTTTCCTTTTATCCGGAACCAAAATAGGAAGCGTTACCGTTGGGAATAATACAATAACATCACAAAATTTCCTTCTCGGAATGACCATATGTTTCCCTTGTCTTATTGTATATCTCCGGGAGCAGCGTACTTGAATGTCGCCGAAAAGATGTTTAAGGACAAAAGGAAAGCTTGGCTTGTTCAGATTGGCTGCTTAACAAAATAACGTAAAACTCAATCGTAGCCCTTGAGGATAGGCGCTGATTTAGTTTAGCAAATAAATTGCAATGAAATCAGCAATATCGTTCAACACCATAAAGACGTGGAAAGGTGTTATACTTCGAGTAACATTACCTACTTTCACGGATTAAAGATAAAGCCGTTAATTAAGTTACAGAAATGTCCAGTTGAAAAGACATCTCGGCTGCAGGCAGCCGCGAACGATTTAATCATGATTGAAAACGAGCAAGAATGCTATAAAATGTTTAGCGCAGCCTAATCTAGTTCGTTCGAAGAAAAATCTCACCAGTTAATACATCAAATTGTTGTAGGAAAGGAAACATTGCAATTATAGTAGTAACGCTCGCGTACTTACTAAGTATTTTGTATGATGTTGATGTACTTACTACCCTATCATTTGTACTATTGACGATAAGAGATGTGATGTAGCGCGCCCCTACGTAGACAGGAATTTATTCTCATCTGAAGATTTTCCATTAGAAACTTAACCTTTTATATGGTTTGCGAGGAGCTTTTCTATACCTTTATAATTATTTCTCCCGTGTCTCAATTATCACCAGTGTGGTCTCATCGCCGTGGGGCAGGGGTCAAGCAGGCTATACGCTACCCGTCAGCGGGAAATAGGCTTTTCAGTGGTAGGCATTACAACTTTCTCAGCTACGGTCATCTGAAGATGGCCGATCACTGCCGCGCTGTTTACGATTTAATACCGGTGAACGCAAAACTATTAACTTTGAAGTATGATAATGTCATTTCGTAGGCTCATAATTATGTATGTCCCAAGTGGAATATGTTGCATTTTTTTAATTCGAAGACTATATAAAATGGTGAGGTAATGTCGCCATTGACGACGAGCGGATTAAGAAAACAACAATAACAATATGTTACTTCATCATCCTCCTAGCGTTATTCCCGGAGATGCCCCTAAAGGATCCCGGGGTCTGCTTCGACACCTAATCCCAAGATTTGGCATAGGCACTAGTTTTACGAAAGCGACTGCCATCTGACCTTCCAACCCAGAGGAAAAACTAGACCTTATTGGGATAAGACCGGTTTCCTCACGATGTTTTCCTTCACCGAAAAGCTAACGGTAAATATTCCGTACATAAGTTCCGAAAAACTCCCACGACCGCCGCTTGACAGCCGCAGCCGGAACCACTAGGCTACCGTAGCTCTAATAACAATATGTTACTTATTTGTGGAACTGCGTTACTGAAAAATTACCCTAATGGGGACGGTCTTCAAATTTCTAGCACACCAATTAAGACACAATGGCATTGTTGATCAGTATTTTCAGTGTGATAAAATTGTTGGTATCACTCTGTATTATACAGGGTGAAATTTTAATCAGTGTCCAAATTCAAGTATAAGATTCTTCAGCGAAATTATGGAATACGTTTCATATCATTCAGTACAAAAAAAAATAGTAATTGCTGCTTAAAGTTATCCCAAAAATACCTTACCGCGCGGGCACCTCAGCGGGTAGTAAGTTTTGCGCACGGCACGCCTCCCCTCCCTCGGCCCCGCCCCGCTCCGCGCGGTACTGAATGCCCAGTAACCACGCTGTACGGATAATTCTTTTGGGATACACAATTTATAATCAAAAAAATACCTACCAGTTTTTTTTTCAAAAATGGAGTCTATTAGTGATACCAAATGCCTACAAAAAATTTGGACACTGATTAAAATGTCACCCTGTATATTTACATCCTATTAGCAGGACACTCTCCCTGCTTGTAGGTATTACAGGCATAACTTTATAAATACCCCCACTTCACGAAAAGTAGTGTGATTAAGACGAATATCGAATATCTACCCGAGATGTGCGAAGAATTAAAGATATTTTTTTCATCTATTTGAGCTATAGCTGTCAAGCATGTGAGGAGTCAAATACATAAAAACACGTCATCACGGATCTCAGGTATCCACCAGCAGCCTACACGTACACATGAATGTGTAAGGGTGAACCCTTAGTTTGGTCTGACTCTGGGCCTATGCCTCGCAGAATACAGAAGAGCCCAGGACGGACGGACTTGTCCTTGTTACAATGCTTCAGCACAGCCCTGTTTGTGAGTATGTCGGCATGTCAGGTATATTAAAAAGATGCATCGGCTGCATCGCCAGTGGCGAGCATTGTCAGAATTGCTGCGTTATCGACGGCGGCCGCTGTGTGGAGCCACTTTCGCGCGGCTTTCTAAATGCGAAGATTAGCACGCAGCTATCTTGAATGCGCGCGCGCCTACTAATAGCCTGATTCAATATGGGGATTATAGGGGTTCAATTGGGAAAGGGAGGATCGAAATTGCTGATATCAATTATGACTGTAGATTTCATCAGCCTACGTAGAATATTTCATGTCGAAATACCGACTAAAGCTTATGAATGTTTAATAATAATGATTGGAATTAATTGACCGTTTTTGGCGTGGTCATGTGCATTTTGTTGACGTCGACTGTCCAAGTTAAAGCAACTGTATCATGATGAATAAATTGGATACAATAACTGACCGGATACTGTTTTAGCTCCCATATCCTTATATTTCCCATATTTGGGTTTTATCAGAAAATGACACCAACTTATTAAACCGCATCTTCCAAGTTATTGATCATATTCACGTGAATCTCTATGGATTACACCGAGTTAAAATAGCTACTAACCCGATGGTTAGGCGGAGGCCAAAGGAGTGCCTATTCGACAGTCATGTACATTGACAGTATATTGAAAAAGCCAGTGAGAGTTCGATTGTTACCTTTCTAAGGTCCGAACGCGCGGTCGCAAGGTCGTGTTCGGTCATCGACTCACGCGCAACGCGACGCATTGTTTACGTTTACTGCCCACTGCCGCACTCACGACTCGATTGTGAGTATTGTGACTAACTTCTAGAAAGGGACCTTACTTAATGTTATAGGTACCGCACGTATTTCTGTTTTAAGTATTTATCTGTCTATGAAAGCTTTCACGTTTTAGATTAAATTTCGTTCATATGCAGAACATCATACTTCTGCCGTCATGGTCACTTATTGATAAAACATCAATTATTCCTGAATCTGCGTTCAGTCAGCGCCCAAATATTTCGTAAAACACCCTTATTCTTACAATAATAAAGACGTGTACCTAAATATTTGGCTACATTGGCTGCTATTAACTATATGACGCTGACTGTAGGTACAACGATTGACACAAACTTACGACCCACCTATTAAATAATTCAGATAAGAAATGTTCAGGTATTGCAATAAATTACTCGATAGCGTGTCAACCCTAACGGCGTGTTGAGCGTTTGAAATGTCGCCGGCAATTTGACGTCCCAGCTTGAAACTCTATTACGAAAGCCTGATAGGGTTATCAACTTATCATACAGTTGTATTCAACATTATTGTGGATATAATTGTAAGCTTCTGTATGAGAAATACTGCCTTACTCGTAACTGTAATGTGTAATAGAGCGATAACAGATATATTTTACACGTGTATTTACCTATGAAATTTAAAACGCTTGAATTACAAGACCGATAAGTAACTGCTCCTTTTTTGAGTCATCGGTTTAGGAAGGACATTATAGTACATTGTGATACAAGTGAGGTATGTTGATAATCACATCATAGGCGAAATTGTTCCCGCGAACCGGAGGTGAGCGCGATAAGAAAGCCGAGGATGTAATTATCAAAGCTCACGCGTGTCATACGACGTTTTTCAACACATTATGCGAGGAAAAAATCATTTTCATAAGATGAAAATTTTATGGGCCTGCCTGCCTGCCTGCTGAACACATGCGCGTGCACTGCGCAAAAATCACGAAAAAAAAACTGTTGCGCGCCATTATAGGTTATATTTTCACAAATATTTGTAAACATTGTTAATGCGTGTTTGGTTAATATCAAAAATGTTGACCCGTGGTGACTAGAAAAGTTTAGTGATAAATAGAATGGACGCCACTGGAAATTCTTGGCGATGTGCAATTGTGAGTAAAAACCTGTTTGTCATCATAAAGTAAAGAAAATAACTTGGCAGATCTATAAAATTTTCATGTTATGAAAGGGACTATTTCCTCGCAAAATGTGTCGAAAAACGTCGAATGAAACGCGTGAGCTTTGATAATTACATCCTCGGCTTTCTTATCGCGCTCACCTCCACATTCGGCGGGAACAATTTCGCCTCTGATGTAATTATCAACGTACCTACCTCACTTGTATCACAATGTACTATTACCAAAATGTACACTAGATCGACCTATTTCGATGCTACATTTGCTTATAACTTATTGGTAACCCTGTCCACTGGTAACAAGCCAATGCGGTAGCCAAATGCATTCCTCGGCCACCATGGGGCGATGGTATCGCCGTCGCGAGAATTATTGACCGCGGGTTGACCACACCTGGCTCGGAGCGTGCCGCCTCGCCCGCCTTCGATTGTGAGCTAGTGTTACGTTGCCATGGTACCTACCTATATAGCTACGGGCCAAGCATTCCCCTGTTAAGAAATTCAAATCTTTTCATTCTTTCTACTTCGTCTTCATTGTCATACATTATGTAGGTAAGACAGAATCGAATGAGAAATATCAACAAGATAAGACGGATAAAAAAGTGATAAAATCGAGCTAGTCGTAGTTCCTTTCGAATATTCTCAAGCCAAAGCGTTTCCTCGAAAGTTTTGTCAGTCAGAGATTTTCGCAATTCCAAACGTGTCGGAACTATATAATAGCATTTTGATACTCATCTGCGTCCATAAGTTAGTGATATGTACGTGTTGTCGCGTCACGCTGATGACGGAGAAAGTAAACACACATAAAGGTAAAGGGAAATTTGCGGAACACGTAAATGACTATTTCTGTTGGTTTTTTCTGGTTTTGAACAAAACAATCACATGCAGTAAAATGGTTACGGTTGATGCTTCAAAAATTTAGGCCGGTTACTTTCTTCCGGTCAATTAAGGTTTCTAGTTTTTTGTAATATAAATTATGACTTATTTTTAACCAACTTCAAAAAAAAGGAGGAGGTTCTCAATTCGGTTGTTTTTTTTTTCAATGTTTGTTACCTTAGAACTCGGTCATTGATGAGCAGATTCGAAAAAAATTTTTGTTTGTATGTATATATGCTTCCAGGTGGGTCCCATTTTTTTCAAAATTCAGTTAGATGATGTGATCCATGAGGAATTGAGGGAACTCCTCAATTTTATTAGGCACGCGTGTAGTAATTTTGGTATTTTCTATTATAACTCATGTATTTACCTACATCCGGAAATCATAAATTTGGTGGCGAGGAATTGATGATGAAGATGATTTATCAAATTCCTCAATTACTTATGAACTTAAAAGTACAAAAGTACGTGACATGTTCTGATAAGATTCCGTTGAAATTGGAACTAATGAAGTGACATTGGTGATGATCTTGGGGAATCGACGGAAGTCCTCAAATATTATCGGCCCACATACAGCGATTCGGTTTTTTTCTATAGTAATCAACGCATTTGCTCTCGGAAATCAGTTCATGTGGTAAATTGTAAAAAAAATGTGGAAATGTTCTCGTGGCTTAGCGGAGTGATAAATTGAAGTCGGTTAAAACTTTGTTTTTAAAGTAAATTATGTACCTAAACATGGATTTTTCTAACGAATATTAAAGGATGTTTCAATAACTCTGCAGGTGTCTTAGTACCCATAGGTAATACAGGCATTATTGAGCTTGAGGTACGCTAAGCATCATAACACTAATTTATTATCAATTGATTTATTATAGCTAATACGGAATCTAATCTTTGCAGCAAGTTCCCCTACAGGGCAAAGTCACCACTTGATCGTATCTCACAGAGTGCAAATACTTTCGCCCTATATTCGCATTGCTGGCTCTGTCGTCATCTACTGTTCACACTTATCTGCGAACCAAGTGATAGACCATTTAATTGGCATACACTATGCAAGTCACACGATGACGTTCAATCGCTGTTGCGACCCGGTAGGGCAGGATAACTACGGCCCCTTGCGCGAGCGTAAACTAATCTATTTTTTATCAATCATAGCAATCGGGTACCCCCGGGTCGAAAGTTGCCACCGTATCGCCACTTGATCTTATCGCCATATTGTGCAAAAACCGTCGCCCACTGCACGACCTGTCACTGTACTGACAGAGATTATCTGTGGAACAAATGAACCGTTTATGACTCGTTACGTAATTATTTTGTTAATTAATTCCACCTTTGTGGGTTTACATAACTCCAGGACACGTTGGCATTATGCGTATAGATACTGCAGCAGGTCGCCTGCCAATCAAGTGGTGTAATGTGTGATGGTGAGAGTAGAGTAGCTAAGCCAAGGTGCCATCTTTCATAACAACAATACATTATACTGTCTTCGTTATGGAGCTCATTACATCGTAACTATAACAATTAATGAGAAAATTCTTGTATAACACCGCTGATATAGAATCTTGTAAAACATACCCTTTTCTTTATCCATTTGGGATGATATACGTTTTCTCTTTTTTTTCTGTAGTTTTTCTCGGAAATTCAAAGTTAGAGTTTCGGGTGTACGTATCTACGATCATCATCATCATCATATCAGCCGAAAGACGTCCACTGCTCTGGACATAGCTTATTTTCTGTTATAGAGATTTCAATGCAAATCAATTGTCGAAATCTCTACAACAGAAACCATTCGCTTTAAGGTAGTATTTATTTGGGATGCATTTATTGCAGGACTCGAAACGCTTTAAGTATTATTGGTATGTACCTATACATATACAGACAGTCGACGACAAGTTTTTATGTCATCGTGCAGACGTAACAAGCCGTCCGTGCAAAAAGACTAGTTTTACGATCAAGAGCAACAAACTGGATCAAGTACTTGAATTAACTCAGTTTATTAACTTGGTTCACTTGTGGCACGGGTGTTTACCCTGCGTCGCTGACAGATTCATGGAGTTCCTCAGATCCGTGTACCTACCTCGTACTTACAACAAATCATCACACTTCTCCGAGACCGGATCGCAAGTATCGCAACATTAAAATGTTGTTACATTTTATCGAGCAGTAATGTTGATGAATAATAAACAAGAACCTATCTCTCGACCCTTTACAGTCTAGTTAATATCGATTAGGCTCAATAAAACTACTGAAGCATCGCTTTCTCTACTTAATTATAATTTTACGCACACATCGTAAAATACGATTGCAACAGAAAATTAAACCAAAAGCAGTATACGCGCATAATATAGTATGTTTATTTGTCACGTTCGCTTACAGGACAAAGGGTATTTATTAGGATTTGTTGCCAATACACTGTAATAATAAGCAAGCTTTACAAGAATAGAATACATAGAATACAGTGAACCCAAATTAATCTACGAAGGAACTGTTTCATAAAATAATACCTAAAAACTTAATGACGTAAATAACCGGAAAGATTAATCGCCAAAGTGCATCAAACATGATCGAACTCAACATAAATAAATAAAGAGAGAGAGTCATCAACTCATCACCATCATCACATCAGCTGAAAGACGTCCACTGCTGGACATGGGCCTCCCCCGACCTTCACGCCAAGTGTAAGTGTTAATTTGTGGTGAGGTTGACAACTGACAAGCTATCGCATATATTTGACGACCGCTTTAGCCTAGTTGCAAGTTGGCCCTGCCTACGAAGCAAGAGGTCCCGGGTTCGAATCCCGGTAAGGGCATTTATTTGTGCGTTGAACACGAATATTTGTTCTGAGTCTTGGATGTTTTCTATGTATTCAAGTATTTATTTATCTAAATAGTTATGTTTATTGTCGTCCAGTACCCATAGTGCAAGCTTTTTCTCAAAAATCATCGGCAAAGTTGACTTTATTGGTAAAAAATCAGGACGTGAAGTGCATAGTTTGTGGTTCGTCAAAATTTAAAAAATAAAAAACCTTGCCGGCTCGATTTTGGTCGACTATAATGTTGCATACAAAGTCCCTTATTTGTCGTGGTACAAACTTTTTTAAAAGTTTAAACGGCCATATAAATAAAAGGAATAGGTCCTATACAGCCAAAACGGAAGATCAGTAGCTGTGACTTATCGCGACTTTTTAGTGGTCTCAAATAAGTTATGGCATTTTCGGAAGAAAAATACTATTAAATTAAATTATAATAACAGTATTTGTAAATATGCCTTATTGCCTGAGACAAATAGATAAATAAGTTACCCAACCCACAGACCAGGCTTCGTCATGAACTCAATTGGCTCGCGAGGCATTTGTTTATATGTATTTATAATCGGTTAAGTTTGTCCAGTGTATCATTAGCTCAGACCGCGGTGACCCGCTATTCATAGAGACCGAAATGCCAGGCGCTGATCTTTCACGTAAAAATAAACGTGCCTCACTCAATGGAATTAACGAACGTGAAATAATAAAAGTTAAAGATCACATGGAACTTACAAATCCGATTCAAATGTTCACTATCTACACTTATGTCACAGTATTACTGCTTTTATCTATGCACATATCATTAGTGCTCTAAATTGCGTTCAGAAACCGTAGGAAATGACCAGCATTACTACAACCGATTTTACTATGAGAAATTTCTTGTCTGTGGTAGTAGGTAAAATCTGTACTGTAATGTCATTACAGTACAGATTTTTGATAAATTTGTATCGTTATGAGTTTAAATTTGGAACAGCTGTCAAAACTCAAGTGGGTCTCTATTCTAGTATCCATAGATATTAAAACAGTTATCGATAAGAAACGTCAATTCAGTACGTTTTTTAATACAAACCGTACAACATTTGATCTCGAGTGATATGAGTATAGGGACTTCATTCGTTTGTCTATGATTTAAAAAAAAAACATTCGTCATGACGGATGATCGAATTGCCGCCATTGCTGTTGTCATTTTATTGTTGGTTTTTTGTTACTTACTAAGTACTACTTATGATATGTGTGTAGATAAAGTAGTGTATGCAACTGTACATAATTAGCCCTTAAAACAATCGTGTGATCCTATTATGAAACTCTCTGACGCTCGTTTTATAAAACCACACTCGTATTTTAAGGCCTCTCATTATGGATCAGTCGCATAAACTACTATAGTGGCACAGAACCGGCCATTATGGCGCTCTTTTGGCGAGGCTTATGTCCAGCAGTGGACGTCTTGGTTTATTTAGGGCATCAACAGCAATACATACTAAAATACAAAACTCGAACAAAAATTTGGGGTTTAAAGCCCAATATCTCGCAAACGATTCACCAAGTTGAAGAATGGTTTTAAGAAACCCATAATATTTTTGAAAAAGCTATCCAGCGATATTCCCAGGTTTAACGATACATTTTTTTTAAACATTCTTATTATTCTACTGTTTTGGCAGCGTGATTGATTTATATACCCATGCCGAATTAAGTACCTACCGTTTTCTAGTTGTAAGGGTTACTGAGCTCTGCCAAAGACGGACTGACCGATAGACGGATGGACATGGCGAAACTATAAGGGTACCTTGTTGACTAGGGGTAACCTTTGTTACGGGGTAATTTTAATTGTGTTTGTTGTGGGTTTTGAGACTCACAGCGCCATCTATCACAGATGATTTGCAACTCGGGAAGGCGACACCTATTGATATTCAGCGGAACTACGTGCGCAGCGACGCTGCACTCGGGTCAATGCAAATGGGAGTCTAATCGATATTGTTGTTTATTAATGTCTTTAAAGATAATTTAGAAATCGTAAAATAGATCTTTCGAAACATTAAAGCTAGTTGTTCATAAATCTTTAGTCTTTATGCATTCAGTGCAATTGATGCGAGTCTATCTTTGTGGTACGAGAGAACGGAGTGAGATTGTCTGTGGTAAAGTTTTCCGGCTGTCAAAAAAAATCGCAGAGGCTTCATTTTATTTGCAAGATGTCGTGAACGGAGGAGGGTACATTTTTTGGAAAGCGCTTCGGCCTAGTGCCATATTACGGCGGCGCTGTGACGCGTGTACAACGCGTTCCACCAGGTGATTTCGTTCCCTACCTTATGAACCACGTTTTGGTATAAAACCATGTGTTTGCAAATAAAGTTATAATCTTAGTATTAATATCGCAGCCTCATACAAACCAAGCACTACAACTATGCCTACTCCCTAATTAATTAAACTTAAATACCAAGACTTCGTCCTCGGTCAGACAATTTAAAATCTAAATCTCTATAAGAAGAAGCCACGCCCTAGCTCTAAGCCTTAGTTAAGATTTAGTGGCTTGTTCTACTTGTATACATGTGTTTTAATGGCAATAAATCTACTTGTCAAATAATCTTTCTTTGTTCATATTTCTGACCAGTGTAAAATAGGTATCCTGTCTAATCTCTTTTGCATTTAGGAGAATAAATTATAAATGCATGGCGCCCTTCTATATCAGCACACATCCATAACCGTATGCCCAAAGCGCACCCACCTCTGTGAAATTATCTACCTGTCTGACTAGCCCGGTGCAAGTAATCAAGTGTGGACGTTTCTCCGAGAGCGTCAAGTATCCTTCACACCAAGGTAAACGATAGCCGTCCCACAACATCATCAGAAACGGTTTATCACATTACACCTTATAACATGCATAGGAGTTTGATAGCTGAACTATCATATAATTATTGTCAGCATTGTAACTGCAGCATTGTCAGATTTGACTTTAGTATATTACAATACTTACTTATAATAAATACGCTGACGATACTTTCTAAAAACCTAAGTATGATCCCGAAAAACATACCGTGTAACCAAGTAATACGTCTGGTATTGATTGCGATAAAAACATGCTATTCCAATACTATTTGTTCGAGAAAAGAGCCGGATAAATCACGTTGTTGGTAAGTAATAATTAAAAACACATTACAACCATTTTAGTAATCAACAACGCTGTCAATGCTTACATAATCAAGTTATTCAAGTTTTCATTGCGCACGTTATGAAATTTAAATAAATCATTACGGCGCAAAACAGCCTAATATGGGCGTTAACTCGTAAAAGCGTAAAAAAGGTAATTAAGATACATGTTATAACGACTTTCTTGGAAGTTTTCCCCATAAGGAAGTAGTAGGAAGGAAATGAAGTCGATTTGCTTCACTTTGATATAATACGACGACGTTTATTCATTTTAATTACATCTTATTTTTGGTGTTAAAAATCGTCTACAGGAGATATGCAACATTAAACAAAATCTATTCCTGTCGATAAGTTACCGAGTTTAGTGTCATTCAGCATTCAATCCAAAATAAAAATAGGCAAAGAGCTATTTAAATAATTGTGTACTCACCTCACTGGCATCGTACTGTCTTTGTGTATCTCGTTTATGATGTTTGTTGATTTAGAGTTCATCTTAGTCCTTAGGACATAGCAAAATAACTATGGATAAGTATGAACTACCCATGTCAAAAGCATCCAGAAACAGTAAAATAAATAACCCTAAGCAACTAATATCACGATTATTCACGATCAATAATGCCAAACAGATAGCCCGTTAGAGCGAAGAGGTCAATTCTGTTTCTTACGTCGTGCGACTCGCTCGGAAAACTGCACAAAATAGACACCTAGCATTAGTCAATCAACTGAAACTCGCGACACCGTCACTCGGCGCTCGAGCTGAACCATTTTCAACTGTATCACAACAAGAGAAAGTTCACGGAAAGTAAAGTTTAAAGTATTGGTTAGGGGGCAATTTGTGCAACGCTAGACATCGATCGTCCGCGATAGTGGATCTTTATGGAAGCGTCCTATTGGCTTATTGTTATTTATGGCTTTATAATGCGGCTCGACTAGATTTTGAGATCATGAATACTAAAGTTCATTGGAGAAATTCGAATGGTTGGAGACTGTGTTCCATTGCTTCATTAGCGGTGAACTGATGGGGTGGTTACTTTCAGGCTCCATACTACTAATCTTATGTCTACAATCATAAGCCAGGGTACGGGCAATAGCTGAAACTAAAAATGTTGCTGGTAGCAAAATCATCTATACATGGCTTTGTACAAATTGTATCAGGGCAGCGCGTAGTACCTACCTAATTTCGCTGTGAACCCTCTTCTTTAAATCTTTTTTTTTGTGTTCTTCAGCCCACAACTCTCAGGGTTTCGTATCTAAAAAGCTAAACGAAAGCCACACTCTCCTGCCAGTCTGTTTTTTAGGACTTTTCTCTCGCATTATTCGTTGCATGGACTTGGACATGATGGGGCTAGGGCAGGCGCGTACTCGTGCGACCTTGCGACCTTTATTACGTAGAGGCAGCCAACGTGTGGTGTGATATATCAGTTGGTGAAATCTAAGCCACAGGAAACACCATTTCAGTAAGTGGGCGAATATTCAGCGTTTTTAAGGCGTTTATTTTTCGTCATTGTCGGAGACAGCAAATACTATTAAAAGATACGAGTATCAGAGTCTACTTTTGATGAAGATGTTAACCAATACCAGTACTGAATCTTTTTTGATTAAAGGTTCTGCGGTACGTTTACCTCTGATGAAATAATCTTGAGACGACGATGACGTTAAAACCGAGCGGTTCAAACGCTCGGAGATTCGCCCAAGTATACTTTGAAATAAACTGGTCATGTTGTATTTTAAAAATACCCACAAAATCTATAACACTAAATGTTTTAAAATCTGACAACACAGAAAAGAAATGATCATCACATCACACATGACAAATCTGTCGATCGAATGCAAAACAAAATCATTCAATCTTATTAAAGATTCTTTGACCTTCTTCAATTCCTCATATCCTTGTATAGTTTCCTAACCAGAAATCAGCATTGCCTCACATGACAATGGCGCTTAAACCTACAAAATAAAGCGATGATCTAGTTTGTATCATTTTTTTCGTGAATGTTTACGATAGTTTTAAGGTTACTCCAATTTTAAGCTTTATATACATAACAGTAAGTCTGTATTTGAAATTAAACAACTGCACAAGATATGAAGTTGGGAAAATAAACCGTTGAACTTTCCTCACTGCATCCTTCAATACTATGTGACAGTGAGAGCGCATTGTCCCCCTACAATGTACAAAGCGCTCTCACTCACGAAACGTCAAACCTAATTAAGGGCATCGCTCCATCGCGCGTGATTTACGGCGGTCATTAGGCCGGCCGCCGCGCGTCACGATCTTGCCCCGCAATGGATAACGTGTAAGCGGGCTGAATCGTAGATTCACCGATGGAAATTATTTGTGATCAATTTTGTGTAAACACATAAAACAAGGTGATAATCTGTATCCAGGCAACGTACATAGTATGCTATAAGATCTAATAAGATGAAATCGAGCAATATTAATTTAACGAAGGACTTCGTGGAACAATTTCGTACCGATTACAAATGCAATATAGACTACCAATTCAGTTGTTGAGACACCATGAAACCCTGTCATAGTAATATCAACTCACGTAAACCAATTGTTCAAATCAACGCTACGAGAAGCCCTACAAAATATGTCCTATGAGGATACGATACAGAGAAGTTATTTACCGATTTAAAATATTTTTTGTTCTATTTTTTATATGGGTCCTAACTTCCTACAGTGTTCGAGATTTGGAACTGGTCTTTTGACACATCGCGACACCCATATAACGTAAATTGGCGCTGCTCATCGAAATAATAAAAAAAGTTTCAATAGCTTCCGAGTTACAAAACAAAGTTCAATCTCCATGCACGCTCTTTTTAGCACTTATAAAATTATTGTCAAATTTTTTTACGGCTTATTTGTATAGACATTAGCATTGAAAACTCGGTATGCAAACCATTACGTCCTACGACTTTTTATTTTTAAATTTAGTGATATACTGCTTTAATCGTTTGGAATCTGTCAATTTAGAAATAAATCGATATGAATCAAATAATTGTGAATAGGAAAATAACAATGTATTATTTAATTACTGTTACGATAATACGAAATAAAATCACATCGATCGAAACCGACATATTTGATTGTGCAAAATGTTGCCTTTGAAAATATGGCATTGATTTCTGCACGGCGCGCGAGCTCTCTCAATTTTTCTCGCACTATCAGTCTCTCTCTTTACTTACAGGACACTTGTGTTAGCAGACTATAGTGTATAGGCTCTCTATTTGATTTCCTAAAAATAATTATTACACAGTAATCAATCGATTCCTTTTATTAGCCATCATCAATCGTAATCGGATATTATGACAATCGATTTACTCTAGCCACATCACTTTTTACATCATATTGGAACTATCCAAAGACCAGTCCCAAATCTCGTACACATTAAGAATGACTTTTTATTATATTTTGCATGTGAATATATTCAATTGCTAGTTTTTTTTGCCTGAAGGGTATTCTACCTCAGGCACGTATTATTTGCCTCTAATATTAAACTCCTACTCTATAGAAAAAATTGATGAGCGTTGTGATTTATCAATAAGTTATTATTATTTTTTAGTTATTAGGCCATATAATTGTAATATTTCTCAATCTCGGCACGTACCTCATGCTCCCTCAGCTTTCTCAGCAGCTCGTGGTAGGGCGCGGCGCGCGCCGCGGCGAGCGACGGCGGCGGCAGCCGGCCCTCCATGCCGTGCAGCCAGCGACGCAAGCAACGAAGCTCGTGCGATTTGTCTGAATAAATTTACTCATCATTGCACATACATAAACAATAAAATAAACCCAAAGAAAGACATTCTTTAGCGCCATCTAGTACGCACTCGTTAAACAATAGATGCTAGAACGCCACCTAGTAGGCAATAGTAAAACTAGCCATGTTAAAACGCCATCTAGTGATGCATTATTTATATTTAACTACAATTGCAGCGCCATCTAGTGCCGAATAGCCACAAGTATATTTATAACGCCATCTATTGGAATATTAGCGAACCGCAACTACAGCATAGCTAACAAACAACATTGGTGACGCCATCTAAATATACACCTTGGAACTACTAGGTGAGCTTTAGAAACATAACCCTCATAGAGAAAGTGATGTTTACATATTTGAATAGATGGCGCTAATAACAATAATTCGCGAAACTACTTTATTAACCCGATAGGTATCGCTGTCAAGAATCTGGAAGATTTCGTAAATATTTAGCATACTAACCGACAGTATCAGTGCCTTCTCCGTCACGTGGAGGCTGTTCGGGGCTCAGCAGGAGGCGAAGGCCCTCCCATTTCGCATTCAAATGATCCACGCGCCATGACACCTGAATATCAAATATTCATTATTATATTAATCGTGCCCACCTCGATTGGAAATATATACTAACACATTTTAACCCCCTTCAGTGTCTTGTCTATTGCTTAATTAAAATATTGTCAAATCTACTCAAAAAAACTAAACTTCGGAATTAGGCGTAAGTTTTTAAGTCCTTTACTCCTACAGACGATATGAACAACAAATTGCAAAATGCTTCCTTTTTAAGTTTTTGAATTCGGTTACACTTACAGTGGTGGCGCTAGGGGGGGAGGCGAGGGGGTCGGTCCACCCCGGGTGTTGCCAGATGCCGGAATACAAAAAGCGGGAGCTGCGCTTTCAAAACGCGGATTTTTAAATAAAAATGCGGATTTGCGGAATACATTCATAGGTTTTTTTGGCACGTTGAAAAGCCGAAGAAACATCATGATAAATTCCTTAAATTATATTTTTACTATTAAAATGAAAAAAATGTCCTCGACATCTTCATCCGTTTCCCCGACATTCACTTAAAGCCTGCATCACACTGGAGCCTGGCGCGGCCTGACCGCGGCGGACAATAGTAAACTTGTCCGCCGCTGTCAAATTTACTATTGTCCGCCACCACAGGCCGCGCCAGTGTGTGGCAGGCCCTGGAGAAGTTGTAAATGATGTTTACAGTACATATGGTGCTACTTTCCCGCAATAGTGCGGAAAAGAGCATTTTTCGTGCATATGCCGAAACTTTAAAGAGCCATATGTACAGTAAAACGTTGTACGATACACGTGCGAATAGGTAATTCGCAACTCGTGTCGATTTAAAACACTCCCGTCGGTCGTGTTTTAATGTATCACCACTCGTTGCGAATTTCCTATTTTCTGCACTTGTATCGTAAATAACTATTGCCGTCATTCTTGACATAATACTTTTCGTTGGGGAAAAGTTAATGCAGCAGCCACCTTTTTCGCGCACCCCTTTATCGGCCAAAAGGCTTTTTCCACGCGCAAGTGGTAACATTTAAAAATTGTACTTGTATATTTTAAAAAGCGGATCCGCGTTAGCTTAACGCGGATAGCGGGGCCAGTGGCAAAAACGCGGAGAAAAAAGCGGAGAAGCGGGGTATCTGGCAACACTGCCCCGGGTACCAAGCACCCAGGGGTTCCAACAACCTGAACCACAACTCACTCGTATAGCCATTTTATCAATTGAAAGAGACATGGAAGTCAATTTTGACAATATAATAAGTAGGTAATAGGTAGTAGGTAGGTTTTAGTAAAATAAAGCCTCATAAGGATAATGAGTGTTTGGTGTTTTATTTTGAGTAGGCGTCAGGGGTGCTCAATACAAACCCGCCCAGGGTGCTCCATACAAAACCGCCCAGGGTGCCGGTGTACCCAGCGCCGCCACTCGGTTAAAAACCATTGTATATTGGACCGAAAGTAATTTGTTATTTATTTTTTCATTGTAGAGTACGACGTTAGTTACGTTATCAGTTTTTGAATAAACACAGTGATCGTTACTTCGTGATCTTGAATGACAAAGGAAGCATTTTGCAAATACGCTCGCCTGTAGGAGTAAGGACTCTTAATGTAATTATAATTAACATATTTACCTCGGCGCTGGCCTCCGGTATGCGCTCGAGTATGGCACTCGCCTGCTCGATGAACTTGGCTCGACGAGGCTCCACCGACGCCAGTTCGGCCATGCGGCTCTGGTGACAACACAATAGAACAGTGAAGATAAACAAACCAAACATGATTACCATGTTTCAGAAATTGCTTGCATCGACTTTCAAGGTTTTGCTAATTAACTAGTCTTGACCTACTGGACGAAGAGCTAGCGACCAAATCGGTCATGTGGCTTCAGCTGTATTGAAACTCCGTTAGCTACTTCCCTGAACAACCTTTTCCGATAATCTTCGTGCTGGCAGGCCGCGGGCGGTGGGTGCGGGTAGTAGTGGGGAAAAAAATTAAAAAAATGTGGGCTCAGCGCCTTTAATTTTTTTTCAAACTGTTGCTCTGTACTCCTTGTGCACCCATATTTTTTTTTTAATTCGATCGGGTGGTGGGAAGGGGTTGCCAGCGTTAATTAAAAATACCAAAATAATAATTATTCTCATGTGGGCTCAGCTGTATTGGTTTTTTTTTCGAACGCGAGATTAATTAATATGTAAGCCCCAAATTAATTGCCATGCAAAAATATCGGTGGAAAGGTATCGAAAAAAATTGTTGAAATCGTTGGATTTCGTTCGAAAATGTGCTGAGGAGAAGGCAGTAGCTAACGGAGTTTCAATACAGCTGAAGCCACATGACCGATTTGGTCGCTAGCTTTAGTCCATATGATTACATTTATTAGTTTATCATGGGTTGAGATCTTTCATTTGTTTTGACTTTAAAAATATACCATTATGAATTTGGGCAGTTTAAAAAAAATGGCAGTTTATGGTTGTGTCAGTGTGTGGCAGTGATGTTTAAGTCACATCTCACCTATCGGTTTTGTTACTAAATGTATATGCAATTGACATTGACTGTCGGTTTTGTTACTATCCGTAATGATCCGTTTAAGAGCCATAAAATAATGAATATGCCCATTTTCTACTATTGTACCTAGCTGGCAGTGAAATTTCGTCATTGCAAGACCAATCAAATAACATATTTAACATGACATAAACATGATTTTCGGGACTAGCATAGATCTCTTCCTGCGCTTAGAAGGGGCCCACTGGCAGGGCTCTCCGCGCCACGGCCTCTACTGGTTATCTTACCGTTATCAGCTTCCTATTGCTAAGTTTCTTGGTACCTATCATAGGGTTGGTATACTACTTCACTTTTCGAGATCCATTGGCAGGGTTCTCCGAACTCTGCCACACATGGAGCCGAGGCCACTGGTTCTCTTACCGTTCTCAGCTTCCTGCTGCTGAGGTTCTCGGGACTACAATAGATCTCCTCCTGCACTTGCGAGAGCCACTGGCACAGTTCCCCGAACTCTGCCACCAGCTGGCTCAGCGACCACTGCCGGTTGAAGCCGGCAGCCGGGTTGAGCCGCGGCAGCAACGCGGCCGGCTTGCTTGACAGCAACTCGCCGTTTGCTTCCTGGAAAAGGGAGTCAGAGGTAATTAATATAACGAATTTAAATACAAAATGTGTAATAGTCGTGTTTGGATTAACCATGTGTCTTATTATATTATATGGTTGCACGAAATATTATACTTACGTCCAAAATAGTACCTAAATTGTTTTCAAAGTCATGGTCTCTTAGTCTACACAGTCCGAATGTGTAGTCGACGTCAAAGATATGTATACATTTTTCTTCGCTTAACAAGGAAATAAGATGCAAAAGTGTAAACATGTCGTTGACGTCGACTCTAGCAAAGGAAAATATAACAAATGCACGCCGACCACAATTGTTCATGTGTATTTCAGTCCGTTCGCATAGCTAAATAACCATGATGGGCTCAATGAGGAATGATATCTCCATAGAGACATTAAGTAGATTATTTAGTGTGGTTCCAATAAAAGTGTTATAAAAGTCGTTTTTATAACACTTTTAGTGGACTTTGAATCTTCTACCTTGGGCGGGTGAATTTGCTTTTTGCATGGACTAGTTTGATGTAATTCGGCCATCTGAAATAATGTCAAGTATACCTTGCAGGTGTCGATGAGGTGGTTGTCCATGATGTAGTCGTAGTGGTGCTGCAGCAGCGGCCAGAGGTCGTCGCCGGCGCTGCCGCTGGCCGCCGAGCCCCAGCTGCGCCGCCATGCTTCGCGGCATGGCTCCTTTCTGCAATAATAATCAAAAGGTCACACATCGCAGTAGTTACGTTCATCCGAAAAACGGGTGGGTAATGGGTGGGTATAAATGTTATAATAGATTTTCACTAGTATCTTCAGCTAGCGTTTCATCTTATCAGACCAAATTTCATCTTATATCTTTGTTGACAGTTCAATTCTATTCACGTAATACTTAATTTTGTAAAGTTCAAGTATATGAACTTGTGTTTTGTGGATCTTGACGATCAGCATATGTGACAAGAATACAGCAGTATATATTTAATGTTAATGTAGTTTTATTTATAGTGAAAATACGTAGGACAATTTGTATACATCAGTAATTGACATATAAATTTTCTAACAGAAAATAGTGTGTCCATGGTAACCAAACCAAAGAGTTGGTTCACCATACTTCACATCCTCGGAAGTTTTAAGAATTTAAAGATAAATTCTTCAGTCCCATTCTGAAACTTAAATCTGTTAGTCTGGGCCCGAACAGAGGCTTTGTAAGCATGTCGGCTAATTGAATCTCGGATGGAACTTGATTGACAACTAAATCTCCATTGGCAACACATTCCCGTACGAAGAAGTGTTTCAGTTTAATATGTTTTTCACCTCAGCAGCTCGAACAAGCATATTTTGCTGCGTGAAAACAGTGTGCAAAATGCGATTTTGCTCACTCCGTGAGAAAAAGTAGCTTTTTAATTTTGGTGTGGAGCACTGACATTTCGTCGTATGGGGTCTATTACAAGTTCAGAATATTTGAACTTTATTAGCACTGTCCCTTTCATTCCAATACGAAAAAAGAAAATGGAAGACATAGGTTGATTCATAGTTCGACCATCGAATTTCAAAGTAGACCCCCCAAAAAGCGGATAACACACGTTCGAAAACAATTAACAAGTTTAAATTACCAAAGTAATTATAGGTACAAAGGAATTTGAAATTGAAGAATATTTAAATAAAAGATCTCAGAATAAACTCCGTTTTTCATAACAAATAGGTAAACATGAATTTTATTTTGCTAGCTTATTAATAATTCTAGTTTAAACAATCTTAAACTCTATGAACGTATACCACAGATGCAATTTCCGAACGCAAGCGCGGGGCCCCGCCCTTTTTAAAAAGTTGCGCGCTGTTAATTTGTTTGAGATTTTATCATGTATATTCTTCGTCATTCTTGCGTTATTGATATTCAAATATAAAAACTACTAGGATAAATCAATTCTCTATCTAACTAGGAAATATAGTGAAGTCAGTGACGATGACGTGACGAAGGCAGTACCCTTTGGCAGTACCTATATTAACATTTTTAACAAACGGCTAGTTTTTGATGTGCACGCGAGATACACGTTATATGCTAATGTGTGCCCTTGTGATAATGATAAATATTTCCTAAATATCTCGAAGATATGAGTAAAATCTGTGAAATTTAATAATAACACGGTTAGTTTTTAGTGATGTGTTAGTGTCACGCGACACTCGTATACTTAGATAGTGAAATATCCTTTGGTTTTTGCGCCTTGTCTCGCCTTTCTAGTATTGAATAACGGCGCGGCCGGCGCTGAGGAGCTTGTTTTACAAGCAGTAACTAACGCCTAATTAAGTTCTCTTCCTGAATAATCTTGAGACGAATAGGTACGTGATACTATGATATATTTTTGATGTGAATATGTTCTCACTGCTGAGGTGAAAAGTTGTATGTGTTACTCGAGAGCAAAGTATTTGCATCTCGTGCTTTTGAGTCCTTCGCTGCGCTCAAGATTCAAACTTTGAATCACTCGCTACGCTCGTGATTCAATTATAGAATCTTTCGCTTCCTCAGGACTCAAAAATAGCACTCCCAGCAAAAACAAACTTTGCTCTCTTGTTGCACAAATAACTATTGTGCGCTTATGATATTCGTACTTTGGGTTGTGTGCGAGATAAACGGCTGACTTATTGTCTAAGTTCAAGACAGGTTTCTCTATATTGGTCAGATCATTGAGTAATCGATTCAGCCATACGATTTCCTGTGCGGATTCACTCGCTGCTATTATCTCCGCTTCAGTTGAAGATCGACACGGTTGGTTGTATCTGGCTTCTCCAGCTAATAGCGGCACCTGATAATAAGCACACTATCCCAGATGTTGATCTTCCAGTTGTCTGGTCTCCTCTATGATCTGCGTCGCTGTAGCAGACCAAGTGTGACGGTGAGTTCTTTGAGAATGTTAGGCCCTTATCAAACGTCCCTTTTAAATAGCGGAAGACGCGCTTGACAAGCATGACGTCCTCCTTAGTAGGTGCTGCTAGGTTTCTGGATGCGACTCCAACAGCGTATGAGATGTCAGGTCTCGTACCTACTGATAGGTAAGCCAAAGCACCCACAGCTTGTCTGTAAGGAAAGTTCGTCTTGATGCCTTCATCTACTACCGTTTCATTTTCTTTAATTATGGGTGACGGTGCTGGCTTACACTTGGACATTCCATATTTTTCTAGAACTTTCTTTGTGTATGCCTTTTGGCAAAAGGATATGGTGCTATCCTTTCGCACGTTTATTTCCATTCCAAGGAAGTACGACGCATGTTTGGTAGTAATTTTGAATCTTCCTCTAAGTTCATTTAAAAAATCTTCGCCTGCTGCTGTCGAGTTGTGCGCTACAAGCCCATCGTCCACGTAGAGAGCCACAATTACTTTTGATCGGTCTTTCGTTCGGACAAATAGACACGGATCTGCGTCACTCTGTTTAAATCCAGATTTCAACAGGAACTCTGCGATGCATGTGTTCCAGCAACGTGGTGCCTGCTTTAAGCCGTATAGACTGCGTTTCAACTTACAGACCCGTTTCGTCCCATCTCGATAGCCTTCGGGCTGTTT
The DNA here is from genome assembly GCA_945867215.1 of Epinotia demarniana. Classification (NCBI taxonomy): domain Eukaryota; kingdom Metazoa; phylum Arthropoda; class Insecta; order Lepidoptera; family Tortricidae; genus Epinotia; species Epinotia demarniana. Next base: position 31,866,828 of record OX244260.1, read on the forward strand.
CATGTATATTTCTTCCTTTACTTCACCGTTAAGGAAGGCGGTAGTTACGTCGAACTGAGTCAGATTTAGGTTTTCACGAACAGCCACTGCTAGTAGCGACCGCACTGTGCTCAGTCGAACTACTGGACTGAACGTCCTGTCATAATCCACTCCGGGTATATGGGAATAACCTTTAATGACCATTCTGGCCTTGTACCTTTCGACGGAACCATCAGGGTTCATTTTTATTTTGTACACCCATTTGCTTGGTAGGACTTTACGTCCCTTAGGTAGATCGACCAGGTCCCAGGTATGGTTGTCCTTTAATGACTTCATCTCATTTTTCATGGCTTCCTGCCATTTGTGTTTGTCAGGAGATTCCATCACGTAGGACAATTTGTATACATCAGTAATTGACATATAAATTTTCTAACAGAAAATAGTGTGTCCATGGTAACCAAATCAAAGAGTTGGTTCACCATACTTCACAAATTTAATAATTTTCAAGTGCCGTGAAATTTTGGCGTTGGTGCCGATAGTAAACTGTAGGATATTATGAATAATCCCTAAATAACAACCAGATATTGTTTTATTTGTTATTTTATGTGTGTCAATATCACGTCAATATATAAGAAACGATATGTTGTCTAACCTGTCAATTTGGTGACCAAAGTTGGTGACAGTGACAAACAATTTTCATTTTTTGAAAAGTCTAAGATGCAAATTTAGGTAGTTACTTACCTCTTTTTGGTGAGGCTGTGGTAGGGGCGCTCCAAGTGGTCGCAGCGCGTGGGCGGCGCGGGCGCACTGCGCAGAGACGACAAAGAGAAGCTGCTCTTCATCGCGGAGTGCTCGAAACCTGCGGTAAGCGACGCATGCATCAATGTCCTGGCAATGCAATAGACCTCCAGAGTGGACTCTGTTCTCTGTTAAGTCTGCATCGCATATTGTACCAACTTCAGCAACACAATGAACTCTGGTACATACCAGAGTTCATTGTGTTGCTGAAGTTGGTACAACACATGTTCGAAGGGGCAGGATGTACGTTCATCAGAACTGCGTGCCATGCATTGTCACGGTTGGTCCAACATTTATTTCTATTTTCAGTAAGACGGTGATGGACCATGCAAAATTGGGTCGCGGTCTGGTCAGTGGGCAGTAGAAAAGCGGTTCATACATTCAAGTAACGAACGACTGCTGGTCTCCCGGTGGTCTCCCGCTCCACGCCGGCAGCCGGACCGCGGCCTTTAAAGGTCATAGCTCACTAGAGCCACCCGTCACCGCCTCGCCTCGTAAATGTACTAACTACGGAGTTGATGTAGTGAGCGCATGCCCGTACATAATACCTAACCGCTCGAGGCGAGGCGGTGAGGAGTGGGCGACGGGTGGCTCTAGTGAGCTACGACCTTAAGGGTGTGTGGCGACATGCGGTTTACGACCTCTATATAGAAGTTGACCGCAGTACGCTTACCATGAGTTTGACAATGACGGCTTACGCTAACGAGTATCGAGTTTTCTATCTGTGCATCCCGCTCGTACTGTCAAAGTGCAATAGAGATGCACAGATAGAAAACTCGATACTCGTTAGCGTAAGCCGTTATTGTCAAACTCATGGTAAGCGTACCTACTGATCGCACGTGTTGTCGATGGTGATGACACATCACTGACACATTGATTAGCTAAGTTATTAGTTGCTGATTTATTGGATATATTATTATTGACAGTAATATATAATTAAATACTCTCGTTAATTTTGTCATGTTTAATATACCGTGAATGTTATATCATAGATAACGATTTAATTAATATATGTTTTAAGAAGCTCCCTTCAGGTCCAAGGACGAGTTGCAAGTTTGAAATACTGTGTTTTTTAACACTTTCGCTACCAAGAATCGCTACGCGCTACGCTCGTAGCCGATCCTGTGGTTTTCCTCGTATGTAGCGGAAAGCGACTACGGTGTAGGCGCCCGCTAGGCGGGTTCTTAGTTGCGAAAGTGTTAAACCATGAGTGACTCTTTGACGATGTGGTGGAAAAAAGTGCATAGTAACATTAGTTCTTTCGAATAAATTGCGCTTTCATACAACTGCGTATTCGAAGAATTACTGCGGTAAGCGCATTTACTTATCAACAATATCAGAAAAAAACTATGTCGTTGGACCAAAAACGTAGCAGTATCATTATGCAAACCCATTCATAAGCAAATCTTCTAAATACGCGTAACCCACAAGGCTATTACAGCACAATAAGAGCAGTAGGTTACCGCAGCGCATTATAACTATTATAAGGAAAGCACGGTCGTCTCTCGAGCACAACCGCCGGCCGCAAGTGGCGAACACGATGCTTTCGTGTTCGGGAAATGTGGCATTATGTCGCTTTTCTAACACAACTGGGATACTTACCTTGTGGTCACCAATTATGCAATTAGGCGTTTTAGTTTTACCCATTACTTTGTCGATATCTGGCCAACCATCGTTAGTGTAATAGGAACGATTCGATGGAATATGATGACATTGATGACTGCCATGAGTCGTTGCCACAAAAAAATACAAGCGAACAAGAAGCTCACAAACTTCTGAACAAGGCGTTGGTTAGGCGTTGCAGCGTGTTCTATTTATTAGCACTTTTGCCTGTTATCTATCATATATTTGATTAGCTACTTATTTACACTATAGTACCTAAATGTATTTAATAAAATGGAAGGAAATATAAAAACAATACTCACTTGCAGACATCTTGAATAATCCTTAGGGAACTTCTAATTGAATCAATTTATTCTTAAATCAACATTAGCTTTCCCTCTTTGTACTGCTTCGTCAATTCCTTAATCTTTGTACTAGTTTAAAAATTGATATTCAAATCCTCTTATCATTACAGTCTAAATTGCTTCGTGTTAAAAGTGTTATGGCGACTAGATTCGTTATATTAAAATTAAGTACAATAAATTAGTGCGAGGATCATGTAATCTGGAGGGATTCATGAATATGCGCGGGCTGGTTTTGGTCGGTAGGTTGGTGGTCACATCTTGAGCGTGCGCTGGCAGGGCCGGCCTCGCTGCTCCTGCTGCCCGGACGATCCTGGAACGACAAAAAATATGAAGATTAATTTTTGACGACGGTTAGCCTGGGCCTAGTTATTGACCCTAGGGGTAATCACTTAACGTTTCCAACGCGCGTTAGGACAGTTCAACTGTCATTTTCCCATATAAAAAGTGACATTTAGATCTGACGCGGTTACAATGCGTTACGATATCGACCTGCCTGCCTACGAAGGGGCTAAACCTGCTAGTCCACATATAACTCAATTCTCTCCGTTAGAACATCATCATCATCTATTTAAGAGCTAGGCTCTTGTCGGTGGAGTAACCGCCACTGATTTTTGTCCTCTGCTAGCCTCTTCACGTCTTCATATGACTCGACAGCCACTTTCTCTTTTATTTGGCTGGTGTAACTATGTCTGGGTCTTCCTCTTCCTCTCCTTCCTTCGGTCTTGCCCTCCAAAATGTTTAAAAAGAAGCTGTCGTGCCGTATTAGATGTCCGATCATTTTGCCTCTTCTATTTTTTATTGTTTTTAGCAAGCATCGGCTCTCTCCTACCATCGTCAAGACCTCTTCCTTTGTCTTTCTTTCTGTCCAGCTTATTCTTTCCATCCACCGCCAGCACCACATTTCGAAGGCTTCGAGCCTTTCTCTGTCCTTTTGCGTAAGAACATAATAAACTATTTTTCTATCAACATAATTATCAACAAAGCTTATTGCATGCTGTACATTTTATAAAAAAAGAATAAATGAAATTTTACTGACAATTTTAATTAAGCGTGAAAACTGGTGAACCCCTAATCTACAACGGCTGTTTGTCAAACCATTCATTGTATTTAAATAGCCATTTGCTCATACAAATTACTGCGTGGATAGTTAGTATTACAAAACATAACATAGTTTCCTCAAAAATATTGAGAGTGTCATATGGCTTTCACCGAAAAACCGATTGTTTCCATGGCGGTGTGACGACGCAACGCCCAGGGCGGCGCGCGGCGAATGGAAAGCGACGGGTGTTTTCCTTCACAGTTTCACACCGATCTGCAGATTTACATGAACCAGCAGATTAAGTAATGACGCGAACTGGGAGAAACTCATTTTCTTTTTTAAGCTACGCACGATCTTTAAAATGTTTTGGACTCAATTATAAGCAATGAAATGAATGATCTATAATAAAAGAAATAAATAATGTAAGTAAAAGTGAGGTCTTCGAAAGAAGTTAGCAGCGATTGTACAAATATATGCTTTTACACTCATGAAATATATATGTAAAGTTTACAAGATCGACTTCCACCACACATCCAGCCATCTGATCCAGAACTGTATTTTTGAAGTGAAAACTTCTTTAGCGGCGCTGAGCACTTTTTGGGATGGGCAAAAATTGTTAAACTTGCGACAGATTTTGTGTGAGAGATTCGGGACGAGGCTTGGGGGCGGGGGGGGGGGGGGAAACGGGGGTTGGACTAGGGGCACATAGTTCTAATTTTTACTTTAAAAGTCGTAATACATTTTCCGTATATAATGAAATTCCATTTTGTTTTATCAAACTTTTATATTTTGCTGTTAGCCGATTCGACTTCATTCAAAACTGAACACTATTCGTAAGAATATAAAGCCGTTAAACACTTTTTGCAATTGCATATAAATTTGTAATTTTGTCCACGCGTCCTTTACAGTTTTGCTATACTTAGAGCAAATTCGAATATTTCGAATTTGCACGTTATTCCTGAAGAGAACGCTTTGAAAAATATTTGGCAATTGTTTAAATATTTGTTTCATCGTCTCCTTCATCAATTTTGCTGAGTTAAGTATCTAAATTCGTATAGTTCGGATGTGGACGTTATTCCTAAAGAGATAAAGCTTTGAAAAATATTTGGCAATGGCAAAAACAGATTGGTACTTATTTTATTTCATCGTCTCCTTCATCAATTTTGCTGAGTTAAGTTGAACTATAGCGTACTACTAATAAGGTTGTTATTAGATATATTGGCACGCCCCGCGGAGGGAGGGGGGGGGAAGGGATTTTTATTTGCGAAATTAAAATTATTCAAGTTTTCACTTCTACCGGCACTCCCGGAGTGCAACCCGGTCTTTTTTTTAGACTTCCGTTAATGGGCTATTTTTCATTAATAAACAAAATAATATTGATAACGAGTCCATTGCCTAGTTGTTGTTATAGAAATATCATTATATCACAGATTCCCACTTTGTAATTGACTGGCTGTGATAGGGTGTTCCCAAGACCACGAACATAGACTAAAAAATGTAAAGTGTATCAATGATCGGATATGGCATATTGCAAAACCAGATCCGTCCGCAACATTCCTCGGAACCATTAACACGAACTGGCCATTCCCAGAACTTGAGATCGATTGATTCAGCACCCATTATCGTACCATGACCACAGCCATGACTGATGGGCCGCCATCAACTTTCACCCGCGGAAGCGTGGTCGCAGCCACTTACTGCCACTTTGTGTCTCTTTAATCATGGTTCTATGGTGACAAGCTCGTTGATATCGTCTATCGGTGACACACCGAAAATGCGCGGGCAATTAGATCGATGCGCTTCCGCTATGACTGTAAGTTATGTATACCTTTTGATTCAGTGGAGCAAACAGTGAGACGTAACATAAGATACTTAGGATTAGATTAGCAATTACATGACGTATATGAGTGATCAAACTCGCGATTGATACTGAGAGGGAGAACAATGCTCTAATCTTATCGATTTTTTATATCTTGGGTTTTTGCAGATTTAAATTAATCGACGACATTTTCACAGCATGCTACTAATAAGTAATCGTAGTTCACGGTAGACTAGTCGGATAAAATTATATTTACAGGGAAATATTTTAAATAACACATGCCACGCTCCCTACTTCTATAAATAAACCTATAAAAATTGTGCAGTTGTAAATTAGCAGCAGATGTGGACTCTGCCACCCTGCTAATACAAAAATGTATGACATACATATGTATGGATAAGAAAACACGTGATGCCAAGGACAACAAAGTCGTTCTCGGGGCAGGTGCGTCTTCACACACACTAAAACCTGTTCCTAATCTTGCCGGGCTGGCTCCTGCTAGTCCTGCTCCCCGTTAACTTAGTTTAACAGTCTTCCGGCACTCGACAGTTCCTTGCTTTTTAGAGCCCCGTAACGTAGCACGTACACAAGTAAGTATTATTAAATACAAACCCAGGACAACTTTCCGATTCGTCTTAGTGATGCCGTTTTATTAGAAGTGGCCAGAGTTATCAAGCAGAATAATGAGTTCGTATAAGTACGTACTAAGTATAGGGAAAGGGGGACCCATCCATTTTGACATACTAAAATTACTAACTACTTACTTACAAATTCAGTTTTCTAACCGGCTTTATAATTTTAATGTTTAATTTTATTAATTTAATTCGACTTCACATTTAAGGCCAGTATTCATTTTATTTCATATTAAATACGTATTGTAATTATCGATACACGGAACCCTGTGTTCACAAGTCTTACTCGGCCACTGGGAGAGTTTTAATCTCTTTTATTTGTGTTAAGTGATCTTTCCGAGAATAAAGTGAACAAAACTAGAAATAGACGGGTGTAGTTTTACGATCATTTGACTCTCTCTTTGACATTTGATAGATGAGGAACTAATCTCGTTAATGGTTTTACTCATTTTACAAAAATAGGAAGCATTGATTTTTACAAGCAACAACATGTGTAAGAACAGAAATTATAAGACAAGCATTCCAAATATGAATGATGTTTAAACTGCGGCACAAATACATCGGAGTCATCGATCAGGATGGACATGATGCGGCGGTCAAACAATTTGACAAATAGGTAATTAGTGCAAAATGAGAAGTAGTAGTAGTTACTTTCGGCCTTTCGTGAATTTTTATAAATAAAAGCGGTACCCTACCCAAGTATCTTACGAGGACTATTTTTCGCACCGTTGATAGTTTTTGACTTTCGTAGCTGCATTTTTTCTGTTTATAGTTGAATTGAATAAGCAACGAAATTTCATCGGATAATGTAGGCAGTAGGTACTTACCTATTTACATATACCTTTGTGAAGCGGCTCGAATATTTTGATCTATAAATATAGCGCGGAATTAATATGGTTCAATACCTAATATCTCAGCATGAGCCTAGTGGGAGGTCTCACTGTGGTTCTAACCATAAACCTTCCGAAAATGTCAATGCATGCAACTGCAACAGAGCAACTACGGTTACGTCATTCCGTTGGACAATGTACCGTCGATAAATTTTCGCATAAATGCGTAACGACAGATTGTGGTGTTGGCTCCGCGTTATGGATTTAACTGCTTCCTGCGCCGGCGCAGCCGGGGGCTGTTCGGAATTCTAAAATACCTAATGGTCGATAATAGATTGGTAATATATTTGTTGCGTGACAACAGGGCTGTATTTAGACTTGTTATTGATGCCGATACTTTTATCAATGCGCGTTAATAGCAAGCATGATATAGCGAATCCATCTCTGGATCAACTTGTACTGACAGTACAACTGTCTGAAGTAACCATGGTGGGTTCAAAATATATCTTAAACAAAACAAACATTTATAGGCGATATCTGACAAAAATGCATTATAAAAAAAATGAATTAAAATCAAACCACAGGCTTGTAGACACGTGAAATTTCACACACTAAAATTATTATGGGTATGAACGTAATATTCGAAAGCTATTAAATGCTCTCGCAAACACGATACTGGAGCAAGTCGTATCTTTTAACTTTTCAAGAATTCCTGCATTTTTTCTGAATGGAAACTATGAAAAGTTGCTCACGGTTACTTCCGCTGTGATCGTTGTGGTTAGCTATATATTCCTGAAATACTTATGCTGAAAAAAAGACAATACCTGTACCTTTTGATAGGAAGCACCTACACACCTATTTATACCTACATTCTTTAAAAATAAAGGTTGCCTGGTTCTAGCATCCGTAAGGTAACAAGCCAATTCGACATGAAACAAATCAATACGACCTCCATTTAACAAAACTTCTGTAACATACCTAACTACCGTCCAAACATTGACTTTCTAGCCGTTAACCCATAATGCAGGGTGGCTCGGAACCCTAGCTACAACAATTTAATCTGTCGACTAACGGTAAACGTATTGGAGTTAAAATTTATGGCCCCTAGATAATGGCCGCCTGCCTGTGTGTCGTGCGAGGCATTATAACCTACAACTGGCTCTGTGCTGCATAACACTGGCCAATATTATGCACAATTGAATTACAATTTTCAAAGCGTTTATGGAACTAGTAGGATTGTGTTGCATGATGTGGAATTTCGGCCATACATAATACCTACTTGGAATGTAACTTAAGAACTATAAACAATAAACCATGATATTAAGACCTGCGATTAAGATATTTACAAATATAATAAGTGTACTGTCTAATAATTGAAGCTGTGTAAACATGGTACCGTGGTTACTTTAGGAAAAAATGGGGCTACTTTGATCATTTAGAATGTATTATAAAAGCAGAACGAAATATTTGAAATTAAGAATATTTAATCGAGTAAACAGCAACTGATAGATAGCTAACATATTCTCTGCCGCAGTTCACCCACAAGTAAAAACAATGATTTCAGAGTAAAACCTATTTAATTTGATCAAAGTCGCCCCCCGAATCAAATCAAATTCCATCGGTACTCTATTCAGCTTTTCTATAATCAAATTGACGCACCCCGCAGAGGGTTGCGTACCGGTCGCTAAACAACTTTTGATATATTATTGATCGATATAACGGTTAAGGGATAGTCGCTTTAGTTTAGAAAAACTAGTGCCAACGCCAAAACATGGCAGTAGGAACCAAAGCGGCTCATTTAAAGACATAGAGGCCTCCCCCAAAGAGTGCCACAATGACCGGTCCTGCGCCACCCGCATCCAGCGGACTCCCGCGACCTCTAACAAGTCATCAGTCCACCTTGTGGAGGGTCTACCCACGCTGCGTCTTCCAGTATAATGCACTTTGGGTATGCCAACATTTGGTATATTCGGATACGATACGGTCTAACTATCATCAGATATAATGAACTTGTAATATAACAACTATTACAGGTCGACACATGTAAAAAGAACCCTGGCGGCCATACATTTTATATGGCCGCCAGGGCTCTTTTTACGTGTGTCGACCTGTACTCTGACAGTAATATGGTATTTATAATGTATATGTATATATGATATAACTATGTGCGATATAACGTTCAGTGGGTATAATTAAGTAATGGTATAATCTAGAATACGTACTTCATCATCATATCAGCCGAAAGACGTCCACTGCTGGACATAGGCCTCCCCCAAAGAGTGCCACAATGGCTGGTCCTGTGCCACCCGCATCCAGCGAAATACGCAGCATACGTAGATACTTATATTATAATAATGTTTATTTAGCAATTAAAATAGGTTATATTGGGTTAGAACTGTGACTCCACCTGTTCTACTCTAAGGCAGTAGGTCGGTGTAGGTTAGGTACACTAGATACGACGACGAGTGAAGGGAGGAGTGTTAGGTGAACTGCGACCCTACAGCGCGCGAGCCGAGCGTGCCGCGGCAGCGGCCGGCGAAGCGAAACCGTTTTTTTAATAATTCCAGACTTTTATTATTTTTATATCTTACAACACTTTATACCACTAACACTTATAACATATTATATTCATTATATTAGGTAAACGTTACATCTAATATCTTTTATAATAAAATTATCTATTTTGTTGTTAATATATCTAGTGAAAATATGTCTAAAGTTGTTATACCGATCATTACACACCCCCCGCAGAATGCAATTATTGTTTTGTAGTATATTTCCATAAACAAGTATTTGATTATTATGATAAAGTCCGTGTGTAAAGAAAGTCTTAATATAACAGCAAATGAAGTCATTAATGGAATAGACGATTTATATTCCTCAAACAATGAACAGCCCACGAACAATACAGCACGTAAGTAGATAATAGCTAATATTGCTTATTCAGTTAATGACTTATTTCGTTTCAAGGTCGTAGAAAGTAATAAACCCTATCAATCTATGTTCCGTTACCGTGCGAAATCCGGACAATGCAAAAAACAACTTTCCTTTAGAGAATACCCGATGATTACTTACCAAATTAAATTTTAATTTGAAAATAATGATTAAAACAAAAGAGCAAGTGCGGATGTTTCGCGAATCACAAAACAAATGAGAGGTGATAGATTAGACCAGGAACAGGCGAATCATTGTTTGCGAAAGGTAAGACACATCAATCATATTTGCCGACTGACTAATGAATGTAATGATACATACGGCTGTTTTGGCCGCAAATGGATTGTCCAAACATTAGAAAATTTTGCGAGGAGAAAGATAGAAATGTTGATATTCAGTTTGAGTGATGAATTAGGTAATATCCCAAGATATGCCTCATTAAATGTAATCGCTCCATCAACTCTCCTTTTCACTTAAATTCTTCGTCTGTGATTTGGCGGCGTGATAGTGTCATCTACGCCCTTTGTCTGTCTGGCTTCCATCAAACATATAATGTTTTTCTGCCACGGCGACTGTAAGTTCCGCAGCACTGATAACAATACGCCTTTCTCGCGATGAGCAGACAATGGGGAGCGGTGGTATAAAGGTTTTTTCTGTCATGTGTCAGGTGCCTATGGAACAAGGGATGAGAGCTTGGCTAATATTGATATATCGTGCAAAATAAGTAAACTCGATGTTTGCGTGTGTACATTTGGAGGTGATACGTAGTTATACAATTGAAAAGGCAACTGGGAAACATATATTGGACATTTAAATTTTACTTCTTTTATTATATTTTTTTAGAATGATTATACTTATCTAAGCAGAAATGAATGAAATTATATAAATTAAATTAATATAATTAAACAACTCTAATACTTTCACATGTAATAATTTTTATTATTATCAATAAATGAGTATGAGTATGAATATATTGATAAATTCCACTAGAACTGTAACTTTTTGAGTTTAAATAATTATTTTAAAATGACTGACCCTTATGATTTTGGCAAATATTAAAAGAGATAAAACAGAATCATTATTCAAGATACGATTTACTGAGGTACGAGTAGGTACGGTATGAACATTACTCGCAGCAAATATTCGGAAACTTTGAGGAATCGGTCGCATTTCCTGCTTTCATCCATGACAGATCGTATAGCAAGTAAGTAGGTATTTAAGTAATCATTGCAGAGTACTTTCATAACTCATCGTCATCGCACTTCAGAGAATGTACGCCGAAAGTACTAATATTATAAATAAATGCAAAAGTTTCGATGCTTGGATGTATAGAAAGATGTTTGTTACTCAATAAAGCTTAAACGGCTAAACCGATTGAGCCTCAGTGAAGTTTCGGTTTTGTGCACAAAGATGACAAAGATGGTATTATCATAATTCATAATCATCAGCCTATACGCGCCCTGCTGCTGGGCGCAAGCGTCATAGACGAGAGGGAATGGGCAATGGAATACTATAATATGATATCTACTATCTACAGCGTGTTTAAAATGGGCCGCTTGCGCCTGTCTCCTGCGCCCATCAGGATTACAGATCTGATAGCATTAATTGTGGCGTTACTTTCATCGGCCACCAGTCGATAAATGTTAATGAGCTATTTGTTGTCTTCGGACATTTGGCAATGTGAGAACAATACTGTATATATAAAGTATGTAGAGAAAGGTATGGAATAAGATTGATCAACTACGAGGCAAAACTCGATCATTTTCTTATTTAATTATCTACTTACCTGTAGAACATTTTTAACATGTTATTCTACGTGCCGCTGATTGTACCTACCGTTTTTCTTCATATCCTTATTAATTAAATGAACCATTAATTTAATTAATACATAAAATAACACCCACTCGGCCATTGTAGTGTTCTGAAGCCACATTTCATAAATGATGATTGGTGTTTGATGCGGTGTGACGTCTCATTTAAGCAGTCTCTCTAATATCCTGGTAAGCGGGTTACTATGGTAGAAAAACTTTTGAATAAATGTAATTCCTAACGAAATTATGTTCATTATTTAGTTTATTGTTAAAACACATAAATATATATAAATTACATAAGGTACATTAAAACTCGATTTAAAACTAAAACTAACTTAAAAATAATAATTAATAAAGAAATTATTCTATTTGGGAAACAAAACCCGCTTGAGATAAGACTGATGTCCTTATTCGTTAACGTTCATAATACCTACTTATTTAGTTAAATGCCATTGCAATTAGTTTGTCTTTATCTGTCACTTTAGGCCCGGCTACACGTAGGGACTTGCATGCGCAAACGGTTGTGCCAATGAGCGTTTTGTGCAAGCCATTTGTGTGCTACATACCGTTTTGCTGTCTTAACGCACATGCAATTTGTGCAAATCTAGTTTGTGCCAAAGAGCGTTTTTTGCAAGCCATTGGTGCGGTATACCGTTCTTATTTGTGCAAAACTAGTTTGTGCCAATAAGTGTTTTGTGCAAGGTAATTTGCGCAAGCAACACACACAAACTTGTGTTTGTTTTTAAATTGACATTTAAATGCCCGGGCGAATCCCTAAAAAGGTCCTAGCATTGTTTCTCAAAACGCTCGCTGAGCCACCTGATGAAAGTGAAATTGTTATATTAAGACACGTGTATCGCGAACAGAACACGCAGGTAACTAAATTGACAATATTTCAAAACATGTAATGACGCCTAAATCGAAAAGCATTTCGGTAATTATGTTATCTGAACGTACTAAAGTAGTTTTCTGTGTTTTTTTTCCTGCTCGCTTTTAAGAAAATCGCAAAAACGTATAAAAGTGGTTTTCACCGTGTGTGACGTCAGTATTATGGCTGCCATATGAAAGGTGTCCAAACTGCCATACAGAGTCGTGTAGTATTGACGTCATAATTTACTTACAACCTTCTGGAATTCCCTGCTTTTCAAATTGATAGTTTTGAATGAAAATTACAATTAAGGGAGAAATAAAAAAACACGTGTCGCTTAAAAAAACATTTTCTAGCGAACTAAATCATAAAATGGCCTACATGACACTTTCAAATCGTTAGTAGAGAAAACGTCTTTCAACGACGTTTATAGTTGTTTGAATGTAAATGAAGCATACAATATTTTTTTTTGATTATATAGAGTGTTACCATCATATTTGTTTTCCATTAAAGAAAATAAGAATCTCATCAAAACAGAAAATTACATGGCTTACAAACGGTATTAGAATATCCAGTAAAAACAAGCGAAAATTATATATGTCAAGCAGAAAATCAAAGTGTGAGAAACAGTTGTCAGCTTATAAATGTTACTGTACCATATTTAAAAAGGTAATTGATAAATAACAAAGGCTACAAAATAGCAAATCTATGTACAATGCTGTCAATAAAACAAAAATAGCATGGAAAATAATAAACAAGAATAAGTACATGACACCTAAAAGCATCTCAAAAGTAAAATGTAACGGAAAAATTGTCACAAAACCTACTGACATCGCTAATGCGTAAATGACATCGCTAATAATAATTCATACATAGATCAAGTACAAAAACATCAATTTACCAACAGTTCTCTTAAAGTTAATAGAATAAATAAAACATTACACTCTGTTTATAGTTCTGAAACACTGTTCATTCCTACTAGCGAAACCCCTCAGTCATATAATAAATTTATCGCTTAACGATGGTATTTTTCCTGAAAAGCTAAAGGTTTCACTCGTAAAGCCACTGTTCAAAAAAGGAGATCAACTACTTTGTGAAAACTATAGGCCTGTTGCTCTGCTTCCGGTCATCTCGAAAATATTTGAGAGAGTAATCCATAACATTATATATAGATTTATAGAAAATATCAGATCCTAACTGACGAACAATTTCGGTTTCGAAAAGGACGAACTACTAATTTAGCCATTTATGATTTAATGAAAACCGTAACAGAGTGCCTCAATAAAAGAATACCGGTCATGTCTGTGTTTATGGACATGTCAAAGGCATTTGACTTCGTCTGTCACAAAAAACTTCTACAGAAATTATTTGCCTATGGAATTAGAGGTCCAGCATACGCTCTTATCGAGTCGTATTTGACGAACAGACAACAATATACTGAAATCCCTTACATTAACGAACAAAGAGTAGAAAAAAAGGCAAGTTCTCAGTTACAGGTTATAAAATATGGGGTTCCCCAAGGAAGCATTCTTGGGCCCCTTTTATTTATATTATATATAAATGACCTACCTCAGTAAGTTGTAAATGAGCAGATGGTCCTATTTGCTGACGACTCCACTTTAGTAATTAAAGGTAAAAGTACTAGAGACTCTTATGAAAACTTAACTAATACAGCACTCAAACATGTAATTGAATGGATGAATGAGAATAATTTAATGATTAACTTAGACAAAACGAAATGCATACAATTTAATCTTCGAAAGACACCTTTAGATAACATAGTAAAATATAATGGAAAAATTGTAGAGAATGTAAACGAAATAAGATTTCTAGGTATACAAATAGATAGTAATGTCAGATGGAGACAACACATAAATAATCTGTGTAAAAAAAATTATCAATATGTATACGTTTTAAAAAGACTTAAAGAAACAGTCTCACAGCAGTCAGCTCTCATTGCATATCACGCATACGTATCCTCGAATCTCAGATATGGAATTATACATTGGGGCAATGCGGCTGCTTGTGATCTCATGCCTCTATTTAAAGCCCAGAAGAAAACTGTACGAGCACTGTGTAAAGTAAATCAACAGACAAGCTGTAGACCGTTATTTAAGAAACTATAGGCCTGTTAACACTATGCTCTATATACATATATGAATCATGTACTTTTGTAAAGCAGCACATTAACAGATTCACTGTAAAAATGAATACACATCCTCGCCTACAAATGTGCTGAAAATTCTTCCTCCATCAGGATCTAAAACTAGTTTTTACAAAAATGCCATATATACAATGGCTCCAAAAATGTTTAACAAATTACCAGATATACTGAAAGGGGGAAATTTGACATTATTTAAAGTAAAACTATGTAAATTATTAAAAGAGAAATGCTATTATAATTTAAATGAATTCTTTATGGACACCTTGACAATTTAATCTAACTGGTGTATTTAGTCTGAAATAAGTAGCATTTAAGATCGATAGGTATGTGAACATTATATTTGTCAATTTGGGGTAATATAAATGATGTATAAATAAATGATATATTGTTTGACATAGACGTGACATCACAAAACATTTTTTATTATATATATTTTTTTGACATAGACACCTAATACTATAAACTGTATTTTAATAAAATGTTATAATTGCATGCATTTGACATACTAAAGTAGCTAAATTGGTTTAGGGGTGTATTTCATCTCTAACTAAATCATTGTACGTCGTAAGATATATTACAGAGAACTATGTAATTTATTTGTAACATCTGTATAAACTACCTGTAATACACAATAAATGAATTATGAATTATGAAAATATGAAATGTTGTTAATTGTTACTGCTGTTAAAATCGCCTGTTGACACCACATAACTAATTAGAACAGGATACTAATTTAGTTGCGTCATGTAATGTTAAACTAAAAACTAAATTGGGCAAGTAAAGATTTCTTATAGTAGAGATTGTGATGTGTGTTTTGGGCACACACCCAAATCCTCCGCCGCTTAGGGCTTGATGGAGGTTTCCAGACTAACTCAGGGGCACTATGAGGGATCTAGGGGCGCTTGTAATGCAAACACGGGTTAAATATATAACAAATAAGGGTCTTACGCCCGTTTATTAACGATAAGCAAATACTAGAATCTAGCACTCTAAATCTACGGTACGGTTAACGCGGTCGCGGACCTATCCTTACGGACTACGGGATATTAGTGGGAGTGTTAGTTTAGGGAGCCTAAGGCTAACGAGGACGAGCCAAAACCGTCGCCTTGAAGGCTGTAGGAACCTGGAACCCCTGGCTGATGAGGACTTGCCAAAACCACCGCCGCGGGGATGATTCCAGGGTGACTAGTCTAAGGCAGACGAGGACGGGCCAAAACCGCCGCCTTGAAGACGCAGGGGGGAAGGGAGGGAGAAGTGCTTTCCGAAGCGGACTCCGGAGAACACTGATCGTTTTTTTTTTTTTTGTCACAAGATAAACAAAACAATTATCTTAAAAATTACTTGAAATAAAAAAAAAATATTTTTTTAAGCAATTCGCAAGTTTTCACTTCTGCCGGTGCAACCCGGTCATTTTTAGGGTTCCGTAGTCAACAAGGAGCCCTTATAGTTTCGCCATGTCCGTCCGTCTGTCTGTCTGTCCGTCTTCGGCTTAGCTCAGTAACCCTTACAACTAGAAAACTGCAATTCGGCGTGTGTATATAAACTAATCACGCCGACAAAACAGTAGTACAAAATCCTAAAAAAAAAATTTGACACCTCCCCTACATGTAAATTGGCGATGTATTTTTTTTTTCCTTAAATCTATAGTGTGGGGTATCGTTGGATTGCTTGTTCAAAATTACCTATTATGGATTTTCTAAAACAGTTCATCAACTCAATGATGCGTTTGCGAGATAATGGGATTTAAAGCCCTAATTTTTGTTCGAGTCATGTGTCGTCCCCAACCCCCCCCGCCGGCTAAATGGCTACTACTTGGGGAATTAAATGAATGAATTTAAAAGGAAAACTATCACAGTTAAGTAAACATAGCTAGTTAACGAGTAGTAGCCATAACTAGTTAACTGGTAAGAAATGCACTTAATTTCGGGTGCATATACATTGTCATTGGAATTTGAACCTTTTACCGTGGACGGTAGAGTTGCTTTTTCACGGCAAGTTATCTTCAATAGAAAGAACCTTGTACTTCACAGTCGCTAACAGAAGGTGGTCGCGTAACCGGCGAAACGACCCTATACATTGGTGTGTTATAAAAATAATCATATTTACGATTATTTCCGAGGGTAAGCTATAATAAAAACCCCAAAAGCCCCTTTTAAGTCCGCATTCTGTGACAGACGGGCAACTACGGAACGCTACCCTGCGCGTGGCCCGACACGCACTTGGCCGCTTTTTTTTCTTTGTATTCATATTCAGTTTGGCTAATTTTAAGTCAGCTTTTTTTGGCAAAAAGACTGTTGATTGTTGTTTTTGTTTCGGTGTTTCTGTTTTTCAGTGATCTCCTTTTTCCGAAACGCTGTTACAATTTTGTGTTGTAAATGTGCCATTGCGGAATATAAATACATTTATTGTAAAGAAGGCCGGGAAAATAGGTTTTTTTTATAAAGTATGCTAAACAGATTCGTCCGCCAATTTTGATATAGATTACATTGTATTATAAAATACATAACCCATACGTACACATACAACACACAAATAACCATCTTATTCATAAAACTTAACAAAGCCCTGCTAAGTAAAATGTGCTGCATTTTCCCTCTTTCAGAAACACAAAAGTAAAGTTTAGAAATACTTGAGCTAAAATAGGTTTGATGAACATTTATGAATAAAGGCCGTTACTCAAGATTACGCCAACCAACGTCAGTCCACGCGTGGGCAAATAGAAAAAGTTTTCTTTACATACAAATTCAGCTGCGTAAACCTAATATATCAGAGTCAACAATAGAAAGAAAACGGGCCATCGAAAAGGTTTTAGCCTCGGAGAGTAAAGTAAACATAATCCACTAACACACTGGCATGATAATATTATGCTACGCATATAATGCGTGCCACCTGTTCTACCTCTAATACGGACCGTATAAGTATAACTAGTCTAACGTCAGCTTACATAATGCGCTTCTCTGACGCTTCGCTGGAAGCGTATAAAATTAACAAGTTTATGCACCAATAAAAAATGCCATTTTCGTGAGCGAGTGTAGCGTCGCGTCACTACTATTTTAATTTGTTAGGCATCTTAACGTATATGCATCAATGTACTTACGTCATATAAAATAAAGTACGCTCGCACTTTTGCGAGAAAGATAGGATACGTGAGCCACCTGAGAGCGCACCAGAGAGTAGAAGAACAACACTCTACTAATAGTAATTGTTAATACCAAAGCCAGAATACGCAGTCGCTGTGGCCGAAATCGGTTAGGATATCATCATCATCGTCATAAAATAAAAAGCGAGTATCTAAATTGCAAATGATAACATAGACATGCCACACAGACAAGAAAAAAAACAAGCATATAAAAAAAACTGAATGAACTATCCTTTCCATGGACGTGTACCAATTACTATAAAAACAATTTTCCTACAGTACAGCATCACTAATCACAACGCGAGAATCACAAGATAACTTTAACAATAATTACTAGTCATAGTTAAAACGTAGTATGTGTTTTTTGAGTTTTGATATAAATAAGTCTCTTTCGAATCAGCCTACGGTCGGGACTGGATATCATTAAGTGGAGTAGTACTATTAAAGATGGACGTAATTGGCTGTGGAACTCGAAATATAAATAGTCCTTCGGGCCGGGACGGTGGTGTACCAAATAAAGGATGCGCGCGAGTCCGGCAGCCGACAATGGTGTAATTATGGCGGACAAAGCGAGGAGGATGCGCCGTGACTGTACAGGTGGATCGGAATTTGTACTAAACACAAAAAACTTGCCTAGGACGGAGTGCGCCACGAAGAGTTGTATTATAAGCACAAGCGGCATTTGAAAATTCGTAACAGGAAACAAAATACGAACATACACGGGACTAGTGTAAAATTAATTCTTAATGTTAAAGCTTTATATCGTAAATTAAAGCTTAAATCATATTGATTATACCTACCTGTATCGGTCGCGGGATGAAATTCCACTCGTGATAAATTTTTATTTTTTCACTTACTTTGCAGTTTTTGCATGAAGTTAGCTCGATAGAAAATGGAATCATATATTCCACAATTCGGCATGAGCTTGCGTCGCCTTAGTTTTAAGTGTATTCAGAGGGATCCCTTGTAGAGATAAGTTCGTAATATGCAATATAGTGTCATGCATACCTAAATAAATTATTTAATGTAATTATCACCCAACATTATAAGTCCATCCATCTAAGTAAGCCATATCCATGTTCTATAGAAATATTCAACATGAGATTATTAGTAATTATTACAATCTTCCGTGTTCCATTACCTATGTGTAAAGTGCAGTCGGTAATAAATCATCAACGAAAATAACTTTAATAACAAAACGGAACAACGTGAAGTCCCAGCAAAATCCGAGTGAAAATTTCATAATAGTACATTGTGATACAAGTGAGGTAGGTTGATAATTACATCAGAGGCAAAATTGTTCACGCGAACCGCAGGTGAGCGTGATAAGGAAGCCGAGGATGTAATTATCAAAGCTCACGCGTATCATACGACGTTTTTCAACACATTTTGCGAGTAAAAAACATTTTCATAAGATGAAAATGTTATAGGCCTGCCAAATTATTTACTTTACATTAAGCAAATCATTAAGATGACAACAGGTTTTTACTCACAATTGCACATCGCCAAGAATTTCCAGTGGCGTCCATTCTATTTATCACTTTTCTAGTCACCACGAGTCAACATTTTTGATAATAACCAAACACGCATAAACAAATTTTACAAATATTTGTGAAATAAATAACCTATAAGGGCGCCCAACAGTTTATTTTTTCGTGATGTTTGCGCAGTGTGGGCACAGAAATCTCTAAACAGCCAATACAAAATAAAATTATATTTTCGTTTTAAAATGTTCTGTATTTTAATTCATGTAAAATGTTATGAAAAGTGAATAGTTTTACTAAATTAAACGTTTCTATATCATATACAAAAAGAAATAGTCAATTAATTAACAAAAAGGATTTAATTTGTTTAGTCGAGTAAGAATCCATTTGCCGAAAATTAAAAAAATAGCTGTACATTCTGTACAACCCGGTTAATTTAAGAATGCACCGTGTTCATGCATATATCTTGCTGCAAGGTGCCAACGTGACTTAATCGGGATGCTTATAACCATAACACACAAGTGTTGTAATGTTATAAAACACGCGTTTTTAATATCCAGGATTATGAGCCTGAAAGCGACACAATAAGAGGTACGTTACGAGCAATTGTGTTGAAAAGATATAAAAACAATCGCTAGACTTTAATCAATTTACCACTTTCGTTACAACTACTTACAACCAATGTGGGAAATCAATTAAGATGCCCATCTAGATAAAGTGAGAGAAGTCACAAGCACCTTTCATTTGCTATTATTTATGTAATAAAATGAACATTACTTTCTTGGCATGATGATTATTGCCCGGTAATACAAAGTACAATGTTTTGTAACAGTTACAGAAAGCCGGCAACATTTCATTCAACATCTGCGGTAATCAATCAGCCGAGGTAATCAGACTAAAACTTGTAAGCTGTATATAAACTCAGATCGTTATCTCTTTCATTTTATAGACATTAATAATTGCTAACATTTACCATCAAAACAAAATGCTTTCAAGTAATTAGATTGAAAGTCTTTTTACAATTTAAAATTAGGAACATGCTTTATTTTTATTCAACTAGGCAAGTACCTATAACAGAATAACACTTGTAAAGCGAGACGAATCCTGACCGAAGGATGATCGACCAGAGACTAAAAAAAGCTCAGTTTTTTATCTTTTATATTGAGGAATGCAGCGATGTGATCCGCCCCGATTATTGTAGGACTCGGATTGTTAGATTGTTACTCCCATTTTGTATACTAAATATAGGTACTTTGACATGGATAATTCTTTCGTCCCTTTTCTTTCCGACAAACATTTCTAATGAAAATGATATATAGTTTAGTAATTTTACTTCCTAGTTTCATAGACATATTTGTATAGTATTAAATAAAGAAATGTTAGTCAAATAGATAAGACATTATCATAATGATCGATACTAAATAATGTCTTAATAGCACGAGTGTTGTAACGTAAGACATAGAAAAACTAACATAGTGAACACTGATGCAAAAACCAAGTTCGTTATATAACGTGTTATTGCAACGAGGCTCTTGATTTTAATTTTAATCCTTAATAATAAATAGATGCATCTACACAGTCCCAAGTTTTAGTTGTGTCAGACGCACGAAAGAAAGCGACAGGGTATGGCAGGGAATTTCTCTTTGACAAGTACAAACAGTCACTCATTACGATTATTAGTGTAGATAACATCATGTGCATGCCGGTGCACAACTCATGCCACAATTCAGTGTTTTACTTTTTAGCACTGCCGTCGAATACACACCGTATGCATTGAAGTTGTCATTATTATTCTTCTATTTCTTTGGTACAGTATTTAAAAGCAAGTTTGGCCTAGCCAGTCATATCAGAGCTTATAATAGAGCTAATCCATAATTTGTTAAGGTCGCCGTCATCGAAATGAGTGAGGAGGCCTATATATATTATTCGCATATGTTTAACGGACCACCAGATATAGTAAAATATAACGCCAAAAAAATACTTTTTACTACCAAAAATACTGAATGATCACCAACATTTGATATCCATTGTAATGTGAAATAGTAACCCAAATTATAACATCTTACTATCCTATTAAAGAAAATGCTATCCTAATAAATCATTACAAACCCAAAAATAGTAAATGATCACCAAAATTGTATCTCCTATTAATGTGAAATAATTACCCAAATTATACCATCTTGCTATCCTATTAAAGAAAATGCTATAATAAATAGTAAAATAATTTCCTAAATTCGACGGAGCCCCGCTTTTCTGGGACTCAGTCTCCCGCCGTCCGCCCGGGCTCCCGCCAGAAACTCGCTTCGTCGGCCCTTCATTTCACGTGCGCACTCGACCTACGCTCCGCTCGGGAGGTCGCCGGCTCGCTTCGCTCGCCACCTTCCCCCACTCGCTTCACTTGGGCCTCGTGCACCCCGTTCTGGCTCCGCGGGCTTTCATATACACTCTAGGGGTAGGACAGATAAGACCACGTGAAAGTAGGGTGCGCTGATTCGGGTTTTGGTAGCACTTGTAAATTTGGCATCATTATACTTTATTTGGTAATATTCATATATTTTACGGCAATCATAGTGGGTTATTCAGGTAGAAGTATTGTATTAATTTGGTCGCAAAGATTTGGCAATCATTAACTAAATTTGGTGATCATTTACTAAATTTGGTGTTCGAATACAATTTAATGTGCAGTCGTTACTAAAATAGCTGGTACTATTGTAATGGTAGAATTATTATTTGTGGTGTTCAGTATATTTTTTTGGTAAACGTGTACAATTAGCATCGAGAGGACTTAAAATGTTCAGAACGCTATTGTCAAGAGAGTAAGATCATGTGCACATTTTCATAATAACTTCTTGCTAGTAACTTGTTCCGACTTTTCACGCCAAGCGGGCAGCCCTGTTGGCCGTGCTAAATACCAAAGTAGCAGACACATGCCTCAATTTGACAAAGTCGATTTCGTTAGGATGTAATCTAATCTTTACTTCCGATAAACATATCAATGTACCAAGGAAACGGTCATCAAGATCATTTATTAAAAAGGTAATCAGAATATAAGATCAATAAGCACGTATTAAATGATTAAAGCTAAGATTTAGTGTGGTTGACGATGCCAGTAGAGATGCCAGTGTCAGTATCAGCAATATCTAGTTTGTAATATTGATAAATGCTGTTTTATAATATGGAAAGGTATTTCAGACATAGATATATGTAAGCAATAACATACTTTTACGATTTGTTTCTCGTATCTATAACCACGAAATGTAGCAACATACTGGAGCGTGCATTATATGTGATCGACTGTTCGTGTATAAGTTACAGCATCAATTATACAAACACGCCCGCTTCGAAATTAACAATAAGACCGTTTGAAAAGGTCAACATATCGCGAACTCGTTACGATCAACAATTATCAATTTCAATCCAATATACTCTATATAACCATCTCAACTCTTACTTTCGAGCGCCAAGAGAATTTTAAATGAGAAACGGGTTATTACAGCATTTGACTAGTTAAAACTAAACTGACTACCGACCAGTATTCGATCTTGCTATTAGGATATTTTATTATTATATGTGCACTCTAGCAGGTGATGTCAATTTGGGCATCAGAAGCGGAGGTAAATAAGTATATAAGTCTGCTGGGAATTTGTGTATTGTTTGATTGTGACAGTCATACAGCCGAACAATATAAATGCCCGCTTGAGAACAGGAATAATCGAAGAAAGAAATTTAAAATAGGTACAATCTCACACACATACACGTGGCCCGATGTTTCTACCTATAAAGGCGGATTAATCTTTTGTCAAACTCACTTTGTATTTCAATGTCATTGCCAATGAATGCCAAGCCACAGCCGCTTACCGCTGCGCTCGCTCTGAAGAAACATATGTATGTATATTAAGTAGAAAGCTCGCATTTATCACCCAACATTCAATTGCCATAATTAAGCTACTAGTTGCCGCATAATAACAGTTTGAGGCAAATAATTAATGCGCACGTACGCTATTATTTTTAATAGTCGATTATGATGATGGATGCTTGAAGGGAATACAAGTTGTCGTGGAACCTTTGAAGTAGATTACATCACATAAAATGAGCCTACAACCCTTACTTCAAAATGCAACCTTGCTGTGTTGTGTCAAGATTCAAGATAGATTGCAATTGTATTCTAATGGAACCACTTTTGGGTGCGTCGCATCATTCATTGCAGTGAGCTGACATTAAACTTTGATAATGACACTCGAGCCTGTCCTGCATGTCTTATGGCATTATGACACGACTCTTTCTTATACATGAATCTATGATACTTGCACTACATGGATTTAGAATTAGTTAGTTTTCATGATTTAGTTTAATGTTAAATAAACAGGTATAACTTGAAAATTTAGTTAAATGAGAGAGCGCGCATCACTCGCCGCGCGCGCATCAATATCATCATCCCCCTCCTAGTATTGTTCCTGGTAGTATCCTAAACGAGCTCGGGTTGTCAGAGTCCGCTTTGGCACCTTATCCCAAGATTTGGCGTAGGCACTAGCTTTACGAAAGCGACTTCCAAGTTCCAATCGACAATCCAACTCAGAGGGAAAACTAGACCTTTTTGGGATCAGACCGTCTTCACGATGTTTTGCTTCAAGGAAATGATTAAAGTTAACATTAAATGATATTTCGTATATAGGTACAGATTTTTTGGAAAGAACCCGGTGGCCGATTCGAACCCAACACCTCCAGATTAAAAGTCGTGTGCCTTACAGCTCGTCTAATAGATGGCCCTATATGGTTGGAATATGGGGCATATCATATAAAGGTATGTTGTGCGAAATAAACAAAATATGAGATAATACAACCGGTGCACATTCTCGAAAAACCAAACTATACTTATACAATAGCAATCGAAACAATATGAATTGTAGGATTAACTGACCAAAAATCTTCTATCTGTGAGTTCCTTTAATTGGCTTTGTATTACTGACTGTTAAAAAAAAAAAGTTTATTTGTAAACATAGGTTGTAAGGCTGTTACATATCATTCTGAGTATCGCTATGTTTTGCCGTTCGGTTGTTTGTAATCATGTTTTTGTAGCTGTTTTGTAGGAGTACCCCTTAAGTATAAATAAATAAAAATATAACAGGGAATCGTTAACTGCTTAAAGAGATAGTCGCCAAAATCGAATGCGTATTTATTACCATTTTACACAAATCGATCTAGTCCCAAACTAAGCAAAGCTTGTACTATGGGTACTAGACGACGATAAACATACTTACATAGATAAATAAATACTTAACTACATAGAAAACATCCATGACTCAGGAAAAAATATTCGTGCTCATCTCACAAATACATGCCCTTACCGGGATTCGAACCCAGGACCTCTTGCTTCGTAGGCAGGGTCTCTACCGACTAGGCTAAAGCGGTCGTCAAGTTTACGCGCGCTATTAATATAACTTTCTCAGTCATTCAAGAGATTGCAATCTTCTTTACATCGACATGATACTAATACATCGCTTCCGGCTGGGTTCGATATTGATGGTATGCCGTATTTTATTGGTTTATATTAGTATCCTACCTATTATTCGGGTTATCCGTTATTGTCGAGGGTCGGTCGAGTCGTAGGCTCGTAGGTCGTAGGGCGATTATACAGCTTTTTGGCATGTTGTGACGTTATTACCACTAAATTCATGGATATTGAGTTAATGGAAGTTTGTTCTTCGTTCTCTAATTATTATTGTTCATCTTGTCTTGGTAGAAAAAAATCTTGAATCAATGGTAATAGGCGAGTTATGGTAACGGCGCCGGCGGGTACCCGACTTTCATGAAACACTGTAATAACTAAAAACTATTGCTATAAAATAATTGGCTACAGAAGTTAATTGAATTGAAATTAAATTATTTAAAGCTGAACATGGGTGAATTATATACAGGTACAGACATATACCCATGGTAGGCTGTAACAGGTGCGTCTTTCGAAGAGATATACCGCAAGTGCCTTAAAGCAAAGGCAAACCTGTCATGTCAATGTGATTTACTACACATTAAACGTGTTCTTTCCAATTGCAAATAATGTTTATAATTACACCAAGAAACTTAGTGCTACTTACTTACTTTTTGTAACGAACCTACGGCGCCTTAAGGGCCGGCGCTCACTGACGGCGTGGCATGGTATGGCACGGCAGGTTGTGCTACGGTATCCCGCGGCGTTCCGCGTCATGCCGTCGCATCCCGTGGCATGCCAGTGCGTCTTCTCCCTCCCTAGCCTGGTGCGCGGAGGTGCGGTATGAGAAAACAGCTGCCGACGTCATATTTAAAGCTTACCGGTGAGCAAAGTGTGGGCGATGTGACCCGCTCTTAATTATGATATGATGTAATTTTAATTTTGATGCAAAACTTAATCAAAAACTAATTATGAACCAAAAGGCAAACAGGGAACTGCATCTAGTCCGTGGTTTGCGAGAAATTGGTCATTATAATAAGGAAGCACTTGCCATTAAAAATGGATCGCTTTCTATATTTACAGGATACAGTGTTCCGAAACACACAATCACCTGGCATAATAAGCGACATGTCAAAAGTTTCCAATCAGCCGGATGTCAGTGAACTTCACATTTCACAAAATGGCGACCGGAAAGCATTCCCGGCGCTGTTGACATTGACATGACACTTTTAGTCGGATGACTATAGGTTTGAAGTGTACAGAAAACGAAAGTGAAAATAGACGATAGCATTCATTGATAAGGGCTATATAGGCAAATGACGGACAATAAAATATACATTCATTTGAATGTGTTATAACCTAAATAAACGATTTTGAATGTTAAACTTCAGATATAAAGTTAAATTTAGAATACAGACTTTTGTCGGTGAAAAGAAGAAACTTTCCTCGTAACTATTAACCTGATCAAGAAGAGCTTTGTAACTTTGTTGTACCTAAAGTTATTGATTATAAATTATAGTAAACCACCACATTGAAATCAAAAGACACATAAACAAAAACCTTAAAAATAAAAAACAATGTCATAATTGTCATAAAAAAGTAAAACAATAAACTTGTTAACTTTCGTAAATGACTGAGCGTGGCACGCGAAGCAAGGCTGGCAAACATAGGGTTATTGTGACTACTCTTTGACAATCCAAATTACGGCACGCGATGCCACGTGTTACGAGTAGGTATGAAATTTGGATATGAAAAAAGGATGTCTACAGAAATACAAAGCTGACTGTCTCTTGTTTTATACCGACTACAAAAAAAGGAGGAGGTTCTCAATTCGGTTGTATATATATTTTTTAATGTTTGTTACCCCAGAACTCCCGTCATTGATGAGCCGAACCGAATTTTTTTTTTGTTTGTATGTATATGCTTCCAGGTGGGTCTCATTTTTTTCAAAATTCAGTAGATGATGGGATCCATGACGAATTGAGGGAACTCCTCAATTTTATTAGGCGCGCGTGTAGTAATTTTGGTATTTTCTGTTATAACTCGTGTATTTACATCCGGAAATCATAAATTTGGTGGCGAGGAATTGATGATGAAGACCACAGACGACTTCTCGAATTCTTCAATTATGTACTTAAAAGTGCAAAAGTACGTCACAGGTTCTTATAAGAGTTATAAGCTTCCGTTGAAATTGGAACTAATGAAGTGCCATTGGTGATAATCTTGGGGAATCGACGGAAGTCCTCAAATATTATCGGCCCACATACAGCGATTCGGTTTTTTTCTATAGTATAATCAACGCATTTGCTCTCGGAAATCAGTTCATGTGGTAAATTGTAAAAAAATGTGGAAATATTCTAGTGGCTTGGCGTATTAAATTGAAGTCGGTTGAAACTTTGTTTTTAATAGTACATTACGTAAGTGCGGTGAATTAGAGAATGCCCTAGATCGCAGGTGTTTGTGGCCCGAACCGAAAGTGAGGGCCATAAATATGCGCTCTGTGGCGCTACCACGAACTTCGAAAGTCGAAGTTCGGGTATTTCCATCTCTATCGCACTCCCTTACTCGAGTGACAGGGATGCATGTATTACGAAGTTCGTGGTAGCCGCTGGGGCTTTACGAATTACCGCCCGTGTTGAGTACAAAATTTTACGTCTTCACCTGGCCACAATGCGAGTTTTCCCGTACGCGCAGCGTGCAGTAAAACTCGCATTATGGCCAAGTGTGACGTAATAGTACATTGTGATACAAGTGAGGTATGTTGATAATTACATCAGAGGCGAAATTGTTCACGCGAACCGCAGGTGAGCGTTATAAGGAAGCCGAGGATGTAATTATCAAAGCTCACGCGTATCATACGACGTTTTTCAACACATTTTGCGAGGAAAATATCATTTTCATAAGATGAAAATGTTTTAGGCCTGCCAAATTATTTTCTTTACATTGAGTAAATCATTAAAATGACTACAGGTTTTTACTCACAATTGCACATCGCCAAGAATTTACAGTGGCGTCCATTCTATTTATCACTTTTCTAGTCACTACGAGTCAACATTGTTGATAATAAACCAAACACGCATAAAGAAATCACAAATA
This sequence comes from Epinotia demarniana, assembly GCA_945867215.1. Classification (NCBI taxonomy): domain Eukaryota; kingdom Metazoa; phylum Arthropoda; class Insecta; order Lepidoptera; family Tortricidae; genus Epinotia; species Epinotia demarniana. The sequence continues at coordinate 31,894,813 of OX244260.1, forward strand.
TTTGTGAAATAACCTATAATGGCGGCAATAGTTTTTTTTCGTGAAGTTTGCGCAGTGCGGGCACAGAAATCTCTAAACAGCCAATACAAAATAAAATAATATTTTGGTTTTATAATGTTATCTGTATTAATTCATGTAAAATGTTACTAAAAGTGAATAGTTTTACTGAATTAAACGTTTCTATATCATATGCAAAAAGAAATAGCCAATTAATTAACAAAAAGGATTTAATTTGTTTAGTCGAGTAAGAGAAATTAAAAAAAAAACCATACAGTCTGTACAACCCGGTTAATTTAAGAATGCACCATGTTCATGCATATATCATGCTGCAAGGTGCCAACGTGACTTCAACGGGTTATAACCATAACACACAAGTGTTGTAATGTTATGAAACACGCGTGTTTAATATCCAGGATTATGAGCCTAAAAGCGACACAATAAGAGGTACGTTACGAGCAATTGTGTTGAAAATTAAATTATAGTTTAGAAGGACTAGGTACTTATTATTACTAACTTTAACAAAACAAAACATTTGCATGACTTTTTTTATACCCGCCTATTGGGGTAGATACGAGTAAATACTGGGTAGATTGGGTAGTTTCGGGAATTTTTCCGGTATTTACCCGCCGGCGCCCATCTCTAATCGTCACGTCAAAGACAGTGAACACGCGACGGATGACGGATAAGTACACTTGTCGAATCGCAAATGAGTTCACTCGAGGATCAAGGCAACGGGTTTGAAATCGATTTTCCATGCTAATGGCCGGCCAAGACGACGCGACAGCAAAACTACAGCTTTCAATGTTAATGTAGACGATACCTTGTACCTTGCCTTATCTGTAGGGTAGGGTAAGCATTTAACATTTATAATTGCTTATACTAAAAAAATACTGTAATATTGCGGAATTTAAATTAACTTGGGCTTATTAAATTTTAGTGACACTAAATTTACACATTATTAATCTAAAATTCATGAATTTAATTTCTCTTAGTTATCTACTTTTCTACAATATGTTAAGTAAAGAAATAAATATAATATAATGATTTAAAAAAAATATACGATACGCTTTTGACGTCTTCATTGTGCCGTCTTGTATCTCGTCCTCGAAGCTGGCTGGCTGGCTGGTAGTTGCAGTGTGCTCCTTCGGGACGGCTGCTGCGTTGGTTACTGATGCGGGCCGGGAAAACCCTGGACTCCCTCGAACATGGGCCGGGATAACCCTGGACACCTCTTGTATTTTCTTTCTGTTGCGCGGCGTGGCTCGTGGATTAACTGGACCGTTGCTGCTGCTGTGTGCTACGAAGAGTTGGTCGATGTGCTGCGTTGATTTGTTGGCTAGCCTTGGCTACGGCTAGGGTAGGGTCTCGTCGAGCAGCAAGTTGTGTGGAACGCGGCGCGGTTTTATTTTATCGTCGCAAGGCAGGTCGCGGCGAAGCGACCTGCCCTGGCAGGAACACTAATGAAAATGTCCTGCCAGGCCTGGCAAGGTCGCCATGAGATGTGGTTCGTAGGAGTAAATAATACGACGAGTCTCGGATAAAGAATGAACACTTTATTGGGAATTACATGGGTTTATATAGGCCTGATTTAATGCATCAAGAATTACTGTTAATTGGATTTAGACATAGTATCAGGTTTCGAGGTCCTATGAAATAGGATCTAACAATAGGATAGTTATTCATTAGGAAAAGCTAGTGCACGTGCGTGAAACACCTGCATGACACAAGGTTATTAATACAATGTTGCGCACTACACCTCAAACATAAACACGCGCGCTCAAACAATAACTGCGGATATTCATTGTACCAAGTAAACGGTAGTTAATGCCATCACAAAACTGACGATCAATGTCAGACACATACAGTAAGTCACATAATATAACAAAAGTGACAGCTTTGATGTAATTTAAATACAACATAACGTAAGGTAGCAGTGGGACTAAGGCCTAGTTCAGATGAGAAGCGCTCAACGCGCGTTTTGATAACGCGCGTTTACCACTACATACATTTTGTTATGGCCATACACATGATATCGCACGTTTTACGCGCGTTATCATGTGTACGGCCAGAACAAAATGTATGTAGTGGTAAACGCGCGTTATCAAAACGCGCGTTGAGCGCTTCTCATCTGAACTAGGCCTAAGGCTGCTTTATTGTTATCACTAGAGTAGGAATGTTTGGTGGCATTGACGTGAACAGAGGGCAGTGGAGTCGTTGTTATAATAAAAATACTTTTTTGATTGAATGAATGAACGAATGAATTATTCATAAAAATTAAATAAATAACATAACATTAAAAAAAACCGAAACACCGGGTGAGTTACCCTATTCCAAGGAATATTGCTCGCAATTTGAAACATTAGACCGTGGGCCCACTCCCAATACACCTACGTCACACGACAACATGATAAAATGTATGTCAGCAGGTCGAGACAGTTGTGCTGAGCAAGGGAAAAATAATAATAAAAAAAAATGGCCAAAGGTTTGAAAATCCTTCACTTCCGGTAAAAAATTGTATGGGTCTAGGTATATATTTACGTCAGGTGACAACAGTACGAGACGAGACATGTGGCATCATTTAGCCCTTTAATCGTAGAGAGATAAAACTTAAGTCTGCGGAGTTCGCCGCCGACCGCTGCCGAGAGCACACGTCTACCCCCTCCGCTGCTGCGAGCGCACGCCGGTGCGCACTAGCGTGCCGCGTGCGCTCCGCGATTATAATCATCGATTAATTAATTAGCGTTGAGCGTCCGATACGCTCCGCTAAAATTCAAATAATTTGCCGCAGTGAGCGCACATGCGCGCCGCGTGCGCACTGCGAATTAAACTCAGACAAACGCGTTGAGCGTCCGTAAACGCTCCGCCCTATCAAGCCGTCAGACTCCTCCGTTAAGAGTTATACCCAGATTGAAGATTATGAAGTCCCGCACCACGAGAGGAAGCCGGAGCCTCCACCCGGATCAGTATAAGGACACCAGGGGGTTTACTGTCGACCTCCGTGGTTGCAAGCACCTCCTACCTGGACACGTCACTCACAGCTAAGCTGCTTCACCAGAGAAGATACGAGCCTCCGGCTTGGTGCCGGCGCCCTGGGGGGGGCCACCCGGTACCCATACCAGGAGGGTGAACATCGACTCCAGTGACAGCAGCTCCCCGGACAAGACTAAAAAACTACATGAAGTACTGCCCTATGAGAGGAAGCCGGAGCCCCAACCCGGTACAGTTCAAGATGACAGCCAGGGGGTTTTCTGACGACTTCAGTGAGTGCAAGCGCCTCATACTCGTACACGGACACGACACCCACAGTTATTCTGCGGCACCAGAGAAGATTCGAGCCTCCTGCCTGGTGCCGGCGCCCTGGGGGGGGTTCACCCGGTGCCCATACCAGGAGGTTTAACATCGACTCCAGTGATGACAGCAGCTCCCCGGACAAGACGAAACTACATGTAGTACTGCCCTACGAGAGGAAGTCGGAGCCCCCAACCCGGTACAGTTCAAGATGACAGCCAGGGGGTTTTCTGACGACTTCCGTGGATGCAAGTGCCTCATGCCCAGATTTGGCAACCATACCATCACGTATCAAACAGTGAACTCTCCTATAACGTACTCCGCAGGAGGAAAGACCTGTTTTCCCTTAAGGAGGCAGGCAAAGTGTATTAAAGTGTTCCACGGGGCGTCCCTCTGAGCGACGCCCCGGCGTCCATGGGAAGTCAATGGAGGGATTTCTCCAGAACTTCCAAAAACCCACAATAAAAAAAAAAAAAAAAAAAAAAAAAAACTTAAGTCTGCCAGTCCTGATAGGCCTGAACTACTTGGCAGACGGCGTCAAAGTTGCCAACTTTACTTACTTGTATTTTTTACGTACCTTATGTACGTAGGCGTATTGGGAATTTGGGAGTGGGCCCACATGATTGACGCCACGGGCTGTTAATGAGTTATATTTTTTCATCTGCATCAGACGTACTTTACATGCTGAATAATATATTGAATTACTCTAGTTGCTATATATGCAGGTTTTGATATAGTTCAATCCACTCTACTGTAAAATTGTTGAAACTACATGACAATTCATTTTATTTAGTCTTGGAAGTAACGTTGAATTCAGCCCTAAATGATTTGTTCGCACAAATTAAAGAAAATGGCGACTTTTGAGAGTTGTCTAAATTGAGAGTATTAAAACTCATGACATAAGAGGTATCGTGTTTCCCCATGTGGTTTCGGGTTTTAATTTCACCACCCTATTTCTTCCTGTGCGTGTCGTAAGAGTTATTTGAAGGGACTTTTTGGTCAATCAAAAAGGTAAACTATTTAATAAAATGTTGTATTGGAATATCTACATAATAGGTATATTTTTACCATTCAGTCATTTTTTCAGTTAAGTTAATAAGTATATTATATAACAGCGGCTCCACTGCTTTACTTGTGCTAAACGTGAATCCTAACCCCAATTATTAGCTATTATTTAAGGTTTGACACTGCAAGTTACATGAATATCCCCAATTATCTATACTAGTAAGATTGTAGATATGTAACTTTAATTTCTATAAGTGTATGTAATGGTTAATCTCCGGAACTACCTATTATTTAAGGTTTGACACTGCAAGTTACATGAATATCCCCAATTATCTATAGTAAGATTGTAGATATGTAACTTTAATTTCTATAAGTGTATGTAATGGTTAATCTCCGGAACTAGTGAACCGACTTCAAAAATTCTTTCATTTGTTATACAATGGACATTCTCGATGAACATAGGCTATGCTATGTTTTAACCGGCGGGTTTGCTTTCGTCCTTAGCAATACTCGAGCGCAGCCGCGCGGGCAGCTATAGTTTAAAATAAAATGAATTTAAAGTAATTCAATGGAATTTCAATTAACAACTCGTTTCATAATGAATCTATCCGAGTACCCTACAAAAATGGCCTTTTGACACCTACATGACAAAATTATAAACAATCCCATATTTTTAACACTTACACAACGCTGTAATTGACCAATTACTTTCAACCTTACGCAATTATCAATAAAAGATGGCCGATTAAGAATTCCAAAGGTATTTGCCGGTAGTTATAAAGACGTTTACGTTTACAAGTAACAACCATCTCGAATTACACCAGGAAATGTACACAATACAACGAGCCGTGTCATCATGTTAAATGGTGTTAAACTTATGTAACAAGTGCGTAAAAGTAGTGTACCGAATAGGTTACTTAAGGTGAGCCATAAAGATTGATGGTATTTTGTGTATACAAAATACCATGGTAGGTATCTACCAAGACGTTCCTTTCTTTACTCCGCCACAAGACCATAACCACAAAACAAAACACACCGTATGCGTAACACAAACATAAATGACAATTATTTAAATTAATATCAACTTTAATTATTTTCCAAAGATATTACATTGACTGATGCTGAATTTTATGCGATTAAAGTACAAATCAAACCTGTTCAAAACCCACCTCAGCATTTAATTTTAGTTTCCCATGATTTTGAACAAAATGCATCAGTTAAGTTACTAAAAGTTAAGGTTCGATATGTATGTATGAAAGTATACCGAGAAAGATAGTCAAAGCACGCCTACGTTTTCTATACACCAAAAGTTTGTGTGTCACCGAACACGCATACAATCGATGAATCACTGACCACAGATGAGGCAACAATGCAGCGGCCCGCAGTGCTGACAACATAATAGACACCAGATTAATTCCAGCGCTGCCCTGTTGACAATTGATGAATACTATACGAATTTAAATATATTAGACAACACGGGAAACAATGCTTGAAAGTAGCAGAAACAATGATATAGAGTTAGAGGCAATTTATGTCATGAAATGGTCATGAAATGAAATGTTAAATGTCATTTGACACAAAATAAAAGGAGTCACTTTGTTCTTCTTCTGAACTTCAGCTTATGAGACAGGAAAAGTAAAACTTCAGATTTCACATTCACATACGTGCACAGCTGCATTGCGAGGTTACAAAGATCAGATTAATGCGCATATTTCTGTAACACAGCACCTATCAGTTACGTCCTCGAAACGCAGTTGCAGCAAAAACAAAAGACGAGCCACCTAACACAGCACAGGCAACGAGGTGTCGAGTTGCCGTCGCAGGCGCACAAAGGACACCGGTCACTGACACTGTCAGTCCGCGAGTAGAAAGGAACGTCTTCTCGTTATCTGGAGCATGAATGATTTAGCGTTGATGCCCATTTTAGAATTCAGTGTATTAACAAATAATAAATACTATGTTTGACGTGCTTAACAATTAATCAATCGATCAATAAATATAAAAGTACGGATGTTTCTGTTTCTTTCAAATAGCTTTGACTAACCAGTTGAAGCTACGGTAGCCTAGTGGTTCAGGCATGCGACTGTCAAGCGGCGGTCGTGGGTTCGAATCCCGGCTCGTACCAATGAGTTTTTCGGAACTTATGTACGGAATATTTACCGTTAGCTTTTCGGTGTAGGAAAACATAGTGAGGAAACCGGTCTAATCCCAATAAGGTCTAGTTTTCCCTCTGGGTTGGAAGGTCAGATGGCAGTCGCTTAAGTAAAACTAGTGCCTATGCCAAATCTTGGGATTAGGTGTCAAAAGCGGACCCTGGGCTCCTTTAGGGGCACAACCGGCAATAACTCTAGTTGGATGATGAGCTTTGACTAACCAGTCAAACTACACGATCCGGTGACAACATGGGACACAGATTCAGAAGCATATTCAGCAAGATCCCTTTGAATCTAAGATTCACGTTTCAAGTGAATATAAGCGTGAGAACTAAACTTATATTATAATTCTCATATATATATATTAGAACTAAACTAATATCTATTTGAGAATACCTTCGGAAGAATAAAGTAAACATATTTGACTGAAAAGTGGACGATTGATATAGGTAAACAGACAGTCAGTGGGTTGACTAAAGCTAAACATACGAAATTAAACAATTTACATGCAATTACAACTTTCCATGCGATAAAAAGGCGTGGTTTTTATGGGGATCTATACTGCGTATTAGTAACGATCTCGAATTATACTATTGTGTTACAATCCTTATTAGCTCCGATATTGTGGAAAAAGTCATTGTTCTACAATATTTATTGACATGTCCATTAGAGTCGGCAGTATTTATCACCACACCACACAGACGAGGGTTTACTATAAAGTAAACATAAAAACAACTAGCAACGAAATTCTGTTTATTCGTTTTTTAATCGTATGGGCAAAATATACATTACGTTTCATTCACTAAAAATTATAAGTTCACATTGGTTCCCGAACCACGTGATAGCGCGTCAGGTGTATTGTGTTTAAAATTTATTTTCGGTTTGAATTCATGCAACTCGAGGGTGTCCATTTCCAAAGACAGGGCAACAATAAAAGTAGCTGCAATACTTACACAAAGTATTTAAACTTTATATTAGTATCAATGTTCAATAATGGCCAAGCATCTTCACCGTTTCAACGGCCTGAACGCGCACTGCCTACCTACTTATCAACCCGTTACAGGCGGGACGTGGAATACAAATTAAACGATTATACAATCAAGGAGATTCATAAAATGTATTGCGGGCTCCCGGACTAATTATGAATTAATGAATGAATGAATGCTTCTTTATTTCAGGCAATAAACCCATTACAATCGTAATAATAATAATAATGTAAAAAATTTGACTGTTCATATGCTAGGTATAGGTAGATGGACGCCAATCTGATAAAACTGCAAAGGCATTTTTTTTCATAATAGACCTACTTTATTTTGTTGATTGTGATTTAATTCCACTCAACATTTGTCACATTTTTACGACTATTTCAAACCTTTATTTTTATCTGCTAATGTATTTCCATTAAATGTTTATGAAACAGAAACGTCCGCTAACGAATTTCCAAAATTCGATCATAGTGGAAAATTGAAAAATTATTCGCCACGAGCGGGATTTGAACCCACAACCTCTGGAATCCGTCAATCGCTTTCCGAATAGCTACCGTGGGTACAATAGGTGACAATAGTGGAAGGGATTGAAAGACACGTCGCCATTAGCGGACCCACGGTAGCTCAATTGGGAGAGCGATGGATGGATTCCAGAGGTTGTGGGTTCAAATCCCGCTCCTGGCGAATAATTTTTCAATTTTCCACTATGTATGACCGAAATAATGTATTTCCATTAAAATGTGCTATTGGAAAAGCCGATTAAAGAAAAACCTAATGTTCATATTCCGATAACAGTCTATTTTTATTTATTATACCGTCTACTTATTCAATCTATTCGCAATCAAGGTCATTGGGCAGCCGTGAAACTTAGTTCCAGTATCTGGTTTAATAATAACAGAAGCTACACAAAGCCAACCCGAACAAAGTGTACCTTTCCCACGAGCTAATTACCCGCTGATTTGAATGAATGAACCGCATGCATAAACAGTGACTTAATTAGAACAGTCTACGCATTCACATCGTAGCGTATCATGCTATGTTCTAAAGTAACTTACACCAGAGGCTTATAAGTTTTACCGAAACAAAACGTTACGACCGCGTTCGCGTTTAGCTGTCAAATCCCATACAAATTGAGGGTAAAACGCAAACGCGATCGTAAAGTTTTGTTTCGGTAAAACTTATACTAGAGCCTCTGATCTTTCGAGATTTCTGTCGTGATTGCTGAAAAAATCAGGATAGCTATGAATCGAGCAAAGGCATCTTTAGAACACGAACTCTTTATTAGAATACGACACCTGCTACTCGTAACTATAATTTTGTTTGTTACTTAGTCACGAATACACGGCTGAACGGATTTAGTTGAATTTTGGTGTACATTATAGTCTGTAGCCTAAACAGAATATTTTTTATCCCGAGAATCATTCCTCACAGGGATGAAATCGGGGATGAAAGTTGATACGGCCGCTCATGAATGCAAGTCCCCGTCTCTTTATGAAATTACCCGCAACTTGCTTACCTATATACACATATAGAACCTCCTGTTAGTACTTTGAGCGTAGGCAGAAAATAATCAATGCATCGTTCTCAATGAATCAATTTAATTTCAGAGAGTGCAGTCGAATTCCGTTGGGCAGGAGTACGGGTACTTGTCTTTACCCAATGCGCAATACAAAATTATTCTTTCATAAATAATGATTGTTCTATATATGGAGTATAATTCCGAGAGCTACGTACGACAGGAAATAAACGCACTTGTGACACCATGAGCCCAATTTCTTGCGGTGTGTTCACACGTGATTCCGCCTGCAGTGAAATCTGGATCAATATGATCGTCAGCCATTGTCGGCTGCGGGTGAATATTCAGAGCCATTTCACACCTCATCTATGTTTATGGATGGCTATAAATCTCATAATGGACGTGAAGTGCATAGTGAAACTACGAGAACTATCCACTTCACTATTCTTCTGTCCGCATTCTGTTTATTTAGAGCCGGAGAAATGTGTCGTTGTAAATTGTAAAATAATGACCATGCCAAGTTATTACGTATGTTATTTAGTGACTAAGTATTAGTATAGTATATTGATTTAAACCGTCACGGTTTTCACACATTATTTATTTTACTTTGAAGTTATTCTGAAGGTTAATCGGATGGATTCGTTCCCGAATTTAATAGTCGAGGAAAGATTTTTTTTTTATATCACGATGGTGCCAACTTGCCAAGCTTCCGTACGGCCAGCTGCGGATAGCCTCACTTCTGAAGCGATCACGCAAATAAATTACCAACATAGCCCTTCCATTGTCCTTTGAGCTTTCTTATAGCGCCCATAGTAAGCGACCACGTTTACGATACGATACGATACGATCATTTATTGATAAAAAAATATTTTACATGTCATTATGTCTTATCTTAATACTAAGTGCTTAGGGTCTATTATATTATAGTTTAAAATTATTTGGTTAACTAACCAGTTGCCATTTGTCATCTTAGTCTTTCTAGTCTGGCACTCGAAAATAGGCGTCTAACGAGTAGTAGGCCTCAGCTACTAGTTTATTTTTAAGTTTACTTTTAAAAGTGTAGTAGCTTGTGGTACTTTTTATTTCATGTGGCAATGCATTGTATATCTTGGGTCCCATCGTGTGTAGACATTTTCTCGATTTGGCAAGCCGTGTTCGAGGAGGTCGCAGTTCATCGCACCTCCTGCTGTTCACCCCTCGTGCGTCACCCCTCGTAGGAAAGTGCACAAGATTACGTCGCACGTACTTTGCCACCTCGAGGATGTATACACACGGTAAGGTGAGTATTTTAGTGGCTTTAAACAGCTCTTGAGCTGGATGGTCCCATGGGACCCCTGATATACAACGGATAGCCCGTTTCTGTATTATGAATGGCCTCATTCGGTCAGCGGCATCCCCCCACAGGTCAATGCCATATGTAAGTAAGGAATGGGCGTAGCCAAAATAGGCTTTCCTGACATTGGGCGGGTCAAGACTTGGTCGCAGTCTACTTAGTGCAAAGCAGGCAGACGACAGGCGGTCACATAGCCAGTCAATGTGTGAACTCCATGATAGTTTGCTATCTATAACAAGACCGAGATATTTTACTTGCTCTACTTGTGGGACGAGCTGGCCGTTGCACGTGATAAGCAGCGGTGGGTCCTTTTTACCACGCAAACAGAAATGGACAATATTTGTTTTGTCTACATTGAGTATCATACCGTTGACTGAAAGCCAAGATGCCACTTGGTTCATAACTTTGGTTAGTTTTGTTCGAAGTAGGTCTTGGCTGTCAGCCGTAACGATCACACAACCGTCATCGGCGAACATCACGATCTCGGCATCGTCCGTGGCGGCTGTGAAATCATTCATCAGTATTGAGAACAAATTATTTCCAACCACGGAACCCTGGGGCACCGCAATGTCTCCCAACTCGACAAGGTCTGACTTAACACCGCGGACAGACGTCAGTTGTTTACGCCCCTTTAAGAAGGACGCGATTACATCTAAGAAGCTGCCGGAGACGCCGTAGTGTTCAAGCTTGGCTAGAATAAGAGGATGACTGACGAGCTCGAAGGCGCGCGACAAATCACAGAATATCGCTGCGACCTGTCGCCCGCCGTCCAGGTGGCCGGTCACCCTGGTTACCACATCCCGCGTGGCGTCAATCGTCGACCTTCCACGCTGGTATGTATATTGCTGGTTATTTAGTATGCTATTTAAGTTGAAATAAGACATAAGTTTGCTGCTCAATAGCTGTTCAAATATCTTCGAAAAGAGTGGAATTAAGGATATGGGTCTGAAGTTCTTAAATGAATTCATGTCGCCTTTACCCTTATAAATAGGTTGAACTTTAATATTTTTTAACCGACTTCAAAAAAAAGGAGGAGGTTCTCAATTCGGTTGTATTTTTTTTATTTATTTTTTTATTTTTTATTTTCAATGTTTGTTACCTCAGAACTCCGTCATTGATGAACCGATTCGGAAAATTTTTTTTTTGTTCGTATGTATATACTTCCAGGTGGGTCCCATTTTTTTCAAAATTCAGTTAGATGATGGGATCCATGAGGAATTGAGGGGACTCCTCAATTTTATAAGGCACGCGTGTAGTGATTTTGGTATTTTCTCTTATAACTCGTGTATTTACATCCGGAATCATAAATTTGGTGGCGAGGAATTGATGATGAAGACCACAGATGACTTATCGAATTCCTCAATTATGTACTTAAAAGTGCAAAAGTACGTCACAGGTTCTGATAAGATTCCGTTGAAATAGGACTAATGAAGTGCCATTGGTGATGATCTTGGGGAATCGATGGAAGTCCTCAAATATTATCGGCCCACATACAGCGATTCGGTTTTTTTCTATAGTAATCAACGCATTTGCTATCGGAAATCAGTTCATGTGGTAAATTGTAAAAAATAGGAAATGTGCTCGTGGCTTGGCGGAGTACTAAATTGAAGTCGGTTAAAACTTTGTTTTTAAAGTAAATTATTAAACTCTCAGGATAGGTGCCGTTTTGTATGCATCTATTTATTAGGTCACTTAAAATGTCGAATAAAAATGTAGGAAGCATGTCGAGTAAGCGGGAAGACATGTCATTAATATCTCTCGAATCTTTACGCTTGATTCTTTGTACGTTCTTTTTAACACATTCAGCTGAAATTGGTTCGACATTCATTAAGTTTGCGTGTTTTTTTATATACTTACTAAGGAATTGCAGCGCAGCTGGGATGTCAGTGTGGGCGCAGGCGTACTTGTTTGCGTTGACGTAAAACAGGTTCAGCGCGGCAGCAGTAGCTGCAGCGCGGTGCTCGTTCGATCCGTCAGCTGATTCCCTTCTCAGTACATCAAGTGCATCTTGTTTTTTAATGCCGCCACTCGTTTCGGTTTCAGTGCCATATCACTCGCAAAACACACTAGTCAAAGACTCGTCTTGAGACACTGCAGAATATTAGACGAAAATATGTACCGTAGCTTCCCGAACGCTGCCCAGCCGAGTCGAATTCAACGATTAACCTCTTTGTCGAAGTTTGTCCTACCTAACTGGACAGTGGACAATCTATCCTAGGTATACATAATCGTCTACAACTTTGAGCGTAAAGTGTCCTATCGTAATGGGAGTGGTATTACATTATCGTATTATCGATGTTCATTCTTATAGACCAACTCGCTCGGAAGCTTTACTGAGGTCATCGCGCATTGTACTTAATCGCGAGTCCTCCATGGGCTCAGCCAAGACTACTATCGTCAGCAAACCGAAGGTTGAGCTGAAATTTTGGGTCTTAGAATAGTTTGGATGACAATTCAATATTACGGTACCATCAAGCTGATCTGATGATGGAGACAGAAGGTGGCCATGGGAATTCAGTAGGTATTTAACCGAAGTAACCCCGTTGAGTTTGGGCTCGTTTTTCTCAATGAGTAGTTGATGAAGGTATACAGAAAAGTGCAGTCAGTGATAAAAGCCTGTACCAAAAATGTATTTTTGTCATAAACTTATTATCTAAGCGTCGTGTTTTTGCACCGCCGGTGATCGGTGTTGCATCGGGGTTACCTCACAGCTCTCGCCCCCGAAGGTCGCGTTGTGTCACTCGGGCGTGCAACCTTCTTTATTCGCTACACCTACACCATTCAAAATGTGTTTTTACTTTTTTAAGTACTCATTCCTTTGTTTTGTGGATTTAAAAGATATGTAAGTAGAAATCAAAGAAGCATAGAAGTTGGTAGGTAATCATTATCATGATCGTCACATGAGGGTCATGAGGTAATTCACTTCAATTCGAGCGCAATTAAACTCCAGCGGCCGAGAGATGCAGCATTTCTATTCTGAAAAAGTATGACATTTCAATGCTATTTTACTATTTATTAATGGAATATCGAATGTCTCGAATCAAACCCCAGCTAATTAAGCGTATAAAATTGGTCTCAGAGAAACGTGTCCAAATTAACCAAAAAGTAAAAAAATACATTATAAATTTCATTCAACTTCCTACAATGATATATTTTCTCTAAATAATACTATGAATTATACAATAGGCATAAAAACTTCGCGATACTCGTCCTGTATCGAATATCAATAAACAAGTATTGCAATGCAGCAATTTTGTCGAAATCCGCATATCATATTCGACTCGACCTTGCGCCTACTCGCATGTGAGTTGCATTGCCATTTACTTTAAGTCTATACTTACAGCCGTTGGAAAGTGATGTAGAACGTAGGTTACCTGCAAAAATAAACAAATATTTAGTAAAAAGCTAGGCTATAGTGTAGGTATAGTGTACCTACGTATCTACCTTTATGTGAAACTGTAAACCATACATGAATTATTATTGTGATACCTATAACTAAATGTGATTCAGTATAACACGTTTAGTAAGACGCTGGCTCGCAGAATTCCGCCACAAAATACATATTATGCTAACCGCGTGCCAACGCCTGTTCCTCGAACCCGTACCGTTGCGAATTCCTCAAAACTCTGTACAGAATCGACAGTAGGTACAATTCCGCAAACATCATGCGAAACACGTACAGACAATCAGTCTTACCTCAGATCATGAGGTTTTTGTTTAATCAAGCTAAGCAAATGGAGGCCGCTTGAAATAGAAGATAATTCCTATTTCATTGATAATGTATTCATGTTCACATGTTCACAGTTTCTAAACGAGTTATTTAATAGTATTTTATGCAACTGTTGTATAAGTAGTGTCTTAAAACGCGAGTGTCGTGAGTTGCGATGCGAGCCTTGGCGAGCATCGCAATTAAAGACGCCACGAGCGTTTTAAGACCAAGTTATACACCGTTGCATACAATACTTTTTCTACGACTAATTTTAAATAAATAGCATTTGACTTTTCAGGCAGTAAGTTTTCCGTTCTATTACTACTCACGCAATTTCTTCAGCGGTGCAGTTATTTTCTTCTTCGTCCATTTTAAAAGGAACGTACACATTTTTCTTCACTTCACAAACACGAATCAAATCTTAAGAAGTTATTAATAACGAATAGTTATCACATTTCGTCTTTTAATTTTTAACTGGAACTTTGGTGGGAAATTAGAAATATGACACATTGACATCTCCTGTTTATGGTCTATTTTGTTTTCAATTTCCTTGCACTTGCCATCCGAACCAAACTGAATCCGGATCCGAACCGAATCGGATCGGTTTATATTTATAAATAATACCAATAATTGGTAAAATATGTATATTAACACAATACATGATAATTTATTTTTATTTTAGTAAATTATTTATGTTTTACAAATATTTTATAGTACATTACAACTCTTTATTTCGAAAAATTTGATTATGAAGTTGGTACCACTGCAATATAGTGGCTGATTAAAAACAAGTTAGATGATTTGACATCGTGGTAAACAGTGCTTTTATGGAAAATGTATGAACCAAAAAAGTACACTAAAGAGTGCGTTTATGGGCCATAGAGCATAGAGTTTTTCGACGACTTATTATCGGTGTCTTTGTATTTGAGCTAAAGCCTATATAATGACAGATAACGGTACAGGAGTAGAAAAAAAAATGTATGCATATAAATAAATGGATGTGAAGTTAGTGTACTAACTTCTTTATCTGTCATAGTCACTCAAAATACAATCATCTTTTGATATGGATATGACACACGGATTAGGTTATCATGTTATATTGTGGAAGTATAATATTTGAGTATAGGTACAGCAACAAATATACATGTTTAATGCAAAAAAAACTAGTGTTTGGTCACCATCTGATAGATATATAAAACTACTAGAGACCCGCCCCGGCTTCGCATGGGTACTACTATATTATGCTTGTAAACCTTCCTCTTGAATCAATTCACTCTATCTATTAAAAAAACCACATCAAAATCCGTTGCGAAGTTTTAAATATCTAAGCATACATAGGGACAGACAGCGGGAAGCGACTTTGTTTTATACTATGATGAAGTGATTTAAACGCGTAAAATAGAACAATTTACATATGTATTTTTAAGCTAATCATAAGAGGTTCTATTCTAACGGTATAATTAACCCTTTTGTTCTACGTTTATAGACGTGCCTGAGCGGGTGATACAAGTTGAAGCATATAGAACTTCGTTCGCTTCGCTCGCTCGTTCGATAATGCTCATACTGATAACGTCTTAAATCTTGTTTAGTTTTTTTATATGGATAGGTTAATTTATGCATTATCAAATAATGTATCCAAGTCTCCAGAACCTGTTTATCAGTTACCTATTCAGATTGCTAGTTTACGACCCTGTGACACCAACTAGGATATGTCGCGTGACTCACCGACAGGTGACAAAGACGACATTCCTTAAATATTTGCTACACACGTCGTGTCATCGTGTCCGAGTACGTGTCAAGTGCGATGGGAACACACATGTATGCAGTTATCGTTCTTGCGACCTTGGTACAGTCCACGTCAAAACTACGTTTACTGTTGTACTCACAGGACACTAAATGTTGGTACATTATCCCCTTCTAAGAAGTCGGCAATGTCTATGTATATGTATGTCTATATATACGAGGATTATTTCGCTATCCTATGCCGACATATAATAATATATGTATATCGGCGTCTTTGACGTTGAATAACCGAACCTACTCAATCCACACGTCATAGGTAAGTATGTCGATGTCATATTTATTTATTTAGACATACGCAAGCATAACAGTACAAGACCGAATCGCTTACACACTAATGTACAATTTGTACATCAATAATATCCAGAATACGACCATTTTTGGCAGCGCTGGGTGCATGGATATCTACCCTCCTTTATCTTATCACCCAGAACAGGAGGCGGCACTCCCCGAAGTATCGCCGAGGGCGATGTTATGATAATCTGCGATTCCAACCTGCCCCGCGTTTCGTGGCCTAAAGGACGCATCTCGCGGCTGCGGCTGTACCCCAGGGCGAGACCCGAGACGAGGTAGTACGAGTAGAATAAGTCACTACCGTACCGCCGCAGGCACCTAAACAAGCTGGCGAAAGTCCTTGTTTCTTAAAAAAAGGGGAGAATGTGAAAGGTTGCACAACTTTTTATAGGCTTTTTTTTTACCTTTTTATAAATTTTATTGTCTATGATTTTTATGTAGTTACTATTTAGTGTCATATTTGACTTCATTATACTTTTGCTACATCCAAATCAGTGTACATATTGTACTAAATAAGTCCATAGTAGGTACTAAGATTTCGATTGAATATCGCGTCAAAACAGCTGTGCATATTTTTTCGTTCAGCTGACTTAACGCTGTTATATGGGTTAATTGACTTGGTCAATGTAAAGGCCGCAGCGCCACGGTCGCATGCATTTTTGGTCAATCGCTCGGTCTGATGCTGGTGTGACGCATGCGCCATATGGCAGTTAGCGACATGTCTAGAATACAACTGTGTGAACCGTACTAAATATATCTATACCTATGGAAGAAAGGATAAGTATACGATTAGTATGATGGAGACGCAAGCCAGTTAAAACTTTTATATTTGCTTTTGCAATTACTTAATATCTAAGACGGTGACAAACAAGGATAGGTATATCACTGCTAGTAGATATAGTTGACTAATAGACTCAATGTATATTTCGAATTATTTTGCTATATTACGAAATTATAGAGGAACCACATTGTTATTCTCAATTACTTCCGATGAAGTATTGAGATACATACTCGTATATGCGTGTCGGTACAAATATACTGAATGCACTACTATTACTAACAATAAGTGTGGTAGTGTCAATCTATGAATAAGTACATGTTTACGCGTTATTATCCATCTCTATGATCTGAAAAATTAACGTACTAGATCCTAATTTGACGTAAGTAGTTGCGTGTTGTCATAGCTCATAGCTAACGTGATTTAAACCTGCAAATGGGTCAAACGTATGCAGAGCGACCCGTCGCTTCTCGGGTGCAATGCATAAACTTACGAGTATATACCTACAGTTTACAACTTGCAAGTGAACCTTCACATAAAACACAACATGGGATACAAATACGTAGCATCTATCACTTTAAATTTGTATGACTTTCCTTCTCTTCCATCCACTCGGCACTCGTTATTATACTTAATGTCCTCTGTGTCCGCTAGATGGGGCAGAGGGCTTCCACAGTGCCTCGCCTCGGCTCTTCGACTCGGACCAAATCAGCCTGGACGTCTCCGTGTGTTTCGGCCGGCCACATTCCTGTAGTATCCTAGGAATGGTCCAGGGCTTGCCTTGGGATGTGGTTGGGAGCTCTTCTTAGAGTGTGACTGATCCAAGTCGTTACTATAGCTATCTATTAATTGCCTGAATGACTTTGTATTAGCGACATCTACCATAAGTAGTATACCTACTTAATTGATTTATAATGCAGTGTTAACTTAACTTATGTATTTTTTAAATATTCATCTTTATTGTTTTATTATTACATCTGATGTCGTGACCGAAAGCAATTGCCCCCTGCAATCCGACTATCCGTCATAATTGTAATGTCATATGTATCGCCTGCTGGATTTCGCAGGCCTCATGCGTTGACACTTAAAATAAAAACCATTTAAAAGCAAGTTGCGTTAATGCGCTGACAACTTGTCGTTCGCCAGGCGCAGCTTGTCATACTTGTCAGCAAGTTGTCATCAACTCTAACGCCAACGCGTTGATGCAACTAGTTTTAAAACTAGAAGCTTTTAGTTCAAGGACGTTTAATTGAATTAATGGTTAATTTAAATTAACTCAGCCTCATTGACCATTTAAACTTCTAATGAACAGTTCAAAATAGTATTGATTATAAACAATCAACATCATATCTGCCGAAAGACGTCCACTGCTGGACATAGGCCTTCCCGAAAAGAGTGCAAAAGTGATCGATCCTGCCCTGCGCCATCCGCATCCAGTGGACTCCCGCGACCTTTACCAGGTCATCAGTCCACCTTGTCAGGGGTTACCCATAAATAATACGTATACAGATAGCAACATGTAATGAATACAACTGTATTCCCGCTCCCTCCCCTCAACTGTGCCGCAGACGCTAGAAGCCTTACTACGTGACTGGCTTTACTATAACAGTTGCTTTAATTTACCATATAATTTACAGGCAGTTTCAACTGGTATTGGAATCTTAAAGAGCCATATTACAGCCCGGTAATAGACTATCCAATGTTTCGAAGCAATGAAATGTAGAATTATCCAATGTATTCACTTAGTAAGAATACAAGTCTTGTGTTCTCGTCGATGGCTGTCATATGTATCGGTAATCAAATTGTTACATGTCATTCTTGATAGTTGCTCGCCAAATAGTAACTGTACCATTAAATTTCCTTCCGTAAAATTATCTTATCTTCACTAATTTCATTGCCCAGGAAACTATTTATATGTCAGTTTTAATAGCGCCTCACATTTTCTCGAGTAACTTGCGAGCTATTGGGCAAATATCAAGCAGTTAGCTCAACAAGTTGCAGAATTAATTTCCACCCGATAGCCTAGGAAAGCAAATAATGATGAAATAGGGCTTTAGGCCATAGCGGGTATCCCCGAGAAACTGCGATACGATACCGTAACACTCGCCGGAAAGGGCTTTAACGACATCATATTTTATCGACGAAATAAACATATTATTTCATAAACTAGTAAGAAAAACTAGCAAATTGTAGTTGTACATTATGGGATACAGATAATTGTCGCTTACGCTTGTATCCATTTCGTATCCTACATATTACTTTCACTAAAAGCCTCCGGAAAATAGCAAGTTTAATAGAATTTAATATTATCAATTACGAAGGTTGTTGTTATATTATATTATTTTTCAACACAATTGCTCGTAACGTACCTCTTATTGTGTCGCTTTTAGGCTCATAATCCTGGATATTAAAAACGCGTGTTTTATAACATTACAACACTTGTGTGTTATGGTTATATCCCGATTAAGTCACGTTGGCACCTTCTTCTTTTGTTAATTAATTGACTATTTCTTTTTGTATATGATATGGAAACGTTTAATTTAGTAAAACTATTCACTTTTCATAACATTTTACATGAATTAAATACAGATAACATTTTAAAACGAGAATATAATTTTATTTTGTATTGGCTGTTTAGAGATTTCTGTGCCCAAACTGCGCAAACTTCACGAAAAAAAAACTGTTGGGAGCCCTTATAGGTTATTTATTTCACAAATATTTGTAAAGTTTGTTTAAATGCGTGTTTGGTTATTATCAAAAATGTTGACTCGTGGTGACTAGAAAAGTGATAAATAGAATGGAAATTCTTGGCGATGTGCAATTGTGAGTAAAAACCTGTTGTCATTTTAATGATTTGCTTAATGTAAAGTAAATAGTTTGGCGGGCCTATAACATTTTCATCTTATGAAAATGATTTTTTCCTCGCAAAATGTGTTGAAAAACGTCGTATGATACGCGTGAGCTTTGATAATTACATCCTCGGCTTCCTTATCACGCTCACCTGCGGTTCGCGTGAACAATTTCGCCTCTGATGTAATTATCAACCTACCTCACTTGTATCACAATGTACTATTACGTCACACCTGGCCATAATGCGAGTTTTACTGCACGCTGCGCTTACGGGAAAATTCGCATTGTGTCCAGATGAAGACGTAAAATTTTGTACTCAACTTAATTATCTTCTTAGAAG
Organism: Epinotia demarniana; assembly: GCA_945867215.1. Lineage (NCBI taxonomy): Eukaryota > Metazoa > Arthropoda > Insecta > Lepidoptera > Tortricidae > Epinotia > Epinotia demarniana. The sequence continues at coordinate 31,914,865 of OX244260.1, forward strand.
TAATTATCTTCTTTACAAAATAAGACAGTCGATGCCTCATCAAATGCTATAATACTTTGAATGTCCTTGCATTATATGTATACACCGTCAAACTAGGTCTGCCTCGTCTACGTGACGTCAGAAATGGATGATTCTATACATTTGTGCATTACATGTAATGCACGGACGTATCAACCCATGACAGTGGCGAAAGCGAGGGACAGTCAAAGTGTTAATTAAAATGCGATTTGTATACGGATACGTACCTAAACGGATTATAAGTATTATAACACTGTTAAATAGTGCGCTTGAACTGCCTATACTTGGCGCCGTATGTGTATTGCCAGTGTCGGTTTTTTTTCATTTCAATGGCAATTTTAAGGTATCTTTTTTGGAATCTATATGTATAAAGCGTCAAGTATATATAGCTGTTTATTTAATACATGTATCAATGTAAATGCGACTAAAACTGTAGGCCTAAACTAAACCAAATTTTTATTTTATGTTGGGTAACCCACTTACGCGCTCCGCCCGGGCGGGGTACAAGGACGCCAACGTACTCAAAATTATCTACGTGATAATACAATCGGTGTGTAGATATTTTTGCACAGACTGACCGCGGTTCCAGCAAGGGATGCTGGAACCGCGGTCAACCTGCGCACAATCACGGCGCATAGAGCACTATCGGGGCCGGCGTTTACAAATGTTTGCTCTGATTTATCCGCCGCGGCGGAGCCGCCCTGTGGCCACTCCACGCAAGACGCGGGCGACCATGAAATTACAAACAATTGGGATTGCTTTCTGCTTGACTAATGTTTTTTTAAAATAATATCTCTATCTCGACGTGTCTACTCTTTTGAGATGTACTTAACCCTTAGTAATAAAAAAATAAAAAAATGGAATTATTCATCTATTAGTAAGCCGAAAGGTCCAATAAAAAGTAGGTACAGAAGGAGCATTGGTTTTACGTTTTATTCCGAACTGCTCGAATCAACAACAATGAGGACACTAAATGATTTGATACAGAGAACAAATGCACGTGATCTTCTTCGGCCTAAGACAGGACTCGAACCTGCCCACCGTATTGCCGGTACAGTGTTCAACCAACTATTCTACTAACGAGGTGTAATAAAAACACTTATCAAAGATTGAGGATCGAGGCTTCACGTAAGTAGGAAACATTCAACACTGGTTAGAAAATAGTCCCGTGTGAACTGTTCGCAAGCGAGGGTACTTTGCTCGTGGCAAGCGTACTTGGTCAGATACGGCCGACCCGTCATGTCAGCGATATCGCTAAAGTTCAGCCAGTTCCCTTCATAACGATGCAAGCAGGCCGGCTTTCGAAATTGTGGATAAGTCCTTAGTTCACGAATGCCAGTTCAGAACTATAAACTACGTCAGAACCTCAGCTGTTCCGTAAATCTTCACAATTTATGCCGCCGTCAACACCTTACCAGGTCATTTGTAAAGTGTTCGTTACTGTCCAGTCTCCGTAGTTTCTCGTAATACGTTTACACTAGAAACACTATAGTCACAAACACATGCTTCTATGCAGATAAGTATTTTGTCACTAAATATTTAAATAAGAAAATTTTCACCAGGTGCCATCAGATACATAAGTCAAGATTTCTGAAGGTTACTTTGCATTGAATGCAAGTTGATATACGATATACGAGTAAAAGCTAGCTTGGCATACTTACATAATTTAAGTAAGTTCTGAATACTGGCCCAGAACCTAGTGTCCTTAAATTGTGACCGCTGATCTTTCTTTGCAAGTAAATACTTACTATATTATCATGATAAATCTGCATTGGTTGGTCCACCGTAGATATGTAGACGAAAACAGTCAGTTTCGTTACGGCATGGCTGATATCTGACGATAACAACTAATTTCTTATAACACCGTATTTCTTTAAAACATGTAATTTGTTTGTTTTAGGCTAAATGTATATTATAGTAGCAACATAATAAGCACGATACTTATGTAGGGATATTACGAAACGAAAACTTTTTAGCAAACCGAAGCTTTCTTTTCCAATAATTTCTGTTTTACAGCCTAAACGCAAGAATCAAATTTAACATGAAGTCATAAACTGCTGTGAAAGAAATATTGCCAGTTCGTATGCTGTTATTGCGCTTGCTCGAAAATGCAACTTCAATCACTTCGAGTCTGATTCGCGCACCGAGGGTTCCGTACAAACTAACAATTAACTCAAGGTAAAGTAAATGTCCCAATATCCAACAACTGACAGCTGTCAGCCCATAGAAACTTGTCAAACGTTCCATACATTCAGATTTTAACGAACACCGCTTACGATTACAGACGGTTTGGTGCAACTCACCCTAAGTGCGGCTTTCCCTTGATAGTAGAACGTACATCATTGACATCGTATCTCAGCAATCTGAATACCGCTAAATCCCAGCTTCCCATCCTTCATGGCATCTGAGATACACTTGCCAATCGCCGCGCTGATCGTTCGGACACGCACTTCCTTTTAGACTGCCCTTCTTTGCTATTCGCTGCAACCTGCTTACTGACCATATATTTGTTCAATGCCAAACTAAGCGAGCGCAGATTTCAACTAGGAGTCAAGAAAGCTGACAGGCTAATGTAATAAAAAAAAACCGGTCTAGTGCGAGTCTGACTCGCACATCGAGGGTTCCGTACAAACTAACAATTAACTCAAGGTAAAGTAAATGTCCCAATATTTGTTAAAATTACTTATTTTAACCCAACACAATAGAATTCAATTTCAAACAACGAGTAACTTTTACACCAAGACAATTCAATCGCGATCTTTTTTTGACCTGCTATTGAAAATAAATATACGCGTCCCAATCCCAACGCCATTAATTCTAGAAAATCTTAACAGCGCGAATGGGGTCAGCGCCATCTATCGGCCCCATTTGGTACTAACGTGCAAGGGCAATCGGCTTAGTATGTAGCGATTATTGTTTATCACGTCAACCGATCTCTATTATTTTTGTTTTATTTGAAAGAGAGTATTTCTAGTATAGTCTTATAGGAATTTCAAAACGAAAAAACACTTATAAAGTTGATTAAATTGCAAACTTAACTAGGAAATGATTTTAGTAAATAAAACAAAAAATATGCTAGATACAGAAAAAAAAATACTTTACCAGTAATATTTATGTCTAACTTAATCACAAGTAATTACTTATTTCAAATTTTTCGCTTTGATAACTTCGGAGATAAGGGGGGAATGGTATTTTTTTTACATTTTCCTTCATAGATCAAAATTTTACCGATGTAAAAAGAAAGAAAAAGTGTTTCAAAAAGTGCAACTCCAGCCCTTTCATATGATACCCCACTTGATCTAATACTTGAATATATTTTTTTGCCCCCTCCTCAAAATCAAAACAAAACAAAAAATACGCTAGATACAGAAAAAGTTATACTTTTCCAGTAATATTTATGTTTATCTTAATCACAAGTAATTATTTCAAATGTGTCGCTTTGATAACTTCGGAGATAGTGAATGGTATTTTTTTTACATTTTCCTTCATAAATCGAAATTTTACCAATATAGAAAAAAAAGTGCTTCCAAAAGTGCAACTCAAGCCCTTTCAAATGATACCCTACTTGACCTAATAGTTGAATTTTTTTTTTTGCCCCCTCCTCAAATTCGTAATTTTCATAGTAAATTTATATTTCATAGGAAAATGAAAAATTTAAATGTATATTTAAATTTTTCATTTTCCATGCACGTGGATAACTCTCATTTATAATTATTCCAAATTTCAAATTGATAGCTTAAGTAGTTCGTGAGATATTTCACTTTGTGACAGACAGACAGACGGACGGAGTCGCACCATAAAAAGGAACCCTTTTTACCATTTTTGGTACGGAACCCTAAAACTAGTCGTATTTGAAATAAAAACCTATTACAAGTAGTGAAAACGAAATTAATTGCATGCGTGAAAAAGACCGGTTTTTAGAATATGTAAAACTTAATAGCACCAATGAATGATGAACCGATTTAAGTTAAATAACTGAGTAACAAGAGGAGATTTTCGATACGTACATTACAGCCAATTTCTAGTGAGTAATTCTCTCAATTATGAACGTCCTACGTTAACCAATTTTTAACCGGCTTTAAAAAAAGGAGGTTCTCGAATCGGTTATTTTTTTAAAAGTTTGTTACCTCAGAACTCCGTCATTGATTCTATAACCACTCGTCGTATTTACACCCGGAAATCACAAATGTGGTGAAGTGGAACTGATAATGAAGGCAACACATTTCTCCAAGAACCCAATTTCCCCAATGATGTAGTGAAAAACTATAAAAGTACGTCACAGATTCTGATATGATTCCGTTGAAATAGCAACTACTGAATTGCCAAAGGCCTCGGACACCAGACCTTAGACCTTTCTAGATGAATCGACGGAACTCCTCAAATATCTATATCCTATCCTATCTATCGTCCCGCATACAGCGATTTGTTTTTTTTTCTGTAATAATCAATGTTCATATGGTAAAGTGGAAAGGAAATGTGGAAATGTTTGTTTGGCTTGGCGGAGTACCTAATTGACGTCGGTAAAAAAACTGTTTTTAAAGTAAATCCATACTAATATTATAAATGGGAAAGTGTATGTGTGTGTTTGTTTGTTTGTCCGTCTTTCACGGCAAAACGGAGGGACAATTGACGTGATTTTTTTAAGCAGAGATAGTTGAAGGTATGGAGAGTGACATAGGATAGTTTTTATCCCCGAAATCATCCCCTAAGAGGGTGAAATGAGGGGGTAAAAGTTTGTATGGAGCTGCGATATAAACGAGTTCCACGCGGACGGAGTCGCGGGCAGAAGCTAGTTATAGATAAACGTATGTCCTTGTGAAAAAGGCACAAAACACATTTTACTTAACAGAGACCTGTTAAGTTTTATCGAACGATCAAGCGAAGCGAACGAAGTTCTATGTCGAACAAATGATTGGTAACTATCACGCTGTCACTCTGTCACGCTGTCCGGCTATTCCTCTCTACAAGTCGCATTTCTCAACCGATTCTCGTGAAATTGTGACCCAGTTCGTTAATTATATTTTTTTTTGTTGTGTCACTTTAGAAAATATAAGATTTTTTTTTTATGAAAGACGGCTCACACAGCTCAGATTTCCATTAGTAAGTACATATTAGGAATTGGGTAGAAAGGTGAGTCGAGACAGGTTGAATCGCATAGCTGCATAGTTTGCAGTTGGGGAATGAGTGCCGGTTGAAAAGCCGTTCGCGCTCACACCCATACGCTAACAAGGACTTGATAGTGAAATGGGCGAGGTTAAGAGGGCGCACCTTCTATTGGCTTTAACATAGGAAGAAAGGTAAAGTTACAGAATATTGTAGTGATGGTGCGTGAATGAGGTTATTCCTCATTATCATCATAATAAGCTATTAAAGTAAGAGCACACATTTATGGTGTTCACTTCGCTTGGATGGAACAATGCGAGCCACTAGATCGCGCGCCGATAGCTTTAGCCACCCGGTCGAGTGTGACTAAGGCCACGACAATAGCCGAAGATAATTCAGAAGGTTTTTTTATTAACCTATCTAGGAATAAATCTTAAGATCAGTGTGTTACATTTTGCAACGTATAACTCAGTTATTAACTGACAAGCTTAGCAACGAGATTAGAATTAGAACCGATACCACATTTAAACTTTTTTAAACGTATTTAATTTATACTATACCCAAACAAAAGATGTACATATATACCTCTATAACATGCTCCACTGTGCATTGGAAAACTTGCATTATAACATAAACAGTCAAAGCTGAATTGCATTACTTACATGCATTTTCGGAACCACCTATAATTAACTAGAGGATAAAATAAAATAAATAATAATAAATATTAAGGGACAATCTTACACAAATCGATCGATCTAGTCCCAAACTAAGCAAAGCTTGTACACTATTGGGTACTAGACGACGATAAACATATTTATATAGATAAATAAATACTTACATACATAGAAAACATCCATGAACCCGGAACAAATAATCGTGCCCATGACACAAATAAATGCTCTTACCAGGGTGTGACCTCAGAACCGCTTGCTTCTTAGGCAGGGTCACTACCGACTAGGCTAAAGCGGTTGTCAAATCCCGAAATTGTATTTAATGTTCCAGTACAAAATGTAGACTTCCAATTCAATAAAATACTGATCAAATTGAGTACACTGCTTACGTATGTACATGTAGATAGGTAGTTAATAGAAGCCCGTAAAGAGCAGAAGGAAAAATCTGATGCACTTGACAACCCGAAAAGAGAAAACGGTCAACCAGCTAATAAGACGTTGTGAAGCAATTTATTAAGTAGCAATGAAATCATACATTTGAAAGCCAAAAACTTTAGGTTTAATAAAACCCAAAGTTCTAATGAGACGACTGTGTCTAATGAGACACAATCGTCTCACGAAAGGGCGGCATTAGTGTCTTGAAAGAGTTGAAAGAACCCTGCCGCATCGCATGCGCCACCACAGTGAGTCATTTAAACCAAGTTTTACTATTCCCTAGTAGCTGACAGGCAATCTGCGGCTAAAGTTTAACCGATAGCATATAAATTTATGTTTTGTAATATACATGGTGTACATACTGTACAGAATCAAATATTATACAAAGTACTCACTGTTCTATATTGAAGAGAAATAGTTTCTACTAATCTTTCCCCGTTACATAGATTGTCACAACATGCAGCTACAACTACACACGCATTAAAACATTCAACGCTTAAGCGAGAAAGCCACAAAAACTACTGATCGCTTAATCACTGTACCAAAATACTTTGAAGTTACTTATTTCTGTCCATTAGAGCAAACACAGCCCCGCACGCTTTTTGTTCACGTTTGTAACTAAAATTATATTGTTTGACGACAGATAGCTCAGCGGAATGTATACTTACCTAAAAATAATATTTTAATACAAGTCACCGAAAGCATCAAAGGGACATACATATAAACGGAATTATTTTAGTTCTTAATTAAAAGTCAAAATCGGTTGAGCCACTTAAGCGTGATGGAGTATAGAGTAACAAACATCTAAGTACAAATCCAAACGTTTGCGTTTATAATATAATAATATATATATTATATTGTGAAGCTACGGTAGCCCACGGGTGTAGGCATGCGGCTGTCAAACGGCGGGCGTGTACCAATGAGTTTTTTCCAATTTGTTTCTTTCTGCTTTTGATAAGAATTAATGATGATAGATAAGAATGGCGCAGCTGTATCGTGCCTCCTAGTTGTTTTGCCACAAACTTTTCGAAAAATGTAACAGCCCGCATACCATTATTATGTATTACTAACTAATTAATTCAAACGTTGATTTGCTTCCATATTTACATCAAATGACTGGAGACTTTCATCAAAATATTTTCGAAAATAAATTATGAAGTTTCGATTCAGTTACATCTATCTACGTGAAGCCAATATAAAAGGTGTCCATAAAATCCACCACAAGTGTGTCCTAACGGCGCAGGACTATAAAACCCTATCGTTGAATCTCGTCGCTGCACACAAACTAACATCCGGAGAGTTTGAGTATTTAACCCAGGTGCTATAATATATGGACAATGGACGTGCTACTTTCGAAGCTGTACATAAACATAAAACAGTCCCCGTTTTCAATCAGCAGACCGTACGCTACGTAGCTATACATAACGTAGTGACGTTACGTGTGCAAAGGATACGTAAATCATAAATTACCTACACATATGAAAGTAATCAGTATTAATTACAATAGTCATATCATAGACAGAAAACACTGAATTTATAATACCTAATAACTATGTAAAAAAACAACTCTAATGAATGGCGTGTGAGATGAGACCACACATAATCAATCATAATGTGTTATCACAAATGAGCACATTCGAAGTACTTACCATGTTTACTTCTTTCTTTTCTTACAAAAAGTAGTATGGTTCAAATTAATAAATAAAAACAACAATGACCGATCTTGACAATAAAAACAAAATTGCGCAATCATCTTTAACATCTCAATCACACGATGCATAAAAAGCATAACAAATCTAATAGAATCGATTACACGCTGCCGTGAGAATATTCGTGTCAGCGGCGTGGCCACACGGTGGCTGATAGTGATAACGGATGTAGGGCAAGCCAACACCTTATACCATAACCGCTTTTTATGGAGAAACAGTTTACATTGCAGCTATGAAACTATAGCTCGTAAAGTTAAACTGTAATCAGAAAGTTATCTGGAAAAACTGGGACTAATATTGCCACATGCTACCTCTAACGGCTCAGATTATGTTACGTTGCATTCCGGTGACTTCGTGTCTTAGAGCTTCGTGTACGTGTACAAACTACAGAATATATCGTCAAGCAACTGGCAGTTTGACGTTTGCCCAAAAAACCCGATCGGATGCTAAAATGGCAATTGTCCGAAAACATCGTTCCACTTACGCCAATCTTTGTAATTCTGGGCGATTGTGCTCGATCCGTGTTTGAATTGCCTTAATTCTTATCTATAGTAGAAAGCGGTGGTAACTGGGTCAAAGATACATCTCAGAAGATGAGGAGACTAATAGCGTTAATGAACTGATATTAGGGCATTGTTCAGTCAGCAGTAAAAAATCTACTTTACCAACATCTGAACTTGGCGACGCTGACGCGACGGCTCTCGGTCTATATCTGTTGGTCTAAAAATTTTTGCCCGACATTTGTTTCGGCACATATATTTTGGTCTAATAATCTTTGGTCGATTGTTTTTTATGTCGAAAATTGTTTGGCCGAAATTGTTTTACATATATGATTTTGGCCGTTAATTGTTTAGTCTAACATTTGTATGGAATAACATTGTTTGGTCGATTGTATTTTAGGCATAAAATTGGTATTACGAATATTGGTGTCACTAATAATCGCATCCAAACTGTCGCATTTATTATATTGGGTCACCTATGTTTTACCAAAAAATGTTTGACAAATTATCACTTTCCAAAAAAAAATTCGTAGAATGTCATTTGCCAAGCAATATCTCGTTTACCAACTGGTACTTTAACCAAATTCCATTCAGTCAAATATGTTAGTTGGCATAATATGTTTTAACCAAAACTAAAACGCAAAAAGACGTTTTTGAGTTTTGTGTAGAGGTCGCAATTCTAACCTAACCGCCAGCGTGTCGACGTCACCCCGCTTCGCGGGGTGCCTATTTTCGCTCTAAGGGACACAAGTAAACACTAACCTAACTTAAAACTAACTAACTAACTATTTTGGCTCAGGGACCCAAAGAGGGTCTTGGCCTCCAAAACGAGAGCACGCCATCTGTCCCGATCGTGCGCAACTTCTAACCTAACTTACCAAATAATAATTGTTACGGTTGTTTGTTTTTTTACTGCGGGGGGCTTGGCCCCCCGAGCACCCCTTGTGCGCGGCTTCGCCCCCTGTCCCCCCTTTTCTGGCTGCCCTAACCTTATTTAACGCCCTTGCCTACCGACCTACCTAACGTAGTTTTAAAATACCTAGTTTACTAGGTGGTATGATTGTAGCCATTGTTTGTTTTATTTTAGGAGGTTTTATGTTAGGCTATAGAATAATTATTCCGAACAATATTATACTTTTAGCCTATTAGTCATAAAACAAATATACTAAACAATTTTAGGTCAAACATGTTTTAGGACGAAAAATGTGTATGCAAAAAAATCTTTATGCTAAAGAATAAGTATACCATTAAATATTATACTAAACATTTTCGGCCAAACAATTTCAGAACATAAAATTTTAGACCAAGCGAAGGGCACCCGACGGCTCTATTGATATGACGGAACCTTCGGTTCATTTTATTTAGGTAATCCTTCCTAGAAGAAAGCTATTTAGAAATACTAGTGGCTAGTGTGTTAGTAATGTAATTTAACTTACAACAGTGTCTGAGTGCTGGCTGCTCTCGTAGGAGGTGGGCTGCAACTCGAAATTCTCAAGTAGATAATATTTTTCCGTACAAGGGGTTGACCGGGTTGACTGACCTATTACATAAAATAACACAGATATATAGACCTGTATATCTAAACTAAGTAAAAGGAGTAAGTCCGTGGAGTTTGGGACGGATGCTTGTGTGGGACGCTACCTGTGTAGACACACTGGCACCATCCCACCTCCAACGGACTACTTCTAAAGCGGGTGCAGCGGCAGAAAATGCCGAAAATAGGCCTCGGCAGAGAGTACAACTTTGTACCTTTTGGCGTCGAGACCCTCGGTCCATGGGGTCCCAGTGCGCAAAAGTTATTTGCGGAAATCGCGAAACGTTTGGTTGACGTAACTGGTGACCGAAGAGCTGGCGGTTTTCTAGCGCAACGCATCATGCATTGCAATTCAGCGAGGAAATGCCGCCAGCATCCTCGGTACAATGCCTCGAGGGCCTTTTTTAGATTTAACTTAGCTTTAATTTAATTTAGTTAATGTTATAGTTATCATCTTGTATATACTTTAGAAAGTAATTCAAACATTAAGTAAGGTTTGGACCTAAACCGTAACTAAGTAAATAGATCCTCAAGTCAGGATAATCAATGGACAGTATCAGTTATTCGAAAATTAAATACTAATAAAGGTTTAAGCACGACTTTAGCTGGTATGGCAACATACATTACATTTGCGCATACATTTTCAATACAATAACAACATATAAGAAATTGTTCATTATCATGTCAGTCATTATCAGAAGCGGTGAGGAAAATTATGTCGCTGTCAAGCTGTCATGTTTGTATAAATAAAATTCTAATAACTGGTAAACGACTGAAGTAAAATTACGAGTATGAGCTTATTTGTATATAGTGATTTTTTAAATATTAGACTACATTAATATAACTATAGGTCTATTATATACTTTTTACCAAAGACTACATAAACGTTAGACCAAATATATCGAAATGATCGAATCACCTGACCTTTAATCAAACACAAAATACCAAAACTGCATGTCAAGTAACAAATTGTTTTTCAGTCATCGAAAGTTCGAACGTTGATTGAATAACAGTAGCTACCAAACTAAACTGGTTAATTATATTGTTCCATTGACCCGAAATGCGAGTCTCGGCAATTTTACTTTCTTACAGAACCAGTTGAAATGGCCAATGGTCTCGCTCGCGAATCTCAGGTGAATACAGTACCTATACTTACGCTGTGTAATACAAAATATGTATACTTATTTCAGATTTTATCATCTACTATGAACTTATTAACATGTCGATATTTGTTTTGCAATTTCATATCGTAGCTACTTTCCCAAAGGATGCCACCTCAGCCACCTGGAGGGTATAAAAACTATCAAATAAACAAGTACGCTTAAAGGAGGTTTAATACTCAAAGAGTTGGTCGCGGAAGAGTGGTAATGCGTGGGTTTATTAGTATAGAAAAAGTTTTAAGGCGCCACAACTCGCACTGGAATGTTTTATATCCGGCTAGCTTCCGCCCGCGACTTCGTCTGCGTGGACTTGATTGAGTAACATTAATCCAAACATCTAAATCTATTAATCTAACATCCGAACCTTCGCATTTATAATATTAAATTAGGATTGGATGGGGATTGCCGACTTATAAACACTCAACAGCAGTTTAGTATTCATAATTCATAAGGTAATATTTTACTCTTTTATACTAAGACGGTGGCAAACAAGCGTACGGCCCGCCTGATGGTATAAGCAGACACCGCAGCCTATACACGCATGCAACTCCAAAGGAGTAACATGGGCGTTGCCGACCCTTGATATGTTTGAGGATACGCTGTGTTGACAGCTGAAGCAACAAGTTCCCTCGCTCTCAACACAACGCATCCTCGGGAGCTCTGGCGACCTTGCTCACCAACAACAGTTAACGGTCGGATTCCACTGCCAACAGCCAAAGGCCAGTCTATTTTACTGAATAACTACCTAAGTAGGAAAGGTAACTGCCATTCTTCTTCTACTTGTCCTGTTCCCATTATTTGGGGTCATCTCAGATTTGGGCTTCTTCCAGATATCTCCTTAAAGTGGCCATCCTTATATCAGTCCATCATCCTTCCTCGTCTCTTCGGTAGGGGGAACATAACCCTATCCAGTACCTTTCAAGATGTGTTCGGGTTCTCGGCCCATACCATACCCGCCATCGGCGCATACCCTCCCATCCCTCTGACGCAAATTTTCGGGTGTAAGCTTTATTATACAGGTACAGATTGCCGCAGGTAATGAATACTGCGCGGAACCATATATTTTATTTTTTCCTCTTTCTTTTGATTCCGTTGTATGTTTCTTTAGCGGACGTTACTGCTTGATACAAAATTAATAGCCAACTGCTAGATACCACTACAAATAAACCAAACAAACGTTGCGACAATACTACATACATTGGTAATATGTGTCTTATGACCTCTCCTCTCATTACAATAGCCAGCGCTATTGGATGCAACATGACATTGAAGATGCATTAAAAGTGAAAACGAAAGTTGGAGTGTTGACCGATAGAGCCTACGGTGGGTCCGACGCCTCTTCGATGTTGAATGGGCGTTTAGAATTAGGGGAAATGGTAGCGATAACATCGTTCGGAACGAGAGGTGTGTCGAATTTCAGAGTTCCGTATGAACAGGCACTGAGCATTTGCATGGTTTATTGTATTTTCATCACACTTGCTCGTCAATGACGTTATTACTTGCGAGCGTACAGAGCAGTTATAGCCGTTTTACCTCCCACGGGCTGTTAAGTTTAGTTTTAAAATATAGAACCCACTCATACTTCACTTCGGACTGAGGATGTTTCCAATCAGCCAAGGTGTATTTCATATCTTCAAAGGTTCTACAACCAACTTTTAATACGTATAAAACATATCTTTATATTAAATTTAACTGCAATTTATTGTTTAGTATTTATTACAAATAATTTTAAATGTTTTTAAATGCTTTCAAACTGTGGCTGTATACCGAAGGGTCTTTGCAATACTTTCCTCGCAAATGTGATGAAAAACATTGTGTATAACACGGGCGTAAGAATATTGCAAACTCGAGTCATCAAAAGCCCTCCGCCTTCGGCGTCGAGCTTCTGATAGACTCTTGTTCGCAATATTCCACTTACGCCCCTCGTTAAACAATGTATACTATTAAACTTTACAACACATAAGAAAGACATAAGCACAAAAAGCTAACGAAATGCCGTATGACATTCTCTGGCCGTCCATCTTTTATAGTATAAGGAGATATTATAGGTATCACTTATCGACCGTCCGACGTTTAAGCCCCATATTCTTATAAGTATACATAATTGAAAAATTGCAATAGTCAATTGATTAGGTAAATACAGTTACAGAGTAAGTTATCAAAATCATAACAATGTCAAAGAAGCATGCCTATACACGGCACCAAAATTGCATAACCATGATCCGATTCACACATAGCCCAAGCACTTTATTTTCATTAGTATGGAAAAAAATGCAAATTTGGAAATAATTCATAACAGCAGCTTTTTTGCGTGTAACTGATATATTATCACTTTAGTAATTACGTAGACTCAAAATCCACCAAAATATTAGTCATCAAAAAAAACGATATTTAACCAATTCCTGAAAAAAGAGGAAAAATATTAATAGATATTTTAATTTTTGTTTTGGGTAATTTACAAGAGCTCTTCAAGAATAATAAATAAATCACACAAAAAACATAATGGATGTGTCATTTTTTTTTATATATTTACTTCCCGATGGAAATTTTGGTGGATTCTTGGATAAGGCATCTTAGAATAACATTTGAAAATTAAACAAACAAAAAAAACGCTGTTATAAATTAATGTTTGAAAAAAACGTTATTTTCCTGGGGTAACAAGCAATCAAGTAATATAATTATCACTCAAACCCAAATCAAATGGAGAAAATTGATAACAGTTTTAGTCTCAGAAACAGATTTCCTGCAGCACGCACGTGCTCTTGGCCAACTGCCAACTCGTTCTTGACCAACCAAAGATGGAACACAAAACGTGCAATTACAAAAGCTTTACGTGTCTGTTATGTCATGCGTCGTAAAGCCTAAAACGGCTTGCAAATTGGTTTCGAAAGTATAAATAAATAGTTCCAGTTGCGAACAATGTTCACGAACAATACGGTCTCGTGCTGTGAACAATATCCTCGCGAAAATTATTTATTATTTAAACCCGGATCCACTTTCGCCGGCGATGGCCGCGACAGATTAGCGCAAATGCTGTAAGAAATTGAGTGATGGCTGCTCTAGCGGTAACAATGGATTGTAGCTGAATGTTTGTGCAGGCTCATCCATAAATAACTAACACGAGCGCATCGAGTGCGTGCATTGTTGAGGCGGTAGCAGGACTTTGGTTGCTGGCTGCTTAACCGAAGTAGAACAGTAAATGAGGAATGATACTGATAGCATGATCCGCGAACGTTCGTACTGTGATTAATAAAAGAAAAACATGCAATTATATTCCATAAATCCATTGAATCTAAACTGTTTTTTTATACCAAGCTTAAGTATATAACAATTAATAAAAGCTATCAAAGCCATCGGAGAGGTAATCACGTAACGTTTTCAACGCGCGTTAGGTAGATCCAACTGTAATTTTTCCATATAAAAATTGACATTTAGATCTACCAAACGTACGTACAATGCGTTACATGATCGACCTGCTGATCATCGCTGATCAATAGATAAATTACTAGCTTCTGCCCGCGACTCCGTCCGCGTGGAACTCGTTTTACCTCCCATTTCACCCCTTTAGGGGATGATTTCGGGGATAAAAACTATCCTATTAATATCCTACAAAATCTAACGGAGGTGTGCGCAGACAAAAACACCGTCACTGTACAATGGATCAAGGGGCACAGTGGCTCAAGAGGCAACGATGCAGCGGACGAACTGGCCAGGAAAGGCTCAGAAACAATGGCATACGGACCCGAACCAATCTTGCCCCTGCCACAAAGCTAAATATACAACCAACTTGACCTATACACCAAAAACCTACACCAAAGACACTGGGAGGAGATAGACACATGCAGACAGACCAAAGAGATTCTGGCAAAATGCGACAACAAACTCACAACCACACTACTGAGGACACATAGAAACCAACTACGCAAGATAGTTGGAATTATAACAGGACACAACACTCTGAACAAACACCTCTACAACATAGGTATCACGGACAGCCCCATGTGCAGAGCGTGCATGGAGGCGGAGGAAACGACCAAACATATTCTACTGGACTGCAAGCAGGTAGAAGTATACAGGGAAAAGCACCTAGGGTCCCCGGAAACACTTCGGGACGCAGTCAAAAACACAAAGGCACTCACGAACTTTCTGGAGGAGCTGGGGTGGTTAGAGTAGCGCTACCCCATTTCACGCAAAATAGGCACGCTGGATGTCGATTTGCGGAAAAGAGCCCAGTATACTACTACTACTATCCTATGTCACACTCCATCCTTTTAACTATCTCCACTTAAAAATCACGTCAATTCGTCGCTCCGTTTTGCCGTGAAAGACGGACAAACAAACACACACACTTTCCCAATTATAATATTAGTACTAGCTTCTGCCCGCGACTCCGTCCGCGTGGAACTCGTTTATATCGCAGCTCCATACAAACTTTTAACCCCTCATTTCACCCCCTTAGGGGCTGATTTCGGGGATAAAAACTATCCTTTGTCACTCTCCATGCTTTCAACTATCTCCACTTATAAAATCAAGTATATTCGTCGCTCCGTTTTGCCGTGAAAGACGGACCAACAAACAAACAAACAAACAAACACACACATACACTTTCCCGTTTATAATATTAGTATGGATGGATGATAGGGGCTTAACGTGTTTATGTTCGTTGCTGAATGTCGGAGGTGTTAAAGACATTAATAAACCACATAAAAAAAACAAATGAATTATTATAAATAGTATTTTATGGTCGAACGTGTTTAACATAGTTGACGTTCGTGGCACAAGCGAGATTCCCGTCTTCAGGGTGTCGAACAGGTACCTATCGTAAACTTAATTGGTCAGACTTGATACTGTGAGGATACTATACACATGAGATTGATTTATTGCATATGCAAATTCACTGTTCTAACAACATAGATAGCAGTATATATTTCCATCTAAATATTTGAACAGGTTCTTTATTATGAAGTAACGAAAGCGTGAAGTTTAATGAAATATTACAGAGATGTTTTTAGGGTTCCGTACCAAAAAAGGTAAAAAAGGAACCCTTATGGTGCGACTTTGTCCGTCTGTCTGTCTGTCACAAAGTGAAATATCTCACGAACTACTTAAAATAATTACTTGTGATAAGGATAGTGATTTGGAATCCAGCTCTGTAATTGTGTGTAAGCGTAGGAAAAAATCTGAAAATAAAAAAAGTTAAAAAATAGGGGGTACCATACAGTTTCTATTTATTTATTTGTAGCGTTGGAATGGAACCGTTACAAGCAGATTTTTGAAACTATCCCAATATATGTATTATTATATTTGCTATATAACAGAAATACAAAAATAAAGTTGAGTACAGTTATTGTTTTTAAGCACAATATCATGCTGCTTTGATTGTTTGACGTTTAGTGTTTAGTTTAGATATAGATAATAATTTCTACTATGGTGTTTAGTCTGTTTTCTGTTTGTTGGCGCTAGTAGTACTGTTCGCGTATGGGCTGCGTTCACTTTTACCATTAAGGCCCATACGCACGTAGCGGTTTGTTGGGATGCAACTTTTTGCAGGCCAACAAACCATTACTACTACAACTATTTATTTTTTAATTTAATTATTTATAAGTTTTAAGTTTTAATTTTAGTTGAGACGGTATTTTTCCTTTTATTAATTTTTGTTTGTTACTTTCCGTGTCCTCACCAAATGGACCCTGCGGAAGACCAGCGCTGGCTGCAAAGCTAGTACATGCTGAGCTGGGTCCATTTCGTGGCAAAAATGTGTTTTATTTTTTATTATTATTTCTTTTAATCGATGTTGTGTTTGTCACGAATAAATGTTTTGATTTGATTTGATTTGGTTTTGATTTGAGTCAAAAAATAAGTGGTGTCCCCATACAAAAAACTTGCAATACGCGCTAAACAACCGGCCAACGGTGTGTCATCGGCGGCGCGGGGCACCACTAATTATACACTGCCTAGTTCTCTTTACAAAAAGTAATGATATCCCACCAAAAACATAAATGTAAAAAAGAGCCAAGTTCAATACAAAAATTATGCTTGGATGTGGGCTTCGCCGCAAAAAGAATGGAGATCTAAATGAGTGCCAAGTTCTATGCAAAATCTAAATATGTATTTATAGGAACAAAATAACATTATGAACAAGTATTAAACTCTATTTCTTTGCTTTATTGGATACCTATAACAGTTGCTGTTATTTAAAAATGTGAGATCTTAAAGTAGGTTAGATTTGACTTGGCTTTCATTTCATTCAAGACTTGGATTTGTCAAATCTAACCTACTTTAAGATCTCACATAGCAGGTCAAAAAAAGATCGCGATTCAATTGGCTTGGTGTAAATGTTATTCGTTGTTTGAAATTGAATTCTGTTGTGTTGGGTGAAAATAAGTAATTTAACAAATATTGGGACATTTACTTTACCTCGAGTTAATTGTTAGTTTGTACGGAACCCTCGGTGCGCGAGTCAGACTCGCACTTGACCGGTTTTTTTCTTTGACATGTTCACACTTGCAGCGTCAATTTGGAGATCAAATTTCATCTTTGGCATAACTTAATTGATTTCCGTCCACAAACTGTATTCCTTAAAGGGGTAGACAGAGCACATCAAAATTTAATTATCAGTGCCACTTCTAACAATAAACTGTTGCTATGTCATCGCCCACAACACACTTCACCCTATTCCCATTGTCACCTTTTATCACATCAACGGGAAGATAGTAGGACACGCGCCACCCAACGGGGGCGTTTACATTAATTACGTTTATACGAGATACTCGTACGATAAAATTACTGTACAGGCCAAGCCTATATGAATCTATCATAAATATCATAATAACCAACGAAAGCGTTCTCGTCGGATCATCCATCTCTTAATCTAACTGCGAATCTAATCTCATAGTTATAGTATATAAAATGGCATGTAACCCGTCACGTAGCCTATGTAATCTAGAAATCCATCTGCTGAAAGGTCAAACAACGATTGGCCGCAGGCCCTAAATAACGATGTATGTATAATAAATGATGTCTGAAACAGTTCCGGGTATTCTGAATATGTATATTCACCGTTTATGCAAGTGTATGTCTATCCTGGCGGAACATACGAAAAAAACGAGAACGTGTGAAGACATAGGCGAGGCAACGGTGCGGAAAGAAAGATACAAAAAAAGAGAAGTAAGTAACTAAGTACGTCGCGATTGAATTGTTATCTCGGTAATTATTATGAAGTTAAGAAAAGCTCCGTGAGCGAAATTATCTTCATCAAAAGCTAATACCGAAGTGGAGCAGAGAATCGGGAAAATATAATATTGATTCAGCATTCTACTTAAATCTTTCTTGCACAACTAAAATACTTATCGTACAAAAGGCGGACTTAATGCCATATGGCCGATGGCCGTCCATTATCATGATTGAATGAATGATTAAAAAAGGCATCCGTATGATTTTATACGTTTCATGGAAAAAAGCTTCGGTAAGCTAAAGCATGTGCTACACGGTTCCAAAAACAAGACGTAAGCAAAGTGTCCATAAAATTCCCTTTCTGTAAAAATATCGAAGTATGGCCACAAAAGTAGAAAAACCTGAGGAGTTAGCGCAGCACTGCGGAAGATTAATGCCGGTCTAATGAACACATCTCGCGTACGGGCGCGCGCGCAGCCGCACCGGACTTTTATCTCGCGCACACAGCCTCACCGCGATACCGGCACAGGGGACCCGTGACGGGTGGCCTTTAATACACTCGTTTGTATGGAAATGCTGTTATACATATGTATTTAAAACAGTGTCGGGTATTTTTTAGGTAGAAGGCGGTAAACAGATTAATAGAGAAAAAACGCTTAATCATATCAATAAATCTCGTGAGGCCCAAGTTTGTATTAGAAATGCCACCCAAAGTTACAGCTCTTACTTAATATTACGAAATTAATTGCCACGTGTGACATCACTTTTAGTCTATATGTGAATTATATAAATTACTACGTTATGTTGTTAACGACAACCTAGCCTTCGTGGATGAATCTGCTATAATAATGTACCTATTGAACATAATCATAATCATAATCAAATACATACACTACACTGAACCGTTCCTTCCTTTAGCGCTTTAACCTACTATCTATGTAATTATACGACGACGATGTGGACATAATAAAACTACTGGTGATTTATAAACCTAATACAATTGTTCAATATCGACGCGTACATTAATAGAATTACTGCATCTGTAGTTTTATAGAAGAATAAGTCAAAACTTAAGCCCGTCTCAGATTCACTCTTAATTATGCGTCAGTTAAGTCTAAAGTCGATATAGTTATGAAACCACCTGACGCTCTTTTGTTTTTCAATAACGGAGTTATTCCTTTACTTACCACGTGTGCTTGCGTCATATTTTAAAACAAGCGCGCTATTAATCATACTTGAGAAACAAGCTTACCTGAAAACAAGAAAACGAATTATCAATCATCTTACGGTGATACGAGCACCTATTTATGTACCGACAGGATTAATTTATGCAATATAATGAATAATGATCTTATGATACACTTAATATGTACATGCAATGAACGCAAATGGCAATACCTAGTTCAAAATGTCCACACACATGGAACACCAGCAGTAGTTTTTTTCATGACATATTCGCAGTAAGAGAATCAAATAATAAAAAAGTGATTTCTAACATTTTCAAGCAACCATATATTGTATTTATAGTAACCAACATAACAAGATGTCAGTCCTTTTGAACGGACGATAATGGATCTACTATGACAGATGTCGAAGCTTGAATGAAGCACGAGTAGGCCATGATTTCCACGACCTCGAAAAAAGCGATGCCCATTGATGCGCGCACGCAGCGAGTGGTTGGTCTCTAATTATAGGCCAGAAGTAAGTGCGCGACTTTTACGGCAACCGCCTCTGTACAGGCTTCAACACCACATAATAATAAAGTATAAATACAATTAAGAGAGAAATTTATTTTATATGATGATGACCGTATTTTTTCGAAAAGGCTGACTAAACTTGGTCGTGGTATATATGAAAGTCATGTTTTCACGTCAACGTTGAAGTCTAGGCCAATGTAGAATGTATATAGAGGATCTGTATAGAGAGTCAATGCTTAGTCTCATATCATTTTTATATGCGAAACGAATAAGTGGAACACAAATAGATCGATGAAACTAAAAAGAGAACTAGTATTAGTAGTTGGTAAAGATTTTACAAAATACCTAAGGCCACAGGTCTTGCTTCGTTAGTCCGTTAGTTAAATTAGATCTCATGTACCTGTCATTTTAAGACAATTGACACTTGACTTCTTTAAGTTTATTGAAATCAAATGTTACGCAAGCATAACGTATTCCCAAATTCCAAATTTATTAAAAGGATACTTTATTTTCATTAGCACATGAAAATAAAGTATTGTAAACGACTATAAATAATGTGTGTTCAACTTAAAATGTCGTAACTAATAATCTGTGTTTGTGAATAAATGTATCTTTCTTTATTTTTCATATTATATTTTCTAAAGATCTATCACGATGTAATGTATATTCAAAGTGATTTATTGTGACATTAGCTGTAAATAAATTAATAGCAATAATTATTCGTTAATGTAACTTTACTGACGATGTCGACGCAATTATTAAGAGGGCGCGCTCCGCGAAATCGGAGTTCTTAGATTGAATATTACCTATGACAAACTAAAGCGAATGCCAGGAAAATGAACATACAGAAACTACATCATATTTGCAATCTATTTGTCTGAAAAAAACCATACAAAACCAAAATTGCCTCGATAGAAAACAATCGCCAAAACATGTCTTATTTTTACCTAATTTCAATTGTGTGCCGTTCCCGTGCATATAATTTACGTAAAAATTTAGTGTAAATAGCTCTTGATATTGCTTAGTGATTTGACGAGCGGCGTTTTTTTATGTAGTCCCTTTTCAGACTTATTGAGGTATAACGTATTTGGCGTATAGGTCTTTTTTATTTAGCGCGATACTGTTTCTCCCGTCGCGTGTTTCGTGCAGTTTGGTATATCTTCTGTTGCCGTTCGCGGGCGGAGTCAATCGCAATCGCTCCGCTGAGACGAGAGGACTACGTTCTGTGCTCTCACGACAGCACGGTGAACATAATTATTTCAATAATATTGTGACCCAGTATATTCGTCCAGTGAATGAATGTATCATTACATTCCAGTAGATATTTTGGTACATTTTGAAATAATATATTTAAAATTCGACCTTAACATGTAGACCTTAAAGTTCAAAATACAACCATAAGATTACGCAGCGACCGGCTTCTTAGAATAATTTGTGCAGTACATGCAAAACTACACGAACATTTTTTCTGTCGAGCGTGTATTTACTTTATGAAAGATTATCACTATCACTACAACATAGTACTCGTATAAAACAAAGTCGCTTCCCGCTGTCTGCCCCTATGAATGCGTAGATCTTTAAAACTACGCAACGGATTTAGATGCAGTTTTTTTTTAACAGATAGAGTGATTCAAGAGGAAGGTTTATATGTATAATATAATTTAATATAGTATCCGAGCGAAGCCAGGGCGGATCGCTAGTTGAGAATAAATCCGGTTAATTTCAAAATCGATGTCCTCTGTCCTCTCGGTCTCTAAATACGAATTCGAAATCGGAAATAATTCAAAAAGTGGTCGCATTATTTTCATTTTTGAAATATTTGTTGTAAATTACGATGCGCGTTTTTTTTAAAGAACAACATACGTTTTCAGGCTTTTCGAGAAATGATGTCCATTTTGAATTCCAAGATGGCGGACATTGTTTTTCGAATTTAAACTTTCGTGAGACATGTTGAAATAATACTAATACAAGGTTCAACTCACGTATTAAATGTCACTACGGGCGACATGTTTCGAACTCTGCGGGGGTTCATCAGGATGAGTGTTTTCGCGGCGGTTTCGCTTGAATCTTGTCGTGATTCAAGCGACACCGCCGCGAAAGCATTCATCCTGAAAAAGAACTCCCGAAGATTTCGAAACATGTCGCCCGTAGTGACATTATTGACATTGTTTTTCTTTAAAGTCATCACGGGTGTCGCTTTTAGGGTTATCGAGGGTGCAGATTCCAACAATTATTGCCTGCGAACTTGGTCATTTTTAGGGTTCCGTAGCCAAATGGCAAAAAACGGAACCCTTATAGATTCGTCATGTCTGTCTGTCTGTCTGTCTGTCTGTCTGTCCGTCAGTATGTCACAGGCATTTCACTCTAAAACCATAAGGTGCATTTGAATAAAAAATTGAGGATAGGGTGTATTTTGTTAACCGCTACATAGTTTTGTAATGAAATTACTAAAAAAGATTTTTTTTAGGGGTGCACCCCATACATAAAACTGAAACTCAAAAATTATTTTTTCATTGCAAGCCCACTTGTGGTACATCAATCGACAGGCCTTTCAAAATAAATATAAGGTTTCTAAGCAATTTTTTTGGATTAAGTGAATAGAGTCGGAGATAATCGCCCCGAAAGTGACTAAAATTGTGTCCCCCCCCCCTCTAATTTTTGAACCGTGTATTTTAAAAATATGAAAAAAATCATGCTCATAGGGATTATAAAATTCTACCAGCGAAATTTGTTTTCAACAAGATCGGTTCAAAGGTTTTCGAGATATTTATAAAAAACTGCGTTGCTTAAAGAAAAGGACGTAAGTGCCATAAGTATTCAGTAACGATATGACCTTTTTCATGTCAGAGCCATCATACCCCTAGCAATACCCCTGGGCGTAGGGTGGGACTGAACCATACCACCGTAGTGCTGTGCACTATATTATGTTTTATAATATCTATCCCAAAAGTCCTATTACCGTTATCAGTATCACGCAGTGTCGTTGAAAAAGTTAGACTACCGTTATCTGTACGAGTAGGTAACTTTTGATTTAGTATACTTGTATAGAACTAGATGCACAATGTCAAACAAATATGCCAAGAAATGTGCCCCAGAACATGAACGAAGAATATTCTGGACAGGCTATAGTAATAATAATACCACGTGCGAGCGAGCTGGTAGCATACAAATCTCTATAAGTGTGACAGAAAGGGGAATATCATTCATTGTCATTGTCATAGTTCCACTTTTTTTTTATTTGCCACAACTGATTTCGTATGAAGTTGTGCCACACAAACCATTACCCGTCCCGTAGTAAGTTGTTTATGACAAGTCATCAGCCATTTTAGGACCGGTTCTTAATTTAGCTGCATAAGAGCTTTTCCGTCCCTCACCGTGGCAACACGTACAGCCCGTCAATAGTATTCTAGGTTCATGGCCCCAGAATGGCAGCTCTAGCTACATTTCAGTAGTTGCTAATAGCGTTAACTTATAACCTGCATCAAGATATATGTTTCATAAAAAAAGAACTCAGTGTTTTAGACCTTAAGCACCATATTAGCAAACCAACATCCAAAAATTAAATACTTTTTAGTTTATTGTGACATATGATGTGACTTGACTGCTCACGTCAAAACTTTAGTGTTTAGCGTTTAGCGAATGAATGGTCGCGTTATAAATTTCATTTATTTCAACAGAAAGCACAAATACATTTGGTTTCTTTATTTTACAAGTGGGGAATAAACAGTTTCAAATATTTGTACAAATATCAAAACAATTGTTGAGATTTCCGTAAGTACATATAGTACAGCTGACAGAGTCCATACAAAGAAATCATTTAAGTTTCCTTGAAATAGATTCAGTTAGTTAAATAATTGTATTTTCGACCTGCCTTTACTTTAAATACTTTCTTTTTTGCGATGTAATGTAAGCGTACAGTCAAGTAACGATCAGCTGTCGATTTTATTAAATCGGTCCTGGGTTTTGAACGTCACTCTCATGATCACCCGACATCTATAAAACGAGTATTACGAGATATAAGGTCAAAAATGAATGATGATGAAAATTGGCAACAATTAGCGCATTTCCAAATGATGTGTTGGGATTGTAGTATAGAATTTAATTATAGTTCATTAATGCTATTAATTACCTTTTGCAAGGTCATGTTTGTCTGTCTGTCTGTCTGTCCGTCCGTATGTCACAGGCATTTTACTCGAAAAAAGGTGTATTTGAATAAAATTTTGAGGATACGTGTATTTTGTTAACCGCTACATAGTTATGTAATGAAATTACAAAAAAAGTTTTTTTTTAGGCGTGCACTCCATACCTCAAACAAAAAAATTGCATGCCCACGTGTGGCACATCAATCGATAGGCCTTCCAAAATAAATATAAGGTTTCTCAGCAAATTTTTGGATTAAGTGAATAGAGTCGGAGATAATCACCCCGAAAGTCACTAAAATTGTGTCCCCCTCCCCTCTAACTTTTGAACCGTGTATTTCAAAAATATGAAAAAGATCATGCAAATTGTTTTGAACAAGATCGGTTCAAAGGTTTTCGAGATATTTCTAAAAACCGCCTTACTTAAAGAAAAGGATGTAAGTGCCATATGATTTCACGACCTTTTCAATAGGCACGGAACCCTTGTTGTGCGTGGTCTGACACGCACTTGGCCGCTTTTTATTATATTAAAAAAAGTGAACACAATTAAGCAGTTTTTCTTTAGTACCTACCAGTATGTTCAAAATTGATAACTAAAGGGCCAGAGCGTCTCCATTGTCTCCAAGCAGGAATCCGAGATCAGAATTGAAAAATTTGGCCGCAACACTGTGGCCTGAAAATCTGACTTTCATAGACATGATCGAAGGTTTAATAATATATAACAGTTTTTTTAATGTTACTTATAAATTCACAATTAAATTCACGTATTCAATGACATGACAGGCGACATGTTTCGAACTCTTCGGGAGTTCTTCTTCAGGATGAGTGTTTTCGATGATTGTTTTGAAGAAGAACTCCCGAAGAGTTCGAAACATGTCGCCTGTCGTGACATTTAATACGTGAATTTAACCGTGGTTTTATTAGTAGTATTTTAGACATGTCTCACAAAAGTTTTAATTCGATTATGGCTTTTTTTGCTTTAGGTTTTTACTAGCCATTGTAACCCTTACGTGATTTAGTAAATAAAAAACCGGCCAAGTGCGAGTCGGACTCGCGCACGAAGGGTTCCGTACCATTATCTATAAAACAGTAAAAAAAAAATATTGTATGGGAGCCCCCTTTAAATATTTATTTTATTTTGTTTTTTAGTATTTGTTGTTATAGCGGCAACAGAAATACATCATCTGTGAAAATTTCAACTATCTAGCTATCACGGTTCTTGAGTTACAGCCTGATGACAGACAGACAGACGGGACAGAGAAGTCTTAGTAATAGGGTCCCGTTTTTACCTTTTGGGTACGGAACCCTAAAAAACGGAAGGTCATATTTCAGTTATAGCTCTCGAAACTCTGACTTAATAGCGAAAATAATATCTTCAAATATAGGTACAGATTTTGTCTTGCTTCCCACTTTTTATAATAGGGATGATGACTACATTTTTTTATGATGTCATTTGAACCAGTTTTTGGACAGGAACAAGTGTTTGTATTGGAAGAACTACAATTAAAGAACATAAATACCCAAAAATTTGAGACAAAGATTGACCTCGCTGGCGGCAGCGCAAAACGCTTAATACTGAAAGACAGACAGGCGTGACGTCACAGCCGACATTTGTTAATACAAAGTACCTACATGTATCGTCGTATGGAAAATCAGGTTCTTAAATTGTTGTTTCATTCGCAGAATACTGCGTTTAAGTACATAATTGTTGTACAATTTTGTTTCTATAAAAGCCTAAGAATTCTATTGGTACCTTTAAATTTACTCTTGTACAATAATAAAAAAAAAAATCTAAACTTTCAAGGTTCATATCTTTTTACGATTTTAATTATATTTTATTATTTATACTTTATTACGGTAATTTGATGGTTTACTATACATTTAGCATCACTACGTTATCAATTTGAACATGAGTCATCATGCCTATTATTCATAGGTATTCATCATGTTTCATCTGACTGTCGGGGCATATACTATGCGAGAAGGAGCGGGGCAGCAATAGACGCATCAGCGCGGCAGGTGCGGGACGCGCGGGTGATTTCTGATTTTTTCCTGGCGGTACGCCCCCTCTTAAGAACGGCAAGTCTAGTTTCCTTGCATTTCCTTCAGAATTTCCCATGCTTTCCAAACCGGTTTGTTTTAATAGATTGATCATTTGTAGATAAATCTCTCAAACCGATACGAAGACTGGACCACACCGATATTGAGATGCAATGTGTCTTACGTCACAAAATTCATAGATGTCGTTTAAGGTAGAACATATGTCTATCCTATTATTAATGTAATAATAATAATCTTATTTGAATGATGCAGTAGAAGAATTTAAATTGCCTATTATATATTGAAACATTAACATGATAATTTCTCTTACAGCTATTTAAAAACTGCATACATGCTGCTACATAGTCAGTACTAGCCGCTGGCTGCGTAGCTCGGTGAAATTAGAAATGTCACATAATATTACTGGAAGATCCATTCTGCGCACATTCACTCTCGGCCTTCCGTAATCCTCATAATGCTATTAGCAGAGTCACTGGAGCAGCTACTTCTCGGTATCTAATCACTGGCTCAGTTAGTCGTGCCAATTAACTAGAATCAATTAAACCAAGTAAAAATACTTCAATTATCTTCGTAACGATAGCGGTTTTCCAACCAAAGAAAGAAACGAGCGTCACGTTAGCATACGGTCGTTTTCTATAAAAGGTTGCAACACTCCATAATAAGGTCTAATTGGAGATTTCACACGGTCCGCACTTAACCGGTATAAGTCCATGTCGTTTCTAATACGACTTAGTCAGTATTGATCCCATAGTGATTTAAGCTGTTATAGTAATGATCGATTGAGCACTGTGTTACCGGTGACAGGTTTGAAACTAGTCTAAGTGACATCACTAGTGACACATTTACTGTGATATTGCGCGTGGACTTTACCGTTCACACAAGGACGTTAAACTTGCCGGAGAAAATCTTGATTATATACTGAAGGGTTAGAAACCGGTCTAAGCCAGAGAGAAAATTTATAGCTTAATTAAAAAGGTGTGAGAAAATTGGTATACCGCGGTTAAGAACTTAGTATTAGACTCAATGTTATAACTTTGCAGGCAAAAAGTAGAACACAAATAATGACTTTGTACAGAGGAGGATACTGGTGTTCTTTACTTGTGCTGAAACAATTAATAACAACTTTTTTTCGATGGGACACAGCAATGAATCGAGTAACAATATGTAGAGGCGGCGAAAGCTTAAATATTTTAGACAAAGCAGTTTACTTCGCCACAGTGTGGAATTTTCGATCAGTTTTGACCACCTTCGTTTTATATTAATGTTATATGCATTATAATATACGTATACTACACCCCACTGTAAATTTCCTGTGGGATTATGTTGCTTAGTTTACGTAAAATTTTTTTTTTGTAAATTAGGTCAATGACCTTAAGAAATCATGTTTATTGGTTTATTTATATTTAAACCTTTTGAAATATTGGTTTATTATTTATTTATTCTGTCAATATGGCCCGTAGTTTCATTGCTGAGTTTAAGTGAGAGGTACTCAATACTTGTACATAAAATTAGCATCTCAATCTCAGTGCCAAAAATTAAAAGCTATAAGCTTTTTAACTTATTTTTATTTTTATGTATTTTCCAATATTAGCGTTTCATTTTTTATAAAGTATGTATAAGTATTTAAAATAAGGTAAACTACTTAATTCCTCAAAATTTCAAAAGCTAATCTTCCGGGATTTTGGATTCATAACATTTCTTCGTTGTTTCCGATTTCTGTGGAAAGGGTTTATGTTAGGTTCTCGGTTGGCAAGTTTGACTTTTCAGAAATGATACTTGAAAATGTTGAATTAAACTTTTTTTTCAGAATCGTCATCGTCATTCATCATCATTATAATTATCATCATCATCATCCGAATGTATAAGAATTTCTTCTGTATAAGTACGGAAAATCATGCCTGCGTTTGGCTCCATTTCTGACGATTCGATTGGTTTTAAAATTGCAATGAACTATAAACATAAACTTTTTCCGGAATAGGCAGACGCTTTTGTTTGCTTAAGAGGCCTTACGCCTACATAAGCAGAAGCGGAAGCGTGTTTTGCATAATGCTTCCTTTTTCATTCAAGATTACGACGTAACTTTATAGTAGGTATGTATTCAAAACTGATATGTAAATAATTCATCATCATAATTCATCATAATCATTTAATTCGGATACTAGACCATATTTGTTAGTAGCGTAAAGAAATTCAGAAAAACTTAATTCTAGTGTTAGTAATTATATTATACAATTGGTTATTATTTATTTATTTCAAAAGTAGTAACTTTATTATAAATTGCAGATTAACTCTTTAACATGGAAATTAAAAAATGATAATAATAACAGTAAATATCCAATAATAATTAAAGCTAGCTTAAACATAAATACAAGATAATAATAGTAAAAAAACACAATTGGCTCTAACTAAAAAATGAAAATTATAAAACGGGCAGTTATAAAAAGAATACCGCCTCTAGGGGGTCAGACTGGGGCATGGACCCCATTACGCTGGCAGCATTACCTCTCTTAATCGCAATGGAAATTCGTTGCGAGAGGTAAGCGCCAGCTTTGGGGCTCCAGTTGCTTGGACCAGCCGCGAAGACAAGGCCTTGCAAAAGATACTCATATCTGACGACCAGGGACCCAAGGTTTCCACAGCAAGCGCCGCAGAATCGTAATCCTGTGACAAGGAGGAGTATTTGCGGCGCTTGTTCACTTGGGCCTGGTCAGCAGCAGCGCTGGCCTGTGAACGGGTGCCCTGGATGTGGGACTGGGCGAAGGTGTCAACGCAAGTTACATCCCACCACCAAGGCTCTGCCTAGTTTCCCAGGCACCATGGCATTTATTTAGTAATAATTTGTTATTGGTTCATGCAGGCTCATGCAGCTTGCTCCATCACCTCATGAGTGTGGACAGTCTATTCTGCAAGATAATGCGTTTAGGAGGCTGTTAGAACTACCTTGTAATCTGTGCAATCGGGATGCCGCTCTTTTATGCATAATACATGTAGTATAAAAGTCGTCCGTGCGGGCATCGGCAAACATCCCTGACGCACTGCAGTATCGAGGTAGCCCAACCAGCATCCTAAACGCATTATTGTATTGCACCCGCATAGGGTGACCAGATGTCAGGAATTTTCCTGACATGTCAGGAATTTTAGACATATGTCAGGAATGCGGCCGGAAAAAGGAAATGTCAGGAATTTTCGGCAAATAAATGACAATAAAATTTTATACACTGTAAACTTTTATTTTTAATCACAAAAACAAAAAGGTAAAGCCACAAGTACTTGTAGTTTCATAAATGACTTATAAATAATCTTAATTATCTTTTTACGATATAGACATAAATAAAAATAAATCAAGCGAGCGCGAGCGCGACAAGCTCGTGTCAGGAATTTTGGCCGAAATCAGGAATTTTGTCAGGACTTTTGAAATTTGTATCTGGTAACCCTACACCCGCAAGGCATTGTAAGCTCGCTGCGTAAAGCTGGTCCACACGCAAGTATAAAAAGATTGGCAAAAGGACTTAAATAGCGTGATCTTTACATCATTGCTACACTTTACAAACCTGCGCACCAGCATATTGCAGCGAACCGTCAATGCCCTACGCTCCCGCTCTATATCAGTGTCGTCACTGGAGATCCTCGGTGAGCCAGTGACCCAGGTATTTAAACCGCTGTACTCTCTGTAGGGCGGCAATAATAAATTTATATATTTTTTAAAGACGTATAAATCACGCAACACCGACGCGACGCGCCGAAATTTTTATTTAAGAAATGATTAAGAGGTTAAGAAATGTTTTTTTAAGTACCTACGTTATCAGTTATAAATACTATCAGTTACGTCGTAATCTTGAATGAAAAAATAAATGTGAGATTCCGGTTCGTTACAGCCAAATATCATAATAACGAGTTCCTAGAATATCAGAATGTAAAAACAGATTATTCTCATAATGTTTAAACTTTAAAGCTCAAAATGACTTACGCCTACTTCTTAAATTTCCGTATTCTTAATCCATACTTCTATACTAATATTATAAATGCGAAAGTGTGGGTATGGTTGTTTATTTGGCACTACTTTCACGGCAAAACGGAGCGACGAATTGCCGTGATTTTTTTAAGTGATAGTTACAGTGACGTGATAGTTGAAGGGATGGAGAGTGACATAGGATAGTTTTTATCCCCGAAATCATCCCCTAAAAGGGTAAAATGGGGGGTGAAAGTTTGTATGGAGCTGCGATATAAACGAGTTCCACGCGGACGGAGTCGAGGGCAGAAGCTAGTATGACTATAATTCATTTAGTTTATTAATATCGCGTTTTGATAATTTTTTTTGACTTGATCATGTTTTGATGAATTTTCAATTATACCATTTCCCAAAATGTCTAAAACACAAATTAACTAGATACAAAAACGTCACATTGTCAAAATATCTAAAATTATGTTGAAGTTTACAGTTTTTAAGCAATGAGTAATTAAACGATAATAAAAATACTGCGTCGTTAAAATTTTAGGTATTATGAGACTATGAGAATTTAGTATCTTTTAAACCTAGGTCCCTTCTACCTATATTAGACGGTTTTGCTTGAAAGTATTAAAAAAAGTCATAAACGATGGCCGTTATCTATCTGCTCCTGCTACTATTTTAAGGCAGGATTTACTAAACAGGAATAAGGATGAAACGTTTGTATTGCCTATCCATGGAATAATCAACACGACTACATTCACGGTAAAAATGTTCGAGTCAGCACCCTAAATTAAATTTATTCAAATATTTAACACAAGGTTATTTACATAATATGCTATGCTTTATGATACCTAACTGTATTAGCAATTTCCGGGATTCTATCATAAAAATATTAATATGGAAAAATACGATTTTTGCAATATCTCGCTCCGTTCGTGGTTTTTTCATGGATTTTTTACGAGTCTGATTTAAACCTGGTAACGTTATTTTTTTGACAGTTATTTTTGTAGTTAATATGTAAAATTAAATAAAGATCATGACAACCTTTTACTATTTTAGGAAATATGACGGTAGTTTACCGACTCGTGTTCTTTGTCCGCCAGTGTATATATAAGATAGACAGGCTAATAAATCCCATCAAGTGTATAATAATTTATAAAATAACTGTAGTATATGAATTATTAGTACAGAACAGCAATAGTTGTATACTAACAATTAATGCAATTAATGCTGTGAAATAATAAAATAAAGCAAAGCGATTTACGGCCCTACGATGAAATGTTACGCAACTTCACTACAGCCGCAGATAAGCTCGCCCTAAGGGACGCTTAAACTATCTGTTACAAAGGCATCATAATTATGCATATAAATTTATTCCAAAAGCACTTTCGTTCGGAAGCATAAATCGAATGCAACAATTAAAGTACGCTATAAAATAAAGCTATAAAACATTTGGTTACACAATCAGAGGGCCCAATAACCGAGCAGTACCTACTAAACTAATCAAAATAAAATAATATATAAAATGATACTAAATCCCGCAGGTGATTCACACGGCGTACAATGCACACCGATGCATGAAATTCTGCCATCAGATAAGAAGAATCTTGTATTAGGGTCGCATACACCTATGCGGGCGGTTGTAGTAATTACTGGGAAGCCAGCAGCAATTACGACAAAGGAAATTACATCGCACAATACTCCCGAGTACATAAATCATCAAAGAAAGTGAAGTGAACCTGTAGTTTAGCTTGACCTGTGTCATTAGAATAATTCCTTTATAAATAAAACATGATGATTGCAAGCACAAGTCGGGTTTCAGACTAGAACACGCGCCCTATGCGATGTGCGCAACGCAACATAGAGTCACAAGACTCTACCGAACATGCAATATTTAAAAAAAGAGATGAGAGTAGAAATATTCATGTTTTCGTAAGGCCACTTTACGTGACGGAACAAAGTGAAAGAGTTGAAGAAGCGCAGTCTTTCACAATCCGGGACGCTTCGAACTACCACCCATCTGAAAACCGAGGCAGGAATTGAACCTGGTGGCAGGTAACAAGAAGATGATAAGTAACTCTTAAAAAATATATGCGGATCAAATTGCTTACTTTAATTCAGATGCAAACTTAAATACAATAAGGCAAATTAGAAGCGTAATCACAATTTAATTTAATTACCGCTAAAGTGGGCGTCTCCGTCTTACTAAAACTGGTTTATGATTTAATGAGATACATTCTGTTGCAGCCGATAAACTGTTGTCAGAGTTAATTCCAATAATTATAAGATTGTAAGTAATTCCAGATAGTGAAAATTCAATTACTGGATTTACTACGCAATAGACTCTAATAGTAAACACAGGAAAGCTCAACTAGAAATCATTGAGATGTGTATTTTCTTTTCTAGGTATGTAGTTTTTTACTTAAAGTAATAATTAAAAACAAACAAAACAAAATTTATTATTTAGAAAGAAAATATCCCGCCTCGACACACCCCAATGTTGCCCGGGGCATCGTGCCCAAGACGCCCGCCGCGTTATATGGGCGAAATATGAGCCCGCCCTGAGATCACCTGTGACCCCGATCAATTTTTGGGACACTTTTTTCACAAAATCCTTGGTGTCGGAAGACCACCGTTTTTTACTTCTTGTGAATAAACAACATTCACATGCATATTTAAACCCGAATATACTTACCTGTCCACTGGATGTTGATTAATTCTTAAAGATCAAAAAACTCGCTTAACTTTTGGTATATATGAGAAATAATACACGCTAGAGAATGTCGCACATAAGGACTAGATAAATAAGGCTCGTCTTTCGTTGTTTTTTTTTTCTTTACACAACAAACACAAGCAACCAAAAGTTGCCAAATGTATAGTATCTAACACATTCTTGCCCAACTACTAAAGACTGCTGCGACATATTTGGGTGCTACAATTTGATGCTGAGTGTACATCGCAAGCACAATGTCTCAGAGAGCATTATACATATACATATATATATATTATGTATACATCAATATAACGAATAATTTAAGGGGAGATTCATTTAAAGTTGTAGGTTAAAGTTACCTAAAGTTATGTTTAAGTCACGTCTAACCTGTTGCATTTGTTACGAAACGTATGACATTGACGTTCGGTTTGTGACGGCCCGTAATAAATGAGCTACCTACAAAACATTGAGCTCTATATGCATAATACTGGATGAAATGGAACCGTTTCGTGTCAAAACGATATGTTCGACACTAATTATGCGCTGGTTTTACAAATTTTATTCCTTTCTTTACATGCCAAGCTTTTTACTATTCTAAGAAATACATGATGTGGCTGCGCCGCTGTGGCTAGCAAATTTGCAAGCGCTCCGACGCTTTTGCATTTACAAATGCGCTAACGCACCGGAAAAAGGGCGCGTCGCTTGAACTCGGACAGGGTTCTCACCGACCGCTCCGCATCGACCTGTCAACATGGGGATAATGAACAAGCGATCACACATTTAGATACTTCAGTGCTTAAACTACAAGCAGTCTTAATGCTAGAGAGCAACGTGCATAGCCTACCCGTCTGTTTCCCAAATTTTTGGCGGTTAGGTAGTTATTTATACAATGTCTCAAAGTTAAATTGTTGCCGGTCACATACAATTTTAATGTGGGTCCAACCAAAGCTCATCGTCTAATCAATCTCAAGACCGTTCAGCTAATGTTGATAAAGCGTGCCGTGTACATTTCTAACATTATTTTTAGATATACGAGCCGACACTGTTACCGCTCGGCCACGACTTTGGTCTTAGCGACCTGCGACCAGCGTTTTATCTGTTCATTGCGCGGTCGAGATGGGCAACGCACTGTGGTTAGTTGGGATCACGCGCAATGAACAGATAAAACGCTGGTCGCAGGTCGCTTAAGACCAAAGTCGTGGCCGAGCGGTTATTGTTTATGTCACATGTCACATCATTAGCTGTTAGCCATCTATTGTATTCATATGTATGTCCGTGGTACCTCTGTCCTATTAGTTAAATGTCAGAAGTCAGCAAGTGCGGTCGGCGTAGACCATAGTAATGGTGACAGTTCGCGTGTCGCGCGATGCATTCGCATCGCTGATTCCAGCCAGGGCGGACGCGTGACTCACAGGATGTCCACTGCGGGTGTACCAATCACGTACAGACATGGCACATATCATTCGCAAGCACTCTCAACTCGACTCAGCATTTGTCCCAAGCATAATAATTTAACGAGATTCGTAACAACTACGCGTATTAAGAGGTCAGACCGGTACTGGGCAGCCTGACGCATGTGGACAGCATTGGTAATACCAGTTATGGTCTGGCACGATCCAAACGGCAGTAGACTTTTAGCCTTTCCTGAAGAGCTTGTCTCATAAACAAAGTGTCAGTTTTTTATATTCAAATAGACGAATAATAAATTACTTTAAAACAAAGTTTTACCCGACTTCGATTCAGTACTCCGCCAAGCCACATGAACTTCCACATAATTTCCTTTCCACTTTACCACGTGAACATTGATTATTACAGAAAAAAAACAAATGGCTGTATGTGGGTCGATTATTTATATATTTGAGGAGTTTCGTAAATTCATCAAGAAAGGTGGTTCTGAGGAATTTGGCACTTCATTAGTTGCTATCTCAACTGAATCATATCAGAATCTGTGACGTACTTACTTTTATGTTTTTCTGTACATCATTGGGGTATTTAAGTAATTTAGGGCACTAAATTAATGAAATAAATAACCATAACAATTAAACGTGCATCAAATCTGAGGGAAACGCCGTCGCGTCGCATCCTGCATTGCGCAAAGCCTTAATAAAGCAATTAGTATGGAGATCTTCCGTCTTGCTCGGCGAGGTACTTCCGTCTTGCTCGAGCTATTACGTCTCGGTTAAGTAATTGGAAACCATTCTCGGATTTTTTAAGTTCCACCACAATCGGTCACTTCAACAAATTATTTTTAAAAAACTACGTACTCAAAAAGTAACTTTAGGTGCGCGAACCTGCCGGAAACCCGCCGGAGGGGTAGTCACGTAACGTTTTGAACGCGCTATAGGTAGATCCAAGTGTCATTTTTCCATATAAAAAGTGACATTTAGATCTACCTGACGCGCGTACAAATGCGTGATCGACCTGCAGGACTAAGATGACTTGAGGAAAATTGAACAATACTCACATTCTGTGAAATCTGAAAATGATGCATTCAACCAGTTTCAGTTGGTATAAGACAGAGAGTGTTAGAGTGTGTGAGTGTTGTTTTATAATCATAAATTTAAAACTGTTCTATTATAATTATAATAATATAGATTCAAACAGAAAGCAATGAAAAAAAGTTCGGTTCCCATCCCATGCATCGTACTACCATCGCTAACCACTAAAGATCTGAACACGAAAGCTTCTATAATAATCGACAAGTCATCGACGAGTCCTATAATTACGATCGACGCACGCGGGAGGGCGTACCAGGATACAAGGCGCTCCCAGGGAATAAAACCATAAAGGAATATTACTAAAGGCATATTACCCGTACCATTATGTGGACAAACGTTCTGCCACGTATAATTTAATAACGAGGGAATGCGATCGCGAGAATGATGGATGGTGGGGTGCTGTTGTCAAATTGATGATCAACCATTATTAAATAACTGAAATTAATTTGATACTTGAATTCAATGGAAAAGGTGAAATATAGCACCGGGAGGATGTATATTCACAAGAAAGAGGTCATTAGGTCAAAACAGGGAGTAAAAAAGACTACAAATCTGTTCACCCTTCATTTGTAACCTTTCCTGCATTGGTAGAGTTTTATCAATGTAAATGCTCAGCAAAAATATACTAACTCAACCTAGAAAAAAATAAGTCTGAACAGAATATTTCACGAGAAATTTGATATGTTTAATGTTTTCTCAACAATCCCAAAGTGGCCTCAGAGCCATGAAAGGCGCAGTTTTTTCATCGGATGGCGTTATTGTTGTTGCTAAGTATGTAATTACCATAAAAGTCGACTTTAATGTGGTTTTTGTTTAGAGTTACGATTTCCGGACGCGACTCGTTCAGTAGTTTTATAAAACGTTTCACTAGGTTAGTTTATGCTATATTTGTGTGTGAACACAAATAGAAACAAGTGTCACAATATAGCAAGTGTGTTCATAATGGCCGTGATATTATCAAATAGGCTGAATTTTTTTTTTATTGTGACG
The DNA here is from genome assembly GCA_945867215.1 of Epinotia demarniana. Lineage (NCBI taxonomy): Eukaryota > Metazoa > Arthropoda > Insecta > Lepidoptera > Tortricidae > Epinotia > Epinotia demarniana. The sequence goes on from OX244260.1 coordinate 31,951,215, forward strand.
GTTACGCACAAGCAAAACTAGGTAAGCAGTAAAATGTTGCGTGAGCGAGCCCAAGGGTCCAAGGGTAGGACAATGAGGTGTACCATCCCCAACACAGTTAACTGTCTTAACTGACCATCCGTGCACTACTTGCAATACTTTATCTGCATTGTAATAAGGTTCACAATATATACAGGATGGTCAGTTAACTGTGTTGGCGTTTGTATTACTAATTAGATTATATTTAAAAAATAATGCTCAAGATTATTACTTTATTAGAGTATAGTACCTACTTATCATTTTTTATTTACTATGCAAACATTTGATTAAAAGAAACAGTCGAAATGAACAGTATTTCACGATATCTTTTTATTCAACATAACCTTTGCTTAAAAAGTTATGACTCGCGTAGACCACTTTTTTACCTTCAATTTGGTAGAAATATATGGTTATGTTGTTAAATAATGCTTATTGTTGACTTAAGTTTAAATTACACTAAGTTAGTCTACAATGAGGATCTAATTTGCATTTACACTGTGGAAACGAGAATTTGGTTTAAATGAAGCCTACCTTCAATTTGGTAGAAATATATGGTTATGTTGTTAAATAATGCTTATTGTTGACTTGAAGTTTAAATTACACTAAGTTAGTCTACAATGAGGATCTAATTTGCATTTACACTGTGGAAACGAGAATTTGGTTCGACGATGCGACGCGTCGAAAATTTGATCCCATTATCAACTGCGCAAGAACCAGAACGGATTTAGTTTTGAAACTTCAATTTACGATGTTTCTAGCTTCCTTTTAATTACGACTCATTATCATGCGACCATTAAATTAAATAAATAGTCTAATATTTCAGGCTAATCCATAGCAACCACTTTGCGAAATCAAGCCAGTTTTCGTGAATTGCCTATCCTATAACATCTACCTACTCATTAATTACTGAAGATAGCTATCTATTAATATTTGTTTTTAGGCAGTAACGCTGCTAAAGAAAATTATAAATTTTTAAATGAAAGGAAAAATTGAAAAATTTAATGCTCCGAGCCGGATTCGAACCGGCGACCACAGGCATTCATGGCCCGTCGCTACTACCAACTGAGCTATCGGAACAATCTGGTTCGGGCACCAAATCCTTCAATCAGTTCCTTCATATAACGCCTTAGGGAGGCGTATGTAGCGACATCTACCAGAAGACTTAGGCTTCTTTACGGCACCAACGTCTCAAATTATGTTGAGAAATCGTCAGTAACGATGCGCCACCCCATACTAAATTAATATTTGTTTTTAAGCAGTAACGCTGCTAAAGAAAATTATAAATTTTTAAATGAAAGGAAAAATTGAAAAATTTTTTAATGCTCCGAGCCGGATTCGAACCGGCGACCACAGGCATTCATGGCCCGTCGCTACTACCAACTGAGCTATCGGAACAATCTGGTTCGGGCACCAAATCCTTCAATCAGTTCCTTCATATAACGCCTTAGGGAGGCGTATGTAGCGACATCTACCAGAAGACTTAGGCTTCTTTACGGCACCAACGTCTCAAATTATGTTGAGAAATCGTCAGTAACGATGCGCCACCCCATACTAAATTAATATTTGTTTTTAAGCAGTAACGCTGCTAAAGAAAATTATAAATTTTTAAATGAAAGGAAAAATTTAAAAATTTAATGCTCCGAGCCGGATTCGAACCGGCGACCACAGGCATTCATGGCCCGTCGCTACTACCAACTGAGCTATCGGAACAATCTGGTTCGGGCACCAAATCCTTCAATCAGTTCCTTCATATAACGCCTTAGGGAGGCGTATGTAGCGACATCTACCAGAAGACTTAGGCTTCTTTACGGCACCAACGTCTCAAATTATGTTGAGAAATCGTCAGTAACGATGCGCCACCCCATACTAAATTAATATTTGTTTTTAAGCAGTAACGCTGCTAAAGAAAATTATAAATTTTTAAATGAAAGGAAAAATTGAAAAATTTAATGCTCCGAGCCGGATTCGAACCGGCGACCACAGGCATTCATGGCCCGTCGCTACTACCAACTGAGCTATCGGAACAATCTGGTTCGGGCACCAAATCCTTCAATCAGTTCCTTCATATAACGCCTTAGGGAGGCGTATGTAGCGACATCTACCAGAAGACTTAGGCTTCTTTACGGCACCAACGTCTCAAATTATGTTGAGAAATCGTCAGTAACGATGCGCCACCCCATACTAAATTAATATTTGTTTTTAAGCAGTAACGCTGCTAAAGAAAATTATAAATTTTTAAATGAAAGGAAAAATTGAAAAATTTAATGCTCCGAGCCGGATTCGAACCGGCGACCACAGGCATTCATGGCCCGTCGCTACTACCAACTGAGCTATCGGAACAATCTGGTTCGGGCACCAAATCCTTCAATCAGTTCCTTCATATAACGCCTTAGGGAGGCGTATGTAGCGACATCTACCAGAAGACTTAGGCTTCTTTACGGCACCAACGTCTCAAATTATGTTGAGAAATCGTCAGTAACGATGCGCCACCCCATACTAAATTAATATTTGTTTTTAAGCAGTAACGCTGCTAAAGAAAATTATAAATTTTTAAATGAAAGGAAAAATTGAAAAATTTTTTAATGCTCCGAGCCGGATTCGAACCGGCGACCACAGGCATTCATGGCCCGTCGCTACTACCAACTGAGCTATCGGAACAATCTGGTTCGGGCACCAAATCCTTCAATCAGTTCCTTCATATAACGCCTTAGGGAGGCGTATGTAGCGACATCTACCAGAAGACTTAGGCTTCTTTACGGCACCAACGTCTCAAATTATGTTGAGAAATCGTCAGTAACGATGCGCCACCCCATACTAAATTAATATTTGTTTTTAAGCAGTAACGCTGCTAAAGAAAATTATAAATTTTTAAATGAAAGGAAAAATTGAAAAATTTAATGCTCCGAGCCGGATTCGAACCGGCGACCACAGGCATTCATGGCCCGTCGCTACTACCAACTGAGCTATCGGAACAATCTGGTTCGGGCACCAAATCCTTCAATCAGTTCCTTCATATAACGCCTTAGGGAGGCGTATGTAGCGACATCTACCAGAAGACTTAGGCTTCTTTACGGCACCAACGTCTCAAATTATGTTGAGAAATCGTCAGTAACGATGCGCCACCCCATACTAAATTAATATTTGTTTTTAAGCAGTAACGCTGCTAAAGAAAATTATAAATTTTTAAATGAAAGGAAAAATTGAAAAATTTAATGCTCCGAGCCGGATTCGAACCGGCGACCACAGGCATTCATGGCCCGTCGCTACTACCAACTGAGCTATCGGAACAATCTGGTTCGGGCACCAAATCCTTCAATCAGTTCCTTCATATAACGCCTTAGGGAGGCGTATGTAGCGACATCTACCAGAAGACTTAGGCTTCTTTACGGCACCAACGTCTCAAATTATGTTGAGAAATCGTCAGTAACGATGCGCCACCCCATACTAAATTAATATTTGTTTTTAAGCAGTAACGCTGCTAAAGAAAATTATAAATTTTTAAATGAAAGGAAAAATTGAAAAATTTTTTAATGCTCCGAGCCGGATTCGAACCGGCGACCACAGGCATTCATGGCCCGTCGCTACTACCAACTGAGCTATCGGAACAATCTGGTTCGGGCACCAAATCCTTCAATCAGTTCCTTCATATAACGCCTTAGGGAGGCGTATGTAGCGACATCTACCAGAAGACTTAGGCTTCTTTACGGCACCAACGTCTCAAATTATGTTGAGAAATCGTCAGTAACGATGCGCCACCCCATACTAAATTAATATTTGTTTTTAAGCAGTAACGCTGCTAAAGAAAATTATAAATTTTTAAATGAAAGGAAAAATTGAAAAATTTAATGCTCCGAGCCGGATTCGAACCGGCGACCACAGGCATTCATGGCCCGTCGCTACTACCAACTGAGCTATCGGAACAATCTGGTTCGGGCACCAAATCCTTCAATCAGTTCCTTCATATAACGCCTTAGGGAGGCGTATGTAGCGACATCTACCAGAAGACTTAGGCTTCTTTACGGCACCAACGTCTCAAATTATGTTGAGAAATCGTCAGTAACGATGCGCCACCCCATACTAAATTAATATTTGTTTTTAAGCAGTAACGCTGCTAAAGAAAATTATAAATTTTTAAATGAAAGGAAAAATTGAAAAATTTAATGCTCCGAGCCGGATTCGAACCGGCGACCACAGGCATTCATGGCCCGTCGCTACTACCAACTGAGCTATCGGAACAATCTGGTTCGGGCACCAAATCCTTCAATCAGTTCCTTCATATAACGCCTTAGGGAGGCGTATGTAGCGACATCTACCAGAAGACTTAGGCTTCTTTACGGCACCAACGTCTCAAATTATGTTGAGAAATCGTCAGTAACGATGCGCCACCCCATACTAAATTAATATTTGTTTTTAAGCAGTAACGCTGCTAAAGAAAATTATAAATTTTTAAATGAAAGGAAAAATTGAAAAATTTAATGCTCCGAGCCGGATTCGAACCGGCGACCACAGGCATTCATGGCCCGTCGCTACTACCAACTGAGCTATCGGAACAATCTGGTTCGGGCACCAAATCCTTCAATCAGTTCCTTCATATAACGCCTTAGGGAGGCGTATGTAGCGACATCTACCAGAAAAAAAAAAAAAAATTAAAAAATTAAAAATGTATAATTTTCTTTAGCAGCGTTACTGCTTAAAAACAAATATTAATTTAGTATGGGGTGGCGCATCGTTACTGACGATTTCTCAACATAATTTGAGACGTTGGTGCCGTAAAGAAGCCTAAGTCTTCTGGTAGATGTCGCTACATACGCCTCCCTAAGGCGTTATATGAAGGAACTGATTGAAGGATTTGGTGCCCGAACCAGATTGTTCCGATAGCTCAGTTGGTAGTAGCGACGGGCCATGAATGCCTGTGGTCGCCGGTTCGAATCCGGCTCGGAGCATTATATTTTTCAATTTTTCCTTTCATTTAAAAATTTATAATTTTCTTTAGCAGCGTTACTGCTTAAAAACAAATATTAATTTAGTATGGGGTGGCGCATCGTTACTGACGATTTCTCAACATAATTTGAGACGTTGGTGCCGTAAAGAAGCCTAAGTCTTCTGGTAGATGTCGCTACATACGCCTCCCTAAGGCGTTATATGAAGGAACTGATTGAAGGATTTGGTGCCCGAACCAGATTGTTCCGATAGCTCAGTTGGTAGTAGCGACGGGCCATGAATGCCTGTGGTCGCCGGTTCGAATCCGGCTCGGAGCATTAAATTTTTCAATTTTTCCTTTCATTTAAAAATTTATAATTTTCTTTAGCAGCGTTACTGCTTAAAAACAAATATTAATTTAGTATGGGGTGGCGCATCGTTACTGACGATTTCTCAACATAATTTGAGACGTTGGTGCCGTAAAGAAGCCTAAGTCTTCTGGTAGATGTCGCTACATACGCCTCCCTAAGGCGTTATATGAAGGAACTGATTGAAGGATTTGGTGCCCGAACCAGATTGTTCCGATAGCTCAGTTGGTAGTAGCGACGGGCCATGAATGCCTGTGGTCGCCGGTTCGAATCCGGCTCGGAGCATTAAATTTTTCAATTTTTCCTTTCATTTAAAAATTTATAATTTTCTTTAGCAGCGTTACTGCTTAAAAACAAATATTAATTTAGTATGGGGTGGCGCATCGTTACTGACGATTTCTCAACATAATTTGAGACGTTGGTGCCGTAAAGAAGCCTAAGTCTTCTGGTAGATGTCGCTACATACGCCTCCCTAAGGCGTTATATGAAGGAACTGATTGAAGGATTTGGTGCCCGAACCAGATTGTTCCGATAGCTCAGTTGGTAGTAGCGAAGGGCCATGAATGCCTGTGGTCGCCGGTTCGAATCCGGCTCGGAGCATTAAATTTTTCAATTTTTCCTTTCATTTAAAAATTTATAATTTTCTTTAGCAGCGTTACTGCTTAAAAACAAATATTAATTTAGTATGGGGTGGCGCATCGTTACTGACGATTTCTCAACATAATTTGAGACGTTGGTGCCGTAAAGAAGCCTAAGTCTTCTGGTAGATGTCGCTACATACGCCTCCCTAAGGCGTTATATGAAGGAACTGATTGAAGGATTTGGTGCCCGAACCAGATTGTTCCGATAGCTCAGTTGGTAGTAGCGACGGGCCATGAATGCCTGTGGTCGCCGGTTCGAATCCGGATCGGAGCATTAAATTTTTCAATTTTTCCTTTCATTTAAAAATTTATAATTTTCTTTAGCAGCGTTACTGCTTAAAAACAAATATTAATTTAGTATGGGGTGGCGCATCGTTACTGACGATTTCTCAACATAATTTGAGACGTTGGTGCCGTAAAGAAGCCTAAGTCTTCTGGTAGATGTCGCTACATACGCCTCCCTAAGGCGTTATATGAAGGAACTGATTGAAGGATTTGGTGCCCGAACCAGATTGTTCCGATAGCTCAGTTGGTAGTAGCGACGGGCCATGAATGCCTGTGGTCGCCGGTTCGAATCCGGCTCGGAGCATTAAATTTTTCAATTTTTCCTTTCATTTAAAAATTTATAATTTTCTTTAGCAGCGTTACTGCTTAAAAACAAATATTAATTTAGTATGGGGTGGCGCATCGTTACTGACGATTTCTCAACATAATTTGAGACGTTGGTGCCGTAAAGAAGCCTAAGTCTTCTGGTAGATGTCGCTACATACGCCTCCCTAAGGCGTTATATGAAGGAACTGATTGAAGGATTTGGTGCCCGAACCAGATTGTTCCGATAGCTCAGTTGGTAGTAGCGACGGGCCATGAATGCCTGTGGTCGCCGGTTCGAATCCGGATCGGAGCATTAAATTTTTCAATTTTTCCTTTCATTTAAAAATTTATAATTTTCTTTAGCAGCGTTACTGCTTAAAAACAAATATTAATTTAGTATGGGGTGGCGCATCGTTACTGACGATTTCTCAACATAATTTGAGACGTTGGTGCCGTAAAGAAGCCTAAGTCTTCTGGTAGATGTCGCTACATACGCCTCCCTAAGGCGTTATATGAAGGAACTGATTGAAGGATTTGGTGCCCGAACCAGATTGTTCCGATAGCTCAGTTGGTAGTAGCGACGGGCCATGAATGCCTGTGGTCGCCGGTTCGAATCCGGCTCGGAGCATTAAATTTTTCAATTTTTCCTTTCATTTAAAAATTTATAATTTTCTTTAGCAGCGTTTCTGCTTAAAAACAAATATTAATTTAGTATGGGGTGGCGCATCGTTACTGACGATTTCTCAACATAATTTGAGACGTTGGTGCCGTAAAGAAGCCTAAGTCTTCTGGTAGATGTCGCTACATACGCCTCCCTAAGGCGTTATATGAAGGAACTGATTGAAGGATTTGGTGCCCGAACCAGATTGTTCCGATAGCTCAGTTGGTAGTAGCGACGGGCCATGAATGCCTGTGGTCGCCGGTTCGAATCCGGCTCGGAGCATTAAATTTTTCAATTTTTCCTTTCATTTAAAAATTTATAATAGCTATCTATCTTCAATAATTTCCACTATACTCTCCATCAATTTCGTCAGATTCATATTAAAACCGGTAAAGCAAATTTCCGATAGCGCGATGGCAATATCAAGGGCAGCCGATGATTCTCGATGAGTTGGAGCCGAATCAAAGTCGATCGTGACCAGTGCTCTAACCGAGGAAATAACGTAATAGACGCCGGCGCCGACACTGATCGCCGATCGAAGTCCTAGCACGCCAGCGTTATCACGAGGATACCAGTAAAATCTTCCGCCGAGCACTAGTTGGAATGAGGCAGAACTTTTATACTCTACGATAAACACGGCATGCTAGCGGGCTCACTTGTGCAAAGGGCTAAGGCTAAGCGTAAAGATACAATCGATGCAACGAAGCCATAATGTAATGTAATGACGTTTCGGAGATGAGATCGGTTATTTAACGATGTTACGTGAACAATGCGCCTAATGATTACCAAGAATGTTGATGTACAGAATCGTATACTGAAGAGAAATGCAGGGTCAGAAAATACGGATATGAATGAAAATATCAATAGAAAGTCCAAATATATCAATGGATCTACAAGCAAAGCGCACGACTCTCAATATTTCGCGGTGGTCGTGACGCGGGGGTCAAGGAGCGAGGCGGAATGGCTGCCGATGTGACTATTTAAGCCTAGAAATTCAATCTATGCCTAGGTCAAACTCTCTAGGGCACTGTCTTAACAACAAGACAAACCGTTTACAGTCTGTTTCTTCCGAACAAAGACGGTTCTGCCCTTTCTGAACTGGAAAGTGAAAATTGTCTTCGGAAACAATTTTTTCTATAAATTATGCATTGTGACTGTGGGTGGTATTATGCTAATATAATATATCATATTGAGTGCGCGAAGCACCAAACATACTTAATTTAGTAACAGAGTTCTTCAAGATTGCAAAGTGAACGGAAATCTTCGAGTTCCAGTTTATTCGCATACAATGGCGGTCCCACTTGTCCGAATAATTTGCAATTAATAAACGGTTTGACCTACTGCGTGAATTTGTCGAATCATTCTTATATTGGTATTAATTAATCTCAAATCTGGCGTAAGCTTTTACGATCTCCGGTTCCTGGTGATGGGTGTCACCTTCTTCTCTCGTTTTAATGTCACTGTCAAAATAGAGACTATTTTATTTTTAGGTGCAGCGGTGGAGGTCTTGTGTCTTGGGTGTCTTATGAACAAACCGGTGTACAAATTTCATTGATGGCTATCGATCTCTGTAAGTATGAGATGTCGTAAAACAAGTTCTGTTAATGGAGGACACCAATGTCTTTGAATTAATGTTTATAATTAAACGCTGATGATCAATGACCTTGGTAAATTCTGCAACGATTTCCTTGTTGTCTTGTTGTACAGTCATACTCATATGTCTCATATAGCCGGATAAATAAAAAATGAAAAAAAAGTAGGTGTGGGCACACCTACTTTTTTATACGTTTTAAACGTTTAAATAGTTTAATGTTATTTTGGTTTTTGCGCGAGTGCACCGTTACCATTGGCAAGTATGACTTACCATAAATCAATCCGTGGCAAGGGGGGAAGCACAGCGTATCCAATGCTCCAGCATTCACGTGAACTGGATCACAAAATAGCTTTTTGTCTCGCGTTCAGTGAAACGTATCCTAAGTCTCGAACCCACAATTAGCACTTTCCACAAAACACATGCTCTAATTCCACCACACTGCACTGATGCAGCACTGACTCCACAACACTTAAGGTTTATACAGTCTTCACAGTTCCCGGTTGCAAAAATCAAAATACGCACGTCCAATTCGAATTCGCAAAACGAATTCGCGCGTACATTGGTATTCAAAAAGGTTGGTCCAACTGCTTTTACCGGTCGAAATCGTTCAAAATTCGTATCGAATAGTCGGTTTACATTTTAACGAGCGTCGCACGCGAGTCCAACACGAGAGCGCGGCGCGAGAAGCGCTAGCAAACTAAAGGCCGTCCGTATCCGTACGCCACACGCGGCAGACGCCGACTTTTACCCAACCATGTTGAACCGCTATCGGTATCGTACTATCATTGTAATACTCAGTTAATTTTAAATCGCAAGGCTTTTAAGTTGTAAATTGCAAACAAAATTATACATGAACACGATCAGTATCCAGGTAAGGCTATGAAGTTGACATTCGTAAAACTTGGGACGATTACGCAGTAGAGTAGAGGTTTAAATGATATCGCATATAACATGTAACTAAAACTACTTCAGATGCTGCCGATGCTTAATGTTGAGGTACGATAATGAATTTCTGATTGATGTCCATTTGTACCTCTGATATATGTAGTTTCACAACTTAATTCTCCTAATGTATGTATGATAATATTGATAGCTCATTAACATACGTAAACAAATAAAGAAACAACTAAAAAGATTATAACAGAATTTGATAAGTGCACTTAAAAGTGACTTAAATGTTAAGTTTGTCATTCTGACGTCAACTTGACAAATGCCCTTTTATTCAAGCATAGCTGCAGGGTCGAAGAGGTAACTGGATGGCTCGCAGTATTTGAGCTCCCGGACTGTTGTGGAACCGCCCTGTGCAACCCGAACTGAGCCAACTTGGACTGAGGCTACGACTATAATATAGTTAAAACAGGGCGAAGTGGATACATGCCATAAAGAAGCAAGTTGACTTGACTACTTTAAATAAAATAAGAGTATCAATTACTATACAAAGTTACTATGGTCAACCCGTTTCATAGTAGGTACCCACATTACATAAAATTTGCATATTGTTAAGTATTAGCAGGCCACAGCTAAGGCGTGTTCTAATTGAAAGACAATTAATTTCATGATAATATTAATGAACGGACAGCGTATAGTTTCTACTGACAACTACTTTTCAAGGTCCGTCGCAGTTGCACGCAGTTGAGGCTGAAAAACGAATTGCAAGAAATCAAAGGAATAAATAAGATACGGATCGTGAGGCTTAATAACCCTCATGGCTAATACAGTCGATAATTAAACATTAAAAGGCAGACAGCAGCTCTGACCGTACATGCAGGGATGGTTAGTAATACAAGTGCAATTAACCAGGACACAAAACACAATCACTTGGGCTCCACTGCAATCGGCGAGGAGCAAGTAGGTATTGTCGACAATAGAATCAAAGTCACTAAACAAAATTTTTAGCTCTCACATCAATAGCGACAGTTGGGATCATAGTTTTACTAGTCCCAAGAAAACAAAGTCTCGCGCCATAACAAGCCTGTGTCGACCTGAAAAACAAGTCTCTTCTATGTATTAATAATGAGACGTAAATATTTGCGCATAATATTACAATTCATGAGTCAGGAAAAGATATTCCTGCTCATCGCAGAATTAAATGCCCTTACCGGGATTCAAATTTCAAACCATTCCCGATAGCTGGCGTCTTTCGTCATATAATCATAGCAATAAAGGTGTCGATTATTCAAATTAAGATGTCAAACATTTGGACGCCAATGGGACGTTTACCTTATTACGCAATCCAGAGAATTGGTTGTCAATAATCACCCCGTTGGTTGGTCTAGCAGACCGTTCATGGGAATTGTTTAAGGCGTGTAAACTTAACTTGTTTTGAAAGCAATTTACCATGCGAAGTTAAGCGTACATTAAGGCAATAATGACTGGGCTGATGGCTGCAGGAAAGAAGACTCGTTCTGTGAACCCAGCTCGCCTAGCGAAACTTGTTCATTTAGTTGCACCGGGTTATGTTAATAGCTCACTTTCAGTTTTGTGCAGATTCTTATAGTGCCCTACTTTTGATATCAATAATAGAAAACACTTTTATAACGTGTTAAATAGTTATAAAGAAAGGTACACACATCTTTAGCTGGTCTAGGTTCAGTATCCATGTGTATCGTACTGGCTGAACAATCATGAACTTTGAGAAAAAGATATCAGTTAATTTTTAACAATTTTGTTTTACGTTGTCTTTGTACTTAGGAACCCAAACTCGATGGGATGGCATTGTGATATTATTAAAACGGAGTTCACTTTGTTTAAACGAAATCTATGAAAATATGTAGTATTTGAATCCTAGAATCATAAAAAATAGGCAACGTTCCAGCTCAAACAAGCCAGTATATGGTTACTGGAAAGATTTTATTACGGATACATACCACTTCAAGTGAAACAAAATAACAGCACACAAAACTTCGAACTTTTGAAGGTACATACGTTATCTACTGATCTACACTAATTATCAATCGTATTAATAACAAAGAATAAAATGTGTACTGAGTGTTGAAACCATCAAGAACCTACATACTTAAAATAACACAAAACTTCACCAATGCTAATACAATGTAAATAATTAGGGTTGCTGTTAGTTTTCCTAAGTTTGTTGTTAGTTTTCCTACGGTTGCTTTTAAATAATTAAGGCTGCTATTCGTTTTCATAAAGTTGCTGTTTAATAATTAGGGTTTCTGTTAGTTTTCCTAAGGTTGCTGTAAAATAATAAGGGCTGCAGTTAGTTTTCATAAAGTTGCTGTTAAATAATTAGGGTAGCTGTTAGTTTTCCTAAGGTTGCTGTTAAATAATTAGGGCTGCTGTTAGTTTTCCTAACGTTGCCGTTAAGTAATGTGAAAATATCGCGACGCTGTAACGGCGACCGGAATGGCTCGGAAATTGGCAGTGCTACTCATAAGAAATCTCAACTATGGTACAGTTCTACAATTAAACTGAGAATTGCATTTACCGGTATTGTCAGAAGATATAATTACAAGACTGCATAGCTAATAGCTACTAATTATTCCATATCCACCATAGTCTGTTCTCGAAATGAAAAAGTCAATGCTGACTAACGGCGCCTGAAGTTGAAGGATTTGTTCGCAAGCTATCGCGAAGACATGAGGCAACAGTTACATTACGTCAAACAATGGCAATCGGCGGAGCAGCCAACAGCCGCGGCGCGATGCACACGACCGCTCTCGTGAGAAACGCTTCCTGAACGGCTAATATGTCAATTAAATGGTAAATGATGCATAAATATATGTACAGAATGACGTCGATCGTCGAAAATACAAGGACATTCTACATATCAATTCACGCAAGCGTCAATTGATCATTAGTTTTTAGCTTCTTAGAGTATACATTACAGAGACTAATCACAGTTTTCAATTCATTTAACACGATGATCGCAGCTAATAGATCGCTATCGCATCGACATCTGGACGCTGATTATCCATCCATAGTTGCGGTAACTACGAACATTAGTGCTTCACTTTTACGTAAACTAAACATTGCCTTCCTCGGACCACGGCGGCTACGGGTACAAGGAACTTGCGAAATTCCTTACAAGATAGCTTAAGATGCGGTTTGCGTTCTTCCTGACAAGCATCTCGTTAGATTCCGTACGAAGAAATTAGCTAACATAACTCCTTTAGTTTCATGTGCTTACTATCGGACGCAGGTAAGTATTCTATTTGATACGTGGTGTTTGAAACTATTTCAGAAATATTTAATATCGATTATTCAAACCATGAAGTTTAGGCAACGATTTCTAAACAGATGTATGCCATGTATTATTGAGGCCGATCATTTCACTGCATTGCAAAAATTAAACGAGTGACCACGGAGAATTTCACCAAAAATGGTAACATCTTGATTTGATTTCGATACAAACGATTATAATTTTCATGGTTAATTTGTGGAATCGTGGTTACGCTTTAAGAAAGGTATCTTTATCTGCATCTGCAGCTTTCTCGGGATTAACTTACCTTGCGTTCTTTAGATTCCTACTGTTTCCGTTCTAAATTGAGTTATCAACTCGTGGGAAAGTGTTCACTATGAAGCTGGATATTTTTCATTGTTTTATCGCTTTGACTACGCAGCATACTGTGGACTTTATTTCCTATTGTTTCTTTATAGGAAGACCGATTTTCTATTTCATCATTACCATTAATCGACTAGGCCCACGGAACTTAGGCAACACACGTATGTTGATATCATTCATATGCGATAGCATATAATATTAAATTAATCACACGTAATTGTTTAGAATATACAAAGACAAACGTACCATAAGTACATAAACAAACCTAATTTGCAGCAGACAATACCATGCAGCTGCCATGATACAGACTGCCAATCTGCATCGTATTATCTTAACGACAAATGTCTGTTAAAAATAAACATACTACACTGTATTTCACCTGTCTCTTTGAAAAAAATAGGTACATTAACAATCAATAATGTATTTTCCACATTTCCAAATGTTTCATTTGTTTAATTTTACAGCAAATTGCTGCCAAGTTTGGCAAGCAGGTGGCTATTACTCTGGTCCTATTAAAATAACTTACAACAACAACCAACTCGCCGTCTATTTATATCCCCTAGAACACAGCAACAGCCGTAGCCTTATTATACAGTCCATTTATGTCAAGAAGATTGGTACTTGAAAAGTTTTTGCGTTAATTTGCAGTCCATATTTCATTAAGGCGGCATTAAATAATGAGCTCAGTACAAAAAGGAGCGACTATGTCGACCGAGCTTCTATGGGTAAAGAAACTTTAAAACTATCGAGATGGTTAACCACAAAACGAAGTACCAAGGTACTATTTCTGATAAAACAGGTCCTTTGGCGGGAATAGCGTTTAGCTACATAAAATGCAGCTATAGTCATTCGCCTTCGTAATCTTACGCCTATCCTGTCCTATATATACCTACCCATAAGGATACAAAAAAGTCTTTGTGCTGATTTTAACAAGTTTCAAAATAAAATATACAAAAAAATCATGGGATAAGCTAAATGCGACCGTCATAACTATAGCAGGGTTAAGAACCCGATAGATCGGAGACCACAACGCAAGGTTATCCAGTTGTATAAGTTATTCTAGCTTTTTATGATGTTCAACCATTGTCTCAAATCTATTATTTAAGAAGCAAACGTACATTTCATGAAAGACTGTATAGTTATGCATTGCTTTTTGTTTTGTTTTTTTATTTAAATTTTATCACACATCACACAGTACAAATGGCGTACTTATAGTATGCCATTACACCTTTTTTCCTGTCAAACATTAGGGCTAAAGAACCATTTAATTTATTTGATGCAGGATAGGTAAATATATATTATTTTCGACATAAATAAAACATAATGGCAAACTGATATCTAGATATGGATAACTTGTCAAACATATTAACAGTACATAATATATGAATTATTCTAGTAAGATTGCTTGTGCTGCAACCGCTCACCATGTCGCAAACCGTAACGAATCTGCTTCATTGTTTGTCATACATAATGTCAAACCTATGAAGAGACCGCTCACATATCCATTCACATTTTGCAATAAGTAGGGTTTGAAACAATCGTTGACAAACTTTCAATAGCTAGTACCTATTTCCGTCTCAATTTATTTTATATCTGATAATCGATGTCCTGTGACTTCTTTCGCCGGTGTATGATTTCAAAGCAGACATCCGCATATTGGACAGTTTTTTAGGCTTAAACGAGGTACATGATACAATAATGGATGGTTACATATTTATTTAGTGTACTGTCAGGAGGTCTATTCTCTTCATTCTGCCGTAGAATGTGAGGTCGCATTACTTGCCTTGTACAGAAACTAGTGCCTTGACTAATCCTTGGAATTCAGTAGTAAGCGAGAGCCCCTACCAACCAGGAAATCCTAAGATGAATAGGGCTACATAGTTTTTGATAAACTTACTTGCAAATAAGACGTTATATCTACGATGACATTATTTTCAAATGTAAACACACTAAATAGTGATAACGGTTGCATTATCTGGGATGTCGCAATGTCCTTAAACAAGACTTGTTTAAATAAGATTTCGAAATATTCGTTTACTTTGTCCTCTCTGCCTACCTTTCCTTCTGACGTTTTGACTTAAGCCTTAGTTGTCTAGGCCAAGGCCGCGTTGAATAGACTATCATCGCAATACCTGCAGTATGGGTGGCGATTATGATTGAATCGCGATACGGAATGGTAACAAACCTACGCATATTCAAAACAGTAATGGCATCTTCATAATAAGTATGATTGATTGCAAGTTGCAAGAAAGACGCGATGCGATTACTAATCAAAGCGTGTGTTTTTGCTAGCGGCAAGAGAACTTTATTGAAAATGCATAGTAATAGAATAAAAAAAAAACGTTAAAACAAACCTGGGTCAGAAAAACTTGACCTTGCCTGTAAAAACGTGATTGGATTATAAGAGATTTACCAATTTAGAATTAATCACAGCAACGCAAATAATCATGCCGATTACTTGCGCTTTAGGAAATCTTGACCACATTGCGCGTGTCATACAGATCAAATCGCAGTACCAGTTATGTTAATAGCATGATACAATCTCAGACAAAATTAGTACCTAGTTATGTCATCTGTTGAATATAAAGGGGGGCATGGTTGGTTTGGTACCCTAATCTATCTTAGATTAGGGTACCAAACCAACCATGGATGGATAGCTCTAATTCTTACTAACTGATGATGGACAAATATAAATTGGAAGTGTCGAAATCAGATCGTCTTTGAAAACACCGTTTCAGATGATTCTTGGGCTCTTTTATATCTAGAACTAGCTTCCGCCAGTGAATTAGTCTGCGTGGACCCGGGATAAAAACCATCCTGGCTATAAACTATCTTCGTGCCAAATTTCATCCAAATCGGTTGAGCCGTTGAAGCGTGCAAGAAATCGACCCGGGAAAATAAGCTACACTCAGTGGACGGAAAGACCATGTACTACAATGTACTAATTTAAATTGTAAACTCGACTTATGTGCAAGCTTTTTATCCAAACGAATTCAAATAAAGTAGGTACCTTTTCTTATACGCAAGATAACTCAACCAAAATGCTTAGTGTTTTCTAGTAAGTTAGGACCACGAACCACGATTCCATTTTTAAATCTTAATTGACAGAAATGTGTCTCTAGAACTAGCGCTTTCGTTTGTTTCTCCGTCTTTCATAAAGTAGGGATATACCCATGATACGCCGGGAATGTCAAAATTAGTCATATCGCTAATTTAGCCCAGGTTTTGCCACACTATTTAAAGCATACATATTTATCTTTTACTCGCATTATGCTGACTCGGCTCGTGTTAAAATCATTGATAAGTAATTGGTGTTTGGTATAACTACATTATAAACATTAACGAAACGAGTGCTAACAACCCAAAGATTGTTTTGAATAAATACTAATGCTGTGAACAACTTCCATTCATTCAGATGAACACGGAGAGCTGTGGGATCCACCTGCCTCTGTCGATGCCGCACCGAATTATTTTCGACTTTAAACTTGGAGTATTAAACTTGATAATGTTTTGACTAGGCAAGGTTTAACCGAGTGATGTTCGTACACTCAAACAATTTTTGGACAGTCGTGTAATTAATCAAGTTCAAAGAAAATGAAAGTTTTACTAAATGGCCGAGTGGGCTGGACAGGAATGATCCGAATGATCATTATAAATAAATAAATAAATATAAGGGGACAATCTTACACAAATCGACCTAGTCCCATAGTAAGCTCAGTAAGGCTTGTGTTATGGGTACAAGACGACGATACACATAATAGACGTAAATACTTAAATACATAGGAAATATGACTCAGAAACAAATATTCATGCTCATCACACAAATTTTCGCCCTTACCGGGATTCGAACCCAGGACCTCTTGCTTCGTAGGCAGGGTCACTACCAACTAGGCTAAGGCGGTCGTCAAAATCCTTTAATAATCAGGAATAATCATTATCCTTTAATAATCATTTGAAATACTTCACTGTGTTTAATTACGTTTATGATTTCGCAATAGGTCAACTTAAGAATGCGCCGTTATTATATTTAGTTTGGTTTAAAATATTAGTGCTTTCCGATATAGATGGTCCCAATTTCCAGTATATGTTCATCGACAGTATGGTTTTCATCACTATCGACACAGCCGTCATCATTATCATTATGATTACTATCGTCACGGTGATTTCCGTGATAATTGTCATTTTCACCATTATTGGCCACTCTACTTTTACATGGGCTCAATATGATATATCTGTACATATAGATCGAGGTGGAAAACATATTGGACTCAACAATGCCTCTTATCTTGCAATCGGGGCCTGGGGATAGCTAACATGCCAGTTGGTCCGCTTTCCACCGCAACTATGGAATTATCTAAAATCGAAGAAGATTAATGGTTAATGTGCACTCAACCAGTTAACTTGCCAAGGTTCGCTAAAATTCTCTTCATCATTTAACGCTATTTGACAAGCTTTTATTTAACTTGCCCTGTTAGTATGTATGTTAGTATGGGACAAATCTTGCGAGTTAAATTTGACCCACTTCCCGGTGACCGATTGAGCTGAAATTTTGGGTATAAGTATAGTTTGGATGACAATTCAATATTATGGTACCATGAGCTGATCTGATGATGGAGACAGAAGGTGGCCATGGGAATTCAGTACTTAACCGACGTAACCCCGTTAAGTTGATGGTAAACAGAAAAGTACAGTCGGCAATAAAAGCTTGTAACAAAAATGAAACTTTTGACAGAAACTTATTTGGACTTGGTTCCATGCAATGATAATCCCCATCATGTTTTGCAAAAGCTGAAGGAGGACGGTATAACAATCTTTTGATGGTTTCTTTATCACCGTCCTCCCCGCCAGAGACTGTTGGTCGGGATTAGTGATGGGTAACTACCGGTAATATTACCAAAGCGAGTATTTTCCCAGTAATGCTA
Organism: Epinotia demarniana; assembly: GCA_945867215.1. Lineage (NCBI taxonomy): Eukaryota > Metazoa > Arthropoda > Insecta > Lepidoptera > Tortricidae > Epinotia > Epinotia demarniana. The sequence goes on from OX244260.1 coordinate 31,969,452, forward strand.
CTGGTAATATTACCAAAAAATGGAAATATACGGTAAGATTCAGGACTTGAATGAAAAGTCGAGGTTTTTTCGTGGTTTATACTAAAAATAGGTAGTCTTAATATCCTTAGTAATGAAAAGAAGTGCAGGGTTATTTTCAAATAGTAAATTACCAATCTTACCGGTAACTTACCCAATGTTACTAGGTATCTTACCAATACTACTAGAAATATTACTGCCTTGTAAATTCAGCACAAACCTTTTGATTATTTGTTCCAGAATAAGTTACTAAATGTTTTTTTTAATGTAGATATTGTAGTTTGTTAATAATTAATGTTGTCTTGTGAAAACAAACATAAAATAAAATATTGATATGAAAAAATCGGTTTAATTACAACAATATAGAAAAAATCAACAAATAACAACGATCACAGATTAATTACAATCATATTTGTAAAGATTCATATAGGTTACATATCGCAGTAAAATTTTCGTGTCTTTATTATACTTACGTCGTTACATATAATAAATAATGTTTTAACTACAAAAATATAATTCAAGTATGTAATCTCAGTAAATCAGTCTTTGCAAAAATCACGTTTAAATGAGATAGATATACATTTTGTTCTAAAACTAATAAATCCAATAAAATCACATTTTAATCAGGTACTTCACAAAATAATTTCGTTTGTCACATTAAAAATAGGTACTTAAACATCTGGTTCTAAAACTAACAAAATCACTTATTGTTAAACCAACTACTACTACGTATGTAGATAATTGGTTACTACCAAAATAGGGAATCAAAATCATCTTCAATCAAAACTTCGTCGACACGCTAATAAAATTGTTTTTGATTCTCATTCGCTAGTATTTGTGGCTTAAATCAAGGATCAGTAAGAATGACATTCCCTTCGAGTTCAAAATCATTCTCTTGGAAATCACAACAATCATCTTCGACGTCTAAAAAATCATCTTCAGAATCACTAGAATCTGATTCATCCAAACCTTCATCTGTATTTTGGTTCATGGCTCTCGCTACTTTCGGTGGCGTTGACTCGTGCGTTAATTTCCAATTATGTGAAATATATGTTATTTTTCCAGCTCTGTTGGTTTTGAGGCGGTTTCTTTTTTTTGAATGAATATTGGAGAATGTAGAGAATGACCTTTCTACAGCTGCAGAAGTTGCTGGAATTGTTAATATTTTAACAGCTATTTGCCCTAAAGAAGTGTTAGCAAACAGTGTTTCCCACCATGTTACAGGTTCTGCAGTTGCTGCCAACTTCCACACAAAGTCTTTTTCCCAAATACCTTTGTGCATTTTATAATCGGATAATTCCATTAGTACATTGGTTGATTCACCTCCAAAATTAAATATAACCTCGCATCCGTCCACGTTTTCTTGATTTGTTAATTGCATGCCTTGGCTTTTGGGATCCAATATTGTTGCCGGAAAATGGATAGGTTTCTGAGCATTTCTCTTCCTTTGTTCAAATTTTTCTGTTAAGGCCGGCAAATTATCTTCTAAAAGATCGATCGATTGAGGGTTAATCATTAATGCATCTAATTCTCTGAAAGCTTTGTACACTAAATGGACCGTTGTGTAGTCACCTTCTAAAGTGAAAATCCATTTCACTATTGGACTTAAAAAACATTCCAAGGAACGTAGCTCTGACCATGTCTCCTCGTTCAAAATTTTGCTTCTGTAAGTTCTCAAAGATGTTGTCGAATCATTTATTACAATCGTTTGTAAGATAACCTTTGATTTTATGTAACTTTTTAGACATGAGAGATAGCTACCCCACCTTGTCTTGACTGGTAACTGCAGTGAAACATTGATCGATCTTTCTTCGGCAAGTTTTCGAAACTCTGCACCAAGGATGTGAGAGCGAGTGATCGTTTTTATAACTCTTACGGGGCCCGCAAACATCTGGCGTACTTTTTTGATTTGCAATAAATCTCCTACTAGTAAATGGAGCGTGTGCGCCAAACATCCTGCCCATATGGTTTGATTATATTTCTCGTGCAAAAGGTGTCCGAGTCTGACCATGTTCGCTGCATTATCCGTCACTATTGCAACAAACTTTGAAACGTGAAATTCTTCCATGACGTTAGTTACTTCTTCACATAAATATTCAGCGGTGTGCCTGTTGTCTTTCGTTTCGATAAATTTGTAGAAATAGGGCTTTGGAGCGTAGAGTATCACATTTAAAATAGACTCTTTTCTAATGTTAGACCATCCGTCAATACCCAAATGAATAACACTGGCCTCATTTATTTTACTTGTTATATCAGTCTGAACTTCTGTATATTCTTTGATCAACAATGATGTTGCCAACGTCTTTCTAGAAGGTGGAGTATACAACGGATTGACACTATGAAATGCTTCCTTCCAAAGTGGGTGTTCGAAGTGTGAGAAGGGTGTACCGGTCACATACATTGCCCTTGCGATTGCTCTATGTACGTTCATCTGAAAATAAATACATCCATTAGTGGACATATTGTGTTTTGTTGATGTATAATGTTACCTAAACCAGAATAGGATGAGAGGTAAAGGTGTTAAATAAATACCACGTGGTATTTTTATTTTTAGCACACCCTTTAGCGACATAATGTACATTAATAGAAAGAAATATAGAATATGTAAAAAAATAGGTTTCTTTGTACGTTTAGTGTAATAATAAAAAGGTATAACAAAAAACAACAAAACAGTTGTCAACCAATAGTGGTTTTAAAGTGTCTTCTGTTACCGCGTTTGTTATTTATTGGAATAAAACAGATTCATCACGTGGATATATATCGTCGTCTAGTATCCATAACACAAGCCTTACTGAGCTTACTATGGGACTAGGTCGATTTGTGTAAGATTGTCCCCTTATATTTATTTATTTATTTATTTATTAACACCATGGTCATTGTGTTAATCCGTTTTAAAGTGTTAATTCTAGTATTTGTTTTATTTACTTACTTGCTCGTCTCTGTCCATGAAAGTTGGCAGTGTTGGCACTATGGCTTGTAAGTCTTGCGACGACGATGCACTGCCGCTCAATTCAGGCATTTGTGATGTGCGTGTGTGATGTGTTTTTTTGTCATAATGATTAAATGTTGCCTTAACAACATCGGGACATTTTTTACATTTTATGATATGAAATGCAAACTTGGTAGCATTTTCAAAGTTGTACACTACACTGCAAAATTTACACGTGTAACTTTTTTTATTATTTGTAGTCTTTTCAGTAAAATGGCAATACACTGTACTTCTTGGTTTCATTATTTATTCTTTCTTCACTACACAACACAAATACGTGCACTCTGAATCATGCAAAGGTCCGAACTGAGGTACTAGTCCGATTCGCGTCCATTGTTCTATGTAAGATAAGAAATTTGAGTGAAAGAGACAAAAGATGTAAACCATTGGTGCATACTGCTCATTAAACTACACCCATAACCAGTAATTTTAGCGTGATTCTCTACTAATCGTACTTGTACTACAGTCTCGAATCCTACCGCCATTTGGGAATCTTACTGGTAAGATTGGAAAGATACCGGTAATATTACCAAACAGAATCTTACTGGTAATGGTAATATTACCGCGGCACATCACTAGTCGGGATCTACCAAAGCTTATTTTTTATCCTAAATCCTACAGTAAGTATAATCAGTCGAAATGGTCTGACTGACGCCGACCCAATGTAGTAATATGACCATAAACGAACGTAGAGCATAAGTCAGTACAACTGGACTTTCATTAGAAAACACGTCAAATATATTGATTGGAACCTTAATTAAAACTGCAAATGTGATAAACGGAGTCAGATGATGATAGCATAATGTGAGCTCCATAAAGCGGTGCTGTTAGCTCCTTGAAGGGATATATCGGCTAAGTACGACTAGTTGTCCGATCGGGCGCTCGATAACGTCTCGAAAGTTGCGCTTTTGCTATAAATTATCTTCAAGTACACAGGGATAGTTGGACAATTGACCGTTTTATGGCTTTCGTATCAAGAATATTAAACCTTGAGTCAGATCTGTAGGCTGATTGCTGTGTCCCTGGCTTTTACCAATGGTTTATTCAAGGCTACCCTTATTTATTACACGGCTCCTGCGATACATGGATTACATAGGAAGAAATGGATTCAACGACAGTGCCAATCAAGCATACGGCGTGCCTGATGGTAAGAATACTCGACGCGACTCTAGAGGAGCAACAAGCGCTAACTAAACTAACATAATACTAGGATGAGTAAAGTAATCGAAAGGAAACGTCCCAGTTGCCTACTTTAAGATTGATAATTTCAAGTATAGCCAGTACTAGAAATTGAAATTTTCAATCTTACTTCATAGCAATACCGTCAACTATAAGGCATTAAGGTGTCAAATATTGGAACGTTAAACCTAAGCGTTAATTGTTGTACCTTGCTTGTTTTAACTTAGTGTGAAGTGTGAAGCGAAGTTAGAAATGAGAAGGCGATAACTAAGCATCAAACCGTACAATCTCGCTGCGATTAGTATAACCGTACCCTCCTCGGTTTATAGACAAGTGTTACTGCCGATACAATCACTGGCCTGTTATAGACATCCATACAATAATTCAGGTCATGATTACGAAGAAATATTCAACTGATGTGACTTGCTTCTAAAAAAAAAACTAACTAACGAGACTTATTTTACGTATGAAGATAAAGATATATGTACTGAATGACAGTGGAAGTATTAGTTTTTTTTTTAAAGTGTTACAACAAGGCTCGGTTTAAGATGATGTGAAGTTCTTGCCATATCATAGGTACATCTTCGCTTTTTTAAATTTCTGTTAATATAATGATGGGAGACGTCAAACAAGACAGATATATCCTAGGATATCCTCTTCCGAGGTCAATTTATACACATGTTCGCTGGTCTGAAGATATGTGCATTTTATCAGGTATATTAACAGTTTAGAAAAGAGCTACGGTAGACTAGTGGTTCAGGCATGCGGCTGTCAAGCGGCGGTCGTGGGTTCGAATCCGCTCGTATCAATGAGTTTTTCGGAACTTATATGTACGGAATATTTACCGTTAGCTTTTCGGTGAAGGAAAACATCGTGTGGAAACCGGTCTAATCCCAATAAGGTCTAGTTTTGCCTCTGGGTTGGAAGGTCAGATGGCAGTCGCTTTCGTAAAACTAGTGCCTATGTCAAATCTTGGGATTAGGTGTCAAAGCGGACCCTGGGCTCCTTTAGGGGCTCAGCCGGGAATAACGCTAGGAGCAGTTTGGAACAGTTTAGAAACCTTACTGAAGGGACGAACTCTGAGAGAATTACCAAGAAGAAAATACAATGCGGATGTGTTTATAGCTCACTTTATTAAATTGATATTCGTTTATTTTTGAGTTCTTGAAATAACATCGACGAATTCAATCGTTGATGTTATTTCAGGAACTCGAAATAAACGAATATTAATTTATTTGCATAACTAACCGTTGCAGTGAATGACGGGAGTAAAATCCTATAATTTAATAAAATGCAGATATTCGCGAAAAGATTTCGTTTACCGCTGGTCCTTTTGAATGACGTCTGTAGTAGTTATGTCCTTAATGTATTCGTTTCCCATTAAGTATGCAGTGCATTACATCACAGTTAAAAATAAAAAAGTTAAGTAACCAATGATATTAATTTTTCAGGAAGCAATAAACTTCGTGTTATGAAAAATCACCAATTAAACCGATCCATAAAGGAAATAAAAACCGAAATAGAATCAATTAAGGAATGCGGAAGACATAAAACAGTTGCAGTGCGGTTTGGCTTGGCATATCCAATCTTAGCAGTCTCAGCACATCACAGGGCCTCTTGAGCGGCTATATATTTGAAATTCGTGACTTAGACGGTTTTGGCCATAAGTCTCTAGTGACGAGTCTCTATAAATCTTGGTCTCTTTGAAGGGCCTGCGATGCGCCTTATGTCGCAGCGTAATTGAGACCGCTTCTGCTGCGCTACGTGTTATGTTTATCAAAGAGGTTCTATAAATAAATGCAGGAAAACGGTAGTGTCTTGTTAGAAAAACTTTCTTTACGTGGGAAAGCTTTGTAATTTAAATTGCTTAGCACATCTACCTAACGCGTTCCAGATAGCTCTGCGGTATACACATACAGGGGAAAAATAATCCCAGAATGTAACTATTCATGGGGTCGGGTCCAATGTCTGAAATGTCCGGCAACTCTTATTTACGTCCACCGATTTCGTAACACCCAAAAGAAAGATACAAGCTTTCCTGTGGCAACCCGATCCACTGGCAAACTCCGTCAATCCGAATTCCCGCGCATTGATTGACGTCCGCGTTCCGTGAAATAAATTATCTTCTCCATCCTGGGGTCAAACTGAGAGATACGATTAACCTATTACATGCTATGAGGTAACATTCCTTTTATACGATTGAATATTATAATTTATAGATCCAACGCCGCTTTGTTTAATGACGAGATTATGAAAGTAAGTGAAATTGCAAATGCACGTTTGAAAAACTATTAATCATACGATGTTGCTCACGTAATTGAACTGATTTGAAAAATTACACGATTACGTGATCAATACAAACAAACTATAAATCAGAAGAACAAAGAATGTTTAAGTTCAAAGTGGTATTATAATTGAAGTATCCATCTTGAACTAGTTTACGTTAAATGGGCATGAAATGAAAGATGACAACACCAATTCATATGTAGAAATCATAAAAATTCCTTTGAAAGGGACTGAAACATGGGAAACACGAGCCTGTCGCGACTTCCTCCGTTTTCATCACCACCAATTATGTAGCCGTGGGTTCAACTGGGTCAGTCAAACGGACAGGAGACATACTCGTAGGCCCAGAATTTCCGCTTCCTCAGTTTGTTTTTTAGAAAAGAAGTTTTAGGGAACATTTCCTGTTGACAGCGTCAGGGAATAATTATTCCGTGATTTTGGCTTCCTTGGTTATAAGTGGGGATGGTGACTAATTCATAATCTTAATTCTCTATTAGACAGGCTTGTATTGTAATAGTTGTAATTAAGTACTTTGTTGCCTAAATACTTATTTTCTATAAAACAAACCGATTCCTCGGTTCGTTTTATAAATCGTAAATTCTTTGGAACTTATATGTTTTAATTAAATACAAAAATCATCGATGTTCATGTTACGAATACCTTAGTAATAAATGAATACCATGTTGAGCATTTCGTGACAAATAATTCCATTGACTTACCAATCTCCGATGTCCAGTTTTTTACGTCTAAAAATAGACAGGACTCTTAATAATTCCATAAATTCTCTGTTACACTGCAGCCGAGTCGTCTGAATCTGCATTCCGTTCCTAAAATAGCAGTGACTCTGCAAAGGGTGAGGACTAGTGAGGAGCCCGATAATGGCCTGTCACATCGCGCCGAATCACTTCTTTCCACACGAAGGTCGGTAAACGGCCTTTTATCTTTTTAATGTTTTACTGAGCAGTAAGTGTAAGTTTTTCGAGGTTAGGTAAATCAATCTAAAAGCTTGGACTTTATTGATGGTCCATTTTATTACTTGTAATATTATGTGTGCAATAAATATTTTGAATTTGAATTTGATTGGGCAAGCCAATTACGATTTTCCTAGAAGAATTGATTTTAAATTAGCACGTCACGTCACTCATTTGTTTCCTTTAAGAACGAATAAAAAGTAACTAGCAATGGAAATAAAATGTTGTGTCTGTCCCTACTATGCTCATGAATTTCGTGATGTAACAAATTTAACAGCAAAATTATATTCTAGTTTTGAAATAATTTACTCATGCAAACCAAAGATGCAATTACTTACTCTGTAACGTTTTCTGTAGCCGCTTAGTACATCGAACGTAATGATTCTTAGAATTAGAAGTTTATAATTTATAAAACAGGGAATTAAGTCTTAACAACTCCTTGTGATTATGTGAAAGCTCACCAGCTTTCGCTGGCTACGACACCATGGCCTGGTCGTGTATACCTACAGTACGAGCATTTCTTTACCACCAAAGGGGACAGTGTGACTCTCAAAATACGTATCGTTTACCTCCATGTCAGTTAGATATGTGATCATGAAAGTGACAGTTCATGCGAGCAAATGTGACAGCCGCCTGTGCCGACCATGCTCAGATTTGCGCATAATGAAACAGACTTCAATCGGCTCGTAACTTATCACAATGTAAATAGAGACTAAGTTGGTATTCACTTATTTTGAATGGTGATCATTTAACGTGGTTGTTATTACAAATTGATTGAAGAGATGACACCTGATACGAGTGATGTTTCCCGAAGAAAGTTCCCGTGTGCAATGAAACCGCGGAGTTATCGTTAATCGATCTTTAAATATTTGTTTTATAATCGTTGCGTAATGGTTGGGCAATTAAACGGAAGGTTAACTAAACAAATGCAATGCCTTATTAGTGATATCAAAGTAATTCACAGAAGAATGTGCATGATTCGATGTAATAACACCTCTATACTCCGTGGAAATGTGCAACAAAGAAAACTTCTTATTAATTTAATTATAACTAATAATGTCAATAAATAATTACTGTGTGCTGTGCCTACAAGGATGTTAATGATTCATAGTTTTTACGCCAGACCATTGAGCATCTGCAAGGAATGCGCGCAAGCGCATCTTTGGACGTTTTTTTACCGCCTCGCCTTAGCTAATGACAGGTGAGAATGCTTCCCTTGTTCAGACGCGGTAAACGACATCGCGCGTCAGGTCGACATTTACGACACATGTCGCAGGTGCGTCAAAGTTAAATGTCATGCGCAGGCACAATCAATATTCATATACCTAATTATTCTTTAGCCTTAATGTTATGGAGAAATGCTGTACCGTTCTCGGGCATTATGTTGTGTTACAATAACTTTTTGACTTTGTAATTACGTGCCGTGCAGTGAACTGTTGAGTTTTAACAGTATTACGTTTTACAGTGGTACGAAATTTCTTGAATAGGCGATTGTCGGATTAGAGATATTTTGCAATAAGAGCTGAGTCAAATTTGTCTTTCAATTCCGTTGTAAATGTTTGCCATTACTATCTATACTATGTCAGAATCATGAACCCAGAAATAATACTTAACTTTTGTCTTCAAATTCCATCATCATCCTCCAAGCGTCATTCCCGGTTTTGCCCCTAAAGGAGCCCGTGTCCGCTTTGACACCTAATCCCAAGATTCGGCATAGGCACTAGTTTTGCGAAAGCGACTGCCATCTGACCTTCCAACCCAGAGGGAGAAATAGACCTTATTGGGGTTAGACCAGTTTCCTCACGATGTCTTCCTCCACCGAAAAGCTAACGGTATATATTCCGTAGGTACATAAGTTCCGGAAAACTCATTGATTGGCACGAGCCGGGACTCGAACCCATGACCGCCGCTTGACACCCGCATGCCTGAACCACTAGGGTACCGTAGCTCTTTGTCTTCTAGTTCCAACGAATGAAAATAAAGGAATAAAGCTCGATTCATGAATGTAACTTACATTTCATAATTGAATATAAGTTAAAATACAGTATAGGTATTATAGGTACTAGTAAGGTTCATCGATACAGGCACTCGATGTTCTCATACAACCATCCACACATACCATATAGTAGGTTCTTAGATACTAGAGCGGCGCTAATAGGCAATGGACATTGCATCGCCAGGATCCAGTCCCGGAAAATGTGTATGGTCATAGTAAGACTCGCTCAAGTGAAGTGTAGACTTTGTCTCATTGCAATAAGGTTTAAGATTGGTCAGTTTACTGTGACGTAAATACACATGGACAACCACATAATTCCCCTCATGCTCATGGACATTAGAAAAAACAAGACAGGAAACTCGGCAGTAGCGTCACAATAAAACATAATTGTGTTTTTTAGTAATTGAGTCTCCGATTTAAATTATAACTAAGGTTCTTATGCCTGGTAAATGGGTTTTTGATTAACTAATAATCGACTGTAAGAATGACTTTTACGAAAAAAAAAATGGACTAGCTCCATCGACTAAGTAGTAAGTTAAATTATATATATAAATGAGTAAGTCGTAGTAAATACATACCTAAGTATACCTAATTGTATAGGTATAGATACCTGCTATAAAGAGGCAAATTGATTAACCCATTATCTAGGCATAGATTCAACTTTTAGTAAGCGTTTAAATTATAACAGCTTATTTTTTAGGCCGTATTAAAAATGGGCGGATATTGTAAATAAGCAGCAAAAAGTAAGTAGGTACGTACAAAAGTCCTATAATGCCTGGGTGACCTGAAAACCAGCCCCTTTAGCGTATATTGCTGGTGGGATATGCTGTGTATGTGATGTTGTCACACCAAATAAATATATTTCTATAATGAAGAATTGATTTTACCGACAGTGATCAGATTAACCACAAGTGACAAAAAACCGGTGACATATCCTCTCTGAAAAGTTAATGGTCATTTCAGAACGTTCACATTTGATAATAGGTGTAAATGGTAATGCCTGGTGCCCAACATTGTTGACTGCAAATATCATCCATCGTGTATGTAACTAGGTAAGTACCTACTCATACTCATACTCATACTCATTTATTAATAAAATATAAAATTTTACATGTCAAAATAATATGGATTATTGCTAAATAGCTATATTATTTAAGAAACGAGTTGTCCTGACTCCACTCCAGGCATAACACCTATATTACGGACGGTTAGGTTTCATAATAGTACGGTACGCGAACACTATAACTTGTCGTCAAACTAACATAAGTCCCAAGTTTGATTTTTTTTTGTTATCAGCGAGAGTACATTAAGTACTAACAGCGAAAAATATTTTCTAGCACTTTTTGATTTTGGTTTTCGAATAATTAATTTTTTTGTAAGGAACACTTGTAAAACTTTGCAAAGATTATACAAGTTATAGTTTTTTTCCTATAATGCATCGCATTTGATTATTCAAACCTTACATATCGTTTTCTAATAGTTTTGTCAAGAGATTACGTTAGCAAAACCGGAATTGATTTAAAATATTATAAATCTCCTAAAAGAATATTCAAGTAACTAGTGGCTACTAAAGTGTATTCAAAAGTATTTAAAAAAAATGGCCCCATTAATTTCTAACATATTTATCAATAGCATTTTTGTTAACTAGGAATAATATCTTGAAACCATTCTCCTTACCATAAAAGAAATCTCATAAATTCTCAAGTCGGTGTAATTCATTTTAGTTCTATCGAAGAATATATAAACACAAATTCTAACGGATTCGTCAATAGCTCTAAATTGTATTAGCTTATCAGTTATTATCCGTAATTTAAATCTTTCGCGCGCGACTCACGCGATTCGTGTGCAGCGTGCTGCCGGCCGAGTACCTCGCCAAGGCCGAGCGTACGCTCAAACTTGTAGGTACAAACTTTAAGTACTTGATTGTACATTATATTTAGTTACTTAGTAGTTGTTTTTCGGTCGAAATGACATAATTATCTAGTTTATTTAACCAATAATAGTAGGTAAAGAAAGTTATATAGGGTTATTAGTATTAAACTTTCTTTAACTTTAATTTTATTTGTAGACTGAGAGTTGTACTTATTTACTAGAGGTTTTCCAGGTCCCGATGTCATAATGATCTGGGGCCCGTTTCATGAAGCGACAAGTTACAAATTACAAGCGGAAGTTTCTTTCTATCAAAAGGTATTGAAAAGTGACTTCCCCTTATAATTTGTAACTTGTTGCTTCATGATACGGGCCCCTGATGTTACTAATATGAAGTAAGTACAGAAAGTATAAACACAGGGTTATTAGTTATCTGTCTAAGGGTGTTACCACACCAAACGATCGATGCCACCGATCGATATTGGCCGTTTGGTCTGGTAGGTTTAGCTGATAGTAGAAACTGTCGATCGACTTATAGATAATCGATCGATGGCATCGATCGATTGGTGTGGTTACACCCTAATAGTAGTAGTAGGCAGTTAAATTAGGGTGCAGGTTTGGGGTAATCTCCGAAAATAGGTACCTTACCTACTCATTCGATTTCAAAGAATCTTTCAAAGTCCGATTGGGGCCTAACATTAAATTATTAAATTACCAATAACCCTCAGAAAAGTAGTTTTTCATAGATGTGGAAGAGGACTTTTTTCATTAATTAATACAAAAATCCGGAGTTATTGAAAATGTAGATTTTCGATGCACATTTCTTACATACGTCACGTAAACGCTTTCTTTTAGTTTTGCGTGTTAAGTTTACATTCACGTTGGTTCATATTAAGGCGAAACTTTCTCTTTTATCATATTTAAGGCCGAGCTTACCAAATATAATAACAAAACTAAATGGATTTAATATGATTACATACAAATTGCTGCTAGGCAGATCATCTCGCATCTAGGCAGATGTCGGTACACGCCTCCCTAAGGCCTTGTAAGAATGAACTGATTGATAAAAAAGGTGACCGAGGTGGATTGTTCCGATAGCTCAGTTGATTGAGAGTACGGAATGCAAAACCGGTTTTAACCGAAATCGAAGAAACCCGTTATAACCGACTGTAAGAAAGCGGGCCGTGGGTCAGTTAGAGATCTGAGGGGTAATCACGTAATGTTTCGAACGTGCGTTAGGACAATTCAGCTGTCGTTTTTCATATAAAAAAATGACATTTACATCTACATAGCGTACGTTACGTAGTATAGTGCGTAATGCGTTACTTGATCGACATACCGGTCACTCATGGGTGGTTGAAATGGTTCAACCTAGCTTGATTGAATAAGTAATTGCATAAGTACGTTGATAGGTACTCTTTAGATCAATGATGCTTATTAATGTGTAGTTAATAGACGAAAAAGTCATCATATTAAGATTAATTTATAAATTTAACACTGTAGTGTTTTTGTATGATTATACAAAAACACTACAGTGTTAATCGATTAAGTATGATTATACTTAATCGATAACAATCTTCTATTACTACACTGGAGTACCACACATTAAACAAGTATTGATGTATTTTAGTGTCGCCTATGCAGGTTATTCGTAATCTAATAATCATCACAGCACACCGAAATTATTTTTCAGTATAATCAGTGTTAGTACGTTGGGAATATCGCAAAAAGTCGTCTCCTTCACGATTTTTGTACGGTTGTGTTCCTCGTTGTCTCCAGAGTACGAATCTGCCGATTTTATTTGAGGGAGAGGGGACGGACATAGCTGTGACGTCATAAAGATGGCGGCAGACGGTCATCGATTTGTTCCAATCTCGGGTTCTATTTTACTGATCGGTTCGTGTGAGGTGTCATTTGAAAGCATATTAAACTTTATATAATTGTTTATTCGAGCCCTATGACGTACCATCAAAATCTTTTTAAATATTTGACAAAATATGACTTTTTTACCGTGCGCGTTAGCATGAGTACTGACACGCTTGTAACTCAATAAATAATAACATTAGCGCAATCAAAGATGTTATGAAAAAGATAGGTAATTTTATAATATTTCCAACAATATAGATTTTGTTGGTGTACAGGTCGATTCACGAGAGCTGGCATGAATGATTTGACCGAAAGTAATGTCACTTGTCACTGTGAGTGGCAGTGAGTGCCGTTCTTATTCAGGGGCCTCCTAATATTTTGTAAACATGTACCTAATACGTTTTCGTTATTTAATAAAAAATAAATTATATTATTATAATTATCATGTTAATCTTTTTAGTAATTAATATTAAAGTCCTTTGTAAATAAAGCGTATTTATATTTTTCTGACTTATTTTTAATGTCAAGAATCGAAAGGTGATGGCTTCTTCGAACCATCACCACGCTAGACTCTGCTAGCGATCGCTGTCGTCACGTGGCCACAGATTATATAATAGTTCTACAAACAGATACTCAGGTCTGAATAAAAATGTCAATACCTACTGCTTTAAGTGCCTACGAAATTTAACATTGGAGCGACCTTGAACGCGCGGGTCGTTGCCCGCATGCGCCGGCCAATCGACGCTAGAGTTGACACCGCTTAGAAATGATTTTATAATTAATAGTTGAGTGAAATAAAAAACGGTTTACGTTTTAAATAATTTTGCAAAACATAAAATTCTATTATAATGTGCGAGTACACTATGGTGAAGCAACTGTCCCGTTTTTACCCTTTGGGTACGGTTCCGGTTGGGTACGAACCCTAAAAAGCAAATAGGTATAAAATATACGGGGTTTCCCAAGATACTGCCAGTATCTGAACTGCATAGTCACTTACATACATACATACAAACATATCAACGCAGCATGTTAAATACAATTGAAGCCATGTTACCTATTGCTCACCCTGTAACGTAATTTAAATATATCCTGGAAACCGTACGAAATAAAGTTTGTCAGGTACCTACGTATCTTTGTTATTTACAGCATATGTATAAGAATAACGTAATAGTTTAAAATTAGCATTACAAACTTGAAAGTAGACACTAGGCATAATTTGTTGTAATGTATTATTTTAAAATATTCTGATTATGTGTTTCATCCTCGCGAGTGAATTCCAGCCCTTCCAAAAAGTCATAAGTCCCTATACCAACCAACGACGATGTATTCGCCCTTTCTTAAGCTGCCGTGCGAATCTTACGAAGTAAACTATTATACTAATTGCTGTTATACAGGGATAAACATAAACATGAAATCTACGAAAACAACTAAATAATTTGGACTTCATGGCAGTGGCGGAGTAAACTTGTCTGAGGCTCGGGGTATACTAAATTACCGAAACTCAAGCAGGCCTTACAAAATAATTACGTATTTGAAATAGGTATTAAAGATTCAATGTTCCGTAAACGTCCTTGTAAAAACTCACTAGTTCGTACCAGGTCAATAATTAGTACTTGGGTACCTATATAAAGTAAGTAGGTACGGTTACTAATCTGTCATCGTCAGTCGGCAGATAAAAAACCATAAATGTCTTATTTGTTTTATTGTTGTCACACCCCACAACGCTGCAGTGAATCGACTTTATTCGCAACGAAGTCATTTTCAATACCTAACTGTGCGCAGCGTCCGGCCGTGAGCGCGTGTGCCAACCAACTGGCTGAATGAACCGACCTCGGTTTCCAAAGTGTAGGTATAAATCTTAGTTCCCACGGTTCAGCTAGGTAGCACTGACATGGCGCCTTGAGACACTCTTGTTTTGTTTTCTGAGTAATTTTACGAGTCAGACGGTCATGATACGCAGCAGCATACTAAAGCAGTAAAATAAAGGCTACCTCAGGAACCTTGTAGCCCAAGCCGAAGGCGAGGCGAGAGCTCTGAAGCGTTCTTTTCTTTTCTTAGAAGACGTAAAATGTGTGTGGGGGGTGCCCCCTTACACTAATTTACGTCTTCTTTTTGCTCTCAAGTGAGATTGTTAATCTCTGTTAGTGTAGTTCCTAGTATAACATCACTACATAGTATAAAACAAAGTCGCTTCCTGCTGTCTGTCCCTATGTGTGCTTAAATCTTTAGAACTACACAACGGATTTTGATGCAGTTTTTTATAATAGATAGTGTGATTCAAGAGGAAGGTTTATATGTATGACATAGTATCCGTGCAAAGCCGTGGCGTGTCGCTAGTTGAAAATAAATAATAGAACAATCAACGCAAGCAGCTTTATTAGACAACTAGCTTCCGCCCGCGACTTGGTCTGCGTGGGCCCAGGATAAAAACTATCCCTTATTTTAATCCAAGCTATGAACTATTTTCGTGCAAAATTTCATCCAAATAAGTGTGGTTGAGTAACAAACATCCAAACAAAAGTCCGAGAGCGTATCCTGAAGGGACGCTACACGCGTTCGTCCCTACGCAGAGCTCGGCCTGCCGCCTCGCGTGCCATGCCTTTGGCCCTCAGGTTCCCTTGTAACACATTCAGGAGTAGAGTATTCGAGAGCGCACTCTGACGAGACGCTTCGCCGGGCCTTTGGCCCTCAGATTCGCTTGTAAGATGTTTAGGAGTAATAAAGTGTCCGCGTGGGCCTGCCTTTCGAGCCTTTAGCCCTCTGGCTTGCGTGGAGAGCCTGCTCTGAAGCGACGCTTCGGCCCTCACCCCTACGCTACGCAGAGCTCAGCCTGCCGCCTCGCGTGCTATGCCGCTCTCCTTCGGGCCTTCGGCCGTCAGATTCGCTTTTAAGACACTTAGGAGTAATAAAGTGTCCACGTGGGCCCGCCCTTCGGGCGTTTGGCCCTCTGGCTTGCGTGGAGTGCATTCCCTGAAGGTACGCTTCGTACCTTCATCCCTCGGGTTCGCTTGTAATACACTTGGAAGTAGTAAAATATCCGCGTGGGCTCATCCTTCGGGTCTTCGGCCTTCGGGCTCGTGTGAAGAGCACGCTCTGGAGGGACGCACGCACACGCTCAGATTCGCTTGTTCTTGAACTCAGGAGTAAAGTATCCGAGAGCGCGCTTTGGAGGGACGCTTCAGGCCTTCGGGCCTACGTGGAGCCCGGTCTGCGGCCTCGCGAGCCTCGCCGCTCACGGTTCTGTTCGAACTTGTTGCGTGAAAAACTGCAATGACTTGCAGTTCCATAGTACAGAATATATATCAGTCGACAAATCAAATATCTATATGCATCTCCATCGAAAAAATTGTGTTTACCTAAAGCTGTTGCTAGAAAGGTTAATGTAAGAAATCACCACGTCCAAATGTCTCCAATGGCCATGTCGACAATTTGGGTCCTAGTTGTCGGGCTGTATTTTGGCGAAAGCTCGCGGCCCACAGACAACGCATTTATGAATTTAAAATGGCTTTTTATTGAAACATAATGACAAAATAAATTATGCTCACCTGGCTGATAACTTGCTCCTAGGTTTAATTGATTATTTACACACCTATGTTATTAAACTCAAGACATTTGCATCCCTGCATATGGGCTGAATACACTGTTGTGTGTAATCTTATTGACATTTGTATTATTTATATAAGTATCTACTGTATTCCAGCAAATAAATGATATTGATTGATTGATTTATTTGAAATAACTCATTTCATCGATTATATAAACTAATCTACGCGTACTAATATACAGTTAAACACAAAATTTATTAATTCGACTACAGTACCTTTCATTTGGGAACACAAAAAATTAACTTTCAAAGTATTTCAAACATACACAGCATGCTGCTTGCCGGGGACTTGCGTTACGGAATTGGCCATAATATGTAATTATTATTGAACTACAACAAATTGCATATTTTTGGCAAGCTAATAAAATGCTTTATTTTTTTTAATAATGAAATTAATCATGCTAAAGTATGTCTTTCTCGAATTATGATGTTAAGTAAGCAAACGTCTAAGGTAAAATAATCCATTATTATTTCATACGGTTTGTTGTACGTTTTACAGTTGAAGAAAATAATTATAGTACGGTTAATATGCTTTCAAATGACACCTCACACGAAGCAATAGAACCCGAGATTTGAACAAAAATCGATGACCGTCGGCCGCCATCTTTGTTTATTTAATCGTATGGCATATATTATTTTGGCCTTTAAAGTTTGCCACTCTTTAGTACCACCCAGGGGCTACGTGCAGGGTTGGGGTAGGTAGCTCCTGCGGACGCGAGTGACAGTTGTCCCCCCTTTGTCAAGTGAGTGGGCAACTCGCCTGTTAGATGTTCTTAAGCCGCCCGAAGGCCTCTAACTCAGCTTAACGACTACTGTCATAGACAGTAGCCAAGATCAACTGCTTAACGTGCCTTCCAAAGCACGGAAACGCGCATTTATACTAACCACTCAAATGTCAGGCGGTCACCCATCCAAAGATTGACCGCCATCTTTGTAACGTCACAACTATGCCCGGCCCCTTTCCCTGAACTAAAACCGGTAGATTCGTACTCTGGAGAGAACAAGGAACACACACCAGTGTTAGGTGTATAGAAGACGTGTCCACGACTTTTATCAATATTGCCCAATTTCCGCCGCACTATATATTTTTTCACGTGAGCTCCACTTAACACTCGAGTACAGTCAAGTGTAAAAATATAGGTGCATGGTGCATACAACTTACTCATAAATATGACCCATAACTCTTATGTGAGTGGATTTAGGTTTTGGTACTTATTTATGAGAGGATATTATCGATACATATTTTTGCAATATTTACAATATTAATGAAATATTGATTTAATTTATTACTAACTATATAGACTATTCGTAATCATTACAATCATCACAGCTTGTCAGTGGAGTGTTTCTATAAAATCTGTATGTTTAAGGCCTGCAACACATTGGCGTGGCCTGCGGTGGCGGACAATAGAAAATTTGACAGCGGCGGACAAGTTTACTATTGTCCGCCGGGGCCAGGCCGCGCCAGTGTGATGCAGGCATAATACTGGAGTCATTAATAATTGTTTTTTTTATTACTACCATAGAGATTATTTGTATTCTTACAATCATCACAGCTTTACCATGGAGGTTTTTGTACAGTAAAACATAACAATAGCTAAACTCGGTAAAAGATAACATTTTTCAAGTGAGCTGATCCATTCAATAATGGAGTACTACACATTAATTAAGTATTGATTTAGTTAGCTTACTATAACTACATAACATATACAGACTATATTCGTAATTTTATTAGACGCGCAATGCCTCTCTCCTTAACCACTACAACGTCAAAGTTCAAGACTTGATTACAAATTAAACACTTATTAATTATCAAAGTAAACTTTTAACGCGCATTGTCGTATTACATTTTCCAAATGCAAATGAACTGTCGATGTCCGGTTGTCAGCACAGATAGGAGGCCCCCGCGTAGGAAACAAGCAACGGCGTGCTGTGATTGGTCATGACGTTCTCGCCGTCGGCGCACTAGACTCACGCGCTGATCGTCGTGAGTTCAAATTTGAAAAATAATTGATAAGTGAATAAAACGAGGAGCTATTGATGAATTACTTAGATTTTTTATCAATAGATTACTATGATAAAGCTGGATTATATGCGTCGACTTGAATTTTTTTGAGATTTATTTTTAAATAATTAGGAGGATTTCAACATTAAACTGTTCGTATAAAATTAAGCTATTGATAAATATGTTATTAATTCAAACTCTGGTTAACTTTGATAGTTTTTAATAGTATTCAGTAATCCAAACCCACTTGTATAATCTTTTAGAGGAAATATATACATTTTATTTGGGTCGGATTATACCGACGTTATCACTTGACGAAAGTTTTAGAAAATTAAATGGGAGATTATAATACTAAAATGCGATACTCCATTGAAGAAAAATACCACTTGTATAATTTATCCTTGGATTTACAAGGGTCGCTAAGAAAACGCTATATAATACCTAAAGCAACGTCAAAATTCACTAGAATTTTTAACTTCTAGTAGTACTCATTATAGTCTAAATTCTAACAAAAACATCGCGACCTTGTGAGTTATCGAAGGTCCATTCATTTCGCGTACCGTACTATAAGTGCACTGATGAATTCAATAAGATAGGTCCGGGAGGAAAACGATGACCGTCACTTTTATCTCTTGAACAATTTTAAACTCTGTGCGTATAAAGGAATAAGGGTAAATTTCGTGCTTGTTCCAAATGAACGATCATTTCATAACTGCTAGTCTTGCTTGTATTGATGATACAGGTGATACAGATCAATGTAAATTGTACGGGATGATTTGTTTGTACTTTGGCACTAAAGAATAATGAAATCCATCTGACAATACAGGTATGCTTTGGTTCGTAGATTCCAATTTTCTGTGCCTGATAGTTTAAGAATTTCGTAAATTTTAATTAAATACAAGACTAGGTACATCGGGACCGATATAAATGGATACATATACCTACAGAAGTGTCCAAAATTTGACGCCAGTGTCATTAACTTTCAAGATCAAGCACGAGCACGAATCTATACGTATCAAATATATGAAAGGGAAGGATAACATCTGCTTTTTATTCTGATTTTTTATTAATTATCTGTACAAATTATAATCATACGTTTTAAATATATCAAATGCCTATTATCCTCTTATATGTGGCCATTTGAATGGCCAGTACATTTATCTCTTGGAGCCGGTTGCTGTAGTCGTAAGTGACATAATTATTCTTCCTAATCATGAGATAGCTCACTCGGATTCAATTTATGTTAACTCGGTCATGTGCCCAAGTAATGCATTTTCTATTACTAACTTAACCCCTTCTTTCATTCTACGCGTATGTGAATTAATGCAACCGCAATAATCACATTAAAGTATCTACATACATACATCATCTTCCTAGCGTTATTCCCGGTTGTGCCCCTAGCAGAAGCCCGGGGTTCGCTTTGACACCTAATCCCAAGATTTGGCGTAGGCACTAGTTTTACGAAAGCGACTGCCATCTGACCTTCCAACCCAAAGGGAAAACTAGACCCTATTGGGATTAGACCGGTTTCCTCAAGATGTGTTCCTTCACCGAAAAGCTAACGGTATATATTCCGTACATACGTTTCGAAAAACTCATTGGTACGAGCCGGGTTCGAACCCACGGCCGCCGCTTGACAGCCGCATGCCTGAACCACTACACACACCAGGCTACCGTAGCTTTTTTTCATACATACATTTACATTCATACATACATACATACATTAAACACCTTAAATTATATTGAACCTTATCCATTGAAACTACACTTTATACTTCAGGGTTTCATTGTTAAGGTCCCCATCCATTATGCTGTGTGTCGGAATCTATCACGGGATTTGTGACTTTGTATTGAAACGCACAGATTAGCTACCATTTGAATTTAACAAGAACTAACAGTACAGTCGACATCAACTTTTGTCTTGTTCACAGCAATAAATTATATTACACGTAAGGAATACAATACCGGGATACGCGTGTAATATGCAGGACCAATCCCGCTCCAATTTCCGGGATCCGTAGAGGGATCGAAGATTTGAAGCGGCATGCATTTCAATATGAGTGACACTCTGACAAACATGTATGATTCTTACGATTCGTAACCCGTATTCGAACCTCTGAAAAAGTTCGATGGATTTGTGAAGCGAGCGAAGCGAACGAAGTCCTCCGCGTTTAAGCTTCGGCCAAGATGCTTTCGAATGTCCGGCTGCTACATAATGTGATAGAAATAAAATCATTAAGGATAAACTGTACTAGTACAAGTTCACATTTTACTCGTGATGTTCTTAGTGAACTCTGCGGGACCGAGGCAAACACCGGAATTGTTTTTTTTTCTTGCGGGATTGAATTCCCTGGTTCCATGTGACCATAGGAAACGGTAAATGTCCAGATTGTAAAATGTGCGGCTAAAAGTAATAAATTTCATCTCATAAAATAAAATTACACCTTACGTCGGTGTAGGTTATCTTTAGATAAACCTCATAATAGTCCTAATTAACAGAGCTCATGTTCAGGATAAAACCTACTGGGAAAAAGGCCATTGGAACCGCAATAACTGAAACATTGTCTTTTTTAACCGACTTCAAAAAAAAGGAGGAGGTTCTCAATTCGGTTGTATTTTTTTTTTTTTTTTTTTT
The DNA here is from genome assembly GCA_945867215.1 of Epinotia demarniana. Taxonomy (NCBI): domain Eukaryota; kingdom Metazoa; phylum Arthropoda; class Insecta; order Lepidoptera; family Tortricidae; genus Epinotia; species Epinotia demarniana. The sequence goes on from OX244260.1 coordinate 31,990,870, forward strand.
TTTTTTTCAATGTTTGTTACCTCAGAACTCCGTCATTGATGAACCGATTCGGAAAATTTTTTTTTGTTCGTATGTATATACTTCCAGGTGGGTCCCATTTTTTTCAAAATTCATGCAGTTAGATGATAAGATCCATGAGGAATTGAGGGGACTCCTCAATTTTATAAGGCACGCGTGTAGTGATTTTGGTATTTTCTGTTATAACTCGTGTATTTACATCCGGAATCATAAATTTGGTGGCGAGGAATTGATGATGAAGACCACAGATGACTTATCGAATTCCTCAATTATGTACTTAAGAGTGCAAAAGTACGTCACAGGTTCTGATAAGATTCCGTTGAAATAGGAACTAATGAAGTGCCATTGGTGATGATCTTGGGGAATCGATGGAAGTCCTCAAATATTATCGGCCCACATACAGCGATTCGGTTTTTTTCTATAGTAATCAACGCATTTGCTATCGGAAATCAGTTCATGTGGTAAATTGTAAAAAATAGGAAATGTGCTTGTGGCTTGGCGGAGTACTAAATTGAAGTCGGTTAAAACTTTGTTTTTAAAGTAAATTATTATTCTACATATTGATAATTAATAATCAATTTGGGGGCATATATTCAGCAAAAAGTAGTACGTATTACGTTCAATATCTTCTTACATTTTGATGGAAGATATTGAACGTAGAACTATTAAAACGTTGCTATGCTGATGGTACAGGGCTGGTAGAGAAATGGAAATCGGATTTACGTGCGATAGTCGGATAAATTATGTTGTTTTGAGTATGTTGGTTGTACAGTCTACTTAGTAAACTGTCTTATGTCTTAGAGGTTATTGCTATCGGGGTGAAATAGTGATTTATTTTCCTATTATGATGTCGTGTGGAAATTGCAAGGGAATTATTGGACTCACAACTGTTGCGTGTCTTACACATGCACCTTTAATTAGGATTCTGCACATAGCCGCACTTATTTTCCGAGAATTCCGAGTAAGTTATGTAAAAATTGACATACAAAAAAAACATCATTCTGCAATAGTTATTCCCTCATCTACTGTAGGTTTATGATATTCAAATACTGCATATATTTCGGAAAATAGAGAAAAAGTGTTGAAACTAACCCCATGTCCAATTCAGCACCGAAAGTCTTCAGTGACCCGACCACCCACCCGACCAAACTGAATATTATCAAGATCGCAAATTTTAATAAATTACCAAACAAGGAAGCAAATCACAATAGATTCAGATCCAGATAACAGCCATTCAAATCACTTTCGCACCGCACCACCCACGGTCATTGTGCAGACTTATTAGTCCTAAACCTAGTCGTTTATCTGTTCGCTTTCACACTCAATGCTAAACTAAATGACCAATTGAACGACATGAGAAAGCCTGTTTATTAGCAATTGGCTGTAAGGTAATAAACACTTTCGTAATGCTATATTATCAACCTTTAGTATATAGTGTCAACCTCAATTATTAGCGAGCGATTCACTCCTATGGTTTGATCAGTGAAATGCGGTTAAGTACCTTGTTAGTTCAAGTCACTTGATACCATTGCTGAAGCATCGCATACGAAAGAGACACTAAATTCTCAATGAAAGTAAGAGTAAAGGATTCCTTCAAAACGGAGCACAATCTGAGTGCTCACTTGCTCAGGCTGCTGGTCGCCTAGGGGTTAATAATATTTTCCCAAGCATACCACATCCATTGCTCTTGGCTGTGCGCGCGCGCATCACGTCTTCAATTTGAGGACGTGTGGGCGCGACAAGGCTAACTGCGAGATTATAGTGCTTCGCACTCCCTTGCGACGTGCTGTCTCGCGAGGGTAGCTAATGCTTTCCAGCCAATTTCACTGGTCAAATGTATATAGGAAACATGTAAGATCCGCGTTTAGACAGCGTCTCAATCTGAACGATATTAGTGAATTGTTTGTTGTCTTATATTCCGTTTGTCCGATAATTATAATTATCATCTATACAAATCTTATAAAGAGGAGAAGTTGAAATTAACCGGAACTATTCATACGATTTCAAAAATGTAAAACTATTTTCAGTTTAAAGAATAGATCTGTGGATGTACATAGCAGTGGCGGAGCGCCCATACAAGCCGATTTCCACCGGCTTACATACAATTTATATCGAAATTCTTTCATAACTTTTTTGTTGTTGGTCGTCGACCTTAATGTTTGAATTAAGACTTCGTACAGCAAACTTAAATCACGTACTTTTTACTATGGAGGTCCCAACTCAACATTTCATAACTGTTGACACAACTAAAATGAAATTGACCAATCACGTGGCGCCTTTACTGAACTATAATGGATTTGACCAATAGGACGCCGTCATGAGAAAGTCAAAAGGTAAATAGACATCAACGCACAAAAATGAAAAAGTCGTTGGTTGCACTTCGTTTTCAATAGATACCAAGTTTGTTTAGTTAGTTCAGTTGACTCGTAGAAAAAGTATTGTTCACAATAGTGTCATAATCAAGCTTTTTAATCTCGTACCTTACTTAGGCCGCTCAGCAAGCTTCGTGGCCTAAACACGGTACTCGACTAAAAAGCTCTCTATTATAACACGATTGTGAAAAATACTATTTCAACACAATTGCTCGTAACGTACCTCTTATTGTGTCGCTTTTAGGCTCATAATCCTGGATATTAAAAACGCGTGTTTTATAACATTACAACACTTGTGTGTTATGGTTATATCCCGATTAAGTCACGTTGGCACCTTGCAGCAAGATATATGCATGAACACGGTGCATTCTTAAATTAACCGGGTTGTACAGAATGTACAGCTTTTTTTTTAATTTTCGGCAAATGGATTCTTACTCGACTAAACAAATTAAATCCTTTTTGTTAATTAATTGACTATTTCTTTTTGTGTATGATATGGAAACGTTTAATTTAGTAAGACTATTCACTTTTCATAACATTTTACATGAATTAAATACAGATAACATTTTAAAACGAAAATATAATTTTATTTTGTATTGGCTGTTTAGAGATTTCTGTGCCCACACTGCGCAAACTTCACGAAAAAAATACTGTTGGGCGCCATTATAGGTTATTTATTTCACAAATATTTGTAAAATTTGTTTATGCGTGTTTGGTTATTATCAAAAATGTTGACTCGTGGTGACTAGAAAAGTGATAAATAGAATGGACGCCACTGGAAATTCTTGGCGATGTGCAATTGTGAGTAAAAACCTGTTGTCATCTTAATGATTTGCTTAATGTAAAGTAAATAATTCGGCAGGCCTATAACATTTTCATCTTATCAAAATGATTTTTTCTTCGCAAAATGTGTTGAAAAACGTCGTATGATACGCGTGAGCTTTGATAATTACATCCTCGGCTTCCTTATCACGCTCACCTGCGGTTCGCGTGAACAATTTCGCCTTTGACGTAATTATCAACATACCTCACTTGTATCACAATGTACTATTGTCGCATATTCTTAACAAGTGCTAGTCGTCATAAAGTCCTCATCTCGGTTTGCGCATCAAGCGCGTCGTGGGAGTGATACGAGTATCTATGACATACAGTATCTAGCTAGACATTCGAGAAAGCGATTGTCTAAGATCACGACTCGTGTGCTCCCACTAAATGTGCTTGGATATGGGTCTTTAGCGATTTCTTATTGCGCAGCTTTCTTTGATCGTGATCACTTGCTTGTTTGATGAAAATTGCCTTGATGTGATCAGGTTTGTGCCCTTAATAAATACTCAAATGCACCTTACCGGATGTGCATGCGCTTGTTAATCGGTCATCGTCGGAAATGGCGAACCGGCGGGGACAGCTTATAACTACAAATAGATTAACAGGTAAATCAAAGTGACTTATTTTACACCGTCAGGGAAGAGAACCATAAAGCGCTGCTTTTCATAGATGAAGCTCGCAATGTTAGATCATAAAACACCTTCTGAATATCGTCGACACCTTTCCTATGGGCTAATGAGTGTGCAACGACTAAGGGACTATAGCTGGCGCCAGAGAGCTATATTGCAACGACTAAGGGACTATAGCTGGCGCCAGAGAGCTATGACACATTTGCCTATTCAAAGTTACCGCTTACGTAAGCTCTAAATATATATTAGGTTGTTAGAATTACAAATTGACATTTCATTTCAATAGCTACTAATATGAAAATCCTTATTTATAGGTATTGTTTGTGAAACTGATATAATTTGAGTTAATTATGACCGGTTCCTCGTAATGTTAAACAAGGAAATAGGTAACGCGAGAAACATAGTTAGGTTTATTTGAGAACTGTCGAGTTTTGACTTCTCTCGCAAAAAGTCAAAGTCTATCGCCACAAAACCTAGGTAGCTTTTAATAGTAGCTCAAGTTGCTTTGATGCTTTGATAAGAGACTTCGGAAAGCTGCATAACTATATAATCAGGCGTCAGGTAGACTGCATTGTGATTATTATAAGGAGTTTGCAATATTGATAATTAATTAAGAATATTACCAAAAATAATTTAAAAAACCGTCCATTGCTGGACAATGAATAAAAACAGGTAAAATTACGGAAATTATCTGCAATAAATTTAGCGAGGCAGACTAGTGTAAAGCTAGTGTTGTGCAAAGTTGGGAAGGCAGGTGAAGTGGGACACGACGGTATTATCTCCCCTAAGTCTCTATCCTACATATATTATGTGTAAAGCGGTCTGTAAGACATTGGTAGTGGTTAACGTAATGGCATCATTAGCGTGGGGTATCAGGAACTACTTACAATAGAAACCAGTTCCTATCACATGTAGGTAGTCGAATTGGGGCACAATGGCACAAAGTGAAATGTTTTTGGTAGAATAAGTATGATAAAATTGACTAAAGTATCAATTATTGGTCGTCTGTATTTTTTTGAATCCCTGACTGTTGATGATTAGTATGACGAACCCAATAAAGCCGTGGAATTGCGTGGTTTGAGAGTAGCCTAGGAAAAATCCAGGGGAGCCCTCCGACAAGACCACGCGGCAGCAATTTAAACACTGGAATACTCTACGAGTTTGCGGTCCAGTGAGATCAGTTGAACGGTTTCAACCGAATGTGGTCGGGATCTAAGTAGTAGGTACCAAGCTACTGGGAGTTCTGCCGCTGGTTCGCTAAACCTATTAGCCGAGCTGAGAAGAATCCAGATGAAACTCAGCTGGGGCCGACTTGAGCCGGAATGACACACAAGTCTTACAGCATCGGTAAATGTTCAAGGCATAGAGGGCTTATTTGTCACCTAGGCTTTGATATGCTTTAAGTTCAGATCCACGAAGAAATACTGTTCATATATATAACCCTCCCACTTTAAATCGTCTTTCGGAAAGCTAAAACTACCTACAACAGGTAGGTCTATTAATAATGTGAATTAACATGAAGTTATTAGTAAGCTGTACTGCCTGTACTGATCGCGACGCGACTATTTAAGTATAGCTATGGCGCGAAATGTGAGACGAGTTGAGCCGGTCGAGTGGCGAACGAATGCGCCGGCGCCGCACGCAGTGGACCGACGCAAACGCACATTAGCGGGAAATGAACTAGGCGTGGAGAATATTTTGCCTTGCGAAAAGGCGCGAATGAGGCTTGTCGTTAATACAATATGCCGACTGCCCGATTGTTTCTAAATTAAGCTTAACATCTGAACCCTAGGAACATGCATAATCATCATCATATATTTAAGAGCCTGGCGATTGCCGGTGGGGTAATCGCCATTTTGTTTGCTACTTTGCCAATAATGTCTTGACCGTGTCTGTAACCAGTACCATATTACAGTGACCTTCTCTTTGACTAGACAATGTAGATTGGATAAATCCGAATAATGAAAAAGCGCCATTGCCCTACCTTTACGTATATTAAAGTTCATTATTAAAGGAACTAATTGATAAGCGCGTTTGTAAGAATAATGTGTTTGGACCCAAGTCAGCTTAGAAGCTTCCTTAATCTATCCAAAAGCAATTGAAGCATGCATTTCGTAAGCAAGCTAATTACAGTGGGGATAGATTACGGGTAAGTGCATCGAGCATTAAGTACACATTAGTTCCATCTCGCGAGCAGTCAGCATCTAATGGTCCATGATGTCTCTGTAACTTTAGATTTGTAAGCCACAGCCACTTCCACTTTACAACTTACTAGAACTTATAATGTTGTTAACGTCATATTAACTACTGAACATTTAAAAGGTTTGTTTATTTCCTGATGCGTCGTTTCGCTGCATGGGCCAACACATTTGACTGTTCATCAAAATACGAACACTAAAACAAAACACGGCCGACCGACCACACGTGGATCTAACCGCCCCCGCGGTGATGCGCTGGCAACAACTTTACATAGACCCTTAACACGTACGTGGAGACTCTAGCAAGATGAATTCCGAATCAAAATGTCTAACATTGAAAGCATTCAAATTATACGTCTCACTTTTTATTACACCACGATACTAAAAATTAAAAATGCCCGTCAAATTGTATCCCAGAAAATGCCTCCCAAGTCGTCAGCGAAGGGTCACTGATAAGTTGTCGGACTTGTCGGCTTAACAACTTCCAATGGCGTTACTGTAATCGGACACCTACGGAAGCGAACATCCATATTCATCGGTTGAACCAGTCGGAAGCACTTACTGTCCCAATTGGGTTTGGGAAGTGTATTGTGTGATATAAGTGTCGGGGATCTACGAGTGCTCGTTCAAACTTTGTATTCTAGTTAGGTTTGGATGTTGAAATTGAAAATAGAAAACGCCAGACTGCAGTATCTATTTTGCAAAGATGATAAGCAGTTTTCAATACCCCCAGACGTCTCACACAGATATCATCTTCTGGTTTACTTCATGTTAAAATTGCAACCCAACTCCCATGCAATTAGCTATATAGGTACACTTATAGATCGTGATCGTCGTTAATTCATTTTGAATGGATGAACCAAGCACAAACTTAAGGTTGTATGTCTGTGCCAGTATGATAGGATTCAAACCTGGATTCGACAAAATCAAGTAAAATTTAGAAGTTAAGAAAACCTTAACCTTAAATATAGAAAAAATATATAGACGTCGTGCAGTTGTTAAAGAAATTCTAAGTTAGTGTTAAGACTCACTAAATTGTCTACGCTATATTGGTTAAGGCGCGGAATCCAGTCGGAGGGGTCAACGCTCCCCGTGGTTTCACACAAGGCCGCCGCTACTCTACCAGCTCTTTTAATCTAAAATAAATCGTTCCACTTATTGTCTCAGGATTTCCTTACGAATAACCATCGCGAATGATAATTTATGCGAGCTCTAGCTCTTTTCTCATTTTAAACCAAAATAGGTATAGTTTCTTCGTGCGACCAGAGCTTAAAAATGTATTTATGATAAGATACGGGTCCATTGTATCTTCTCAATCTTTACCTCACTTGGCTAACACAAAAAAAGAGTTTTACCTACCTGTTAAATGATAGCAATATAAGTACTAAATTGCTTATATTTTTTTATTATAAAGTTGGCGCGGAACACGTGTTTCAGAAGCTTTTACGAACTTTAACGAAAGACAAAGCCCATTACAGCTTGCATTAAAGAAACCTTGAACTTTCCTAAGCATGTTAAACGTTTTAAAATCTCATTCTATATAAAGACTGTTACATTTGTCAACACAAAATAGAGTTGCAAATAGGTACTTTTTGTCTAAACGTTCTTAACAAGCGAACTTAAAAGCTTTTCGTTGTACCCGAGCGCTTTTTAAGTTCGACTCACGAGTTCTATCTAAGTATGCTTACTTAACTACTAATAGCACTTGCAGTTTACTAAATAAGTTAATTTGTATAAGCGTACTTAATTGGTTTTTAACCTGAACGTGAAAGAAATCCGCATCCAACTACCTAGACTAAATCTAGACACTCTTCGTTATTTCATGTAGTTAAATTCAAAAATAAGTGCCTACGTTTCATTAAGTTCAGTCAAAAATAATTGAGGCGAGAACTATAAGAAGGCCTCATGTTTATGTTGCCTAGTTTATAATGACTGGTAACAAAGCCAATTTTTAAGTAGTATCCAGACGTTATCGTAAAATGAAAATCAAATACCACACAAAGTAAAACCTAACATAATCAACATAAACGGACTCATCGCAAATATGCTTGGAACGTTCAGTTCAATTCTTCTCTCATCTCTCGAGCTTTGCCTAATGCAATACTTTGAGGTGAGATATTAATAATGGCTCATTTAACGCCATAAGCACTATAATGAGAAAGTAGATTGCCTAAGTAATATCGCTAAGGGGGCAGTCACGGACCGTAAAATGAGTTCCGAAGAGCATTGAGTTTCTACAGAGTCCAGTGAACTACGATGTCTTAATCCTACTTAATGGGTCTATCAATAGTATCAATTGGAGTCAGTAAACATCTTAATATCAACATTTAATGGATTTAAAGTAAAATCGTTTAACTCATATAGATATCGTTTGGACTACATAAGTACTCCGTCACGTCACTCGGATGAAAAGGTAAAAATACGAAACAGCCAAATTGTAATATAAGCACTGCTCCAGACTCCAAACATTATGACTAAACTAATTATTCTCCCAAATCTGTTACATACCTGTAAGTCACTTCATCTTGTTTTGTCGCATCGGAAATACCTGGAAAAGCAAAAGAAACTAATAAATACGTTTTTGAAAAAGGCTCTTACCGATTTCGAGTATCGTAATACAGAGGTCTACCAGGGCGGACAAATTATTTTGGTCACTCTAATTTCCGGGAAAAGAATGTTTTCACCAGGATTTCACTCACTACGCCGAGCTCAAAGCACCATGCAGGTAGGTACTTGAAACGATTTCCTGTTCTCATGATGATGTAAAAATATTATATTAGATCAGTCTACGCCTAAATAAAACCAACATTGTATGCCATATTTCGAGGCGAGGCGTTAACATAGTCAAAATATCCTCTATTTATCAGCCGCGAGCGTTTCAGGAGATGACCGGGGCTGGCCGGCTGCCAACTGCAAGTGTATTTCAGGACATCCTTTTATGTGTTTTATTAAGTTCCCAAGTTATTTTCTTCGCGGCTACTATTAGACTGTGCCAGCAATTCTAGAAAATATGAGTGATATGACCAAGATGCATGTGATGGCATTTTTACACCACATTTTTACCAAGAATAACCCAAATTACAATATATAATGTATAATGTTTTACACAAAAAATACGTCTTCCTAATTACTGAGAAACGAGCCTTCATACCAAACTACGAGTACAAATCATGCTACAGAGAACAATAAATTACAATGACCACGCAAGTGAAATAATAGAAGTGTTTAGCGCTGAACGTGATGTATCACCGATACCCCTGGGAACTACTCTAATTACAGCTGGATAACAGTAAGCAGTTGCGCAAGCGGCGACATTTTAGCGGTGCGCCTGCGCTTTGTACCAATGTTAGACGAATACTTTTCACTCTTGCTTTATGACTATTATAAAGCAATTTATTTTCGACGCAGGAATTTACGACGAGGGTTCAAAACAGTAAGATATTCTCAAGGCGCTGACGGTACTAATAGACGGGGATGCTGATATATTATATAGCCACTCTCATATAAGGGACATAACACAGAATTGTAAATGGTGGCATATCTACTCAGACCATTAAGTATTCACCTCATATGGTACGATGGGAGAACCCATAGTTCACAGAGCAATTCGAGCGTGAGTTGACATAATGGGCGCAGAGCATTTACTTTAGCAATGAGACCTGATAATTGTGAACTGCAAGCTCCAATTGCGGCGTATTAGTGCACGCCTATGGTAATTAGCTGGAACCGTGTCAGACGCCCGCCCGATGTATTGACAGTATCACGATCGCGATATTGCCAGATAATGAACCGGTAAAAACTGATTTCGTATAAAATTACGTTTGAAAATGTAACCTAAATCAAGATCCGGTCTTTAAATTCTAGAAGCTCCGTATAATACACTCAGTATTATATTACGTACTAGCGTAGGTGGTTCCGGGCTTCAATAAATAGCAGTCCTTGCTTAGCGTTTACGATGATGCATATTATATACCTAATTTATGTACATAGCTCTCTTCTCCAAGAACGCAAAGGCAAAAGTAAATACCTATGTCCTATATTACGTAATAGATAGAGTGCTAAAAACATATTTTTTTTCCAAGAAGGTACTAATAGACATACATGAATATGTGTTATTCAATTTAAAAATTACTCGCCTAACTGACAGAACAGTTTGTTGGCGAGTCCACGCAGAATTTTTACAGGTACATAATGAACCTAAGTTATTTATTACTAACTTAAACACTTTACAAATATAAATCTGACTAACTAACCATAGAAGTTAGAAGTCGGTTAAGGGTAATTTTTCTAAGGTCTGTTTTAGCTTATTTTCACTACATAAAAAAAAACTGTCTTCTGTAACTAGTTAAATTCGTTGGTCGGGACCAGGAACTTATTTGTTCGTCTGCCATAATAATTGATAATAAAATTTTGTACATATTTCCCTAGTCTAATATTTCTCGTTTTATATTTACTTTTCAGTACCTCAAACTCCTCATTATAATCATTTTCTACACCAATCAGATAATTATAGGTAGAATTTAACAAATTTTGTATTACATACATCATAATTTCTTCTATTTATTTTTGCCCCTGTGGTGTCGGTTTAGAATTTCACCACCCCCTTTCTTCCCGTGGGTGTCGTAAAAGTCGACTAAGGGACCAGGGTTGAAGTGTGTTGTGGGCGATGGGCTAGCAACCTATAACTGCAATATCACATTTTGTCGATATTTTATACCCACATTTAGGCTAAAAGTGGCGCTGGAACATACGTTTCATGTGCTCTGCCTACCCCGTTTGGGAATAAAGGCGTGAATGTATGTATGTATGTATGTATTTTTGGATTTTTTATTTACTAAGCACTATTTGGATCTGGTTTGTAACTTGTTGGTTTCTTCTACGTATGTTTGAAAAGTTCTACCAAAATATACGCTAAGCTAAGCGCATAAGTAATAGCAGAATTCGCTAATATGCATAAATACCTACTACAAGCAGTTTGTTTACTTAATAATCTGTTTAAATTTACTCAACACTGACCGAAGTTTGGAACAAACCGGGTCAACGTGCGTTTTCCAATAAAAGTTGCTATCTATATGTAAACCTAAGTATCTATACATATACATGTTTACATACTCTAGCGGTTCAGAATTACAGTTTATTTGGTGGTTGTGTATGTCGTGTATCACACCCAGTTCTTTATAGTTGACATATTTCGCTTTTCGGTTGTATGGGACTTGGAGAGTATATGTGCATCCAGTTTGTTTGGGATAAGTGGATGATTATTCCGTTATCATGGGCCCATTTAATGAAATTGTCGAAGTTGCGTTGTATATGTTATTACGGGCTTCCGATATATCAACAGCTGAATACAGTAAACACATCATCCGAATACATATAGCCCCCCTACTCCATACCGTAGGGTATTGACACTTCTCCCTACAATTATTATTACGATTTTAAAGAAACGTTGAAAATTTGTTTAAATTGTAAAGAGTAATATCCATCCAGCATTTTTGTAAACATCCCAACCGTTTCGCGTTTTTTACTTTGTGTTTCTTCATCCCATTGTGCTACTGTTACATATTTTACAAATCTATTATATTAATTATTTATTTATTATGTGTATACGTTTGTATCTGTAGTATTTTGTGTTGCGTTCCGTGGGTCACGTACGGTGCTGTCTGAAAATCAGCGCTGTAGGTGTATGTCTGACACCTCGGCATAATGCTAAGACAGCGACCGATTCCCTGCCGCGAAGCCACACGTAATACGTATGTGCCTTTTGTTTAGTGAATAAAAGTCTTCTTTTTTTCTTTCCTTTCTTTAATATATTACGTTAAATTCAATCTATCTAATATATATATTACACATATAATTCAATCTAGTATTTAATAAGTACACATCCTTCAACAGCGGTTTCACCGGTAACATTGCCTTGCTTTTATTAGAGGAATAGGTAGCCGTACACGAAACGAATGAAACGCATAGGTCGCGTCGGTAACAAAAACAAAGGACCCTCGCTAAGAATAAAGGAGGAAGATATTCTTAAATAAAAAGAGTCGAGTGAACCCTGCTTCCGCAAGAATTTCGCAAACCGGAGCTCACTAGCTATTCCACAAAAGCCAGCATTCTAATTAGGCGATAGTCGACCGAGCAGCCACAATGCAATCGAAGTGGGGCATCGGCGACATCATCCCTCGCGACTCGCGATAGTCCTAAACGGTGTTGCCGAATCACCTAAATCTTAATTGATTTAGTCACGCTACGGGAGGTTCGCAATGGCCCGTGGCAGGAAACTGTTTGCGCACCGAAAATCATTAGTCATATCACAACGTTATCTTCATATATAATTTAATTTAAAAACATTGTTTTAACCGACTTCAATTTAGTACTCCTAGCCTCGAGAACATTTCCACATTTATTTTCCAATTTACCACATGAACTGATTTTCGAGCAAATACGTTGATTATTAGAGAAAAAAACCGAATCGCTGTATGTGGGCCGATAATATTTGAGGACTTCCCTCGACTCCACAAGGATCACCTTTTGGCACTTCATTAGTTGCTATTTCAACGGAATCTTATCAGAATCTGTGACATACTTTTGTACTTTTAAGTACATAATTGAGGAATTCCATAAGTCATCTGTGGTCTTCATCATCAATTCCACTCCACCAAATTTATGATTTGCGGGTGTAAATAGTACCTAAATACACGAGTTATAATAGAAAATACTAAAATCACTACACGGGTTCCTAATATAATTGAGGAGTTCCCTCAATTCTGTTGGATATTGTGTATCTCTACCCTTTTCATTACGTTTATTTATACAAGCAACACTCTATTGTCTGTGGCATGACACGGTTCAATATCGGTTCCGTTTCCTCTCGCTCTTTTGTCTTTCGTCTAACATGGCTCCACAGATATGTGCCTCTTATATTTTAATTAATATTTTATCGTTCCTAGATTTAAAATGTAAATCTATTAAGAGCAACGACGTTACTGATATGTGTTTTAATTGTGGAAAGTTGAAATACATTTATTGGTTGAACAATAATATTTTATTTCAACTCGACGTGACCTCTTCAGTCTACTTTTGCCGAAGTCTGTCGCCAAGCCCTACGCATGTGTTCTGCTCAATAAATTCCTCATGGAACCCTCCAACTGATTTTTTGAAAAAAATGGGACCCACCTGGAATCATATACTTACAAACAAAAAAAAATACGAATCGGCTCATCAATGACAGAGTTCTGAGGTAACAATAATTGAAAAAAAAATGATAAAAATAATTTAAAACAATAAATATAACCGAATTGAGAACCTCCTCCTTTTTTTTGAAGTGTGTTAAAAAGAACCATTACATGTTATGAGGGGTTTTGTTACAGCAAAGAAAAAAATATATGCCTGCTCTCTTTGCCCTGCCCTTATGGTGCGACTCCGTCCGTCTGTCTGTTTGTCTGTCATAAAGTGAAACATCTCACGAACTACTGAAGCTATCAATTTGAAAGGGTCTAGCAGGCTAAGCTAAGGAGAGTGGCCCCCGACGAGGGATTTGGTGATTCTTTCTGGTGGTGTACTGGCAGGTCCTAAGAACACTCCATGCTTAATATCAGTCCTCGATCTTCTTTTGTTTTCGAGTAATTTAGGATAATATAAAAAATACAGGGTGCCATTTAAAGTGTCATATTAGGTAAACTGTTCAAGATAGAGTAACCAAACAAAATCATCATGAATAAAAATAGAATTGGCTACCAAATGCATTTATTCAACCAACATCATGTCCTTAAACTTCCTTAAAAAAAAACTACTTTTATTTTTGTTTTAATTTTTTATGACACTTTTCGCGGAGGTACACGTACAAAAAAAATATCGTAACAAGCCACTCAATGCCCACTACATACAAATATAAAAATATCTTCAAAAATCTTCGTGCGTCATGTCAAAAAAAAACAATCGTCGAACAAGTAGATACTACCATATAATTAAAGTACCAGTGCAGTGTGTAGATAAGTCACTTGTTGCACTTTTCGAAGCAGTTTTTCTTTTTTTTCTACATTGGTAAAATTTCGATTTATGAAGGAAAATGTAAAAAAAAAACCATTCCCCCCCTTATCTCCGAAGTTATCAAAGCGAAAAATTTGAAATAATTACTTGTGATTAAGATAAACATAAATATTACTGGAAAAGTATTATTTTTTTTCTGTATCTAGGATATTTTTTGTTTTATTTACAAAAATCATTTCCTTGTTAAGTTAGCAATTTAATCAACTGTATAAGTATTTTTTCGTTTTGAAATTCCTATAAGACTATAATACTCTCTTTCAATCGCTAAAAGACCAACATACATACTAAGCCGATTGCCCTAGTACCAAATGGGGCCGATAGATGGCGCTGACCCCATTCGCGCTGTTAAGATTTTTCTAGAATTGATGGGGTTGGGATTGGGACGCGTATATTTATTTTCAATATCAGGTCAAAAAAAGATCGCGATTCAATTGTCTTAGTGTAAAAGTTACTCGTTGTTTGAAATTGAATTCTATTGTATTGGGTTAAAATAAGTAATTTAACAAATATTGGGACATTTACTTTACCTGAGTTAATTGTTAGTTTGTACGGAACCCTCGGTGCGCGAGTCAGACTCGCACTTGACCGGTTTTTTTTATTACATTAGCCTGTCAGCATTCTTGGCTCCTAGTTGAAATCTGCGCTCGCGTAGTTTGGCATTGAACAAATATGGTCAGTATATAGCAAAGAAGGGCACTCTAAAAGGAAGTGCGTGTCCGAACGATCAGCGCGGCGATTGGCAAGTGTATCTCAGATGCCATGAAGGATTGGAAGCTGGGATTTAGCGGTATTCAGATTGCTGAGATACGATATCAATGATGCACGTTCTACTATCAAGGGAAAGCCGCACTTAGACTTACAAAGTGGTCTTGAGTTGGAATTCCCAGAAAACTTTTCATTATCAATAGAATATACAAATTCTAATATATCTTCAGTCCGTAAGGCCTGAGAAGTTTCAGCAGTCTAAATAGACAACCGCAAACCTTATTTACGTTGTCTGTTCAACTTTGACGGGCGGAGTATAAATATCGTTATGCAGGGCTGCCACAGGACGCTCCTTCGCTTTGCGCGCTGCGCATCCATTGGCTATGACACCACTTCGAACAGAATAAACAAAGTTTATCATGACGAGCGAACACGTAACTTCTCGTAAACAATTAACTTAGACGTAGCAGTCATTTCCAATATTTTCCAAGGCATTCTCATTAATTATGTAGCGTCGCGACGGACTAGGCCTTGGAAGTATCGTGTGACTTTCATGTTTTTAACGGGGTTGTTGGTAACACGAAAGCGACCGCTGCCGCTGTAGGGGGTAGGGGTCGGGTGGCATAAAGTTTAAAGTCATATTTTTGATCGGCATACATGGATTCGTCATACTCATCATTCCGCATAACTGTAAATAGTCATACATTTATGTGCATAACTTTTTTAATCATAATGTTTAAGACCATACTGTGTAATGCGCATAAAGTTGATGCGCATAAAATTATTTAAGCATACTTTGTAATGGACATAAATTGGTTGGTCATAAAACAATTTAACCATAATGTATAAACGCATAACTACAAAACGCATACGCCTTATATTTTTTTTAGTAGTAAGTTGCCTTATTCGCAACATTGCTATTATAAAATTCACAGGAGATTTTATGTTCTGCTTGTGAAATGTGAATGTGGGTAGATGTGACGAGTTATTTGTTATTGTGCACGGTTGTTGCTGTTATTGCCTTTCGACTCGTTTATTAGGAGAATAGTATTTATTGTGCGTAATAATGGAAAATCAGGATCTGCATGTGTGTAAAACGAGTAGAGGGGGTGTGAAACTGAATAAAAATGGTTTTATTTATGAAAAAACAATGTTCGAAAGAACAAATATTACTGGTCGTGTGAGTTGAGAAGAAATCCACAATATAAGTGTAATGCACGTTTAACAACGGTTTTGATCTTTTATTAAATGCCAGCAAGTCGACGCCACCCCGCTGCGCGGGGTGTCTATTTCTGGTCTGAGGGACATAAGTGAACCCTAACCTAACCGAACTAAGACAGAGTTCGCTTAAGACACAATTTTTTAAGTCCTAAAATCGGGCCCCTCATCAATTATTGGAGGCGTCTAACTCGCCCATTTTCGAAATAAAATTTAATTTGACGCCCACCCTTTGGTATTGTTTTTTTATCAAATCTCAAACTTTACTAACTTGTATTGATTTCAGAAAATTGTTGTTTAAAATAATTATAATCATAAATATTATGGCTTGATAAATGTATGACATTTACAATTATTACTAAAAATAATTATAATTATCAATATTAGGACTAAATAAATGTATAGCATTCAACATTATGGTTAAACCAATTATGACTCCGTATAATTATGACAAGGAACAATTATGCCATTGTATAATTTATGCAAAAAAAAAATTATGAGCATCAACTTTATGCATAATGTTGTATGACAATCGATGTTATGACAATAGTTGTTATGCCACCAGACGGCCACCCCGCTGTAGGATTTCAAAGTTAATTAGTACATTTAACCAGTTCACCATAGGAAATATTAAACTTTGTCAGCACTCTGTATTCACATTAGGAAGAGGTGGATAGTCTATCTCACGCGCGTTCTGACCGTTTTATAGCTTATGTACTTGCTTGTTATTACAACAGGGTAGTTTCTGAAAGTTTATATCCCTTAAGTTTGCGAGAAAAAAAGAAGCGGTTTGTGTCGGAGATACAACCGTTAATTAAGTTTAAGTGGATACTTCTTTGTTGGCTATGGAACCCTAATAAAAAACGGGCCAAGTGCGAGTCTGACTCGCGTACCGAGGGTTCCGTACCTACTAAGCAATCTGTACTGTACTTAAAAAATCGTAAATAAGTAAGGCGACCTCTGTCAGCACCCACCTATTTAAGTTTGTTTGTCATCTATAATTCGTTGTAATAACAATAACTGTCCCGGTCCTAAATTGTATCCCAAACATTTGCGATTGTATCCTAAATTGTATCCCAAAGTGTTTTGATTATTTCAAGGTCATCAAGATCATTTCACTAAAATCTGTATAAGTACAGATAAATGGGAAAACGGTATAGATGGCAACATTGATTGACGTAGCTCATTTGACTCGCGATACATTGTAAATGGCGGTCATTTCAGCATTATTTTCATGTCCACCACATAAACTAAATAACATTTTGTGATTAACAAGTAATGGCAAATAAAGGAGGAATATGTAACAAACAATTATTTGAAATCAGATTAGGCTTCTCTACAAAAAGTTATTCCGGAAGTCACGTGATACATTTTGAACTGTACCCCTATACAAGAACGCGAGCTAAGAAGTATCCACTTCAAAAAAAAGGTAGGTAAGGTATAAAACCAACAGCATTGCCAGAGAACACAAGACTTTTGGGGAGAGTGTCTTCCTTAATTCCCAATATATCAATCACACGTAAGTGATATCACGTTAAATAAGCGTATTTCTTGTAGATTCTAGGAATAAGACGAACAGAGTAACCTGTCGCCATTTACACTAGTCCCACGATTATAGAGAAACCTTTCCTACATGACCTAGAGAACTTATCCATAACGAGTACTTTCAACCGTCTACAATTTAAGCCGTCCCACTTGTAGTGCTAATACTAAGTTAGCCCCGAGTCATTACAAACTCCAGATGTATGGACAGACTGACACGGTATGCAGGTTACGGACCCTATAGCGATAGGCCGACATGAAATTTCTAGCAAAACTCGTGGTGTCATAAATAAAACTAATGCTAGAGACACACTAGCGTTAAAAGCTAGCTCGATATTTGTAACATACGGTTTATTGATCCCCACAAGGCTCAAACTTTAATCTTGTTACTAGTTGGCAGTTGAAATGGAAACCCTGTTCCGGGATAATTCACATAAAAGGTGACGTTTGTTCCACTTTTAGAATTGAGGTACCGGCTTAAGCAAATAAGCTCGCCACAAGTTAGTGTATTCCCAACTTTACCGCAGTTTCTAATGACATTAGCGCCATTTGTCTGAAGCCTTCGGCAAATATTGAGAGCATAGTGAACTCGTGATAATGTTAAGACATAAATCTTGGTTTGCCCTACTGGTGGATATTGATGGATAAGCATATTTCGCATTTATGACTTCTTGTGATGGGTTCCCTCGAAACCGGAGTTTCTCTAATAACGAATATGTACCTACATACATACGTCAGTGCGTCAAAAAAACGCTGCTTGTCTTCAAATATGTAAATACATGCCACGGCTATGACAGATACTATCCAAATTCGCCCTTCGCCTGGTCATTTAGGAACGTAATTATTTAGTGTGCTTAAAGCAAATGATTTCTACAAGTCAGACTAAGTTAACTGTATAACCTATTGAGATGTTATGAATATACAAATCAATGCTATGTGCACTGATAAAAAAATATTTGCTAAGGTATATTTGACGTCACATCTTGGTCAGCCCTGAAAAATATAGCCCTGTCCGCAGTGTAAATTGCTGATACCAGTAGTTGTTTTATCAAAAATCTTTTGAAGGACTAATTTCCGTTGCTCTATTCACTAGATTCATAATTGGATGCCTATGCCCTTGCCCGTATGGTGTCTGGTGGTGGGTTAGAATACTTATTATAGCACAACAGTACCACACACCCTATCTTCATGTAGGTGTCGTAATAAAAGAAACCACTTTGCGGAATAGGGTTGAAGTCTGCTGGGGTACGACGAGCTAGCAACCTATCACTGCAGTTCCTCATTTTCTGCAACTTTACACCAACGATTACCAGAAGCGAAGCGGTACTGAAAGTTAAATTTAATGTGCCCTACCCACCTCGACTCTGTGAACATATAAACCTATATTACAGAGCAATTTATTTAGATTACTGGAAGGCCTCGGTAAGTATTCTAATCGATTTACACTATTCATTAGCTTTCAATCGTTTGTCCAACAACCAGTATCGACTACAATCTACAGAGGACAGTAAAAGGGCTTTCCAAGCGGGTCCAGCTAACTGTACAATCTAGTGGCCGTAACCTTTAATGCATCGACGGTTTACATTTATTCGACCCGCCTATAACCGCGGCCGTAAACGGTGACCTATTGAAACATTATTTTTACATAAAAAGTTGTTAATTTACGTCATCGTGCTTTTATACCTTACTAATTTTTGCAGTGTTTCGTTACCCTTTCGTCCATGCGTCCCTTGAGGCTTCACAGTAGCGTTTTTTTTAAAACAAATATCGATAGGACTGTACGTATAATTTACTGATATTTAGCACACATACATACCATCTGTTCTTGTATTAGGTATTTCAGCTTCTTCTTAATTTAAATCAAAATCTTAATTTAAAGCTGAAACACCACAGAGCTTTCCATGATTTTACACATTTTGGTATAGACGAAATATTTTTCCAGACGATCCCTGTAAGTAACTATTGTAGATTTTGAATAATACTTTGTGCTTTATCTCAAACTCTCACACCAAAAGAAAAATCTTTTTATCTTGGTCCGAAGCTTTCATAATGGGAACTCATCAATCGTTCGGCATTCGAATAATAATTGGAAGTCATAAATATATTTTTATTACCAGTTTAGCATATATAATATTGTGAAAACCGTTAATTTTCTACAATTAATAATAACAATTTTCATTTACCGGTTGCAATGGAGGCCAACATTAAGCGTGGTCACTGGGGTATATTTATAATATAAAAGCAATATTACAATCGAATAAAAAGAAGCTTAGCTTTTCATCAAGAGATGGGTTTTAAAAAGCGTAACTAGGCAAATAAGTCAGGTAAACCCGTTTCCTGCTGTATAATTTTCCAATACAAAAAAACACGAGTTGGAAGCGTGACATAAGTACAAGTAACTAAAATTTTACATGATAATAAACGGCAACCGTTGGGCCACATGCATTATTCATTAATTTTGACTAATTTCTCGATGTAAGGTAGACAGAAACTTTAAGTCACAAGTAATCATGACTGTTACGTTTGAGTCCATAAACAATACCATGACGTAAGGTTTTGAAAACAAGTGTGAAAGTATTCAGTTATAGAATGACAGGAGATGGACAAGTCAATCATATTGTTCATGTGGATGTTTAGGCAAGACGAGTCCAAGTAGAAAATAGACTTTATGGAGGATACAAGAATCGTGTAATACCTACGAGTCATGGTTTTTGAAAAATATCCTGGAGAAAATTAGTTATGATTGACTCCAATAATATTAGTGCAGAAAGATTAACGTGAAAATTTTCGATGGGCAACCCGGAACAAAAAAGTTAAGAAAGAGTTTAGAGTAAATAGCTATATTAGGCTGGCCTAAAAATACGGTGGGAATCGGCCTGTATAGGCACTCCGCTACTGACTACTACTTACATATAATTATGTGTACATGACAATTTGACTGGATTACGGAACTCAAAAACAATTTGACCATCCAAGTACATCACTAATACCTACTAGAAAACGGTTGCTGAAATCTATACAAACATACTTCATGTTTCCCACATTGATTGTTCGAAACACTCTTAACAGTTTTCACTAAATCTTTATTTCCACAATGTTTCAGTTACAAAGTGTTAACGTCCTGAAAGCATTGTGAAACTGTGGCGCACATAGGCGTCGTGTTTGTACATCTGCTGCCTCTAATGTTAATGAGAAAAGGCAATTGTTTTAGCGCTCGAAAGAGGGCAACTTCAAACAGAATTGTTTTCAGTTCTGAAATCGTCAATCTAAACAACTGTATAAACATTTTGAGTTCAATGGATGGGTTAGATAAATGCTCTAAATAATATGCTATACAAATTCATACCAATTTGCGCATCTCAGTAAGAATTCATTTCGAAATCGTTTCATGCCAAATAATAGGTCGAACACACTCAATATGTTATTTTTCATCATACTTCTAAATAATCCTGACGTTCAAACTCGAAAATCTGTGAATCTCGAAAACAGTTGCAAGATGTTGATTTAGATATTTTATTAAAAGCCTTTTGTTGTTGTTGATTGTTCTGTTATCGTGTTAGATAAGAACACCCCCTCTGATAGGTCATTAATTGTTTCTTAGCTGATTTGTAGCCTCAATGACATCACAAATGACAAATAGAAATGTAACGAAATAGTTGACCGCTAATAGGGTCTCTTTTACCCCTGTTTGTTATACACAGCCATACTGAATTACAAAGCGTGGGAGGCGACAACGCAGCCCCTCGAGATCTGGACGTTGATAATAGACCACCAGGGCTTGGGCACTCTCGAACCAATTGGAGGTGCGGTCAGAACACTGTAATACAAAAGCGACGGAAATTGTACATTTAGTAGCCTAAATATCACAATTACAGGCCATTTTTGAAGTCCACGAAATAACGGACACGATTTTTCGTCTTTGTCGTTCGCGCGTTTGATCCCATCAGATAACATTATTCGTGCAGGTTAAATGTAATTTTATTTAATTTTAGTTGCAACATGCATTTCTTCTTTAAGCGCACCAACAACCCAAATATAAATTCATTTCATTAGTAGAATTTAACTTCATCAAATTAAGACAAAATGATGCACTTAATTGCCACTTAATATTTTAGTCACGTATTCTACAAGAAGTGAGTGACTAGAATCACAAAATATTTAATATGGTGAGGTAATTGCGTTTAATCGTTTTACAAGTCAAAATTATTTAGTGTTCACTTGTTTTCATTGAGCAGTGCATGCGTTCCCATTTTGTGGCAGGCTCGTTACGAGCAGTGGGCGTCGATAATAACAGGTTTTCGTGTGGATCACGTCGGTTAATAGCTTTTATTAATAATGATTAAGCCATTACTGGTCATTAGGCCAAAGCGGAATAAACAATGCATGCAACTATTAGCAGTTCAGTCAAGGGTTCATTCCCTTCCTGGTCGACGGTAGTAGATATAATTTTAATATTAAACATCTAAAAGTGCCTTGGCGGCTTTAGAACTTGATTTCCAGAGGGTGACCTATTTTATGGCAATATAGTATGAAAACTATGTCTAATCTTTTTTTAAGAAACTTCAATAAGGCTCTTTTGCTGGTGAAATTAAGTTTGTGGTGAATAGCAACATGTGTCGTCATTATCTTCTATGGACAAACAGCGTCTACTTTTTGATATTCATGTACTCAAAAATCCTTAACATGGAAAAACAATATGAAGCGTATTGTTTTCCGAAAAAAAAATGTGAAAAAGAACGTCATTTTACCTAAATTGCAACTTGATAACTATTCAAGGGCACTACATTTGCTGTAGATTTTGGCCTTTACAAGTGTACACATCTATCTAGCATCTACTCGTCTGACGTTTTTGCATGTACATTCATCAGGCGAAATGAGTGTTTGATAGCGACATTACACGCTGGCCATCAGGCGGCGCCCATTAGCGCTCTCGGAGTAATAGCTGACGTTGCATGCATTGACACTCGGCTAGGCTGGGCCGTACCGATGATCATTATTTCTCCGATTTATACAGACCTAACGACCGAACATTCCACTTTCGCCGTCATGCCCTGCTCCCTGTTGCTTTCTTCTGTCAATCTTCATGGTTACACTTAATTGGTACAATATTGTAACATCTAGCTACGTTGTTTTACTGCATATTCCGTAATCTGATTGATTTGTTTCGACTGTTGTCTAGAGATCGGCACGACTGTAATAAAATTGATACCTTTATTGATTTCAACTCGCGTTTGTAATGGGTAATGGTATAAACAATTTAACCACCCACATCTATAACTGTTATCTTAACTGAACTTAAGACGAGTTTACTAACATTGTGATGTGTCAAAACCCAAACATCGTACTTGAATATGTTTACCTTCTTGTGCAATGCATGATTTCATAAACGGTCTTCAAACTGTAGCCGCAACTACATGTTAACTTGTTTTGTTTACGTTTTGGCACGTTTCTGGGGTAGACTTTTGACTTGTTTGAAGTGACCGAGACTCCCGCCGAGCGCTGTGGAGCATAACCGTCGTCAGCGATCTTAGTCAAAATTACAAAGACCCCCTGTCTCTGCTAAACAAGAACTGAATAGGAGAAACTACTACATCGATCTCAGATCAAAAATATCTGGTCTTCATAAAGATTCCGTCGTGGGAATTCAAAACTCTTTCAACCACATGAAAATAAATGTAGCCTTGACTTGAAACGAATGTAGACTCTTAATATCCGCAGAATGAAGTAATCCGAAAACGCGAAGGTGATAATCAGTTTAATTACCAAATCGCGTAAACTAAATAAGCTGAAGATTGCAAATCATAATCACACACTTATATAAACATTAGCCGATTCGATACGGAGTTATTTAACTTGTGGCCAATGTATACCTTCCACCACAATTAAATTAATTTGAGTGTCCTCGAATGGACATTAAATATTGTACCGATGTTTGTGTCTTCTCTGACAATTTAATTTAGCATATTCAGTACAGTACTAATTGTCTTTATTTAATGGTAATTTTCAAACAAAAATCGATGAAAAATACAATGCGTACTGAAATACAGCTTTACTACAACTACTTATCTTATCTATACTGTGACGTAGGCTATATTTATTTTAACATGATCACATTTGTTGGAACCTACACACGTGCTCAGCGCAGGACGTTATCGATTCAGTAATGGATAGTCTGGCCTTGGCGCCGCTTATACCTACTTCAACGTGTTCCTTCTCATTCATAGCTTACTATCGATCAAAAGGTATAGACCTACTTGGGTATAGAACATATTTAGGGTTAACTCAACCATTATCATAGGCCCTACAAGTTTAGTACGATAATGAATGGCTAGGCAACGTTTTGTAGTGCTAGCAAACACAAATGAACCAAATTTTGCAATAAAACAAAGAAACCGTAAACTTTACAAAACTAAGGCAAGCGTCACAATCTCACATGATCGGGCCATAGAAATAGCCGCTAACCCTACAAGGCACTAGAAAGCAAGTCGTGCGCGTTGTCAGATTGCGCGCGACATCAAACCGAGCCGTATGCGCAGACGACAGTTGTAACGTGATTTCAGCTCCCCGACTTGCTAAATCGAAGGATCCGACTTTTTGTTGATTAGATAACTAGACACAATCTATTAATATCACTTTCTAATCTGAATATGTCATTATGCTTAGAATTAGATCCAATTAAAACACCTTGGGATGCCAAATGGGTGTAAATGTCATGTCATTCAATTGTAATCTTACTTAGCAAACTATTCATTTCAATAAATTCTATGCATATCTAAAAACTCCGTAAGATCTCAACCATGATGTAACGAGTAACCAAAATAATAATGTTTTGCAATCTGTGTCATGACTTCCCATAGATCACCATAAATATCAAGTCAAGATCAGCGCGAGCCCTGATTAAATCGCTGCAACATAACAATGGTCTTACGCCATCCCTGACCTGTGTCCCAAATGAATGGAATGAGTGAGATTTGTCAGAACCTGTTCTGCGAGTTAGGTACGAAGGATCATTGAGCAATCTGGAATCTAGAATCCACTGAAAGTCAAGCACACGATTGTTCATCCACTTGCCACTTCTAATAATAGGTCCTTCTCGATTCTGATTGAGGAACTGATTTTCGGAACTATGATTACCAAGAAAAGCCGCCACCACTCACTCTCGATTTTAGTGTGGTAGAAGGAATTGAAGCTATTAATAAATATTTCAAATCATAGTGTAAGTAGTTATATCAACAAATACTAGAGTTATACCGTTATAATAATAAATAACAGTGATATTAAAAGCTTACAAGAAATACAGTGAATCATAATAAATTCTGTATCCGCTCGGGTTCGAAATTTCGTCGCATAACTGTTGTATAGCCATATATGTCGACTCTTATCTAACTCCGAAAAGGGCATACTATATCATTATAACAGTCTTAAGAGAACCTCTACTTTCTAAAAAAGTTATTAAACTCATAACTTGCAAAAATCTCTCAAAGTAAGGGCGAAGCTTCTTTTCCATAAGGAGTATAAGGACACGTGTACTTACCCATATTAAACGGTTTTTTTAATACCACGAACGTGGCAAACAAGCCTGATGTTAAGCAGACACCGTAGCCTATGGACACTTGCGATTTCAGAAGAATCACAACCGCGTTGCTTGTCCCTTTATTGATTTGAGGATTCGTTGTGGTGATAGCTAGATACAACTTGAGAAGCAACTCTAACATGTAATTTACATTACAAACTAATCACAGGTTTCGGTTTGACAACCTTCACCACCTTATGGGGACTAAAGAGGGAAGTATACCTAAGATTTAGTTAGTGGGAAACGTTTTCTCCCGAAATGTAAATTTTATATAAAAAGTACCTACGAGTATATTGTGAGTCGCGAGCTGCTAGCTATACTTGCCTCTTTTAAGGCCTAACGTTGGCAAGAAGCATTTAGCTTGAATCCATGTAGCAAAATGGTCATCATCATTTATTTAAGAGCTTGGCTCTTGTCGGTGGAGTAATCCATTACTCCTTTTTTGAGGAAGCATAGTGTGGTGGTTTCCCCCTTGCCTTCCACACCGCAGAACACGAACCGAGGTTCACCCGCTCCGTGATGTCCAAACAAGAGCCCTTCCAGATTCCTATCTTCGTTCTCCAGTCGGTACTAGTGCTACTGCTGCCTGACACTAGAGGATTGCTTATTTAATGGCGGCAATTACTCGCCATGTCACAGAATCGTCGTCGGATATTGTAGCTTTTTATAGAGTAGCCCCTCCTACAAGCCTACCCACTACATCCTGATAACCCTGCCGCTGCGTGGTCGGGGACTGCTTATTCAGTATATTCGCAGCTAACCATCATATCTGATGGCCATTCCACTATCCGCCGCCTGTGGACCCCGGTAGTAGCCTGCAGCTCAGCCCTAGCAAAATGGTACCCCGCCTAAAACATAAGGGGGCGATTCCGACCCTAATGAACCACCCTTAGATATTCACCCCAACATCAGAAAATATTTACGACGCATAAACATGCAACCGGAACGACACACGAAATTGAAATCATAACAACTCCTTATAATTAAATAGGTTTAGCCCCCGCTCGCTCTGAAGCGGCATTTCCTGTATATTAGAAACGTATATTTATTAAAAATACATTGCTCAGTTATGGACACTTGCAATCAAGACAATCCCAGATGACCTAAATGCGTATTGAGATTCAAAGATTTATTTGACGATTTTGACGACCTCTGTAGCCTAGTTGGTAGTGACCCTGCCTACGAAGCCAGAGACCCCGGGTTCGAATCCCGGTAAGGGCATTTATTTGTGTGACGAGCAAGCATGAACATTAGTTCCTAAGTCATGGATGTGTTCTATGTATTTAAGTATTTCTTTATCTATATAAAAGTATGTATATCGTCGTCTAGTAACCATATAGTACAAGTTTTGCTTAGGTGGGGACTAGATTGATTTGTGTAAGATTGTCCCCAAATATTTATTTATTTGTCCGACATAGGTAGTTATTAGGTATTAATGCACAAACCTTATATCGAATTTAATGGTCATATTTTGCAATTTTGTTTTGTTTTGCATTAACTTTGTGACATTTAGTTTGTTAACCGTTTATATCAGGCCTTAGGGCGGGTTGCACCGACCTACGATTACAGACCGATCAACGTTAAATATGGCGCTGACAGCTGTCAGTCCATAGAAACTTGTCAAACGTTCCATACATTCAGATTTTAACGAACAACGCTTACGATTACAGACGGTTTGGTGCAACCCGCCCTTAATCTACAATTTTCAAATTATTATTGTGTAAGATTATTATTATTTTGTGTAAGATTATTATTATTTTATTGTAAATTACCTTTCCACATGTAAAAGTGCCCTTGTGGCCTATTTGCAGAATAAATAATTGATTTTGATTTTGAGGTATTTTTTTAGTATCACTATGTGCCGCCTTGCGGCATAGAAATATAGTTATATTTTTATAACATGCTTCTGCATGCAGCATACTTTACAAATAATTTACATTAGGTAGTCTAAATTATTAAAAATATACAAAACATTAAATTCGCAGACCGTTAAAAAAATGATATACCTGGTCAAAATTATTAAAAACTAGCTATCCGCGCGGCTTAGCCCGCGTACTGCAAAGAACGTAGGCAAACCCTCGTGATAACACGTAGCGTAGGTATGTTCATCAGGGATAATGTCGGCTTCTAATGGTAAAATATTTTTTTCAAAACGGTCCAGTACTTTCGGAGCCTATTCAATACAAACAAACAATCAAATCTTTCCTCTATTGAGTAATAAGCTATTCTTAATAGTAATAGTTTTATATCAAAATCATTTTCAACTGTT
This sequence comes from Epinotia demarniana, assembly GCA_945867215.1. Classification (NCBI taxonomy): domain Eukaryota; kingdom Metazoa; phylum Arthropoda; class Insecta; order Lepidoptera; family Tortricidae; genus Epinotia; species Epinotia demarniana. The sequence goes on from OX244260.1 coordinate 32,018,262, forward strand.
CCAACAATAGTCTGTGCTAGTTTATTAAAAATCTTGTGGGCCATTACAATTACATATGCTTTTTTGCAATAACGCTGTATTCCTTGAAATTACTTTTAATTTATTCGATCTGAAGGCGTGCACTTTTATATCTACCAAATTGGTTTCGATTTTGGCACACAAAAATTACTATTTCATATAAGTACAAACAAGGTAATGTAAGTATTTTTAACCTAAAAAAATATTGATTGAGTTCTATTAACTTATTCTGTGGTATTGATTAGAGTATTCTGTATAGACAACAAGCAACTAAATTAAATTAACGAAGATTGCTTTGACTTTGGGAATGCGGGACACTCGTAGTAGATTGTACGGTTTTATTACGCACGCGGGGTTGCTCAGCCAGCATGCTCAAAATATCACGCTGCGGGGCACGCACACTGATTCAAGCAAACGTTTACTCGTATACTGCAGGTGTAGATTACTGCAATTTAAGCCATTGGTCTCCCATGGATGTCATAAGACGCTGCGTCCAGTCACAATTTATAGAAATGTGCTTAATTCCCATAAAATGTGATGCTGCAGTAAGGAGCGTACCGATTCAATGGGAGCAATGCCTAGCCACTTATAGCCCCTCTAACCCTGTTAGCACAAATCTAACTTTCTCGCTTGTCGCTCAGTGCGTCCCTTTCGTGATTGGTAAAGGGGGAATGCCGACGGACATGCGAAATAATTTCATTTGTATTAGCCGTATGTACGAATAGACGATAGGATTTTGATAGGTTGTAGAGTAAGCAAACAAGTGTTCCCCCAGGAAAAATGTCTTTAATGAATAATTAGGGGTAAAAATGTATAGATGCGTATAGTAGGTTAGTCCTAATGTATCCCTATGTAGACTTCAAATAGGTACTTATATTGTAAAGATGTAAGCTTCCATTTCACAGATGGTTGTAACAGCGTAATCTGGCGATAATTGGGCAGGTGCCTAGTACAGACAGAGGGTTGTGTAATGAATGGTATAACAACTTTTGATATATTTTTACTGGACATGACAACATTTAATATTATTTCATTGGATATAATCACTCAAGGGACATAATAAACTTTTGGTATAACAACAATCAGTATAATTTCAAGGCGTATAATGTTGAAATAGTATAATACATTTTTGATATAACGTTTAATGGATATAATGTATATTGGAAAGAAGTATTAGTGGTATTATGTTTTGTAAGATATAATTTTATTTTTCACACACAAGTTATTTATTTTAACCTAACCTAAACCTAACCTAATCGTCAGCGTGTCGACGTCGTCGACGTGGTGTAGACCAACCTGCCCTAGAGTAAAATAGTTCAGAAATAAAAGTAGTACGTATTCCAGATTATGCCAATAGTATATTATACCAACTTAGTTTTATATCGAACAAAGTTATATCCCATGTATGTTATACGTTATGACTGTTAGATTAATAGTTGTTATATTACAAGTTTATTATATCTGTTGATAATTATATTACACGAGAATATATCAAATGTTGTTATATCAAAAGTGCATTATACCTTTAATTGTTATATCCAGTGAAAATATATTAAAAGTTTTTATATTGATCGTTACGCACCCCAGACAGAGATTACAATATACTACATATTTATTCAACACTGGGGTCGGGTAGTTTACTGTGACATAGCATTAAGAATAAGAACAGTATTTTAATCATCAATTTCCTTTTTTATTGATATTTCATTTTCCATTTCCATGACTACGTTTAATACTCGTGTCCTAAACATAAGTTTTTGTTGCCTGGTGAATCGTTTCAGCGACGATTGCAGGGATTGGAAAAAAGCTAAATCCTCAATGCCAAGCTCGGACTCATTCGACCTTATGCGCTCCAAAAGTGGAACTTCGTATGCAGAACTAGCGCTGCACTGGTTATGGTTGACTCTGAAATCCGCTTGTGGTTCCAACGGTGGCGGTTGCAACGCTGAGCTCCCTTCGTTTGAATCGACCGGCGTGTCCACATATAGAAACACGCTATCGATGTCTTCAGTTATTGGCGCATTGTCTGTATCTAAGAATGTCAATAAATCAAAGAACGTGTATTTTGTCCTCTTTTTACTTGTAGGGTCTGTTTCTTTACTTTTTTCACTTTTCTCTTTCTTATAAGTGTCTCTTGCAGTTCGCCAACGCTGTTGAATTTTTTTATCTGAAACATTGAATAATATTTTTTGTTAAATTCTTTTACTACACCGTAACCGTACACCGAGTACAGTTTTCTCGCATATTAGCTACTACCTAAACATTTTACATAAGTCATTCATAAGTACTCAGTAGCTGCGCTATTCACTTCAACTGGCCTCTGGCCCCTAGTATAACTTGACCCCAAGATACGTTAAAACTATACACAATCGGTGATCAGTTTTACTTACACTAGATCACCTAAGGCGAGTTGGGTAAGCGTTGCGAATAACCAGGCAGGAGTAGGCTGACTAACGACAGATGCGTTAACTATTACTTCGTTCAATGCAATTAAACAGTATAAAGGCGGTTCACTCACCTGCCTCTGTTCTTTCCTCCTCGCTCAGTCTATCGTATTCAGGGACCAATTCAATTAAAATTTCTGTCCATGCAGCATCTCTTTTAAGTTTGTTTTTATAAAATTGATGTTTTCTATCCCATAACACAGGCCGCAAACATACTTCAGTTATCACCGCTTCAGTGTTAATTCTCATTTTGATGTAGAACAGTAAAGCGTGCACCTCTCACGGTAATAATACGGATACTGGTGGGGCGCGGGTTTTGTCCCGCGTCGCCGCCCCGCGCCCCGCGTCCCGCGCTCCGCGTGCGTGTGGTGGTTTACAAGGTCGATACAGCCCGGGTCTCGGTGCAGAGAGCTCGTGTTATTTTTCCCCTTTAACAAACACAAGGATAGCATGAGATGGGGAGGCGGGGGCCTAAGGCCTCCGCATGCGGTATGCGGTCTCTATAATAGGTATATATGCTCGTAAGAATAATAATAAACCATTTATTTCAGGCATCTAAAGCTTGCTCTATACAGGGTGACTGCCATCACGACCCATCGTACAGGACGCAACTATGCGTTAGATGGAGAACGACATTGCCGCGCCATAAGCCATCTGACACCACTCACTACCCTCTCTACACGCTCCCATCCTAGTGGGCCATCAAGTAGAGGAGCCATAAGGCCCATAGCACCAAATACCTTTAAGGTAAAAGGAGGAGATATGCTCGTAATAACAACGCCCTCTGAAAATAAGCCCTGTCGCGCACTCCAGTCCGAGTACGTGAAGGACGGTTATTCAGGTCGCTACCTGACTGAAGTGATGTTGTTTTACTAGTTCAGGGTGATTTGTTTTATTTCAATTTATTTAATACAGAGAAATCATAGCAATATCTCTCAAGGTTATGTATTGAGTAAATTATAAGCAAATGATTTAACCGTTTTAATTAAACCAAAACATAAGGCCCATTGGTTATCTAATTATCAATCGATGATAACATAATAAGCCCTTGTCCTTGGCAAGAGATAAAGGCAGGCTTCCATCAAGCTCGACGGTCGGTGTCATATTTTAATGGCGCTGCTATTAGGTATGCCGTCATCGTCAACTCCGATTGATATCGTTGTGCAATATTCTACGGGACGGTAAGAGAGCTTAAAATGAAGCGGTCAGTACAGTATTGACCGCTAAAACCAAATGTGAGGCCTAAGAATGCAACGTATATTGGCCAAATAGCTCGCGTGTTAGACATAGATATACCTCATGTGATTGTATATGCAAATTGTTCGTTACAATCCGACACGTAGTTTTAAAATGAGAGCGTAACTACGTTTGTATGGAGAATCTAGCTTACTGCGGACTCTTAACTGGTAAGAAATGCACTTAATTTCGGGTGCATATACATTGTCATTGGAATTTGAACCTTTTACCGTGGACGGTAGAGTTACTTTTTCACGGCACGTTATCTTCAATAGAAAAAATCTTGTCCTTCAGGTGGTCGCTAATCGAAGGTGGTCGCGTGACCGGCGAAACGACCCTATACATTGGTGTGTTATAAAAATAATCATATTTACGATTATTTATGAGGGTAAGCTATAATAAAAACCAATTTAACAATCGTATAGATCTAAGAGAAATTTAATGTATAGGTAAGCAGGAATATTTTATTTATTTTTCACTTCTCATGCTCAAAAAGTGCATCATATTAGACTTGGCAAGCGGGGCTAAAGTAGTACATTTAGCCCCTACGGAAAATATGTCTACATATTTATGATTTATAAAACATTTTAATTTGACCACTCACAACAGTTCAATATTACATCCACCAATCACAACTCTTTAAAAATACATTAGTATTTGCTATCTACGAACCAGAATACAGCTAGACATTAAAATCGACCAATCAGGAAACAGAATTCAATTCAAACATTGGGTGTTTTTCAAGCGTGGTTAACTGCATACATGAGTCATGTATGCAGTTAACCACGCTTGAACGTTTGGATGGAGCTATAGTCGGTCAGAGGCGTTTATTTTTGTAATTATTGTAAATTAGGGAATGAAAAATTCCTAATGTTTGAATTGAATTCTGTTTCCTGATTGGTCGATTTTAATGTCTAACTGTATTCTGGTTAGTAGACAGCAAATACTAATGTTATTTTAAAGAGTTGTGATTGGTGGATGTAATTACATGACATATAAGCTATGAAGATTGAGCGGGATAGACTACGCCGCTATTAGACGGTCAGAGGCGTTTATTCGTCTTGTGAATATTTTGTATCTGTGTCAAAACAGTTTATTAAAAAGAATGGCGCCAAATTGAACAATCTTTTCGCCTTGGTAGAATTGTTGATTGTGGATGGATAATCTTTGTTTTTACTATTTTCTCGCAGTCGAAGTGAAAAGTAGAGTGTATAACTCTGGTCTAAAAGCCATATTACCCCTCGAACTATTTCCCCTCACTTCGTTCGGGAAAATATCCATCTCGTGGTAATATGGCTTACTTTAGACCCTTGTCATACAATCTACTATTACTCCGTTAAGTCAGCAATACTACCTTGTCCTTCTGGGTAAACTTTTTCGGATTAGATGATTAGTTTCATAAATACCAGTTTTAAATTAGTATTGTTGTATATTTATCACATCACGCTACTTGATGCCAACCAATAAAAATGCATTTATCGATCGATATAGGTGCTGTTTTTACATTATGTACTGCTTTCGTATGAGAATTTTTCAATGATAGATAATTTGTTATGTATGGTGGTCAATATTTTTATGAATTTAGACATTTTCGTGGTAGTTAGATTATTTGCGTGTGTTGTAATTAACTAAGTACAGTCTGAAAAAAGTTTGTGTCGTAAAGGGCATCAATAGATAATTGTCCTATGGCTAATGGTCCTATCTCATTAGTGTGCGTTGAGTTCTCGTGTTGGCAGGTTCGATAACCTCGCGGAATGTATTAGGCATACATAATTAGAGCAGCAGCAGCAGCAAAAACTCGGTAGGGGCATAACAGAGCTCGAAAATGTTTCGCATAAATTTATTTGCTGTGTTTTTATTACCACAAGATATCTATGTGACATTTATTGAGATAATATTTTGCGATAATTTATGACTTGGATCTCACCCGAAGAAGAAAATCATATAGTACACCCCCACTAATTCGACTGTTGGGTACAATACAATATAGGTACAATTATTACAAATTGATTGGGTAGTTAGTAAAAGATATTTTTACGAGAACGAGATTATTAATATCGATGTGAAGCAAGAAATATCGTCGTTTTACTTGCACCTACGACACCTACGCTACCTACGTACACACGGTGCCCTATGCGGGCAGCGATCGGTGATCAGTGATCAGTGATCACAGTCAGTGAGTCAGCACTTGCGTTGAGTGCTTGCTGAGATGCACCTTTTGTTAGCCGCCATTTTGTAATTAGCCAGTCAGTAATTTCTTTGTTTTGGTGAGTTGGCCAATCTATCGGGTATAAAGAAATCAATGACTTTGGTTAAAAGGTTGCGTAAAGACCTCCTTACACCACTATTCATATACGTACTTACATAACGTATATCAATAAGGTGGCCGTGACCAACATCGACTACTTTAAGACAATTTTCATTGGCGCCCTTATCGCAAAGGTAAGATGAGCCTAAGGCCTAATACCCTATTCTGTTACATTCATACAATATTCTGTTATCTAATCTGCGTGAGATAAAGGACTTATGCATTGATAATGGATAATTTCTGAGACTTGGTTAGTTGCTTTACGCAATTTAAATTGACAACACAGACTGAGTTACATTTTCATCGTAGTGCCCAACGTTTCCGTAGTGTAGCGGTTATCACGTGTGCTTCACACGCACAAGGCCCCCGGTTCGATCCCGGGCGGAAACAGTAATCTTTTTTTATACGCTCATTTAATAAATATCCCTCCAATCACATTTTTTTTTTCATCACAAAACATTACAAAAAAAATATTAAAAGTTTCCAAATACGAAAATTAAGGCAAAGCAATGCTCTGAAAAATAACGTTTCTTTTTTGGTTGAAGTGTAATAAAGAGTGACAATTTTCTACCCGTCATTAGGTAGTTTAATTTCACTGTACGTACCTTTTCGCGATAGCTAACATTTGCAAGGTAAATGTCCGCTCGTTTATAGGGAATGGGAAATGGTATAAACGTTCTAGAGCAGCGATAATGACGCGGAAGAACGTTGACAATGTGAGTCCAAACAACTGGAAAAGGCAAGTAATTAAAGTTAGAAAGTGTACCACCAACTGGTACCGCACAGGATCGGATAATTTATAAATTGACCAAGCGCGGTGCGCTGCTGCACTGTGACCAGTGATTGTTTCTGAATAATGTATGTTTTGTATAATAATTATTTTGGAAATTGTTCTAGAATTTTACGAAGCAATTTTTTAATATATTTTATGTAGGAACTATTCTTGCGAAGTGTGAACCAATTCATCGAAAAACTCAACGGTCTCCTGAAAATATGTAGATCCCAAGATGAAGAGATAGTACATAACAGAAACAAGCCAAGGACTGTTTAGATCTTCATTTCACCTTTGTCTGTTACAAAAAGTAAAGTAAGTAGGTATTAAGTATGTCTGTTCCCTATTCTTCCGTCTAAAAACCGTGACTTTTAATGAAGAGATAAAGATAACATTTATTGAAATCTCTCTTTACTTTTAACTGGCAATAAATTAATCTAGTCTCCGTTTGGTTTTACAAATTTTAGTCAGTGTGCCGGTTAACGATAAGTTTAATGACATTAAAACGTTTCATTTGCGACCACCGAGATGAAGAGTCTGAGTCTGGTTAACTGAATAATTTTCGATTTTCTTGCAGGTTTTTAAACTTATAAATATACTTTTGGACAGTTTACAAACTTCGAAATAAAAAATAAATAAATTGGTAACTACCAATTTAAAAACATTTCAGTCTTCGTTTGCAGATTGATCAATAAGTAAATCGTAGATATAGTAACTTTACGATAACAAAACTTTTTACATTCCAAAAACACTGGTAAGTAGGTATTACTCAATACCCAAGTTAACTTTTACTTTTTGTCATAAAAGGCAATTAAGGATCTCATTAACAAAATTATTAAGTATTTTTGCATTTTTGGTGTTAACGGCAGTTAAGCATTTATAAAGTCGAAAATGGGGCGTAATTAAGCATCTTTTATAACAAGACATACATAGTACCTAAGTATACAGAGTGTACCAAAAATGGGGTGTTAACCGATAAAGGGCATAACAGGTATCGTGTTCTGATAAGAAAAAACTAAAATTACTTACATTCGCCATCATTAATATCTCTAAGCAGGCAAAAATATCTGATACCCGATACTTGAACAAGAGACGTATCAGATATTTACACGCGCTTTGTTGTGATAGATAATGATGCTGGTGACTGTACTTGTATTATACACTGAACATCCTTAGTGAAAACTTAACAAAAACGCGATAGTTCATAAGTTTCATAACATCGTGTAATGGCTGTATATGGTTCTCTTCATGGTTAACATTTATAACAACAACACAATGATATATTTAGATAATTCCACGGCGCTTATAGTGATCCAGAATATTTACACTGCACCATATCTGATGCCTTTTATATCCACTATTCTTTATCACCTTCCGGTTTCGAAAGCCGGCACGTGTGAGGTGCTCCATCAAACGAGACTTTTAGTCCCGGAATAAATTGCCGTGTGTAATGTAGAGTTTACTTTTTACAGCGCAAGTACTCCTGTGCTTGTGTTTACTGTCTGTAAAATGTTACAGGTTTATTCAGTAGCAGAAGTACTTAAGATCATTATATTCATTATGGATTCCAAAACAACCAATACACAACGTTTTAGATGGACACGACTCATTCTTGATACGAACATTTAAGAAAAATGGTTTTATAATTTAATAAGTACCTACCTGGGCGACCGACCTCAATAAGTAACACGTACGCACAAACGTGTTACGGTCGTTACATGCGCAATGAAAACATATTTTCCGCTACCGGCAAAAGCATGCGACCTACGACAAACTGCTAATTGCAACGATTTAGTTAAGCACTCCCGAGTATAGCATGAATTAAGGTAGGTACAGTACAGATAGACACAGCAATGTACGGCATACTATTTCCTATTTCCAGTAATCCCATATTTACCTAATGGACTGAAAATGGGAGTCTCATTATTTTATTATGTGACAAATGACTTCTATGCGAACAATGACGCAGGTTTCTAAGTTTCTAAGTTTTCAAAAACAAAATCAATTATTTATTCTGCAAATAGGCCACAAGGGCACTTTTGCATTTCTACCTATTTTTCAATTTAGGGTCATTCCAGCGAAACTGACACCATAGCCATAAAAAATAAATAACTTAATTCATACTTAAATCTATGTCTACAGAATAGAACATTATACCTTGTTTTATTAATCAATGAGTTTTTCCTTTTTATATAATTTTGTTGCATTTTATTCGTTTCTGAATTCAACCCTAGCGCCAGTTATCTAGGGTAGCTCATTTTTACTCTAAGTTGGCAGGACTATTTTGCGTCTTTTCTGAACATTACGGAAAAAGTTATACGTATAAAAGAAAATATATTTAACGCAGTTTAAACTAGTGGTAAGTAATTATAAATAAATTTCCATGGTTAGGATTTATTGGGCTTCTACAAAATGGTTAACTCATGTCCCACCCGTCACAGTAAAACGATGTTTTTTCTTGTTTAACCTAAAAATATTTATCCTCTTGTTGTAATGCTTTGTGGAAGTAACAATTAAGTTAAGGGCGATTATTTTAGCTAAAAAACACGTTGCATTTGTAAATAAAAATCGCTTTTAACGCTTTTCAAAGTATGTCCCACCCGTCACAGTGACTGGTGAGCAAAATGGGTTATCTGATAAAACCGACTTAGTGAGTATAAAATCGTTGTTTTAACTTTATTTAAACGAATCTAAAGCAAATTGTATGTGTTATATTGCTTAATTCGGTGGTGGTATTCTTTTTTAGAACACAATGAATACTACGGAAAGGAAACGCAAGTCGCGGCAAAAACTAAAAGGAAACCCAACAAAATGGCAAGAGTTTTTAGCAATTTTAGATTACTGCGAGGAATAAGTCGAAAGAGTATAAATACCTCGCAGTTTCGCAAACTGCCGGTGACCGTGACAATGAATTAAAGCGCATTTTTAAAATGTGTTGATAAAACCAGTACAACATTTCGAATGAATGAGGAAGATGTCTCTTTCATTAAAATTTGACAAATTTTAGACATTATACCTCAACCGCTGATAAAAATATGCGGTAATAGACTGTATTATAAATTTTCTGACCCTGTAAACTTTGAAGAGAAAAAAATTTTTTTGGCATATTGCTTTAAGAAAACTACTGAAATGATTACTTGTAACATTAAATAATTCATTCAAGAGCTGATTTAAAGTAAATACAATAGAACTATGTTTATATTTTGCATAGATTTGTATGCCCAAATGTTACTCGTCCCACCCGTCACAAAGTACTGTCCCACCCGTCACAAGCATTGAGAAGCAAAATTATTTTTGTTTTACGAGTTATTTGCGTAAATTATACTAATACCTAATCTGTACAATATCAGGAACTATATAAAAATAGGTTGTTTAACAAAAGTTTCATAGTTTCTTACGAATCGCGAATGGTGTAAGTCAACTCGGAGAGGAGAGGCACTTTGAAGTCCCACCCGTCACACTTCTTATACCATCAATTTCTCATAATAATAATGACATTTTCATACTTTTTTCGATGGTACAGAATGCAATGACTATCCAAGTATGTGATAACATCATATTCAATACGTAAATCGTTGCCGTTTGGCAGAAATAAAGCAAAGTGTATGCAAAAACGAGTATAAATGTCCCACCCGTCACAATGGAATGACCCTTTAGGCATATTACATGCACCTAATGAACGTCGAAAACCTACCACCTGTTCGAAGAGAACCTCTGCCACGACAAGAACCCGCGTAAAAAACGGTAAGGTATATATTTTCTAATAACAGTACTTAATATAATTATGCTAGCAGCAATAAAATCATAGCATATTCTCTTAGTCGGCCAGTTACTTCCGCACATAAGTCAGTCCCGATCCGAGGGCGTAGTGTAGTCGGTACTGATTCGTGATAGCACAGCGAGTAGTAAGTACCTGCGATGCGGGATTATCGGTCGTCGACCGCGCCTCAAACTCTTTCCTATGACGAATTTACGACGTCCTGTAAACATGATACTAGACTAAATTATGCTATTTAAAGTTACGAAGGGCTCTTAATACTAAGTAAAAAAATTAAGATCATCTACCTACTCTTCAAATACATATACTTTCTCTGGTACACCTACCTACGTAAAGTAACAACAATATAATGATTAACTAACTAACTAAAATAATATGCACTATTTAATATACCTAAGACTAAACAAGTAATCCAAGTCATTAATCATTAGTGAGCTAATCATGGGGCTAGTTCGATTTGTGTAATATTTATTTATTTAATAACAAATTCCAATACTACCACTAGAAAAAAAACCTTATAAAGAAATGGCACCTATAATGCAAATATTTTTATCTCAAACTTGCAATGAAATGTTGACGTAAAATATTTTATGGGGTATTATATATTTTGATAGGATTGGTGTCATTATGACACCTATTTTTTATGATGCTATCGTATAAAATAAATAAAATAAAATAAAATAGCCTTTATTGCTGAGGTTTACAAATTTTACAAAAACTTTTTAAATTTTTTAAATTAAAGGAAAAATTTAATGCTCCGAGCCGGACATTCAATCCCTTTCATTCCCTTTCATTTAAAAATTTATAATTGTCTTTAGCAGCGTTACTGCTTTAAAAAAACTAATATTAATATTAAACTTATTATTTACTGCATTTCTTTTACTATTTTCCATCGACAACCTCTACTTATCCTCCGAGAAAGGCCTCTTCCAAAGCTTTCCACACCTTACGATCCCTCGCGTCCCGCAGCCACACTCCTCCACCAGTCATTTAAGGTCATCTGACCATCTTAGAATTGGTCTTCCTCTTTTCCTTTTAGTTCCTCTTGGATACCACTCAACTACTTCTTTTGTCCATTTATCTAGGTTTTGTTGTCTGATCATGTGGCCTGTCCAGCGCCACTTTTGTAGTTTCACGATCTCCCCAATTTTTTTGCTCTTTGATTTGGCTTTTATTATGGATAGTTTAACTCGGTCTTTAAGTTTTATATTTAGCACGCTCCTTTCCATGTGGTTTTGACATGTAACAAGTTTCTGATAACGTTTTTTTGTAAGTGCCCAAGTTTGGCATCCATACCGGTATAATGCACGTGTCGAAAACCCTAAATTTTTGTCTAGTTGGTATTTCCTTTGCCTTCATAACCTCTTTTAGTGACCAAAACTTCTTCCATGCGTTTGAGGTTCTTTTTTCAATTTCTTTGTTTGGTCTGAGGGTGATATAATCTGCCCAAGATATACATATTCCTTAACATAATCAATGGTACTTCCGTTTATTAAGATCTGCTCTTCATTACTATTATTTGTCATTAGCTTTGTTTTTGACATATTCATGGATAGACCGACCCGTTTGCTTTGAATGTCAAGTTCCTCTAACATATATCGCAGTTCTGTAGGATTATCTGTAATTAGTATAAGATCATCTGCAAATCTTAAGTGGTTGAGTTTTCTGCCATTGATATTTAGCCCATAGTTCTCCCAGTTCATACGTCTAAACACACTTTCAAGGACGGCAATAAATAACTTAGGTGATAGAGGGTCACCCTGCCGGACTCCCTTCTTTATTGGGAATTCTTCGCCTATTCTCTCCAATTTCATTTTTGCGGTACTGTTTCCGTAGACTTCCTTCATTATTCTTATGTATTTTTTTTGAACATTTTGTTCTTTAAGTGATTTCCACATCTCAGCATGGTTAAGCGAATCAAATGCCTTATTATAATCTACAATAAGGCAATTGATTCGCTATTATATAGAAGACGCTAAAATAAGCATGTTTTGTATGGGCAACTTTTCTCTAAATTAGTGAATTACCGAGATATTGGCTCCTAAATCAATCATTTAAACGGTTCTGGGACTACCGACTCGGATGGCGGATAGGTTAGAATATCGTCACCGTCTTCGTGGATATTCTTTTTATAAGAGAGCGGAAAAAACGTAATCGCGTCCCCTATCCATTGACTGAGGTCAAATATCTCGGCCATTTTTTATTTCAGAAAAAAGTTTTTCCTACAAGACATGCTTATTTTAGCGAATTAATTAAGATAAAACAATAATAAATTGGTGTTATAATATAATGATACCAACATCCATCAAAAACATTCTAAGTCCTGCGTCCCACGTGCTTTAGGGCCTAAAGTTAAGTTAAGTAAGTTAGTTATTTAAGTTTAGGCGGACCCGTGACTTACTTCAAATTAGGTTCGGAGATACTAGGTACGTATCCGGTGCGATGAGTGAAGATGATATGTAAAGGAATTTCATACAGCCTTACACACCTAGGGCTGTAAAGCAACCCTTTTTAGGGTTCCGTACCAAAAATGGTAAAAAAAGAACCCTTATGGTGCGACTCCGTCAGTCTGTCTGTCTGTCTGTCACAAAGTGAAATATCTCACGAACAACTTAAGCTTTCAATTTGAAATTTGGAATGGTTACAAATGAGAGTTATCCGCGTGCATGGAAAATGAAAATTTTAAATATACATTTAAATTTACTGTGAAAAATTACGAATTTGAGGAAGGGGCAAAAAAAACAAGTATTACGTCAAGTGGGGTATCATATGAAAGAGCTTGAGTTGTACTATTTGAAACAGTTTTTCATTTTTTGATCTATGAAGGAAAACGTAAAAAAAAAACCATTGCCCCCCTTATCTCCATAGTTATCCAAGCGAAAAATTTGAAGTAATTACTTGTGATTAGGATATACATAAATATTACTGTAAAAGTATTTTTTTTCTGTATCTAGCATATTTTTTGTTTTATTTACAAAAATCATTTCCTAGTTAAGTTTGCAATTTAATCAACTTTATAAGTATTTTTACGTTTTGTAATTCCTATAAGACTATAATAGAAATACTCTCTTGCAAATAAAACAAAAATAATAGAGATCGGTTCACGTGATAAACAATAATCGCTAAAAGACCAATATACATACTAAGCTGATTGCCCTTGCACGTTAATACCAAATGGGGCCGATAGATGGCGATGACCTCATTCGCGCTGTTAAGATTTTTCCAAAATTAATGGGGTTGGGATTGGGATGGGTCATATTTCATATTTCAATAGCAGGTCAAAAAAAGATCGCGATTCAATTGTCTTGGTGTAAAAGTTACTCGTTTGAAATTGAATTCTATTGTGTTGGGTTAAAATAAGTAATTTAACAATTATTGGGACATTTACTTTACCTTGAGTTAATTGTCAGTTTGTACGGAACCCTTGGTGCGCGAGTCAGACTCGCACTTGACCGGTTTTTTTTGTTTTTAAATGGGGGGGGAGGAGGCGCGGTGGAGGACGCGGGCCCGGAGCTGGCGGCGCGGCGGCGGCGGTGCAGGCGGTGCATTTCAGCATATTTCAGAAACGTATTATTTTATACTTGTTGTAACCTAACAAATAATACAAACTGACTACTTTTTATTTCCATTTCATTGCAAGTTTGTGAAAAGCACTACAAATCTCGACGAGAAACGGGGTGGCCGGCCACGTATCCCGATCCGTTTATATCTACATGTCCTGCAACCCTTCGTTTCCCGGCCTCTATAGTAATGAACTAATAAATAAATAATAAAAATAAATAAATATTAGGGGACAATCTGACACAAATCGCACTAGCCCCATAGTAAGCTCAATAAGGCTTGTGTTACGGGTACTAGACGACGATATATTTAATACATATAAATACTTAAATACATAGAAAACATCCAAGACTCAGAAACAAATATTCATGCTCATCACACAAATATTTGTCCTTACCGGGATTCGAACCCAGGACCTTCAGCTTCGTAGGCAGCGTCACTACCCACTAGGCTAACCGGTCGTCAAAACAATCAACCTAGCTTGGTTGATAATTGCAAGATAACAAGTAATGGATTTGTGGGCTTTTTGTTGTATATGCAATTCATTAATTACCTAGTTTAATACCAGCTTTATCTACAACTTAGTGTAGTAGTACCCTATGCCCGCTTTTTACATAGAACTCAGGCAGAGCTGCAGGATAAAATATAGCCTATGTCCGTTCTGAAGATCCATTCTAATTATACATATACTGTTTTTTTTTCACTTTATTGGAAGAGTACTTCCACATATTACCCCCTACAAACAATCTTAGAAAGCTACAAACAACTAAAGATAAATCTTAATGTAATTTGTATTTTGTATGGAGTATGTTAGAAGTATACCTACGTATTTACCTATATAACTAATACACTTGGGCTGAGCTTTTCCTTTTTATGATTTTAGGGTAACTTTATTTGTGACAGTCAGGAATACCATCCAAACAAATGAACAAGTGATCAACATACTAAACAAATTATGATATTGGTGGTACAAATATTGTTATTTACAAATTATTCATACAAATGCACACACGCACACACCCACATGCTGCATGTCAACAGAAGTTAGCTTATAATTTATAACTACCTACCTTTCCATATTGCTACTGTAAATCTTGTTTATTCACACCCGCAGACTGCCAAGACACAGACTTAGCCTAGTTTGGAGTGTGATGATAACCCTATAGGTATCATGTAACAAGTGTTTTGTGAAAAAAACATTTTATTTATTGTTATTTATTTATTACTATTTAATCAATAACCTAAAAATGTTGGCACTGGTGTCACACTTGTTAACTTCCAGCATGTTTTAGTATGCTGAAATTGACAATGCGGCACCTAATGCATAACTAGAGTTACAGGCTTACAGGTATTGAGTATGAGACAAATTAAAAGGCTAAAGAAAATCCTGTATCTTTCAAATGCAATGTTAAGCCAATTTTTATTGCAGATTATTTCTGTTGATATGATTAGGCACTTTTTAGTCATAACATAAAAGCGGGGATAGTGTGGGCAGGAAAGGGTGGTGCGAGGACCTCAAAGGTTGCTGGGTGTACTGGTATACTGTAAAAGTAAAACACAGATTAAAATCTGACTGCAATTAAGGGTAACATTATTTGGTTACTACATTTAAGTGTAGATTAGATTTATTTCCTAAAGTATATTTTTTAAACATGCCCAAGGAATTAATATTCAATAGTTGGTGGTTAAAATATCATGAGATAACCTGAAATATTTTTCAGGCACTGCCTTAAAATCTGCGTTTATGAGTACCTTCAACACAATGTAAGTTGAAACCAGTTAAAACTTCAATTAAGTATACTTAAAAGGCGTGAACATAACGGTGGTCACGTAGTGGCCAGTAACAGTGACGCATAATCAATAAATCAAGGATAAACTGCAGTTGCAAATTTATGACATGAGTTCCCAAATAGGTACATTGTGATCTTGCAAAATGCAACCACTTTCATGACATAAATTTCAGTACAATTGTATAACGGACTACTTTAGTTAGTAGTTACAAATATGTCCTATAATTTTAAGTTTTGCAGCGTGTAGTGCATAAACAATTACTTACCCGGCGAGAAGTTAACGATTGCAACTCCGAATCCAACTTGAGCAACACTTGATCACTGCACTGGTCACTTGCGAAAACTTAGTGTCAATGTTCTTTAGATAACTTATTTATTGGATTAACTAGTAATACAATTGGAATAATATATGAAAAGTGCATCCAACTGCAACGAATGAACTTCCTTGGCTTAACGCCGCCGTACGTCACGCACGCAACAAGAACAGACTTACTTGCAAACATGCAAGCAATGCATGCACGCAAAGCAACGGGTGAATTTAACGAAAAAAGAATAGCAGCGACATCTATTGTTCTACTTTAAATACTATCTGACGTTTACGAGTTGGCGTTTAGATACTGCTCGCAAAGATCGGGATATATAGAGGGTTTTTTTAATCTAAATATTTTATTCCAATAAATGGCTCTAAAAACGACATAATATTTTTTTCCTAAAAATACTCAACTACAATACGTCTACAAACTTAATAATTTATAAAAAAAAAAAAAAAAATTAAATACGGATACCTTATGGACAGAATGTACGCAGGTTTTACATAATTATAAAAGATAGAGAAAAGGAATTAATTCAACGCAATTTGTAGTTATATTCATTTTATATCTATAAACTAAGTTTCATACATAACAATTATCCAAGTTGCGGTTTCGGAGCGCTAAGTGTGCGTTTTCTAAATGTCTTCTTTCGCGTAATTTGAAGCTGGTGCAGTTGATTATAGACTTCCCTCCAAATTTCACTTTGGTCTTCCTCAGGAATAATTTTTCTGGTAAAATATTAAATATCAAATTAAAGTCATATTAATAAACTGGAATCCAATATATGATCACCGTCTAAATAAACATAATTGTACCTGTATTGCTTCATCAAATCATACTTCTCCCACGGAGTCTTCCTCAGTTCACGTCTAACTCGGTCTTTCTCTTTTAAATATTCTTCAATATTAGACACACCTTTAAGATCTTGCCTCTCCCATCTTTCGAGCCAGGGTCTTGGTTTCAGTTTAACCTGAAAAAACCCATAAAATTTAACATTACCATGACTGTAATAGGCAAAGTAAAGTAAAAAAAAGTAAATAAACTCATTTTATTTATTTAATCGTATGGCTAAACATATTATTACTATTATTAGAGTGCAATCAGAGTATAGCTTTGAGGTTGTTAAGGCAAGCAGCGATGACAGGTGCGTGTGCAGATCTTCAGCAGAGTTACGAGGCGAGGACAGTGCCGCAAGATGATTAGAAACATTTTTTGATTAATGATACTCATAATTATTATTTCCATAAAAAAAAATCGTGGCACTAAATTTTTTAGCTTTTGTACTTGTTCATGATATATTTCCCTTAGAATATGTATTAGAAGTGGTAAGTTACAGTAATAAGGTAAGTTCAAATAATAAAAAAATGTTTCTAAACCTAGCTAGATTGTGACAGTCCTTTGTTTTTGTTTTGCCGTGAAAATTCCAAACTCTTTATAATGAATATTTGGTGGCTAGGTAATTACTTGAACTGGATTGACAGGTATGGGGGTACCATCGGGCAGTATCTCCGGGTCCATATCAGTTGGGAATGTGCTGTACTCGGGCAAAGCATCCCTCAAATAGAGCAGCTTATCATCCAGGCGCTTCTCAAGTCGTAGGACTTGGATTTTTTGTATGGTTGGGTCATAGAGTTCATAGCACACCTGAAATTCATGAATATTATGTTACATGATTCACTGAATAATGACATGTTAGAGCATGTAACAATATGCTCTGACATACAAAAGGGCAAGGAATCTTATTAATAAGCCCACAGAATTGACAACCTGCTACACTTCACTGTGAGCTTGAAATTGTCAATCTATTTCAACATAATTTTGTGGGTGTCACATTGTCACAGTTAAATGATTTTCCATTATTGCAAGGCATTAGTATGAATTTTTCATTGTTCAGTTTCATAACATATGTTTCTATTTATTATACTTGGTTGATAATAATTTTCTTAGGCCGACTGTGTATACCCACATAGCTTTGGGAATGTCTAATGGTTAAGTGAAAAGTGAAAAACTTTTGGTAGAATTCTGTAGCTTATTCAGAGAACCTTTTAATCCATTTTTAGTTTACCATTGACTAGAGTAGTTAAAGTTTATCTTAGTTTGCAGTTAGGGGATCTCCAATTAATCCCATACCTAGAGGCTAGAGGTATGGGATTTGTACATGAATTAGAAATTCATGTATAGATTCAATAACAGTTACATATAGTGTCCTATTTACCTCTATTCCCTGATGATCAATGACATTCCTGAGAATAAATTGAGCCCTCAACCCGCAGCCTTTCCTCTCAATGCAGATGCCCACAAATCTGTTGATCTTGCCCTGAGCATGGGGATCTGTTATAGTCACTGCCAAAATAGACCCTGGAAACACATAGTAAGGTACAAATATTAAATACACATTCAGGATTAGTACTTTAAAGAGATTAGGTATACAATTTAATTTTATATTAAGCAGTAACTGCTAACTCAATTATAAATTTAAATTAAAGGAAGATAGATAGCTACAGACCGGCTGAGACAGATTGTTCCGATAGCTCAGTTGGTTAGGTTAGGTTAGGCCATGAATGCCTGTGGTCGCTGGTTCGAATCCGGCTCAGAGGATACAATTTTAAAAAACATTTTCTTTTGTACAGTCGAGTTCTCCAATATCGATACAGACAACCTTTCAAGAATATCTACACATGTGTCTTATAACAGTAACAATAAAGTCTCTGTATAGATAATTTTGAAAGGTTTTTAGTGTAGATATTGGAGTACTCGACTGTACATAATATGTGTAGTATATTTTTAACATACCAACATAAAACTCTGGAATATCAATCTGATTTCTCCTCTTCAGCATGTCAGCTCTCTCTAACTTCTCGCGTAAACTGTTTCGCCATTTAGGATTGGGATCGGGTAAAAATTCAGGATATGCGTGACGAAACTCTAAAGCAGCATTCCGGTTTCCAGGCCTACGCCCCGTCCTCCTCGGCGACTCCTCTTGAGCCACAACAGCCTTTTCCGGGAGGCTCGAAAGAAATCGGCAATCTAGAAAAAAATATTACTTAAACATTAGTGTTTAAAATAAATTAAAAGTCATGGATACAGTAACTCGATAATAACCTCGGCGCGCAAACCATTTCGCTGCGACGAATAAATCAGTGCTTGTCTTTCTAATAGCTAGAGCCATAGTGAAATTAGATCAAATTTGATCTACTTATACTATAACTATTTTGTAAAAAAATATAACTATTAATTTTTTTATTCAGAGTCAATTCTTCTATTGCTCCTTTTTATTTTTGACATTGACGTGAGCCGTGAACCACCAGTGTTGCCAGATGGGTTTTACGTTCCGTTACGCGCAGCTTTTAAAAATAATACGCAAATTCAAGTTTGAGTACGCAGTAGGTACAACATTTATTAACAAACTGTGCTTTATGCAGCTGCACGGATATCACAAGACGGCGCGCGAGCTCTCTCGATTTTTCTCGCACTATCCATCTCTCTCGTAATAGAACACTTTGAACAAGGGGTACTGGTACTCGTATAGTGCGGTGCATAAAGTATTGTCAGTGTCACTTGCTTGCCAGTGCGACAGGACAGCCACAGATAATCTATAGAAGTACTAGTAGTTAACATTTTTTGGGTGCGTTCCTAAATAATATTAATCGGAAAACCTAAAATATTTTTTTTTGTCATGTGGTTAACAGCTAGGCTGTCAGGTGCTAAAATATAAAAATAGTACGCAAATCGACGGATGAGTACACGAGTACGCAGGACCATAAAATAGTACGCCGTGCGTACTATTGCGTACCCATCTGGCAACGCTGTGAACCACAGAGCAGTGAAAAATTTTCTGCTTTGTTCGTTTCAGTCAGACACCAGTAAAACTGCTCAAAAGGGTTAAGACCAAGAATCAGTACTTAAGATTGTTCTTGAATATCATATTTGGGAATTATTGGGATATGCAAGAGAGAATTCGATCGATTTGCTTACATCAGTCACATATGTCATATAGCTATTTTATGGGGGCATACGACCCATAGTAGTGAGAATGGGAAGCTCGCTGCGCCGCTTAGCCTCAAAATTATGCTGCCGCGAGTTCCACGCCCGTCTCACCGACAAGTTCAAACCCAGACAGCTTGGTTTTGGGGTCAAAGGCGGTTGTGACGCCGCTGCACACGCTACTCGCACCTTCGTCGAGGATAGTAACTTCGAAGTTCTATTAAAAGTCGACGTAAAAAATGCATTTAACTCCATAGACCGCAACACGCTTTTATTCGAAGTACAAAAAGAACTTCCCGAAATCTTTGATTATTTAATACAGTGCTATGGTACACCGTCAAAATTAATGTTTGGGAACAAGGAAATATCCTCGTGCGTCGGCTATCAGCAGGGAGCCCTCTCGGGCCCGCAATTTTTAATATTTCTATCAATCCAGTAATCACACAGCTTACATCCGACCTTAATATTTGGTACCTTGACGACGGCACTCTAGGAGGGAAGGCGTCTTCCGTTTTATATGATTTGGACACAATTACGAAACGATTTGCTGAGATAGGCCTCACGCTAAATTTGAATAAATGTGAAGTTTTTATATCAGACAACCTTCCTGTCAGTACTAGGGATGACATCATACAAAGTTTCAATAATACATACTACATCATACTAACTTTTCTTTACTGTCCCGCGATTCTCTCACCCTAGGTGCTCCAATCTATGAAGACGCCATCGCCCCAACAATAAATTCCAAATTAGATAATTTCCACAATTCATCGGGCATGTTATTTAAGATTCACCCTCACATTGCCATTTACATTTTACGCTTGTGTCTTTTCTCTCCAAAATTCTTGTATATTCTTCGGTGCGGCCCGGTTTGGAAATTCCCTATTTTGACATCTTCTATTGACAATGTGCTAAAAGATACTATGAGTAATATTTTAAACATTTCCTTCAATTCTCTTACTTGGTCCCAGGCAACTCTGCATATTAAATATGGCGGACTGGGCATTCGGCGTACAGGTGACCTGGCTCTTCCTGCCTTTCTCTCATCTGTCCACAGCTCATCAGTGGAATTCTAAATGTTTCCGATCCCGCTGATGTGGTAGTAGTAGGCTTGGCTGATGAAGAGTCATTTTGGAGAGCCGGGTACCCTACTGAAAAAGCCAGCCAAGCTGCCTGGGATCATTTAAATGTCAAATCCTTCCACAAGATACTCCTACAAAACAGTCTCAACACTGGTGATCACGCTCGACTGCTGGCAGTGTCTGAGCCGGAGTCGGGGCACTGGCTACATGCTCTTCCGTCGCGGAACATTGGCTCCCTGTTGGACCCGGAGCATTGCGTGTAGCTGTGTGCCTTAGGCTAGGGATCAAGGCCTGTGAGCCGCACCCCTGCAGCCGCTGCGGAGGATCGGCTGACGCCTTCGGTCACCACGGCCTTCACTGCCGGTCGAGTGCCGGTCGGCCATTCAGACACGCTGCTCTCAATGATTTAATTCACAGCTTGTAGGTCTGTCTTCAGTAGACGGTAAAAGGCCCGACGGTTGCACTCTGGTGCCTTGGCATCTGGGCCGTCCATTGGCATGGGACGTGCGTGACCTGCGTGGATACGTTGGCCCCGTTCCATGTCGTGCGGTCTGCCAAAATGCCGGGCTCATACTCATATATACTCATATATTTATTGCGATCATGTTCATTACATTTGGTATGTTAGTGGTCTTTTGGTTAGTAGGTACATGATACCCCGTTAGGGCATGGCATTTTTCTTACTAGCTAGGCAAGGCAACCTAAACATAAAATATTTTCAATTAGGTATATAATATTAGCTGATCAATCGACTTACATGCAATAGGTGGTCGTTACATAAAGAAACCCCGCCGCCGCCAATGACGCCCAAACAGTCAAGTACGCTGCAAATACGCTTTCTTAAGGGATAATTACGTATTTGCGGCACTTGCAGTAGAAACCCTTGGACCATGGTCTACCGACACCAAGGATTTTGTGAAAAAAGTGTCCCAAAAATTGATCGGGGTCACAGGTGATCTCAGGGCGTGCTCATATTTCGCCCAAAGGCTGAGCCTGGCCATCCAACTGGGAAACGCGGCGAGCGTCTTGGGCACGATGCCCCGGGCAACATTGGGGTGTGTTGAGGGCGGGCAATTTTCTTTCTAGATAATAAGTTTTGTTTTGTTTGTTTTTAATTATTACTTGTTTCTTGTATTAAATGATTAAATATTAGCTAATTATGAACGTACCTTAGACGAAAATTTGACAGTGACAGAACTGTCAAATTTGACAACTGAATTTCTCTTATTGATTTTTAACAAACGTTGCAGTTTTTTTATTGAATGTAAATAAAAACCTTTTTTACAAGTTCAACTAAACTTTTTAACAAAAATGTCTTCGATGATGCAGAAATGTAACGACGACAACATTCCCCTAGCCGATGACGATCCGCAAGTTATTATTACTGACGAAGTGGAAAACAATCATTTGGATCATGGTCGTTCAATGGACTCGTTGCCTAGTTCGTACACTGGCGGTTCCTCTAGCCCTGGCCTGAATGGGCCGCAGAGTTTCGAGCCCGACTCGGGATTAGATGAGCAGGAAGAGAAGGCGCGGCTGATATCGCAGGTGTTGGAGTTACAGAACACCTTGGATGGTATGACTAAGTAATTTATTTGGTCATTTTAAAGTTGCTGCTTATGTCCGAGAGATGGAGAAGTTTCAACTAATTAAAATTGCAATATTGTAACTTGAGGTCCTATTAATTGGTGTTCCTGTGCCCTGTTTTCACTAAATCAGTATAACATAGTGTTAAATTAAAGCATGGTCCACGGTTAACTAGCCAATGCGAGTGGTGGAGCATAGTAGTTAAATAGTAGAACCAACTAATTCTTATTCCACTTTTAAAATATAAGCATACATAATTATGATTAATATGATTATGCATACATTCAATCAAAAACCAGTAACTTATATTAATAAGTCCATAGTTTAATCTAACATTACAAAATATGCATTACATATATTTTATTTCCAGATCTGTCACAAAGGGTGGACTCTGTAAAGGAGGAGAACTTAAAGCTGCGATCGGAAAACCAAGTCCTGGGGCAGTATATTGAGAATCTCATGTCAGCCTCCTCGGTCTTTCAATCTACCACCCCAAATGTCCATAAGAAGTAACTTTCTCGTCATTCATATAATTTATAATGCACTCTAATTAAGCACATTCAATTATGATACTGGTTCCCAGTAAAGTATGACATTATGTTTCATACAAATCAATGGATGAGATCCCCTCATTTTACCAACAAATGTTTCGTTGAATTTATCTTTCATCAAACTTTTTTTTCTAAGAAACCATAAACTTTTTTTGTAAAGCTAAAATTCTGTAGAACCCATTGGGTTAGACTAGGTTTGTTTTGTAACAATCCTGTAAATATTACTGTTTCCGAAGAAAAATGTTTTTGATGAAATGAAAATTCGTAAGAAGGGTAAATCATCATGGATGTGTTTTTAAAAATACATATAAACCAATAAAGACAAAATTTAAATCCTCAAAATAATTAAGGGTCGGCACTCTGCAGTGTGCTTGTGATTCTTGTGCTGTTGCAAGCATCCATGTGCGGTGGTGGTGGTGGCGGCTGGTTACCATCAGACAGGCCATATACTTGTTTGCCACCATCATAGTATTGAAAAAAATACATGAATATGTGTCTTAACATACAAAATCAGGCTGAAAGGAGATAATGTGGTTCGGAAAGGTAGTCTCACAAAGTTTGACTGTGGGGTCTGACAAAGTTTGACTGATGCCTTTTATAAGTGATTTATTTTTAAGCAAAGGGCATAAGAGCTAAATGACACTGAGTAGTACTATTATGCTAAACAATCTCAATGAAGAACTCACTGAACATATGTTTAATTATTTATTATTTTTATCTTACTAGTACATTCAGTTTTTCTCATCAAATTGACATAAAGCATACAGTAGCTTATATTTATAATATGAATGTCATTCCGAAAAGTATAAACTGTATGTATGTATAGTTTGAAAATGCTCTCTTATGCATTTACTAATTGATGTCTACTTTTTTTAGTGATAAGTGTATACATTATTATATGTTTGTTATGCTTATAAAGTTATTAAGAATATTTAATATTGTTTCTATATTTCATCCCATAATAAGAGGTAGAGTAGCTGCGAATGTAATTGACCTTCTTGGTTCATAATGCTGTTCCCAAAATAAAATACTGGAAGCTATGTTTATAAATATCATACTAGACTAGACAAGTAGACATCCATATATTTTTTTAAAATCTCGCATACTATTTTGGAGATGCTTCCACTCTGACTGAACGCATGGACGCGGGACGCGCCGGAGTAGACATCCGATATTTACGGAAGGTAGACCTACTGTAATTGTAAAGATTACAGAGGGGTAGCCCCGCAAAACGAAAACGAATAGCCCATTTTTCGAAGTAGGTTAGGTGTACCCTTGATTTAACTACCAACAGATGTTTCATCGAATGTACGTTTCGCAGAATTTTTACTCAATCGAAAACATTTTTTTCAGAAACACTAAAGCCAGGTTTAGACGAAGCCAGTGCAGGCTTGTTAGTGTATGTAAAGCACTGGCTGCAAGCACTGTCGGGAATAGAGCGCCGGCCTATTTTTGAAGCCAGTGAGCCAGCAGCGCTGATTTCAGGATGGTTATAAAACAATACTAACCTAACCTACTTTATGTGTGTGAAGCTACGGTAGCCTAGCGGTTCAGGCATGCGGCTGTCAAACAGCGGTCGTGGGTTCGAGTCCCGGCTCGTACCAATGAGTATTTAGGAACTTAGTTGTTATTTACTTTTTTATGTACGGAATATCATTTGATATTTTACCGTTAGCTTTACGGTGTAGGAAAAACATCGTGAGGAAACCCGCATACATCCACGAAGAAATTCAAAGTTCTATGTGAAGTCCCCAACCCGCACTGGTCCAGCGTGGGGACTACGGAGGAGGCCTGTGCCCAGCAGTGGGACGTATATTATAGGCTGTTATTATTAATTATTATTAACCAAATGTGTTCTACACAATGACTTTTTAGCTGTGAAAAAAAACCCGGTTTCTGAGAAAAAAAAATTGTCGAAGCAATGCGTTTGGTGAAATGTTTGTCAGTAAATAAGGGGATCCCTAAAATATTACTCCGCCAGACAGCTGCGAGTGGCGTGGTCAGATATGAGTCCAGAATGTGTTTCGCCATCCGACGCATGCAGAGCCGTTGACCATCACGATCATGATTCCCGCAAAACATGCGGGTGCAGTCATGAGTCAGGTGAGCGTTGCGTGGCAACGGCGTGATCGCGGCGTGACTTCGACGTGATGTCATCGCCTCATCGGCACAGTGTTACGTTTTTGCTTATTACGAATACCTGCACTTTTCCGGGTAAGATAATACAATGCCTTGTATGCAAGCTATCGGCTTTGATAGCGGGTTTACAAGAACACTATAAGAGGGAGTCAGACGTAGTAGCAGGAAATATACTATAGTGACCGCACAGAATACTGGGGGTGTTCTGTGCAAGCTCTGTGAGTGACCGTCAATGGAATTTCTCAACTATCTAAACAAACAGCCATATTGAACGACATTTATTTTTAGGGTTCCGTAGTCAAGGAACTCATATAGTTTCGTTCGACATGTCCGTCTGTCTGTCTGCGGCTTAGCTCAGTAACACTTACTTTACTACTAGAAAACTGTAATTCGGTCAATCACGCCGACAAAACACTAGAATAAAAACTGTAAAAATAATAATGGTACAGTGAAGTGCAAAAATATGTATCAATAACATCCTCTCACAAATAAGTACCAAAACCTTAATCCACTTACGAGCTATGGGACATAATTATGAGTAAGTTGTATGCACCCATATTTTTACACTTGACTGTACCTCCCCTACACGTAAAGTGGGGATGTAATTTTTTTTCTCGTCTCATATAGTGTGGGGTATCGTTGGATAGGTAGCTTAATATTCAAACATATTTTGGTTGCCCGATTAGTGATCCGTTTGCGAGATATTGGCCTTTAAAACCCTAATTATTGTTCGAGTCAAAGGTCAGAGGGGTTACCGCGAAGTGAAAACGAACTTCGTTCGTTTATCTCCCTCTCTATGGCTCAAACTAGCAAGTGCGAAAGAGACGGAGAAACACGAACGAAGTTCGTTTTCGTTTCGCGGTAGGCACTCGTCTCTGGCTGAAGGAATCACGATCACGTAAAACGGAACGGAACATGAACCTAGAATACTCGGACAGGCTATGGTAATAATAATACCACGTATGAGCGAGCTGGTAGCATACAAATCTCGATAAGTATGACAGAAAGGGAAATATCATTCCTTGTCCTTGTCATAGTTCCACTTTTTTTTATTTGCCAAAACTGATTTAGTATCTTTTAGCATCTTCATACTAAACACAGATTACAGAATCTGTGTTTAGTATGAAGATGTACGTGGCAGATAAACCATTGCCCGTCCAAATCAGCAGCCATTTTAAGACCAGAGGAACTACCGCGAAATGAAAACGAACCTCGTTTGTGTATCTCCGTCTCTGTCGCACTTGCTAGTTCGAGCAACAGAGACGGATATTCGAACGAAGTTTGTTTTCACTTCGCGGTAAGTGAAATAATAAAACTAGCAAGTGCGACAGAGACGGAGATACACAAACGAAGTTCGTTTTCATTTCCCGATAGCCCCTCAGTTCTTAGTTTAGCTGCATAGGAGCCTTTCCGTCCCTCACTGTGGCATCATATACAGCCTGTCCAGAGTATTCTAGGTTCATGGAACGGAACGGAACGGCGAGGTTTAAAAAAAGTTAGTATTGCCGTGACATCTACCGAGACCGTACGTCGCTTGTGAAAATTAATTTCAAACAAAATGCCGAAGAAATTGAAAGTATTAGTGAAGTCGCTATATTCGCACGAGATCCGGAAGGATGTGAGCCTTGAGGCCTTGAAGTCACTGAAGCTGGAGGATGCGTGGCCTTTTATCAGAGACGAAATTGAAATTGAAATCGGAAGCAACCAGTTGGTTTGTATTCCTCACATCACGGAAGCAGACCTCTACAAATGCACCTCTCTATTCGTTCCTAACGAAAAAGAAACTAACGGTAAAATGTTCACGCCGCTTGGAGAGTTGAGCAAGAATATAAACAAGTCAAAATCTAATAGCGGTTATGTGAAATGGTTGGAACACGGCGAATTTCAAGACGCTGACTTTAAATTTCCACATGAGAGCGTGAAGGTAAGCCGTACGTGTAATTTAAAAGCATATGCTGACAGCGATCTTCAAGCTTTGCACCTGTGACCTTGACATGTCCCTTAGCCCCTTAGGTAGTTGTATTGACTTTAGACGAGTGTTGCCCTGGAACATTTTTTGCTACGCATGTTCAACTGAAAATAATCCAAAATTATTACAAATTTTAATCATCCCTCATGTTTAAATCAATTGATAATATATCATTATTTCACAACTTAGCTTATTATTTCACAATTTAGCTTTAACTTATTATTTAACATTGCACTCCAATTTGGCACTATTTGCTGAATTACATTAAATTAGTATTCAATCAAGTCTGTATCTTACCTTGTTATGTTTCAGTTATTTCTGTTAGAGCTAGGTTTGACTAATTTAAAACCATTGGGGTCATTCCATTGTGACGGGTGGGACATTTATACTCGTTTTTGCATACACTTTGCTTTATTTCTGCCAAACGGCAACGATTTACGTATTGAATATGATGTTATCACATACTTGGATAGTCATTGCATTCTGTACCATCGAAAAAAGTATGAAAATGTCATTATTATTATGAGAAATTGATGGTATAAGAAGTGTGACGGGTGGGACTTCAAAGTGCCTCTCCTCTCCGAGTTGACTTACACCATTCGCGATTCGTAAGAAACTATGAAACTTTTGTTAAACAACCTATTTTTATATAGTTCCTGATATTGTACAGATTAGGTATTAGTATAATTTACGCAAATAACTCGTAAAACAAAAATAATTTTGCTTCTCAATGCTTGTGACGGGTGGGACAGTACTTTGTGACGGGTGGGACGAGTAACATTTGGGCATACAAATCTATGCAAAATATAAACATAGTTCTATTGTATTTACTTTAAATCAGCTCTTGAATGAATTATTTAATGTTACAAGTAATCATTTCAGTAGTTTTCTTAAAGCAATATGCCAAAAAAATTTTTTTCTCTTCAAAGTTTACAGGGTCAGAAAATTTATAATACAGTCTATTACCGCATATTTTTATCAGCGGTTGAGGTATAATGTCTAAAATTTGACAAATTTTAATGAAAGAGACATCTTCCTCATTCATTCGAAATGTTGTACTGGTTTTATCAACACATTTTAAAAATGCGCTTTAATTCATTGTCACGGTCACCGGCAGTTTGCGAAACTGCGAGGTATTTATACTCTTTCGACTTATTCCTCGCAGTAATCTAAAATTGCTAAAAACTCTTGCCATTTTGTTGGGTTTCCTTTTAGTTTTTGCCGCGACTTGCGTTTCCTTTCCGTAGTATTCATTGTGTTCTAAAAAAGAATACCACCACCGAATTAAGCAATATAACACATACAATTTGCTTTAGATTCGTTTAAATAAAGTTAAAACAACGATTTTATACTCACTAAGTCAGTTTTATCAGATAACCCATTTTGCTCACCAGTCACTGTGACGGGTGGGACATACTTTGAAAAGCGTTAAAAGCGATTTTTATTTACAAATGCAACGTGTTTTTTAGCTAAAATAATCGCCCTTAACTTAATTGTTACTTCCACAAAGCATTACAACAAGAGGATAGATATTTTTAGGTTAAACAAGAAAAAACATTGTTTTACTGTGACGGGTGGGACATGAGTTAACCATTTTGTAGAAGCCCAATAAATCCTAACCATGGAACTTTATTTATAATTACTTACCACTAGTTTAAACTGCGTTAAATATATTTTCTTTTATACATATAACTTTTTCCGTAATGTTCAGAAAAGACGCGAAATAGTCCTGCCAACTTAGAGTAAAAATAAGCTACCCTAGATAACTGGCGCTAGGGTTGAATTCAGAAACGAATAAAATGCAACAAAATTATATAAAAAGGAAAAAACTCATTGATTAATAAAACAAGGTATAATGTTCTATTCTGTAGACATAGATTTAAGTATGAATTAAGTTATTTATTTTTTATGGCTATGGTGTCAGTTTCGCTGGAATGACCCATTGTTGTGTATGTATTCATGGCTAATGAATATTCATGTGAACCTGACATGATTGTATTTTGCAATTTAAATTATCCTAAGGTAGGGTTGCCATCCGTCCTGGTTTCCCCGGATTTGTCCTAGTTTAGAAGGTGTCCGGGGAGTGTCCCGAGCGGGGAGCGGGTTTCATTTGTAGTCCGGTATTAAAAATTTGAAGTCGGTGCCGCTGAGCGACGCGATGGCGGCGCGTCTCGCGCGCCGTGGTGTGGATAATTGCCGCGCCGGACAATGTCCGGGTTCTGGGCTCCAAAATCCGATGTTTTCACGCGTCTTGTCATGGTTGAGTAAGAGGATAAGATACAAAATAAGCACTCAAGCATTAGTAATGTGTTATGGCATATTTTTAAATATCAGTCATATTGATGAAATTTGTACTTAACCCTTATAGAAAGAAGTATAACTTAAAAGAAACATATAAGTTCAAGCCAGATATATTAGGTATTCTCAATTTAACAGGCTCTATTTATTCTTACTTATAAAGGATTCCAAGGTCATGTTGGTATCTGAAGGTGGCTCTCATGGATCCCTTTGCTTACCAATCACATATCTTTAGTCTAGTTTTCATTGTGTGTCATTACAAAATGAAGTAAAATAGGAATCAAAATCCATTAATGGCATCAACCACTCATATTTATTGACTTGTAACTCAAGCTGTGTAGAGGTTTTCTGCTTATCCAGATTCCAAGAAAAAATTGAATGTTTACATCATGTAAAAAATTCTGCTAATTTAGTTTTCTTCTCATAAACACACTCATGCTTTTGAGTGGCATGTTGTAAACATTCGATGTTGTTGCATTTTAGCCTGCAATATCTTGATCATTCAGAGAATTTTATTTAGACACATGGTCATGGATGGAGCCCTAGTACGTTGACACATCATTGCTGATCATCATCCGGCAGTAGTACTATAAGACTAAAAAATTGTGCATTAAGATATATCTAGGTATATCCGACGGTAAAAGTAGTCTTTGACACTTTGTGCTAGCTTGGGCTTGAATTCCGGAATCTTGGATTTGTTTCCGATATTACAATTCCGGAATTGGTACACTAAGAATATCGTAAATTCCGGAACTGAATTTTATGTACTTCCAGAATTTGATGACTATTTATTTTCATAGTTTACCATATAACTAGATAGTTAAACGGGAACTATTATATGAGATGCTCAACTCAGGTATCAGTTTCTATTTTTAACAGACTTCAAACAAAAGGAGGAGGTTCTCAATTCCATTTGTTTTCTATGTTTGTTACCTCAGAACTCCATCATTGATGAGCCGATTAAAAATTGTTTTTTTTTTTGTTTGTATGTATATGCTTCCAGGTGGGACCCATTTTTTTTTTAATTCAGTTAGATGATGGGATCCATGAGGAATTGAGGGAACTCCTCAATTTTATTAGGCACATGTGTAGTAATTTTGGTATTTTCTATTATAATAACTTAGAGTCAGAACCACATATTAGAATAAGTGATATGTAAAAGTCAGTAATAAAGGCTCTATTTATTTATTTATTTACATCCGAAAATCATAAATTTGGTGGCGAGGAATTAATGATGAAGACCACAGATGACTTCTCGAATTCCTCAATTATGTACTTAAAAGTGCAAGAGTACGTCACATGTTCTGATAAGATTCCGTTGAAATAGGAACTAATGAAGTGCCATTGGTGATGATCTTGGGGAATCGACGGACGTCCTCAAATATTATAGGCCCACATACAGCGATTCGGTTTTTTTCTATAGTAATCAACGCATTTTGCTATCGGAAATCAGTTCATGTGGTAAATTGTAAAAGAGTGTGGAAATATCTTGTGGCTTAGCAGAGTACTAAATTGGAGTCAGTTAAAACTTTGTTTTTAAAGTAAATTATTAAGATTTGATTTTGCTCGCAAATGTCCTGAATGTTGTGAATGATGAGAATCAGGTTTAAACTCTTGTTTTACCATCATCTATTCTTCCCATTTACAGTAAATCGTTGTGAAATTAGATGTTAGTAAATAAATGTTGTCATAGCCATTTATTTTCCGCTGTCTCCACGAACCTGGTGTATAAGTGTGGTATGGGGTAAAGCTGTGGAGGCTGAATTTTAGTACTGTCAATTAGTATTGATACCAGGCTAATGGAGTGCATCATTCACTGCAAAATGCACAATGACAAGACAAAACAAGATGTGATGATTTGCTGAATGTCACATGAAGAGGACTAAATTAGATACATTAGGCACGCAGAACTTGACGTTAAGACCATTAGCAGCCATAAGACACATTTTCCTTTCCAAATCTTTCGAATTTTAGCTGATACCCACATGACACACTTTTATGAATATAATTTTCTATGGGTCATGTTGTTTGTAGATCACTCTACAAGACGAGACCATCAAGAACAAGGTGCGCGTGATCATGGTGAACTTTGCGCGCGCCAGCGTGCCCAAGGACAAGCATCTCGAGGACAACATCTATCTGGATGTAAACAACAAAGGTAACCGCACGCTTGTACCTCCTACCTTAGTAGGAGTCATATATAAGCCTGCTTCTCATCGCTCCACCCGTGTACAACTCTTTTCTAGCTTCCACCTCCCATACGGAGCAACCACATCGCTGCTCAAAATACGCCGAGGCACCGTAAACGCAGAAAAATATGTGAAGAAGTTGTGACGCATACGGCACGTAAACGCGTATATGCAGCGTTACACACCGGTGAGCTCTCTCCCTTACACGTCCTTGGGATCACGCTACCCTGATGGGATTTCTGCAGCGTGTGCCATGAGCATAAGGTAACCGATATAGTCCTCCGAACCGCTTAACTTCCGTGGCAGTAAGCGGGACACATTGCACGTAGAACCGGTGGCCGTTGGGGCGGAAAGGTATTTTGAGTGGCGACCACGTACCAGAAGGCAGTGTAGCGTAGGTAGACGGGTGGACTGATGTACTGGTAAAGGACGTGGGAGGCCGCGCTGGATGGATGGAGCAGGACCGCTCATTATTGCACTCTTTGGGGGAGGCCTATGTCCAGTTTTCATAACAATTTTACGCCTTCGATTTGGTGCTTAGTGGAAACCTAAGAGAATGTTGTAAATACGAGGGCTGTTCTGAAAATAGTTAGTCAACAGCGTACTATTAATCGTATTCATATAATTTTACTGTAGCTCAAAGGCAAATTTCATTACAAACTTTTTCGTGTAAATGTCACTGGCCAGTGACATTCCGTTATTTTTTTATGAAATCAGAAAAAAAACATGTCTGCCACTTTTTGCTCGCAAAAATGGAGCTAACGCGGGAAGCATTTCGTGCTATGATATATTATGATTATAAACGAGGGCTAACTTACAAGGATTCTCGTGAAAATTTAACTAGTGTTTTTTGGGGCATTATCCCCATCTCTTGCCACTGTCAGTTACTGGTTCCGTGAATTTAAGCGTGAGCGGAGCGACGTCAAAGATGAGCCTAGACCGGGGCGACCGCCAACGGCAGTCACTCCAGAAAATGTTATCAAGGTAGAGTGGCTAATCAAGGAATCTCGAAACATTACCCACCGAGAGATTCAGGATGAACTGAAGATTGGATCCCAGGCAGTTTCTACCATTTTGCATGACCACCTTCAAGTTCGGAAGGTTTCGTCTCGATGGATACCACATTTTCTCACGCAGGAGCAAAAAGATAGACGTGTCGATTGGTGCAAATTTATGCTAAAAAAATTCGATAAAGGCGATTCACAACAAGTGAGCTACATTGTGACATCCGACGAATCTTGGATATATAGCTACGACCCATTTACAAAACAGCAATCCACGCAATGGGTCTTTGAAGAAGATGATTTACCTACTAAAGAAGTTCGCGGCCGAAGCGTCAACAAAAAAATGGTTGCTGTTTTTTTTTCGACGTAGTGGACCGGTAGCCTTAATTCCACTTGAAGATCATAAAACAGTTACCAGCCAATGGTACAGTGAAGTTTGCTTGCCACAGGCCTTCCAGGAGCTGAACGTCAGCCGTCCAAGTACTGGAACCCGGGGCATAATTTTTCATCAAGATAATGCTCCGGCTCACACGGCTGCCAGAACCATGGATTTTTTTAGCAAATCAGGAGTGCAACTGCTACCACACCCTGCGTACAGCCCTGTTCTGGCTCCGTGTGATTTTTTTCTGTTCCCCACGTTAAAAAAATCATTACGTGGGCGACGATTTTCGACGGCGGATGAAGCAGTAGACGAATTCAGGCGACTTTTTTTTGACCTTCCGCAAGAACAGTTTTTTTCCTGTTTTGAAAGTTGGTTCCGTCGAATGCATACGTGCATAAATGTAGCAGGGGAATACTTTGAAAAATTGTAATTAAAGTTTTATTATATTCCTTATAGTTTTTGTTTAACTAAAAATTTTCAGAACAGCCCTCGTAGAGCCAATCTGCCAAAGTAAATACCATTCATTGGCACGTCTCCCAAGTAAAAACGTGTCTCCAATTAATTTCGGATTGGGGTTAAAATACGGCTCGCATATATATGTCACAACATTCTCACAAAATAAAACAAATAGTTGGACCTAATGCCAAATGGGATTAACTATCTTAAATCGCCACTCATGCCTGCACCCATAAATCTAGAGTCAATCGCCCTGTACAATTTATTGCGAAATAAATCTTAATAATGATTATTTAATGCAAACAATACATGGAAGCTGTCGATAATCTGTTCGAAACAAAATGTTAAACAGATTAGGCTACCAACGGGCAGACCCCAGGGTAATGTGATTAGATTTTATAGTCAATAGTTATACTGTCTGTAAAGGCCGAAACGCACTAACAGCGGTAGCGGAGCGGTGCGGCGCGGCGCGGACGCGGGACCGGTTGTAATGTTCGAGCTAATATGAAAGGATCCGCACAGAGCGGCGCGGCGCGGCGCGGTATTCTGTACGGACCCTTTCGTATTAGCTCGAACATTACAACCGGTACCGCCTCCGCACCGCGCCGCGCCGCCCCGCCACCGCTCTCTGTGCGTTTGCAGCTTAAAGGGTTCAAATCCTGCTGAGGGTCGACAAAAATATATCTGCAATGAGGTCTCAAGGAGGAATGTTTTTATGTCTGTCATTTGTGTCTATAATTCTCTGGGACCCATACCTGGGACATATAACCTTCCTTGTGATATTTATTTCAGATAGTTTTAAAAGTTCTTTGATCCTGAGCTCGGATATACCATTAATTGCAATGTTTTGTTTGTGTACAGACCTGAAGGGTAAGAAGTCCGTGTACATGATCACGAGCGTGCTGATGGCGAAGACGATCGAGTTCCGCGTGACGCGGGGCACGTCCTCGCGCATCTTCCACCTCGGCAACTTGTCGCCGCTTGTCTTCGGCCTTGACGAGTTCCTCATCGGGGACGACGGAAAACTCACCAAGAAGGTATGTACGGGTTTGGTCAAGGAAACGATCGAGCTCCGCGTGACCGGGGCTGGTCCCCACTCATCTTAGAGTGCTTTTCCACCAGAGATGTGCCATGCCGTGCTATGGTGTGGTGTATGCTGTATATAGTGTGGCAAGCATAGCATATCTCTAGTAGAAAGGCAGCCTTAGGCCTTGACGAAGTCACCAAAAAGGAACGGGTGGGTTTGGTTAGGGTTCGATTTCGTATTCGGTCTAGTATAGGGATGGTGGGTGTTTAGGGTTCTGATGGTCAAGACGATGGAGTTCCGGATTGGACTGACCTTGCAACTTCTCTCCTTTCCTCAATTTATATCGCTAAACACACTAAGTTTAACATTAACTTCCTTCTGAAACGACTCGCCCCTGATGATATTCCCGTTTACACGAAGAATATGACATTAAGTTATTAATTCCCCATATCATGACATGCCACTAATCGAAACCTAGGTACTTTTTAACAATGAAAACGGGGAGTTATATAATATATATATAAAAGGCTGGTCGATAATTACGCAGTGGCTTTATTTTTACCATGGTGACATCGGAAGACCGCCTAGGTATAAAATCATTGGTAAATGAAAGGAATGTAACGTGGTCTGAGGAACAAGACTGTACACATTAATTATACAATATCTTGGCGTCCTTGGCTTCCTATTGTGGTTGAAAATGTGTCTTACTTAGTATAGTTATTGTGTGTACGTGCATTTAGCACGCCAATAAATTGTTGGGGTTTGCTTTAAATATTTCAGGCATTGTACATTTTCTATATTTATTTCAAAATCTCCGGTTGCGCTGACTACAATCTTAAATGTATTCATCTAGTTTTAATCGGTTATCGTAATACACTTTATGAGCAGAATATAAAATACATTTTACAAAAGGCGAATTCGAAAATATTCCACCAACCACATATGGAGAGCTCGCAAATAGTCGCAATTAAATGCTAATTGCATTGAGAACGACGCGCTGCGCTAACCAACGTCATTGTTCTATACATACATCAAAACAATCAGCTTTAATCTATAGATAGGTACGTCTATGTATTGTGTCTGTAGACAAATAATATTTTTCAAATAAGCGAGTAGGTACTTTTAACGTAATTTTGACTTAAATTTTCTACGAGATCTTCGTTTATGGACAGAACCGGCAAGCAAATCTGTTAGGTAGGTATTCTAGGTATACTCGTATATTAGTTAGACGGGTTTTCCAGCGTACAGAGGATAAAATGTAGTAACTGGGTACCAGTCTCCACTAATACAATTTATAATTAAAGGAACACTGGGTGTTACTAGTCCCGTAGTCCGTTTACCGTTATTAGTCATAATTTAAAAAAATCTCTATTATCGGATAAACTGAATTGATACGATAATGTGAGTAACGAAAATGAAACGTAAAAAAAATAGTCTCATTCCATATTGATTATTCACGGTAGTAGGGCAGTTTCAGGTGATAATGTGGACACGTTGGACAAAAGCACCAAATTTTTTTCAGGTACTTTTTAGGTCCATAGCTTTAAGTTTTTGATAGGAACCAACTCCTCCATCGGCCATCTTTAATTTTATGGCGGCCATTTTGAATTTTAGTTAATTTATCAATCTCCTGGGTTCTAAATAACGTAGAATCACAAACTTAGTGTATAAAATATACATAATTGGGGTCAAGGAATACAACTAGATATTTTTTAGAATCGAGTTCCCAAAGGATATCAAACGAACCATGTTCCTAAGCTTCCGCTGTCCATCCGGCTGTCTGCGTATCAGCAATCGCTAGACTGTTCAAATTTCCACAGAACTTGTTTTTCTATTGTTGCTTTAACATACATTCATGAAAATAAATTTAAAATTAAACAGTTCTCTCATACATGAAACGTAATTTTATTGCCCGCCCATAACAATCGGTATATCTCCAGAACCGTAATATGTAGACACTTGAAATTTTCACAGATTATGTATTACTATAGCTTCTATAATAACGAGTAATACAAATATAATAATGTTGTTAATTGCTTTTTCAACATCACTTAAACCAACTCTAAGAAAAAGATGTTTTACATTTATATGAAGTGTTATATCGGTAATATATTTATCTAGTTGAATTCCTTGTGAATTGTTCAAATGAACATGGCCGCCAAAAAAAATAGAAATGGTGACCGAGGAGTTGGTTCCTATCAAAAACTTAAAGCTATGAACCTAACAAGTGCCTGAAAAAAAATTGGTGCTTTTGTCCAGCGTGTCCACATTTACGACAATTTGTTCGAGCACTCTGCCCCACTACGGTGATATTTAAGTTGTAGAATTTTTAATATGAGTATGATATAGTGAATAGATATGCAAGCTCATCAGACGCTTTTGGAACTCACGTGAGATCTAAAAGATACGAAGATCACGAGACGCGTAAGTAGTTAGTTCTTGAGAGCAATATATTATATGGTATAGATCTTTTCGAACAGATGACGAAACGTATGACAAAACAAATTAATTAATTGTGAAACGGTTGCCCTAGTTTTCCACGCGGGGAAACTTGCAGTACGGAGTGTACTGACACGAAAGTAGAGAGACCTAAGCGCCGTGTCGGTGTCAGGGGACATTGGACGTTAAATCAGAATTGGTTGGAAGTATTTTCTCCTACGCACGTTTTATGTTTTACTAATTTTGATATAGACGTGTATCCGCTGTTTAGCAGATATATTGTTATCAAACTATAGCTCCCGAACTGGAACTGTGTCATTAAAAAAAAAAATAAGTAACTAGATTAAAAACTGAATCGTTCACATTATATGTATATAGGCCTCCAGGCCTCCTCTCATACATGAGAGGAGGCCTGTGCCCAGCAGTGGGACGTATATAGGCTGATGATGTGTGATGTGTGTGATATGTATATAGGTATAAATATAATTTTATTGTGTTGTTGACATTGCCTTATTATTATATCTCAATTTTTCTCTGTTTTTGACGATTGTGATAAGTCTTATATTTTTGACATGTATGCAAATCTGTAATGTATTTTTTATCATAAAATAAATAATCCAATCTAATCTAATACCCTTTCATATACAACGCAAAGGTACAGTCAAGTGTAAAAACCGGCCAAGTGCGAGTCGGACTCGCGCACCGAGGGTTCCGTACAATAATATACGGTTTTCGCAATTTTTCCTTTATCTGTGCTATAAGACGTTGCTTCGTACCAAATTTCAAGATTCTGAGTTCACGGGAAGTACCCTGTAGGTTTTGATTCCCTTGCAATTTTCGAAAATTTGCGGCATAAACGGCTGTATCTTTTGATTGCGATGGCTTAGAAGTTTGATTTATTCACAGCTCCAAGCGTCCCTGAGAAAAAGGGTCTTGACAGACGGACGGACGGACAACAAAGTGATCCTATAAAAGTTCCGTTTTATCATTTTGAGGTACGGGACCCTAAAAATACGGGTGCATACAACTTCTCATAAATATTTCCCATAGCTCTTATGTCGGCGGCGATAAGTTGCATGCTCCCATATTTTACGCTTGACTGTGTAACACTGTCCGTTCTTAATATTGTCAATGTACGATGGTGGTAAGATGCCAATTTGGGATTTGGCAACGTCGCTGCGTTTTACGGTTTCAGCTAATTGAGAAAAATAATAATAATAATAAAAATAAGTTCAAAATAAGAACACTTCTAACTGTAAGATCATTCCAGACTGGTTTCACAGTGTCCGAGTTAGTGACTGAAACTAATTATGAAGTTTAGAATATTGTTAGATAATGGCCTTTACGGGCGTTTTAAATACTATTTAGCACGTCGTGTTTGCTTTGCTGTCCATTTAACAGTATTAACATATACATAACCTGTACATATACATATCTATATGGCGTAATAAATCTGATAAGAGATAACAGAAAATACCCGTTTCATGAATGCATTTTGTAGAAGCGAACCTTTTATCAATATTACTTACCTATTATTACTTAACTGCACTTAATCGCACACACAAACTGAAAAACAAAAAATGTCTCCTGTTCCTGAAGGATAGGATACAAGAACCAATTTTGGTACTTCAACTAGGTTAGTATATCCGTTTGGAGGTTCCGAAAGTAATCTTGGCCTCATTAAGAAAATAGGGTGCGCCATAGGAAAGGCAATTAGAACCTACATCTCGCGTCATAGTAATTGATTCGATTGGTAACCTTTTATTACCTACGTATAATTACGTAGTACATATGTTTTTATCCCGCGACGCAAAAAGAGGGGTGTTATAAGTTTAACGTATCTGTGTATCTGTCTGTGGTAGCGTAGCTCCCTAACGGATGGACTGATTTGAATGCGGTTTTTTTGTGTCATAGATAATTTTATCCCGAGTTTTCTTAGCCATGTTTCATGAAAATGTGTTCAGCCGTTTTTGAGATATTAGACTTTGAAATGAATATGTCGGGGTTTTTTCAACTTTTCGTTAGTTGTTTTTGTAAATGAAACAACACAATCGATATATCCACTGATAATATAAATTCATATTATTAGTTTAAATAAATATGTAGTTAACTAAAACACAGCTCCGAAAATCTTAATGGTAAGCAAAGTAATGATGTTTCATTGCCACATTGTTACAGGTCGACCTTGCCCATTAACGCCGCAGAGTTAGTAATGGCATGGCTGTTATCACGTACACAGGGTGTGACAACCGTGCCCGTGTCCGTTGTTTTTTGTATATGCGCAATGAAATAAATCATTTAACCGGTTATGACAATAATCAATGAACAACATCTATACTACTGATACTCAAAAGCTCGTCTGATTAAAACTAACAGGTACTCATACTCATGCCTCGACAATAAGCGAATAATGTACTCATTATCCTACTGAAGTTATTCCCGGTTGTGCCCTAAAGGAGCCCGGGGTTCGCTTGGACACCTAATCCCAAGATTAGACCAGTTTCCTCACGATGTTTTCCTTCACCGAAAAGCTAACGGTAAATATTCCGTACATAAGTTCCGAAAAACTCATTGGTACGAGCCGGGATTCGAACCCTAGACCGCCGCTTGACAGCCGCATGATTGAACCACTGGGCTACCGAAGCGTAACAGAATAATGTGCTATTAATACAAAATTCAAAGAATCGATTAAAATTTAAAACATTGTACGTGTATCGGCAATTTTTTGTAATTAAACTCTTTATTTAACTTACAAATCAATATTTTGAAATGTATTGTTTTGAATTCTGATATGATAGTGATGATTCAATACACTCGAACTGATTAGTGATTAGATTAGATTTTATTTGCGTAGAAAAAGCGTACGTGTTCGTTTGTACTAATCTTATTACGTCTTATTCGTACTTTATACACCTGGTGGACAGTTTGAATATCGTGATATTCGGAGAGGTGTGTCTCTCCCAATCCTCGCGATTGGCGCCTTGCCAGCTTGCCACGCTTGACTCTCTCATCTCGTGTCGTGGGCCCGGGCTGATTGGAAATGTAAATAGCCCATCAATATTCGAATGATCCGGTGTATGTGCAGTAAGGGGAATGTGCAAGCGATACACATAACCACATGCACAGTTGCACACCCTACTTGAAACAGTCGAAACACTGCAGCTGCAATATTGCATCCTTTATTTATTTTGTAGAATTACTTCGTATAGAGATTGCTTTGTATGAAATTGTAGCATTAAAAATCGTTATACATCTAGAAAAAGAAAATTATGGATGGCGTCAGCCGAATTACTGGTAATTTTCCTCGGCACTGTTGTGGCACTGTTATAGGTATCTAAGGGAACAATTTTCATTTACCTTGAATTTTACATGGACGCCACTTGCAATATTTCATTGATTATGTATGAATTTCGTGCCTTAAACCAATTAGTGGATAATTAACACAAAACT
The DNA here is from genome assembly GCA_945867215.1 of Epinotia demarniana. Lineage (NCBI taxonomy): Eukaryota > Metazoa > Arthropoda > Insecta > Lepidoptera > Tortricidae > Epinotia > Epinotia demarniana. The sequence goes on from OX244260.1 coordinate 32,059,037, forward strand.
AGTAGATAGTTATATTGATACTTACTCAATTAGTCGGTATAAAGTTGTGTTCATCAGTTTAACCCTTTGAGTTAACGATTAGAAATAGGTACAAAAAGTAATAAGCAGTCTGTAATAACTACAACTTAGAAAAGTTCAAAAACTCTCTTTGCGTTGGGGGTTAAAATAGGTTAGTAGAGATATTATAGTACATTACGTAACGAGGACGGAGAATTCATGAATGCCCCAGGTTGCAGGTGTTTCGGTTCGGGCCATAAATATACGCTCTGGGGCTTTACGAATTACCGCCCGTGTTGAGTACAAAATTTTACGTTTTCACCTTGCCACAATGCGAGTTTTCCCGTACGCGCAGTTAAGGCCTTTCTACGTAAGCGTACGTAGAAAGTAAGTAACTCGCGTTAAGGCCAGGTGTGACGTAAAAAATGTATCGAAGTAGATTAGATAACTTCTTATTGATATCAATCCGTCATTATAATGTCAATTCAATTTAATCTTTTATTCATAAAATATCAATTTTACATGTCGAGTTAAAATGTGATATTCTTGTTTCAGGTACCAGTTTCCATCAAGTCCAAGGCTCTGCGTTGGAAGAAGGTGGATTCCTCGGACCATCTGTACATTGTGGGCAAGGAGGAAGCCTGCAGCGCTTAAGAATATTTACACTTGTTTAGTAAAAATGCTTCATTTCAAGCAAGCTAGCTGGATAAGGCTCAGCACGTAATCAGTAGCTGCCACGCGAGTTTGCAGAAAGAGCAAAAAGTATTGCTATAAGCAATAAGTAAAGAATTGGTTTGTGCAGTGCATCGTGTAGGTACTTCACCAATTTCTAGCAATGGGCTATTCCAGCTGATACATGTTAATGCGATTTGAAAATCTCCATAGGAGAGTAGAAAAATATTATTTTCTTCATTCCGGTATTCACTTCGTTGTTATGGGTGTTAAAAAAATGTTTAGTAAGTATTATCAGTTGGCCAAGCCATGACCTGTTTTTGTGATAATTAATCACTCTAGGATTAGATTAGATATTATCTCGGTTAACGCAGATGTTTCGAGATTGTTATGATTATGAAACAATGTGCTTAAAATGCATATGAAGTCTAATTAAAATTTACAAAAAATATTCTTGATCCATAATTATTTATTGCGATCATGTTCATTATAGGTACAATATGTGTTAATATAACAGTTGTTTCTATATCACATGTTTCATGTGAAAATGTACATTCCAAAGCCCAAGTCCGGAGCTGTCACCCAGTTCAACCCTGTCATAGATTAAAATTTAATTTAAGTAATTAAAATCTGTAACTAAAGCCCAGTACTTAGTTTCGTTCAGTATTGTGATGTGATGCTACTTAAACCAAATTGTTTTTCCACGGGTCTTCTACGGCTCTTCCACCAAATTGTCATTATGATGATGACTAAGACTTGTTTGCAACGTCTGTTGATGTAGACATTGTATAGATGCCGTCAAACTTCTTGAACATTTGACCTTGCCTGCGCAAAGGCGAATTGTACCTGCGAGCTGCCCCCCACTTCGTCCCGCATGTTCAAGAAGTTTGACGGCATCTGTACGAGTATATCACTCTCCCGCTCTGAAAGGAGAACCCTCATTTGTCACCACCAACATTGTGATATTTTTTGTTATCTAGAATTTTAGATACCTGTATACAATATTACTTTATGCTACTCTGTTGAATTGGAAGAATGTGGAAAATAAACAATGAAATGTTTATCAAAGTATTAAAATATTTTACCATGCGACTATTTATTGTGATGTCAATATGATTTAGTTGTAAGTTTATTATTTATTTCGTGATAATTAAATTGTTATAGAGACCTTTATCATTGGTTATGTCAATGAATTTCATCACATTCTTTAATTATATATTTAAAAATAAACTGTGTTGTTAAATCTGTATTATTTTATTACTTTTCCCTATTTTATTTATACACTCTTTAAATGCTGCATTAAATAGAATCACAGCGCCATGTCTCCCCACTAATTCTAAAATATTCAATTTCAAGGAAATTAAAACAATAAATAATGTAACAAATACACCTTTCATTCAAAAAATCTTATAATCATTTCAGTTTCACCTTACATCCTAATACAATCATATTTAAGATTACATTTGGCCAGGAGAGACCAATTAGTTAAGCCCGTCACAGACGTAGCTATAATATATATTAATATGCCGTAAGATACCGAAATATATATTATATCTGCATGTGTGGACTCTGTCAACTAGTACGTAAAATATATCGTAAGATGCCTAGCTATAATATATATTTATATCTGCGTGTGTGGACTCTGTCAACTAGTAAAGTGGAGTCTTGTAATTGCAACTAGGTATATCTGCCTGGTAATTGCAACTATAAATTTAATAATGCCCTCTATATGATAGTGATCAATGTGATCATACAGAGCATTATTAAATTTATAAAAAGAATGTAACATTTTACATACCATGGGTTAATAATCAAAAGGAGCGTCTTCCTCAGCAATATATAAAACAACGATTTTATGTTCGCGAAACGAAATCGAAGTTTGTTCATGTATCTCCCTCTTTGTCATTCAATTAAGCAAGAGCATAAACAAACAAACTTCGATTTCGTTTCGCAGCAGCCGCTCAGTGTAAAAAGTGGGCTAGATTCACCTTACTAAATTCCTACTGTAGTGTATATAATATGGTTATTATAGTCGTGATATAATAATTAAAGTGTTCCCCTAATATTTCTTGATAGTCTTCCGGATGAGCGCCATGCGCTGCTTGTGCGCCTCGGTGACGGCGGCGCGCTTGTACGGCCGGAGCTCATCGTTGCCGAACCCAGGGATCCACATGTTCCACTGTCTTTCTGGAAAGTTATACATACAACTTTTAATCTACGTCTACATACTTAGGTGGAATACAGTACATTAGAAGGATAAATAAAGTTCTCCTATCTGTAGATTTTAGTCTTGGGAAAATGCATAAAATGATATAAACCAGCCAAGCGCGTGTCGGGCCACACACAGTGTAGAGTTCGATAGTTGTCTGTCTGTCTTTGTTACATCGACACGCGCGCGCCAGCTAAATGGTGCGGTTGCGTCGGCCGTATCTGTACGAAAGGTGGCCTCTCCAATTGCACATTAAGTTGTTACCCAGACTGTTCAATACAGACCTTCAATTGTCAGCAGAGGTGAAGTATTTGGGTGTAATACTAGATGCCAAACTTAACTGGAGCAGCCACCTTGACAAAAAAATCCAAAAAGCTACAGTCGCGTTCTGGCAATGCCGTAGAATGGTAGGTAGGACTTGGGGACTAAACCCCAGGATCACTCTATGGCTCTACCAGGCGATAATTCGACCAATAGTAAGCTACGGAGCCGTAGTATGGTGGCCTCGCACCACACTAACCACGGTCGAAGCTAAACTACAACGCCTCCAGAGACTGGCCTGCATGGCGGCTAGTGGCTGCATGAGGACCACACCGACTGCAGCCCTGGAAGCCATCATGGACATTCCGCCGCTACACCTCTTTATCAGGCAAGAAGCCTTGGCGTCAGCCATACGGCTCAAAAAACAGCATCTCTGGAGACCGCCCAGGGTTCCACACACCGAGATACTCTACGAGGCTGTAGGTAGGGAACCCCTTATAGAGGCAACAACCGACATCATTCCTAAACAGTTCGTCTTCGACAAGAAGTACAAAATCGAACTATACGAAACCCTCCAGGAAGGACATAACCCCAGGGAGTTAAGAATATTCACGGATGGGTCCAAGACAAGGTCAGGCACCGGATCAGGAGTGTTCTCGGAGGACCTAAACATACGAATCTCGACACCATTAGGAATCCATAACTCAGTCTTCCAGGCAGAGTGTATGGGTATTATAATGGCCGCTCATGCAATCTCTTCCAGGGAGGTAAGAGGATATCCCATCCGTATACTTTCCGACAGTCGATCTGTACTACAAGCCCTGCAAGGTCACACAACGACGTCTGGGCTGATACACGAGTGCCACAAAATTCTATCAGAGGTATGTACCAACTGCGACATAACCTTGCAATGGATCAAAGGGCACAGCAACTCACGCGGTAACGACGCAGCGGATGCACTGGCTAGAGAAGGCTTAGAATCAGAAGCCATAGGACCGGAACCCACGATCCCTCTACCCCCTGCATGGCTGCGGAGCACACTGCGACTAAACACCAAGGTAGAACACCAAAAAATTTGGAACACCCTAGGCACCTGCAGGCAAACCAGGGAGGCCCTCCCGACAATCAACCCCGGATTGTCAAGGAAGCTAAAACAGCTAAAGAGGCCGGCACTCCGTCTCTTGACAGGCGCCATAACTGGTCATGCACTATTAAACAAACACCTTTTCACCTTAGGTGTTACAGACAGTCCTCTCTGCAGAGCCTGCATGGAAGAGGAAGAGACAGCCGCCCACGTCATCCTGACGTGCCCTGGGGTGGCAGTACACCGGGCAAAACACCTCGGAACACCGGGGTCACTACCTGAGGCCGTCGGCAACATAAAGGGTCTGCTAGGCTTCCTGGTGGAACTGGGCTGGCACGAATAGTAGTTGTGCCAATACCCACACGCAAAATAGGCGCAGATATGTCGTCGAGTTGCGGAAACCCAGCCCGCGTACACCTATAACCTATAAGTTGTCAATTACTACTCGGTAACTTAGCCTTATATAGTATTTTTCACAATCGTGTTATAATAAAGAGCTTTTTAGTCGAGTACCGTGTTTAGGCCACGAAGCTTGCTGAGTGGCCTAAGTAAGGTACGAGATTAAAAAGCTTGATTATGACACTATTGTGAACAATACTTTTTCTACGAGTCAACTGAACAAATTAAACAAACTTGGTATCTATTGAAAACGAAGTGCAACCAACGGCTTACTCATTTTTGTGCGTTGATGTCTATTTACCTTTTGACTTTCTCATGACGGCGTCCTATTGGTCAAATACATTATAGTTCAGTAAAGGCGCCACGTGATTGGTCAATTTCATTTTAGTTGTCTCAACAGTTATGAAATGTTGAGTTGGGAGCTCCATAGTAAAAAGTATGTGATTTAATTTTGGTGTACAAAGTCTTAATTCAAACATTAAGGTTGACGAGTATAAAAAAAATATTATGTGTACTAGTACTAGGATTTTTTCCATATTCCCAGTAATAGCCATTTAGCCGGCAGGAGGCAACACTTAAGTCAAACAAAAACTAAGGATTTAAAGCCCAATATCACACAAATGGAACACTGTTGAAAAATGCCATTTAGAATGAGACCCATATACATAATATTTTTGAACAAGCTATCCAACGTTAACTACAACACCATAGATATAGAGAATAAAAAAAATTACATCCCTACTTTACGTGTAGGGGAGGTACTCTAAAACAATTTTTGTTTCAAGATTTTATTCTACCGTGTTGTTGGTGCGATTGATTTACTTAGCCATGGCGAATTACAGCTATAGGCGTCAGAAGTTCAACAGCTAACATAGCCACTAGTTTCTAGTATACTTTCCATAAGGGTACTAACTAAACATGGTTTAACTTAACATATCAATTGATTGTTTGTTTTTTTAACATGAAATGTGCTCTCACCTAAGTGTAACTGCACATCCCTCAACTCAACAGTGGGAGCATGTCTATGTTTGGCGAGTGCACACGCAGCATTGAGTGATGTGTCAATGAAGTCATCGGCTAGCTGCAGCAGCATTTCTTCCACCTCCTCATCTAGTTGCACCGTGGGGTCCACTTCCCTGACCAACTCCTGTAGCCTCGGTCTGCTGAGGAGCTGTTAACTTTTTTATAGTATTACAAGATTTTTTGCTGTTTACTAGAATTATCAAATTATCATCCACAAGACAATACCTAATGTGCTAAAATCAGCAAAGCTTGTACTATGGGTACTAGACAATGATATACATACTTATATATATAAATAAATACATAGAAAACATCCATGACTCGGGAACAACTAGGCTACAGAGGTCGTCAAATTTAATACATAAAACAAAGTAATCAACTGAAGGTCAAGTAGCAGCTGCTGCTGCTGACTTATTTACAGATTACTTAGTTATTCAAAGCTCTCACCTGCGTAGTCTGATCACCTCCACCACTCTGGTTCGCTTTGGCGCCAATCTGTGACTGCGTACTCATAGGACTGTGCTGCGACGGCGAGCTCTGTATCGAGCTAGACTGAAGCTGCGGACTCTGCAGTGGATTATTCGCGTATTGAATCGCTCCAGAAGGCATGGAACCAATCGGGGGCATGTTACCTCCTGGGTTCATGTTGTTTGACATTATTCACAAGATCTTTGAGGAATTCAAGTATTGCTCCGTAAAACAAAACTGAAAACTGTATCCTGTTACTAGAACCACATGTCGACTACATACATTAAATGCAACATAAACAGTTTAGTTTATAACAAATACCTCAAATATGCAATGCAGCAAAGTGAAAGTGAGCAAAGCCAGGTAAGCGAGCGTATGGTCATTTTTTTTTTTTTTTAAATTCGTCCATTCGGACAGGCTAAGACCATGGGAGCGTATGGTCAGCTTGACACACGACTGACGTTTTGATGTGCGATTGTGCGCTGTTTGAGTCATGTCTTTAAACCGCTGCTATTGGCTGATCCATACGACTTAAGCCTCTCACAGACTGGCGCGGCGGTTAATAGTAATTATGTCATTAGCTGCGGCGCTACCACGAACTTCGAAAGTCGAAGTTCGGGTATTTCCATCTCTATCGCACTCCCTTACTCGAGTGACAGGGATGCATATATTACGAACTTCGACTTATTGTATTAAAGGAATAGTTTATACTTGTACATATAGATTCGTGGGCCTGATGAATCACACTGGCGCGGTCTGCGGTGGCGGTCAATAGTAAATTTGACAGCGGCGCTACCACGAACTTCGAAAGTCGAAGTTCGTAATATATGCATCCCTGTCACTCGAGTAAAGGAGTGCGATAGAGATGGAAATACCCGAACTTCGACTTTCGAAGTCGCAGATTCGCCGCAGATTCACATATGCCTTGTCCGAATTAAAAAAGACAACAGATTTAAAAACTTCCATATCCGCCTATTATACGGAATGCCTACGCCCACTCTATATTCCGACATGGCATACTGTTTTGGGGCAACAGTACAAATTTGAATAGCCTGTTCATATTACAAAAAAAATGCATCAGAATCCTAGTTTATGTAAAAAGGACACAGAGTTGTAGGCCATATTTTAAAAAACCTGGCATTCTAACACTTACTTCTTTATACATCCTAGAAGCCTGTACCTTTGTTAAAAACACAATGTTTTTTTCTCACAAGCTAAAGACCGTCATGTAAAACCATTAAATCTCCGCCACAATAACAACCTAGCCTTACCCTTTGGCCTTACCTACATCCAGCTTAAAAATATACCACTCCGGGCCACATATGATGTGTTTAAAAATATTAAATAAAATACCACAAGCAATCAAATCCATAGAACCAATTAACCTATTCAAAAAATCATTAAATAAATTTTTAGTACAAAATAGTTTTTACACACTACAAGATTTTTTTGATGAAGTGTCCGTGAAAAGAAGTGTTATTCCAATTTCTGTAAAGGCATATTATATATAATAGTTTTTCTTTGACTTTAATGTCAATGAGCTTTAAGGGAAGTTCCTAATTGTCTAACAAATGAATTAGCAAGTACCTAATAATAAATCTAGTTCAAGGTAGAACTAGTAGTATTCAGCTAGACCTACAACCTAGATGTAACCTAGTTATGAGCTTTTTGCTGTGCCCTTACAGGGTCCATTTTATTACTTGCATTTATGATTGTGTGCAATAATAGTACATTACGTAACTAGGGCGGTGAATTCGTAAATGCCCCAGATCGCAGGTGTTTGTGGCCCGAACCGAAGGTGAGGGCCATAAATATGCGCTCTGGGGTTTTACGAATTACCGCCCGTGTTGCGTACAAAATTTTACGTTTTCACCTGGCCACAATGCGAGTTTTCCCGTACGCGCAGCGTGCAGTAATACTCGCGTTATGGCCAGGTGTGACGTAAATATTTTTTTGAATTTGAATTTTGAAAGTCCGCGTGCGACTCGTTAATCGTAACTCCATACAAGTGTTCACCCCCCATTACACATCCTTAGGGGATGTACGTTCGTGTTCAAGCCTTAAAAGAAAATTTAATGAAAGAGTTACAGAGAATTCACTTTCATACATTTGCTTTATTTTCTTAGTAGACTACTCCACACTTACTCTCATTCAGCTGCTTTTTTCCTTTTTCCCACGCGAAAAATTACAAATCATAAAATCTCAGCCTTTATTGATAAGACTTTTCCAATCGTTAAGAAATTTTAACTTATCTGTGTACTGGCCCTTAGAATCGTAAGCAAATATGGCACTTTGCTAGCTAGCTATTATAAAGCACAACGATTGCGAAGTAAAGCATTGTCACCGGATTTAAGTAAAAGCAAAGCTAACAAAGTACCATATTTGCTTACGATTCTAAAGGTTTATTTTAGACACCTAGCAATTTGTCTGTTACTTCGCTAAGTGTGTAATGTAATGAGCATTAGAGTTAGAGAAGAAATAGTAAAACATATGATTTGGGTATCTTTCTAATTTTTTATTCAATCTACTTCATCCACCAAAGACGACGTATCGGAGAAATCCTCGTACTCGTCTTCAATAAATTTATCTGCGGTAATTTTATTCTTCTTCATCTCTTCCCAAAACTCTTTGACCGCAATCCTGAGATCCCAGTTATGAATTTTTAGGCGTCTGAAAAAAAAAATTGTTGATGTTCCTACATACTAACATTTAAGACATGTTCGTTGTTAGAAAATCTTCAAGATCAACGTACACATCCTCAAATCATGTATCAGTATAAAGCAGCGGTTCTCCTAGCGACATCTTGTGACGAGTAGCTAACGCTATCAGGCTATCACAGTATTATTTAAAATTTGTTTTTTGGCCTAATTTATAACCATTTTCATTGAATGCACTTTCAATATTTGACTAGGTATACTCACAATTCAACTTCCGTCCTCTTCAACTGCGAGATGTGAGTAAATGCTCTGCATATCGCTTCTTTTTCTTCCGACTCCGGGTTTATAAGAGCCAGGGAATTCATGTTCCTAATAGGACACTGAAAAATAGTTTACAGTACATATGGTGCTACTTTCCCGTACCATTGCGGAAAAGAGCACTTTCCGTGCATATGTCAAAACTTTAAAGAGCCATATTTACAGTAAAACGTTGTACGATACACGTGCGAATAGGTAATTCGCAACTCGTGTCGATTTAAAACACTCCCTCCCGTGTTTTAATTTATCACCACTCGTTGCGAGCTTCCTATTTTCGGCACTTGTGTCGTAAATAACTATTTTATCATGAATCCTAAAAATATATTGGGGAAAAATCTTCCACAAATATACCAAATTAAATATAATAAAAAGTACCTTAAAACTATTGTCAATCTGTTCCTGCGTGGCGTGCGTGACTGAAAACGCCTCGTTAATGATGTGGTAGACGGAGTTGGCATTCAGCACGTAGATGTTGAAGACGAACGTGCGCCGGAACCGGAAGTAGCGGTCCGGCTGGCTGGGGTCGAACGACTTCTCGCGGTATGTGCCGTCCACAACCAGGATCAAGCATTTTTTCTAAAAAAAAAAATGGTTGTAGACATACAGGTCGATTCACGAGAGCTGGGGCGGAAAATATATGAAACTGTCATTCATTTCATAGACATTACGCGCCAGCTCTTGTGAATCGAACTGTATGTAATAGGGTTGGTGACACCAAATAAAATAATCAATAATGTTGAATTGTCTCGAAAAAGGATTGAAAATATAGTCACATGGAGAAAAAAGTAACCAAGACCATAAATAATCACAAAGTTATAAGTGTCGAAAGTTTTAAAAAGGAATCTGTCCTTTTCCGTAAAACGCACCTTCATATGAAACGATTGTCATTTACTATGACACTTGCGACTAGTGACGTCACGGGTCTCTAGCGTTTTCTCTCTGTATCAAGCAATATTAAAACGGTTATATCTTCGTATTTTTTTGAGATATTTAAATAGGCTTATCGTCATTAGGCATATTTTTTGCTCGTTTCTTTTGGAGTAATTATTTAGTATATCTATTGCACTGGCAGGAAAGATGTTATTTTACAAAAATAATTATGTGCAGAAACTGTCGCACGTCATCTCTTAGTGTGAAGCCCCCTATTGACTCAACTCAACCTACGAGGTTTCGGCCCCTCGAGGTCAAAGAGTATTGTAATATAGAGGAGCCTAGCCTCACACAGGCACAAACAGTCTACACACGCAACACGGCAATTGGGACAGGCACTATTATTTTTTTGCCTTACGCACGTAAAATGTAGATGCGGGAATGGTAAGATACCCTGTTTTCCACAGAGCTGCCCACTTTCATGCTCGTTGCGCACAGCGGCGAAATGAAATCGAGGCATTTATGAATACAACTCACGTCATGTGTCAGCAATCCACGTATTTGGTAGATTAGGACTTGGCAGTGCCGAGAGCGACTGAATACCATGAATTGGCGCTTCACTTGCGTTATGGTACTCACGTCATGTTTCAGCACGTCCACGCAGAAGGTGGTGGGGTCGTGTTCGGACTTGGGCAGCGCCGCGAGTGCCATGACGCACCCGGTGCGCTGCTCGTACACCTTGTTGTTGGACACCGCGAACTGCCGCTTCGCGGGGTGCAGGATGTTGCGGGAGAACGAGCCGTAGGCAGGGAGCGTTGCTTCTTCGGCGTCTGAAATACGGTTAATAATTTATTCATTTGTAGCTTTTAGGCTGCTGGTATAATATATAATAGATTATAATGTATATCTGATTCATCCGAGGTCCGCTTTGGCACGTAATCCCAAGATTTGGCGTAGGTACTAGTTTGACGGAAGCGAGTGTCATCTGACCTTCCAACCCGGGGGGAAAACTAGACCTTATTGGTATTAGACGCGTTCACTCACGATGTTTTCCTTCGCAGTGTAATGGGATCCTAGGCGTACCGCATTTATGATAATGGGATCGCCAATAGCTAGTAGTAAATTACGATTCGAGTAACAGGACAACTTACAAAAGTGAGCAAAGTATGTGAGGCATGAATGGAGAAACTATTGGTTACAGAAAGACAAGTCCTTCAGCATACATATAATCCATACTCACATTTTCTCATGCTTGGCATATTGTTAGGAGACTTGGACACTAATGGTGTCATGGTGCTATACAGTCCTAGCAAAATATCAACATGGAATCTTACCTGTAAATGATGTGCTTATAGTAAGAGTAGCTTTGGCATCATAAAATGTACCAATTTTCTTTCGATTCGAATCATAATGTGCAAAGTACAAGGTGAGAAACTTCTCAATTAGCATCTTGGTTTTTCTATCAGGTGTTTCTAGAAAATTCCTAAAGAATGGCAACATAATGCCATGTTGGTTTAGAGTTATACCATCCTGGAAATAAAAACTTGTTTGTTTAACATGCGCTTCACTTTAAATATACCTGTAGGTCGGCTCGTCAACCGCCTAACTAAGATGGCGCCTGTTGTGAGGGGGTCGCGGGGATGACTACAAAGGGGAATGGAAGGAAGCAGAGAGGGCCGGCGCCTGGTACTCTTTGTCGTTCCCCTGCGCCCCTCTCACAGTAGGCGCCCATTCAGCGGTCAACCGTTTTACATTGTATACTTTAGAAGTTGTGTATTATGTGTGCCATATTATGCCTAATATTTACATTTGGCATAGATATTCTCTTACTGGCGGACATATGTTTAATTCACAGGTAATTAATTACATAATGGAGGCTCCTACTACAACTCACCAGCTCTGTTAGTCTGGGAAACCTCATGACTATATTCTTCACATAGGTCGAGGGGTCCAGGTTCTCACAAAGAGGGTTGCCTTCAATCCACAGTTTTTCAATCTTACTACTAATTCTTTGTAGCTCTGATAATGCTGGTATCTGAAACAATTTCGCATTTCATTGTATAATTAAGTGTAGTAGTACTTAATTACTTACTTATTACGGGTAGGGCTGAGCTGCAGGCTACTACCGGGGTCCACAGGCGGCGGATATTGGAATGGCCATCAGATATGATGGTTAGCTGCGAATATACTGAATAAGCAGTCCCCGACCACGCAGCGGCAGGGTTATCAGGATGTAGTGGGTAGGCTTGTAGGAGGGGCTACTCTATAAAAAGCTACAATATCCGACGACGATTCTGTGACATGGCGAGTAGTTGCCACCATTAAATAAGCAATCCTCTAGTGTCAGGCAGCAGTAGCACTAGTACCGACTGGAGAACGAAGATAGGAATCTGGAAGGGCTCTTGTTTGGACATCACGGAGCGGGTGAACCTCGGTTTGTGTACTGCGGTGTGGAAGGCAAGGGGGAAACCACCACACTATGCTTCCTAAAAGTAGGAGTAATGGATTACTCCACCGACAAGAGCCAAGCTCTTAAATAAATGATGATGATGAGTACTTAATTAAGTTATATTTAATTAAGTTTATTTATATAGTTATTATTAAATTTAGCGCTGAGTTTGTGAAAAAAACTCATGGAGTACCATATTTTCAGACAGGCAGAAAGACAATGTCTACTAGTTTAACTTATGTTATGGGACTTTTATTATGAATCCTACTAATATTACTAACAAGTTTGTACCATTTTTTTCTTGCCCCTAATTATAAATACAATACTCACTTCATTGTTGCTTAGATTAATAGAAGTTAAATCTCCTTTAATAAAGAAGTTCAATATATCCACTGGTATTGTACTGTAAAATAAAACAAAATATTTAAAAAACAAGGGTTATTCTACAATAATATTATAATAAAGAAAAGTTTGTGAGGTTGTAAAGTCTGTGTTGTATGTAAGTATTCTCTGGAACAGCAGACGCAATTTAAACAAAAATACTTTACGAGGGCTGCCTTTTAAGTTCTGTCGTTTGCAAACCTCCCGTGATTGCATAAAAAAAGAACTAGTCTCATCTTAAAATATTTGAATTCAGAATTCGAAAACAAAAGAATGACTCGAAATCGGCCCAACCGTTTTAGTACAGCGTTCGTTCAAAGTTGACAAGTCAGTTGTGGAAATGGAAATTTCGAAGGAAATTTACGTGCAATATTTTTTTACAACTTCAAAAGGGGCTTAACGCGAGTTCAGTGCTTCGAAGAGTTGACTACGGTTTTCAATGATAAAGCACCATGCCTCCGGACTGTGGAACGCTAGTATTTAGAATTTCAACGTGGTTGCTCTAGTCTTGGTGATAGACATCGTGAAGGTCGACCAAAAACAGCCGTAACCCAGGAGAACATTGATGCTGTACGGCAACTGATCGTCGAAGATCGCCGTGCGACATACCGTGAGATAGAAGCTTCCTTAAGTATTTCAGGGACCGGTGTTCACAGTATTTTGCATGATCACTTAGGCGTAAAAAAGTTGATCTCACGCTGGATACCACATTTACTCAGTGAAGACCTAAAAACGGCTCGCGATCGATGGTGTCGCAAAACTCTGCGGCAATTCAACTCGAAATATGTTTACGACATTATCAGTGGTGACGAATCTTGGATATATGCCTACGATCCCGATTCTAAACAGCAGTCGACTGTTTGGGTGTTCCAAGATGAGCCAAAACCGACCAAAGTAATACGCTCACGGAGCACTTCGAAAAAAATGGTCGCCACGTTTGTGGCGAAAAGTGGCCACGTTGACACCATCGTGCTCGAGGATCGTAAAACGGTTAATGCTGACTGGTATACCACTGTCTGTTTACCAGAAGTCATCGGCGAGTTTCGAAAAAATAACCCAAGACGTCGTATAAGACTGCACCACGATAATGCGAGCTCGCACACCGCCCGGCAAACAATTGCGTTTTTAAAAGAGCAAAACGTCTAAATTCTGGAACACCGCCGTACAGTCCAGACTTAAGCCCTAACGATTTTTTTACTTTTCCAAAAATCAAGCAACAACTTCGTGGTCAACGGTACCAGACGCCTGAAGAAGCGGTTGAGGCATACAAAATGGCCATTTTGGAGACCCCGACTTCGGACTGGAATAAGTGTTTCGAAAACCGGTTTGATCGAATGAAAAAGTGTATTACATATCATGGTGATTACTTTGAAAAACAATAAAATACCATTTAACACTTAAATTGTTTTTAGTTTTTCCAAACTACACAACTTAAAAGGCAGCCCTCGTACTTCTGCACCATCTGTATGGTTAGCACAAGACTGTGTGCGAGCTCTCTCACACTCTGTTTCCTAATAAGTGAGAGAGAGAGCTCGCGTGCCGTCTTGTGCTAACCATGCTGGGCTGTATTATGTGGGCATATGCAACTAGTAATTTATTATAGTTGACTGCAGTTAAGATACTAGGCACCATAGCGTTTTAGTTTCTACCATTATAATGTAATGTATTAAATTTACTTTATTAAGACTTAATGTATTATCATATTATCATTAATCTCTCTCTGCACTCTTGTCTCTCTTCAGTTGTTTGTGGTTTCATACAATGTAAGCAGCCCTTGCGATGGTCCTCCACTTGTTACGGTCTTAATTCAGCATCACGGGAACACTGGCTGGACTAAGGACTAATCATGTCACAGCTGTTATTGAATCCATCCAGTGTGTTAATACATTACATTAAAATAATAATGTATTAAACTGCATGTTTAATTATAAATTAAAATAATGTTGTATTAGTAGGAACCAAATTAGTAGCTTATTTAACCATCTTTCATAAAAGTAAACAGAGTGTAAAGAATTATTACTAAACTGCTTACCTTAAGTTGTTTTTACTCAAATTCAAGGATTTTGTGTCTCTTCCCATCCGAATCATGAGAAGTTTGTACTGCGAAAGCAGGGAGAGCTTGTAGAAGTGTATTCTCTTTTCAATAAACTCTGAAAAAAGTAAGTAATCACTTTTTTATTACCTGTTTGTGTGTGTTTACATTACATGGGTATTTTAAATTTAAAAGCCTGCAAGGGTGGTATAATACCAACTAATCTATATACATAGCCAGAAGAACATATGTACCTGGATCTTGATCAAAACTTGACAGATCAAGCTCACACTTGTCACTCAATCTGTTGCTGACCACACCAGCGATCACGTCGTCCACGGTTACTCTATTATCAAAACAGTTGGCAGACGTCCTGTCGTTGAACAGCAAGTCCAAGTTGAACATGTTACGTTGGTATGGGAACATGAAGTCATGTTTTATAGCTTTCATCACAAAATTCAGACTGCTTGTATAGAATGTAGTTATTTCCCCTTGAGATGTGTAGTTCACAGGGGTAAATACTGTTTGGAAATAGTCCATCAAAGTTTCAAATAGCTCTATGTGATTTCCTGGCCAGTTATGAACCTGAAGTGTTAACGCAAAAAAATATATGTTGTTAAGTTTAGTCTGCAATGTTGTAACTGCTAGTGAATTTTATTTCTTACCATAACTTTATGAAAGGAATGCTTAGCAGCTTCATCTTCGGTAACTAAACAGTTTTCAATATAAGAGATTACAACAGAAGATGCAGTATTCCTATTCAGCAAATACTTCTTGTAGTTTTCTAACTGAAATCTCTTGGTAGTCATTATTATCAAGATAAATAGAAAAACAATAACATAAGCACGAAGAAGAATTCACAAAAAAAATTACCGACTGTGAAGACTGAAGTGTGAACTTGACATTGACGCAAGTTTGACATTTGTTTGGAAACCATTCGAGGTTAAAATAAAAAAGCCCCTAGCGTCAATGATTTCATATCACCCCGCTAGAATGTGACTTGAACGAACTTAACCTTTCGTATGCCGAAGGGGCTCGCACATCTGTACCCGTCGTATGCCGTGTCCCGTATCCGTACCAAAGCTATAAAATGCCGGAGAAGCTCGCAAATTTGTACCTGTCGTATGCCGTGTCCCGTATCCGTTACCAAAATAGTTTTATCCCGTTTTTGAAACGTTGAGTTTAAATATCCTAAAAATAAGGTTGGAAATGGCATTTTAACGAATCGGAATGAATGAATGATACCATTGCAAACTTTCATTTATTCATAAGTTGACTCATTCGATCGTTACAAGCATTTGAATTCGCGCATCGTAACCGCTGGATGAGGAACAAGTGTCCTGTAGAAAGTGCTGAAAAAATGTGAGAAAAACACAGTAAAGATAAAACAATTTATTATTTTATTGTAGTTTTGTTCTTTATGAAGCTATACAAATACATCAAACTCAGTAATCTCAGCTAGTTTTCAAATGTTTTACAATCAAAACTTCTGTTGGCTAAGAACCGTTAGGCAAGTGTAACTTATTTGCTGTTTCCTAAGAGTTTGAGCAATAGTTTCTTCGAGTAACGTATATCATTTTGAAGATAATTTTATTGAGATTACTTTTACTCTCACTTTTGTTCAGTAAATCGAAATATATTAGTAAAATTTAATAATTTATCGAAGTGCATCCAAAATACACGCACACAAACGCAAAACAAAATGGCGGGCAACTCTGTACGAACACAACGTCAGCCGCACGAAGCCAATGACGGCCGGCTATGCGTGCCCGGATACGGCACACGGCAGATAGCGAAGTGAACCATTCACGCACACATGTACACAATCAACAGTTTATGAACGATTTGGAAACATAATTTTCTTTACTATTACTTCCATGTTTCCACTAAATATAGAATGAATAGTTTCTTGTGCAGAGCAGGCAGGAGTTTAAACAAAGTTGTAGATCAATTAGATATAGACATATTCTGTGATAGCATACAGGCAATAAAATCTAAACTGATAAGTTTCTTCATGTGTGATACTCAGGTGTAGGCTCGGGTTATTAGAGTTTATATTAGCCTAATTCATTAACTACCTGATTCTTGTATATTCCGCGTATTAGGTAGTGCGCGATTGGTTACTGTGCGTAATGTATGCTAAGTTTAAGTTTGGCTTCAGATTTCTTTGTTAGTTTGTTTCTATAAGTGAAAACCTGTAATTGGCTATATGGTTTTATTATGGTATCTAGAAATATGTTGCGCTGTTGGTTTTCCATGTATCAATAAATAAATAAATAAATAAATAAATTATTTATACATGATTTGTGTGTGGTGGAAAGAGTGTGATGTACTTGTAGAAAGCTGGTTTATTCTAGTTTATAATGATATCATTTATGTAGGGCATAGACAATCTACAAGTTTGGAAAATTAGTATAGAACGTGGACTCACTCAAGACGCCTTATTTTCAGTTTATTAGTCACAGAATTAATTTTACTTAGTTTTTATACATTTTTGTGTGTTTATCATAAAAAGGGATACACAATTTTTATAAAAAATATCTTATATAAATCCTAGACCGCGTAATTAACTGACAGGAGAGTCGAAAACTTCGTCTAGAACAAGTGCAAAATGGCGAACTTGTATGTTCGATTCTCACTTTTCGTCTTAGAAATTCTGAACCAATTTCTTCTAAATTGTATAGTTTCTTGTATTCAGTGTTTGCTTTGATGTCTCTAAAGGTTGGAAAATAAAACAAAAACTGGTTCCGCAAACCCATTTTTTTGTAAAGTTGTAATTTCTTACGATGAGGCAGTTTCATATAAAATCTTGGAATCAAGAACCTGTAGTTAAATTATAAAAGAGGTATTAGCAATAATGTGTCTCGCAAAACATAGTTTATTTAAAGGACTTTCGATAAAACCACATTTGTAATACGTACTCAAGAACATGACTTATTATTTCTTTAAAAACTGAGCCTCTCCGATCGCCATTCTCATTGACGAAAAGTGCCGGCAGACTAGGGGTATAAATGTGAGAGGTGGCTTGGCATTTTACAGTGTACGCCCGGATACGGGACACGGCATACGACGGGTACAATTGTGTGAGCCACTACGGCATACTACCGGTATAAGTGGACACGGCATACGAAAGATTAATCCTAGCGCCGTAACATGAACCTAGAATTCTATGGACGGACTGTACATGATATCACAGTGAGGGACGGAAAAGCTCTTATGCAGCAAAATTAAGAACTCGTCTTAAAATGGCTGATGACTTGCCATAAACAACCTACTAAATTTGGACGGGTAATAGTTTGTGTGCTACAATTTCATACTAAATCAGAGGGGCTACCGCGAAGTGAAAACGAACTTCGTTCGATTATCTCCATCTCTGTCGCACTTGCAAGTTATCGAGATTATATACTTATCGAGATTTGTATGCTCTCGCTCGCACGTGGTATTATTATTACCATAGACTGTCCAGTTTATTCTACGTTCATGCCCCGCAAACACCCGCACTCAACCCGCACTTCACAACCTTGGGAGCCAATAATGCACGGCCGAATAATGTACAGCCTGATAATCCGCGTCCACTTTTTGTGGACTCGGATTATTGGGTCGTGCATTATCAGCCCGGACAAAAGTGGCTTCCAATTATTGCCCCGGACCAAGTTTGCTCAAGGTGATAATGCACAGCCCAATAATGTACAGCCTGATAATCCACGTCCACTTTTTGTGGACTCGGATTATTGGGTCGTGCATTATCAGCCCGGACAAAATTGGCTTCCAATTATTGCCCCGGACCAAGTTTGCTCATGGTGGGTACACACCAAGCCAACGAACGGCTATGTATCTAACTCGTTCGTTTGCTCAGTGTGTACCTACCATCAGGGTGATAATGCACGGCCCAATAATGTACAGCCCGATAATCCACGTACAGTATGGTCGCGGATTATTGGGCTGTACATTATTTGCCCGTGCATTTGCATTATCATGGCTGTACATTAATTTAACTGACAGTGGCACTTGTCAGTTGGCACCCACTCACCCACAATCATGGGCAATCCACATTGTGATTCACATTAAGTGATTTGTCAGCCCCTATTTATCAGAATCTGACTAATTGCTATAGTCTGGATGCATGTTCCAACCGTGAAACGAGTTGTCCGGACTAATTGCATGAAAATCACAATTTGGACCATGGAATTTGCATGATCTGACAAGTTTTTTTTCTCACTAATTGCATTCAAATAAAACGAAAATTAAAAAATATATATATGAGAATATTGTATTAATATTTTACACTGTAATTTAGTTTTTTTTAAACGGTGTTTGCAACGATAATTTCATTCAGTGTGGCCAGTTAACAGTAAGAAACCGAAAATAGGCATGATGACAGTAATTGAAAATCACTAAAATATGGTATTTTCTTAGTGAAATTTTAAGCATAGAATTCGAAAAATGCTTATAATTTTTTATTAAGTAAGAGATTATTGTTTATTTTGATAAAATTAAACCGAAAAATACGGACGCCCGCCATGAAATGTTAAACACCAATCAGAGCGCATGACGTCACACTTGTATAAACAAATACCCATAACAGCCATTACCACAGATTACAGAGAAAACTTGCGTACTGAACGAATAGCAAGACAGGGATAGAACCATGTTATCTGACAGCTCTTCATATGTCATTGTTTCCGCTTTCTCGCTCGTACGGCCGCGCAAGACTTGGAGCAGCTAGGTAGCAAAAAGGTTTGCGTTCTGTTTATACAAACGTGACGTCACTCGGGACGCCATGCCACTGACAAGCGTTTTAGCGCCAATTTGAAATTTAAAAACTAAAATGCATTGTTTCCCTACTTCACTGTTATATTCTCTTGAAAAATCTTATTCGTTGTACATAATAAATGTTTCTAAACATTATAGAACAGTTTTTCAAAATGTGTCATCATGCCTATTGCCGCATTCAAACGGTCCTGCAAAGCGGACTACAAGATTGTTACTAACCGATGAGATAGGGCGAGACTATTGTAGCTTGAGCGTAGCGAGCAGAGAAGCGGTGTTCCTGCAAGCTTTAATTAAGGAATTGTTAGTGACGACTCTTTGTAAGATAGTAATGTATTGCGATAACCAATCTGCTATTCAGCTTGCTACCAATCACACTCTACACAGGAGAAGCAAGCATATCGAAATAAGATTTCATTACGTTAGAGATATGGTTGATAGATTTAACGTTGAAATTGTATACATCCCTACGGATGAGATGATAGCAGAGTCGCGCAGTGGAAGCGTGCTGGGCCTATAACCTATTAGAGTTTAAATAAATAAGCAACACGGGCGCAGTGGAAATAATGTAAATATTGAAATATATTATGTTAAAAAACATTGTATGACATCTGTTCAGTACAAAAAGCCGATTCACAGAGACGGCGCTGACAGACTCTATTTGATTCACAATACAAATACCTAGTCTATTCTTCATAAAGATGGCCAGCGTTATAAAACAGTTGACTCACCAGACCTCTTAGTGAAGATGCAGTCCACTTGTTTGCATTGATTGTATCCCAAAGAAAGTAAGACATCTTTTACCTTTTGGTACCAAGATCGTGACGCTTGCTTCAACCCACAAACTGCCTTTCGTAGTCTATAGACTTTGTTCTCACTCCCAGGACAAATGAAACCTTCCGATTGTTGCATGAAAATCTCCTCATGCAAATGACCATTTAGGAATGCTGTTTGTACATCTAAATGGTCAATCTTAAGGTTCATTTTCACAGCCATAGATAATAACAATCTGATAGAGCAATGACGAACGACCGGCGAAAAAGTTTCATGAAAATCCTCGCCATATTTTTGAGTAAAGCCCTTCGCTACCAACCTCGCCTTGTAACGTGTAATGTTTCCATCAGAGTCTCTTTTAAGTGTAAAAATCCACTTATTTTTAACGACGTTCTTGTCCACTGGTTTATCAGTAAGCTCCCAAGCTCCGTGTTAGATAAAATAATCTATTTCTTCTTTCATAGCTTTCTGCCACAACTCTTTATCTCCACAAATTAACATTTCTTTAAAAGTACGTGGCTCAGTAGGATCTATCACATTACAGACGTTTGTCACGTTACAAGTCGGTTTAGCTTTACGTGGACGTAGATTGTATCGCTGACCAGTCAGTGACTCTGGTGCCAATCCAGGCGTTACTACTAGTTCAAGAAAATTAATAAAATCAGGGGAAATAATTCCTGTAGTTTTGTAAATTGGTACAATTATACCTAGCGGTGCCCAGATAAACATACTAAAAGTCCTCGAGGGTGGGGGCTGTGCTGAGGGTGTAGGGGGGGGGTTGAAGGTACCTTTTTTCATATTTTCGTA
The DNA here is from genome assembly GCA_945867215.1 of Epinotia demarniana. Lineage (NCBI taxonomy): Eukaryota > Metazoa > Arthropoda > Insecta > Lepidoptera > Tortricidae > Epinotia > Epinotia demarniana. The sequence continues at coordinate 32,080,208 of OX244260.1, forward strand.
CATATCTCGAATATCTGTACGAAAAGCGTTATGATAACTTCAGACAAAAGTTTCTACATAAAATTTCCTACAAAATTGGTTATAAAGATTTTTACTCTACGATCAATACTTTGGGAGCTACAGGATGTTAAAGTAAACAAAGAGATAAAAAATAGTTGATTTGAGAAAACGTCGTTTTTTCGTAGTTGTTCATAACACCTTTTATAATTACTTTAGATAAAAGTTTGTCCATAAAATTTCCTATAAAATTGGTCATATTTATTTTTACGCTACGGTCGATACTTTAGGAGTTACAGGATGTTTAAGTTAAAAAATTGTCGATTTAAGAAAACGTCGTTTTTTCGTAGTTGTTCATCATAATTCATTTTGTGTTTAGGATAAGCAAGCTCAGTCACCTGCTTATCGAACATATAATTCCCATGTCGATCCATTGAGAATTTCTAAACAAAACAAACCAATCAAGCTGCAAAACCACTGATTTCTCACTGACATAGATGTTTCTCCGGGAAATAATGCAACTACGACCTGATAATGTATGAAACAAGTGTAGGGTCTCTCTGTGCGACCCCCAGAAAAATCTGTTATTTCAAGATTTGCCTCGGGGTAAAAAGTTGCAGTACAGCCTGGCTAAACGGTCAGACTTAGGTCAGGGGTGCTCTACCAATGTCATAGGGAACCGCGTGCAGTTTTTGATGACCAAAAAAAAATTAAAAAAAAACGATACGTCAACAAAATTAGTCAAATCAGGGGAAATAATTCGTGTAGTTTTGAAAATTCGTACACCTTGTCATGTCCAGATGAACATACAAAAGTCCTCGAGGGTGGGGGCTGTGCTGAGGGTGTAGGGGGGAGGATTGAAGGTACATTTTTTCAGATTTTTGTACCTATCTCGAATATCTGTACGAATAGCGTAATAATAACTTCAGACAAAAGTTTCTACATAAAAATTCCTATAAAATAATTTTACTAATTTTCTTGTCGTACCGTTTTTTTTTAATTTTTTTTTTGGTCGTCAAAAACTGCACGGTGTTCCCTATGACATTTGGTCGAGCACCCCTGATCTAGGTCTGACCGTTTAGCCAGGCTGTACTCCAACTTTTTACCCCGAGGCAAATCTTGAAATAACAGATTTTTCTGGGGGTCGCACAGAGAGACCCTACACTTGTTTCATACATTATCAGGTCGTAGTTGCATTATTTCCCGGAGAAACATCTATGTCAGTGAGAAATCAGTGGTTTTGCAGCTTGATTGGTTTGTTTTGTTTAGAAATTCTCAATGGATCGACATGGGAATTATATGTTCGATAAGCAGGTGACTGAGCTTGCTTATCCTAAACACAAAATGAATTATGATGAACAACTACGAAAAAACGACGTTTTCTTAAATCGACAATTTTTTAACTTAAACATCCTGTAGCTCCTAAAGTATCGATCGTAGCGTAAAAATAAATATGACCAATTTTGTAGGAAATTTTATGGACAAACTTTTATCTAAAGTAATTATAATAGTTATGATGAACAACTACGAAGAAACGACGTTTTCTCAAATCAACTATTTTTTATCTCTTTGTTTACTTTAACATCCTGTAGCTCCCAAAGTATTGATCGTAGAGTAAAAATCTTTATAACCAATTTTGTAGGAAATTTTATGTAGAAACTTTTGTCTGAAGTTATCATAACACTTTTCGTACAGATATTCAAGATATGTACGAAAATATGAAAAAAGGTACCTTCAACCCCCCCCCCTACACCCTCAGCACAGCCCCCACCCTCGAGGACTTTTAGTATGTTTATCTGGGCACCACTAGGTATAATTGTACCAATTTACAAAACTACAGGAATTATTTCCCCTATTTGCCCATATTCGGCTTAATTTTCTTGGATTATACTGAGTCTTCACTAGACGCGCGTTCACACTCCAACTCTACAGGATCTCTTGGCCAATCAACAGGAATTACGTCTGTCTCCGCCTCAAGACGGTAATCTGATGACTCGAAGAAGATCTGTTCTTGCTCCGTATGTTGACGATTTCTTCGTGTTCTATAATGACAAACGACTGGCTGAAACTTTGAAAACTTCGTTGTTAAAGGTTTTTAAACTCAAAGACTTAGGGCCGGTACGAAATATGTTAGGTATTAAAGTAGAGCGTGATGCAACTTCCATTAAACTTAGTCAGGAAAATTGGATTGACAAGATGTTAGATCGTTTTGGCATGACAGACTGTAAGTCTGTGAAGTCTCCCATGATAACTAATATTAGTTCTGTTAGTGAGAGTGCTTCTAATGCTACGAATAACACTGTAACGAAGTTTCCGTACCAAGAGTTGATTGGTAGTTTAATGTACTTATGTGTAACTACTCGCCCTGACATTTCGTTTGCCGTGTCATATTTAAGTAAATTTAATAGTTGCTATACTGAATTCCACTGGATTCAGGCTAAGCGTATACTGCGATACTTAAAAGGTACAAATCTAAAGGCTTTAGTATTTAAGAAATCGAACTCAAATCCCGTTCTTGAGGGATATTCTGATGCAGACTGGGCTTCAGATCCAGATCGAACGTCATATACAGGGTATGTGTTTAAATATGGCGGTAATTCGATATCTTGGGGTAGCTACAAACAGTCATGTATATCGCTTTCGTCCACCGAGGCGGAGTATTGTAGCTTGAGCGAAGCGAGCAGAGAAGTGGTGTACCTGCAAGCTTTAATTAAGGAATTGTTAGTGACGACTCTTTGTAAGATAGTAATGTATTGCGATAACCAATCTGCTATTCCGCTTGCTACCAATCACACTCTACATAGGAGGAGCAAGCATATCGAAATAAGATTTCATTACGTTAGAGATATGGTTGATAGATTTAACGTTGAAATTGTATACATCCCTACGGATGAGATGATAGCCGACGTATTCACTAAGCCCGGGCTGTGTCAAGCACGATATGTTTACTCGTCAGCTAGGAGTGGCTTGAAGCCATGATGTCCTCGTTATGGGAGGGTGTTGGAGTATAACGCTGGCCATCTTTATGAAGAATAGACTATTTGTATTGTGAATCAAATGGAGTCTGTCAGCGCCGTCTCTTTGAATCGGCTTTTTGTACTGAACAGATGTCATACAATGTTTTTTATTATTATTATTTATTTATTTATTCAGACAACAAGATCCACATTTTGTTAGTAGTTTCCTTAATCCTATGTTATCCTATGTTAGTAAATATATGTAGCTAAAGATACAGTATTTTTAATTAAGTGTTGCATTATTGAGCACTCACTCCTAATGGCTACAGTTTTAAGGAGGCTGTTTGAGCTGCCACGTATTCTGGCTAAAAGTGATGCCATTTTTCTTCGCAACACAGCCCCAAAACTGTCCACTCGCGCTTCAGCGAACATGGTGGACGCGCTGCAGAACCGTGGCAACCCCAACAGCGCCCTGAAGGCGTTGTTGTACTGGACCCGCAGAGAGCTGAGCGACCGCTGCGAACAATTCGTCCACAGGGCACCAGAGTACATTGCAGTGCAGTACGCTCTAAAAAGTGTTATTTTAACTGCACCTGTACACCTAGCGAACCTGCGAGCCAACATGTTCGCCCGAACCGCCAGCGCTCTGCGTTCCCGTTCAACGTCAGCGTCGTCCTTCAGGTTGTCAGTTAGACAGTGGCCTAGATATTTAAACTGACTAACTCTGGTCACTGGAACTCCATTTAATAAAACAGGCAATGACACATCTGGTGCTCTTACACCTGGAGCTTTAAATACCATGTACACTGTCTTCTTTATGTTGTACACGAGTCCATGAGAAGCCGCGTACTTTTCACAGATGCTAATCAACTCATTGAGTGCCCCGACCGATGGGGCCAGTAGCGCCATGTCGTCGGCGTAACTAATATTGTTTTAACATAATATATTTCAATATTTAGATTATTTCCACGGCGCCCGTGTTGCTTATTTATTTAAACTCTAATAGAGACAGCACGTCGATCGTGAGGCGGCCGTGACATACTCTTGATTTTTGTCTGCTGCACGGCTATTACGCGACGGCGCGCGAGCTCTTTCTCTCTCTCAATTTTTCTCGCACGATCCGTCTCTCTCTTATTAAAACACTTAGAACAAGAAATCGAGAGTATGTCGCGGCCGTCCCATTTTAGACGTGCTGTCTCGCCCATCTCATCGGTTAGTAACAATCTTGCAGTCCGCTTCGCAGGACCATTACAATGCGGCAATAGGCATGATGACACATTTTGAAAATCTGTCTTGCCCTATCTCATCGGTTAGTAACAATCTTGCAGTCCGCTTCGCAGGACCGTTTGAATGCGGCAATTTTCGCTTTCCTAATGTTAACTGGCCACACTGAATGAAAACGCTACACCCAATTCTGACTTCGACATGTTGTACTGACAAATTGGGCTGGGGTAAAATCACTTAATGTGGATGGCCCATCACAAACCCACAATCAATCTAATCTATCTTCATGTTTTTTTTGGCGGGAACGTTGAAAGTGATAGGCGCGCTTGATAAAATATTTTATTGTAAATTAATTTTAGGTGTTAATTTGTACATATTTAGTCTTAATTTTAATTTTAATTCATAGTTGATTTGGTTATCGGTTTGGTGCGCTTCCCCAGTCATGGGGAAGCGTACGGGAAAGCGTTCTCGGTTGGAGGGCTTGGAGCCGGAGCCAGATCTTCAATCTGAAAGTAGTTCTGATGCGGATACAGGTGCGCCCTCGGAGCGCATACCTGCAAAAAAGAAGACTAAAGAAGATGACAAAGAGAAGTATACTCCTTTCAGGGCCAAAAGTTATTACAGGTTGTACGACGAAAATTCAGCTAAGAAAGAATTTATTGTTTTTCTGAATCACAGAGAGGATGGCCACAAATTTTCTGACAAAGATAGACTTGCTTTGTCCAATGCAATCCGAAAGCATCGCGTGTCGGGCGTGATGCATCTAAGAACAATTAATGCATACAAAGTTGGGATTATGTTCGATCTCCCAAATCACGCCAATGTCTTCCTAAAAAATGAAAAATTATTAAATGAAATTCACATGAATGCTTCAATCCCAGCATCTGAGACCGAGGTTACGGGTGTTCTCACTTCAGTGCCGATTGATTATTCGAACCAGAAGATTTTCCAATTAATAGCTTCCAGTAAAAAGGTGATAAGCGTAAGACGGTTTATGCGGCGGGTAAAAGACACGCTGGGTATCGTCTCAATGGTTCCAACTCAGACGGTTGCCGTGACTTTTGCCTCTGTACAGTTGCCTGAATATGTAACACTTGACCATTGGAGGCACGAAGTAGGGATCTATATTCCTCCAGTAAAGCAATGCCTTTGTTGCATGAAATTTGGTCATATAGCAAAGTATTGTAAAAATAATGAAGTATGTTCAATTTGTGCTGAACCTCATAATTTCAAAAATTGTAATAAGGTTAAAACACAATGCGCAAACTGTGGTGGGGATCACGTGGCTATATCTGCTGCATGTCCAATTAAAAAACAGAAAATTGAGGAAAATAAGTTAAAATCACGTAGTGCTAAATATTCCGATTTGTTTTGTGACGTTGCATTTCCGCAGCTCGGCTCAAAATATATTGACACCCATCTAAGTAATCTGACCAAATCTGACAGATTTATGAATCTACTTGTGGAAGCTATAGTTAAAATTTGTGCTGATAAAGAAACGCCAATAAATTCTAACAATATAAAAGAAACACTTAAAAACACTTTCAGGAAACAACCTTAATTTTTTTTCTTTATGGACATATTGAACATAGTGCAGTGGAATGCTCAGAGTATAATAAGCAATAGGCTAATCTTTACTAGATTCTTATATGAAAATAACATTCACATAGCAATAATTTCTGAAACCTGGTTAAAACAACATCAAAAATTTTCAATTAAAGGATACAATGTCATTAGAAATGACTGTGGTAATAAACATAATGGTGTAGCAATACTTATTCATAACAATATAGTATATTCTAATATTAAAACTTATTTTGACAATGCTCTACAAAATATCTGTGTACAAATAATTATAAACAACAAGCAGTTGAGTGTAGTAAGTTTTTATAGTCCATCAAATTCTGATCCCCCATTTAATAAAAGTAAATTTGATGCTTTGATAAAATCTATTCCGCAGCCAATGCTTTTTGGAGGCGATCTAAATGCTCATCATATGTCATGGGGCTGTGTTGATACATTGCCTCGAGGTAGAGATGTCTTAGATATTATTGATGGCAATGACTTGGTTCTTTTAAATAATGGTCAAACTACTACAACTGGTTCTTCTTCTTGGCGTCCTAATGCTCTGGATTTAACTTTCGTTTCTCCATCATTGGCACTTTCATGTGATTGGTCTGTTATGGATTGTCCTCTTGGCAGCAGTTATCATTTGCCTGTAATGATAAAAATGATAGTTGGTAATGAAAATAGCTCACAAAGTAATCCAATATGTAATAATGTACATTTGCCCATTCACCCAAATTACAAACAGGTGAATTGGAAAATGTACAGGCAATCAGTTGATTTTTGTTTGGCTAATATTGATTTTGAAAATATGTCTTCGATAGATGCGCTCAATCTGTTTTGTAATATTTTGCGATCTACTGCTGTAGAGTCCATCCCTAGACATAGGTCTTTGAATAGTTCTAATCCGTGTACACCAAAATCTTTGAAATTTCCCCGGCTGCCTTGGTGGAATCAAAAGTGTTCAGAAGCTGTACTTAATTCAAAACATGCTTATATAAAATTTAAAAGTGAACCTAGTGAAGAGAATTATATAGAATTTAAAAGACTTCGAGCCCTTAAAAAGCTTGTTCTTAAGACTGAACGGCGTAATAGTTGGATAAATCTGTGTAACTCATTTAACCGGTGCACTCCTTTGACATTAATATGGAATTACATGCGGAAATTTAATAAAACATTCATTTCAAAACACGCTAGTAATAATAGTTGGATATCAGATTTTCTTAAGAAATACACTCCTGATTTTGTGCTTAATGAGTCTTTAAATTATGTTCACACAGAAAATGATAATGATAAGTATCTTACTGAACCGTTTTCTTTGCAAGAGCTTAAATCTGCCCTATTTTCAAGAAGAGATACATCCTTTGGTCTTGATGGAATACCATATATTTTACTGAAAAATTTAAGTTCACAAAATCTAAAGACCTTTTTAAACATATTAAATCAGCTGTGGGAAGAAAACTTAATTCCTGATGATTGGAAAACAGATTGCTTGGTCCCAATTTTAAAGCCTGATAAAGATAAATTGTTACCCTACTCATATCGACCTATAGCACTCACATCTTGTGTAGGAAAGGTTTTTGAACAGCTTCTAAAGCAACGGTTGGAATTTTTTATCGAACAAAATGGTCTGTTACCCTGCAATCAGTTTGGTTTTCGTAAAGGTCGGTCTTCTCGTGAGAGTATTTGTCAGTTGCAACTTGATGCACTTAACAGCATATATAATAATCAGTATCTTCTTTCGGTATTCTTTGACATTGCAGGTGCATTTAACAGTGTCAATATTTCCGTTTTATGTAGAGAGCTGTCAATGATAGGGTTACCTGGCAAAATAATAAATTTCTTACAAATGTTTTTAACAAACAGGAAGGTTTTTGTTAAATTTAACAATCACTTATATGGCCCAAGATTATCTTCTTTAGGGGTTTGTCAAGGAGGTATCTTATCCCCTTTAATTTTTATTTTGTACATTAGGAGACTAAATCTTATTCTAGGAACAAAGGTTAAAAATCTGCAGTATGCAGATGATTTGGTTGTTTATGTGTCAGGATCTGATTTAAATCAATTAGCTTTGACTATTAATGAGGCATTAATCAACTTACATAAATACTTTGCTTATCTGAACTTAGATGTAAATTCGACTAAAACCAAAGTTTTTATTTTTGGTCGCAAAAGCATGTGTTTGCCCACAGTTTTGTACAATGACATATCACTGCCTATTTCATATGATCTAATAAAGTTTTTAGGTGTTATATTTACTTCAAAACTTTCCTGGATAAAATATGCTGACAGTATTATAACCAAAGCTAACAAAGCATACAATGTGTTAAAATCGCTGTGCGCCACTTCATGGGGTGCAGACCCCAAAATTTTGTTAATCTTGTATAAGTCTCTAGTTCGAAGTCATTTTGAATATGGTTTTCTATGTTTTGCTGGAGATGATAAAATTGTAAATTCATTAGATAAAATACAAAACAAATGTATGCGGACAATACTGGGTGCATTTAAAACTAGTCCTATCGCTGCTATGCAAATTGAATCGAATCTTCCTCCTATTCATATTAGATTTCGTTATTTAAAAGAAAGATTTATTTTAAAGTTATACAGCTTGCCTAAGAACGATCTTCTTCACAACTTGATTTCTTTCCAATCATCGCCTTTTCAAAGGCGCATGTATGTTCTTCAGGATTTTACTTCTTTCTTTCACTCTTTGCAGGAGTTAAATATACATCTTGATAATGACCTTCTTCCCTGTTACACAGGCTCTTTTAAGAGTAAATATCCCGATATAAAAATTGTAATAGATTCAAAGCTAACTTCCAAAGAGGAGGCTTATTTATTGTTGTCAGAATGGTCTAATTGTAAATTTATTTATACGGATGGTGCCAAAAATAATAATGCTGTTTCCTTTGCAATTTATCAACCTGAAATTAATAAAGGTATTGGGTTTAATATCAATAAAAATGCAAGTATCTTTACTGCTGAAGCAACTGCCATCTTATTTGCTTTGAAACATGTTAAAGAACATAATCAATATAGTAAAGAATGGGTCATAGTAAGCGATAGTATGAGTGTATTAATAAGTTTATCGAGTAACAAAATGAATGCTAGCACTTGCTATCTAATTTTTTCCATTAAAGAATTATGGTTAGAACTATCTTTAATTGGTATTAAAATAGATTTTGTATGGGTTCCGTCTCATAAAGGAGTTTCTGGTAATGAAAACGCCGACTACCTAGCTAGAACTATTGCTAATGCATCTGACTTGTCCCTGGTTCCCGACAGCAGGGACTTAGCTGTGACCTTGCCATATTCTGATATTATAAGTAATCTAAAACAGCGTATGACTGTTCTTTGGGGAAGACATTGGTATCATTTTACAGAAGTTGAGAATAAGGCTCATTTGTATGCTTTGTTAGATAACCAAGTTAATAGTAAGCCTTGGTTTTGTAAGTTTAAAACTTACATGCATCGTAGGTTTTACACCATAATTACTCGTATGCGCATTGGTCATTGTCGTTTAAATTTTCATCTCCATCGTAAAAACTTTGTCTCTTCCCCTTATTGCGATCATTGTCAAAAGCAAGAGGTTCAGTCTATAGATCACATTCTGTTTAGTTGCTCATCCTTTGGCATTCAGCGCCTAGTGCTGATGGATGAGTTGCTTGAGATTTATGGAGCTTCTAATCGAATCCCGCTCTCAGTAACTGATTTGTTGAAGGAGTCGTCTACTTATTTACCTTTGTTTAATTTTGTACATAATACTGTGTGTATGCTGTAAATATGATGCTAAATTTAAAACTTGCTTAAAATTGTATATATTTTTATTGAAGCATTGTACCTATATTTTGTTGGTCAAATGACTTTTTGGAATGTCTGGATGAGGTGTAAGCTTTTTTGAAGAGCTGAATATTGGATTTGACGTTTTTATTGGAACATACTCAAGACTTTATTACTGGATTTGACTTCATGAATTGGATTGGAATAACTGAAGACTTATTTTTTGGATTTGACACATACGTTGATAATACTGATGACTTAATATCTAGATTTGTTCATATGAATTGGAAATAACTGAAGACATATTTATTGGACTAGAGACTTCTGATTTGAAACTACTGAAGACGTTATTACTGGATTCGATCAAATGAAATTATACTTACTGAAGACTAGGCAGTATGGCCCATGGTCTTAGCCTGTCCGAATGGACGAATTTAAAAAAAAAAAAAAATAATCTATCTTCACACTAAAGCGCGGGAAACGTCTACCGGTTCGGTTGTGTTTTTTTTTGGCTTTTATTATAATAATTTATATTTTGCTGATAACTTGTTGTATAGGATCAGTTTTGTATATATTTGAATGTAGTTAGTAAATTTGTATATATTTATTGTTCTTTTAACAGTGTATATAGTAAATTTGTACAGGTAAGTCCATTTCTATTTCTTGCCGCCTATAATGGCGGACGAGCCCCCTGATCCGGGGGGTTCTGGAAAAGATCCTCCTGACGTTGCCCAGGAAGTAACTATTTCCTTAAATGAAGAGTCAATGGACACGGATGTGTCTGTGCTATCCCAGCAGAGTAAGCGAATTAAAAGGAAAATAACCAGACGTATCTGCAAACATTGTAATAGAAAAAAGAGACATTGTAAGGATACAGAGGTGAAAGCACAGGATTGTTTATGTGGTTTGGAAGATGAGTCGGCAGAAGCTTATAAAAATAACTTGTCACAAGATAATAAGATGGTATTAACTGACAATGGTCCTTCATCAATGCTCCCCCCAAATTCTCCATCACAGTTGACTTCGCAAAACAGTTCTCCACAATCTGTCTCCACACCAAATACTTCCTCTCAGATGAAAGCGCCTATTGGTAGGGTTTTATATCAACCATCTGATGCTGCTCCATACACGGTTCATGTGCAAAGAGTGCAGGCCTCGCCAAATGAAGGCATCACTCTTCACCCAATATCTCTTGGCCGGACACTTAAAAACAACAACATAAAAGGAATTGTTAATGGTAGCTTAAAGCGAATAGGTAGGAACAAGGTGTCTCTTTCGTTTCAAAAATATGAAGAAGCCAACATTTTTCTGGAAAATTCTGTCCTGAAAAATCTCCAATATAAAATGTTCATTCCAACTTTTTCAGTGACACGCATGGGAATTGCTCGTGGTGTTCCCTCAGAATGGTCGGAGGAGGACATTCTTGAGAATGTTTCTGTTCCTATGGGTTGTGGCCCAATTCTAAAAGTTAGAAGGTTAAATCGGAAAATAATTACAGATGGAGGTCCTCAATTAAAACCAACTGAATCTGTGGTTCTTACTTTTGATGGTCAGGTACTTCCTAAACGTATCTTCCTATGCTATTCAGCTTTGCCTGTTGAAACTTATATTTTTCCCACAATTCAGTGCTATAAATGTTGCCGCTTCGGTCATGTTAAAATGAATTGCAGGGCCAATAGTCCTAGATGTTACAAATGTGGTCAGTCTGGCCACTCAGGTGATACTTGTTCTGTAGAAGAAGAGAATACTACTTGTTGTCTGTGCCAAGGAGCCCATTTCGCTATTAGCAAATCTTGTCCCGAATTCAGCCGTCAGAAAGCCATAAAAGATTCAATGGCAAAAAGCTGTGTCTCATATGCAGAAGCTTCTAAGCTTCACCCAGCTGTTCTCAAAATTTCATATGCTGATGCATTATTGACTTCTAATAGCAATAGTATTTCTTCTCCTTCAGCCCCTCCCAAACCTATGCACCCTGGGGTCTCTTCACACAAGAAAACAATTTATATAAAGTCAAAACCTCCTCCAATACTTGACAAAGGGTATGACCGTGCTGCCCATAACTCCATTATAAGAGATTTTAATATGCCAGAACCTTGTAATGGCTGTACGTTTAAAAATAATAGCAATCAACCCAATGAAGCCTCTGTTGCAGATCTTATAGCTGCTCTTATAAAGTTATTGACCCAATCAAATTTTTTCACACCGTCCAACGCTGCCCCAATAATTGATGCTATATCTAAATTACCTTTAAACAATGGACAAGTTAACTCTAATTCAGTGGAACTGTCGGAGTGTAATCCCTAAAAAAAGTGAATTAATTCATTTAATTAATAAGTATAAACCATTTATTGTTGCTTTACAAGAGACATGGTTAAAGCCAGGCTATTCTTTTAGGATTCCTGGCTTTGCCTGTATTAGAGAAGACAGGTCTGATGGGTATGGTGGTACTGCCCTACTCATTAACCATTCTTGCTCCTTTACCTATTTTGCGACTCCTCATGTCAACAAAGATTTTTCAATAATAGCTGTCATAGTTAAGAATATATGTTTTGTTTCTGTATATATTCCACACCCGTCCTCAATTATTTTTAATGAAGTTGACTGCATCGTTTCCACACTTCCTAAACCATTTATTATCCTTGGTGATTTTAACTCTCAACATGATTCATGGGGTTCTTCTTCAAATCACTATGGTCCCGTTTTACTAGACATATTGGATAGTCATAATATTTGCGTGCTGAATAATGGTAATGCAACCCGTCGCACTGGTCCTAATGAGGGATTCAGTGTGCCCGATCTTTCGCTTAGCACTCCTGGTCTGGCATCTACACTTACTTGGGATACTTTACCATCAACATACGGAAGTGACCATTTTCCTATATTGATCACTTTTCCTTCTACTGGTGGTCGTTTGCATAAGCGCCCTCCCCGTTTGAAATACAATTTAAGGAATGCAGATTGGGCATCATTTAGTGCGTGCATTGAGGCTAAGCTTTCCTCTTTTCCTAATGTCATTTGTGGAACTGAGCCTGTCTGTGCGTCAACTTTAGCCAAGGCGTTTATGGAGGCCGCTGACGAAGTTTTTCCTGAAAAAAAAAAATGCTTGAATTTTATTCCTTCCCCCCCGTGGTGGGATAATGAATGTAGTGAAGCGGTTAAGAATAGGAAATATTTAGAATGAAAGTATAATGAGTGTGGCTCTGACGAAAATTTCGATTTATTATCGGCTGCTATTGCAAATACAAGTAAATTATTTAAAAAAAAAGTTTGAGAGCTGGAAAAACTTTTGTTTGACCTTATCCCCACAAGTCTCTCCTACAGAAGTCTGGCGTAACATTCGACGATTTCGTTGTGCATTCCGTGAATCGTCGTCACAACATTTTCCCCAGGCTTTAGCTGATAGCTTTTTAAATAAACTAGCTCCTTCGTCAGCTCCTGAGGATTTACTTTCATCGTTCTCTATTCCATCTTTTATTGTAAATGATCCTGATGGGCTGAATGATCCATTTTCTATTTCTGAACTTAAAGGTGTGTTATCTAATGTCAAAAATAGTGCCCCTGGATTGGATGGCATTCCATATTCTTTCGTTTCTCATCTCGGGCCTAACACTCTTTCATATTTCTTGGACCTTATCAATTCTATTTTTATATCCGGCATTATTCCTACCTCGTGGAGATCTCAAGAGGTTCTTCCAATATTAAAACCTAATAAAAGTTCGTCTGATCCGTCATCATACAGACCAATAGCTCTTTCTTCGGTTTTAATGAAAATTGCTGAACAACTAGTTAAAAATGGACTAGAATGGTTCATTGAAACAAATAACAGTTTAAGTAAAACCCAGTTTGGTTTTAGACGAGGTAAATGTACCCTAGATAGTATAAGTATTTTCATAACTGACATAAGAATAGCATTCTCTGATAATCAGTCTGTAGTCGCAGCTTTCCTTGATATAAATTCTGCGTATGATAATGTTGTGTTAAGTATACTGAAGGAAAAACTAAATACTTTGAACGTCCCGACTTTTTTGAGTAAATTCATAATTAACATCCTATCAGAAAGGCGTATTGACTTAATTTTAGACGTTGACAATGAGGAATCAAGATTAGTATGGAAAGGTCTTCCACAAGGATCTGTATTAAGCCCAATTTTATATAACTTGTACACCTATGATCTGGAAGCATCAGTTGGTAATGTTGGCGTTCTTCAATATGCTGACGATCTGTTGTTGTATTGTACTGACCGATCCATTGAAAATGCCAGTTCTTCTCTAACTTCCTCTTTAAGTCTTTTAAGGAAATGGTTGGGACAAAATGGTCTTGATTTGTCTCCATCTAAGAGCTCTGTTGTTTTATTTTCTAGAATGCGTTTGCCCCCGCCAGTCTCTGTATATTATAATAACTGTGTAATTCCTGTAGTCAACCAAACAAAATTTTTAGGTGTTGTTCTTGATTCTAAACTAACTGGTACCCCTCACTGTGAATATATTCTCGCTAAATGTGAACGTTTGTTAAATATGCTTAGATGTCTCTCCGGTGTTTGGTGGGGCGCTCACCCGTTTTGTATGAAACTAATATACAATGCTCTAATTCGTAGTATTTTAGATTATGGCACCTTCCTTTTACAGCCTGGAAGTTTAGTCGCTTTCAAAAAACTGGATAATATTTAGTCGAAAGCCTTAAGATTGATAGCAGGTGCTATGAAATCTAGCCCTCTTAATGCTTTACAGCTAGAGTGTTGTGAACCTCCATTGCAGCTACGTCGTCAATACCTTGCTGATAGATTTCTGTTTCGAGCCCTACAAATTTCTGATCATCCGCTTCATTCTAAACTCAAGACACTTTCTGATCTTATTATTTCTTCTAGTTATTGGTCCCATAAACGTGTCCCATGTCTCATAAATATAGCTATCAAAAGTTTACCTCTATCCAAGCTCCCACTCACTCTTCTATTTCATATCCCTTATTTTGTGCTCCGTATAAGTCTCTAACTGTCACTCCTGATGTAGCCTTAAATATAGGTATTCCAAAAAATGGTCCCAATAACAATATCAGTTTTAACCATGTGAAGGACAACCTTTGGAAAAACTACCATACAATATACACCGATGCCTCTAAACATTCTTCGTCTAGTCATGTCGGAGTTGGGGTTTACCATTCTCAGTACAAAATTATCCAACAAATAAAACTCCCACCAGAATCATCTGTGTTTACTGGAGAATGTTTCGGTCTCCTTAAGGCAGTCGAATATATTCGAACGGCAGGACTTAGAAAATCAGTCATAGTATCTGATTCTATGAGTGCCTTACAGGCATTAGTCAAATATCCTTTTCAATGTAAAATCATTTTTCCAGTAATTATAGACACTCGAATTCTATTAAGTGATTGTATAACTCGTGGGCTTTCAGTGTCTTTCGCTTGGGTCCCAGGACACAGTGAAATAGAGGGTAATGTTAAAGCAGATCGCCTGGCCAACGAAGCTGTGACTTGTGGGGACAGATTTCCTTATAAAAATTTTAGTCATGACTTGATTGCTTTACCTTCTTCTTATCTCAGTGATGCCTGGAATCAGTTGTGGGCTGAAAGTGCTCAAACAAAGGGCAAATTTTACTACGCAATACAACCTAAAGTCCCTACTAAGCCCTGGTTTGCAAAGCTAAGGCTCGGTAAACGAGCCACTAGCATTATAATACGAATGAGGTTGGGTCATGTGTGCACGCCGGCTCATCTTGCCAGACTACATATTGTAGAGTCAAATTTGTGTGAATGTGGAGAAATTGGAGACTTGAATCATATTTTTCTTTCATGTCCTTTATTGAACCATGTCTCTTTTTACAATGATCTTTCCTCACTTAAAATCCCTTTTCCTACATCCATCCCTGTCTTGTTAGCCTCAAAACATCCTTCTGTGTTTAATTCTATATCCTCTTTCATTTTACTTAATGATATCCGTATTTAATTATTTTACATATTTTATTATCTCTTATTCTGAACTGATCCTATCTTTCCAAATTCCGTTATCCGTATTCCTACTTTCCTAACGTTTCCCTGCTTTGTCGGTGGCAATACGCAAACCGCGTTCAGCCAAACAAAAAAAAAAAAAAATCTATCTTCACATTCACAGTTTACACACACGCATTAATTGAATTTAAACGATTAATCACTGTCGGTTTGGTTTATAATAATCCAGCTCAAGTTGATTGTTGTGTTTAGTTCCAATAATCCTAGTCTCATTATTTTTAACGCCCGACATCTTTACATGGTTTGTTAGTTATATCTGAAGAACAATATCACAAACTAACATGAGTAGTACCGTGGCCAATTTATGCAAGGTTATGCTGTTTGTTTTAGTACTGATGAGCATAATTTCTCATGTAGTCGTTGCAGATTCTGCACCTAAAAAATTACAAATTGGAGTGAAGAAAAGACCTTCAGAGTGTCCTATCAAGAGCAGAAAGGGAGATTTATTGCATATGCATTATACTGTAAGTTTTTAACACATATTTGTTTGTATCTTACTTATCTCCAATGTAAGAGCCAGGCCAATTGACACTGAAACTCATGTCCCGCCCACCAGGCAAGTATTGTGTTTATCAAATCTACTAAATATGAAAATAGAAGATGGCAGTATAAAATAAGAAAAAAATTCCGTCATTTGTTAATGAAATGTGACTGTTCCAATTAGAAATAGAAGGCTATTGAAGAAGGGATACCCAGTGTTTTGGTAGGTTTTTAGTTTATCTATAAAACAATGCACAACACCAACTATGTAATGTGTTATCTAATTTTTTATTTAAATTCTAGGGCACTCTAGATGATGGCACAGAGTTTGACAGTTCCATTCCTCGGGGTAATCCATTAACATTCACTTTGGGATCGGGCCAGGTCATTAAAGGATGGGATCAGGGCCTAATGGGCATGTGCGAGGGAGAGCAGAGGAAGCTGGTCATTCCCCCTGAGCTGGCGTATGGAGAGGCTGGTGCACCACCTAAAATACCCAAATCTGCAACACTTACATTCCATGTTGATCTAGTTAAGATTGAAAGGAAAGATGAATTGTAAAAGCAATTCCATTCATTCTGTACTTGTGCATTTGTAAAACACCATTTATTTCCAGTGTAAACTGTATTTATTTTATTGGCTGCATAATTTAACCTAGAGAGTAGATGTGAACAATATTATACATGTAATTAGTATTTTATTTTACAATGTAACATGTTTTGGGCAGGAAAATAAAAGTTGCTCTAAGTAAATGTGTGCATTTATTTTACCATTATTTAAACTAAATAAGACATGCAAATCTTGTGGTATTTGAGAATTGACTCTATATTAAGCAAATTTTATAATTGTCTAATATTTGTGCTAGTTGTTTGTCTGTGAGGAACACTTTTATATCGTACCTCCATATATACTTCCCTTTCGGGGATTAAAACTATTCTATGTCCATCCCTGGGTCTCAAACTATAATCTCGATCGTTTCAGCGGTTTAATCGATGATAGCAGTGGTGCTACAAAAATAAAAAAACCGGCCAAGAGTGTGTCGGGCCACGCTCAGTGTCACAGTAAGTGTCTCCACTTAAGCGTTAAACAAGCTATACCTAGCGAACAATACAAGCAATACTTAGCGAACAAATTATTAGACAACGAACGACCAAAGACAACAAAGACAATTCTAGCACGACAAATTTTCGACCTAATCCGCCATGTACGGTAAGAGCGTTCCGTGTACAGCGTCATCTATCGGCAAATTAAGTAAACTATTGCGCGCGAGCTTAAAGCATGGAAGATGATTTTTAGGGGATAATTCATTATTGCATGAACCGATTTTCACCGTTTTTACTTTATTTGAAAGCACGTCATTTCCTTGTGATTTTGTAGAAATTACAGGTACAATAAACACCTGCTTATACCTACGGTTAAATTACAAACTTCGTTCAGAAATTATTTTGTATTTTTTTTTTCATAAACTATTCAACCTATCAAGTTCAAAATAGTTTTCCTAGAAAGTTTTTATAAAGTCCTACTTTTGAGATTTTTTTCACATTTTTAAAACTTACGGTTTTAAAGTTAGAGGGGGGGGGACATTTTTTTAAACTTCTGGAGCGATTATCTCCGAAAATATTAACATTATCAAAAAATGAACCCGTATTCATTTTTAAATACCTATCCAACAATATATCACACATTAGGGTTGAAATGAAAAAAAAAATCACTTTACGTATAGGGGATGTACCCTTTTAAAACATTATTTCCACTTTTTATTTTACCACTTTGTCGGCGACATATTAGTTCCTCAGCTTTCTAGTGCTAACGGTTACTGAGATTATCCGCGGACGGACGGACAGACATGGCGAAACTACGAGTATAACCGCTCGGCCACGACTTTGGTCTTAAGCGACCTGCGACCAGCGTTTTATCTGTTCATTGCGCGTGAACCCAACTAACCGCAGTGCGTTACGCATCTCGACCGCGCAATGAACAGATAAAACGCTGGTCGCAGGTCGCTTAAGACCAAAGTCGTGGCCGAGCGGTAAGGGTTCCTAGTCGACTACGGAACCCTAAAAACGGGATGGATGCATTTTACCTACCGCGTTACGCAAAATAGTTCGTCATATATTTTTTTATAGTTGCGCTGAGCACATCTCGTCGATTGTGCATCATGTAGGTAAGGACACATAAATTATAGTTCATCTATTCATATAGAACTGAAGCGTTAAGCGATAAACAAAAGTACAACTAGTACATTTCACGCCACTGCTCGGAAATGTGGGAAAAGATGGTCAGAATTCAGGCTTCAAAGCTAGCGTTAGTTGGCCTGTTACAATAACATTATTGGACAGTTTGAACTGCGATTCGCTCAATCTCAGGGCCGCCGGCACGCGCCGGGCCGGCCGCGCGGTGCCCCCCCGGCACGCGAGCGTGGTCGAGGTATACCTGCAGTGTTCCATAATTATGACTTGTAATTATTTGAAATTTCCTCGCAGTAGGCGTGAAAAGCACTATGTAATGTCATAAGCACACAATAAGTGCAATAGATGGACTCGTCTCCTTCGAGGTCCGAGCCGAAGGTGAGAAACCCACTTGTCCATCTATTGCCTGCTTTCTAACCTTTGCAATAATGTACTATTAGCTGGAAATTGCAAATAATTATAATTCAAAATTGAGCACCTAATTAAAGATCGTTGATAACGATAACGCGCCCAGCGGCGCGCAGACCACGGCCCCCCGCCCCGCCCCAGCCAGCCGCCTGATTCATACATGGCCTGTTCGTGCCACGTCCAACTAGCTTAGCAAGCCTTAATTCTACCCATCTTTGCCACATTTCCGAGCAGTGGCGTGAAACAACTTTATTTTAGGGTCATACGAAATAAAATAATATCATTCATTATGTATCGAAATAATTTGGGCTAAAACTTGAGCTCATGAGTTGAGTATTCGAACGCCATCGATTGTGCATGATATCGCTATGCTGTCATTACCAATATAAATCAAATTGAACCTTATTTGATCAAGGAAAGGCCCCATTTTAACTCATTTCCACAGACGTCAATATTATTTTGACAGCATAATCGTGGCGCATTGTGGTTCGGCATTTTACTTTCATCTCACTCGCACTTGCCCGAGTTGCCCGTTTTATCTCATTCTATTTAATCTATTTTTTTATAATTTTTATTTTCATTCACGTTCGCGTCGTTCACGAGCTTGGAGCTGCACATGTAGGGACGAATGTAGACACGATTGTTTGTTGATCAAGCGATATGCAATTATAACATTTCTAAGCAGTGCTGTTATCGATTAATTTAGTTTAATTATATGTAAAAGGTCATTAGGTGGTTGAGTGATAAAATGGTTAAGATTCTATTCCTGCACCCGGACCTGGGTATCGGCGGAGCTGAGCGGCTGGTCTTGGATGCCGCACTGGCTTTCCGGAAGAAAGGACATCAAGTTTCGTTTTACACAAACCACCACGACCCTACACATTGCTTCGCCGAAACGAGAGACGGTAGTTTTCCCGTGACCGTGGTTGGGGATTGGATACCACGTTCTATTTTCGGTCGTTTTAAGGCGGCATGTGCTTACGCGCGGATGGTGTACGCGGCAGTGTATTTAGCGTGGTATGTAATTCCAGTCGAAGAACCCACACTTATCTTCTGTGATCTGATATCGTTATGCATTCCATTCTTGAAAATGGCGAGAGGACCGTTCAGGGTAGTATTTTATTGTCACCATCCGGATAAATTACTGTCTGAAAAAGGAGGCCTGTTGAAGAAAATTTACAGGGCCCCATTGAATTGGCTGGAAGAGTTAACAACCGCCAAGGCTGATCAAGTTTTAGTGAACAGTAAATACACTGCAAGAGTATACAAAGATGCATTCAAGAATATAAAAGAGTTGCCTGATATTTGCTATCCATCTATTAACACAGAGTTCTTTAATACTACATCCCCCATGCCTCTGAAAGAGGTTGTTCCTCTTGGCACTGACAAATTCATTTTCTTGTCCATAAACAGATATGAAAGAAAAAAGAATCTTCAGCTTGCTTTGAGAGGTTTTGAGAATTTAAAACATATAGTTCCAGAAGCAGACTGGAGCAGGGCACACTTGATAATGGCCGGAGGCTTTGACCCCATTAATCTAGAAAACATGGAACATTACATAGAATTGACAGATTTGGCTGCAGAGCTTGATATTGACGATAAAGTAACATTTTTAAAATCACCAAAAGACATTGAAAAGGTGTCTCTATTGTATCATTGTAAAGCCCTAATATACACACCATCTAATGAGCACTTTGGTATAGTACCATTAGAAGCAATGTACTACTGCAAGCCCGTCATAGCAGTGAACAGCGGTGGTCCTACTGAGACTATTGTGAATGATGTCACAGGCTTTCTTTGTGAGCCTACTAGTGAAGCATTTGCTCATGCGATGAGCACATTGATGTTGACGCCTGACCTTGGTGAGAGGTTAGGTGAGGCTGGCCGAAAGAGATTTGAAACAAAGTTTTCCTTTGATGCATTTACTGAACAATTAGATGGGATCCTGACTAGAGAAAGGCAGATTATCTCCGAGGCTAGGGCTATAGACTACGAGCAGAAGAAACGTAAATAACAGTCCGCTGACACTCATACAGTATGTGATCTCGTATGAGTGTTCTAACCAAAGAGGCCAATGTTTTGGTATGATGACCTACTAATTAAGTTTATTTTTGTCTCTGAGACGTCTTTTGTTTGTTACAGCACTTGTGTGATTGTAGTAATGTTTTTTACTCACTTTGTTTTGCTTTTAAAACACATTGTAATTTAACATTAATAACATTCTTGTAATAGTTATAATATGGCCAAAATATATTGCTTATAAGTTGTAACTGAAACAACTGAAAGTGCTCATATTTAACATTGTGGAACCATGTGGAACTATTAAAGTAGTAACCAAAAATAGCTTCCTTATATTATAGCCAAATTGTTTTCGATGTCTACTTGTTAGTAGTACTTTGAATTGTATAACTGTTTGATATGCATGTCATACTTTAGATCCCCATAAAAGCCTTACCTGTAAGATTATAGTATGGGCCTATAGAGGTAGCTCAGTTACTTTATATTCATGAATGGGCTAATGATGACAGACTAAGCGTGTCCCCACACCTATCGACGCGGAATCGGCGCTAACCGATCATGAAACTCTTTATGTCGACGCAATAAGAGCGAAAAAAACGTCGTCGATCGGCTCGGCCAACGCGAAGCGACGTCCATCGACGGGATTACGAACAAAACACGAGATATGTGGTACAAACCACTCGGCGAAAGCCGATTCCGCGTCGATAGGTGTGGGGAGACCCGTAGCTAATTTGTATTGGTTATTGGTTACTGTTTATCATTTGGATTAGTCTAGAATTTAGCACTTATGTTTTCATTGAATTAAATAGGGATTGGTTGAAGTCATTAGGGGCATCTAGAGAAACTCTGTTCTCTGTATTCAAGGAAAGTGAATGTTCTATGAGCCTTTTGAAAGTTTGATGTTTAAGTATTCTAGATGTTTATGTAACTTGAAAATTCTATCAAAATGATAATACATATATTTGTGTGGTCATCATCATACATTGATTGCTTGCTGATTGTATTGTGCTATACTTTCATAACTTTCCATTCTTGTCATTCTGTTATGGTATATAATAAAAATGACATGTCTAAATGTATACACCATACAACACCTATACCGACAGATGTACGATAAATTAATACATTTTCACATTTAGATTAAGCAAATAAATAGTCTATTTTTTATAGCTTTTGATTTTGTGAATTAGAACCTTATTGTTGTAAATATTGTAATATACACGTATGTATGAGCAGTTTTTTGTAGTTTTATTTTACGGATTATCTTTTCATCAATTTCATCATTGGATGATGCCTTTTAACAAAATTTGTTCGTTCATCATTCATTCGTACAAGAGTGTGAACGTACATGAAATAAGTTAGGTATTTATACGGCGTACGCTATGTATGACATTCTATGAAGAATAATCCCAGAGAACTGGCGTAGAGTCGTAGACGGGTCGTCTGATATGTGTATTCGAATATTCACTCAGTATTTTTCATAAAATTGTAATATGGTACGTTTGACTAGTAAAATCTTGTTAAAATGATACCTAGTATACCTACTGAAACGATCGTATGAGCAGTATACCCAACGCGGATGTGAACGGCTAAACGTCAGTTCATTTCGCTAGTTACAAATATACCCAATTAACTTCGGCCCGCGACTTCGTCTACGTGGATGCAGTATAAACACTATTCTATACTTACATATTTTAATTTAGGCTATAAACTATCTTCATGCCAAATTTCATCCAAAACAGATAAAATATCCGATTCACAACTTTTAGTATTTGTTATCCCAAAAAATGTTTACATGACTAATAAAAGTAATAAACTCTTGCTCGCGGTCTGCATAATGCTTGAGTAAATGTGTATATATAATAACAAATACAAACAGTAAGTAATGAAATTTTATTCACAAATGCAAGTTTACTCGATAATAGTTTTGTCTATGGTATAAAAGGCTTGCTCCACTCGTTCCTCGGGTAGGGGGTCCATTATTTCGAATTGTAGGTCGAACTGCTGGTCCAATCCCATATAAGAGTCGCTCATAAGATATACAGTGTAGATGATGCGACCTGCGAACAAAGTTATAGTAGGGTGTAGTAGTTAATGTAGGGTGTACATATACACCGTGGACGTGAATAACCCGAAAGATTTTAACCACGCATTCCTGAGGTCATTAGGAGTAAGAAATATTATATGAACCCCAACAAAAATTCAGCAAAAAAATTATTTTTTTTGCTTGTTTTGTCGGTTTTTGTAAATAAAACTTGGATAACTATCGCTTTTCTATGGAAATTATCCCTTTTAATAAAACGGTAACGATTATTTTTTCAAAAAAGGTTAAATTTAGTGAACGCAAAACTGGCCAACATCGGTAGCAACGTCGCAATCAAAGGAGCTAAATGAACGTTAGTAATCAAAATAAAAAGTTTACATGAAAACTGATAATATCTTCAAAACTAAGCCGGCAGTGACTGGGGTTCACATAACATTTTTTGCTCCTAATGACCTAAGGAAATATACATATATGTACACCCTACATTAAAAAAAAACTGTTATTCTACACCAACCGCATTGGCGGATTGTAAAAACGCTATTTCCATAACGACACAATTAGAAATCGTACTAAATCACATCGAAAAAGAACTGCATAGATAGCTTATTTTGCAGTGAACTAACGAAGAAGTGTGCGTCTAATGAAGGATTCACCTGAAAAGAAAACGCGTGCAATATTTGATCGATCAATACACGGGAGTCATCGGTTTTGGCCGCTGCAGGTTTTGTCGAAGAGACGCGCTGTTATATTTCGCATGGCGATCACAGGCGAGGGCGATAATCAAGCAACTAGCGAATAGTATCAACGATGGCACATTACAGCGCGGGTCACTCCCGCAGCTTCTGGCTTGGACGCGCGAAACGCTCGATGGGCGTCGATGCTATACAAAATGTATGAAAGAACTCGTCCGCAGCTTGTGGCGGCCACTAGTGACTCAATGTGCGGCGGCTGTATATGCGTCAGATGACGTACCTCTGTAATTAGGAGTATAGAAGTTAAGTTGCGCGGTGCCCCTCGCCGGGATCCGCTTGAGCGCGAGCAGGTCGCCGCGCTCGCGGGCGCCGAGCGCGAGGAACCAGCCCTCGCTCTTGCCGCGCGGGAACCGCGGGCACAACACGTTGTTGGCGTTGCCGCCGCGCCGCTGCATCGCCACTACCAGCGTGTATTCCTGGGGATGGAAATATATATGGCATGAACCTAGACCTTACGTTGCCATCGTAAAACCTGTTTTCGATAGATGTTCACACAGTTTTTTGAATACTTTCACTGTTAGGAGCCCGTTAGGTTCGCGTTCTACGTGTAGGCGTTATCGGCTACGCGCACAGCGCTGTGATATCTTTGGCACTGAATGTGTTAAGGCTACAGTTGCACATTGTAATTGGAGTGGTGGCGACAGCAAGTAGGTTTAAATACTTATCGAGTCTAAATGTGTAAACATTGAGATCCAGGGTCGGAGCTCACACCTGGAGTGTCATACCTGTTCAGCGTGCAGCGGGTTCCACTGGTCCCTGGGCGGAGGCTGCCTCACGGCCCTGTCCTGCTCGCCGTCCGCGTCGAACCACAGCCCGCGCACTGTCAGCTTCAGGTCCAGGGTCGGAGCTCACACCTGGGTGTCATACCTGTTCAGCGTGCAGCGGGGTCCACTGGTCCCTGGGCGGGGGCTGCCTCACGGCCCTATCCTGCTCGCCGTCCGCGTCGAACCACAGCCCGCGCACTGTCAGCTTCAGGTCCAGGGTCGGAGCTCACACCTGGAGTGTCATACCTGTTCAGCGTGCAGCGGGATCCACTGGTCCCTGGGCGGAGGCTGCCTCACGGCCCTGTCCTGCTCGTCGTCCGCGTCGAACCACAGCCCGCTCACTGTCATCTTCAGGTCCAGGGTCGGAGCTCACACCTGGAGTGTCATACCTGTTCAGCGTGCAGCGGGGTCCACTGGTCCCTGGGCGGGGGCTGCCTCACGGCCCTGTCCTGCTCGCCGTCCGCGTCGAACCACAGCCCGCGCACTGTCAGCTTCAGGTCCAGGGTCGGAGCTCACACCTGGAGTGTCATACCTGTTCAGCGTGCAGCGGGATCCACTGGTCCCTGGGCGGAGGCTGCCTCACGGCCCTGTCCTGCTCGTCGTCCGCGTCGAACCACAGCCCGCTCACTGTCATCTTCAGGTCCAGGGTCGGAGCTCACACCTTGAGTGTCATACCTGTTCAGCGTGCAGCGGGGTCCACTGGTCCCTGGGCGGGGGCTGCCTCACGGCCCTGTCCTGCTCGCCGTCCGCGTCGAACCACAGCCCGCGCACTGTCAGCTTCAGGTCCAGGGTCGGAGCTCACACCTGGAGTGTCATACCTGTTCAGCGTGCAGCGGGATCCACTGGTCCCTGGGCGGAGGCTGCCTCACGGCCCTGTCCTGCTCGCCGTCCGCGTCGAACCACAGCCCGCGCACTGTCAGCTTCAGGTCCAGGGTCGGGAGCTCACACAGCGCCTAAAACAGGCCTATCTATGAAATTCTGATCAGACTAGAGTCTCAGTTGCGAAGTATAAGTAGTAATAGATACAGTGGCGGACAAAGCCCGTCAGAGGCTCGGTGCGGACCTGCCCCCCTCTTAGATTTTTTTTGTTTGACCATTCGTAGTCCCGCTAGGAGGCCCGGGGGCCGCCCCTTTTGCCTCCTCGCTAAACTGTCACTGGATAGATACGACAAACAAATGCTATGCAGTTTGTGCGGAGTGGCTTCATGGTTCTCGTGTCTCACTCATTCAAGAGTCAGTGCTTACAGCGCTCGATCATTCCAGCCGCATGATTCGTAAGGAATGGCCTCGACTCGAGTGGAAACAGCATGGTTTAACTATATTTAGGCCACAACAGCGTCGCGCACCTCCGTTTCCTTTCTCACCTGCACTGTGCAAATAAGAAATAAGGTAGAGGCGTCAGTCATGCTATCCCAGCAAGGCTAACCAATAACGAGGAACAAGCGTGACACGTTTACTACGCAGGGAAACGCTATTATGAAACTACTACTACTACAACTCACCCTATGAATCTGCTCAATCTGATTCTCCTCAAAATCCCTCCTCAAATGCTTGGCGAGGGTTTCGTAGCTCCTCATACAAGCGAGCTTCAGTCCGTTCAGCAGGTTACACGGCTTCCTCAGCTCATTGGCCATGTGCGTGAACATGTATAGATGGTGGGACTCCACGTGGGGAAGGGTGGTAAGGGGGGAGTCGGCGGGCCAGCGCGCCTGCACGATGCACTGCATCAGCATCTGGCACGACAGGCAGACGGAGAGCCAGCCGTTTTCGGCGGACGTGTCGATCATTGCCTGAAAAACAACGGAGTTAGTGAGATCGCCGGGAAGTATAGGAACACATTGCTTCCATAAATTTTGGTATACGCTTCGAAAACTTGAACGATCAATGTTCGTTTGGTAAATTGACAAAGGAACGCACGTGGCAACCCAATCAATGTACTTACGCTATGGTAGCCCCAGGTTCAGGCATGCCGCTGTCAAGCGGCGTTCGTGGGTTCGAATCCCAGCTCGTACCAATGAGTTTTTCGGAACTTATGTACGGAATATATACCGTTAGCTTCTCAGTGAAGGAAAACATCGTGAGAAAACCGGTCTAATCCCAATAAGGTCTAGTTATCCCTATGGGTTGGAAGGTCAGATGGCAGTCGCTTTCGTAAAACTAGTGCCTATGCCGAAACATGGGACTAGGTGTCGAAGCGGACCCGGGCTCGATGAGGAGGAGCATGATGATGAGGAGAAAATAGCTAATATTTATTCTGCAAGAAGGCCTTCAAGGACAATTACAGTGATGGTATCGTTAAGTGACATGAATACACTCTGAATACATTTACTAGCGGACAAATGTCCCGCAACAGGTGTCAACTCAACAGTCGTGCAGTGCCAAATTTCGTATAACCAGTCCAGAAACTAAACGAGTGTTGTGATCAGAAAATCCTATAGTTCCTATTCCTCCTCTCATAGTATACCTGTAAGATCCTAATGGTCTGGTCGAGCACGGACTTGGTGTCGGTGAGGTAGTCGGCGTTCGGCAGCGTGAGCCGCGACATGTGCGCCTGCAGCAGCAGGAACGCCTTCACGTTGGAAGAGTCCAGCGACAGCGCGTCCACCGGCAGCCGGCATTGCTGGGACAGCTCGCTGCGAACACACACCCTTATTGTAATGGAGTTAAGGATGATGCTTGTATGCCGCCGTTCCTGGGCGGAAACTACGTCACGGGCGAGAGGAAAAGGCAGCCGCGCGCGAGCAGAGCACTGGCACTGAAAGTCTTATGCCGGCTGTACACTCTCGGCGAGAGACCCCGAGACAGACTGAGAACGAGAGTGTACATGGTGTGCTCTCGTCAAGAACTTCTCCCCGAGACTCACGGCGAGAGTGTACAGCCGGCATTAAAATATGCATAGAAATCAAGGTCATCCCTAATAGGGTGGCATTAATAATAATGAATAAGGACCTATTTGACATGACATGAGAACCATTGTATACATAGAACATAAGTACCGTAAATTGTTATAATTGTTGACGTGTAAAATTTCCAATTTTATTAATTACGAAGAATCTGGATCGTACTGCTATTCTTAACGTCCCTTAAAATCTCATAGTGTGAGTTGGCATTATATCTAAGTTAACCGGTATTTTTGATGCAACATACAGTATCAGTCAGTCATTGTGTTGGTCAACTGCCTGCACCTATAAGCTTTTCTGTTTAGCCCTGCGGTTGACTTATCTTATCTTATCTTATCTAGATGAGGGCCCTTTCGGATGCACTTCGACCCAGTGGGATCTTTTGTGCATTTACCCTCTCCTTATGTCTACTCCCAACTTCGCTCCATCATTTCCACATAGCGGATGATGCAGCTCAGCGGAAGTACCTTGAATTCCTTTGGTTGCGGATAACCGTTACCGAAGTAATTCATTCTTTGTCTGGCAAGGGCATGACATTCACACAATAAGTGTTCCATAGTCTCATCCTCCTCGCCACACATTCTACAGTCTAAACTGTCCGATAGTCCCATCTTGGCCAAGAGATCCTTGACCCCGAAGTGACCTGTGAACACCCCAGATATGATTCTGAGCTGCTTCCTACTGGATTTCCAGAGTTTGTTAGTCCAGCCCGAGTCCACTCCTTCTATGAAGAGCTTAGAGTGCCTTAAGCCCGCCTCATTCCTCCACTCGTGTTGGTGTTTGGTTTTGGCGTGGGCTTTAACTGCGAGAGTCCCACACATGGTTCTGGACCTATGTCATTGTGTTGGTCAACTGCCTGCACCTATAAGCTTTTCTGTTTAGCCCTGCGGTTGACTGGTAGAGAATGCCGTAATGGCGCCATTTGATTTTTTTGTCTTTGCAATAATGTTTAAACAAATAAGTCTGTTAATAAGAACCTTTTCTCGATGTATTTTTATCTAGTCGACACAGATTATGTTTAAGTGACTGACCCGTTAAGAATATCTTCATTATGTCTGACAGGCAGTGTGGCGTACTCTTCAGAGTCACTTAGCACGCGTAGCAGTGCATCCAAATCCAATTCTCCGTGCAGAGAGCGGCTAAAGTGAGCCATGGTCTTGTGGGACAAGTAGTAATATGAGGCGATGCGGCCCATCCACGTCGTATGTAGCGTTCGTTGATCCTGGGAAACAAATATACCTTAATTGAAGCCACAATACAATGATTAAGTAAATTAAGTTCCTAACGTACAAGCATCATTCATTACCCTAAGATATACACGTTTTTTTTTACACATCGACGGTGGCAAACAAGCGCACGGTGCGCCTGATGGTAAGCGGACGCATGCAACTCCAAAGGAATAACATGGGTGTTGCCGACCCTTGATATGTTTGAGGATTGGCCGTGTTGACAGCTGAAGGAACAAATGCCCTCGCTCTCAACTCAACACAACGCATCCTCGGGCGCTCTGAAAATGAACCTGAAGGATTATCTAGTCGAAAGTAGAATCTAGAAGGTAGTATCTAGAAGGATCAATTAGTGATCAGCCAATAACGGCAGTACAAATTAGTAGAGGACATACAACCGCCTTGCTCTGTACAAGCGTGACAGTGGTAAGAGTGAGAGTGAGATGGGTGTATATTCGAAAATTGTGTTATCACGATTATTTGGCCCGTTTTACTTTCGTTTTTTTTGGTTTGCCTCTTTAGAATCGTTTTTGAGGGTTTTACTATGACACATATTATTTGGGGTAACAGAAACTTATTACAAAGATTGATATCTTAATCTATGGAACTCCTCAGTGATAAGTTCACACCACCATCCCCTCGATAAATAGGCTTCTATATTGTCTTGGTTTTAAACTTAAAATTGCAATGTAAAAGTAGAACTTAATTAGCGAACTTCTACAGAAACGTCACGTCTCTATTCGTACCTCTTCGATCTCCACACAGTTCGCACTGCTCAGGGCGTCGAGGGAGGTCTGCACCAGATTGGAGAGGTAGTAGTTGATGTCCTGCGGCTCCAAACTCTCCAGGTTATAATAAGACGGGTTCTTGAGCAGGCGACGGAAGAAGTACGTCCATGTCAGGTAATCGAGGATGTCCTGTTTTGATTGCACCGTGCCTGTATCAGGAGTACAATAGTACATTACTACAGAGGCCGGGAAGTAAGGGGTTGCCAGCCGAGCGTAGCGAGGTCGTTTAGTTACCAGGCGGACAACCCCTTTCACGGCATGGTATCTATAGTGCTTTTCTCAAACATGCAATGAAATAAATTAAAAAAAAAACCAACATATAAATTTTAATTTTCATGGCTAACGCCGTGATCTTGTGCCATAAATTGTGGAACGGACATAAAAAGGACGCATCTTGTAGGCCTAGGCCTTTTTATATGCCATTACGGGCTGCGCCCGAAACGTGACACTTTGAAGCCCATTCTGAAGTACACAACGTCAATTTTTCATTGCATGTTTGAGAAAACAATATTAATTAACAGTATAATCCGTTGACTCAACTGCCTTTAATAACGATAAAAATAGCTCGCATAATCCGGTTCATTCCACAGCTCACCGCGCAAGAAACATACGCCATACGAATACAAGGAACAATAGCATGAGAATTGATTGATTCGGGCGATAGTTTACAGAATTCCATGATAAGTTACTAGAATAATAGTATTTTGCTATTCCGCTAAATAAAAATAAATAAACTAGCGGATCAAACCATAATAACATTTCGCACTATTAGCCGATAGTATTATGTAACGCGGTGTCCTATGTGGGCGAAATCCTCGCGAACGCGAAGTGCTTTGGCACGGCGTGAAGGAAACAAACAGTCGGCAACTATTGAAGCTAAATACGGCAATTCGGGCGGTATTTGATGAACTAGTTTAAAATATACTGGCATCTCACCTAAGTGTGCTAAAGATTAAAAGTGACGATCCCAATATTACTAACATCTTTCCTTGGTGAAAATATTTCACCTAAGCTGGCGAGTTTTACATAAATGAACCGTGTAAGTGTTCCACTTTACCAGCAACGATCTCGGCGTTGAGATGGTCGGCGAGCACGTCGAGCAGGCTGGACTCGACGGGGAACGGCTCGTACAGGAACTTCTTGTAGAAGTTTTTCTTCTGGTCGTGCACCAACACCACCGCGACGCCTTCGTTGTCGTACTGTCGGGCGTACAAACATAGCGTATAACACCGGAGGTTCCAAAAATCTGTATGGTAACCTCAATTGTAACTTGAAAGAGGTAGCAGAAAAGAGTGACAGAGGAAACTACCTTTTCACATCAGCTAGAGGATAAGGGCTTTTTCTTCCCTGCTAGGAGGGATCAAAGTGGCACTTTTCTGTTCCAGGACATATTGTTGCCAGAATAAAAAAAATATCCCAATGAATACATGAAATAGTAGATTGTGTCACAAGGGAGCAAAATGCCATATTTACGGCGAGGGCGTAGATTGAATCCCTCACTACGCTCAGGATTCCTCGTTAGAATCCCTCACTACGTTCGGGATTCTATTAGATTAGGTTTAGATTAGATTTCTTTATTTCATAAAATAAATTTACATTAAAAGTTAAACTCAAGCTAATTTACACGAATTTATTCAATGATCGTCAAATGATGAATATTAATCGAATGAAAATGACATAATATAATACAAAATGATAAAGTAAAAATAAAGAATATAAATATTGATATTGATATCTCGTAATGATCGTCAAAATAAAAACTAGAAACATTATCAAGTTATAAAACAATTCAAATTAAATTAAACATGTCAAATATATTATATGTCCATATACTCACATACAGAATACAATGGATGTTCCAATAAAAAGATTCTCAGCTGACGTTTGAATGCTTCGTCAGATGGTTCAGTTCGCAATTATTCTGGAATCCTTCGCTTCATTCGGGATTCCCTCGCCGTAAATATGCCATTTTGCTCCCTTGTGACACAATCTACTATTACTTCACTTTTTTACGCTTATAGCGCTGTTGGGACTACCCATGACGTTACATCCTGCACGTCTGTCAGAGGTCTCTCTCTACTTTTCTGACTCTCGATTTTTCTGGCACTATACCTCTTGTTCTAATAAGACAGAGACGGATAAGTAGTGCGAGAAAAATCGAGAGAGCTCGCGCGCCGTCGCGTGATAGCCGTACTGTAGTGATGCACTTAAGGCAGTTTTGCACCGACTTACGATTATAGACAGATAAACGTTTAATATGGCTAAATAAAATAATAAATTATTATAAATTTCCATACATTCAGATTTTAACGAACACCGCTTACGATTACGGACGGTTTGGTGCTACCCACCTTTCGCTTTAGTATCCTACGAACATATCTGCTCAAACAAAAAAGTACATGATACCACCGATCCGTTGTTGTCCCAAACCGTCTATAATCGTATGCATATTCATGTGTATTGACGACCGCTTTGGCCTAGTTGGTAGTGACCCTGCCTACGAAGCAAGAGGTCCTGGGTTCGAATCCCGGTAAGGGCATTTATTTGTGTGATGAGAACGAATTTTTGTTCCTGGGTCATGGATATTTTCTACGAATTTAGTATTTATTTATCTTTATAAGTATGTTTATCGTCTTCTAGTACCCATAGTACACGCTTTGCTTAGTTTGGGACTAGGTCGATTTGTGTAAGATTGTCCCCTAATATTTATTTATTTTATGTAAATCTGAATGTGTGAAATTTTGACGAGTTTCTATGAAATGACAGCCGCCGGCGTCATATTTAACGTTGGAATAACTGTAATCGTAAGTTGGTCCAACTCTTCCGTATGTAGTATTAACGTAGCGACTGGTGATGAGATGAATAGGGAATCCCACAAAATAAAATAATCAATAATGTCGTATTTTCTCGAAAAAGGATTAAAAATGTAGTCGAACGGAGAAAAAAGCATCGCAAGAAGATAAATAATCACAAGCTCATAAATGTCCAAAGTTCTACGAAGGGGTATATGTTCTGTCCCTTTACCGTAAAACGCATCTTCATATGAAACGATTGTCATTTATTACGACGCTCGCAGATTGTGACGTCACCAACTGCGAGCGTTTTCTATCTCCAACAATCAATATTAAAACGGTTGTAGCTTCGTAATTCTTTGAGATATCTGAATGGGATTTTCGTCACAAGGCATATTTTTTACCTTCTTTCTTTTGGAGTTATACTAATTTTCGAGTCTACACCCGTATTGACGCTGAAATTGACAGAAGGGTACTGACTTGCGGGCGTCCGGCGCGGCCCATCATCTGCAGCACGTCCGTGATGGGCATGTCCACGTAGCGCTTCTGCTTGCCGTCGAAGTACTCCGTGCCCTTCACCACCACCAGGTGCGCGGGGAAGTTCACGCCCCACGCCAGCGTCGCCGTGCAGATTAGAACCTACCAAATACATCTTTGAGAAACCCTTTACAGAAAAAAACTTAAATTCAAAACCGGTAACCGGTAATAAGAAAATGGAGCACTTAATACAGTCCTAAAAGAAGAATCGTACTAGGTCTGGCTTGCTCACGGATATTTTTGAAGTGACGTCACTAAAAAGTATACACCGCATCCATAATAACACCATTTGTGGTATTTTGGTGTTGTATCCCTGGTGTTGAGTAAAATCGCCAAAGATCGCGAGGCTGTGTTGTGTTGAGAGTGTGAGGCCTGCATTTGTCTCTAGCTATCAACGCAACGAATCCTCTGAATAATAAAGGGTCGGCAGCACACTTGTGATTATTCTGGTGTCCCTAGGAATAGGCGACGGTGTCCGCTTACCATCAGGCGGTACGCTTGTTGTAGTATATACAAACAGCAATCACAGTTACCTGAATCTTTTGATTGATAAACAACTCTTCAACGGTGTTCCTGTCCCTCTCGTGCAAGCCCGCGTGATGAATGCCGATGCCGAACGCCAGGGTCAACTTGAGGTTGGACTCGCGGATGTTCGACAGGATTTGCTCCATTTCGGACTCTTGCATGTGCAGCCATTGCTTCGGGTTTTCTTCAGCTGCGAGATACGCGATCAGGTCTAGTGCTGTTAATCTGGATAACAAAATATGATTTGGTTCAGTCGTATTCGAGCCGTCGGGGATAACGTCATATTCTCAGACTTTTGGGAATACACTAAAATATAAATAAGTGTTCCAAAGTTAACTGTGTTGGCGTTTGTACGCCCAGATATCAACATTGACGGAAACGAACTAATAAATGTATTTTTAATACAGTTGCTCAAAAAGTGGTACTTTTTGTGGCTGCGTAGCGTACGAGAAGCTCAATTTCTCGAACTAGTGCTTTTTACTTTTTAGTTCCAAACTATACTTTCGAAACGCAGTAAGTGGCGGTCGCGAGGCGCGACCGTCGCGGGTGCGCGGCCTGTGCGCGGCGGGTTGCTGGCGGGGCGCGGCCTGTTTGACCGCGCTAGCGGTTTGTAGGCAAGCATATTTTATCGCAATGATATATTAATTTATTATTTTTCGCAATTGTATTAAAAAACGTCGTTTACAACACGTGTGAAATGTCTTTTACCACTCGTACCGAGTCTTGCCACTCGCTTTCAGCTCGTGGCAAGATACCTCGGTACTAGTGGTAAAAAGACATTCTTTTCACACTAGTTGTAAAACGTACTATTTTAAATGGCAACCGACGCGTTACGCGATATCTGTGCTCAGTCTCTTTCGGGCCAGCCTGTATCGCGCGCGCGTATCGTGGGACGCCTCCAAAGCCCCACGCTTCACTGTCGGCCGCCGCAGGCCGGCGACATTCATCAAGAGCCGCGCACTTTTTATCGAAAACGTCTGTCACTACCCTAAATATTTGCACAACAAATAGTTTATTATAGCTATTTCCGCTACGACGCACTCAGTCATCCACTTTCCCGCTCTTTTTTCATAACGTTTGTAAATGTCATGTGATTGTGTGTGATATCCATAATTTTTATTTGTTTAAGGTTTCCGGACTGATCCTTCCCCAAAAACCGTCAAAATTAAACCGAACATTCTCCTCGTGTTTAAATATGTCTAAAAACATAAACTGATACAAAAACTGCAAATCCACCTTTCTAAAACAAGCAAGGAGTATAAAAAACGTAGTTTGCTATT
Organism: Epinotia demarniana; assembly: GCA_945867215.1. NCBI lineage: Eukaryota > Metazoa > Arthropoda > Insecta > Lepidoptera > Tortricidae > Epinotia > Epinotia demarniana. The sequence goes on from OX244260.1 coordinate 32,114,454, forward strand.
TGCATGCGAGTCTACCTAGTCTGCCTGCGGCTGGAGACAAAGACCAGTGAGGGCGCGGCCGGCGAGTGCGTGCGGATGGCCTGGAAGGTGGGCTTGTTCATGGTCATCATTCGCGGACAGTAGTGCCGCCCCGGGTGTCCCGATATGTGTACCTGTGTAACACACAAACGTTTTATGGCAAAAGGGCGTATGGAATAGTGTTGGGTAGGACATGAAATAAAAATAAGTTTGTATGAGCACCTCATTTCCAAAAATGAGGTGGTACATACAATGTTCTACTTCAAATGAGGTGAGGTAATAATAACATCTATCGGAAGTAAAAACAAGGTTTTTTTTTCAAGTGTAGTGTATACAATAGACCACCAATTACTTTCATGTTCAATATTCTTACTTGCTTTCCTCCTCCAGATACAACATTGTATTGTATATGGGGGAAAGATAGGCGCGAGTTGCGAGTCTGGAGCTCGAGAGGCGAGGCTTTGAGGATTGAGGGATAAATGAAGCGACTGAGGAACGAGGCGGTGCCTCGTGAGGAATGAAGTGGTCCATTTTTCAAGCGTGAAGTGATGCGACAATTTAATGAAATGAGTATCACAAATCAGGTGCCTCACGAGTGAGTAACCCAACACTAGTATGGAACGCTTCCATGTTAATCATTATCGCTTACGCAGTATAATATAATGCGTATGCGACTCGCATCACTGATGCGGCGTGTTCGCGGCATCAGGGGGGTTAAATTATTAATTATTATTATTATAGCCTGCACTAGTTACAATCAGCTCTATTTTGAAAAGCTTTTTGTACTTTACCTCCAAAGGAACCGGTCGCACAGAAGGCCTAAAGTTGTATAGCCCCAATTCACCAATGTTTAACCAATTAGCTAGATCCTTAGCATTGGCGAGAGCAGTGGACAGGCCTATGATGCGCAGCCTTCTCGACGTGTGAGACTCGATAAAGTTTGTTCTGAAACATATTCAGTACAGAGCTCTTCTGGGAGAAACCGACTCAGAACCACTAAAAGTTAATTTTAGATAGACATGCCAGATAAACGGCTGACGCTGACCATTATGATATCCGAGTACAAAGAAAAATGAACCTTGGTATTCTGGTCATTAAGTTAAATCTACCTAGAAACTATGACCTCCAGCACGGGTCCTCTGTCCTCGCCCAGCAGATGGATTTCGTCAATGACTATGAGCGCGACGTCTCGGACGTAGTTCCTGGTCTGCCACGAGCGACTGATCCCGTCCCACTTCTCTGGCGTCGTCACTATTACGTGCGAGTTCCGAATAGCTCTAATGTCAGGAGACACGTCACCTAGAAATAATGTCTCGGTAAGGTTTATCAATATCTTCATCATCATCATCATCTTATCAGCCGAATACGTCCACTGCTGGACATATGCCTCCCCCAAAGAGTGCCAAAGTGACCAGTCCTGCGCCACCCGCATCCAGCGGACTCCCGCAACCTTTACCAGGTCATCAGTCCCTACGTGGACGGCCTACCCACGCCGCGCCTTCCAGTACGTGGTCGCCACTCGAGAACCTTTCCGCCCCCAACGGCCATCGGTTCTACGTGCTATGTGCCCCACCCACTGCCACTTAAGTTTAGCGATTCGGAGTGCTATATCGGTTACCTCCGGTCGACCGGACCGTCCATCGGTTAGGTTTATCGATATATACCAAATATATTTTTAGAAAATTATGTCATCGCGAATATGAAAAATAATTGTTTAGTGATGATGTGTTAATATTTTTTGTGAGCACCTTAAAGATTATACCAACCTGTCAACTCGACGACTTTCTTGCCTAGTTTCTCTTCCAAACGTATTTTCCAATCTTTAATACGCTCTTTTACAAGAGCTTTTAGTGGTGCAATGTAGACTACCTGTAATAAAAATTCAGTGTGGTATTTGAGTAACCAATAGAAATTGCACCTCACTTGGTATATCTTGGCTACTTGGCATTCTGAGTATCGTTTGAACAGTGAACACACGAAACATGGCTATATCAGCGATGATTTATGCACATTGTTGTCCGTGTGGTACAGACAGTGGAATATACGCAGTTGAACCGTACCTTACACCCCGGGTACTGGTTGAACACCCGGAACATGGCCACTTCGGCGACGATAGTCTTGCCGGAGCCTGTGGGCGCGCCGAGCAGCACATTGTTGTCCGTGTGGTACAGACAGTGGAATATACGCAGTTGAACCGTACCTTACACCCCGGGTACTGGTTGAACACCCGGAACATGGCCACTTCGGCGACGATAGTCTTGCCGGAGCCTGTGGGCGCGCCGAGCAGCACATTGTTGTCCGTGTGGTACAGACAGTGGAATATACGCAGTTGAACCGTACCTTACACCCCGGGTACTGGTTGAACACCCGGAACATGGCCACTTCGGCGACGATAGTCTTGCCAGAGCCTGTGGGCGCGCCGAGCAGCACATTGTTGTCCGTGTGGTACAGACAGTGGAATATACGCAGTTGAACCGTACCTTACACCCCGGGTACTGGTTGAACACCCGGAACATGGCCACTTCGGCGACGATAGTCTTGCCAGAGCCTGTGGGCGCGCCGAGCAGCACATTGTTGTCCGTGTGGTACAGACAGTGGAATATACGCAGTTGAACCGTACCTTACACCCCGGGTACTGGTTGAACACCCGGAACATGGCCACTTCGGCGACGATAGTCTTGCCGGAGCCTGTGGGCGCGCCGAGCAGCACATTGTTGTCCGTGTGGTACAGACAGTGGAATATACGCAGTTGAACCGTACCTTACACCCCGGGTACTGGTTGAACACCCGGAACATGGCCACTTCGGCGACGATAGTCTTGCCGGAGCCTGTGGGCGCGCCGAGCAGCACATTGTTGTCCGTGTGGTACAGACAGTGGAATATACGCAGTTGAACCGTACCTTACACCCCGGGTACTGGTTGAACACCCGGAACATGGCCACTTCGGCGACGATAGTCTTGCCAGAGCCTGTGGGCGCGCCGAGCAGCACATTGTTGTCCGTGTGGTACAGACAGTGGAATATACGCAGTTGAACCGTACCTTACACCCCGGGTACTGGTTGAACACCCGGAACATGGCCACTTCGGCGACGATAGTCTTGCCGGAGCCTGTGGGCGCGCCGAGCAGCACATTGTTGTCCGTGTGGTACAGACAGTGGAATATACGCAGTTGAACCGTACCTTACACCCCGGGTACTGGTTGAACACCCGGAACATGGCCACTTCGGCGACGATAGTCTTGCCAGAGCCTGTGGGCGCGCCGAGCAGCACATTGTTGTCCGTGTGGTACAGACAGTGGAATATACGCAGTTGAACCGTACCTTACACCCCGGGTACTGGTTGAACACCCGGAACATGGCCACTTCGGCGACGATAGTCTTGCCGGAGCCTGTGGGCGCGCCGAGCAGCACATTGTTGTCCGTGTGGTACAGACAGTGGAATATACGCAGTTGAACCGTACCTTACACCCCGGGTACTGGTTGAACACCCGGAACATGGCCACTTCGGCGACGATAGTCTTGCCGGAGCCTGTGGGCGCGCCGAGCAGCACATTGTTGTCCGTGTGGTACAGACAGTGGAATATACGCAGTTGAACCGTACCTTACACCCCGGGTACTGGTTGAACACCCGGAACATGGCCACTTCGGCGACGATAGTCTTGCCAGAGCCTGTGGGCGCGCCGAGCAGCACATTGTTGTCCGTGTGGTACAGACAGTGGAATATACGCAGTTGAACCGTACCTTACACCCCGGGTACTGGTTGAACACCCGGAACATGGCCACTTCGGCGACGATAGTCTTGCCGGAGCCTGTGGGCGCGCCGAGCAGCACATTGTTGTCCGTGTGGTACAGACAGTGGAATATACGCAGTTGAACCGTACCTTACACCCCGGGTACTGGTTGAACACCCGGAACATGGCCACTTCGGCGACGATAGTCTTGCCAGAGCCTGTGGGCGCGCCGAGCAGCACATTGTTGTCCGTGTGGTACAGACAGTGGAATATACGCAGTTGAACCGTACCTTACACCCCGGGTACTGGTTGAACACCCGGAACATGGCCACTTCGGCGACGATAGTCTTGCCGGAGCCTGTGGGCGCGCCGAGCAGCACATTGTTGTCCGTGTGGTACAGACAGTGGAATATACGCAGTTGAACCGTACCTTACACCCCGGGTACTGGTTGAACACCCGGAACATGGCCACTTCGGCGACGATAGTCTTGCCGGAGCCTGTGGGCGCGCCGAGCAGCACATTGTTGTCCGTGTGGTACAGACAGTGGAATATACGCAGTTGAACCGTACCTTACACCCCGGGTACTGGTTGAACACCCGGAACATGGCCACCTCGGCGACGATAGTCTTGCCGGAGCCTGTGGGCGCGCCGAGCAGCACATTGTTGTCCGTGTGGTACAGACAGTGGAATATCTGCGTCTGGATCGGATTGAAGTGGCTGAAGTTGTACAGCATCTCGTACGACGGATTGTTGAGAGCCGTCACTGGGAGCGGTTGGAGCTCGAGTAAGTCTGTGAATTAAATGACGTCACAATTGACATATCAAAAGCTGTCTTGATTACTTTTATTCAGAATCCGACTTAAAACAATGCTTGTGGCATGTATTTGTTAAACAAATAGGTATTTGTGATTTAGTACGATTTCGCTAGGCAATTATAAAATTAAGATAAGTACAGATTGTAACAGCGCCTTCATTTGAGATTGAAGGCTTAATATAATTAGTATTTAAAAAGATTTGACTATGTATTATTAAGGTTTACGTCGCGCGTCAGTTTATTAATTCAAGGTAATGACGTGCATACAACGTTTGCATGGAACCAATTAGGTACATTTTTCGTTTAGTCACAGTAAATCTGTAGATATATTACCCGTGTGTGGTGGATGTGTCTCGGGCAAAATTAAATGCTGGAATGTCAGTGGCAACACACTTTCAGAACCCAGCCACCTGTGAATACAAAGACATATGAAAACCATTTTATTACCAACGCAATTGATTATCTACCACATTATTGAATTAAAAAAAAAGTTTATCAGCTACGAGTATGCTTACCTTTCTGATGTTGCTCTAATATAGTATTGCGGTGGCAACGGCTCCGTAATGGGTATTGTTATTATGAGCTCTTGTGGTTCATTCGTTATTACCTAAAATGCAATCAGTATAAGTATTCAGTTACAACTACCAGAGTCTAAATATTATATAGAGGTAATAATTATTATAATGCATGCAACTGAAGGTAATCCAAACTAATATTATAAATGCGAAAGTCTGTCTGTCTGTCTGTCTGTCTCTACCTCTACCTCTTCACGCTTAAACCGCCGAGCGGATTGAGATGAATTTTGGTATGAAAATAAATTATAAGGGGCTTAAATTATAAAAAAAACAATTACATGTATTATGAAGGTTACTCACTTGTTTCTTGGTGATGAGGAAGAACTCATTGTAGTACATGATGTCATTGTCTGGGTCCTCCACCCATATCCAAAACGCTTCGGGCGCTTTACCGTGGTATTTATCACTCCACCTAAACAAAAATGCATAATACTTCGTGATAATTTGTCAATTTTATACTTGAATATGAGTTCTAAGGATTCGGAAGAGTCCTTATTAAAAGTAAAACCAGCCGAAAGCGAACTAGGTTTCAAAGAAATTGGGAGGTATAGCGTGCATTTGTCGTCTCCGAACGAGGCTTACTTGAATTCGGCGGGATGGTGAGACTGCCTTTGTGGTCTCCAAAATTGGCGTTTTTGGTATTAAGTGGGATGGCGAGAATGCTTTTGCCGTACCTGAAAGACGTTTCTTGGGTGGGATGGAATGCCCTAATTACCCGACTGCCGAAGGAGAGGAGGGTTATGTTTTTCGAGCGTATTGTATGTAAGTATGTGACTGTGTATTATTCTTGGGCACGCCCTGCAGCCTAAACGGTTTGACGGAATTTGAAATATGAGGTGTTATTGGATTCCTCTTATTCGGTGGCTTACTTGAAGTTTGGTGTGATGGTGAGCCTTATCCGCAGAACGGTGCGCGTGATGGGGTGAAGGCTAGCCTCCATCTCTAGGAGAGGGAACTCATCAGCGCATTTCTTTAGGTGCCGGGCTGCTTTCGGGTTCCTTAGGAGGTCACCTGTTGTAGAACACAGGAAGACCAAGTTAACTCTGATCTAGATTGTTTCATCATCATCATCATCCATCATATCAGCCGAAAGACGTCCACTGATCTACATAGGCCTCCCCCAAAGAGTGACACAATGACCGGTCCTGCGCCACCCGCATCCAGCGGACTCCCGCGAACCTTACAAGGTCATCAGTCCACCGCGTGGGGGTCCTACCCACGCTGCGCCTTGCGCGCAAGATTGTTTATTACAAGATTAATTACTATAATGTTGACATTTAATCTTAGAATTAGTAGGTATATATTCTAATTTGATCAAATCGGGCCCTTGGTACATTACTATAGACCACGTGTTTTTTGAAGCAACGAGTATCGCCCATTAGAGGTGATGATCTTATCAAAGGTTTAATAAAATAACGCTCAAACAGAAAATTGAAAAAATCATAATTTTACACACGATAATACACCATAAATCACTTGTAATCTAAGTTTATATCAGTGGTTTAGAGAAATGGTTTTAATATTGTATCACTTTCATGTTTTCGACTAAAGCGGACATAAATGATAACGGCATCTAATTTCCACCACCCTTGTGTTACGTTCATGCTGAAAAGAGTTTTCATATTATTCCTTCCAATTTGGAGGGACCCAAGACCTAATCAGAGGTCAGGTCATCGGGAAGTCTAAATGGTTAATTAAAGCTTTCCGAAATGTCTTTGGGAGAGTATTTCTAAATGATTAATTGATCCTTACCAACTTCTTTCCAATCCATGTCTCTGATTTGGTCTGGTTTCAGCATCGGGTACTCGATGTGTTTGAGGATTTCGTTGGGGAAACAATTGAACTGTCGCATGTCACTGTAGAAGTCCCACTGTTGCAGTTCGAGCATCTTCGCCATCTTGAGGTACAGCGCCGCCATGTACGCGTTGTTCTTACGCAGCGTGATCTCGAACAGCGCGCGGATTATGCGCACCGCGTTCTGGAATTATCGAGTTGCCGAACTTGGTCAAAGCACTCTTTATAAAGGAAGTTAAGTCCATACTAATATTATAAATGCAAAAGTCTGTCTGCTACCTCTTCGCGCTTAATCCGGTGTGCCGTTTAAGCCTTTCCCCCATCCATGGGATAGTTTTATTTATATTATTAGGGAGGTGAAAGTTTGTATGGAGCTACGATATAAACGAGTTCCGCGCGGACCGAAGTCGCGGGCAAAAGTTAGTACTTCATAAGAATACTAGAACTACTTCTATATTTAGGGCTAAGATTTGGGATAGTAAAGGTGGGCTCGTACCTGGCTGATATAATTCAAATCGGACTGAAGCGACGATCCGTTGACGCGACCCCTCGACAAGTAAGTTTGTAAGAGGATGTTGATCTTCCAGTGAATGTCTTCAGGCACGTCCTCTATACGCAACTCGCAATACTGGTCCTTGAGGTTCCACAGCTCTGTGAGCTCTTCTTTACGGACCTATGAACATATTTGTTTCGATGACTTACGATACAAGCCGATGAACAAAAGCTTTAATAAAGTTCATAAATTATCTGTGACTCTTGAATGGCATAAATCGTTACATTCAACTTTAAAACAACAAGTAGATTACATTTTTGTATGATTTATTTAAGGCTTGTACTCACTTTAAGCTGCTGAAAATCCGAGCATCTTGTAAGCATCTCTAAAACGTAACCCTGCGTCATAGATTTGCGAACCATTGAGTTGAACACTTCCATGGTTTCGCAGGTTATGTAGTAGTGACTGGCGGTTCGACCCAAATCTATAAACATTAAGAATATAATAATAAGAAAATTATAATAATCTAATTCGCATGAAAACCATATTTGATTATTTAGAAATAACTATGGTTAATGTTATCAAATTACTTGACTCAAAAGGAAAGACAAATGGAATCAAACAGAGACCTTTATCGCTCCGCATCCATCCCATTCGTGCCATTCCATGCCGATACCATGATGGAAGTTACAAAACACCAATAACAGCACTTTCACCCAGGGTTTTGGTGCTTCTACGCTTAAATTTAAATCGAGGAGGCGTTGGCAAGTGACAGAGAGGCGAGAAAATAAGACAATAGAAAGTTTGGTACATATTACACTGAGTGCTATATGGCCTCATACCTGTAATGTTAAGATCGCCAGTGCGTTCGTTGTACCGTATCATGTGGGTCCTGTCGAGCGTCATGGCTGCGGCTGTGATGAGCTGCCTACGTTTCGTCTCCAACATCGGTTCTTCTTGCACATCGCCATATGTTAGACCATATACCTGTTCAAGAGTAAAATACGGTTATGTACTATCGTTATCATATAGTCGGAGTTTTCTTAACAAGACTGATCTTCTTATCTTCTTCAATTCATTTTGCAAAATTGGCACGCGCTGACAGCAAACAAAGGCTATTCATGAGCTAATGGACATTCATGAGCTTAGTTCAAATAATCTAAATGTATACCAATAGAAGTGAATGAGGGGATCACAAATATCTGAACAATTATCTATTGTCAAGGCGTAATATTGCATGTTCAGTTATTTTGGAGTAAATACCCTATTTGATAGCAATGGAATTAAGAGAAAAGGCAGCTTTTGTCGATTGCAATATGAATTTCTGATTATTTATTCAATACCTATCAAACGAAATAAATTAATCTATAGATCGGATTACTAACCTGCGGATTGATCCTCATGCGTACAAATAAATACGTGTAACTCAACCATTCTACAGCTTCATCTATATTCGTGACAGTTCCCAACGCCACCTATAATAACCAAAGTTTCAATAAAGGTCATGTAAAGATTACAATTGAGTCGGGAGCAAAGTTGACGAAACAATAGCACCCTTTTTGTTTGTTTGTCGTTTTGGCCACTTTTGAACTAAAGGTAAACTCACCTCAGCATTCAAATTGTCTGATAACAAATTGATAAAATTGCTCTCAATGGGAAACTGGTTGGTCATCGATTTCAGGTAGTGCGTGAGTTTGTCGTGGGTGGTTATTATGATACCCGTCCCCGACTTGTCGAACTGCGGCCGACCCGCGCGCCCGAAGATTTGTAACACGTCCAATATGCTCAGGTCTACGAACGTTCCGTGTCTTTGGTCGTAAATTTCCGTACCCTGTACAAGAAAATGTTTTTTTCGAAGCATTATGGATCAGTTTAGATATTTACAAGCTGTGTACCTACTTAACTAATAGGTTTCAGCATTGATTAGCAGTAAGTTATAATTCATGTATAAAATCAGTTGGTTATGGTCGTAACGTAAATAGATTTCCATCGAGTTGCTATGGATTAAAGAATAACGTATCATTATCATGAATACCGATCGTTTTCACGCTTAAATGAGGCGATAAGTTAAACCAAGGGCTAAGATGTATTTATTTTGCAATGCATTACCGCACTTTAACGCGAATAAAATAGCGCGAAAAAAACTTTCCCGTATAATTTCCACTTACCTTTATAATAACTGCGTGAGCGGGTAAGTTCACGCCCCAAGCTAAAGTAGACGTGCACACGAGGACCTTTATGTAGCCTTCGGAGAAATATTTCTCCACCATGTTCCTATAAATTGATTGCAATGTTTTGAATCTAAATACTTCATAATTTAACGATAAATTCAAGTCAAACGTCGTATACGCAAAATAATCGAAATAATTCGTATAGCTTTCTGGCCCCGTTATCTCCCCAAGAAAGGGATAATTAGGTATGATGGGTAAGTTTGAAACACACTGGTACAGACGGTAGAAACGAACGACATCGTGGCATTGCTTCCCGCGCTCGTTGTTTGTTTTGTAAAGGTGGGTTTAGACCAAAGGAGCGCATGCTCATTGTATCCCCACTCTGTCAATTTTTTTTGTGTAAACAGAGACAGAGCATTCTTTCGTTGGTTTTCGGTTTTTTGCGAAGATTCTAAGAATGCACGCTCACTTCATGTAAACGACGGACGAGCGTGCGAACAGTCGCCTAGAGCGTTCTCTCGTGTACGAACGTGCTCGCTTCCCGACGCGGTTTCTTCAAAGCGTTCTAGTGCTCGAGACACTTGACCTATCGTTGTAATTATGATGTTGATTTGTTTCAAGAAAAATGTCTTCTAATTGATTGAAGCCAACCAAAACCAAGCTTAGGTGAAATAACTGGATATCAGAAACTGATCTACTAACAGAGCTTATTTTAAATTATATCTATGCCGTGAAAAATGAGACGGCCTTACATCGGTACGCATTTTGCATAAGAGGGGGCCCTCTTCTCAAATAAATGTTTAAAAGAGGCATTGCGGATGTCACAGCCATATGGTTTCAAAACATACGTGTGCTAGATCTGCAGAAGTGCAAACAAAGACAGTGAGCCTTCTAAACAAACTGTTTGTTGGATGGACGAGTGGTCAGATGGTTTCAACTTCACATACACTTTGCAACGCTTGCAGATGTTGCACCCATATGGTTTCAAAACATACGTGTGCGACATCTGCAGAAGACGTCGAATGAATGCTGATCGCGCACCACAAGGATAAATAAAGTTATTTTATTTTATTATTATTTGTCACTGTTTCAACCGCTCCTAGGTCGGAAAACGTTGAAATATATATATTTTTAATTTCATCTAGTTACCTGCAAATAAAATTCTATTGCCGTTTAGTAGATAAAAACGACTCTGTTTTAATTGATACATTTTTTTCATCCCTCAGATTATAAAAAGCAAAATTACGGACGATATACGAAAAACTGTTTCAACCGTATCCATCCTACTCTTACATTAGATCGCCTCTTATAAGTTTGGCCCTCTTTGGCCGATCAGACTGTAGTTGTCATCAGATAATAATTTTAGACTAGAAAGTGCTGGGAATTCGCGACGGCAAACTGTTAATGCAATTGCTGAAAAGTGCACGTCTATCATGAGACGGCCGCGACATACTCTCGATTTAGGTCTCTATTGTTTCCCATAAAATTTAAGATCCGATTTTTTCAGTCCATAACGTTTTCCACCATATTTTTTCTAGTCATATTGTCGAAAGTCATAAAATTTAACAGTATACTTTGTAGTTCCGATTTTTGCAGGTCATCATTATTGTTAGTCATAAAATTGGTTAGCCATAACGTTCAATGTCCCGGTGGTATGCAATTACATAATGTTACAGGCAATAATCTAGTTTGTAATAATTATTGTAAGGTATTTTTTCGCAAGTCATAATGATTGGTAGTCATCTGATTAGTTAGTCATATCATTCAATTTCACGGTGGTGTCACTCTTCATAATGTTAAAGCTTATAAACACACTCCCAGAAAAATAATAAAATACATGTTTTTTTTACTACCGAACGTTACTGAACGCGTTCTTCCAGACTGCTTTATAACATACCCACATACCCATTAATTATAATTAATGTGGGTACTTTGGCAAAAATAAAGAGTGATACGATTGAAAGATATTTATGCCGCTCACTGTTTTGTTTAGTGGTCAGAATACGTTAAAATAAGTATGTTTCTTTTGTAACTTTTTTCTCTAAAATCAAAAATGGCCGAAATATTTGACCCGAAAGTTAGGAAAAATATGTACTTGTCAACATTTCGATGAATGTTGTGTCATTATTGGTTCTGGCGCTTCGCCGGCCGCTGCCGCGGCACGCTCGCTTCGCTCGCTCGGCTCGCGCGCTTAGGGTCACGGTACAACTAACACTCCTCCTAGCTTCGCTCGTCGTCGTACCTACACCGACCTGCCTTAGAAGTCCAATATCTTGACCATTTTTAATTTCAGAGAAAAGGTTTCTAATAAAACATGCTTATTTAAACGTATTCTTTACGAAACAGTCATAAACCCTTCGTGCAGTAGTACCTAGTACCCCTTTCAAATGTACGTCTAGAAATGTTTCTGAGTAATTATCTATATGACTTTGGATGTTATAGATTTGGTCTCTTAGACGTAATTCACTTTAGGCATTAAAACGATATGAATAGCAATCATTAGTACGTTGAAATATTTGCCTTAGAATATTTATGAATAATTATCGATAGACCTTTGATCGTTGTGGACATCAATTTCTGACTTTTGTGATTATAATACTTAATATTATGGGTCATTAATGTTAGAACTACAAAACGTTATACTTAACAAAGATTATGACTACTGATGTTTATGTCTATACATTATATGGATATCAATTTCTGACTATCGAAATTCGGAACAATAAGTTTATGGGAAACAAAGGGACCCCTCTCGATTTTTCTCGCACTATACCTCTTGTTCAAAGTGATAAGAGAGAGACTCGAGAAAAATCGAGAGAGTTGGCGCGCCTACGTGTGATAGCCGTCCAGAAGAGAAATGACATACCTATCACTTCTCAACATGCCTGCGTGATGGCACGCGAACCCAGCGGCGAAAAGTTCGCTCAGTACTTTATTAGGGCTGCTACCAATTGCTTTTTTCGCCTTCAGGAACCCTCCCGAGTCCTCAGGCTCAAAGTGTTTCAGATGCCCCTTCTTCTGAGCAAGCTCTTTCAGGATGGTGGCGGTGGTGTGCGTGGCGTTGCGCGCGTGGACGAACACCATCACTTGGTGACCCTTCTGTACCATGTCGGCTGCTTTGTCGTAGCATATGTCGTTCATTATTTGTATCTGTTGAAAGTCAATTAACTGCTAGAAAAGTATTTTGCCAACCAATAGAAATCATTTCTTGGAAATATATTTGGTATTTGATGACTGAAACTGCTTTTTCGCTAAATATCCAAATGTTTTTGAATTTTACAAGAGACGTAATAGCTAAAGTTATCTTTTATATATACTTTCTATTTTGTCTACATGAGGTATGAGATATCTATAGGAATAACATTTGCTCTGGTATTATTAAGTATTTTAGCGAAATATTCATACTTAGCTATGAATTTATATTTATATGGGTTATGTCATTGTTATAATGCTAATATATTATGACAGTCGTTAAATCGTTGTGGCTAAACAATGCATGGTCAGTTACGAGCATAAATCCTTATACTGAAAATAGCACCTAAGTCATTGTCATCAGGTAAATAGTCCAAGGTAATTAGCCAGTACAGTTTGTGAGAAATAAGATATTATTTCATTTTTAATATCGATATACATGGTTTCAGTTGGAAACCATAGCAGAATTTATTAATTGACGTAGTTATGACGTCTTGCATCATATGTTTTCAAAATGTCCAATATTTACTGCTTTAGAAGTTCTGTGTAATGAGTAAAAACAATTACACATAAAGTAGAGCATCGTAATTTTACTATTGCAAACAGTCTTCTATTATTATTTCTGGTTATATAGTTATTCTTCGTAATAATCAATTAATCTAAGTACAAATTAAAACGAGGTTGAATATCTATTTAATTATAGATGTACCTACCTACTCTTTCTTTGGATAAAAATAAACTACCAGGTACGCAATCGGGTAGGGTGCAGAGGCGTCTCTAGCCCATGTAGCGCCCGTGTGCAACATTACTCTAGCGCCCCCTAGTAAGCGTGCGGTCAAATTGGAATGGTAGCGGGCGGCGCTCAGCGCCCCCTAGGACCGCTGCGCCCGTGTGCAACATTACTCTAGCGCCCCCTAGTAAGCGTGCGGTCAAATTGGAATGGTAGCGGGCGGCGCTCAGCACCCCCTAGGACCGCTGCGCCCGTGTGCAACATTACTCTAGCGCCCCCTAGTAAGCGTGCGGTCAAATTGGAATGGTAGCGGGCGGCGCTCAGCACCCCCTAGGACCGCTGCGCCCGTGTGCAACATTACTCTAGCGCCCCCTAGTAAGCGCGCGGTCAAATTGGAATGGTAGCGGGCGGCGCTCAGCGCCCCCTAGGACCGCTGCGCCCGTGTGCAACATTACTCTAGCGCCCCCTAGTAAGCGCGTGGTCAAATTGGAATGGTAGCGGGCGGCGCTCAGCGCCCCCTAGGACCGCTGCGCCCGTGTGCAACGCACACCCTGCACCATAGGTAAAGACGCCTCTGGTAGGGTGCTTCCTAGCGATTTGAACGATAAATACCTGTCTCAGATGAGCTCCACCTCCGCTGCCGGCTTCCTTCACACCTATAAACTGCTGCTCCAGCGGAACTGGTCGGAACCGGGAATCGAAGAAGAACAGCCCAATGTTTGGGTTCACTCTCAGAAACCTGCATAGTAAGACAAATAAACATTAGCCGTGCCATACATAACAGTAAACCAGTGCCGGTTTTAGCACTACCAGCGCCCTACACCAGTGCCCCTTTATGTCCGGCGCCCAGGGCGGTCGCCCCATCGCGCCCTACCCTAACGCCGCTACTGCAGCAAACATTTGTGGATTTAGTACATTCGATAAAATGGAGCACTCACGTGGAACCGTGTCAATATATATGTCGCAGTGAAATGGCCAAAACAGAGATTTGAACAAATCCCTAAGGGATATGATCAACTCACACAGGATGTTAAAATGGCGAATCCATTTTATCATTTACTTAATACAAATCAGTCATTTGATCAAATCTCTGAATCTGTTTAGTGAAATGACGAAATCGGTCAAAAAAGGCAACTCGTTTTTTCATTTCACTAGATTTGTTTACTGATTTGATAAATCCCTGAAACGCGTCAGTGAATTGACGAAACTAACTCGCAGATATTGGCTCCTAAATTATTAGTCATTTAAACGGTTCTGGGACTTAGACTCGATGGCGGATAGGTTAGAAGATGGTGGCGGGAGCTCCGTCTTCGTGGTAATTTTTTTTTATAAAAGAGCGGAAAAATCTTTATCGCGTTAGTTTCGTCAACTCACTGACGCGTTTCAGGGATTTTATCAAATCACTAAACAAGTATAGTGAAATGAAAAAACGAGTTGCCTTTTTTGTCCCATTTCGTCATTTCACTAAACAGACTCAGAGATTTGATCAAATTACTGCTTTGTATTAGGCAAATGATAAAATGGATTGGCCATTTTAACATCCTGCGTGATTTGATGATATCCCTTAGAGATTTGATCAAATCTCTGTTTTGACCATTTCCCTGCAACATATACATTACGTTACGTATACTTCTTAGAATATATACGAGTACGATAGCTTACTTTGGTGTTCTTTGGTATAGTTCCGTTTCCGTGGAGGTGTCAGGGTCCTATTTTACCATCAGTATCAATATGCACTATCCATACTTCAATACTAATATTTAATTCTAAATCCGAAAGTGTGTCTGTCTATCTGTGACCTCGTCACGGATACACTGCAGAACTGATTTAGATGAAATTTGGTACCGAGAAAGTTGCAATTCCGGGGAAGGACATAGGAAAGTTTTTGCCCCAGAAATCATCCCCTAAGAGGGCGAAATGGGGGTAAAAGCCACGCGGGCGGAGTCGCGTGTAGAAGCTCGTATTATATAAACACTACTATGTAGGTACGGGTATTGTCAAAAAATTTAGTTGGCAACGCGCATGTTTATTGTATGCCGCATACATAAAGAAGACAGGCTGTATATTTTTGACTAGTATCATGCTAGATATGTTTACACTTTGGACCTTATTCCCATGTGATGATGCTAAAAACGTAAACATCTCCTTAACGTCGAGCGTCGACTGTACCTGTGTGTGTGTAAAAGTAGGTATTATTCATCACACGTAACTAATCCGCTGAGTCTACCGTAACCGTGACTATCGTGCAAACCTAACTTTATTTACGACCCAGTTCATAGTGTTGAAAATCATACAATCCAAATGAAACATAAACACTCCAGTCATTATTTATATGAATGATAGGTTTCGTTTTATTGTGGTGGAAATATTCGAAATAAGAACACTGTCTAATGGAATTCTGACAGCTCTGTTTTACTTAGAACTCATGGGTGGGTTGCATCAACAAACGATTACAGACCGATCAACGTTAAATATGTATACAATTTCAATTCATTATTTACATTTTTCAGTTTTTTGGCCCCAGTAACGATAAATAGTTAATTTTTATTATAATAAACGTTCCTTAACTATATTAGGATTTTAACTAACATCGCCACATCCGATTACGGACGGTTGGGTGCAACCCACCCTAGGTAGCTAGTACTTATCTGCTGATAACTGTAGGTATGTACTTACCGGGCAACATCCACATAGTTAGGCAGCGTCGCCGACAGCCCGACGATGCGAATCATATTCTGACTAGACTCGACCTGCCGCAGCGTCCTAGCGACTATCGCTTCCACTATCGGCCCCCTATCGCCGTGTAGGAGATGTACTTCGTCGATGATCAGTAGCTTCACTATTGACGCTAGCTCCGTGTCAGCTAAAAAGGGGATTTAAAAATTAGAAGGAATAAGATAACGCAGATTGCTGTGATTTTTTCTGTGTCGTCGTTAGGTTAGGTTAGGTTAGGTTCCCATGACGCCTCTTCCCCCGGCCATGGAAGACGGGAAAGCTGGTATTGCTGAAAAAGGAAGGGCGCCCAGCTGACTCTCCGGCGGCATATCGCCCTATAGTCCTGCTTGATGAGGTGGGCAAGCTGTTCGAGCGCATAATAGCTGCCCGCCTCACCAAGCACCTGATCCGGGTCGGGCCAGATGTGGCTGCCTGCCAGTACGGATTCCGCAGCGGCCGCTCGACCGTTGACGCTATCCTCCGCGTCAGGGATTTTGCGGAAAAGGCGGTGTCCAAGATCGAGGTCATCTTGGCGGTATCCTTGGACATCGCCAATGCTTTCAACACCCTGCCGTGGGGATGCGTTATGGAGGCGCTGCGGTTCCACGGAGTGCCCGCCTACCTGAGGCGAATGGTCGGCGCGTACCTCTCAGAGAGGTACGTAATCTATCCGGGCCGAGAAGAGTGGGGGAGATATCGAATGTCACGCGGTGTTCCACAGGGGTCGGTCCTGGGGCCACTCCTGTGGAACATTGGCTACGACTGGGTCCTGCGCGGTTCTTACCTCCCGGGTGTAAATCTGACCTGCTACGCCGACGACACGTTGGTCACAGTCCAGGGCAAAACGCACCGACAAGCCTGCATATTGGCCACGGCAGGTGTGGCACACGTAGTCCGACGAATCCGGCTGCTAGGTCTGGAGGTCGCTCTCCAAAAGTCGGCGGCTCTATTCTTCCATGGGCCCCGAAATGCGCCCCCGCCGGACGCGCATATAGTGGTGGGTGGAACTCGGATAGAAATTGAGTCTTCTATGAGGTACCTGGGCCTCACATTAGACAGTCGATGGAGCTTCCACGCCCACTTCAAGCGTCTGATGCCGAAGCTGCTGGGAGCTGCCGGCGCTCTAGGGCGTATACTCCCAAACACGGGGGGGCCTAAGGCGTCGTGCAGACAGCTGTACATGGGGGTCGTCCGATCCATGGCCCTTTATGGTGCCCCCGCATGGGCGGACATCCTGCATGGCCGGGAAATCGCCTTGCTGCGAAAGCCACAGAGGGTGATGGCAAACAGGATGATACGGGGGTATCGGACGATCTCCAACGAAGCAGCATGCGTGCTGGCTGGGTCACTCCCTTGGGACCTGGATGCGAAGGCCCTTGCAGCGGTTTATCGCTGGCGCAAGGAGTCGCAGAGTCGGGGCGACTTACCAGCACCAAGGGAGGTGGAGGCGCAGCGCGAGGGCGCGCGCTTGGAAATGGTGGCCACATGGAAGGAGAGGCTGGCGCAACCTAGCGCAGGCCTCAGGACGATCCGGGCAGTTCGTCCAGTCTTTGAACAGTGGTTGGACCGGCACCACGGCACGCTGACATTCCGGCTGACGCAGATCCTCTCGGACCACGGGTGTTTCGGGAGGTATCTGCACCGCATAGGACGAGAACCGACTGCAGTGTGCCACCATTGTGACAACTGCCCGGAAGAGACGGCCCAGCATACGCTGGAGGTGTGCCCAGCCTGGAGAGAAGAGCGCCAAACTCTCTGCGCTATGATAGGTCACGACCTGTCCTGTCGCTGCCCACCGTTATTCGCAGAATGGTGGAAAGCGAAAGGGCGTGGAAAGCGGTCCTTGCCTTCTGCGAGGCCGTAATGGAGACGAAGGAGGCAGCCGAGAGACAGAGGGAGACAACCTCCAGTGATCCCGGCCTCCAACGGCGAATTGGGCGGAGGCGGCGAGCCTACGATCGCCACTTGCCCCCCTAACAGTGGCCAGGGCCGGCAGACTTGGGGAAGTCCGCCGGCCGTGCAACAAACTGGCCCGTGATGGCGTGGCGCGTGTTCAGCGCGCCACTCATTAGACGTTGCAGGATGGGTTGAACACCTCAGCCTCCTGGCACAGAGCTTGGGCCCTCCATCAGGGCAATCACCGCCGGGTCGCGGAAGAGTGCTTCGGCGTGCCCGTAACCCGGCAATATGGTGATGAGCTGGAACACCGTGGGGTTTTAGACGGTAGTCCGGGCGGTTCCCGGGAGCCCGTCATACCCGCCCAGGCTTCCCCCGCCGGGCGGGATGCGTAAAGGCATTTCCCCAAGTAAAAAAAAAAAAAAAAAAAAGGTTCCCATGACGCCCCCTTAATGGCAGAGTGGCGCTGGGGTTTTAGTGGGTAGGCTCCTCCCCTCCCTCCGACTTGTGCGGAGGGCGATATATCAGTCCGAAATCTCATCACTCGGGTAACAGCCATTACAGCCAACGTAGCTTTCTAAGAGATCCAACAATGGGGCAAATTTTTCATGGCAGTATTAAAATTGAAAAAAAATACGAAAAAATACGTTTTAGTCTCATATTGTAGCAATATTAGTCTACATTAAAACGTCCTGAGAAGGTACTATCAACAACTAGTTTATTTGGGTTTTCCCGGTATTTTCGATTTCGACAAAGTTGCGATCGGCGCTCGAGATCACAAACTTGGGCCAAAATCATAAACAAGTCTGCAAAAAATCAGAACTACCGGATTTGGCGCAAAGCATCCCGTAGGTACTTTGAGGCGACAAGGTTACTGGATTACTTGTATCACCAACGTATGCATGAGGTTACTCACTGGCGCCCTTCCTAGTGACGACGTCCCACTTCTCCGGGGTGGTGACGATCATTTGCGTCTGCTGGACCTCCGTCTTCGTCAGCTTCATGTCCCCGGTCAGCTCGCGCACCGCTATGCCCAGTCCGCGCAGCCGCTTCCCAAAACTAGCTGTCATCTCCGACGCGAGCGCCTTCATTGGCGCTATGTAGATGATCTGAAAATAACACACTTCCTAATGACTACTAATTTTGGTGGACCTTATATCAAGGAATTCATAACTTTACCCTAGAGTATATTTTCAGAATGTTGTGAGGAACGCTAAAATAATTCGTGTAGGACCGTCAATCAATCATAAATCTTGCAAAGCCTGACAAAGCTAAATAAATAGGTAAGTAATTAATATTTAAAACTTCTTGCGTCACATTTCCAAGATGAAGCTGGCTTATTTTTTACCACGCACGTCTCGCTATTTACGGCCCTACGGCGGTTGGGGAATTTTTATTTCTACAGGATTGGGAAATTGGTGTTTTTCTTATTTATCCTTTTTAGGGTTCCGTACCCAAAGGGTAAAAACGGGACTCTGTATCTCAATACAGGCTGTTGAAATTTTCACAAATGATGTATTTCTGTTGCCGCTATAACAACAAATACTAAAAACCAAATAAAATAAATATTTAAGGGGGCTCCTATACAACAAATGTTTTTTTTTGCTGTTTTTATAGATAATGGTACTGAACTCATCGTGCGCGAGTCCGACTCGCACTTGGCCGGTTTTTTCATTCCACTTGGTGTGTGCATTATTCAAAACATTAATATGGCGCATAACATAAAATGTTAAGTATCAAAATTGTTTTTTTTTAGGGTGAAAGTGACCTGGATAGGCATATAAGCCTGGTGAATTAATAAATAGAAGCCTCATCCTAGACCTATGCGTCTATTTCAGTTTCATAGTCTGGACTACGTAGATCTGCTCGCGTGGGTGAACTGGCTTGGCTACGTTTCGGAGATCTCTTCGAAGAAACCGATGGTTTTGTTTGTGCAGTCGCGGATGAAGTTATTATGACGAATAACTACAGGAGGTATATCCTGAAGAACGGTACGGTCGACATTTGTGGGGCATGCCGCCGTCCCGGGGAGTCACTGAGACATACTTATTATCACTGGTTGTGGTCATCTCGCAAACGGCGAGTACTTGCACAGACATAACTTTGTAGCCAGGATTATTCACCAGCAACTTGCTCTTCTCTACGGTCTTGTGGACTTCGAAGTGCCTTACTATAAGTACACACCTGCGCCAGTTCTCGAAACTGGTCGTGTCACGCTCTATTGGGATCGATCTGTCATCACGGACAGGACGATTCTAGCCAATAGGCCTGATATCGTGCTGACAGATCGATCGCAACGACAGACAGTGCTCGTTGACATCACCATCCCCCATGATGAGAACCTAGTGAAGGCTGAGAAGGACAAATACCTTGACCTGGCTCACGAGGTACTTAACCGCCATGTGGGATGTTGATTCGATGATCATTGGTCCGATAGTCAACTAAAGAAGTATTGGCATAAGTGCCAATACTAGCTTTCGCCGTGTTTGTCCCCATGTTGATACATAAATGAAAAAAATTATGGTTAGTAGGTAGCTATTTGAAAGCCTAACAAAGCAAACACCTTAATCCTAATTTACACGTCGCTATAAAACCGTTACAAAAAATAATACCTCTTGTCTCACAATCGACCTAATTTCCAAGATAAAGCTAGTTTTTCTAAAACGGGACAACACCACACGGAAGCATAACCATTGATATCAATAATTTGTTATTGTAATCCCCCAATAATCAGATGCAGCACTAACGTTACTCGCCATCAGTCACAATTGACATGAACCAATTTGCAAGCACAAAACGTTAGCCCCGAATGAGACTATGCAACTTAGGTAAGTTAATAGCATTTACGGAAGAATAGGTTTCAATACAAACTCCATACTGCAGTTGGAAATGAATGATTCTGAGACGAAATATATCCCTCGAGTATTTTTACATTTTGAAAGGAACTCTAACTAGTTCACGCTTGTCTCGTAAACCAATCGTAATTCTCGCTCTGCCTCGTAAATCAATCATAAATCTCGCTCTGCCTGACAAAAGTAAATAAATATATAATCATAATTACAAGTACTTATACATATATTATGTATAAATATAAAAAACACATACCTATTCTTTGCACTACTATAGGAATATTTCCAAGATGAAGCTGGCTTTTTTTCTCCGTAAGTCATATTAATCAAATCACTATTGGGGCCCAATAACATACGCGCATTTTCAAAAATATTGAGTTTTGGTTTAATAATGTCGTCGTCATTGTGAAATTATATCTTTTTCTTATCCTAATGATGCGTACTTTTTTTCATTCGGCGTTCAATTGAGTTGAAAAATTGTACATGAAAGTAAGATAACAACAAATACTATGGTGTCATGGCGCTAGTCCGATTTTGAAGACTGAGGTATATGGAAGTGCATAAGTCATAGTGAAGTGCATAGTCGTGGTCAGCCGAATTATTCGTTATGCCGTTATTTAGTAATGCCGTACGTATGCCTTCATCACCCGTTCCAAAACAGACTCCTTTTTCAGTGGTAAAAATCTTGTTGATTTTTAAAGATAATTATTTACAATAAGTTAGTTATATAATAAGAGGCTTTATAACGAACGGCTTGGGCTGAATAACGAACATTGAAAAATATGCCGAATAATTACCAAATATTTGCGCATCTCTTAGTCGTGATGACTTGATGTGAAGATTGAACGTCAGCTATAAAATGTATCATTTTCACTAAACCCATTATGATGTTTGCGTTTGTGTTCAGTGACTCTATTGGGACTGGCGTGGGGTGCCTTCGGCCGCCATCGCCCCGAACGAGTATGCGGCTGTCTGCCGGGCAAGCCGATATGTGCCAGCAACGGAAAAACATACAACGGTATATGCGAAATGGGCTGCGACGGGGACAATCTTGCTAACGGCGTACACAAGGTTTACGATGGCCCTTGTATAGGACAAGGACAGGCCTATATTCCAATGTAAATCGTTGCTGAGGTGATGTCCCCTCGGTTTTTTCAAACCATTATTACATGGGCTATAAATTCTTACCATGCATGTACCATTTTATTTTATATAATTAGTTTTCTAAATAAACATGTTGTTACTTTGAGTCTGGCGGGACAGAGACAATGAAGAAAAAGTTGACGACGAGGCATGAATACAATCTTGATAAATTATTTTGGTCGTTGTCATTAATTATCCTCCTCCTGTATCCTTTCCACTCCCTTCGTTTTTCTCAATGTCAGAAGCGAAGAAGATGATTGTACTGAACAAAAGAGACCAATCACTAAATTGCAAAAAGAATTGCTGTCTCTCTCAATTAACACACACACAGTTAACTTTTATTTTTCGGGATTTCGTGGTTGGTTCTATGGGAAAAGTTGTCCATCTTCTTCGCTTTTTGCCATTTCATTACCCCGATGAATTAAATATTTAATTATACATTTTCGTTTCCAGATTGATTCGGTATTACTGTTTATTTAAACTTTATTGCACAACAGAATATAAAGTACACATGGCGGACTTAATGCCATAAGGCATTCTCTACCAGTCAACCATTGGGCAAAAGAGAAACAGGTAGTGCAGGCATTTGATTTTAAATGAAAACTTAATCCAAGATAAACTTTTATCAAATACATACTGAAATAAACATACACATATACAAAATAATATACACTAATATATATTATACATATTACTACCTTTTGTACAATAGTAATAGTAACAATATAGTACTAGTTTTGTGTAATAGTAGACCCGTGTGGTGTCGGGTACCCGTGTGGTGTCGGGTTAGAAGTTCACCACCTCCTTTCTTCCCGTGGGTGTCGTAAAAGTCGACTAAGGGACCAGGGTTGAAGTGTGATGTGGGCGATGGGCTAGCAACCTATCACTGCAATATCACATTTAGTCGATCTTTTATACCCATATTTATGCTAAAAGTGGCGCTGGAACATGTTTCATGTGCTCTGCCTACCCCTTTTGGGAATAAAGGAAAAAATAAATGAATGGATGAATGAATGTACAATAGTGAAAAATACTATGGTGACAACTATCCTACGCGCTTATCAGAAAGATACTTGCGTAAATTGAGCTTGAAAGTCAATTTGCTTCGTGCTTGGCGGATAGTTAGCGGAAGAGCGTTCCAGAGTAAAATTGCCTGGACGGTAAAAGAACGGAGGGAGAACAACTTTAGTTATTGCATCTGATACTCGTATAACAAGTTATGACTATAATATATGGGCTCGGTACCATGATACCGTGATGCCAACACAGGCCCCATAAACGTATTTGGCTGAAGAAAATATGAGTTCGTATTGTATCCGAAAACAGATGTGGTGCAGGACCGGTCACTTTGGCACTCTTTGGGAGAGGCATATGTCCAGCAGAGTGGACATCTTTTGGCTGATATGAGTATCAATACTTGAGTCGGTAACAGTAATCATTTAAAATATCAATTGTGTATAACAATGAATGTCATCATGAATCCGATTAGGCTAAGCTAGTAGATATACTTGTTTTGTGGCGATATTTATGCCTGCCTGGGAGAGCGATATACATCGTGCGAGCGAGAAAGCGGAGACAATGCATATTTGTTGACGGGTTGATCAGTACACAGTGGCGTCTGGCGCACTGTGAGTGCCGCTCGGCGCCCCCTGGGACCGTGCGCCTGGGTGCAACGCACCCCCTGCACTATAGGCAATCAAATCAAATCAAATCACTCCTGTAAATGTCTACTGTAGCCAAGTGTGCGACTTTTTTAATATGAGGTCGTGGCGTGGGTTCCATAACTCGTATCTATAGCTCAAGATTACTAATGAGGTTTCACACCAGCTCAAATGAGATCTTGATCCTGTTATTCAAAAAATAATCATTGTTACCCTCGAAATGTATTAGCATAAGTTTATATTTTAAATAAATACAAGTAAAAAAAACACGAATAAGGCGGTTTTAAAGCGCGGCGCTTTTTCGACGTTGGGCGTAGGACGTTAATTCAAATTTAGCGTACGGAACTCCGTGATATTACATTACGTAACTAGGGCGGTGAATTCGTGAATGCCCCAGGTCGCAGGTGTTTGTGGCCCGAACAGA
Source organism: Epinotia demarniana (assembly GCA_945867215.1). Taxonomy (NCBI): domain Eukaryota; kingdom Metazoa; phylum Arthropoda; class Insecta; order Lepidoptera; family Tortricidae; genus Epinotia; species Epinotia demarniana. The sequence goes on from OX244260.1 coordinate 32,138,660, forward strand.
AGGTGAGGGCCATAAATATGCGCTCTGGGGCTTTACGAATTACCGCCCGTGTTGCGTACAAAATTTTACGTCTTCAAGGCCTCCACCCACCGGACGCGTGTGTCGCGCGTGTGCCGCGCGTGTGCTGCGCGTGTCGGGCGCGTATGAAGCGGTATATTCACACCGGAAACGGGCGACGTATAGCAACGCGTGTGCTGCGCGTGTGCTGCGCGTGTGCTGCGCGTGTGCTGCGCGTGTGCCGCGCGGGCCCGCCCGGTGCCGCGCAGCACACGCGCCGCGCACGACACGCGTCCGGTGGGTGGAGGCCTTCACCTGGCCACAATGCGAGTTTTCCCGTACGCGCAGCGTGTAGTAAAACTCGTATTATGACATCGCAACACGCGTCGACGGTGTGTTTATACTTTAGAATCTTTCCGTTCACTTTGGAATTCATTAACCCGCTCTCGCCAGAAATATACCTACCACTTTGGTATCTTGAGAAGAATTCGGGATTTATGTACGGTATACGGTATACGGTATCATTTGATATTTACCACTATTCAATGAAGTACTCATGACCTAACGGTTGTGTGAGTAACCAATTTAAGCCGTTTCATATAGAGAAATATACAATATTTATTTTTTATTTATTTATTTATTGACAAATACATTTACGTGACATTACAGTAATAACCAATGCGTCACGAAACCAAAACAACAAATAATACTATTTAGGCGACGAAACGGCGTGGCCCCGTTGCATCGTCGTCTCCGGTGTAGGATTCGGCAGATTGCCCCGGAACCGTCGAAACACTACACCCTTCGGCCAGAAGTCAGCACATGCGACGGTCTCCTGCAGCGGCCGCGGCACGCGCACCACAAACGAGCTGAAGTGCACATAGTGGCGCGAACGTAGCGTACGTGGCGTAATATAGAAATAATAACAAGCTACGGTAGCCCAGTGGTTTAGGCATGCGGCTGTCAAACGGCGGCCGTGGGTTCGAATCCCGGCTCGTATCAATGAGTTTTTCGGAACTTATGTACGGAATATGATTTCATATTTACCGTTAGCTTTTCGGTGAAGGAAAAACATCGTGAGTAAACCTGCATACATCTGCGAAGAAATTCAAAGGTGTATGTGAAGTCCCCAATCCGCACTGGGCCAGCGTGGGGACTACTGCCCGTTCCCTCTCATACATGAGAGGAGGCCTGTGCCCAGCAGTGGAACGTATATAGGCTGATGATGATATAGAGAAATATTAGCGGCCAAACCTACCGACTTTGGCTGTTACTATTTATATGACGCTAACTGTACTTTAAAAGCCACGCCAAGCTGCTGATATCGATCGTTGTTTACCACACAGTGTAGTCATTAAGCCGAATTTGTTAACAATAAATAAATTAACTAAAATAAACACCCCGATGGTCAGATTCGGCGGTTACAAATACTTTAGAAATCTCGGATTAGTCCAGTCAAATCCTGTAGTTCTGATTTTTTCCAGATTTCTTTATGATGTTGGCCCAATTAATAAAGTAGATACACATGCCGAGGATATCAAATTATGTCACATGAAATTCGGGCCCCTGTGAATGTGTCCAATCGATGTAACGCGATGTCTTGCATGACATATTATAATACACATTCCTTGTGTCCTAACCATAGAACAGTCGTGTTGTAATCACTAACAATATATTGATATAGGACACTTGTTTCATAAATCAAAATAAAACGTTTAGTACCTATTTACATGCCTCACATTTACATTAAAGCAAATACCTTATCGTAATTCACACGCCGCTATATAAACGTAACAAAACTACGCGTTACCTCACATTCGATCCAATTTCCAGCATGAAGCTCGTTTTTATTCTACGTAAGTTAAAGTATGTATGTAAAAAAAATCCGAGCCTTAGTGTCCCATTGCTGGGCAAAGGCCTCCCTTTAAATTTAATTAATACCTATTACCTGCAATTTCGAGCGATTTTACTACGAGTAGATATTACTTATATTATTCGTTTTCGATCGAGTCAACATTAAATCAAGTTCTATAAAGATTTGTCTGATACGGATTTCTTATCTAAATATATTTACTTGTATGTAGGTAATACAAAGTAAGTATGTTTGTTTTATATGGATGATCCCTAATTGGTCTTCTAGCATGTGCGTGTACAAACTACAAATGGATTGGAAGGGCAAATTTAATCGATTTTTTCACCCAGAGATAATAATGATAGTAATAATAAAAAACCGGTCAAGTGCGAGTCTGACTCGCGCACCGAGGGTTCCGTACAAACTAACAATTAACTCAAGGTAAAGTATATGTCTCAATATTTGTTAAATTACTTATTTTAACCCGACACAATAGAATTCCATTTCAAACAACGAGTAACTTTTACACCAAGACAATTGAATCGCGATCTTTTTTTGACCTGCTATTGAAAATAAATATACGCGTCCCAATTCCAACCCCATTAATTCTAGAAAAATCTTAACAGCGCGAATGGGGTCAGCGCCATCTATCGGCCCCATTTGGTACTAACGTGCAAGGGCAATCGGCTTAGTATGTTGGTCTTTTAGCGATTACTGTTTATCACCTGAACCGATCTCTATTATTTTTGTTTTATTTGAAAGAGAGTATTTCTATTATAGTCTTATAGGAATTTCAAAACGAAAAAATACTTATAAAGTTGATTAAATTGCAAACTTAACTAGGAAATGATTTGTGTAAATAAAACAAAAAATATGCTAGATACAGAAAAAAAATACTTTTCCAGTAATATTTATATTTATCTTAATCACAAGTAATTATTTAAAATTTTTCGCTTTTGTAACTTCGGAGATAAGGGGGGGGATGGTATTTTTTTACATTTTCCTTCATAGATCAAAATTTTACCAATGTAAAAAACAAGAAAAATTGTTTCAAAAAGTGCAACTCAAGCCCTTTCATATGATACCCCACTTGACCTAATACTTGAATTTTTTTATTTTGCCCCCTCCTCAAAATCAAAACAAAACAAAAAATAAGCTAGATACAGAAAAAGTTATACTTTTCCAGTGATATTTACGTTTATCTTAATCACAAGTAATAATTTCAAATTTTTCGCTTGGGTAACTTCGGAGATAAGGGGGGGGATGGTATTTTTTTTACATTTTCCTTCATAAATCGAAATTTCACCAATGTAGAAAAAAAAGAAAAATTGTTTCAAAAAGTGCAACTCAAGCCCTTTCATATGATACCCCACTTGACCTAAGAGTTGAATTTTTTTTTGCCCCCTCCTCAAATTCGTAATTTTTCATAGTAAATTTAAATGTATATTAAAAAAATTCATTTTCCATGCACGCGGATAACTCATTTATAATCGTTCCAAATTTCAAATTGATAGCTTAAGTAGTTCGTGAGATATTTCACTTTGTGACAGACAGACAGACGGACGGAGTCGCACCATAAGGGTTCCTTTTTTACCATTTTAGGTACGGAACCCTAAAAAGAAAAAATGATCAAAAAAGTAAATAATAGCCTCTTGGCAGCCGGCAACTTGTAAACTTACATTTACGTATGCCACAATTTCAAATGTTTGCATATTCAATATAGGTACCTACGTCAAATAAAAATAACCATTTATTTCAGTGACTCTGTTGGGACTGGCGTTGAGTGCCTTCGGCACTCGCGTTTGCGGCTGCAAGCCTGACCCGTCGCCATTGTGTGCCAGCAACGGCCAAACATATTCTAGCGTTTGCGCTATGAACTGCGACGGGGACAACCTTGAACACGGTGTACACAAGGTTCACGATGGCCCATGTTAGAACGCCGGTGTGTGACGAAAGCCGTGCAATATTAATATACAAATTATTTCACCTGAATACATTTTTCATGAAGTATGTTCGTCTATGTCATTAATTGTGCTATCTATACTGTACCTACGTATCTGTTTATATTTATCCATTAGTGGCATCCGAGATTATTTATTGTGGTCGATTTTTCACAAAAATCAAAAATGTCATTGCCAGAGTGTCGAGGCCTAAAACAAAGCTGGAAGGGTACAAATAGGGATAATAGCCATTCATCCTCTTATATATTACGAATCTGACAAACTTACGCTGCACTCTCCCCACAACGACTCCGAACTTACGTACCTATTATTCGAAAAGTACAGCCTTATCACCACCTTGGGACTTGGGAAGTAATCCTCATAATGAAACCTAGAGTTTTGCACGCATTTTTACGCACCACAGTCATATGTTTCTGAAAGTTGAGTTTTGAGTCTACCTTCTGAGCAAGGTCGCGTATTCCATAAAGTCCATAAACCCTCTAGAGCTGGGAGCTGGGTACCATTGCAATTATAAGCGGCGAAGGAGGGAGTGTGACTACCTTACATTTATGACAAAATGATTTATATAAAAAGGGAAAAGAACCAAATCGTCAAATTTAAATCCGTAACGAAGGGTTCGTCAGGTGGGTCATCAACTCTGCAACTAAGAATTAACAACACGCATCGTCACATAGGCACAAACACCCAATAATAAAACAATTCGTCACTAACCTTACTTTGTAGTTAAACAGAACCGGCCCGAATCGCAGTTGCTTCTAAAATTCCCATTATGCTAAGCGTTGCCGCGCTGTAGGTACCTATAGCCAACGAAATCTGTTGAACCCGGTACGATCCAGAGCGTTCGTTATTAGCCTCCATTCCCTGCGTTCCCGCAGTCTCAATTGCCACTGGCACAAAATCGCACAAAGGCTCCATGGCAGTGTACTTAGAATACTTAAGTTTAGCCGAATATTCGCACGGTGAAAACGTACTGACACAGTCATGTTCCCCAAGAGGCAGCGGTCCTTTTGCCACGAAACTAGAGTGAGACCATCGGGCCTTTTGCCATCAATGCGGCACCCTGGATGCTCCAAGACACAGGGAATGTTGGCCGATACCAAAGCCCGGCTTATCGCATCATTATTTGCGTGATGCCTTGAAAACCGCATCGCATCGCATCAGGGCGGGAGAGCTACATTTTGAGATGTCAAAGTGCTGCCGATTGTTTTTACTCCAATCGGGTAATTGTGAATTTTATGGGTGAAATATATTGCCTTCTAAGACTCGGGCCACACCCCCTCTTCATAAAACTTCGAATGCCTCTCTGCTAATAAAAATATGTTTTGTCCCTCTCTTACAAACCCAAATATCAAAGTGACAGCTAAAGACGCATATGCCCATAAATCTCTACTCAGACCACCTCAAACTTCAAACGTACGAGCTTTCTGGATATGTCAGTCTAATATATTTTTCTGTGAAATTGATTAGACACATCCAGAATAGATATGATATGATATATAGTTATATAATACTAGCGGCCGCCTGCAACATCGTCCGCGTAGATTTTTGATGATGACAAAGATATAAAATAGGTAAGTGAATTTTATTCTTAGTTAAAATGGTCTAGACATATTACATTTCAAACAGTGGCAGACACTGATATGCGATTGTTAAAGAATTTTTAAAGATTTTCCAATCAGATTACGGGAATTGTTTGCAGAATGCTTAATACTTATTCCGTCAGTTACCTGATGCTTTAATAAATTTTAATCTTTGGCAAAAATGACTGTGCAAGATATAGAGCGACGCATGGATTTGGAGCTAGAAAATGGGGATCTTAGTTATTATAAGTGAGATTAAAAAAAAAGTTAAATATCGTAAGGCTGTTAAAACAATCTTAAACTCAGCACTGGAAATCGAGAAATGGAGATAGGTTAATGAAAAGTACATCTCTTTAAAAAATCCAGTGTTCCCTGTACAAAATCTACAACCTTTTTTAACCCCCATTGGGATAGAATTTTCTTAAACGCTGAAATAACTTTTTTTGTATTTTAATAAGTTAACTTTCTACAAAGTTTCAAGTCTCTAGTTCAAAAAATAATGTTTCCCCCATACAAATATTGCACCCCCATTTAACCCCCTTAGCGGTAGAATTTTCTAAAACTCTGAAATTACTTTTTTGTATTCTAATAAGTAATCTTTCTACAGAGTTTCAAGTCTCTAGCTCAAAAAATAATGTTTCCCCCATACAAACATTGCACCCCCATTTAACCCCCTTAGGGGCGGAATTTTCTAAAACGCTGAAAGTACTTTTTTTATATAAGTAATATTTCTACAAAGTTTTAAGTCTCTAGTTTACAAAATAATGTTTCCCCCATACAAATATTGCACCATCATTTAACGCCCTTAGGGGTAGAATTTTCTAAAACGCAGAAATTACTTTTTTGTATTTTAATAAGTAATGTTTCTACAAAATTTCAAGTTTCTAGCTCAAAAAATAAAGTTTCCTCCATACAAACTGTGCATCCATATTTAACCCTCTTAAGGATGGAATTTTCTTAAACGCAGAAATATTCTTTTTTGTATTTTAATAAGTAATCTTTCTACAAAGTTTCAAGTCTCTAGCTCAAAAAAAAAAAAATCCCCCATACAAACTTTGCACCCCTATTTGACCCCCTTAGGGGAGGTATTTCCAAAAATCCCTTCTCGTCCCTAGCCCACGTTATAAAAATAACCTAAAGTTACAAAACTCTAGTTTAAAAAATAATGTTTCCCCCATACAAATATTGCACCTCTATTTAACCCCCTTAGGGGTGGAATTTTTTTAAACGCAGAAATCACTTTTTTTGTATTCTAATGAGTAATCTTTCTACAAAGTTTCAAGTTCATAGTTCAAAAATTAATGTTTCCCCCATACAAACATTACACCCCTATTTAACCTCCTTAGGGGTAATTTTCTAAAACGCTGAAATTGCTTATTTTGTATCTTAATAAGTAATCTTTCTACAAAGTTTCAAGTCTCTAGTTAAAAAAATAACGATTCCCCCATACAAACTTTGCACCCCCATTTAACCCCTTTAGGGATGGAATTTCCAAAAATCCCGTCTTATCTGTTGCCTACGTCATAAAAGGAAGTCCTTGTGTAAATTTCAAGTTTATAGTCCCAGTAGTTTCGGCTGTGCGTTGATGAGTGAGTCAGTCAGGACATAGGCATTTATATGTATAGAAGACTAGCGGCCGCCTGCGACTTCGTCTGCGTAGATTTTTGATGATGACAAAGATATAAAATAGGTAAGTGAATTTTATTCTTAGTTAAAATGCTCTAGACATTACATTTCAAACAGTGGCAGACACTGATATGCGATTGTTAAAGAATTTTTAATGATTTTCCTATCAGATTACGGGAATTTTTTGCAGAATGCTTAATACTTATTCCGTCAGTCACCTGATGCTTTAATCTCATTTAAATCTTTGGCAAAAATGACTCTGCAAGATATAGAGCGACGCATGTATTTTAAGATAGAAAATGGGGATCTTAGTTATTATGAGTGAGATTTAAAAAAAAGTTAAGTATCGTAAGGCAGTTAAAACAATCTTAAACTCAGCACTGGAAATCAAGAAATGGAGACAGGTTAATGAAGAGTACATCTCTTTAAAAAATCCAGTGTTCCCCGTACAAAACTTTCCACCTTTTTTAACCCCCATTGGGATAGAATTTTCTTAAACGCTGAAATAACTTTTTTTGTATTTTAATAAGTTAACTTTCTACAAAGTTTCAAGTCTTTAGTTCAAAAAATAATGTTTCCCCCATACAAACATTGCACCCCCATTTAACCCCCTTAGGGGCAGAATTTTCTAAAACGCTGAAATTGCTTTTTTGTATCTTATGAAATTAAATGAAATTTGTTTATTTGCTTAAAATTATGTACGTATACAGATGGTATGGTAAATGATAAATAATGTATTTACATTATATCAATACGTTATAAAAGTAGGCATGCACATCTGTTTATTATAATGTACATGCATGGCAAGGGGATGATATTGAGCCTTTTAAAAACAGGCTTACATGACTCTCTAGCTGAAATACCACTTAATGCCCTTATGCATTTTTTTTGACCTTTGAATGCTCTTTCAATTTCTCGTAACCTTATTAAGTAATCTTTCTACAAAGTTTCAAGTTTCTAGCTCAAAAGGAAAAGTTTCCCTCATACAAACTTTTTACCCCTATTTAACCCCCTTCGAGGTAGAATTTTCTAAAACGCTGCCTGCCGTTTTTTGTATTGTAATAAGTAATCTTTCTACAAAGTTTCAAGTTTCTAGCTCAAACAATAAAGTTCCCTCTTTGCACCCCTATTTAACCCTCTTAAGGGTAGAATTTTCTTAAATGCAGAAATTACTTTTATTGTATTCTAATAAGTAATCTTTCTACAGAGTTTCAAGTCTCTAGTTCAAAAAATAATGTTTCTCCCCATTCAAACTTTGCATCCCCATCTAACCCCCTTAGGGACGGAATTTTCTAAAACGCTGAAATAACTTTTTTTGTATCTTTATAAGTAATCTTTCTACAAAGTTTTAAGTCTGTAGTTTACATAATGTTTCCCCCATACAAATATTGCACCATCATTTAACGCCCTTCGGGGTAAAATATTCTAAAACGCAGAATTTCCTTTTTTTTGTATTTTAATAAGTAATGTTTCTCCAAAGTTTCAAGTTTCTAGCTCAAAAAATAAAGTTCCCTCTATACAAATTTTGCACCCACATTTAACCCTCTTAAGGGTGGAATTTTCTTAAACACAGAAATTGCTTTTTTGTATTCTAATTAGTAATCTTTCTACAAAGTTTCAAGTCAAAAAAAAAGATTCCCCCATACAAACTTTGCACCCCTATTTGACCCCTTTAGGGGAGGTATTTCCAAAAATCTCTTCTTGTCCCTAGCCCACATTATAAAAATAACCTTAAGTTACAAAACTCTAGTTTATTAAATAATGTTTAACCCCCTTAGGGGTGGAATTTTCTTAAACGCAGAAATCACTTTTTTTTGTATTCTAATGAATCATCTTTCTACAAAGTTTCAAGTTCATAGTTCAAAAATTAATAGATAGATAGATAGATTCATTTATTTCATTTTGAAAATTTACATGTCATTTGCTTTGCATTAAATAGCATGAATTCACAAAAAGATCGTCAGAGTGTATAAGAATAACAATAATATAAATGAAAGTCAAAGTCAAAATATGTACATTGCAAAAATGAAAGTCAAAATAATAATAAGAAACAATTGAAAATAATATTAAAATGGTACAAATGTCAAATTATGAATAAAAGCTAGGGCATCCTAGACATAAATAGTCAAAAATAATAATAGACAAAGATTTGAAACAATATTCATTATAAAATAATAATGTCATTTTAAAAACTAAAACATGTCAGATACACATAACAATTACAATGTCGGTTCGTTGTATTCCTTTACGGAATACAACGATTTTGAAACTAAAAATTCCCTAAGTCGGCGTTCAAATATGTCGTTTGAGGTCTCGTATTTAATAGTGGCGGGTAGGCGCTCGTACATCGACGGGCCTATTACGCGCGGGCTCCTGTCGAGCAGCGCAAGTCGCCGCGACACAGGTAGTAATCGCCCTGTCTGACGGGTGATTCTGCCAGGCATATTCGCTCGCTTAAATAAGTGAATGTTTCGACGCGTGAACACAATTACTTCAAATACGTAAAGTGAATAATGAGTCATCATCTTGTACTGTTTGAATATTTCTCTCATACAAACATTGCACCCCCATTTAACCTCCTTAGGGGTGGAATTTTCTAAAACGCTGAAATTACTTTTTTTGTATCTTAATAAGTAAGCTTTCTACAAAGTTTAGTCTCTAGTTAAAAAAATAATGATTCCCCCATACAAACTTTGCACCCCCATTTAACCCCCTTAGGGATGGAATTTCCAAAAATCCCGTCTTATCCGTTGCCTACGTCATAAAAGGAAGTCCTGGTGTAAATTTCAAGTTTCTAGTCCCAGTAGTTTCGGCTGTGCGTTGATGGTAGATCAGGACTTCTTCTTTTATATATTTAGAAGATTATGATCAAGCCTAGTTCCCTCAGAGGTGTACTCGCTACGGTAACTAGGCTTGATCATCATTTATGATACGATAAATTTCGAGGTCTCTCGGGGATATATTATGTGGTTCCAGTCATTGAATGATAAAATGAAATTTTCGTTGTTAGTAGTCTCGTATAGACGATGGTATTTGTAATAAGTAACAATGTAATCTTGCAAGACGATTTTTACCTTCGCATATTAGTCGCCTCTATTTGAATGTATGCAAGTATGAAATAACATAGATGGCAAAATAATGATTAGAGTTACTTAGGTACTATTAAGTTAATCGACGACAATGTCACGACACGCATTCCGACAGGTGCCGACAGTTTTCGTTTTAAGGCGTTTACTAAACATTAGTGTAATCATACTCAATCATATAGACTAACTAATAGGAGATATAGGTTTAATATGTTATAATACATCTTACTATAGACAAAGGCAGCATGTAACAACGACGCGCGGACTTGTGGACGTTAAACATACGAGGACAATCGTGTCGTAAATCTGCAATGTGTTATTTTCAAGTCCAACCGAAGTGTAGGTACACACATAATTCATTATAATTTATAACGAAGTCAATAAAAGTTGCTATATAAACGGAAATAATTAACTACTAGCACCATAGTTAAATCAACTTCCAAGATGAAACTAGCTCTTATTCTTTGTAAGTAATATTTATTTTCTATTTAACTTACTTCTACCGTTTCGACACGGGTTTCACCGACCGTGATCTGAGATGGCTAAACGTCTTAAGTAAAGGTAATTAAATATCGCATTAGATCCGTTTCAAATACTCTTTGGCGGGCAAAAAGTTCGACCCGAGAGTTTAATTTGGTTTTTTATAACCATCAAGTTTCGTATTCTCAGTCAGTATTTTATACCGATTAGTTCTCAAAACACAAAAAGAGATTCTTACTTAAACGTTAAACGTCCTGACCGAATGTAATGAGCTATAATTCAAATGGATAGGCGTGAAGAATATGAAAATATTGCAATTTATAGCTTAGTGAACAAAATCATGTCCTACACAGACGGTACATAATTATCCCTTGTTACAAGCTTCATATTGACCTGTAAGTATGTAAGTTGTCCGTCAAAATTTGCGATCCATTTTTCAGTCACTCGTTATACGATTGGGCTGAAAATTTGGGTATTAGTATAGTTTGAATGACAATTCAATATTTTGGTACAATCGAGCTGATCTGATGATGGTTACAGAAGGTGAAGGGGAAGAAGCCATGCGAATTCAGTATTGAACCGACGTAACCCCGCTGAGTTTGGGCTCGTTTGAATCGTCTCAATGAGTAGTTGATGATGGTATACATACAGAAAAGTAGAGTCGGCAATAAAAGCTTGACCAAAAATGAAATTATTGACAAACGTATTCTCTTTAGTTTATTTTGTCCCAAAAAATGAAAAAGGATTAAATGGATTTTGCAATTTTTACAATCTACTTGTTTTCAGTGGTCCTATTTGGTCTGGTGTGGGGGGGTACCTTCGCCAAACCGGCCAAAATATGCGGCTGCCAGCCGGACTGGGGCGGTCCGATGTGCGCCAGCGACGGCAAGACATACTCTAGCGAGTGCGACATGAAGTGCCAGACAGCGGGCACGGGCGTATACAAGGTCCGAGATGGTGCCTGTTAGAAATTCATTAAACTGTCCAATATAAATGTATTAACCATCATCGAATACAACTTTAATGCTTAATATTAACGTCGGATTTAATTACACCTTACTATTCTATTCGTTTTTCCCGAATGCATCTTCAGTTATAGCTTCGGACCTTCGGAGCCTAATACTACTTACTATAAATAGCATTTCGTGTTTATCCACCGGAGCGGGGCGAGGATGCGTAGAAAAACTGTGAAATAGTGTGATCGTGTCCACCAGCGATGTGCTAGGAAAATGAGTGGAGCGAGGATGCGTAGCGACTCTGTGAATTGTGTGCAGCACCTATATCAAGAGATGGCCGTGCGTGACATACTCTCGATTTTTCTCGCACTATATCTCCTGTCCTAAGTGTTCTAATAAAAAGAGACAGATAGACCGAGAAAAAAACGAGAAAGCTCGCTCACCGTCGCATCATAGCCGTGCAGATGAGCGATACTTAAATGTGTGCGTTTTGAACTAAGCCAGGATAGGAAAATGAAGTATTCCTATTGCTGGAGTTTTTACTCGCTTTTAGTAACCTCGCATAGGTCTGCTGGAGACTCACCTATGGGTAAGGCAACCTTTGCGGGGGACTTCAATCTATCTACTTCTAATTCGATAACTTCAGTTCTACAGCACGGCTATCTCGCGACGGCACGCGAGCTCTCTCGGTTTTTCTCGCTCTATCCGTCTCTCTCTTATTAGAACACTTAGAACAAGAGGTATAGTGCGTGAAAAATCGAGAGTATATCGCGGCCGTCCCTTGATAGACGTGCAGTTCCTATACCTTAATATCCTAACCTAACTAACCCTAAAATGACACGTGACAGGAATAATTCTATTGCCGAAGTGTCAGACGCTATCATCTATCTATACAATGTTTTATAAACACTTGTCAAGTGCAAACCCTTTTGTGCTGGATGTAAGCTGCACAAAAAGTATTTTTTTAACCAACTAGGCCACACGCTTACCGACAAGAGCCCGGCTATTAAGTTTATGATGATGATGATGATGATTAGGCCACACGCATAATTAAACTTTGTATTAATCTAATTGACATCCGTGTTTTCTATTACTAAAATAATAAAACCAGATAAAATAGAAGTCAATTATCATTCAAAAACGTATCGAAACATTGTTTGACTTGGCTGTATGAAGAACCTAAAATATAAAAAAATTAAAAAGTTAAGTGGTTTGCAAGTATTATTAATTTATTCATATTGCAAATATGTGTTATTTTCTCGCAGTCGAAGTGAAAAGCAGCGTGTAACTAAATAACTCTGCATTAATTGAGCCGTTTTACCCCTCGAGTCACCTAGCCACCCTCGCCGGTGGCTCCGGTGCACATAAACGTCCGTCTCAGGTGAAATGACTCATTTTATGTACTTCTTGTACAATCTACGGTACCCGTTAACCATGACGTCACTAGAATTATCTCGCCTGCGAGTTTAAGCTATTGGCGGGGCCCGTGTTGGTCAGCTCTGCCCTACCATGATCGAGGGAATTGTATTCTCGGAGCAGCTCCATAATGTAGGTAGTATACCAAAGCGGTGAGTGAAACAATGGTAAAGGTTAAGTACGATGGCAATCGTGCGTTGACAATATTTTCGGGGGAGATCATTGGAAGCATCCTGCTCCGGGTTTGCGGGCAGTAGGTATGATATAATAGATATAATATATGAGTGTGTTGTTATATCAGTCCTTAATGTGCAAATTTTAAATTATTATTGTGTAAGATTATTATTCTTTTATTGTAAGATTATTATTTTTATTGTAAATTACCGTTTGACATGTAAAAGTGCCCTTGTGGCCTATTTGCAGAATAAATAATTTGTATTTGTATTTGATACAATAAATAATCTACGTAATTAACGCCTACGGAGGGTAAGTACAAACTAGAACATATGCATGCCCCATAAATTATAATTTATTTATACGGATTAAAAACCTACACTCGCGAGCAAAAGTATTGCATCAACAGTGACTTTTGCTCTATGCAATATATTTGGTGCACATGAAAGAATGCACAGGCATTCTTTTATGTGCATCGCCACAATCGGGGGAGAGAGTAAAAAAAAACGAATAATCGTCACAATGTTATTATTAGCAGGTTAGGTTAGGGTTCACTTGTGTCCCCTTGTGTTCCCTTAGAGCGGAAATAGGCACCCCGCGAAGAGGGGTGACGTCGACCCAATGGCGGTTAGGTGAAAATAATTGGCAATATATATGTATTTCTGCGAGAATAGTGTTCGACAAAAAAAAATATGTTCATATACAAAACTTCTAATCACACGGTTCAACACGCGGCGGTGTCGCTCGTAACACTGCCCGCGCCCGCTCCTCGCGCCGCTCGATGTGAGGAGCGGGCGCGGGCAGTGTTACGAGCGACACCGCCGCGAGAACACTCATCCTGAAGAAGAACTCCCGAAGAGTTCGAAACATGTCGCCCGGAGTGACATTGAATACGTGAGTTGAACCGTGTGATTAGAAGTTTTATTTTAACATGTCTCACGAAAGTTTAAATTCGATGTTCATATATTTTATGCGTGAACATGATTCGGAGCATCAAAATTATGCACAAATAATATTCGGACTATTAAAATTCGGCGTAATCGAACTATTCGAATCTCGATTCTGCCAAAACAGTTTATGCGCAAAGTCAATTATGCCTACATACTACATAGATTATGCCAAATAGAATTCTTACTAAAAAAGTTATGCCGCAACAGGGGGAACCCAAAAAACAGGGTGTCGATCTAGTCGCATCTCGTCATAATTTCGAAAGCCATACACACGGAACTTTTATGCGCAACAACTTTACACATAAAGTTGTTGCGCATAAAAGTCTTTTGTCATTAATAATTCTGCGCATAATACTTTCATTGTCATAATCATAACTGTACTATGTCATATTTTGTTTAAACATAATGTTGATTCACAAAAAAAACCCATATATTAAATTAGTTGACAAGAATTTAATTAGGTAAGGGGAGCTACCTTGATACATTTCACCATGACCTCCCATGCGCCTCCCATGGATGGTGCCCCTGGGGGAATCTTTTTCCAAATTATACGTCTGTTCTTGAGAAAGTTGCTTAATTCAGCGCTGTCTAGAGCTTCCTTTATCTCACGTTCGGCCCCGATGGAACGACACTACATCGCGACAGCGAATAGACGCGCGACTCGCGATAAGCGCACCAAGGGCGGTAGCGATAGGAAACCTAGACCACAACCGGAAAAGAGTAGTAATTTTGTTAGGAAAAACGATGATAATCGGCAAAATAAATGCGTAATATGCTCGTAGAACGGAAATAGGGACCTCGACAAATAGGCATCTCACCGCGAGGTGACGTCGACACGCTGGCGGTTAAAAATGGTTGTCTTATATGACTTGAAATCGTTATGAGCAAACCTATTATGGCGACTGATAATTATGCTTAAAGCTTTTATGCCCAATAATTTTATGACATTTGCTATTTATGCTCTCAAATATTATGCTTAAGGCTGCTTTCACGTGCTCACTAGCGCCACTGGTAAATAATTGTGATTATTTAAATTTAACTATAGATATTAAAAAAAAGGAGGCCGCTACTCACCGTATTTTGTATTTAAGTACCTTGTGAATACATCAATGTAGCCGGCAGGGGGGGGGGGGGGGGGGGGACACATGACACGAACAAAAATTAGGGCTTTAAATCCCATTATCTCGCAAACGCATAACTGAGTTGAAGAATAGTTTTAGAAAACCCATAATATTTTTGAACAAGCTATCCAACGATACCCCACACCATAGGTTTAACGAGAATTTTTTCACGACTTTTTTCTACTGTTTTGTCGGCGTGATTGGTTTATATACCCACGCCGAATTGCAGTTTTCTAGTTGTAAAGGTTACTGAGCTAAGCCGAAGACGGACAGGCAGACAGACAGACGGACGGACTTGGCGAAACTATAAGGGTTCCTTGTTGACTACGGAACCCTAAAAACTAGTTTGATGTATTCACAAGGTACTTAAATACAAAATACAGTGTGTAGCGGCCTCCTTTTATTTGATATATATCGTTAAATTTAAATAATCACAATTATTTACCAGTGGCGCTAGTGTGCACGTGAATGCAGCCTTAAAAAATGTATGCGAACTATTCATGACTATTGTCGTTTATGCGTAATGACAAGTAGTTATGCCTATCGGCCTTATGGCTAAAAATATTATGCAACCCGATATGGACCCCAAAAAACTCCGTCGCATTATGAGAGGGATTTTAAAAAAACAGGCCAAGAGCGTGTCGGGCCACGCTCAGTGTAGGGTTCCGTAGTTTTCCGTCCGTCAAAGTAAGTGTCCCCACATAAGCGTTAAAAAAATGGGCTATTTGTTAAATTGAGTTGACATATTAAGTACAGAACCCTAAAACCACAACGAACAACCAAAGACAATTACGATAATTCGAGCACGACAAATTTTAGACCTAATTATGGGCGCACCTGCTCGACCCCATTAAATCAGGAAAAATCTTAACACCGCCATGTACGATATGAGCGTTCCGCGTACAGAGACATCTATCGGCAAATTAAGTAAACTATTGCGCGCGAGCTTAAAGTATAAAAGATGATTTCTATGGGATAATTCTTTACTGCGTGATCCGATTTTCACCGTTTTTACTTTATTTCAAATCACGTCATTTCATTGTGATTTTGTGTTGGTACAATACACACTGCTTATACGGTTAAATTACAAACTTATACTTGAAACCATAATGGCGTTACTACTGTCTTCATCATCCGATTTATTTGCAATAACAGAAACCGGTTGCAATGCTTCTATCCAGGATGCTGAACTAGTACCGCCAGGATTCACAGTCTTACGATGCGATAGAACGGATGGCCGCAAACAAGGAGGCGCGCATTTAGTGGCCACACCGCGGTTCGAGCTACGTCAAGTGAAATGCGGTGACGTCAATTTGAATGACTATCAGTTCGAACTTGTAGGTGCAACGGTACATTTGAATAATAAGTTTTTATTTGCTTGTTTTGTTTTGTATATTCCGCCACAAGCAAAGGAGGATGAATACATGACTATGTTTAATTTAATAGAAGGATTTTCTGTCAAATATAATGGTAAATTAATTGTATTCGGTGACTTTAATCTATTCTCTAGTACTGATAGTGTACGTTTATACTATGAGTATTTTGTAACTTATTGTGGATTCATTCAGAACAATGGAGTACCTAATTGTAACGGAAGACAACTTGATTTAATATTGAGTGGCGCAGGATTAGACTCGCTGGTAACGGCGCGCGCGGCGGACGAGGGAGTGCAGCCCGTGGACCCGTACCACCCGCCGCTCGCTGTGCGCGTCGGCGCCGGCGCGGCGCCAGCGTTCGCGCCCGGCCCTGGGACCCACGCGCCCAGTCATGATTAGTTAATGAGACATTAACTAATCATGACTATTGTTTTGAGCAAAGTTTACCGTCATACAAAGATTGGAATTTCGCTAAAGCAAACTTCGACCTTTTGTACAAGTCATTAGCAAACATAGACTGGACCGATCTATATCTAATCAACGATATTTCCGAAGTTATAATTAGTTTTTACAATAAATTTAACGCAGTATTAGACACCTGTGTGCCTACAAAAAAGAAGCCGGTAACATCTAAGTACTCGTATCCGGAATGGTACACCGCTGAGATTATACAAAAAATTAAACTGAAGCATTCATTACATAAGCTATACAAAAAGAGTGGATATGATCAAGACTATAGTAATTTTTCACAATGTCGAATGGAATTGAAATCGGTTATTTCTAGTGCTCATGACCAGTATCAAGCTCAAATGCAATATAATATGGCAACAGACCCAAAATCATTTTGGAGATTTATAAAAAATAAAAGGAAAAGTAGCAACTGCTGTAAATTACTAGAGGACGGACGAGTTTTATCACCGCAGGAATCAGCGGAAGAGTTTGCGAAATTTTTCTACTCTGTTTACAGCTCTGAGCCCGCTGTACTGGACTCTGACACCGCTAGCACAACGGCGGCCGCTAACAGTGCATATGTCCGCATTCACGAATTGGAGGTCGCCGAGGTGCTGCGCGCGCTGCAGAGGCTCCCTCCCAAACGTTCCGCGGGGCCGGACGGCATCCCTCCCTTTATCTTGAAGGATTGCCGTTCGGTTCTAGCTGGACCCCTCTGTCATTTATTTAACGTGTCCTTAAGATTGGCAACATTTCCGGATCAATGGAAATTGTCGCGTGTAGTGCCTGTACCAAAGGGTAGTGGGGGACCGAAACCCTATCATTATAGGCCAGTGGCTGTTTTGTGTGCACCTGCCAAAGTGTTCGAATCCGCCATACACCGATCACTACAGGAGCAGGTCGATTGCCAGTTATCTGACGCTCAGCATGGTTTCCGGGCAGGACGTAGTACAACGGGGAACCTCCTATGCCTTATGTCCCAGGTGACACCTGCAGTGGACGCAGGCGGCCAGGTGGATGTCACTTACTTCGATTTTAAAAAAGCGTTTGACATGGTAGATAATGACATCTTACTGAAGAAGCTGGCCGACGCGGGGTGTACACCGCATACCTACGCTGGCATTTTTTGCCAGCTATATGCGAGGTAGGCGGCAGTACGTGGACTGCGGTAGTTACAAGACGAAGCCCTACTATACTCGATCTGGGGTCAGTCAAGGCAGTAATTTGGGTCCTTTGACGTTTTTGCTGATGATTAATGATCTCCCTGATGTGGTTAGAAACTCGGAATGTTTGTTGTTTGCCGACGACCTAAAGCTGGTGCGGGTAATTGAAGAGGTATCGGACTGTCTTGCATTGCAGCGGGATATTGATCGGGTCGTACAATGGAGTATAGGCAATAGGCTTCACTTTAATGTGTCGAAATGCTCCTCGCTATCCTTTAGCCGATCTCGCAATCCGATACAGCATCGATACGCGGTAGAAGGGACACCGATTGAGCGTGTCACGGAGGTGCGCGATTTGGGCGTGCATTTCACAGCTGACCTTTCGTTCAGAGATCACATTGTTAAGACTTGTAAAAAAGCATACAGAAACTTAGGGTTTGTCTTGCGTCAGGCACATGGATTTTCCAACATAAGCGCTATCCGTGCAATATATGAAGCTCTCGTAAAAAGCCACTTGGAGGTCAACTCTAGTGTCTGGAGCCCGCACGAAGCTAAGTACCAATTTATGTTGGAAAGGATACAAAATAAATTTGTAAGGTTTTTATATTTAAAATGTTATGGTGTGTACCCATTTTACCCATTAATGTACCCTACGTTATTCGTGTTGGGCATGGTAGGGTACAATCAGTTAGAAGTTAGGAGGGAGTTGACTCTGGTGTCCTACATGTTCAAACTTTTACGCGGTAAGGTTAGTAACTCTGGGGTACTGGCTACAGTGGGCCTGAACGCGCCCGTGCGGTACGTGTGGCGCCGGCGCCGGCCGCCGCTGCTGGCCGTGCCGCGCGCGCGCACCGGCCTGCTGCGCGCGGCGCCCTGGACAAGGGCTCTGCACACGCTCAATCAAGTTGCAACGCGGGTTGATGTATTCCACTGCTCTCTGAATGAATTCATTAAAGTTACTTTGTATGTGTTATGTTATTTCAAAACTTAGAATGATGTAGTATGTACCCTATTTATTGTATTGTATCAATAATTTGCTACGCTATCGCATTGGGAGACTGTAATGATAGAAGTATTGTTATTATAAATAAATAATTAGATTCCACAATAATAACCTCAAAATTACGATTAAAATGAACATAAAACCGACACTGGCAAACTTAAACTCTTCCAAATGATGGACGTGGCTAAAAACTGGCTACACGTGGCATTTCGAAGAGTGTAAGTGAGCCAGTGTCGTTTTTTTCCATTTTAATGGGAATTTTGAGGTTATTTTTGTGGAATCTAATTATGGCTTCAAGTATAGTTCAAAAGTATTCAACCTATCAAGTTCAAAATATTTTTTCTAGTAGAGGGGTGGGGACACATTCTTTTTTACTTCTGCACTATTCAAAATAATTATTTTGTATAAATGTACAATCGTGTTGTAGATAAATGCAATCAAGTATTTTTGAATTATACTTCATATAATAATTTTAAATTATTTTTTTCATGTGCCCACATTTTGGAGTGTTACATTTTTAACAATAACATAACAACTAGGTTCTACCGCCTACATGAAAATAGGAAATACCAACGCTTTGACTAGACGAGTTTTAGTGCCTAAACTTATGCTACGGTTTCTCCAAATGACTTGAATTGGCGTATCATTGCGTCTTTAGGATTTATAAGGATTTAAAGTTGTCTCAACATGTACCACCCCTGGAGTTGCAAGCGTTCATAGGCTACGGTAACCACTTACCATCAGATGGGCCGTCAGCTTGTTTGCCACCGACGTGGTATAAAAAAAACGACAATATTCGCTTAATCATCCAAAATTTTACTTATAATAAATGTGTAAAAAGAGTAAAATAAGATAAAAAAGCGGCCAAGTGCGTGTCGGGCCACGCGCAGGGTAGGGTTCCGTAGTTGCCCGTCTGTCACAGAATGCGGACTTAAAAGGGGCTCGTAAATAATCGTAAATATGATTATTTTTATAACACACCAATTAGGTACACAACTTTAAAACTAAACGAACCGCAGATCGCAAACTTTTAGCAGCAACAGGTTATTTACGTAAAATAATTCCGAATATCTCCGAACAGCATCAAGCCGCACAACTACAGTGTACGAGATTTGGGACTGGTCTTTTGACAGTTCAAATATGATGTAAAGAGTGATGTGGCTAGAGTAAATCGATTGTCATAATATCCGATTACGACTGATGATGGCTAATAACAGGAATCGATTGATTACTGTGTAATGATTATTTTTAGGAAATCAAATACAGCGCCTATACACTGTTGTCTGCTAACACAAGTGTCCTGTAAGTAAAGATAGTGCGAGAAAAATTGAGAGAGCTCGCGCGCCGTGCAGAGATAAATGCCATATTTTCAAACGCAATGTGATTTTATTTCATATTATTGTGACAGTAATTAAATAATACATTGTAATTTTCCTATTCACAATTATTTGATTCATATCGATTTATTTCTAAATTGACAAACTCCAATCGATTCAAGCAGTGTATCACTATTTTTTTTTATAAAAGTCGTAGGACGTAATGGTTAGCATACCGAGTTTTGAATGCTAATTTCTATACAAATAAGCCGTAAAAAATATGACAATCTGATCATTATATAAAATCGGAAAATCAGAACGGGATAAAACACGAAGGAACAAGCGAGATAGCGCCTTACAAAAAGCACGATGTTTGGCGTCACGTTTCTTAAAAACAACGCAACGAACACGAGAAATAAATAAACGAATCAATTCTCTAGATATTAACTTAGAACAAGAGCATAAAGGCTTCCGGTTCTGTTCCATATTTTTTCTAAAATCACGAAATAAAATCTCGACAACATTGACAATTTGAAGCGTCGCCATTGTTCGGAAATGTTCGGCTCTGAGAGATCGGTCTCTCCATTTTACGTAATTTGATTATATCTGAGACTACATTTACACGTTAGTATAATTGTTATACAATTGATTCCGCTAAAAAAACATTCTGTTTATAAATAATAATGATTAAAACTGTACTTTGAAATTCCGGTTAGAGAATTTTAAATGAAATGGAACGGTAACTACGCTACAGCTGTGATGTGTCATTGTCATGTCACTGTTGCTTTTTACTTTGACATTTGTCTTTAATTCACTTATCGTTTGTTATTATGTTAGCTTGCCTTCTGATTTGTACTCAAAAAGCCGGGCAAAAATAAGGCTAGAAAAAGTGGGAGAAGAATTTCGCGTTGAGAAAGCAGTCCGGCAAGGTGACTCACTCTCACCTAAAATATTTGCTGCAGTATTGGAGTCTATATTTCGAAAATTAAATTGGGACGTGAAAGGAGTTAAAATAGACGGCGAATACCTAAGCCACCTACGCTTTGCGGATGATATTGTAGTATTCTCCTACAACGCATACGACCTAGAGAAAATGGGGAAAAAACGACTTAACTAAGGATAGCCAAAAAGTAGGACTATACATGAATACCTCAAAATCACAAATTATGACCAACGGGGCATTATACTTGGGGCAGTCGGTCTCTTTTGATGACTACACCGGAAAAGAGGTAAGGTGAAGGATAGCACTAGGATGGAAAAAGTATTGGAGCTATAAAGAGATCATGAAAAACAAAACTGAATGAAATTGTATACCGGATAAGATCATGCAAATGGAACTGGGCAGGATATATTTGTAGAATGGAACAAAGTAGGTGGACGAAGAGACTAACCGAGTGGACACCGAGAGGCGAAAAGAGGAAACATGGACGGCCAAAGAAAAGGTGGCGCGATATTTTCTGCTAACGGATCGGCTCAGACTGGATGTGGAAGGCCAGAGAAAGGCAAATTTGAAAGGAAATGGGGGAGGCCTACGCCGCAGAGACGACTTCTACCTAGAGTATTTGTTTTTAAGTGTAATTATTAGTGGTAGTAGAAATAAAGGCTTTTTTATTTTTATTTATTTATTTTATTATCGTTTGTTATATTGTGTGGAACAAAACAAGTGCTCCGATCGGTTCGACCTGACCCCCTAATTCTCCGCTCCCGACGGTGTCTTCGTGGTTATTTTTTATATAAAAGGGCAAAAAATAACTTCTTTAGAGAAAAGTTTTGATGTGTTCTATTCATTATAATCATTTAAAATAGGTGTTTTAATGACACCACTTTGGATAAAAACTAACTAAGTGCTGAAAATTATGAAACTTTGTGTCGCTATACTTCAGCCATTGTTTCAAATAATAATAATAAATAAATCAGCCTATATACGTCCCACTGCGGGGCACAGGCCTCCTCTCATGTATAAGAGGGAACGGGCAGTAGTCCCTACGCTGGCCCAGTGCGGGTTGGGGGCGTAGACCGTAGCTGCGCGCGCGCGACCGTAGCCACGGGTGGGGGGGGGGGGCATGTCGCAGGGCAGGTTTTTTGCGCGCTCGCCGCGGGCAAGAAGCACCGTGCCGTGAAAAAGCAACTCTAC
The DNA here is from genome assembly GCA_945867215.1 of Epinotia demarniana. Lineage (NCBI taxonomy): Eukaryota > Metazoa > Arthropoda > Insecta > Lepidoptera > Tortricidae > Epinotia > Epinotia demarniana. The sequence continues at coordinate 32,161,301 of OX244260.1, forward strand.
CGTCCACGGTAAAAGGTTCAAATTCCAATGACAACGTATATGCACCCGAAATTACAGTCTACGAGATTTGAGACTGGTCTTATGACAGTTCCAATATGATGTAAAGAGTGATGTGGCTAGACTAAATCGATTGTCATAATAACCGATTACGATTGATGATGGCTAATAAAAGGAATCGATTGATTACTGTGTAATCATTATTCTTAGGAAATCAAATAGAGAGCCTATACACTGTCGTCTGCTAACACAAGTGTCCTGTTAGTAAAGAGAGAGACTGACAGTGCGAGAAAAATTGAGAGCTCGCGCGCCGTGCAGAAATCAATGCCATATTTTCAAACGCAACATTTTGCACAATCAAATATGTCGGTTTCGATCGATGTGATTTTATTTCGTATTATCGTGACAGTAATTAAATAATACATGGTTATTTTCCTATTCACAATTATTTGATTCATATTGATTCATTTCTAAATTGACAGACTCCAATCGATTAAAGCAGTGTATCACTAAATTTAAAAAGAAAAAGTCGTAGGACGTAATGGTTTGCATACCGAGTTTTCAATGCTAATTTCCATACAAATAAGCCGTAAAAAAATATTACAATCATTTTATAAGTGCTAAAAAGAGCGTGCATGGAGATTGAACTTTGTTTTGTAACTCTGAAGCTATTGAAACTCTTTTTATTATTTCGATAAGCAGTGCCAATTTACGTTATATGGGTGTCGCGATGTGTCAAAAGACCAGTTCCAAATCTCGAACACTGTAAGTGCATTTCTTACCAGTGAAATAGTTATGTCTACTACTCGTTAACTAATTATGTCTACTTAACTGTGATAGTTTTCCTTTTAAATTCCTTGTATGTACTACTGCCACGAATATTTGCACGTCCCCAGTAGTAGCCATGTAGGGGGGGGGGGGGGGGGGGGTGACAAATTAGGGCTTTAAAACCCATTATCTCGCAAACGCATAAGTGAGTTGAAAAGTAGTTGTAAATAACCCATAATATTTTTGAACAAGCTATCCAACGATACCCCACCCTATAGATTTAACGAGAAAAAAAATACATCACCAATTCACATGTAGGGGAGGTACCCTAAAAACATTTTTTTTTCAGGATTTTATTCTACTATTTTGTCGACGTGATTGGTTTATATACCCACGCCGAATTGCAGTTTTCTAGTTGTAAGGGTTACTGAGCTAAGCCGAAGACAGACAGACGGACGGACATGGCGAAACTATAAGGGTTCCTTGATGACTACGGAACCCTAAAATCAGATTAAAAGCAGTTGGGTTTTTTGAAATCATTGGTTTCACTTGTACTATTATCGTACATGATAATTATTTTTGATGGGATTTAGTGTGACCGTACCTAAGCACAAACACACGAGTAATCAATACGCATGCATGCCAGCAAAATGAAATTGGCGTATAAGTTACGCTTTAGTTGCGGTCTAAACGGCTCCAAGCGTAAGAATTGTTACTATTATAAATATAAGTAATTCGTTTCTTATCGCACAACCGAATTGAGAATCAAGATGAAAGTTGCAGTTGTTATTCTATGTAAGTTCAATAATATTTGCTCAATAAAGTGTAATTAATATTTGGGACCACCTTGGTCTTTTTTTAAGAAAGATAGAAAAGAAACTGTGTCAGCCCAAAAACCTTTAACTAGAACAAATTATAATGCTAGAAATGTATTTCCTAGTCTTTCTCTCTTTATCACACGATCAGACTAATTCTTTACAACGATCAAGAAGATCCAACAATATGGATAGGATGTTTCTTTGTTCGAAATAAAGGTTTTTGGGCTTACACAGTTTCTTTTCTATCTTTCTTAAAAAAAGGCCAAGGTGGACCCAAATATTAATTACACTTTAGTTTAGAGGAGTCTACGCTATACTACTATGCGAAATTTTGGGATTGTTATAGACGTACAAGTAAACCTAAGAAGGTTAAAGTATGTTGACTGACTAGATATTAACAGTATTATAAAGTTGTTTTTTTTTTTGCAATTTTTATTCATTCAATTCCCATTTCTGTGGTAGAAATCCCACAGTTCCTGTAGGTAAAAAGACTAAATAAGTTAACTGCAATGACATCGTTTGTAGTATTTTCTTGACTTTTTGTAACAAGAAGTGAAGAATTTATCTTCCCCAGCAAGGTTTTGTCGGTCGGCAATTTTTATTAACTTTACCATTAGGTGGCAAAATTTTAATATCCTACGATTCCTACGGGACTGCAAAGTTCCTTGATTAAATAATGCTAAATGTGTAAACTGGAATCACATTGATAGTATTATTACATTTTTTTTACAACATGAATTGTTTCAATTCCTATTTTCAATGGTGTTTTTACGTAAGGCTTGTCAAACTGCCTTAAAATTAGTGGGGCAGAGTGCTCGAACAAATTGTCGAAAATGTGGACACGCTGGACAAAAGCACCAAATTTATTTCAGGTACTTGTTAGATCCATAGCTTTAAGTTTTTGATAGGAACCAACTCCTCCGTCGGCCATCTTTAATTTTATGGCGGCCATTTTGAATTTTACTTAATTTATCAATATCCTGAGTTCTAATTAACGTGGAATGACAAACTTAGTGTCTAAATATACATATTTGGGGTCAAGGAATTCAACTAGATTGTTTTTGGAGTCGAGTTCCCAAAGGATATCAAACGGAACCCTGTTCTTGAGCTTCCGCTGTCCATCCGGCTGTCTGCGTATCAGCAATAGCTAGACTGTTCGAATTTTCACAGAAGTAGTATTTCTATTGGTGCTTTAACATACAATCACAAAAAAACAGTGCTCACATACATGAAACGTAATTTTATGGCGTTTATTTGACCGCCCATAACAATCGGTATATCTCTAGAACAGTAATATGTAGACACTTGAAATTTCCGGAGATTATGTGTCACTATAGTCTCTATAACAACGAGTAATAAAAATATAATAATGTTAATATATTAGTGGGGCAGAGTGCTCGTACAAATGGTCATAAATGTGGACACGCTGGACAATAGCACCATTTTTGTTTCAGGAACTTATTAGGTCCATAGCTTTAAGTTTTTAATAGGAACCAACTCCTCCGTCGGTCATATTTATTTTTAAGGCAACCATTATGAATAATTGTTAATTTATTAATAGGTACCTCGAGTTCTAAGTCACTTAGAATCACAAACTTGGTGTCTAAATGTACATATTTGGGGTCAGGGAATTCAACTAGATAAGTATTTTACCGATATCACAGTTATTAAATTACTTGAAAACACAAAATTGGTGTTTTTTTATATATACAGGGCGGAAAGTTCAAAACGGGGCAGCAAGGGCAGCTTTGGTTAGTACCTGAAAAAAAAATGGTGCTTTTGTTCAGCGTGTCCACATTATCACTTGAAACTGCCCTACTATATATATGTAATAGCAGCCGCTCAATGTGATAAAAAAAAACAATATTAAGTACTTCAAATATCTCGACTACATTTGTTGTGGTTACCAAGATACCTACCCTACCTAGTGGTTTAGGCATGATAGATAGATAGATAGATTTATTTATTGGTACTGATCATACACTGTCAACATTTGTTAAGAATTACAATTACGGCGGTCGTGGGTTCGAAAACCGGCTCGTAGCAATTACTTTTTCGAAAGTTATGTACGGAATATTCATCGCTATCTTTTCGGTGAAGGAAAACATCGTGAGAAAATCGGTCTAATCCCAACTAGTTTTTCTCTGGGTTGGAAGGTAAGATGGCAGTCGCTTTCGTAAAACTATGGCCTAAGCAAAATCTTGCGGACCCCGAGATCCTTTACGATGAGAAAGAGACAAAGCTTGAGACCCGTGACGTCACGGGTGTCGAGCGTCATGGTCACTATTTCTATGGTCATGGTAAAGGACAATCGTTTAATTTGAACGTGCAGTTTCCGAAAACGGGACCCCCATATTACCCCCTCGTAACACTTTGGACTCTTATAACTTGTGATTATTTATCGTCTTGTGTTACTTTTTTCTCCATGTGATTATATTTATAATACTTTTTATTGATTATTGTATTTGGTGTCACCATTCCTAGTAATTCTACTAATACATATAAACTTTGCTTTCAGTGGCATTGGTGGATATGGTGTGGGGTACCTATGATGCACCACGACACAACCTTAAACCACTCTGCGGCTGCATACCTGTGGCCCCATTCTGTGCCAGCACTGGACAAACATTTTGGAGCGAATGCGAAATGATGTGTGGCTACCCCAACGGCATCCATGGTAGATACAAGGTTCACGACGGTCCTTGTCTCCCACAAGGCAAATCAGCAACACAGAAGATCAAACCGATCTGCGGCTGCAAACCCGTGGCCCCATTCTGCGCCAGCACTGGAGAAACATTTTGGAGCGAATGCGAAATGATGTGTGGCAACCCCGACGGAATCCTAGGCAGATACAAGGTTCACGACGGTCCTTGTCTCCCACAAGGCAAATCAGCAACACAGAAGATCAAACCGATCTGCGGCTGCAAACCCGTGGCCCCATTCTGCGCCAGCACTGGAGAAACATTTTGGAGCGAATGCGAAATGATGTGTGGCTACCCCGACGGCATCGATGGTAGATACAAGGTTCACGACGGTCCTTGTCTCCCACAAGGCAAATCAGCAACACAGAAGATCAAACCGATCTGCGGCTGCAAACCCGTGGCCCCATTCTGCGCCAGCACTGGAGAAACATTTTGGAGCGAATGTGAAATGATGTGCGGCTACCCCGACGGAATCCTAGGCAGATACAAGGTTCACGACGGTCCTTGTCTCGCACAAGGCAAATCAGCAAAACAGAAGATAAAACCGATCTGCGGCTGCAAACCTGTGGCCCCATTCTGCGCTAGCACTGGACAAACATTTTGGAGCGAATGCGAAATGATGTGTGGCTACCCAGACGGAACCCTAGGCAGATACAAGGTTCACGACGGTCCTTGTTAAACGGTGAAATACTCTTGAATACACTGTTATCAATTAAAATAACGAGTTTTGTCACTACACTTTAATAAAAAATTACACTTTCGTATTTTCGCAAAACAAAAGTAAATGAAATGAAATCGATTTATTCTTCGAAGACATGTTACACATTAGCTGCAAAAATATCCCCGCTTTAGGATAATCTGTGCTTTAGGTGTAGGGGAGGTACCCTAAAAAAAAATTCCAAGATATACTTGTACTGTTTTATCGGCGTCATTGATTTATATACCCATGCCGAATCAGTTTTCTAGTAGTAATGGTTACTGACGGACAGACAGACAGACGGACGTGGCGAAACTATAAGGGTTCCTTGTTGACTACGGAATTCGGAACCCTAAAAATGAATCAAAGACGGCGCGCGAGTTCAACAGCTCACAGCGCCTAGAATAGTGATTTTGCCAAATGTGAAAATTAATAGCCTGAGAACAACCCAGACGCTATCCAAATGGGGGACGAGGCAGAGAAGGCGCCGCCGGATGAAGTGCCCTCAGACGCCCGCACGTGAGCAACTAATCTCCAATAAAGAAAAAAAATGTTGTTTAAATTGGACAATTCTTTACGGAGTACTGAACAAGCAGAAATCACATCAATGCCATTAAAATTACATGTCATTAATTCTCATCTCTTATATAAATTCATTGAGTGGTTTTTTTTACACAGTACTGGGCTGGTAGTAGGCAGGATGAAGTTTCTCCTTGTTTCATGTAAGTAGGTAAATATTCTAAAATTACACCACATTTAAAAACTTGAGCTGTAACAATTTGTGTTTTTACAAGCTTATATTTAACTTGCCCTGTTAGTATCTGTGTATGTATGCTGGTATGGGACAAATCTTGCGAGTTACATTTGACCCACTTCCCGGCGACCGATTGAGCAGATATTTTGGGTAAAAGTATAGTTTGGATGACAATTCAATATTATGGTACCATCAAGCTGATCTGATGATGGAGACAGAAGGTGGCCATGGGAATTCAGTACTTAACCGACGTAACCCCTTTGAGTTTGGGTTCGTTAGAATTGTCTCAATGAGTAGTTGGTGATGATATACAGAAACTTACAGTAAAAAATAATTTTTTGACTGAAACTTATTATTTACAGACGTATATCGAAACAAACAACCGATTCGAATGTATATTGAACAATTTTTGTTTTTTTGACCGGAGTAAATATTTATTTTTCGACGTAGTCTCCATCTAACTCAGAGCACTTTAAATTCCATCGTTTTTCTAGCTTTTCAATTCCCTCCGTTTCAAAAGTATGGTTTTCAAACCCTTCCAAATACACATTAGTTTCTTCGATTACTTCCTCGTTAGAACTAAACCTTTTTCCGCCAAGCCTTGTTTTTTCTTTAAGTTTGGGAAAAGATAATAGTCGCAGGAGGCCAAGCCTGCAGAATACGGCGGTGTGGGAGCAATTCGTAACGTAATTCTAGTTCTTTAGCCATAGCAAGTGCACAAGTGTGCACCCGTGCGTTGTCTTAGTGAAAAACAATTTTCTTCTTCGCTAAATGCGGTCGTTTTTCCAATAAAACTTCATGAAATCGCTGCAATAAATTAGCATAATATTACGCTGTTGATTGTTTTGCCTTTTTGAAGGTAATCATAATATATTACAAAACGGGTATGCCAGAAGACAGTAGCCATAACTTTGTTCGCGGATAAAACTGCTTTGGCTTTCTTCGGTGAGGGTTCAACTGAAGCAATCCATTGTTTTGACTGTTCCTTGGTTTGATGTATGATGGTGGATCCAAGTTTCGTCGACAGTTATAAAACGACGAAAGAAATCATTTTCGCCTATTCTTATCTATAATTCCCCTAAACTTCGCCAGACATTCCTCTGAAATGGTTACGCAGTGGTGAAAGTTGGTTGTTATGGTAACGAAGTTGTTCAAAAATCATTTTTGAAGTGAAAGCTTCTTTAGCGGCGCTGAGCACTTTTTGGGATGGGGAAAAAGTGTTAAACTCGCGACAGATTTTTGTGACGTCAGATGCGTAAGGTGAGATGTCAGGGGGTCACGTGACCGTAGAATTGGGAGAGATTCGGGAGTAGGCTTGGGGGCGGGGGGGAAAACGGGAGTTTGACTAGGGCCACATAGTTCTTATTTCTACTTTATTGTTAACAGTATAAGTTAATTATAGCAGTTATAACAGTTAATTATGAAGAGCAAAAAAGGCTGTGGAAAGGTGTAGAAATTTGTTTGTAACTAGGCTCCCAGTAGCTGTGAGTGAGATGCCTGATTTAATTATACTTTGTTTTCAGTGGTTTTGTTGGTGTTGATTTGCGACGGTCTCGCTCAATTCTCGCTGCGGAAACGATACCGACATCGAAATCGTCTATCTGGGAAACCCGTTGGAAGTTATGATAACGTAGAATGTCGTAAGAAATGTCCGGTGCCTCTTCCTCCGTACCGCCCATTCTGCGCCGTCACCTATCGCAACTATCTCTCAGACTGCCTGATGAAGTGCGATGCCTACGGTCTTGGTTTGTACAAGGTTTATGACGGCACATGTGGAAGTAGGGAATGGCCTTGGGGAAACAATGAGTAGTCCTGTGAGTGGATAATAAACCATTGATGATTTAGCTTTTCGTTTTAATCCCAACTAATATTAACAACCCCATGTAACGGTTTTTTTATTTCATCTACTAGGATCCTTATTCATTTAACTAAACCGACTCTAGCTTACTTTTACAGAAGCTAGAAATATGCGGGATTAAGGGAAGAGCATTAGAAAGGATCAATCAGTTACCACAAAAAAACCGGCCAAGTGAATGTCGGGCCCCGCGCAGTGTAGGGTTCCGTAGTTGCCTGTCTGTCTTTGTTACATCGACACGCGCGCGCCAACTTTGATGATGGTGGGGTTGCATCGGCCGCAGTTGTACGAAAGTTGGCGTTTCCAAGTACACATTAAGGTGGACTATTACTTGGTTACTTGTTATTCCAACTTATTTATATGTACAACTGCCACGAATTTTTTCACATTCCCAGTAGAAGCGATAGCGGGTCGGCGACACTTGACTCAAACAAAAATTAGGGCTATAAAGCCCAATACCACGCAAACGGATTACTGTGTTGAAAAATGGTTTTAGAAACCCATCATATTTTTAAACGAGCTATCCAATGAAACCCCACCCCAAACGATGGATTTAATGAAAAAATAAAACCATCTCCCCTTTTGGTGTAGGGGAGGTAACCCAAAAAAAATGTATTTAGATTTGATTGTACTGTTTTGCTGGCGTGATTGATTTATATGGGCGGATCAACTATTTTATGCAAAAACGTGTCTGGTGCACTTCGGTAAAATTAAAAAAATAATCCTTTTTTGTTTTCGAGTTTTAAGTGGACGCTTAAAATATCAGACAAATAATGATTGTTTTGATCCTGATTGTATTTTTTTTATGATATTATAACAAGCAAAAAAAATCGTGACCCAGGTGACGAAATTTACCCACTATAGTAAACCGTACTGTCCCCGAGGCATACTAATGTACTATGCATTGATATTTTGAATATTTTTTCCTTGGCGTGTTACATATTATTGCATTTTAAAATTAGAAAAATACATTCAACATTTCACTCTAATTTGAATTTCGCGCTGTTGTCATTTTTAGTTATGCAAATTGTTATTTTGATGTTTGTCCTTGCTTCTTCACTCAAACACATGTCTGCTGAGTCACAAGATACAGAATACCGCTAAGTGCGAGTGAGACAGCCTAGTGACGCCTCATCCAATAGGAACACGATCTGTTAATCGTATGATCGCGTCCACCATTGCTGCTAATTTGAATTGGCTCTGTCATTTCGTCCGTGACTCGAGAAGATAGAACGTGTGTTTATTGCGTGTCGGCTGGGTCACATGCGAATTTCGGTAAGTTTATCCTTTGTTAATGTGATTTTATCATTTCTCTGTTTACTTTAAGGTCTAAATTGCCTATCACACAATAATTTTACCATAATTTAAATAATTTTTAACAAAAACCGCATCTTACCGATAATATGTCTATTGGCTCACGTTCCTTTGAGTCACGAAAATCGTTACCCAAAAGACAGTATTGTGACCCCAGAGACATACAAGTATTTAAAAAAGAAGTCTGAAAAATACAAAAAACGTCTGCAGAGAATTATCAAGAACAAGAAAGAAAAAAAGAGTCCTGATGAAAATACGAAGTTCAAAGAACTTTCCAGTGCGATTAAGGATACGTATGCAAATATGAAGAGACACAAAGAAAAAAATATATTGAAAGGAATATTTGAAACGCATTTGAAAAAAACAATAGAGACTTTCTTTTTTATAGAGGATGTCTCCCGAGCGACAGCAGGTAAAAAAGAGACCCTTACTAAGCATGGACACAAAGTTCAAAAAAGATTTTTGCTGGACACTTTAAAGAACTTGCACAAGACTTTCGAGTCTGAAAATCCCAGAGCCAAGTGTTCCTACTACTACTTAACAAAAAACAAGCCGTTTTACATTGTAAAGCCTTCGGTGAGTGGACGAGAGATGTGTCTCTGTAAGACTCACACAAACCCAGCATATAAAGCAAAAGCTTTAAAAAATCAAGGCATTATCAAAACGGACGATATGAACCAGCTAATTGCTGCTACAGTTTGCAATACGAAATTGCAAGCTTGTATGTATAGTACATGCGATACATGCTGTGATTTAAATATAGAAATTGACGCCAACAAATATAACTCCAAAGTTCAGTGGAAGGAGTGGGGAAGAGTAGAGGAAAGATACGAAAAAGATGGAAAACAGATTAGTCTTTAAAAATGTGAAGCAAGATAAAGAGGGAACTGTTAAAGGTTTAATGACAGAATTCAATAAAGAACTAAAAATATTTAAAAAAACATGTCTACAATATGAAAGTGCAATTCACAAATTTCAGGATGGCCATTGATAACTTGACGCAGACAGACGCGGTCATAGTAGCAGACTTTAGTGAAAATTACAATTGTAAACATCACTTGGAAATACAAGCTCATCACTTCGGTGGTTCGAGACAGAAAGTGTCAATGCATACAGTTGTAGTATACCTTCTAGTCGAGACCAAAAAAAATTGAATCATATTGCACTGTATCGTCAAACACGAATCATCAACCCTCGGCCATATGGGCACATCTTGATCCGGTTTTGAAGGACATTCGTGGTTCCTATCCAAATATTACAACAGTTCACTTTTTTACTGATGGCCCTTTCAGTCAGTATCGGCAGAAGCAAAACTTTTATCTCGCCTCTACTGCTCCATTTGATCACGGGTTTCACGCTATGTCTTGGTCATTCTTCGAGGCAGGGCACGGCAAAGGGCCGGCAGATGGCATAGGCGGATACATGAAAAGATCAGCAGATGACCTGGTAGCTAGAGGTGAAGATATTTCAAACACAGACAAATTCTATGATGTTTTAAAAGATGTCAGCAAAATAAAGCTCTTTGTGATCTCATCAGCGGATATTGGCAATGTTGCCGAAATGATTCCTCCGAAAATTCTACCCCTCGCTGGCACGAAACATGTACATTAGTTCGAGGAGAGTTGAAATACAGAAACCTAAGTTGTTTCTGTAATAGAGGTTTTTGCGAATGCCTTTCACCAAAAGAATATCGGCCACTTGTACCTGTTCCTAAAAATGGACAACGGAAGAAACGTGCTACTGAACACATCGTCTCTGATAATGAGGTTGAATGTGAGGCCACCGAAACTGAGAATACTAGTATGAAAATTATTCACAATGATCAAGAGATGCTCGAAGTGCACACAAGTATGAATAACATCAATGTCAATCCATCAACGGGTAACTCTGTCTGGAGCTCAGACGATGACCAGGTTTTGAGTAATTACAAAGAATCGCAAGCGAAATCCCTTTAAAAGAAATCGGGTTGTTAGAGCTGAGCAAAACCCACAACAAGAACTGGTATGATGTTGTTTACACTGAAAGTTCTGACAGCGACGACCCTAGATTGCCACTACCTGGGCCTTCAAGACAGTACGCAAAGGATAAGGAAAATAGATGAGTGCAGTTCGGAGACTTCTTATTAGTTAACGTATGTTCGAAGAAGGGCAAACCTTTTAAATATGTTTGTGTAGTAGATGAATTGTACGACGATGGAGAGATGAAGGTAACATTTTTACGTTACGTTAAAAACAAAACTACATTTATTATGGATAAAAGTGATATTGCTGATATCGACTACACAGACATAGTTAAAATTCTCGATAAACCAACTACTAGTTTAAAACGAGGCCTGCAATATTACATATTTAAAGACAAGTTGGAAGTTTCAAAGTATTATACTTATTTTGGAGATTTATTTAGCTCAAGTTATTGTTTTTGAGTTGTATAACTTGTAACTTAAGGGTTCATATCACTATAATTATAAGTGGTTTCAGTTATTGTGTCTCTGGAGTAACACATTTAGTCTCTTGGCTCACATTTTGGTCCCCTCGTAATGTAACAGTTTATGTAATTCATTTTATTTTATAATATCTAAAGAAGTATGTTTTCTATGAATAATATTTAAGTCAGTACTCTGCAAAGTACTAGAACTTGCATAGTTTACTTTTAGTGATTCCGCGCTCAAATATAAAAAATATACCCTCGTTATTTTACACATGTGACTCAGGAGACACAATAACCCTTAATAAAATAACAATGAGACTGTTTTTTATTGTTTTGTTAATTTCTACAAGTTAATTTGTGATTATTACCAGTATTAAGAGAGGCTACATTTCAATTACATATTGTTTTATTACCGAAATCCAATATCTCTTATCTGTTACCCAGTAGACATTTCAAAAGACTCAGTTCTCAAACATGCGGTTTTAATTCGTAAATGCTTGGATCCCATAAATGCTCTCATCACATTCGCCAACTAAAGGGATTAATTAAAATAAAAAAATCATAGTTTTTGCAAAAAAACAATTTTTATTTTTAAACACAAATAGTTTATTCGGTACAAGAAATAGTTGATTCGCCCATATACCCATGCAGAATTAAAGCTTTCTAGTAGTAAAGGTTACTGAGATAAGCGGCAGACGAACAGACGGACATGGCGAAGCTATAAGGGTTCCTATGTTGACTACGGAACCCCAAAAACGACTTAAACAAAAAAGTGTTAATTTAAAGGAAACTACAGATAGCGGCGGAGAGTTAATAATGTTGGTGTTCCTCAGTTGCAATGTAGGTACCTAGTTGGTTCCGCACCCTTGAATACGAGTGTCTATGTAGGGGATCGTTAAGTGATGCCGCGAGTTGTGATATCGCGATGTCTTTAACTCATGGTCGGGGCGTGTAATGCCGCCTTAAGAGATTACTTACCCTGGCAAGATTGTGGTATATTTGTCACTGTCACTCACTAATGTGTATTTGAATGTGTTACCGTCATGAACCTAGAATACTCTGGACAGGCTATGGTAACCACGTGCGAGCGAGCTGGTAGCATACAAATCTTGATAAGTGTGACAGAAAGGGAAATATCATACATTGTCCTTGTCATAGTTCCACTTTTTTAGAGTTCCGTAACAAAAATGGTAAAAAAGGAACCCTTATGGCGCGACTCCGTCCGTCTGTCTGTCACAAAGTGAAATATCTCACGAACTACTTAAGCTATCAATTTGAAATTATAAATGAGCGTTATCCGCGTGCATGGATAATGAAAAAATTTAATATACATTTAAAATAACTATGAAAAATTACGAATTTGAGAAGGGGGCAAAAAAATATGCAACTATTATATAATTTGAAAGGGCTTGAGTTGCACTTTTCGAAGCAGTTTTTATTTTTTTTCTACATTGGTAAAATTACGATTTACGAAGGAAAATGTAAAAAAAAAAATCCCCCCCTTATCTCCGAAGTTACCCAAGCTTTTTCATTTAGAAATTCCTATAAGACTATAATAGAAATACTCTCTTTCAAATAAAACAAAAATAACAGAGATCGGTTCACGTGATAAACAATAATCGCTAAAAGACCAACATACATACTAAGCCCTATTGCCCTTGCACGTTAGTACCAAATATATAGATGCCGATAGATGGCGCTGTCCCCATTCGCGCTGTTAAGATTTTTCTAGCTAGAATTAATGGGGTTGGGATTGGAACGCGTATATTTATTTTCAATAGCAGGTCAAAAAAAGATAGCGATTCAATTGTCTTGGTGAAGTTACTCGTTGTTTGAAATTGCACTCTATTGTGTTAGGTTAAAATAAGTAATTTAACAAATATTGGGACATTAACTTTACCTTGAGTTAATTGTTAGTTTGTACGGAACCCTCGGTGCGCGAGTCAGACTCGCACTTGACCGGTTTTTTTTATTGCTACAACTGATTTAGTATGAAGTTGTGGCACATAGGCACATGGCAGCATTACCCGTCCAAATTAAGTAGGTTATTTTTGGCAAGTCATGAGCCCGACCATCCCGGTCGCCGCATAAACTCTCACGCGTGTATATACTTTTCAGCCAAGATATAGAATTTGTAGAGCGTGGCTGGTAGTGGTAGAGTTACGCTGTGTAGGATAGGAAGCTTGGCGCTACTTATGATCTGTGATTTACAAAAAATCCTGAAATACGTATTTTATTATTTATAACAAGGAGTCCGTATATAAATTTTCAGACCCCTAGCATCAAAATTTGCGGAAGTCTCATACAAAGTTCCATCCCCTACTTTAAGGGGTTGGGGGGCAGAAGTTGGAATTTTTTGAATTATTCTGTTGATTGTGTAGGTACTAATATTAGCTTACACACCAAATTTCAGCTTCCTAGGACTTCAGGAAGTACCCTTTAGGTTTTGATGATCAACACCAGTGAGTCAGTGACGAAATCGGCGTTTTTTAGATATCAATTAAATCTTAAGTATAAGTGCTATGTTACTGAAACTTTATATGTTTAACAAGTCCACTACTTATTGACATCATATCCCGAGAATTTTGTTTATCTGGTATAATCCAAATCCAAGTTACAAGGGTTCAAAAACCGACGAACCGCTTCGAGAAAAGGTAGGTAGTGCCCTTGCCTTGCGCTTCGCTTGGCTCCTCTTGGCGGGGGCACTGCCGTGCCCCCAGATCAATGAATATTTTCTTATTGTTATTTTGTTTCGGTAAGTCAGGACAAAGAAAATAGATCAGATTCCTAGCATAAATGGATCTCCCACTATTTAAGATTGTAACAAAAACTTACTATTAGTGGATTTACTTACGGTTATAGACCGATCAACAATTATAATAATTAATCTCACAATCAACAACAATTGTAATAAATTAAAATAATAAATCAAAAGTTCTGGTAGTCGTATCGAACCAAGGTTTAGTGTTGTGGACTCCCTGCAACCGCTGCAGCAACCACTTACTCCACTGTTTGGAAAATGCAGCAGTGTTTTTCTGACATAGAATTTGAAGATCTTTCAGATGAGCTGTGGTTTCCTGAGGAGATCACTCATACTACATACCTGCGTACGGGCCCTCGCTTATCATGCTGCTGCCACTGATAAGGCCAATCAGGGGAGCGTGCAGCACTGAATTATCGTATAGTCCTACCCCTCCCCTGTTTCGAGGAACAAACGAAACTTGGGAGTCTTATCATACTCGATATCGGATTTTTATTATTTGTTAATTTTATTTTTATTGTAGCCTTGCCAGGTTTTTTTGCATTGCAGCATCGCTGTGGCCGACGCGTCGCCTCGCGTCGCGCCGCGGTGGGCGACTTTTGTCTCAGTGGGGCGACCCTTGTCGCGGTGCGACGGGGCGACTTTTGTCGCGCCGGCTGAGTGGACTCGTACGCCTAGAGCTTCGGCGTACGCCACTCGACAGCCACCTAACAAATACTGCTTCTAGGCACGACCCGGAATGAATCCTGACGGCCCACTCGATGCCTGATGCAGCCCACGATAGCTCCTGGGTAACGCCTCTAAGTTGTAAGATCAGGGCTCGCAGAATTACCATTTATAACCTTTACCTGGGAGATGAATAACAATAAATGGAACGATATTAAATTATGTATTTTGATTCTGATAACGATTTTACACTTGTTCATATACTTATATAATCCCTAACACTGCCCTATTTACTTTCCTAATGATTACTGATTACTTAGCTGTTGTTTCCTCCAGAGAGCCGACTGAACACAATTTGCACCAAAAACTGGCTCGTTCTTATACAAAAAATAGGCTACCAAATCGTCACGATACCATCGAGTGTAACTGGGAGCTTTTAATTTTATAATATATATTAATGATTGGCTATTACATAATGCCACGCCCATTTTAATTATAATTTTTCGTTGTCACAAAATATTTTTAACAAGATTATTTTTATTGTATTAATTCTTGTTTACTTATGATATCGTGACTCTAACAAATGTTTACAAACAATAATAAACCTCGAAGGTGATTTTTATGAAAGTTACAGCAAGTAGAAAATGGAAATATTTACTTTCGAATCCTTTTTTACTTAGTTTTCATGACTTTTACAATATAAAACATTAATAATATTGATATAAAGTCTCCTCAACAGTTGGAGCTTTTTATGACCTACCTATCGACATATGAATCTTAATTCTACTATAACAGGTTACAAAGTGGTCGCTTTGATTAACCAGAATGATAAGCCGAAAGTACGTAATAAAATTCTTAATCAGGAATAAGTATGGGATAATAACGGCCAATCAGCGCCCGGCGGGCGGAGCTTGACGCGTGCTTACTTTACGGTCAAACACTCGGATATACTCGATTTCTTAGCGGCTTTCATTATGGTAAGACCTTCCAGATATAATCTCAAAATATGATCTTTAAAGCATGTTTTGGCCTATATGCCTTAGGTATATACTCATTATATTCTTTGGGGTAGTAACTAAGACTTTTATTTACTTATTTACATTATATGTATTCATTTTTACCTATTAATTTCTTTATTATTGGCTTACATGTTATTATATACTCAAAACTATGTAAAATGGGGTATCATAGTGGGATTTCTTTATTTACTTATACAATCTATGTCATTATAGTCTAGACATTGTTTTCGTTAACTCTAAACGTGATCTTGCGGTTTCATCGTTCACAATCGCCATTTCGCGTACATCCATTAATGACGTGATTAATTATATATATATCATCCGGTAGTCTTATCGAAGTAGGTTCAGTGTCGTGGCCTCTTAGACTATAATATTGTAAGGTGTAACTTATATGTTATATATTATGTCCGCAAGTACTTATTAGCGTAACTAACGCGTCCTAAAGTATACTCGTACGTAAAAGTAGGTGACATAATCTCCTAATTGAACGAGCGAGCGAAGCGAACAAAGTACTCCGTTCCATCGTAGGCCAAAATTCTTTCGTATGTCCAGATGTAGCGTTGTTCTCCGCGACAAGTTGTATTTCTCAACCAAATTTCGTGTAATTTCTGTGAGCAGGTTCAATAATTCTATAGATTTTTAAGTATGTTCAGTTCTTCGAAACAAACAAAAACAGGTGTCCGGCCACGCGCAGTGTAGGGTTCCGTTCGTAGTTGATCGATGTGCGGTGCGGTTGCGTCGGCCGAATGTGTACGAAAATGGGCTTTTCCAAGTACACATTAAGTTGGTCGACTTTTATATGTACTACTGCCACCATTTTTTTCAAATCCCCAGTAGTAGCCATTTAGCCGGCAGGGGGGACATGACTTGAGTAACTGAAAAATGGTTTTTATACTCGTCGACCTTAATGTTTGAATTAAGACTTCGTACACCAAACTTACATCACATACTTTTTACTATGGAACTCCCAATTCAACATTTCATAACTGTTGAAAAAACTAAAATGCATTTGACCAATCACGTGGCGCCTTTACTGAATTATAATGTATTTGACCAATAGGACGCCGTCGTGAGAAAGTCAAAAGTTAAATAGCCATCAACGCACAAAAAAGAAAAAGCCGTTGGTTGCACTTCGTTTTCAATAGATTTTTGTTTAATTAGTTCAGTTGACTCGTAGAAAAAGTATTGTATACAATAGTTATATCATTAGCTTTTTAAGTCTCGTACCTTAATTAGGCCACTCAGCAAGCTTCGTGGCCTAAACGTGGTACTCGCCTGAAAAAGCATACATTATATAACGATTGCATAAAATACTATTAAGGGAACCCATAATATTTTTTTACGAGCTATCCAAAGATACCCCACACCATGGTGGTTTAACGATAAAGTAATACAGCCCCGCTTTAGGTATAGGGGAGGTACCAAAAAATATATTCCAAGATTTACTTGTACTGTTTTGTCGGCGTGATTGATTTATATACCGATGCCGAATCATAGTTTTCTAGTAGTAATGGTTACTGACGGACAGACGGACATGGCGAAACCATAAGGGTTCCTTGTTGACTACGGAACCCTAAAAATGAATTAAAGACGGCGCGCGAGTTCAAATGCTCACAGCACCACTAGTATAGGTAACAAATCGATAAGGATAGAGTGGTTTTGCTAAATGTGAAAATTAATAGCCGGGAAACAACCCAGACGCTATCCAAATGGGGGACGAGGCGGAGAAGGCGCCGCCGGACGAAGTGCCCTGGGACGCCCACGCCGTAGTGTTGCTTCAGCCGTATATATCTACACGTGGGCAACTAATCTCCAATAAAGAAAAAAAAATGTTCGTTAAATTGGACATTTTTTTACGGAGTACTGAACAAGCAGTAATCACATCAATGCCATTAAAATTACATGTTATTAATTCTCATCTCTTATATAAATTCGTTGAGTGGTTTTTTTACACAGTACTCGGCTAGTAGTAGGCAGGATGAAGTTTCTCCTTGTTTCATGTAAGTACATATTATAAACACACCAGATTTTAAAAAATTAGCTGTAATCATTTGTGTTTTTTATAGACTTAAGAGCACGCAAACATTTCGTTTCAAGTTACAAACCCTAAAAAACAAGAAATAACGTTGGCAAGTTTACCCTCATATTTTTTCTTCATTATGCGCTATCATTTGTTTTCTCCTGTCACAATTGTGAAATACGAGTCGCGATCGCCTGCGAGCAGCCATGATAGCAACCCACATTACGATGTTACTGTGTGCGTGCGGTTCGAGTGCTGCCGGCCGGTTGGACCGACTCTCTTGATCATTGTTATACTTTTACTTGATAGTGAGCTAGGAAATAAAAATCAGATGAGTTTTAAATGTTTCTATTTTATTAAACTAACGCACTTATTTACATACCATAAAACTAGTGCCTATGCCAAATCTTGGCATTAGGTGTCAAAGCGGAGCCCTAGCTCTATTAGGGCACAACCGGGAATCTAGGGGATGAGGATGACGCACTTATTTACTTATATCATACGGTATAGTTTTGTATCGAAACTCGACAGACTCTAATAGTATTTTCTCCAATATGCTCGGAAATGTTCGCCTTACTGTAGCAAAAATAGTACGTGAAGTTCCTCTTTACTGTCAAACGCAAATTTAAAAAGTTAAAAGTCTTTATTGTACAGTTTTAGCGACCAGGAAATTGTATGAAATTCCTTTACTGTATACTTTTTTACCTTTTAACTAAATACTTTGACTAAGACAAATCACTACAAACAGCCAAGTGCTCGTACGTTTAAAGTCCTTGCAATTTGTCACAACAACTTGCGATAGTGAGACTGGTTAGTAGTGTATGGCTGTCTCTTTCCAACTATTGCAAGTTGCTGTGACAAATCACGCTCGCTTGTAGCCTGAGGGGCTACCGCGAAGTGAAAACGAACTTCGTTCGAGTATCTCCGTCTCTGTCGCACTTGCCAGTTCGAGCGACAGAGAGGGAGATACTCGAATGAAGTTCGTTTTCACTTCGCGGTAGCCCATCTGTTTTAAGTTTTTTTTTTTAATGGTCATAGACTAAACGCGTACTTTTGAAAGTGATCGAAGTGACGTTTTTAAATATGTCTCAAATAGTTATAAACTAAAACTCACAACGAACTGAAATACATGTAGATTGCAATCCCGTTTAATGTTTAATAATTTTAATTGCATTAAACATTTAAAACTGTGACCGGTTCTAATGGTTTAAAAAATTGTATGTATGCCAATTGAAGCTGGCACTATGAGTCATGCCGTATACATACTTTTAAAAAATAAGTTGGGCGGGACCTTGATAGGTTATTGACATACTCGATATTTTAAGATTATTGAAAATATTATTTGATTTCCTCACATTTTTGGAGAAAAGCACTATATCTGCCTTGGCGGGAACGGCAATTCGTGGATTCGTCTCTATTGTCAGATTCAGCTTCGCTTCATCCGACAAAATCAACTTATCCACGAATTGCTACTTCCCGGCCGCTGCAATAATGTACTATTAAATTACAAACACAAGCCTTACGAATATTGGTCCGAGTAAATCCGAGGTACTCGTGTAGTTTAAAATGTTCAAAGTATTATACCTATAGACGATCTTTAGGCCAAGAATTTGGTGCACACCCATATTCGACGATTTTTCTAATTTTTTTCTGTCCGAAAATATAGTTCATCTTTACCACAAAAAGTAAATGGGTACCAAGAATATTTGATTTCCCTTGAAAAGTATATTTTCTAAGTTTCATAACCATAGGTTTAAATATAACGTTTTCCCACTCAAACTTCTAACCCCCTTTTCAGCATTTTAGGGGTGGAATTTTCTAAAACAATTAAATATTATATGATTGATATGTTCTGTTATGTCTTTTGAAGAGTATTTTCCCAGTTATATGATCGTAAGTTTAAAAACAAAAAAGGGTTATTTTATTCAAAATTCCATCCCGGGGAGGGTTGGAATTTTGAATAAAATAACCTCTTCATCCCCTATAAATTAAGCCTTACCCATAGTAAACATCGTAAAAGAAACCGCTATGACAAATTTCAGCTTTCATGTCTAAAGCTTTGGGGTAGGCGTACTAGGGTAAGTGTACCTAAGGATAAGATGAATTTTATAAACGATTACCAACTCTAAAATATTTCATACAGTCATTACATAACCCCTAGGCAAGGTAGTATAAACATTAATGATATGTGGTAACATTATTACCTTTTAACTAGTCTGACAGTAGTAGTATTGGATTTTTTCATTCCAAATAATTTTCATTTATTACCCTTTTCTATAAATAGCAATATCACTTTAGTGCTTTGAGAAACAATAAAATAAATAAACTTAATTAACATGTAAAATTACTTACCAAGTATCAATCTGTAACGGACACACTACAGCTATACGCAGGTGCATGTAGGGTACGCTCGGTCACCGACCTTTTGGCGGCGACGAGAGCGATACGTCCGTTCTTTGGGAGCGTCCGGCGCGTAATGAATTAAACAACTTTTTTTTTTTTTGAACCTGACTCTTGTTATAATACGACGGACCCAATATAGCGGTCGAACTGCGTGGTTGGAGGGTGGGCTGGGGAAAATCCAGGGAAAGCCTCCGGCACGACCACGCGGGGAAGTTTGTACACTGGAATACTCCAAGAGTTTGCGCTCCAGTGAGATTGGTTGAACGGTATCAACCGAATCTGGGGTGTAAGTGGTATCGAACTACTGGGAGTTTTATCGCTGGTTCGCTAAAACCTAGCCTAGCTGAGAAGAGTCCAGCAAGAAACTCACCTAGGCCCGACTTGCGTCGGACTGACTCTACCCGGTATGCGGCGGTACCGGGACGAAAGCGGACTATATGTGTCTGTGTTGTCGCGATCTCGCGGTGGACGTCCCCGCCGGCGGGAACGCTGAAGTGTACGCGATGTGTTGGACGCCGAAAGCGCAGCGTTCCATCTTTCGATGGACGCTGTGATTTCGTCGAACGACAGAGGGGGGAGGGATGGGGACGTAGTCAGCAGCCTTCCTAACTAACGGATTCCTATGGTGGGGAGCGTTATCAAAATAACGTCTGGCAGCCTGCTTAAAGAAACCATGGTGCTAATCTCCATGTCGTGGTGCAGGCCTCAGCCTCAGTCGAAATCGAACCTCAGTTCGATTGGTACCACGGGGCACCAGTCGCCCTTCGGAGAAAACGATTCTGAATGACCTGAAGCAGCTTGAGCGATGACATAGGCACGTGAGCAAATGCTACACTTGCATATGTCATGATTGGACGAACACAAGTCTTGTAGAGTGTCAGCTTATTCCTAAGTGACATTTTACTAAACTTGTTGATCATCGGCCCTAGCCTTCCTAGTACGAACAACGCGCGGTTGCGTACCCTACGGATGTGGCTACGGAAAGTCAGTCTCCTGTCGAGGGTCACTCCAAGATATTTGGCCTCGTTGACCCAGGGAATGGGTCGGTCAAACATCTGGATCGGAGCCACCCGCCTTTCTGTACTAATGCAGTCCGACGGATGAAAGACTATTGCAGTGCTTTTCTCCGGGTTGACTTCGATACGCCAAAAATTAAACAATGTTTACGCGCGCTGTTATATAGTGGTTTTTAAAAAATGGGCTAAATTAACTGGGTCACCCATACGCTTAAAACAAAATCACGTAATAATAAACGAGTCCTATAGTTTTATAATAAAATGTTATGTTTCCAAAACATCATCAAATCCGTGAGTAAAAAAATGTTTTACCTAACCGAAATAAACATTTTATAGAATCATTTTTTTATAGGAAAAACCAATATTTTAGAACTAGTGCGACTGATATGTACTAAAAGACTATACGAGTATATCCTATTTTAAAAGGCAAATATCAATACGTTTTTGTAAGATTAATATGGAAATATTCTACCTAAAAGATAGCTATGACGCGTATTTTTGGAAAACACTTTGACGAAAACCTGCTTGTTTTAAATAACCGTATATAGAAATAGAATTATAGCTTTGCTATGGTCTAGAATAAGAGTTT
This sequence comes from Epinotia demarniana, assembly GCA_945867215.1. NCBI lineage: Eukaryota > Metazoa > Arthropoda > Insecta > Lepidoptera > Tortricidae > Epinotia > Epinotia demarniana. Next base: position 32,183,107 of record OX244260.1, read on the forward strand.
ATCTATACAAAACAGAAGTTTACTTTAACAATGTAATCATTTGTACGAAAATATGGCCTGTGAAAAAGCCTTACGTTAGCTAAAATACGAACATTTTGTTTGCGCGCTCTTAAATCGAAAGAAACAACCGATTCCAACATTTTTATTTGAAAGTACATACTTTCAGATTTATCCCATTGTTACCAAAAATCCAGTTGGATGACGGGATCCACGAGAAATAGTTTATTGAAATCAATCAATTATATAATTGCGCTAGCTCAATCTCTTCTTCTTCCCATTCTAGATTATGCTGATGTGTGCTATCTGGACCTTACTGAGGACCAGCTTAACAAACTTGAGCGCCTTCAAAATGTGTCTCTTAGGTTCATATTTGGTTTGCGCAAGTATGACCACGTTTCCTCCTTTCGTTCTCAGCTCAAGTGGCTTCCAATTCGTCTCCGTCGTGATTCTCACATTCTTGCGTTACTCTACAGTATACTTTTTTTTCTACTCCTCCATATCTCAAAGAGCGTTTTAATCGTCTCACTTCCATCAGATCTTCCCAAAACCATCTTCTAGCCCCACCACCTTCATCTACCAAATTTTATAATGGCTCATTTACCTTTCGGGCTGTTCGGTTGTGGAATGCTTTGCCGTTGCATATAAGGTGTGCAAAATCTCTTCCTATTTTCAAAAATCTGTTGAAACAATATTACCTGTACTGACACTATGTTATTTAGCAAAAAATAATCCTTCTGATGAACCCTTTCGATCGGTATGATAAAGCTACAGGATGATTTTTTTTCTCGTGTAGCGGGTTCGATTCCCGGTTCAAACGTATAATTATTCAAAAATCTATGAACGCAGTTAAAATTGTTTTTAAAATTAAAATAATGTCTTCTTTCAGTAAAATGTTCTATCTACATTATTTAAGGTACTTTCCCTCCATGTGGCATGGGCGTGGGACGCCCTGTATACCGATTTATCTTTACTTATACAGATTTTAGTGAATTAATTCAGATATCGATAAAGATCGATTCGATCGTGATAAAGATTCTTATAATTTTGACATTTTATGCGAATCTATATTGTAATTTTTATCTCGAAATAAATAAATCTAAATCTAATCTAAATCTATATATTTTACGGGTACACCATAATAGCCGAATTCTTGAAATAATCAAAACACTTTGAATTTAACAATATCACATAGCACACAGGGTTCCATAGCCAACAAAGAAGTATTCACTTAAACTTAATTAACGGTTGTATCTCCGACACAACCCGCTTCTTTTTTTTTGACCAGAGTGAAGATTTATTTTCCTACGTAGTCTTCATCTAACTCAGAGCACTTATTCCATCGTTTTTCTAGTTTTTCGATTCCCTCCGTTTTGTATGATTTCTCCAAACCTTCGAAATACGCATTAGTTTCTTCGATTACTTCCTCGTCGTTCTTCAAGTTTGGGAAAAGAAAATAGTCGCAGGGGGCTAAGCCTGGAGAATACGGCGGGTTCAGCCATTCGTAACGTAATTCTAGTACTTTAGCCATAGCAAGTGCACAAGTGTGCACCTGTGCGTTGTCTTGGTGAATAACGATTTTCTTCTTCGCTAATGCGGTCGTTTTTCCAATACAACTTCATGAAACCGCTGCAGTAAACTAGCATAATATTCGCCGTTGGTTGTTTTGCCTTTTTGAAGGTAATCAATATATATTACACAACGGGTATGCCAGAAGACAGTAGCCATAACTTTGTTCACCTATAAAACTGCTTTGGCCTTCTTCGGTGCGGGTTCACCTGAAGCAATCCATTGTCCTGTTCCTTGGTTTCTGGTGTATGATGATGCATCCAAGTTTCGTCGACAGTTATAAAAGGACGCAAGAAATTATTCTTATTACGCCTAAACTTCGCCAGACATTCCTCTGAAATGGTTACTCCAGTGCATTTTTGATCAACCTTGAGTAAACGCGGCACCCAACGGGCGGATAGCTTTTTCATATATAAATATTTTTTATCAGACACGTTATTGCAAACTAACCCCCTTATTCATAAAACGTAAAATGCCTCCGCTAAATAAAATGTGCTCTGTCCCTTTCTGACGAATGCAAATGCCAAAGTGACAGATAAAGACTATAGGGTCATTACAGCGAAACTGACACCATAGCCATAAAAAATAAATAACTTAATTCATACTTCAATCTATGTCTACAGAATAGAACATTATACGTTGTTTTACAGGGTGACCACTATTTACTACAACCAAAATTCCCTGACTTTTCCCGGTTTTCCAGGCGCTTTTTCAAGTTTTTCCCTGACCATAATCTTAAATGTAACAAATATAAATTATACATTATTTTTGGAATACATTTTTGAGTTTTTTTAGAATTATCTGCTAGCAAATTACAATTTATAAATACAATGAAATAATACAAAAACGGAAATAATAAGAAGTAGTATCTGAATAGCTCAGTTGGTAAGAGCAAAAGCATAGTTAGACGGAAGTCGTGGGTTCACATGACGTCAGGTGACGTTTTTGTACTGTTTCATTGTATTTATATATCGTACAAATTAAACCTCATTTTTTTAAAGTCGGTTAAAAATCTTGGGTATAACAGAAACAAAACCACCTAGTCATCAGTTATCATGTTTATTATATATTTGAAAAAATAATAACAAAATCTATTGCAACTTGGTAATCTGTTTTTCCAATAACGCAGCTTCTTTGGCAGCTCCTTCGAGAATTTTTTGCCTTTTTGCTTCTAGTTCTCTGACCATTTCAGTAGTTTTTCTTTTTTCTGCTCTGATTTTCGCCTCTGAACTTAAATTTTCCTTCTTTTTGTGTAGCTCCTCCGTATACAATGAGTGAGCATTACGAGCCGCATGGATCATTTTTTTTTAATATTTGTTTTATCTATACCGCCGTGGTAGGATATAGCGTCATAATTCATAAACGCGTCTTTGCGCAATTATAGACTCTTGCGAAAGATTTTCCACTAATATCTCTTTATTGATGGAAAAGCCACGCTCACTATAAGCGTTTCCGTGGGATAACACCATGACCATTTTTATTAAAGTTTGCAGGTCTTTATTTTCTTTTTTTATCAAACCGAGCCAAAGATCATCCAGTCGGTGACCATCCTTAATGGAAAATTGTTTCATAGATTTTTCAAATTCAGGTGATTTACAAATATCATTGAAGGCACTTTTGGCGTTATCTGCTTCATATCCTGAAAGCCGGTTATTTGTGACAAATATGTCCAACACTTTATCGAGCCTCTCTTGTCGTCGGAATTCTGCATTGACTGCGATTGCGGGATCGAAACAAGATATTCCCTTAGTCAATGCATACGAAAGTGGGGATGTTTGGCACAATGACACGCAAAATTCTATCAGACCCTTTCGACGCTTTAACAACTCTTTGCATGATTTTTTTCAGTGTGGCCAAAAGTGATTCGTACAAAAGTGGAGCAAGTGGTGCGTCAGATTGAAATAATGTTAAAAATGGCTCCACTTGCACCGCCACCGATTGAAAAAAGGCCAATTTAGCCTTTAATAACTTGTCTTCCAATGCAGCATTTACTACTGTAAAGCTTGCGCTGTCAGGTACTTTCTTCTTTTCGTTTTTAAGTCCCTGCACATATTTTTCAACGTTGGGTATAATTTTAGTGGCGCGATCAACAACGCTAAAGTTCTCGAGCCAACGTACTGCACAAAATTTTAATGGGAATGTACTCGAGCCTGAAAACCTTGTATAGTCTTCACGTCGCGCGGGGCTATAGCAGAATAGGTAGTATAGAGAACGTAAAAACGCTACAACCTTCCATCCCGAGGCTTTCATTGATTTTTTAAACGCATTGTGGAGATTATGAAGTCCACAACTCCCCATGTTGAGTAGAACTGGGTCACCTGCTTCGCCCTCATTTTTGAGTTTTGACTTTAGGTCTTGCAAAAATTTCTTATTTACATTAGGGCCATCCATCGAAACCTGCAATATTTTTTTTGTGTCAATGCCATCACTCGTGGCAATCAGCAGCAGTTGCGTGCCCCAGAAAAGCTGAGCCGTAATATCTACTTCGGACTTCGTTTTTCTCATTGTCCCAATAACGGACAAAGATGTCCATCTGCCCTTTTTGAGCCACTTTATTAAGGGATTCGTCAAAGCCAATGGTAACGACATCACAATCAGAACATCCTTCTTTTAATTGTCGAAAAAAATATGGCGCTAATCCGTATAAAACAGTGTAGGCAATTTTTGTTGTTTGCAAGCGCATTTTTTGTTGCGATATCAGAGTCCGGAAACATGAGAGGAAACAGATCCACGGCTTGTCCACCGCTCCTTTGTGAGCTATGACTGAGTACTTGATACAGACACCAAATGATTTCAGCCTTCGTAACTTCGTCCTTAATCAGCATTGTCATTATAACATGTTTTTCTTTAATATTAGTGTGATGTGATGGCGTGACCTGTCCTGCTGGTTCGGCTATTATGCCTGGGGAAGTAGTTGTAATGGGTTCTTTGGAAACAGGTTCCTTTTTATCTTCCGAGTAAAATGATTTAAGGCTCATGCTTTTATTTTGATTAGATAATGAGGTATTGTGTTTTTTCCCGTTCATATGGCTCGTGAGAGCTTGCTCGCCCATGTTACTAAGTGTAAAAGATTTTTTACACGTTTTACAGTAGGCGGAAAAAGGGTCATTTTTGACAGGTTCAAGCCACGGTTTAAATTTATCCTTCAATTGCCATTGACAATTGAAAGAAGTTTTCTTCCTACTCGACATCATAGATTGACCACCTGGAAGTAAAAAGAAAGCAATTTTGACGAGGCGTATAAGCTGTAAGTTACTTAAAACATATTCCACTAGCTATAGACATCTATGAAATGATAAACAATTTAAAACTTATGAGTTGTCATTGTCACATAAGTAAGTATACAAAACTATATAATAATTTGACACATTTTTCGCCCAAGAACGTAGGTACGACCCATACAGCCATGGATGGCCAAGTATTGAGCATACCCGTCGTTTTCATACAAAAGGCTTAGTTTCGACCTTTTTCATTGTTTATGTTATGTTTATGTTAATTAAAAACGTACAAATACATAACACACGTAAGTGAAATGTTTTTGTGTTTCACATACCTAATTGAAATGTAAAGACAATAGCGGCCTTTACACATAAAGTTCGGACCGCGGGAAACGCCTAACGCCATTCCAACTCCCGTTCCGAAGCGTAGGTATAAACAGTAAATGCAATGCATTTATCATTTACACGTACGCTTCGGAACGAGGGTTGGAATGGCGTGTGGCGTTTCCCGCGGTCCGAACTGTAAAGGCCGCTATTAACGCTCTCCTGTTATACCGTCACGTTCCCCATATATACACAACACAGGGGATTGAATTAAATCATAGCACATTTTTGTTCTATTTTTTAATACATTGCATTAATATTTTGAGGCCGCTTAAATATTTTTAGTATCTATAAATAAACATCAAATAAACAAATATTATAGGACATTCGTACACAAATTGACTAAGTCCCGCAGTAAGCACAAGAAGGCTTGTGTTGCAGGTACTCAGACAACGATATACCTATATCATATAAGTACAAATACGTAAATACATAGAAAAACACCCATGACTCAGGAACAAATATCTGTGTTCATCACACAAATAAATGCCCTTACCGGGATTCGAACCCAGGACCATGGGCTTCGCAGGTGGTACTACCCACTAGGCCAACCGGGCGTCAAATGGGACAGGTGAAACTAAATAAGAACTTGTAATACAATTATAAATGAGAAAAAAACATTATTTTATAAAAGTACTAAAATATTTTATTCTAAGGTACATACTTATTGTGACAAGTCCCAAAGGAGTCCTTTGAACGGTGCTTAATACCTCTAGCTACTTAAGATTGTGAAATAACGAAATAATCAAATCACTTACCAAGGTCATCCAAACAAAACACAGAATAATTATAGTCCGTATGTCCTCTTCTTAATAACACGTCCTTAATGCAGTATCGCCAATTAAAACACATTAACTTCCAAAAAACAATACTCGTAAGTAAAAAAGTACACAAAGCCACACTTTCACTGTCGTCTATATCCAATCGCGTAATGAATAGGAATGAATCAAATTTACCTATTGCAAAGGGCGGGCGCGGGCGCAAGGCTGCAAATAGAACACCTGATACCTACCATAGCCTTTGATTTGCCGCCAACCTGCGCAGTGCGCCCGCCAAGCGTCGGCGTCCTTTGACATCCCCGCCGGTGGAGATTTCCGAGTAATACAGTAGCACGTGCGCGGCGCGGTCGCATTTACCTATTATTAACCTATTATTTTTATTCCCTGACCTCCATTAAATTTCCCTGACTATTCCCTGACTTTTCCATGACTAGCGAAATTCCCTGACTTTTCCCGGTTTTCCCGGTTTTCCAGAAAATGGCCACCCTGTTTTATTAATCAATGAGTTTTTTTCCTTTTTATATAATTTTGTTGCATTTTCTTCGTTTCTGAATTCAACCCTAGCGCCAGTTATCTAGGGTAGCTTATTTTTACTCTAAGTTGGCAGGACTATTTCGCGTCTTTTCTGAACATTACGGAAAAAGTTATATGTATAAAAGAAAATATATTTAACGCAGTTTAAACTAGTGGTAATAAATTATAAATAAAGTTCCATGGTTAGGATTTATAGGGCTTCTACAAAATGCTTAACTCATGTCCCACCCGTCACAGTAAAACAATGTTTTTTCTTGTTTAACCTAAAAATATCTATCCTCTTGTTGTAATGCTTTGTGAAAGTAACAATTAATTTGAGGGCATTTATTTTAGCTAAAAAACACGTTGCATTTGTAAATAAAAATCGCGTTTAACGCTTTTCAAAGTATGTCCCACCCGTCACAGTGACTGGTGAGCAAAATGGGTTATCTGATAAAACTGACTTGTGAGTATAAAATCGTTGTTTTAACTTTATTTAAACGTATCTAAAGCAAATTGTATGTGTTATATTGCTTAATTCAGTGGTGGTATTCCTTTTTAGAACACAATGAACACAAGTCACGGGAAAAACTAAAAGGAAACCCAACAAAATGGCAAGAGTTTTTAGCAATTTTAGATTACTGCGAGGAATAAGTCGAAAGAGTATAAATACCTCGCAGTTTCGCAAACTGCCGTTGACTGTGACAATGAATTAAAGGGCATGTTTTAAAATGTGTTGATAAAACCAGTACAACATTTCGAATGAATGAGGAAGATGTCTCTTTCATTAAAACTTGTCAAATTTTAGACATTATACCTCAACCGCTGATAAAATTATGCGGTAATAGACTGTATTATAAATTATCTGATCCTGTAAACTTTGAAAAGAAAAATTTTTTTTTGGCATATTGCTCTAAGAAAACTACTGAAATGATTACTTGTAACATTAAATAATTCATTCAAGAGCTGATTTAAAGTAAATACAAAAGAACTATGTTTATATTTTGCATAGATTTGTATACCCAAATGTTACTCGTCCCACCCGTCACAAAGTACTGTCCCACCCGTCACAAGCATTGAGAAGCAAAATTATTTTTGTTTTACGAGTTATTTGCGTAAATTATACTAATACCTAATCTGTACAATATCAGGAACTATATAAAAATAGGTTGTTTAACAAAAGTTTTATAGTTTCTTACGAATTGCGAATGGTGTAAGTCAACTCGGAGAGGAGAGGCACTTTGAAGTCCCACCCGTCACACTTCTTATACCTACCATCAATTTCTCATAATAATAATGACATTTTCATACTTTTTTCGATGGTACAGTATGCAATGACTATCCAAGTATATGATAACGTTATATTCAATACGTAAATCGTTGCCGTTTGGCAGAAATAAAGCAAAGTGTAGGCAAAAACGAGTATAAATGTCCCACCCGTCACAATGGAATGACCCAATAGTACACTGTTTTACGAGGAGCGTACGTGGAATATTGCGAACAAGAGTCTATTCGGCGTCGGGCTTTTGATTACTCGAGTTTGCAATATTCTTACGGCCGTGTTATACGACAATGTTTTTCATCACATTTGCGAGGAAATAAATACATTTTAGATGAAATTAATACAAATCGTAATAAAAACTGCAACATGTCAGTCGGCCATTTTATTGAATTTGACGTGAGGCGCGTATGGCAAAGACCCTTCGAGCTCGTTCCCACTATGTCATGTCGTGGCGATTTTTAATCGTACGTTTCACTGGCAGAACATTTTATATGAAGCTGTTCACACTCGTCCGACAACGATTTTGTGTCGGATACGACATAAAATGTCGTGCGTTTTGCCAGCCCTCCAGCCCGGAAAAAAATCGTGTCGTGTCTCGCTCGCGTACGAGTGAATATAGCGCTGTTCACATTTTGTCGGATGTCGGAACGATTTCGCCCGCGCCGCCCGCGCGGCACCCCCTCACACACCCGCGCGTCGCTGCCGCGTCGTTGCGATCGTGCACGACAGACGACTAGTGGGAACAGTACCGCCGACACCCGATTGAAATCTGGATCCGACATCCGACATAGTGAGAACAGCGGCAACGACACACGATTAACAATCGCCACGACATCCGACATAGTGGGAACGAGCTCTTAGGTATACAGCCACGATTTGAAAACACTTAAAAAAAATTACATACACTAAATAGCTACTTGCATATTAAATCGGTAAATAATTCTGTTAAACATGTTTAAGTTTAAATTTATTTATATATGTTTTTAGACATCGCATTTGATATAAAACCTGTTTGCTTTGCAACTGCCGCATGAGTGACAGATACAATTAAGAAAAAAGCCATTACGTCCGTGGGCGTAACACAGGCTATATTGTCTGCACATTAGGAAGCCCTTTTCGAGCAAGTGTGATGAAATAGTACATTACTTAACTAGGGCGGTGAATTCGTGAATGCCCTAGATCGCAGGTGTTTGTATGATATATATGCGCTGCCCATAAATATGCGCTATGGGGCTTTACGAATTACCGCCCGTGTTAAGTACAAAATTTTATGTATTCACCTGGTCACAATGCGAGTTTTCCCGTAAGCGCAGCGGCGTGCAGTAAAACTCGCATTAAGGACAGGTGTGACGTAAACGAATTTTAACGCCAATTTAGTTAAAATAGGCTCGTGGAAAGTTTATTATGAATACGGGCATATCTTTAAATACAAAATCCTAAACCCACAATCATAATAATAGTATGTTATGCAACTGTTTTATAAGAAGGGTCTTAAAACGCGAGTGTCGTGAGTTGCGATGCGAGCCTTGGCGAGCATCGCAATTAAAGACGCCACGAGCGTTTTAAGACCAAGTTATACACCGTTGCATACAATACTTTTTCTACGACTAATTTTAAATAAATAGCATTTGACTTTTCCGGCAGTAAGTTTTCCGTTAGTTCTATTACTACTCACGCAATTTCTTCAGCGGTGCAGTTATTTTCTTCTACGTCCATTTTAAAAGGAACGTACACATTTTTCTTCACTTCACAAACACGAATCAAATCTTAAGTAAGTTATTATGTTATTAATAATAACGAATAGTTATCACATTTCGTCTTTTAATTTTGAACTGGAACTTTGGTGGGAAATTAGAAATATGACACATTGACACCTCTTGTTTATGGTCTGTTTTGTTTTTAATTTCCTTACACTTGCCATCCGAACCAAACTGAATCCGGATCCGAACCGAATCGGATCGGTTTATATTTATAAATAATACCAATAATTGGGTAAAATATGTATATTAACACACAATACATGATAATAAATTGTTATTTTAGTAAATAATTAATGTTTTACAAACATTTGATGGTAATTAAAACTTCATTATTTCGATAATTTTGCTTATGAAGTTGGCACCACTGCAATATAGTGGCTGATTAAAAAAAAGTTAGATGATTTGACATCGTGGTAAATAGTGCTTTTATGGAAAATGTATGAACCAAAAAAGTACACTAAAGTGTGCGTTTATGGGCCATACCTAAGAGCATAGAGCTTTTCGACGACTTATTATCGGTGTCATTGTATTTGAGCTAAAGCCTATATAAATGACAGATAACGGTACAGGAGTAGAAAAAAATACAATAAGATTCTCCAGCAAGTGACTCGAAGCTCGTGAAATGTCGTGAGCAGGATCGATAAATGTATGGATACATTTTTGTCGATGTTATTTTGCGACGCATTTTGGCGATTTGGAAAAAAATACACATAACTACACGACTTGCGAGGTCTACGGCTCCCAGAGCTTCTACTTTACAAACATAACAGTCATGTATTTACTTATAGAACGAGCGAGCGGGCATCGCGAATGGAGCCCTCCGTCCCGGAATCCGAATTTCCGGCTGATCCCCTCTACAGATTGTATTTCACAACCGAATATAGTGAAATTTTGAGAACAGGTTCAATATGTGTATGGATATAGTGTCAATTCAGTTTTGGATAATTTTAATATAATACGGACTCGCGATGTCTGCAGCTCACAGATTTATTTAATTACAATATGTTAAAAGTAATATCACGTAGGCGAAGGCGCGGGCATAAGCTCGTATACTAATATTATAAAGAGGAAAAAAGTCTGTGGAAAGGTATAGAAATTTGTTTCTAATTAGGCTCCCAATTATACAAGTCTTATAAGGTACAATACATATATAACACTTTCCGGGAAATGTTTTTAATGGAAAGCACTGTCAGTGCCTGCCTGCACTGTGAGTGAGATGCCTGATTTAATTATACTTTGTTTTCAGTGGTTTTGTTGGTGTTGATTTGCGACGGTCTCGCTCAACGATACCGACATCGACATCGTCTATCTGGGAAACCCGTTGGAAGTTATGATAACGTAGAATGTCGTAAGAAATGTCCGGTCCCTCTTCCTCCGTACCGCCCATTCTGCGCCGTCACCTATCGCAACTATCTCTCAGATTGCCTGATGAAGTGCGATGCCCAAGGTGTTGGTTTGTACAAGATATATGACGGTACATGTGGAAGTAGGGAATGGGCCTTGGGGAAATATTAGTTTTTCTGTGAGTGGATAATAAACCATTGATGATTTAGCTTTTCGTTTTAATCCCAAGTACCTATTAATAACAACCCTAAGTACCGTTTTTTTTATTTCATCTACTACCGATACCTACCTACCTACCGATAGTTGAGCTCACGATCCCGATGAAGCCGCACGTGCGCATAGCTGCCGCTGCGACAACATTAATTTTGTTTCTGCATTTAGTTCGAAATCGGAGGAAATGTATTAAAAAGACCCGCAAAATGTGGACGCGCAAAATTTTTGCTAACCGAAATGAGGCCGGGAAATAAAATACTCTTGATATTATAAATCCTACAAGCACTAAAATTAAAATACCTAAATCACATTGCCAAAAAATTTTCATGAAACCGACGTCGTAAATTTATATGCAAATCATTTTTACTACGATGGCGGGAAACAAAACAACGACACGCCTATAGCCCGCCATACCGACATCAACTTTTTTTTTCCTGAAGCCAATTATTTTACTGACTTTCAAACGAGCAATAGGTATAGGTCGACACTACAAAGTTATGCGAAGAGTAAATAATTATTTATATAATTTGGTCTACAACTACAACATATTGAAATTAAATACCTACGTTGAGTTAGATTTCATTTTATTTCCGTTATTGATGGGCAATTATGTAATTTATAAAAATATTATGCGTAAAAATACGGTCATAGTGCCATAGTATAAAAATATCAGTAGGTATAACAACTGAAGATCGACTTGATAATATCCATATTGTGTATATAAAGGACATATCGATACCTCTGCCTCCCGTTTGCAAACGTAAAGTAACTATGTAGGTACTAATAGGGACCTTACTACATTTACTTGTTACTGTTGTATATATTGGTATTGATTGCAGTTGCCAAATTTAATATTGTCCGCCACCGCAGGCCGCGCCAGTGTGGCTGTGCCTTAAGGCGGCTTCAAGTTGACATTCAGCCAATATAGAGACACAGAAATTGGCCAACTTAAAGGAAAATACTTTTATCATAAAGCCGGCAACACACATTATTATGTTGGCAAGGGCGGGAACATACACAAGATTTGGCAGAATGTGATAGTGCAATCTGAAACATTGCAATATGAAAAAAATAAACATATTGCATTAACATTTTTAATATAATTTCCTTTATTAGAAAGGGACTCGGACTCGCGTTATAGTTGTAGAACTTACCTAGTGGTTAGGTATAGTTTGGAAAATATAAATTGGCCGTCTGTTGTCAAATTAAGACGAGATCTTTTGTTCCACGTAAACACTTACCGGTCAATGGGTACTCGAAAGGATTATCTATTATTAATTCCTAAACACATCTTTACCTGAGAGTCGGAGTGATTCAAGATCATTTCAGTCATTCATCACGTTTTTATAATAAAACATAACACAGTGTTAAAAATATGTAGAGAAGAAGATCAATAAACATTTAATGCTGAGCGTGTGTCCTACCTGTTGGATCTATTGCCACAAACATCTACTAAACTTTTACCCCATTATTCATAAAACTTAAAAGACCTCTGATAAATAACACGTATTTTGTCCCTTTCTTAATAATTTAAATATCAGAGCGACAGGTTGTAACGTCATTATAACTAAAATATATAGGTTTATTGAAAGTTTTACATGATAGGTTAAAATGAGAACTGCATGTGTCCTATTTCCAAGAGAAGAAATGCGTTATCTCCTACATTAACATGCAAACAAAGTCGCAGGTACAGCTAGTATATATATATATCATCTGGTAGTCTTATCGAACCAAGGTTTAGTGTTGTGGACTCCCTGCAATCGCTGCAGCAACCACTTACTCCACTGTTTGGAAAATGCAGTAGTGGTTTTTCTGACACAAAATTTGATGATCTTTCAGATGAGCTTTGGTTTTCTGAGGAGATCGCTCATACTAGATACCTACGTACTGGCCGTCGCTTATCATGCTGCTGCCACTGATAAGGGGAGCTTGCAGCACTGCATTATCGTACCCCTCCCCTGATTCGAGGAACAAACGAATCTTGAGTCTTATCGTACTCGATATCGGATTTAAATTTTTGTTAATTTTATTTTTATTGTAGCCTTGCCAGGTTTTTTGCATTGCAGCTTCGCCATTTCGTATTCATCGTGATCATCCGGTAGTCTTATCGAAGTAGGTTTAGTGTCCGTGGCCTCTTAGACTATAATAGTGTAAGGTGTAACTTATATCACAGAATAAGTAATAGTACAAGTACAGAAATTGCACTTCCTAGCAAAAACGACGTTTAGGCATAAGAAACGTGCCTACTCTGTGCGTCTCTGTCTATCGTATAACTTGTATTAATTCACAAACGGCACGTGTAGCGCTAGGGCTGTCACGCCAAGAATACCTACATTAATGAAGGCAAAAAAATGTTCTAGCTCACCAGATGTCGCTCGAACCGATATTAATTTAGTACATGCTACTTCACATACAATGTATGTCGGTGTCATTATGAATAACACCACACATAAAATTGATCTTTCACTTCTCTATTCTCTATTAACTAATTCAATTTAACTTTTCAAGTTTTAATTCGTAAGTTAATTCACAAGTAAGTTCAAAAAGCATAGGTACGGTTTTATTAAATTACTCTGTTTAGGGTTCCTTAGGTACTTTTATAGATCCTTTTTTAAAAGTATATCTAGCTCAAAAAGTTTGCGTTTTCACTAGAAAAGTACTCCTTACACAAAACGCATAAATAAATATTAGGGGCAATCTTACACAAATCGAGCTAGCCCTATAGTAAGCTCAATAAGGCGACGATATATTTAATAGATATAAATATTTAAATACATAGAAAACATCCAAGACTCAGAAACAAATATACATGCTCATCACACAAATATTTGCCCTTACCGGGATTCAAACCCAGGACCTTCAGCTTCGTAAGCAGCGTCACTACCCACTAGTGACTAGGCTAACCGGTCACGTTTTAAAAAAAATCTCCTATAAAATAAATAAGACGTAATTAGGTGCGCGCGGTTCGTCGCGTTCAATTCGGCGGCGGCTGCAGGTCACAACACGACGCACGTGTGCTCGCTCGCGCGGTGCCGGCCCTCGCTCGACTGACTTGTGACCCGGGGTCTCGCGAGCGCTAGGTTTCTAACGCGCCGCGCCCCGCCCACTGCAAGCCCCCTGCTTATATGTTAGGTATTACGTCCGTAAGTACTTATTAGCGTAACTAACGCGTCCTAAAGTATACTCGTACGTAAAAGTAGGTGACATAACCTCCTAATTGAACGAGCGAGCGAAGCGAACAAAGTTCTCCATTCCAGCGTAGGCCAAAGTTCTTATGTATGTCCGGATGTATCGTTGTTGTCCTCGAACAGTTGTATTTCTCAACCGATTTTCGTGTAATTTCTGTGAGCAGGTTCAATAATTCTATATTTTTAAGTAGGTTCAGGTCTTCGAAACTAACAAAAACAAGTGCGTGTCGGGCCACGCGCAGTGTAGGGTTCCGTAGTTGCCTGCCTGTCCTAATTACATTGACGTGCGGTGCGGTTGCGTCGGCAGAATTTGTGCGAAAATTGGCCTTCCCAAGTACACATTAAGTTGGTCGACTATTATATGTACTATTACCACGATTTTTTTCACATCCCCAGTAGTAGCCATTTAGCCAGCAAGGGGGGGGGGACATGACTCGAATAACTGAAAAATAACGAGCTACCCAACGTAATACATCCCCACTTTAGGTGAAGGGGAGGGACCCTAAAAAAACATTCAAGATTTACTTGTACTGTTTTGTCGGTGTGATTGATTTATATACCCTTGCTGAATCACAGTTTTCTAGTAGTAATGATTACTGCCGGACAGATTGACAGACGGACATGGCGAAACTATAAGAGTTCCTTGTTGACTACGGAACCCTAAAAATGAATCAACGACGGCGCGCGACTTCAACAGCTCACAGCGCCACTAGGATAGGTAAAAAATCGATTAGGATAGAGTGGTTTTGCTAAATGTGAAAATTAATAGCCTGAGAACAATCCAGACGCTAACCAAATGGGGGACGAGGCGGAGAAGGCGCCGCCGGACGAAGTGCCCTCAGACGCCCACGCTGTAGCGCAGTCATATATCTACACGTGGGCAACTAATCTCAAATAAAGAAAACAAAATTGTTCGTTAAATTGGACAATTCTTTACGGAGTATTGAACAAGCAGTAATCACATCAATGCCATTAAAATTACATGTCATTAATTCTCATCTCTTGTATAAATTCATTGAGTGTTTTTTTTTTCACAGTACTCGGCTGGTAGTAGGCAGGATGAAGTTTCTCCTTGTTTCATGTAAGTACATATTCTAAAATCACACCAGATTTAAAAATTTGAGCCGTAACAATTTGTGTTTTTTACAGACTTAAATCGAAATAACCGATTCGAACATTTGTATTTGTAAGAATATACTTTCAGATTTATCCCATTGTTACCAAAAATCAAGTTGGATGACGGGATCCATGAGAAATCGTTTATCGAAATTAATCAATTATATTACGCACGCAAATATTCGGTATTTTCGATAATAATTCGTCTAGGCACGAGGGCTGAGTAATAAGTCTGGTAAAAATTTAACAATTTTTGTTTTTTTGACAGGAGTAAATATTTATTTTCCTACGTAGTCTTCATGTAACTCAGAGAACTTATTCCATCGTTTTTCTAGTTTTTCGATTCCCTCTGTTTTGTATGATTTCTCCAACCCTTCGAAATACGCATTAGTTCCTTCGGTTACTTCCTTGTTGGTACTTAACCTTTTTCCGCCAAGCCATTTCTTTAAGTTTGGGAAAAGAAAATATTCGCAGGGGGCCAAGTCTGGAGAATAAGGCGGGTGTGGGAGCAATTTGTAACATACCTAATTCGTGTATTTTAGCCATAGCAAGTGCACGCACAAGTGTGCATTCGTGTATTTTAGCCATAAAAGGGCACAAGTGTGCAAATCGTTTTTCACCAAGAACGCACGGGGCGTAACCCCCGGGGCGTTGTCTTGGTGAAAAACGATTTTCTTCTTCGCCAAATGCGGCCGTGTTTCCAATAAAACTACATAAAATCGCTGCAGTTAATTAGCATAATATTCGCCGTTGATTGTTTTGCCTTTATATGTATTTATTTATTTAATCTTTATTGCACAAAAGAACAAGTTATCGTACAAAAGGCGGACTTAATGGCGTAAGCATTCTCTACCAGTCAACCTTTTTGAAGGTAATCAATATATATTACACAACGGGTATGCCAGAAGACAGTAGCCATAACTTTGTTCGCCGATAAAACTGCTTTGGCCTTCTTCGGTGCGGGTTCACCTGAAGCAATCCATTGTTTTGACTGTTAATTGGTTTCTGGTGTATGATGATGGATCCAAGTTTCGTCGACAGTTATAAAACGACGCAAGAAATCATTCTTATTATTACTTACCTAACCTAACCTAAACTTCACCAGACGAATGTCTGTAACCATTTCAGAGGAAACTCTGAAATGGTTATTCTAGCGCGTTTTTGATCCACCGTGAGTAAACGCGGCACCCAACGGGCGGATAGCTTTTTTTATATATTTTTTTATCTGACAAGTAATTGCAAACTATACCTTAAATACAAAATCCTAAACTCACAACCATAATAGAATACAATAAGATTCTCCAGCACGGGACTCAAACCTCGTGAAATTTCTTTAGCAGGATCGATAAATGTATGGATACATTTTTGTCGATGCGTTTTTGCGACGCATTTTGGCGATTTGGAAAATAATAAACATAAATACACGACTTGCGAGGTCTACGGCTCGCAGAGCTTCTACTTTACAAACATAACAGTCATCTATTTACTCATAGAACGAGCGAGCGGGCAACGCGAACATCGCATTTCTCAACCGAGTTTCGTGAAAGGTTCAATATTTATATGGATATTGTGTCAATTCAGTTTTATTTTTTCAATCAAATACGGACTCGCGATGTCTACAGCTCACAGCTTTATTTAATTAAAATATATTAAAAGTAATATCACGCAGGCGAAGGCACGGGCATTAGCTCGTCTATACTAATATTATAAAGAGGAATAAAAGTCTGTGGAATGCTGTAGAAATGTGTTGTGTATAAGGTATACATAATACAGTATCATAAGGTACAATATTTAACACTTCCAGGGAAATATTTTTAATGGAAAGCACTGCGAGTGAGATGCATGATTTAATTATACTTTGTTTTCAGTGGTTTTGTTGGTGTTGATTTGCGATGGTCTCGCTCAACTCTCGCTGCGGAAACGACACCGACATCGTCTATCTGGGACACTCCAGGCAGGTCTTGATGACGTAGAATGTCGTAAGAAATGTCCGGTGCCTCTTCCTCCGTACCGCCCATTCTGCGCCGTCAACTATCGCGACTATCTCTCAGTTTGCTTGATGGAGTGCGATGCCGAGGGTTTCGGTTTGTACAAGGTATATGACGGTGCATGTGGCAGTAGGTACTGGCCTTGGGATATCAAGCATTAGTCCTGTGAGTGGATAATAAACCATTGATGATTTAGCTTTTCGATTTAATCCTAACTAATATTAACAACCCTATGGAACGTTTTTTTTTTATTTTATCTACTAGGATCCTTATTCATTAAACTAACCCGACCGCAGGTTACTTTTACATAAGCTTGAAATATGTGGGATCAAGCACTGAACAACGACAACATCACATCTGGCTTGATATAAGAATGCCACCAAAATCTAACGGAGGTGTGCGCAGACAAAAACAAGGTTACTATACAATGGATCAAGGGGCACAGCGGCTCAAGAGGAAACGATGCAGCGGACGAACTGGCCAGGAAAGGCTCAGAAACAACGGCATACGGACCCGAGCCAATCTTGCCCCTGCCACAAAGCTACATATACAATCATATTATTAATTTTAGCCAATATCAATTGGACCTATACGCTAAAAACCAGCACCAAAGACACTGGGAGGAGTTAGACACATGCAGACAGACCAAAGAGATTCTGTCAAAACACGACAACAAACTCACAACCGCACTACTGAGGACACACAGAAACCAACTACGCAAGATAGTAGGAATAATAACAGGACACAACACTCTGAACAGACACCTCTACAACATAGGTATCACGGACAGCCCCATGTGCAGAGCGTGCATGGAGGCGGAAGAAACGACTAAACATATTCTACTGGACTGCAAGCAGGTAGAAGTATACAGGAAAAAGCACCTAGGGTCTCCGGACACACTACGGGACGCAGTCAAAAATACAAAGGCACTCACCAACTTCTTTGAGGAGCTGGGGTGGTTAGAGTAGCGCTACCCCATTTCACGCAAAATAGGCACACTGGATGTCGACTTGCGGAAAATAGCCCAGTAAACTAACTAACTAATATGCGGGATTTGGGGAAGATCACTAGAATGGATCAACAGGAAGGCAGCATGCAGTGTACTAATAAATAAATAAAAAACCGGCCAAGTGCGTGTCGGGCCACGCGCAGTGTAGTTCCGTAGTTACCTGGCTGTATTTGTTACATCGACACGCGCGCGCCAATTAAATGGTGTGGTTGCATCGGCCGCAGTTGTACGAAAGTTGGCGTTTACAAGTACACGTTGAGGTGGTCGACTATTACTCGGTTACTAGTTATTCCTATTTATATGTACTACTGCCACGAATTTTTCCACATTCCTGGGAATGTGGAAAAATTCGTGGCCCTGCCGGCTAAATCGCTACTACTGGTAGTAGCGATTTAGCCGGCAGGGTTGATACTTGACTCGAACAAAAATTAGGGCATTACAGCCCAGCAAACGGATCACCGAGTTGAAAAATGGTTACTAGAAATATCCAACGATAGCACACCATGGGCTTAAGAAAAAAAATACATCTCCCCTATAGGTGTATATAACCATAAAAAAACAAGTGCGAGTCGGACTCGCACACGAAATATTTCGTAACATCGTTATCTATAAAAAAGGCAACAAAAAACTTTTGTCTCGGTAAGCCAGGACAATTGGCTCCAACTACAAAAACTATAGTGCCGAGCCGAAGGTGAGGACCTCGAAGGAGAGGAGTCCATCTATTGTACTTTTGACCGAGACATTACATACCTAGTGCTTTTCACGCCTACAATAAACATCATATATGAAACACTTTAGCGCGGCCTCGCTCGCTGTTCAAAGGGTACCTACACTACATAAATACGAAAAACTAAATTCCGAAAGTCGAAATCACGAATTTCATAATACCGATTTTCATAATTCCGGATGTTTTAAAACTCCTAATATAAGTATTCCGATTCTTCATAAATCCGATTTTCATAAATCCGAAATTTCAAAAGGTCTAACGGTTATAACTCCGATTATCAAAATTCCGAATTTACATACCCCGAATAATAAGAAGTCCGACGGAATAATAATCCGATATATCAAAAAACCGAAATCCGATTATTAAAATACCGATTTTCAAAAATCCGAATATCATTACACCGACCAATTATAAATCCGAATAAACAAACATCCGAAAAATCAAAATTACGAATTCCTGTTACGAATAACTATTAAATAATCATTAAAACAACCCCCAATCTCTAAGATCACTACCGCAGCTAACACACACGAATTAAATACCTAAGATCCGCATTTTAAACGCCTGGAGTGGAGAAACTGAATAGCAAATCACATGAATACACAATTAATCGACATTATAATTCATAAGGAAAATGTTAACTATTTATAGGAAGATGGATAGATGGTGGGATGGAAAACGAATTACAAGCAATTCCTATACAGAATATTGTGAGCAAATTGTGTACAACACATTGTATAATAAAAAGAAGATTAAGAATAAGACGATTATAAAAAATATATAATTTTGGGCGTATACAGGCAGACTTAATGCAATATTGCAACCTAACCGGCAGCGGGTCGACGTCACCCCGCTTCGCGGGGTGCCTATTTCCGCTCTAAGGGACACAAGCTAACCCTAACCTAACCTACTAATAATTCTATTGTAACAACAATTTGTTGTTTTTTTTTACTGCGGGGGCTTCGGACAAAGGCGGAATCCTATTCTCTACGGGAAATAAATATCGTAATTTTCGGATTTTTTATTCCCCATGTAAGAAATTCGGAGTTTTGAAAATCGGAATTAGCAAATTCGGAATTAAATATTTCGGAGTATTTGGGTGTTCCTCTGTTCAAACTCTCCAACAATAACATCACACTAACTCATAGTGGGCCTGTTCGTGCGATGTCCAACTAACCCCAGTTTTGAAGCCTGAATTCTGACCATCTTTTACCACATTTCCGAGCAGTGGCGTGAAAAGTAAATACCTAGATATATCTACCTATAATAGAGAGTGGATAGGGCCTGGATAAGGATAGGGATAGTGTACATAATAGTACACTACTACACAGGCCGGGAAGTAAGGGGTTTCTGACCGAGTACATATAGACGGCCGAGCGTAGCGAGCCCAGATAGTCATGAGGCTGGCAACCCCTATTCACGCCGAGGTATGAATAGTTCTTTTCTCAAACTGGCAATGAAATGAATAAAAAAAACTCCAAGAAATCAAACTTTAATTTTCATGGCTGAACGCCGTGATGGTGCGCCCAAATTGTGGAATGGAAATTAAAAAATACCATCTTGCAGGCCTCCGATTTTTTATGAAATGCCATTACGGATCTCTCGTCTCGCTGCGCCCGAAACGTGGCATTTCGAAGCCTATTACGAGTATGAAGAACACAACGTCAACATTTCATTGCATGTTTGAGAACATTTTATTTCGTGCTTTTTAGTCAGAATCTTATCAGAAAATCGATAGGATTCTGATCGGTTCGATTATAGCATAACATGCTTAAAAGGATCACTCACGATATAAGATTGTAACAAAAAATTACTATTAGTGGATTTACTTACGGTTACAGACCGATTAACATTAAATATGGCGCCGGCAGCTGTCACTCCATAGAAAATTGTCATAATTTTTATAAATTCAGATTTTAAAGAATGCCGCTTACGATTACAGACGGTTTGATGACTCCATTCATTCACTATCCACTCTTACATACTATAAAAAAACAATGTGTTGCACTCCGTGAGTGTCGGCAGAAGTGAAAACTCAATGACATTGTAACAGTTTTTCGATCAGGTCACGTGTCCGTCTTACTAATTTTCAATCTGTCGAATCTGTCGGTCACGTGACCTGTCGCGAGTTTAACATTTTTTCCCCATCACAAAAAGTGCACAGCGCAGCTAAAGAAGTTTTCTCTTCAAAAATATATTTCAAGATCCTTTCAGAAGAAGTACCAAAATAATAGCACTGACCTTAAACTTGTTCTTCATAATGATGTTGTTCTCGATATGCTGCTTGATCTGATGGACCACTGTCAGCAGGGCTATGTTTGTCTTGCCGGCTCCCGTGGGCGCGCATATCAGGAGGTTCTCATTAGTGTTGTACGCTGTTTGGAACACTACGGACTGGATGCGATTCAGCTCTTTGATGTTCTCGAACGCCATTTGACCGATCTGTAAACGGTGCACGGTGTTCGTAAAATATAGGTAAATTTCTTTAACACATTGACAAATTCAGGATAGCAAACAATAGCCTGTTCTGATCTGTTCTAAGCTACTAGTGCTTTCTATCAGAAAACGTGAAAATGATTTCAGATACGTTTTCAGACACCAAAGCGTTATACTGTAGGCACTGTATCTGATAATATACATTTTATTAAACTGTATTAGCATTTAGTAGATTATCCATCTATCCTAAGAAATGATTATTGTAAGTATTGAAATCTAAAGGCGGTTCTGATTTACAGCAGCTCATTTCTTCCACGAGTAGACTTTTTTGTACGAATTTTCCACGTCTAAAAATAATACAAAAGGGTGGCCAAGAGGCGCACATGCCGTGTGATGCTAGGAAGCGACCGTTCAGTCGTCAGATATATGCATATTGCACGTTGGCGAGCTAGGTGCTGTAATTTACACACGTCGCATCCTAAAAATTGATTTTTATGTGAAGTGTGTATGAATGACGTATTGAAAGCGTACTCGCACATCACTATATTTAAAAAGATAAGATAGATGATGTGACAAAAATCAATTCTTAGGATGCCACTGGTATAGCACCCTTACTCACCACAAGGACCGCAACTCTATTCCCAAAGGAGGTAGAGCCTGGCCAGCGACTCGTGTCACAAACATTTATTTCATGTTCCTTATATGCCAATAAGTTTACCTATGAAATAAGCTATCAGTTATACAGTGTGCGGCCTGTAACAGGGGCAAATATTTAAAAGGATGCTTCCTTAGAGCATCTGAAGTAACCCCTTATGTCCAATTTTTTTTTTTAATACGGAGTAATGTTGACCTTGTATGACCTCCAAGTAATGTATCTTGGCACCACGAGAGCTTAGCACAGCAGTCAATGCAGATTTTGAGGTAACATCATGTACTGAGTCATAATAGTTTTTGCATTTTTGTTTTTAAAAGATATTTATGTGATGTTTTAACATTTTAATCATTTTAGTGTTTTTTAAATAAAAAAAAACTACCTGTGTCACCCTAAAAGGGTAAACAATACACGTGAACTTGCTTTAAAGAAAAAAAAGAAAAAAAACTTTATAATTTTCGTTTAAAATACCTGGAAATAAGTGCTCACACGCCCAATAGTCTACCGTTTAATTTTTTGCCCCTGTTTCAGGCCACACCCTACCGCTATGAATTTCGTGTCACCAGTCTGCGTTATCGTCAAAATTGCCGCTTTTTTTGTGACGCGACTTGGTCAGAATTTACGTATTAATATTTGACTCCAGACTTATGTAAAGTTGGGGCTCTTTTCTAGTGTCCTATATCTGCAAAATTGTGCTTATCTTAGTTTACCTCATCCATGTCCGAAATCGGTACGCGATTGTTGCCAACCGACAAAGAGACTTGATCGTTTTTAGGTATGATAACCTCTTCAAACTCCTTGTTATCCTTCCTGACCGCATTCTCTGGGAGAAGAAGCTTCATGCCCGATACGAAACCTGAACAAATTTAATAAATTTCAGGCATTGCAAGGTAATTTTTTGTATAAGGGTCATAATCATTTAAAAAATACATGAATACCTGCCGAGTTCTTAGCGTCAATTGACGAGTCATATACGTTTGGGTATTGCACTTTCGTTTGGAAGTACGATATCTTTTGCAACACTGGATCTACTTCTCTCTTTGATGTCGAGAATGGCACCACTGGTTTAGTTAATTCTGATATCCTGTCAGAAACAACAACATTTATTAAATACTAAATAAGATATCCTGACTTTTAAATACACGCATTAGTTTGGGTCTCAAGAGACAAGCTGAATTACACAACACAGTACAAATACCGAGCTTATTGGCAAACAGCATTCCCTACCAGCATTTACAAAAGATTTACAATAACATACCTTTTAGCCCTCATCTGCGCAATATTGATTTCAGGTTCCTCTTCTTCTTCGTCGACTTTCCTGACGTTCTTGGACTTCTTGCCTTCTTTCCGCACCAGCTTGGCGAGCATCTTCTCTTGCTCCGACTGCACTGACACTTGGCAGAGGTACTGAGGCATCTTGTTCTCAGGCAGGATTGCTGCTACTGTAAAAGCAAACTCTGTTTTGCCATTTTGTCAATTGCGCAATTTCATTAAACAACATTTTAAGCTGTCCAGTTCCGCAATTTTAACATCGAATGTGGCTATTTTAAGTGTATTGTTTCTCTGGGAGTAGCTTACGCCTCTAATCAACATACATGTGTTTTTTATAATGCATTGAACATATTGCAAGAATAATTTAGAGCTGGCGGCTTTCGTTTTAATTTAATTTAGTTATTTATACATAAGAAAATAAATAGTATTCATACTAATATTACAAATGCGAAAGTTTCGATGTTTGGATGGTTGTTACTCAATCACGCCCAATCTGCCTAACCGATCTGGATGAAATGATAGTTCATAGCCTGGACCAAAATATATAATAGTTTTTATCCCGGGTTCACGCAGACGAAGTCGCTGGCGGAATCTAGTATCACAAATGCGAATGAAAATCTGTCTGTTACTTTTTCACGCTCAAACTGCAGAACCAGTTTAGATGAAATTTGATATGGATATAGTTGAGTATATATAGTAGAGACCCTCGGTAGAACATAAGATAGTTATTATCCCGGAAATCATCCCTAAAAGTAACTAATAATATATGGACTTTGGTCTGAAATTGACTCAGGCGAAGTCGCGAGCATACGTTAGTTTAAACTATGTTCAAGTTAAGGCCAGTAAAACATACTTCCCCATTACTGATTCCCATTTCAGGAACAAGACAAGTGTCTCTTGGTCTATGATAATTTGTCGTACATTTCTGGGCTCTAAAGTAACGAAATTACTTAACGGTAACGACATACTTAATTGTTGGCAGAAAGTACGGCATTGTATCTACTGTTTTGTATAACTTACTCTCAGACAAGGTAGGCTGGGGCGGGGGCGCCTTCAAACTATTAACGACATCCTGCCTGTGCTCGAGCAACTCCTGTATAAACTCAAACTTGTCGAAGCCCAGCAGCTCAAACAGATCGTTTTGCATGTCGTCGTTGCTTCGAGGTGAGTTTAGCAGGGTGATCACGGACTGCATGATGTCAGCGCTTGATATTTCAGAAATGTTTGCGTACAGCTCCGTCACTTTGGTTTCCAGCCATGATTTGCCATACTAGAAATTAAATTTATACAGTGTTACAGTTAGCTGATCTTCATTTCTTTCGCGCCGTCTACGTAGCCTGATTAAATATCGCTTGTTACGAAAATTCGGCTTAGCGTCTTGACATACTAGGCGTCATGACAGTGTAATGATTACGCTTTTGATACATGCGGCATTTAGTATGCTACAGGGTACGTATACATTGTCAAACAAAACAATTCACAATTAAATAAGGTAAGGATTTTTTTTATGGTTGCGGTATTATTAAACTATAAGCAAAATAGCCATATTAATATTATAAATGCGAAAGTTATTCTGTTTGTACATAAAATACCTACACACTTACAGCTTCAGAGTTAAAATTATACTCCATAACATAAGAAGTGTAAACTAAACAACTATTAAAAAAATTCAATCTTTTACACTCATTTTTAACATTGTGTCACTTAGATTATTCTTACATCAAATTGTCGAATTATCTTCTAGCCCATTAACGAAATCTACCCGGAGGAAGTCGCAGGCAAACATATGTACCATAAGATTAACCATAAATAATAAACATTCTGGACATGCTAAAACTGTAGAACGATAAAATACGTTGTTAAATACTTACGGTTTACCACATTTGTGCATGTGCGGATTGGTAAAGTTGGTTGGCTATTTAGAGCCTTGTACTTCATAGAGAAAACGGTAACAATCATAATACCATACCTTAGAAACTGGCAAACAAGTTGCTGATTTAGCAATTCTATTTTCACTGCTACTTTGGGAATTGTACTTCATAGAGAAATCAGTCACAAAACTGCTATCAGCCGCAGGCTTCTTTAGTAAATTTGCAAGCGGTTTCTTGGTTGGTTTATATGGGACATAATGACACTGTATATGGTCACCCCAGAGTTTTAAATTTTCCTTATTTTCTTCACTGCTTTCCTTCCTGATATAATCTTTTGTGCCTTCTGATACTTCTACAGAGATCTCATTAACAATCTGTAATTCAGAAAACAGCATTTATATAAATAACATTGTACATGTAACAATAAGTTAACTTTTTAACAACTACAAACAAATATAGGTTTTTTACTAACATATTAATCTAGTTGTTCAAATAACACATATCATACCTGATAAAAGAGATGTATATTATAAAATGAGTAAATGGGGATATTATATGCATTTCCGCATAGTTTATTCATTTAATTGAATGGCGATATTTGTATAGGAGTGCCTATAAAAGTACCTATTTACAATAATTGATCATGTTTGTACACTCACAGAACACCAAAAAAATATAGCACATTTTTTTACTATACGGGGTATTACATAAGTGGTGATACAAAATAGCAAAACGTGAATCTATCCATGATTCTGAACTTTTACTATGGGACCAACTTGTGTTATGCCAAACAAATTCAACTATTTCATTAACTTAGCTCAGTTTAGACTGACGAAAATGTATGAATAGGTGTTTTTTTTGCATAACAAAAAGTTTTTCAGAATCATGGATAGAATCATATTTTGCATCACCACTCATGTAACACCTTGTATATTAGGCGTTTATAACGGGCAGTGTGAAAGTTTTACTTTTTTCAAAGAACTCTCAAGATGTTTGATGGTTTCAAATGGGCATGGGCAGGTCTGGGCTGGTGGGAATCTAGTTCTCTGGATGTATAGCCACTGATAGTCTGTCAATCACACATCTCACGTTATGAGATAAACCAGAATGAAAGCAAGGAAATGGGGAAGTTATGTATAACAATATACATACATAAGTACTTGCGGTACATATTACACGGAGGCCAGAGACATAAATGTACTGACCTCACAAATCTTATTTGCTGTTGAAGATACGACATTGCCGAAAGTTTGTCGCAGCAGAGTGAGATGCTTCAGCATCACAATGTCCTGATCAAGAAACATCCTCAGTGTCAGAACAGCCGCATCCTCTATGACATCATCAGGTTGGTCACCGGTCAGGAGCTTACAAGCCTCCTTGAGGTTGTCAAGGAGTTTTACGTCTGTGTTAGGTTCATTCTGTTTTATATAGTTGCAGATGTTGCTGAATGTTTTAAATCTGTAAATATTGATGTGAATAATTTGACATCATTTTGGTACTTTATATCTACTTGGCTATGATATTGATCATAAAATTCATAAACTACATACTAATGTATACAAAAATTGCACCACTGGAGTAAACAATTAATTCTTAGTTCATTTCTCAAAGTCAAAATCATTTTCTATTATTGTCTTCATATATTTTAGGAAGCAAATGAAATACACCACTGTTTGTTAGTAGCCAATAATTAGTGAATAAATATTGTAGGCTTCACTCAGCATCAGTGGCGGCGCTGGGTACATCGGCACCATGGGTGGTTTTGTATTGAGCACCCTGGGCGGGTTTGTATGGAGCACACCTGACCCCTACTCAAAATAAAACACCAAACACCCAAATGTAACCTAACCTATGAGGCTTTATTTTACTAAATTAATCTACATATTTATTATATTGTCAAAATCAACTTCCATGTCTTTTTTAATTGATAAAATGGATATACAAGCGAGTTATTGTTCAGGTTGTTGGCACCCCCGGGGTCCTTGGGCGGACAGCACCCCCTAGCGCCACCACTGCTCAGCATTTTGGTCTGTTCCATTGGATTCGCAAATTATGCAGCAGGACTTCCTTCTTCCATTACCTCTTCAGTTTTAAAAAATATACTCACTTTTGCAGTTTCCTTTTTCTAACTAAATTTGGTTTAGTTGGGTCTACCAAAGGTTTCAGGCATCGTGGCTTGTCAAGCTGAGTGTGAGCTCTCAGGGCTCTTGTAATCCGTGGCAATTCTATCATCTTGTGTGATTTTAAATCCACTGAAACATTTTATTTAATATATTCAAGTCATTCTTCCAATTTTTGTTATATGCCTAATATTGATTTGGTTCAGTTATCAGTACAATAACAGACCATATTACAGATCTGTTTGTATAAACTATCTATTAAATAAACTAAAGACTGAGCCAACCATATACAGAAAAAATCTCATTAAAACTTCATAACTATCACGAGACTATGATGACTATAACTATCTGTCAGTATCATGAGTGTTTGTACATGCTATTTGCAATACAAGAAAAATATTTAACATTTAAACTTTATTAAAATGATCGTTGACATTCCAATATAACTCAACCGCGTTGTACAGTAGGACAGTTTAATAATGTTGTGAAATATGTATAAGAGTTTATTGTTTAAGTTTGAGCAGAATTGCAAAACAGATTTATCAATATAATTTCTGCTTGAATGGAATACATAATGTACTCTAATTTCGGCCACACTCAAAGAGTTTAATATGCAGGTTAGTGTAGTTGTTTGTAAATAAGTTAGAAATAACTTACCTTAGACGGTACAGGGGTAGTAGAAAAATGAAGTGATTATGTTACATCTTACGTTTGTTTAAGCGATACAAAATCTATAGTTTTAAAATACTTGTAGGCCGCTTAGTTATAATTATGAATAGCTTGCAATACAAAGCAGCTGATTGAAATATAAAGGTGTACAATGTACAATACGTTGCTGACAAAGTGACAAATACAAAAAAAACTGTCACCTGTCACTGTCGACTGTCACCGCTTTGACATTGGGACTTTTTTTACAAATGGGAACTATTTAAGCATTTAAGCAGCCGTTATATCTGAGCGTTTAGTGACTTCATAGGAACGGTGAAAGAGAATATAACCACTACGTTCTGGCATTTTCTATGCTTACATCCTTGTCCCTCATAGTGGAAGCCCCACAAGCCCAATTTCATAAGAAAACCGCAAATCGATGTACAGTTTAGCCGTTTGGCACACACATACTAGAGGTCAAAAAAAGGTTAAAACAATTTTTTTGACCCGCAGTTCCTAAAAAAAATTCCCTTAGGGGGGGAGTGCCGAAACATTTTTCTTTTTGTAAGGAAATTTTTTTTTTTTTCAGAAACCTATCGTGTGTAGTATCATATGAAAGGGCTTTTCGAGGCGATTCTAAAAATATACCACATCATTACATTTCAGCCATATTTTTTAAATAAAAACAAAAATAATTTTCGTAACATACCAAGTCTGGGCTCCTCCAGACACGACATGGCTGATTTTTTTTTAAATTCAATATACCACAAATGATACCTGATATCCTCATATCTAACCTCAAAAAAGCAATTTTGAAAATAATTACAATAAGTTTTTTTAAAAATTTTCAATATTACCAAGTGACACAGTTCTACTTCAATACCTATTTTACGTGACTTATGGAACTGTACTGCAAATACGGTCCACATTAATCATAAAATGATACGTAGTATCCATATATCCAACGGGAAATACCTCTTTAACCCTTTAACTGCGCCTTTTCATCAGTTGGTATAGTTTGTTTTGTTTTTGTCACAAATATCAAGGTTGGACTCTTGCAGATACGATATACCCAACTATAGTTAGGTTAGATATCAAGATATAACTTATCACAAATGATCCGTTATATCTTGATATCTAACCACAAGAAAGTAATTTTGTAAATAATTTCTTTTTTTTTATATAGTCGTATCGATCGCTATGACCGACCGAACGCCGCGACTACGGGCAGCTAACTAAATGATATGGTATATTTTTAGAATCGCCTTAAAAAGCCCTTTCATATGATACTAAACACGATAGGTTTCTGAAAAAAAAAAATCCATACAAAATGAAAAATGTTTCGGCACTCCCCCCCTGAGGGAATTTTTTTTAGGAACTGCGAGTCAAAAAAAATGTTTTGCCCTTTAGTATGTGTGTGCCAAACGGCTAACTGTACATCGATTTGCGGTTTTTGTAAGCGTAGGGCTACCACTATCATGTGTGTACTGTGTGTGAGTCCCTAGGTCCCTCTATTCTGAGGGGCTACCGCGAAGTGAAAACGAACTTCGTTCGAGTATCTCCCTCTCTGAGCGACAAGGACGGAAATACACGAACGAAGTTCGTTTTCGTTTCGCGGTAGCCCCTCTGTACTATTCTTTCTCTGTGATGGAGAGTTCTTCCCACACATGAACCTATGATTGTATGCTACACGTGCTATTATTATTTATTACCATAGCTTGTCTTGAGTATTATGGTCCCACACTAGGCAACCTAATAAAATACACGATGTGGTATGGTGTGGTATGGTGACAAGAGGGTGACAACACTTAGCCAATTTGTCAAGTTGATATTTGAATTCAAAAGTTCGAAACTTTGAAAAGACAAAAATTTAAAATAACTTGATTTCTCTTGTGTGGTGATTTCGTACAGTTTGTCGGCGTTGTATCTAGCAATTCTGCCAAAAGTGGGAATGTAATTTTATTTCTCGTTAATACCGTGTGGGGTATCGTAGCGTTGCTAGCTCTTATAGGTTTCTTAAAAAAATATTATAGGTTTCTTAAAACCACTTTTCAACTCAGGGAATCCGTTTACGAGAATCCCCCCTGCCGGCTAAATGGCTACTACTGGGGATGTGAATAAATTCGTGGCAGTAGTACCTACATACAATGAATTTAAAAGGAAAACTATCATGGCTAAGTAGGCATAACTAGTTACCGAGTAATAGTTGACCAACATAAAAGGTCAACTTTCGTACAAACTCGGCCGACGCAACCACACCATTTACTTGGCCCGTGTCGATGCAAATAAAAAAGATAGACAGGCAACTACGGAACCCTACACTGCGCGAGGCCCGACACGCACTTGGCCGGTTTTTATCTTTTTGGTCCGGAACCCTAAAAATGTCTAACCTGGTCCATGCATAAGTGGGTTTGGGTGAAATAAGAGGCACAATAATAATATTCTAACATAATTAAAGTTGGTTTATTTATGTATAAGCAATAATAATACATACGTACATAACCTATTATGCTATGTATACACGGTGAATTACAATATTTATTTAAATAGGTACCAATTTCTGCATGCTGATTCACTGAACTGACTATGTTTTGTTTAATTTTAAACTATAAGCAGATTTTATTTTAACACGTAGGTCTGTACAGTTTGTTAATACACAACATGTTTTAATAAGTGACAACATCACAAAAAAAACAAGGAATTTATAAGTTTTACTAAAATTTCGTTACAATTACAGTTTTATTTCTGTTAACAAATGCAATATAACTAGTTTTCGGTAGGTATAAACTAAAGAAGATAATCATAACCGTATCTATTAAGACTAGAAAAGTTAGCTATATGTTATGCTCATCGCAAACAATAAACCGTAAAATCGATTGTACTAAAGATATGAATGAACAGAAGATAACAGATTCCTATGTCGGTGTTATAAAACTTATAAATAACAAACGTGGATTCAATCAAATGAAATTAATGTTGAAATGGTGATCCATTTTTAAATGCTTACATGTTTATACGTAACGGGTTTTTACCCATTTACCCATTATTTTATGTAGTATCTGACCTTACTTAATACAATTTAGTATATATCCACGTTGATGGTAAACTAATCATTCGCCATTTTTGGGATTTATGTGCTGTTTTAGTCTCGTTTAGTCCTTACGGTGCGTAGCGGTGAGGGAGGGGGACACAACGCACGTGTGTGGGGTTTGCAAAATTAAAATTATTCAAGTTTTCACTTCAGCCGGCACTCCCGGAGTGCATTCAGGTTTTTTTGTAACAACGGACATAGTTTTCAACTTTTACGAGTATTCGGTGTGGGAGGTTCTTCGCATTCACTTAGTTCAAACCCAACTCTTTGCTAAAGTTTTTTTTCATTTTTCCATACCTATAGAGGTTTATTTCCAAGTACCTAGAGAGATTAAGAAACCAATATTCGGTATTCGTGATTAGAGTACCTACTCGTGTCATATTGTATTAGGTATATTTTTTGGATATACGAGATCATATGCAGAGTAAAGAGTAGTTAGGTATTAATGAGAGAAACCAGCAACTATTGTAAACTGTTCCTTGTTTAAGAATTTATTAGGTTCATGATATTTAAATTTAACATCATATTGCATGAATACAATCGACTTTAGGTAAATGACCACCAACAATATCTCTAGTGAAGAGGTAAATTCATTTTATGATCTCGTGCTTACATTATGTAAGTTCACATGAGATGTGTTTAGTAACAGTGCAATTCTGACCTTTTCACTAATGACTATCAATAATCATCTTATTTTAAAGTATAAACCTATTTTTAACATATATTTCTGGTGTATTTTTTACCTTACCTTACAGTGAATTTTAAACTTCCATTTTCGAATTATTGTTCAAGTAGGTACCCATTTCTCCTTTGTGTATTATGGGAGAATTAACATTGTCATAGTAAACGTCTCGTTAAACAATTGCATAGTTCACGAACGGTATGATTTTGATACTACCTACATTTAAAAAATATTTCGAAAAGGGAGGCAATAAGTAGTTGTAACAATTTTCAGTAGGCTATAAATATATTACCTACAAAACGATTCAACACGACGTGCATAGCTATTCCTTTAGGTTTCTTCCCTGGCCAGAGCTATTACTGCGAAAATCGAATCTCCAAGTTCGTATATCTCCGTCTCTATCACACTTATGGTTTATGGTACTCGAGCGACAGAGATCTACGAACTTCGATTTTCGTGGTAGCGGCGCAGTTTATGTCCGTCTCAATTCTTATGGCTCAGAAGAATGAGACCAACACAAACCTTCAAAATTTCAAATGTTCATACGAGTTAAGATACTAGCACGAGATTGCACCAGCGGCAGCGCTGGTCGCCGCGAACACGGGCCAGGACTGGTACAACACGAAGGCCTATGCTCGGTTATATAGTGTCTAAATCTAAAAACTAATTCATTGTTACTCATACATGGCTTAGTATAAATTTATATTTTCTGGGAACCGACTTAAGTCTCTACGAATTTTGGTTACATAATCCAACACTGGCCAATTTTCCCAATGGATAAACATTAACTTTTATTATCTTTAACTCGCTTTAAGCCTATGTGTGGTTACAATAAAAACACCTAATTATAGTGAAACTTTTTACATTTTCTAACTACGAAGCTGTTTTTACATACAATACACACAGAAAAAGATATAAGATGCATATCCGTTACAACACCTGGTTATGTATAGTATTTAAAAAAAATATTGGCCAGTCACGATATATGAGATCGTAGGATTGAACATTATTTTTTTAGCCTAATTCTATTTATTACAAACAACAACTTGAATATTTAAAATTTCGTTCCAAATAGAAATCACCGCCAATAAGTATATTAAGATAGGTATATATACTTAGATAAACAGCTACAAAATATTTGTAAACTTACTAGATCAACTAAGCTAATACGCAAACCATTCTAACTCGATCGATATTCACATCCATTAAGTTTTCCAAATAAAATGAATAGTTATTTGCGTACACAGAAGCGTTAAAATTTGTCTAATAAATTAGATTATCGAACTATCCGTTCGGTTTGTTTAAGTGAATAGGTAGGTACTTAATTTTAAAGGAATGTGGACCAGAACGAGTTTGCGAGCTGGGACTCCTAATCTACGCGAGACCAATATCCATATATTCAACATTTAAAAAGTTTAAGAAATTTCATACGAACCTACAAGATAGAAACGTATCCGTATAGACATTTTATAAAAGAGCAACAGTTAAACAATTCCAAAATTAAAAATGATATCCATAAACGTCGGCGTATAAAAATAAAACACAATCGGTAACAATCGTTACTAAGAAACTTGGTCCGAATTAAAAGAAAATAACGATCTAAAAATGTTAAAATTTCTCTTAGGTCGACCTCATCCGATATTCAATGTTGGAGATATGGTAGATTTCAATAAGCCTTAGTTTGTGTATAGCGTTTAGCAAATTACAGTTGTTATTCTAAGGTAAACATTTTTAATAACGAAAACTCATCTAAAAATACTTATCTTAAAGTCACGACAGTTGATGGTGACGTAAAGAAAATACAGTGTTCTAAACTCTTTACTTTAGACTCGCTGTACACTGAGGAAACAGGAACACAAACATAACCTGGACCTAAGTTAAGTCCGTACCTGAGTGTACGGTGGGCCTAACAGAATAAATACATGTACGTAGGATATAATGATATTCAATGGGTACATCGAAGACGGTGCGGATTGGACTCGACGGTGAATAAAGTGTTGGTGATAGGCTGTTTGCGGTGGAATTCGGTTGTGAGTTTCTGGAAAGAAACAATAATCACTAATTAGAAACCATAAATAACAATTCAGAACTCATTCAGTGAGCGGCATTGCTACGTCGTAGCATTTCGTAGCACGTAGCATACCAAAATAATGTATCGAGTGGCTGACAATTAGCATACGGGAATTAACGTCGTCGAAAGGGGTGATAATAAATAATGGTAGATTATATGACAAGGGTCTAAAGTAAGCCATATTAGCAAGAGATGGTTATTTTCCCGAACGAAGTGAGGGGAAATAGTTTGAGGGGTAATATGGCTTTTAGACCAGAGTTATACACTCTACTTTTCACTTTGACTGCGAGGAAATAGTAAAAACAAAGATTATCCATCCACAATCAACAATTATACCAAGGCGAAAATATTGTTCAATTTGGCGCCATATTTTTTTTAATAAACAGCTTTAACACAGATACAAAATATTGACACAACGAATAAACGCCTCTGACCGTCTAAACGGCCGAGCGCGGGGGACAGCATACACGGGGCATACGATACAGCGAGATAGACAGCAGTCTATGCCGCTCAATCTTTATAGCTTATGTTATGTCATGTATGCAGAGCCAACAACGCTTGAGTATTTGGACGCGGCCATTAATAACGCGCACTCAGTACGCAGCCGCGGCGTTCATTTTTTATGATTATGAATTCGGGAATAAGAAAACACCTGATACTTGAAACTAATAATTCTGTTTCCTGATTGTTTAATTTCAATAAAAATAATAAATAAATATATATGGGACAATCTTACACAAATCGACCTAGTCCCAAACTAAGCAAAGCTTGTACTATGGGTACCTACTAGACGACGATAAACATACTTATATAGATAAATAAATGACTTAAATACATAGAACACATCCATGACTCAGGAACAAATATTCATGCCCATCACACAAATAAATGCCCTTACCGGGATTCGAACCCGGGCCCCCTCCGGCTTCATAGGCAGGGTCACTACCAACTAGGCTACGGCGGTTGTCGATATATTGCTGAATTCTGATTAGTTGATAGAATATACATACATAGTTGTGATTGGTGGATTTAATACGTGTGTTATGATTGTTCAAATTAAAATGTTTTAAAATCATAAATAGTTATGTCTACATATTTTCCCTAGGGGCTAAATTAGCCCCGCTATCTAAGCCTAATATGACACACTTTTCGAGCATGAGAAGTGAAAAATTGTTTGAATACTTTCTTCTCTCTTGTTTGAATAATTCGAATATAATTATTCAACTTGTTATACGTTACTTTTGTCTTTTACTGCGTGTTATTTTTCATAATCGTCTCTGACTAAGTAAACGCATTGCATCAAGCGTTAGTGATATGTATATAAGACTTTCTATAACGAAAATTCATCTAAACTATAATTAATTAATGATAATAGGGTTACTGATGTATTACATAAACACATCAGTAACCCTATGTAAACCTACTTCCTACTTCTAAACACCGTACCTACAGTACTTGACTGAAGGTACGCGTACTGGAGCCATTAAGCAGATGGTACTTCTACGTAGTCTAATACATGTAGCTATTGGTACAGACTTACAGAGGTGCAAAATTAAGGATGCAGGAATTTCTGTAAAAAATAACATTACGTACCTCAGCCATCAATCCTCCATACAAGATGTTTACAGACCTAGAAAAATAATTAGGTTGAGATTATCTTTCATAATTACCCTCATCAACGATGATGATCAACGTATTGAAAGACACACTGTCACTGTTTCACAATAATCACATAGATAGTCAAATACGATGGTACGTAAATTGTGTAATTGACTGACAAGACACAATATTGATAGAAACGTATACTTAAACATAATTATGATGATAATGATGACGAGTAGAAAAAATACCTACGATATTATTAAGTTTTAATCTGTGACGATTCTATCTATCACTGAAATACCTACTATGTTTTTATAAGTTATTATTTAATCATTTATGAATAAATGTATTACGCCTACATTATTGTACATGAAACAAAACAACAACAACCAATATTAATAAGCGCATGTATTATATGTACAAAGGCGAGCCTATCCCATTAAGGGATTGAAATATGTATGGTATAGATAGTATTTGCCAATATCCGTGCTTTTTAACCGACGAAAAAAACGGAGGATTTTGATAAATATTTTTTTACTAGAAAGGGTATACCTCGAAGTTGGTCCCACATAAATTTTAAACAAAAATTTTAACCCTAAGGGTAGGATTGATTGTTCACTTACTGATGTATGACCACAATATGCAGAGAGTAATCAAAACTATTGCATGCAACTAGTAATTAAGTTAGTAATTAACTTAAGTAACCCACAGAAAAATTAAAAATAAAAACATTTTAACAAAAAAATTAAACCGCCGAAAAAAAACTGGAAGGCAAAAAAGAATAAACCTTTTTATTTAGTTTAATAACTAAGTTCTTAAATTAATCTAAGTGCACCTAAGTAATTATGAGTCGGCGCCAAACAAGCATATACATAATAAACCTTTTTTATTAACCTTAATAACTAAGTACTTAAATTAATCTAAGTGTACCTAAGTAATTTTGAGTTGGCTCCGACTCAAAATTAATTAGGTACACTTAGATTAATTTAAGAACTTAGTTATTAAACTAAATAAAAAAGGTTTATTGTTTTTTGCTTTTCCGTTTTTTTTCGGCGGGTAATTTTTTTGTAAAAATGTTTATTCTGTTTTAAAATTGGCACGACAACAAAACGTATTTCGTAAATAGGTCCTATAACTTGCTCAATGTATGACGGGGTTTGAGTTTGAAGCACTTTGGAAGATTTAACAGTCGCAACGTCTCGTCTGTCGTTAATCGCCGATATGTATTTTATGACTTCCCACGTCATGCCATGTTTGTATCACTTTTAAATATCCCTGATCTTTCATTAATTGTGTGAGTTATAAGCATGTCGTATTACTTATGGGTATAATATTATTTTATACATTATAAATAGTTATTATAGTCAGAGGCATATATACAATACTAGACGGGGTACAACATAGGAAATGCGCATTCTTGGAGAGAAGTATGAAGCGATCCGTTATCTTTAAGACTAAAGTGTCTCTCGAGAGTTTTACTTTATTAATACACATAAGAAGTATTGAAATACAGCACAGCATCAGAGCAAAAACAAAATGATCCCAAAATAAAGCACTGAGTTGTTTACTATTCAAATTCATTCAAAACCAGTTTTGGAAGGCAAAATATTAATAGCTTAAAAGGTTTCTATTCACCTTTAAGTTTGCTTCTGGCTTTCGTATTGTTAATGAGTAATAAGTATTACAGGGCAACTGTTGTTTTTGTCATTGAATGTTT
This sequence comes from Epinotia demarniana, assembly GCA_945867215.1. Classification (NCBI taxonomy): domain Eukaryota; kingdom Metazoa; phylum Arthropoda; class Insecta; order Lepidoptera; family Tortricidae; genus Epinotia; species Epinotia demarniana. The sequence goes on from OX244260.1 coordinate 32,220,356, forward strand.
TTTTTTTTATGTGATAGTAGGCAAACGAGCAGAGGGATCACCTGATGGTAAGCGATTACCGCCGCCCATGGGCACCTGCAATACCAGAGGTGTTGTGAGTGCGTTGCCGGCCTTTAAGATGGGAGTACGCTCTTTTCTTGAAGGTTTGAAGGTCGTATCGGTCCGGAAATACCGCAGGCGACAATCCATTTTACAGATTAGCTGTGCGAGGCAGGAAGTTTCTGGAGAAGCGCACAGTTGAGGACTGCCAACCATCTAAGTGGTGAGGATGGTAATGTTGTCGCGTTGGACGATGGCGAAAAGAAGCGGTAGGGATTAATCCGAACAATTCCTCGGAGCACTCCCCGTTATACATGCGATAGAAAATGCAGAGCGAAGCCACATCTCTACGCAGCGCCAAGGAGTCAAGCCGATGTAAATGATTTTGCTTTTGTACCGCGGGGCGGTTTATTAACCCGTAATATAGTTTTGAATAGCAAACCAACAACACAATAAGAAAATAACATGAAACATTGTTCGCCAGAAGTCGTGAATGTCATGAAGTCGTGTTACGTAATGACGCACAGATAAAGCCAACACTTAGTATCAATTTCACAACGAAAACACGCCGACTTACCAAACTAGGCTTAGTTTTAACGTTATACTATAATTATTATAACAAGTTACTTCTAAATGAATCTGCTCCATACTTGTTCACACATTGTATGCTGAAAAGGTCGAAAATGATGATTAGTCTAATACAGTGATGTACGGTAGAGTTGGGGGTGGGGGGGCAACACTTACCTATTATCAGGGCCAGGATCACAATCCCGATCACTGCCGCGATTATCATCATCTGCAAGGCAACATTATCATTAGGTAGGCATTAAAGAAATGCTATAATGTCTATAGATATATTTAAATAGGGAAGCATGTGAAGCTTACCTGTAATCAAATCAAATCAAATGTAATACTGTAAGCAATAGTTGATAAACCTAATAAAAAAATATATAAAGGAAGTAGTTATATAATTAAGCTGGCCAGTGAAAATATATGGATAGGTTTGTAAAGGTACCTTTAAATTCTGCAACCAGAATTTGCTTTTCAGTTTCCCGGCCTGTTGTTCAAATTGGGATGCGCCATGCTGCAGTGCATCTGAAATGATAGAGTAACTTATGTTATATCTAGATATGCACTGGCTTTTGAACTTAGTATCAACTTTCACCCCAAATTTCATCCTTGTGGCGTAATCTCCATCCCATCCAAGGGATGTTTCAATCCAAGCTAACATCTATACCTTTTTTCATAATCGGTCCTTAGCAGTCCCGCCCCCGAACATCCAAACTTTTATATTTACTGTAAATATTCTAAAGTAAAAAAAAACAGCTATTCTGCATCCCCCCTATTATATTGAATGCAATATCTCAATATTATCGTGTCCAATTAATTATACAGATACATGTATTTATATTATTATATAAATAATACTAACAAAGATTACTGAAAATTAAATGTGTGTTATAAGGCTTTTCCCTCACCTGCTCTATCATCAAGCTCCGAGAGCTTTTGATCGCGCTCGAGAACTTTCTCAACATTTGTTTTCATGATGTCCACCACCTGAAATTAAACAAAATGTAAATATGTAATACACACATTTGAAATTCAGTGTGCAATATAGAATGACACTGGAAATGTGAAATGAATGGCTTCAGTCAGGTAACCTCTACCAATTCTCGAAAACGTTATAATACTGTTGTGCATTTTTTTATATCAGCAGTTTCGTTTTATGACTTAGGTTAGTTAGGGTAGAGATACTTTGTATACATACTTTACACACTAACATACGTATATCATTATATATAGTAATATATATATTTGGTAAATTAGTTCAGAGGGTAGAGATACGTTGTATACATACCTTACACACTAACATACGTATCTATATATATAAAACGCAAAGGTGACTGACTGATTGACTGATTGACTGACTGATCTATCAACGCACAGCCCAAACTAATGGACCGATCGGGCTGAAATTTGGCATGCTGATAGCCACTATGATGTAGACATCCGCTAAGAAAGGATTTTTGAAAACTCACCCCTAAGGGGGAAAAACGGGGGTCCAAAGTTTGTATGGGGGAAGCATTATTTTTTGAAATATAGACTTAAAACTTTGTACGAAGATTACTTATTAAGATACAAAAAAATTACTTTCAGCGTTTTACAAAATTCCTTCCCTAAGGGGGTTAAATAGGGGTGCAAAGTTTGTATTCAAAACTACTGGGACTACAAACTTGAAGTTTACACCAGACCTTCCTTTTATGACGTAGGCAAGGGATAAGACGGGATTTTTGTAAATTCTGTCCCTAAGGGTGTTAAATAGGGGTGCAAAGTTTGTATGGGTGAAACATAATTTTTTGTACTAGAGACTTGAAACTTTGTAGGGATATTACTTATTAAGATACAAAAAAAAAAATTCAGCGTTTTAGAAAATTCCACTCCTAAACGGGGTCAAATAGGGGTGCAATGTTTGTATGGGGTAAACATTATTTATTGAACTAGAGAATTGAAACTTCGTAGGAAGATTAATTATTAGGATACAAAAAAAACATCTTCAGCGTTTTATAAAATTCCACCCTTAAGGGGATTAAATAGGGGTGCAAATTTTGTATTCAAAACTACTGGGACTAGGAAATTGAAAATTACACCAGAACTTCTTTTTATGACGTAGGCAGGGGATAGAACAGGATTTTTGGAAATGCTATCCCTAAGGGGGTGAAATGGGGGTCCAAAGTTTGTATGGGGGAACATTATTTATTGAACTGGAGACTTAAAACTTTGTAGGAAGATAACTTATTGATACCAAAAAAGTACTTTCGGCGTTTTATAAAATTCTACCCCTAAGGGGGTTAAATAGGGGTGCAAAGTTTGAATTAAAAACTACTGGGACTACAAACTTGAAATTTACACCAGAACTTCCTTTTATAACGTAGGCAAAGGATAAGACGGGATTTATGGAAATTCTATCCCTAAGGGTGTTAAATAGGGGTGCAAAGTTTGTATGGGAGAAACATTATTTTTTTGTACTAGAGACTTGAAACTTTGTAGGGATATTATTTATTAAGATACAAAAAAAGTACTTTTAGCGTTTTGGAAAATTCTACCCCTAAAGGGGTCAAATAGGGGTGCAAAGTTTGTATTCAAAACTACTGGGACTACAAACTTGAAATTTACACCAGAACGTCCTTTTATGACGTAGGCAAGGGATAAGACCGGACTTTTGGAAATCCCATCCCAAAGGGGGTTAAAAAGGGGTGCAAAGTTTGTATGGGAGAAATATGTTTTTTTGTACCAGACTTGAAACATTGTAGGGATATTACTTATAAAGATACAAAAAAAGTTCTTTCATCGTTTTAGAAAATTTTACCCTTAAGGGGGTTTATTAGGGGTGCAATGTTTGTATAAGGGAAACATTATTTATTGAACTAGAGACTTGAAACTTGGTAAGAATTTTACTTATTAGGATACAAAAAAAAGTATTTTCAGCCTTATATAAAATTCCACACCTAAGGGGGTAAAATAGGGGTGCAAAGTTAGTATTCAAAGCTACTGGGACTAGAAACTTGAAATTTACACCAGAGCTTCATTTTATGACGTAGGCAAGGGATAAGACGGGATTTTTGGAAATTCTATCCCTAAGGGGGTTAAGTAGGGGTGCAAAGTTTGTATGCGAGAAACATATTTTTTTGTACTAGAGACTTGAAACTTTGTAGGAATATTATTATTAAGATACAAAAAGTACTTTCAGCGTTTTATAAAATTCTTCCCCTAAGGGGTTAAATAGGTATGCAATGTTTGTGGGGGAAACATTATTTATTGAACTAGAGACTTGAGACTTTGTAGGAAGATAACTTATTAGGATACAAAAAAAGTAATTTCAGCGTTTTACAAAATTCTACCCCTAAGGGGGTTAAATGAGGGTCCAAATTTTGTATAAGGGAAACTTATTTTTAGCTACTACGTACTTAAATCTTTGTGGACAGATTACGTATTCATTTACAAATAAAGTGCTTTCAGCGTTTTGGAAATAATTACACCTAAAGGGGTTAAAAAGAGGTCCAAAGTTTGTATGGAGAAAAAAGATTAGTTAGACAATTTTATTCGAGAATTCACAGGATAATTCCTAACGATAAATGAGTAAACAAGTGTTTCCGGTTTTTTGAGAATTCAACCCCTAAAAGGAGACATGTGGTGACATAATCTGAAAATCAACATCGGCATCTTTTGTTTCTATGGTTTATCGGGTCGCTGATTAGGAAAACAACAACGATTTTACATTCCAACGTCGTGGCGTCTAAATATCAATATGGGCGTTGTTATTACGGTTTTTTGGGACGTTAATAACGAAAATCACATAGATTTTGAAATGTAATGTTGTGGACATGAAAATTCATGAAAATATTTCTGCCAAATTGCAATTCAATCGGTCCAGTTTTTTTCGTAGCAAATCGGTTGTGACAGACGGACTGACAGACAGCCACACGTGATCCTATAAATAAGGGTTCTATTTTAGCTTTTGAGGTATGGAACGAGACCCGCGTTATATAGGGTTATAGGTTTTAAAGTTTGTATTTGGTGCCATCTCGATCGTCAGCAATCGGTACCTAGGCGAGTGCGGGCGGCGCGGCGGGACGGGAGGGTAGGAGACATTGGGAAAGTGCCTGCATCCGTAATAAGTACATTCAAGGTGCTGCACGAAGATCTGCTTACTTTTTATAAGTTAAGCATTTTGGCCGCCGTTAAATTAAAACAAATTTTTGGGAATTTATGTTAAATACTGGTTCGAAAAGCATGGAATCATGCATCTTAGGAAACTAGCCTATAGCAATGTCCAGGCCACAAATTTGACTTGACATTCGTGGAGATATTTTGGTATTTCAACATTATCATGAACATAAAGTAGCTTTTATTTCAGAGGACAGATTCTCATTAATCATGACTGTAAATTTAATAACAGAAATACGTACATACATACATACATTCACGCCTTTATTCCCAAAAGGGGCAGGCAGAGCACATGAACTTTATGTTCCAGCGCCACTTTTAGCATAAATGTGGGTATAAAAGATCGACAAAAAGTGATATTGCTTAGGTTGTTAGCCCATCACACACAACACACTTCAACCCTGCTCTCTTAATCGACTTTTACGACACACACGGGAAGAAAGAGGGTGGTGAAATTCTAACCCGCCACCACACGGGCATAAAAATAATAATAAATAAAAATTAATTTACCATAATGGGTTATGACGAAGGGTTATTCGTAGGGGAAGTAGTAGTAGTAGGTTAGTAGGCGGCGTAGCAATTCAAAAATTATTGGAAAATTACTTTTACTACGCGGGCGAAGCCGCGGGCAAAAGCTAGTATCAATATATATAGTAATATATATATTTGGTAAATTAGTTCAGCAAACAATTAATCTTTAATAGGCTACTCACAAATTAAATCCATCAATGTGTTTCATTAGGTAAAAGTAATGAATGCAATTTCGAGTCAGACATACGGTTTATTTAGTTCTAGGGTCCAAAGAGAAAGTAGACCAATTCAGAAACAATTCTGTCATATGGTCTACTTTCTCTTGATAATAGGTAACGATCTTTTAAATCTGAAGATTAGTACCCCTATACTCCCAAATATAAACATGTATTCATCGTCATCCTACTAGCGTTATTCCCGGTTGTGCCCTTAAGAAACTCGAGGTCTGTATTAGTGAAGGATTTCGAAATAGTAGTTTATCTACGCACATATCATTAGTGCTCTAAAATGCGTTCAGAAACCGTAGGAAATGACCAGCATTACTACAACCGATTTTACTATGAGAACTTTCTTGTCTGTGGTAGTATGTAATGTATCTGTACTGTAATGACATTACAGTACATTACATACTACCACAGAACAGCTGGAACAGCTGTCAAAATTTAAGTGGGTCTCTATTCTAGTATCCATAGATATTAAAACAGTTATCGATACGAAACGTCATTCGTCAAACATTCGTCAAACATTCGTACCAATAGCCTACACTCGAATCCTTTGAACATCAAGCTAATGAAATATAATGTGTCTTGACGTTACGGATATAACAAAACTGGTATATTAACTTTTTTGTAGGTGCTCATATCATAATGGATCGTAATTCACAGATAAGGAGTACTTACAACAAAGGTATTAAAACAAATATTACAGTGCTCGATCGTGCTAACCGGAGGTTGCTCAAAACGTTAATGAGTATAATAGCGTTATGGTAAAAGAATAGCGTAAGCTTCATACCTCGTCAACTTGTGCTTGTGTCTGCTGCAGGCGGCGTTGCGCGGCGATCTGCTGGGGCGTCTTGGGCCCGCCCACGGGCATGTCGCCGTCGCCGGCAGGCGCCAGTCCGCCCTCGGTCGCCCTGTAATATACACGACAAACATAGCTGTACTAACCTTGACAACGATATTGGACGAGCATTACCCATTCCGGTGACACTGGCCGTCAGGGTTTGTTTGGCTGGATACTGCTGACGCAGATTGTGGCAGAGTCTGACGCTTAATAATCAATGGGCTAAGGCCAAGTTAAGAGCAAGGAGAGTAAGTGTACAGTATTGCGGACACATTTGCACAGTCTACTCGTACATATGCTGTCGTGATTATTTACTTTTCATTTCTCATGCTCTAAAAGTTCGTCTTCATGCTGCGCGTAGGCGACATAGAGTCGCTTTTTATGCTCTAGTGCCTCAAGTAAAATCTTCGTCGAAGACCAAGGCAATCGGTCCAACAGCCACACGAGCAACTTCATAGAATAAACTCTTTATTTTTATTATATTACGTTTCGTTAGTATTCTAAGACCAAGGCAGTACACTAGCGTGTTAAAATTCTCGCGTAAAATGGTGCGTTATATGCACTTGTTGTACAATCTACTATTACTAAATGAATTTAGCTTATACTTCATGTTTTATTTTACTTATACCTACTTCTTTTATGAAACATTCGAAGTCATAGGTACCTACAGTCAAGGAAATTAAGCTTATTTTAAATTGATTTGACCGGTACCTAATATTCAAATCCTATCTGTTATTTTCAACATTTTTAGTAAGATGAGATACGCATTGTAGTTGAGTCCAAAATAGCATAGGATCATTACCATCCCGGAAATCATTCTCTAAACGGTTGAAAATGTGGGGGAAACTTTGTATTGGAGTGCGACTGACGTGGTCTGTGCGAGTGGACTCGCGCAGTCAGGTACAGCGGATATTTGATCTACATTTATTTGAAACTTTTCTTTTTATATGGGCTAATCGTATCACGTGCTACCGTGCTACTTACTTTGTTCAAGATAAGGCCTGCATGAATGACGTTTGAAAAGGTTCCAGCGGTTTCAGATGTAATCTATCGTAGTGTCCTCATTTGAAGATAGAATACAAATGTGCAGCCACTTAGCTTTATTAGCACTTAGCAAATTTCAATACCTATTTCAGGCTGTTAAAGAAAGCATTGATTCAATAAGTCTGCAAAATAAAAAAAACTAGCAAAGCACCGACAAGAATTATCCAAACTTTATATGTGGGATTATTTTATATCACTATCCTTACAATATTAAGTTTATGTTAAGCTACCTGAAAGCAACATTTTCAGGTAGCTTAACATAAACTAGCCTTAAATTCTCGTGAAAGTTTCCATTAATACTATTCCAACCATTTTTAGAATGTTCTGTGATTTATACAATAATAACTATGCCTAAATGAGAGTCTAAGTATATGACAAGTTTGAAGTCATTCACTTTAAAAAAAAAATTGAACTGTTTATTTCAATAAAAGATAGGGGTTCAATTTCATTCTTAACCTTAATTTTAAAAGATTTTTTGAGTTAAGGAGCCTGCCTTGAAACTTTTGTAATGTACTTATCTTTACTGTTTACGACTTAATTTTAACAGATGTCTTTTGACTATCAAACGTGTTTTACTACACGTTTTACCCTCAATGTTACGTATTAACTCGTCCGGAAATCTATTTAATATTGCAGGTAGGATACAACTCCAATCCCTATTCCCGTATTCATTATTACTTTTTCCCACCTCAAATGCGATGTGTGGGTGATTAGATAAGCTACGAAGACGGGTCGGTCTTGTTATTTTCTTTAAATTGGTTATATTGTTATTGTACTGTGTTATAATTGCCAGTTCCACCTTGTCGAATACATTTAACACCTTACAATGATTAAATAGATTTTCGTAATTTTTCCTACATATATATTTAATTTTAGTTGGTACAATTGTTTTCAGTAGACGTATCTGTAGGTTGTATATATTATTTAGATAGGTTTTGTAGGTTCTTCCATAGCTTTCTATACCATAACCTATGACAGAATCAGCCAGGGACATGTATAGAAGTCTAAGCGTGTTGTAAGGAACTTTATGTTTAAGAATACATAGTTTTGACAATATAGACCTAAGTTTTTTACATACTTGATCTACATGTGGTCCCCAGTTAAACTTGTCGTCAATTTTTAGTCCAAGGTAAGTGTGTTCCTTTACAATTTCAAGCTGGGTACAGTTACATAGCGCTTTAGATAAGTGCAGACACTTGTGGTCGTGGGCCACGATCTTGGGCTTAGACTTAAAAAATGGTCTAAGAGCTAGCGACCAAATCGGTCATGTGGCTTCAGCTGTATTGAAACTCCGTTAGCTACTTCCCTGAACAACCTTTTCCGATAATCTTCGTGCTGGCAGGCCGTGGTTGCGGGTGTAGTGGGGTGGGGTTAAAAATACCAAAATAATAATAATTTTCATGTGGGCTCAGCTGTATTGGCTTTTTCTGACGCAAGATTAATTCATATGTAAGCCCCAAAAAAATAGCCATGCATAAATATCGGTGGAAAGCTGGAAAGGTACCGAAAGAAATTTTTGAAATCGTTCGGGTCGAATTAAATCCAATGATTTCCACAATTTTCTTCGCTACCTTTCCACCGATATTTTTGCATGGCTATGGCATTTTTTTTTGATGCTCTGAGAGTACAGAGCAACTGTCTGAAAAAAAAATTTAAGTCGCTGCGCCCACATTTTTTTTCCCAACCCACTACACCCGCACCCACCGCCCGCGGCCTGCCAGCAGCACGAAGATTATCGGAAAAGGTTGTTCAGGGAAGTAGCTAACGGAGTTTCAATACAATACAGCTGAAGCCACATGACCGATTTGGTCGCTAGTTCTCCGTCTAAAAATCAGACTGCTAATACAAACTACGTAAACAGGGGTTGCGTTTACCCTCTTAGGTAATAAAAGTCTATACAAATTGTAGACTATGTCCTATTCTGATATCTTTGCTACATTTCCTATTAACTACTTATGTTATATTAGAATACGCTCAGTGGTTTTTGAGATTAAGTGGAACAAACATCTTCACAAATATTCACGTTTTTAATATAATATTAAATACTTTATTTACTTTAAAACCTTTTAGCATTTTGTATACCTTTGATCGTAATTTTTTTATCTCCAAAACCTCCGTCCTTAGTATAATGATAATTATACCTAACTAAGAGTCTACCCAGTTGGAAGTCACTCACTTAAAAAAAAACAAGGTGCTCATTGAAATTTGCGACCTCTGTTTACCCTCTTAAATAATGTAATATAGGTAGGTAATCAAATCAAATCAATGTATTCCATAACAATATTATAAACTGTGTTTAAAATTATAAATTATAAGACTAATTACAATATTCATTAGGTACATTACAAATGATAAAAAAGACCGGGTTGCACTCCGCTGGAGTGGCGGCAAAAGTGAAAACTTGCGAATTGCTTAAAAAATACTTGAATAATTTAAATTTTGCAAAAAATAACACCTACATTATAATTTATAACTTTTATTCCTATGTAAAAACTAAACTACTTACACACATAACCGACCCATCATATAGTCTCGTCGGCTATACGAGTAGAATGGCAATGTGAGCAAGGTCTCAGAAAGCGATGTGTCAGAAAGCCGGGTATAAGTAATTGGCGAGCGAGGCATTTGCCAAGCGCTTGACGACTAGGTATGTGGAAAAGCGACTACACGAATACCAATATTAAATAACTTTCGTAGAAAAATGCTTGTAATATGTACAAATATTAAAATGTAGGTATAATTATATATCGCAATACTCGACAGAGCTCATGAGAGATCATAGAACTCCACCTAGCCTTAGGACCTATTTTGTTACAACATGAAATAAAGACACTGAATCTGTGTGTGAAAAGTCAATTGTTCTTTCCTCAAACTATAGTTGTGTATATTACATTACCAATCTACTGGGTACCTACCAGCACATAACTTTTTGAGAGAGATTGAAGACCGTTATTTATGGAATTTTATTATTTACTAGCTGTACCTGCGACTTCGTTTGCATGTTAATGTAGGAGTTAACGCATTTCTTCTCTTGGAAATAGGGCACATGCAATTCTAATTCTAATTTTAACCTATCATGTAAAACTTTCAATAAACCTATATATTTTAGTTAAAACGACGTTAAAACCTGTCACTCTGATATTTAAATTATTAAGATAGGGACAAAACACGTGTTATTTATCAGAGGTATTTTAAGTTTTATGAATAATGGGGTATAAGTTTAATAGATGTCTGTGACAATAGATCTAACAGGTAGGACACGCGCTGCAGTATTAAATGTTTATTGATCTTCTTTTCTACATATTTTTAAAACTGTGTTATGTTATATTATAAAAACGTGATGGATGACTAATGTGCTTATGAAAAAAGTTACATATTTTTCCGTTCATGGGAATCTGAAATCATCGGGGGACACAAAAATGGTTAGTTTGATACTGGCTGATTCTTTTTTTAATTTAGAGATTTATTATAAGTGAGAGATAATAATATTACAGACATGGAAGAATAATATTCAGAGCAATGAAGAGTCGGTCCAAGAGGCAACCGAATGGCTCGCGATATTTGAGCTCTCGAAGTGTTGTGGACCCGCCCTGTGCTGATTGCATACTTTGCACAGGAAGGGTCCACTACACTTCGGGAAGGAACTCAAATATCAAGAGGGGATCCTACCGTTTTACCAAATTTATTTTGGTCAACTATCATTTCCCAAACAAATTTTAGCAACTATTTCATTTCCAATGCAAACTTTGGCACAATTTTAATACAAATATTTTACATTTAGTACGTTAAATTTTCATTCAGCAAAATATTATTACTAAAAATTACATTAACTTCGGCAATCGGTCTTTCGGCAAATGCTTTAATAAGGCAAAAAAACATTAGACACTAAACATTTCGTCAAGTTAATGTTATGGCAAACTATGAAATTTTACCAAAATCCATCCATCCTCCTAGCGTCATTCCCGGTAATGCCCCTAAAGGAGCCCGGGGTCCGCTTTGACACCCACCTCATCCCAAGATTTGGCATAGGCACTAGTTTTACGAAAGCAACTGCCATCTGACCTTCCAACCCAGAGGGAAAACTAGCAAAAAACCTTATTGGGATAAGACCGGTTTCCTCACGATGTTTTCCTTCACCGAAAAGCTAACGGTAAATATTCCATACATAAGTTCCGAAAAACTCATTGGTACGAGCCGGGATTCGAACCCACGACCGCCGCTTTACAGCCGCATGCCTGAACCACTAGGCTACCGTCGCTCTACCAAAATACTATTGATAAAACGACACGGTCCCTTAAATAAAAAATGCACGGTTATGTAGGTCGGTAGGCAAGGGCGGGGCTCGGGGGACGAAGCCCCCCACTGTAAAAAACAAACAATCGTAAGAATTGTATTATTTGTTAGGTTAGGTTAGGGTTAGCTTGTGTTGCCGCTGGCAATGGAGGAACTGGGAGACCGCCTCAAAGACCTCTTTGACGATTGTCTTGAGTCGGGGCGGTTTCCGAAATGTTGGAAAGAGGGGCGACTTTGCCTCCTCAGGAAAGAGAGCCGGCCAGCGGACTCCCCCTCTGGGTGGAGGCCAATCGTCTTGCTTGACGAGACCGGGAAGATGTTGGAACGAATCCTTTCCTCCCGGATCGTCAAGCACCTTGATAATACGGGCCCCAACATGTCGGACCGCCAATTCGGGTTCAGGGCGGGGCGGTCCTCCATGGACGCGCTGGGGAACCTAAGGGGGTTTCACGAGGAGGCGGCAGGGAGGGGGCAGGGAGTGGTGGCGGTGTCGCTCGACATCGCCAACGCGTTTGGCTCTCTCCGGTACACGGTGACAGGGGAGGCACTCCGGTATCACGGTGTGCCTCTCTATCTGCGGCGCATCGTGGAGCACTACCTCACGCAGCGGGTGGTGCTCTACGAAGAACGAGGAGGGCAGAGGAGGGAGAGGCCCATGGCATGTGGCGTGCCCCAGGGACCGTGCCGTTCTTGGACCCCTTCTATGGAACCTGGGGTATGACTGAGCCATAAGGGGCGCTCTCCTCCCCCGGACAGCAGTAATCTGCTATGCGGATGATACCATGGTAGCTGTTCGGGGGGCAGAAATGAGGGAGGTTTTGCGGCGGGCGGAGGTGGCCGCGGAGTTAATGGTGACCCGCATAAGGTTGCTGGGGTTGCAGGTCTCCCTCCCCAAAACGGATGCCATAATCTTTGGGGGGAGGGGATGGCGGCCGCCTGCGGGTGCAGCCCTAAGAGTGAGCGGGGAGATGGTCCAGGTTAGGCCCCACATTAAGTATCTGGGCCTCATCCTGGACCGGAGGTGGAATTTCGGGGAGCATTTCCGCCAACTTGCTCCCCGAATAGTGGGCGCGGCTACGGCGCTGGGGCGGCTGCTGCCCAACGTACGGGGGCCATCTGTCACGTGCCGCCGCCTCTATGCCGGTGTCGCCCGAAGCATGGCCCTGTACGGGGCCCCGATTTGGGCGGATCGGCTCAGCGCGGCAAACAAGGCCCTGCTTCGTAGGCCACAGAGGGTAGTCGCCATACGGATCTGCAGGGCCTACGTGACGGTGGCGTGGGCGGCGGCGTGCGCCTTGGCTGGCACACCTCCTTGGGAGCTAGATGCGGAGGCGCTGGCTGAGGCGCACAGGGAGCGGGTGCAGTGGAGAGTCACCGGGGAGTATCCCGCTCCCGAGGAGGTGAGGGAGGCCAGGAGGCAGACGCAGAGGAGGTTGAGGGAGAGATGGAAAGGCGATCTCGAGGACTCCCCCTATGGAGTCCGCACCATAGGGGCACTCCTCGGGTCGATGGACAGCTGGTTGGATAGGGCTCATGGCAAGGTGGGGTTCAGGCTTGCCCAGGTGATGACCGGACATGGCTGTTTCGGTCATTACCTGTGCAGGATTAGAAGAGAGGATAGCCCCACCTGCCATGAGTGCGGCGCTGAGGACGACACGGCCCAGCACACCTTGGAGTGGTGCACTCGCTGGGCCGAAGAGCGCCGCACGATGGTGTTGGCCCTCGGAGTGGATGACCTCTCGCTGCGCAGCGTAGTGGCGGCAATGTTGCGCAGCGAGAGATCTTGGGAGGCAGTGGCCACCTTCTGCGAAGTCGTCATATTGCAGAAGGAGGCCGCGGAGCGGGAGCGCGAAGACAGTGCGGACGCGCTCCCGCTCCGGCGCAGACGGAGGGGTCGGGGACGCGCGCGGTTTGCAGCCGCGGGCCGCGTCCTCCCCCAGTAGGGCCAGTGGGTTGGGGACCCACATTGCACATGGCCCTACACGTCTGGGGGGAAGGTCAAGCGTCTCTGACCTTCCCCTCCCTTGGCGCGGGTGCCCTGGCGTAGCAGCCGGGGCTGCCGGGGGCGTCGTGGTAAGTAATGCTGCATCCCACGACGCTCCCCTTAACGGCAGGTGAGGGTGACGCCGCTGGAGTTTTAGTGGGTAGGCTCCTCCCCTTCCTCCCCCTTGCGCGGAGGGGGTTACGGGAGGAGAGATCCCCACATAACCCCCCACTATGGCCTTTCCCGGGCCGGGGGGTATGTGTAATGCATTTCTCCAGCGTCAAAAAAAAAAAAAAAGGGTTAGCTTGTGTCCCTTAGAGCGTTGACACGCTGGCGGTTAGGTTAGAATTGCGACCTCTACACAAATTAATTTTCCCTACCCACGTAACAAAAAAAGTTGTTATTTTATTGTGTATCTTATACACCATTGATATAAAGATGCAAATGAATTGTCATTGAAGAGTTCCTCTGCTGATTAACCGACGGAATAGAAATGGTCACTTAAATATTGGCGATACAAATCATTTGCCTTATTTTGTTTTGGTTAAAACAAATTATGCCAACTAACATATTTGACTGAATGAAATTTGGTCAAAGTACCAGTTGGCAAACGATATATTGCCTTAAACGTGAATATGCCAAACATTAGGTTTGCGTAAGAATTATATGTCAATTGTCAAGTGTTAATTTGACAAACGATTATTTGGCAAATGAAATTCTACGAAAAAATTTTTGGGAAGTGATAATTTGTCAAACATGTTTTGGTAAACCATAGGTAACCGATCTGGCTAGTGCAAGCTTTGCGGTTTAAAGTGTAACGGTATATAAAGCTATATAAAATGTCTTAGATAGTTAAACAACTCTGATTTACAGGATTTGCTACACAACTACAAAAACCCGATAATACAGACTTTAATTTCTACTTCGTCATGCCACTCATGCACAGTTTGACATTTCCTTTGCTTTACACCATAGAACCTGCTTTCCGATAGCGAATGCATTGGCTATTTCATAAAATAACCAAGGAGTAAAGTCGATTCATCAGCTCCACTTCAAAACAAAAATCCTCCTTCCACTGTATAAGTAGTTACTCGTAGCTTAAAACGTACACACAGAACTAGATCCAAGGCTGATTTTTAGGACCTTTGGATAAAAACCATTAGTCGACGGAGCTGTTTATATTACTGGGGTTATACAACGTGTTTTTTTAACCGGCTTAGAGCCGAAGCCCATTGAAAGTATCCAAAAGGTACTGTTAGGGTGAGTTGCACCAAACCGTCTGTAATCGTATGCGGTGCTCGTTAATATTTGAATGTATGGAACGTTTGACAAGTTTATATGGACTGACAGCTGTCAGCGCCATATTAAACGTTGATCGGTCTGTAATCGTAAGTCGGTGCAACCCGCCCTTAATCATTCGTAAAAAAATATTTTTTTTAGTTACGTTTTTAGTAATAAAAGGTAATTAAGTTTGAAAAAACCTCTATGGCGCACGGAGCGAAGTTCATTCACCCGGTTAGAGTTCGTACCTATCTACATACGATGGCGGCTAGCGGACACTGCGGTCACTCAGCTGGATGATTAAAATTAATATTAATACAAAAAAAACAATATTTTATGCATTTAAAAAAATCCTTAAAAAAATAGAAACTAAAAAAAGCCTTTTTTTAAGTTATTTGTAACGTATACATTACCTGGGCTTCGGCTCTAAGACGGTTAAAAAAACACCGTGTATATAAGTACAAATAAACTTTGATATTTAACAGCGCGTAGGAGTGGCTATTTACAATTTACACAGTATAATATAAAACCCTTTCATCCCCAGTTACGGTAACTGGAAGCGCCGCGCGGTAGTCAGAAGTACATTTTATGCGGGGGTGGTACCTACTGGGTATAATAAATACCTACACGTTTACTGTATTTTATTAGTGTAAGTACGTCTCATATGTATCTATATGTTTATTTTGCAAGTGTTCTAAAACAAATCAAATACAAAGACGCAAATTGAATGCAACTAATATTGATAATTAGTTTTTTTATTAAAACAAACTCATTTTTTTCATAAATACTTCTAGACATCAATTTTACTAGTTAAGAGTAAATTGTAAAACGATTAAATAAAACGATCTACTGGTTTCATATGATTGTTAGCTCTTAATTGATGCGAGTATTATATACATTAATATTACAATTAAGATTTATACTGTATATATTCGTGTTTGTATGGTCAAATATTAATGTTTTATTATCTGACGTAACGTGGCGGCAATTTTGAGAATTATTTTTATGCAAATATCAAGCGAAGCGACGGCTATTGTGGAACGAGTTACGCTAGAGGAATGTGGCATAATATACTGGCATTACTGAAAGAATCGTATTCAAGTCTTAATACTTAAAAAATATTTTTAGCTGACCGTGTTGGTCACCAGACTTCTACTACGTTATTTCGCAAAGACGTTAATAAGCAGTGAGGCCAGCCATAGATCGAGACCGATGGAGACAAAATCTGGAGGCTGCGAAATACATCGGTGATCACGATCCTCAGGAATGAGGGAACTACAGATAAGAGAGAGACTAATTATAAAACCTGACAGGGTTGCCGCACAAAGTTCGACTAGCTGAAAATGCCTCGCGTTTTCCCACGTGTCAAAGTTTATTTTTGAAGGGTTTTTCTTCATAAATAGTTGCCAAGTCTTTAGAAAATATCCATACAAACGGAAAGTATTTAGCACATTTTTTTTTAACAATAACGATTCGCAATTATTAATAAAATCATTAGAAAAATATTTGATAAATAAGTTTCTGTCAAAAATTTCATTTTTGGTACAAGCTTTTATTGCCGACTGTTTTTTTCTGTATACCATCATCAACTACTCATTGAGACGATTCTAACGAACCCAAACTCTACGGGGTTCCATCGGTTAAGTACTGAATTCCCATGGCCACCTTCTGTCGCCATCATCAGATCAGCTCGATGGTACCATAATATTGAATTGTTATCCAAACTATACTTATACCCAAAATTTCGGCTTCATACATACGTCACCGGGAAGTGGGTAAAATTTAATTCGCAAGATTTGTCCCATACTAACATACATTCTACAGGGCAAGTTAAATAAAAGGTTGTAAATAGAATGAAATGCATAATACAATCATTTAATAAGTATTTATTTTACCTATGTTTAAAATTTCATTACTGATAACATAAAAAAAACAAGCTGTCTATCTGCAATTTCGGTGTCCTAATAAGTGAATCGACGATACAAATAGTACTTAGATATAAATAAAAGTAACTGAACTGAATATAAAGAATTAAATGAGTTACCGCTACTGATTTTTCACGATATATAATCATCCAGATTTTTCTCGCTAATACAAAGTTATGTGTTGTGAAATTTGATATGACGTACCATAGTGTTATTAAACTTATTTGGGACTAAAATTTTAATATTACGGCTCTAAGTACTGCGTAGGTGGAGCAAATGCCAAGTTATTGAATGAGATAAGCAAAGTATTTCTATAAACACGGTACATAATCGTGTTATCCCCCTACCCACTCGTTGATAATGAAGCTTTTAGAGACTTACTACCTGTTTAAAAGTTAACGCAAAGATATTGTGACATCTCTGGTTGGTACTCATCCTAAGAATACAAATAATTTACGTAGCACATACTTAATTGTTTATTTCAAATAAAAAGAAAATTTTAGCTGTATATACGAGTAGGTACTCACACCACTGAACTTAGTGAGTATGCCAGGGCGTTCACTGAGATATAGGTATACAGAGATATCATATGACACTAACATCGAGTCCGAGTCCCGGGACACTTACTGAAGGGTCTAGGAAAGTCCCCAGGGTGATCGATATAGGTTTGCGACTGTGAGGCACTTAAAATGAGTTTACTTTAATATGAACTATGTGTGTCCTCACGCTAGCTGACTGCTCATATACGTACGATATTCATTGATAATTCTTCAGCTGTAATTGTTCCTGTACCTACCGACGCGAAAACGCGACAGAATGATATCGGTCTCATACATTTAGTACCGAAGGTATATACATTTAACAATACTTATTCGATTAAATACCGTTTTCTAAAGTATACATCGTGGGGCCTGAAACGGTAAGTAATACGAGGTATAACAACTTATCATATAACAGTCATAATATATACGCTCACTGTGTATAAGTTTGTTTACTATAACGTTCGTTCATTGCACATAACGAACGAAAGGTATAATGTCAGAATATATAATTTCGTAAAGTATAACGTACTTTAGATATAATATCAATTGATATATCGATTAAAGCGTATAATATTCATAACAGCTAAGGTTTATAACATATATTATTCAATTTATCTAACATCAAACAGTATAATGCTCGTATAGTAGGTATAATCACCTTCAGTTATTTTAATTCAGTTATTTTAATGTCTGTAGGTAAGTATTAATCATTATTAAAACAACGTTGTGGGTTGGGGTATAAACGTAATATGATTTAGTGGTCTGAATTTCTTTTATATGGCCGGATGTCTCGCCCTCCGGCTATTCTGCTCTACAGGTTGCATTACTTAACCGGTTCTCTTAAATTACGCAGATTGTAATTATATAATTCAGTTGTTGAAATTGAAACAAAAAAGTTTTTATAAAACCGGTCATGTGCTATTTAGTTGGACTTGCTCACGAAGGGTTACTTGCCTGATCTATAAAAGCGGCAAAAAAACAGGTTTTTTTTAATGGGAGCCCCCTTAAATATTTATTACATTCTATTTTGGGGTTCCGTAGCCAAATGGTAAAAAACGGAACCCTTATGGAATCGTCATGTCTGTCTGTCTGTCTGTCCGTCCGTATGTCACAGGCATTTTACTCGAAAACTATAAGGTGTTTTTGAATAAAATTTTGAGGATAGGTGTATTTGGTTAACCGCTACATAGTTTTGCAATTAAATTACTAAAAAAAACTTTTTCACTCCATACATAAAACTGAAAGTAAAAAAAAATTTTCATTGCAAGCCCACGTGCGGCACATCATTCAATAGGCCTTTCAAAATAAATACATTTTTTTTTTGATTAAGTGAATAGAGTTGGAGATAATCGCACCGAAAGTCACTAACCGTGTATTTTTAAAATATGAAAAAAATCATGCGAAAATTGTTTTGAACAAAAACCGATCTTGGTTGGTTTTCGAGATATTTCTAAAAAAACTGCCTTCCTTATAGAAAAGGACGTATGTGCCATGAGATGCCAGTAACGATACGACCTTTTTAATAGGCACGGAACCCTTTTTGTGCGTGGTCCGACACGCACTTGGCCGCTTTTTTTAGTATTGGTTTCTCTGTGAAAATGTCAACTTTCTAACTATCAAGGTTCATGAGATACAGCTTGGTGACAGACGGACAGAGAGACAGGCAGGCAGACAGACAGACAGACGGACGGACAGCGGAGTTTTAGTAATAGGGTCCCGTTTTACCCTTTGGGTACGGAACCCTCAAAAAGACAGGTTTGCGAGTTATATCGGTCACCGAGTCACTAGTTGTAATTAGTACATATAGGCTGCCTGGTTATCTCAGTTGCTATGAAAACTAGAATTGCTCTATTTTAACTATAACGCCACGTTGCGTTCGTTACGCGGTAGATAGGCAATTACACGACATATCGACTGACACCATTGAGTTATATGTCAGATGGCAATCATTTCCGCATAACCCAGTTCTTTGGGATTAAGTAGGATGTCGACCTCGATTGAAACGGCATGAAATAAGGATGATGGGAGATTAATGGTGGTTATTATATCATTTCAAAAATAACAACGAATTATACCGTACGTACACTATCATAAAAAAGACACCCATCCGATTTTGGGAAAGGTTCAGTGAATTATTCAGTGAACTTCCACCACAAGTAGCAACATCTATAAATCGCTCATGGTGAAGGGTAAATACTTATAAGTTAACTAGCTTTTGCCCGCGACTTTGTTCGCGTGGGAGTATTTTTTGTAAGACTGAATTAGTCTTACTTAGTAGCTAATCTAAAATAAAAAAATTAAGGGTTCGGTGTCCCTAGCTAAAGTGCTGATAAGTTTACTAACTTACTACGTCTGAACCGATTTAGATCAAATAGTTATGTCTAAGAAGGTAACCATTGCTTTCTAATCTTGATTCAAACCTTGCAGTTTTTATTAACCCCTTCGTCCGCGTAGAACTTGTATCTTAGAAAAATGATTGGTATGAAATTATTGTAGGCGGAACCTTAATTATCGCCGACCCAAACAAAGTTCTACCATCTTAAGGGATGATTTCAGAGATAAAAACTATCCTATATCTTTCCAAGGGTGTCAAATTCAGCGTACGGAAAATTTCATCTAAATCCGTTCAGGGATTAAGCGTAAAACGTAACAGTGAAATGAGTTCATTAGTTTAAATTGCTAAATTTAAATTGAAAACTCCGTTTTTAGAAATATAAATATCTTAAGAATCATCAACAGACATTTCTGCTAAAATTGTATATTTTTTTATAATGTATTAAAGACAGCTACATTACTGGAAATGTTTGCCTAAATCCGTTCAGTAGTTCACATTAGTCCGAGCTACCTGTATAGTTGTGAAGACCTATCTAATGCTAAAAGACGTAGACCTTTCCATCTCCATCTGCTGTCCCCATTTAACGGTGTTGTTAGAGCATACATGATTTTGATTATCCAAAATAAACTTTAAATTATCTTGCCCCCATAGGG
This sequence comes from Epinotia demarniana, assembly GCA_945867215.1. Classification (NCBI taxonomy): domain Eukaryota; kingdom Metazoa; phylum Arthropoda; class Insecta; order Lepidoptera; family Tortricidae; genus Epinotia; species Epinotia demarniana. Next base: position 32,240,770 of record OX244260.1, read on the forward strand.
GATGAATTAAAAAAAAATCAGTTTTGTGGTCTTTTAACATAAAGGCCCGAAGTTACAAATCTCTTACTATAATATTTTCTTGGTCTCCATCCCTTGAATGCCGTTTTAAACCCTTTAGGGGAGGATTTTTTCCAACACGCTGAAAGATCTTTTTTATTCTGATAATAATTGTTTATACAACGTTTTAAGTCTCCAGCTCAATAAAGAGTTTTGCTAATCCAAACCTTGCACCCCCCTTAGGGATAGAATATTCTAAAACGCTGGAAGTACTTTTTTATTTGATAAGTAATCTTTCTACAACGTTTCAAGTATCTTACTAAAAAAAAGCGTTTCCCATACAACCCTTGCACCCCCTTTTAACCCCCTTTGGGGTGGAATAGTCTAAAACGCAAAAATACCTTTTTTGTTATCTAATAAGTAATATTTCTACAAAGTTTTAAGTCTCTAGCTCAAAAACTAAGTTTCCCCCATATTCACTCTAAACCCCAATGTCACTCCCTTAGGGGTGGAGTTTTCTAAGTCACTGAAACGACTTTTTCTACAAAATTTTTACTCTACCTAAAAAACAGTTTGCCCCATACAAACATGTCACCCTTTTTAAAACCCCTTAGGGGTGGATTTTTCCAAAACGCTTAAATTCTTTGTTTGTATACAAATAAGTAATCTGTCTGCAAAGTTTTAAGTTTCTCTTTCAAAAGGGAAAGTTTCCCTTTTACAAACTTTGCACCCTTATTTAACCCCCTTAGGGGTGGAATTTTCTTAAACGCAGAAATTACTTTTACTGTATTTTAATGAGTAATCTTTCTACAAAGTTTCAAGTTCATAGTTCAAAAATTAATGTTTTCCCCATACAAACATTGCACCCCTATTTAACCCCCTTAGGGGTGGAATTTTCTTAAACGCTGAAATTACTTATTTTGTATCTTAATAAGTAATCTTTCTACAACGTTTCAAGTCTCTAGTTCAAAAAACAGTGTTTCTCACATACAAACATTGCACCCCTATTTAACCCCCTTAGGGGTGGAATTTTCTTAAACGCTGAAATTACTTTTTTGAATTTTAATAAGTAATCTGTCTACAAAGTTTCAAGTTTCTCTTTCAAAAGGGAAAGTTTCCCTCATACAAACTTTGCACCCTTATTTAACCCCATAAGGGGTTGAATTTTTTTAAACGCAGAAATTACTTTTACTGTATTTTAATGAGTAATCTTCCTACAAAGTTTCAAGTTCATATTTCAAAAATTAATGTTTCCCCCATACAAACATTGCACCCCTATTTAACCCCCTTAGGGGTGTAATTTTCTTAAACGCTGAAATTACTTTTTTTTGTATCTTAATAAGTAATCTTTCTACAAAGTTTTAAGTCTCTAGTTAATAATATAAAGTTTCCCCCATACAAACTTTGCACCCCCATTTAACCCCCTTAGGGACGGAATTTCCAAAAATCCCGTCTTATTGGTTGCCTACGTCATAAAAGGAAGTCCTGGTGTAAATTTCAAGTTTCTAGTCTCAGTAGTTTCGGCTGTGCGTTGATGAGTGAGTCAGTCAGGACAAAGGCATTTATATATATAGATAACGGAATGTCTTCTACACTCCCATGCCTTTTGATAGCTAGAGTTCGAGTGATGCACGACTTTTCAAACTGCGTAGCACCACCACGCGAGTTGCGGCTGCTCTACACATTATAAATTAAAAAAAACTTAGGTACGAGTATAGTCGACTATGAAGATATCGATAGGACCAAAGTTATAAACATATGTATGCACGACTGTATTGACTTAACATTAAGGTCGTGAATACACATTTTTGTAACTTTGGCCGTATCGATCTCTTATAATAAAAGCACATCACCTCGAAACAAGATCTTAGAACAAACAACATTAGCAATCGATTAAGCAGACAACGAACCCTATTCTACAACCCCTTCCCAAACTGCATTACTTCACATGGTCTTAGCCTGGGTCGAAACCGCCCTTATTTTATTATTAGCTTCTGCCCGTGACTTTGCTTGCGTGGACCCGGGATAAACACTACCTAACTTGAATCCAACAAACATCCAAACATCCTAACCTTCACATCTATAATATTAGTAGGTAGGGTTTTTTCTTAGAAAGGAAGAAAAGTTACGACCTACATAATATTATTCTACTTTCACTTACATGCCCGTACCAGCAATTATCGAAAAATGTAAGAAGAATAAGTGTTATAATAGCAAATCCCCAATAAAACATGTTTAAAATGTGTGTGTCGCTAATGGAGCTCATTTGGCAGGCGACATGACTTGGCCTCACTTGACAAGGCACTGTTGCTAGTTTTTGGGCAACCTTCCAACAGCTGGCGGCGTTTTGGCAGCCATCTGTTTGCTTTGTTAGACTTGTTTGCAAATAAAAATACTACTTCATGTTACAAGGTAGCCTCAGTCCTAATGATCGCATTTAAAGAGTAACACTTATTAAATTTAAGCTTTTGGTGTGAACATGTTTTATTTTGCACAGAACATGTTTCTTATGTTGCGAAATTGTCATATGAAGGTCCAGTTAAATTGGAATAAAAGCATGTCGATTGGTGAACAATTGTTTCACGACAGCATTTCGGTGACGATGTACAAATGGCCCGGCTAGGAAGGGGTGATTTGATTCTATTGTTTCAGCTTTAATAAGCTGAGAAGCAAGTAGGAACTTGCTTTGAAAGCTTATATTATGCAAAGTAGAGATGGAACACCAAGTATCAATCAAGTGATATATATTTAATGTTGTATGACTCACATTTTGTATTCTCTCGATGCTTTTTCGACGAAAACTTCTTCAAAGGTGACGCTGGTATTGATCAGTCCACTCAGTTCCGACCAATAACGTGTATTCCCCGATAAAATTTAATTATGTGCCGATACCGTGTCGTCACGACCGACCACCAAATGAAAGGATTTATGAATGGAAACCTCGCACTAGATTTTCCTACAATTGTGTTGGGCACGGTTCTATTTTTAGTAGTGAGTTTTACAGCCAATCGGGACCCTTAACCGCACTGAACGACACCGTCGAACACATACAATTAACGACGTACAAATACCCGATTTTTATAGTGGTACTCTTATATAAAACACGATTTGTACGAAAATATACCTAGAAGAGAAAACCTTCCGCTACCAGGTTTCCCGATTTGTATGGAAGAGGGCGCGTTAGTTTGCTGTAATAGGAAAGCCGTATCTAAAAATATCATCCATATATCCCCTCGATTTAATATTCAACCTTATATGCGTTACAAAGAGCTGAAATTTGTTCAACTTAATAATCGATAAGCGCGTTCGTGTGGAGGGTTAGTGTGATGGTGTGAGTGGAGTTCTCGCGCCTGCGCGTTGGAGGTTTCGTCCGTGGTAACAAAAATCAATTCGGTCCGTACGTGGGTGTTACGTAATGAGACATGTTCGTGTCGCCGAGTCTGCCTACAAACAATTGATACTAATTGGGATAAACTTATTTCAAGTTCAAGCAATGCCGTCGCAATTTCAGACGTTTTAAGTTGAATCGGATTTAATTATTGTACTGTAACTTTAATAATTAATACAGCTAAATGTAGACGTCCGTGAGAGTCGTTGCAAATCGTAGTGGGCGTGCGCCAGTTTGGTATATAAGTAGTCACACTCCATTGTTTTTTCTCTTTTTCCATGGCGATTTGATAGCAATACTTTCATTAAAGAATGTTCCTTAAAACAACATTAAATTTATTAATATAATAAAGACATATTATTTCGGCACTAAAAAATATGTGATTCATTATGTTAATTGTTAAAATTCTAATATTATTTGATGGTGCTCTTCAAATTGCATAGTTACGGAGCATTCCCGGCTACTTAATCTATTTAGTAATTTTAGGTTATTAATCGTTCAGGGTTGCGAGCTAAATGACGGGTGTTTTCCGGTCGTCCGGTCGTCCGATCGGTCGATCGGTCATCGGCCCAATGGGATTTCTTTAACACCCTCTCCCAGAGGAAAAAAGTCTCACTGGACCGATTGATCGGTCGAACTATCGGGCGAACGGGAAACACCCTAAATGACATATGTCACCGTACGCAATTAATTAGAATAACACAAACCATACACAAACCAATAAAATAAAACACTTGGAACGCAAGTTGATATGCAGAGCGATAGAGATAAACTCTATATTATTATTATGCTTTTTGTGAATTATTTTGAGAAAACCGTGTATTCAGTGATTTTTAATCCGTGATCAGGAGTTGGAAAATATGAATAACCAGCCAAAACAGATTTCAATGGATGAGGTCTGATGCAAAATTTACATCATTGTTTAGTTAATTCAAAATGATAATGTCAACACTACAGTGTACGAGATTTGGGACTGGTCTTTTGACAGTTCCATTATGATGTAAAGAGTGATGTGGCTACAGTAAATCGATTGTCATAATATCCGATTACGATTGATGATGGCTAATAAAAGGAATCGATTGATTACTAATTATTTTTACGTGACGATGTGATTTTATTTCGTTTTATCGTGACAGTAATTAAATAATACATTGTTATTTTCCTATTCACAATGATTTGATTCATATCGATTTATTTCTAAATTGACAGACTCCAATCGATTAAAGCAGTGTATCACTATTTTTTTTTTAAAGTCGTAGGGCGTAATGGTTAGCATACCGAGTTTTCAATGCTAATTTCTATAAAAATAAGCCGTAAAAATATATGACAATCATTTTATAAGTGCTAAAAAGAGCGTGCATGGAGATTGAACTTTCTTTTGTAACTCGGAAGCTATTGAAACTTTTTTTTATTATTTCGATGAGCAGTGCCAATTTACGTTATATGGGTGTCGCGATGTGTCAAAAGACCAGTCCCAAATCTCGTACACTGTAATATCCACTGAGTGTAAGATCAGGATCACTCGGATCACTCCACATTTGTTGAAGCTAACTAAGTATACATAAACCAAATTTTAGCTTTTTGGCGGCGCGTTTGATAGGTCTTACGTCAATAAACTCTAACATCTACTTGTCATGCATGTGACAATGACAGTTTATTACTCTACATTATTTATGAAACATTTTTTATGGAGGTTTTAGTTTCTGATTGAAAGTACCGGCGTTAGGGTGAAAATGATTGTCAATTAAATAGTTGGTCCCAAGTAGGTCCTAACATGGTTTTATCCAGGAAAAAAACGGTTGTTTTAGGTAAATTACATTACAGATTTGCCATACATGTCAATAAAATATGAATTTCCATCACGATCATCTAAAATAAAGATGTAATATTAAGACAATCTCAACAAATGTAAGAACACACAAGGTAATAGAAAAATCGGCCAAGTGCGTGTCGGGCCACGCACAGTGTAGTTGCCTGTCTGTCTTAGTTACGAGTACATCGACGTGGGGTGCGGTTGCATCGTGGTCGACTATTACTCGGTAACTACTTATGTCTACTGGTCCGTGACAGTTTTTCTTTTAATTTCAGTATATGTACTACTATCACGAATTTTTTCACATCCCAAGTAATAGCCATTTAGCCGGCAGGGGAGGGGGGGACACATGTTTCGAACAAAAATTAGGGCTTTAAAGGCCAATATCTCGCAAACGAATCGCTGATTTGAAAAATGGTCGTAAAAAACCCATAACATTTTTGAACGAGCTATCCAACGATACCCCACACCATGGGTTTAACGACAAAAAAAATTACATCCCCGCTTTAGGTATACGGGAGCAATTCTGGGGGACATTTCTTTTCAAATCCTGATTTAAAATATCTAACTTATTTTTCCTTTCAATTAGATCCTGTGTTTCACTCCCACGGTACATCAAAGCCCATTAGTCTGCTTTATTAAATTGCTGGGAAATGATCTCATGCCTTTTGTTTATGTATACGTGACAAAGGTTGGAACAACGCGTATAATTTTGAAACTGGAAGATAGGCAATACTAATAATTACACGGTACAACTCATATATTTAAATGTCACTACGAGCGACATGTTTCAAACTCTTCGGGAGAACTCATCCTCAAGAAGAACTCCCGAAGAGTTCGAAGCATATCGCCCGTAGTGACATATACGTGAGTTCAACCGGGTAATTATTCGTATAATTTCAACATGTCTCACGAAAGTTTAAATTCCTTGGAAGATAGGTAATTTGAAATGGACTTAGGTACAGTCTGCAGCAAAAGTAGCTAAGCGGGTCAAGCACCAAGTGCTCAAAATGACTCTAATGTCAACAGGACTGTCTAGAATATTTTGAGCGTGTTATTTTGCGAAGCTACTTTTGCTGGTGATTTCAAAAATGCTGTCACCAGCTTATAAAATAGACCTACGGGGTTTGGCAAACGCTGTATATTATTTTTCATATCTCATGCTCTGAAAGTGGGTCGTTGTTGTTCTAAAAAGTGCGCTGAAAGGGATACGTTTCTGCTCTAGTACAGAAAAGTAGTGTATTCCAGTTAGTCCTCGTCTTATAAACATTATCCGGGAACAAATTCTAATAAATATCAATACTTACGCCGCCACTGACAAAAGGAAATACTTTTATACTTAGGTACTAATTCATATAATTTATTTTACTAAAAAAAGTTTATGTTGTAAATTAATTACTTTTATTTTAGCTAAAATATCCACTAGGGTCTATGAGGTGGTGACAAACGGAATACACCCATAATGCTTTTTTTTACTCAAAGTTGTACATGTGAGCTAAGGCAGAAACGTATACAGCCACTCCGAGCCGGATTCGAACCGGCGACCACAGGCATTCATGGCCCGTCGCTACTACCAACTGAGCTATCGGAACAATCTGGTTCGGGCACCAAATCCTTCAATCAGTTCCTTCATATAACGCCTTAGGGAGGCGTATGTAGCGACATCTACCAGAAGACTTAGGCTTCTTTACGGCACCAACGTCTCAAATTATGTTGAGAAATCGTCAGTAACGATGCGCCACCCCATACTAAATTAATATTTGTTTTTAAGCAGTAACGCTGCTAAAGAAAATTATAAATTTTTAAATGAAAGGAAAAATTGAAAAATTTAATAATTTATGAATGCCTGTGGTCGCCGGTTCGAATCCGGCTCGGAGCATTAAATTTTTCAATTTTTCCTTTCATTTAAAAATTTATAATTTTCTTTAGCAGCGTTACTGCTTAAAAACAAATATTAGTATACAGCCACTCTTCAACTAATACTAATAATAAATACAAATACCTAGTCTGAAAATATTTGAATAGACTATTTTCGTCTATCACAATTAAATTATGAAAGTATGTTATTCATATAGTTTTGACTTAGGAAAAACGAATATAATACTATTTGGTTATTTAAAAACGTGAGCAATATTTATATCTTCAAAATTAAAATCGTAGTTGTATTATCTCTATGTCACGTGACCAAGTTACACCATACAACCATAAGTGCGAGCGAGACAGGTATTTGCCTCTTTCTTTAGGACAGGTGAGATGGGATTATTCTTTCGGCTCGGATGACGTCACGATATAAGGCGGCTCCCGTTTTTGAATTGTATACTTTGAATAAACATGGAATAAACATATTGTTTTATTTTCCGTCTGTGTTTTTTTCACTTTCCTCGTATTCGATATGAAAAGTAGAGTGTTTAACTCGGTTGAATGTCACCCATTTCTGAGTCGAACTATTGGCATTCTCACTTCGTTCGAGCGCCAAAATATCTCGTCAGAAATGGGTGTCTTTCAGCCCTTGGTGAACAATCTACTATTTCCCTCTCATCCATGAGAGGAGGCCTGTGCCCAGCAATGAGACGTATATAGGATGATTTATTATTAGCTTTTGATCTTGGTAATACCCACGCGGATAAAGTCAGGGCAACAATTACGGTATGGGTTACCAGTAGATGCTTAAAAACAATCAATATTTTGAAAACAATAAAGCTAGATACCGAAGACCTCTTTAGCCAAGTTGGTAGTGATCCTGCCTACGAAGCAAGAGGTCCTGGGTTCGAATATTTGTGTGATCAGCAAAAATATTTGTTCCTGAGTCATGGATGTTTTTTATGTATTTAAGTATTTATATCTTTATATAAGTATGTTTATCGTTGTCTAGTACCGATAGTACAAGCTTTGCTTAGTTTGGGACTAGGTCGATTTGTGTAAGATTGTCCGCAAATATTTTATTTTTTATTTATATATTCAAAGTCGATATGTAGGTTAAAATTGAATTTGATGTGCACTTGTTTTGAGACTTATTACTTTATGGATAAATAGGTTCGTGGGTGCGGTCGGTGTTCGAGCCGAGAGCTGAACCTGCTCGCCTCGACGTGACATTGGTAGGTCATGCACTCGCTCGGCGGCGCGCTTCCGGTCTAGTTCCGCGAAGACTTACTTCCTGTTGGACTTGTTTAGATCGGCGGCGTGAATTACATGCTCACATCAATCAGCACAATCAAGTAGCAGCGATAAGTTAGTCGTTGTTCTTGATAGGGTGCCATTCATTCAATAAATGTAAACAACATTAATTATTCGTTTTCTATATTGAAATCGGCCTTTATGATTTGTATTAAATATTTAGAGCAGCAAAATTTTACCGTGAAATACAAATTAACCTTGCAACTAAAGAAAGCTCTATTAAAAATTAAATTGGTCGAAGACAGAGCCTTTAAACTTTCTGCTGGATTTTGCCGTATCGAAATTATAAAGGTATTATAAAGGTACCTATACAATATTACAATACATTTTCATTACTCAGGTACATTCTATTTTGTTAATACATACCTACCGTTACTTACAATCAATATTACACAGGTACCTAAGTAAGACCTATTAATCAATCCACCGCCCAGTAGGTATTCGTAATTTTTTGGTTAAATCTAAATTGCATATATAACTACCTCCTCGAGTATTTTTATACTTTATTCAGTTACATATTGTGAAATAGTATTACACGTTGGAAACATGGGTAACGTAAAACGGCGGCATTGTATAATGCGACTTGTACTTAAACACCAAACACCAGTAAAATATGACCGAGTGCTAACAATATTATGGAAGACAATAGTTTATATTACAAGTGTGAAGTGATAAGTAACTACAGCTTGAAATGCTTTTTACCCTACTAATCTCACCGTTGTTTATTATTGGTAAGAATTAGTATACCCACTCAAAATGCCTTTGATAAGTAAAATGTGTTGTGTGTCCCTTTCTTACGAACACAAATGTCAAAATACAACGAAAATAAAGACAAACGAACTTTAACGGCATTGGGTAATTCGTCGGGGATGCGGTCAGCGGTAGACACCTTCCTTAAGCGAAGCATCTGACGCTGACTGCATCACTGACGATGACGACGGGCAATACTGCCGAACAAGCTACACGTCACTTTATAATCAAACTTGACATTGGCGAAATCATCTTAACATAGTTGGAAGGCATTTTTTTAAAGAAGATAAGATTAAACAGCATTGTTAGAACGTTTATGAATACGGTATTTAGATTTATTGTGTTTGATCGTGTGTTTACGAATATATACATGCCTACCAACTTGCTTGTTATTCATCCTTGGTAAAACTACCATGTATGGATCACACATATTTATTGGATAACATTGTTTTTGGCAACGTGTTTTTTGAATTTACATTATACTAAATAGGCACAAGAAACTAAAAAATATATATAAATTGCCTTCCAGTTACGGTATTAATTCCATCGGATCAACATTTTATATCAGTGAGTCATAAATTTCATAAAAATATTTAATCTCGTCAAGCATTCTCTTCCAGTCAAATTCTACTTATGTCAATGGTAAAATTTATAATATTGTCTTTAGAATTAGAACCGATATATTTTACCGAAAACTATCTATTTATTACTAATCTGACTACGTCTACCACAATAATCAAGTACATTTTGATCGGCTTTACGAGACATCTAAGGACCTTTAGACTTTCAGGATTGTACTAGCAGCCAAATTAAATTTAATTCCCACTGTGTGTTGAGTTCCGACTTCTACTTTGAATTCAGCCGGTCAAGCCGTGTGTTCTCGCCGAAATCTGCAACCATACTCGATACTCCGTCTGCGGGAAAGATAAGAAGAGCTCAGAAAACCGAATTTTCCTCGACGAATGTGATATGTACGAGTTGAACTGCGATGAAGATAAAGGTTCTGTATTTTGCTTATGGATTTCATTGCTTCAATACGATTTAATCCATTGTAGTTAAATCAATGACGCGTAGTTGCAGTATCCAAGAGGCAACCGGATGGCTCGCGGTATTTGAGCTCCCGAAGTGTTGTGGAACCGCCCTGTGCAACCCGAACTGAGCCAACTTGGCCTGGGGAGGATAGGGCAGCTCCGTCATGTGAAAATTGACAACGTAGTGTTGCTGAATGGATACTAAACCTTCAAATTACTGTAATAAAGTATAACTTACAAAATATAATTAATATCATAAAAAGATATGGACCTTGAAAATTAAGAAAAAAAATTTTTGGTTGAGACTTTTTTTTTTATTGTCCAAGAGTAAATTTAAAGTTACCAATAGAAACCTTACGCTTGTATAGAAACAAATTTTTATGACAAACGCAATATTTCGCGACCAAGACAGTGATTTACTTGATTTTAAGGTATTTCTATTAATTTATATAAAGTGCGTAAGCTATGGTAGCCCAGTGGTTCAGGCATGCGGCTGTCAAAAAGCGGTCTTGGGTTCGAATCCCGGCTCGTACCAATGAGTTTTTCGGAACTTATGTACGGAATATGATTTGATATTTACCGTTAGCTTTTCGGTGAAGGAAAAACATCGTGAGGAAACCTGCATACATCTGCGAAGAAATTCAAAGGTGTATGTGAAGTCCCCAATCCGCACTGGGCCAGCGTGGGGACTACTGCCCGTTCCCTCTCATACATGAGAGGAGGCCTGTGCCCAGCAGTGGGACGTATATAGGCTGATGATGATGATGATGATATAAAGTGCGTTACCAGTAAGCTGGCTTTTTTAAAGTAGGTTAAATTAACGTAGTTCTATAACTTAATCATAACCTTAATTCGAGTTATTAACTATAATACCGCCTTTATAAATTTTCTAACAAAATTTAAATTGCCAGCAATGTACAGCAAAGTAAGTGTAAATGACACTCTTCATACTTTGTTTAATACGACAGACCCCTAATACATTGAAGGTTTGGATTTTGAAAAAATAATTGCGCAGTTAATTAACATAATTATCATTTACAAATGCATGCAAACTATTGCTAATGGAACAAATTGTCATCAGTTTTAATAAATGTCCGCTTGCCGGCAACACACTTTAGTATTAGTATTTAAGTTTTTTTGCCCAAGACACAGAAATGTACAATTGGTGAGCTTAATTATAATAAATAATAACTTATAAAAATATTTTTTTTTTTGTTTCAGAATTCATAGCCGTAAATCATTCAATTTGTTTTCAACTGAACGTGGTGCCAGGAATCATTTTTAGTCCGAGGCGGTATAACAGGGAGAAACGAAACAAATCGAAGGTGCTGAGCATGAAAAAAAATATGGTTGAACCAGAAACCCAGAAACCACCAAGCACATTGCCGCCGACTATTATGTCTACATATATATTAAAAAAGGAGACTGTCTGGAGAAATGGCAAATTAGTTATGAAAGTAATTAAAGGTCCGGCATTTCCTTGGTCTTCCTTAGAGTCTAGTGGCTATATAAGTAACTGAGGTTCATTCCCTATTAAAAGCAATAAAAGTATGTTATCTCAGTGGACTTCCATTGTCATTTATTAGTAAATTTGTGTTGTCACGACCGCTGTCATTAGAACTATGCCTTGGTAATAAAATATACACAACATGCCTATGCGTCAGTGTTATGTGTATAATTCCATCAAAAACATAACAAAAATGCAATTCTCGCAACGCAGTTCTTCTACCGCGAAAAGTTAGTAAAGTTAAGGTACTTAGATGTGTAACCAACGTATAAAATCAAGTCAGGGACTAATTTTAAAAAATAAATTAAATTTGGCCATTTATTAAGTTAATTCTGTTCTGATGTACCATTGATATTATTCTCAAAGCGGGAAGTTGCTAATAACTTATTAAATTGAATATCCGACGACGAAGTATTAATAACAATAAAAAGCCTAGCTTAACTTCCATACTTGCTAGAAAGAGACTAATGCTTTAAGTTAACAGGCCATAAGTTTGTGCTAGTACGTCATTTTGTTAGTTTTGTTTCTGGCGATTATAATAAGCCACTCAAATATTTTTTATTTAAATAACACATTTGTAAAAATTCTCCATGATTAAATTTTCCAAAAATCTTATTCTAAAATTTTAACGACTAAACTAATAGCAACACAACGCTCGAAACTGTGAGTCGGCCGAAAACAGCTGTGCAGTGTGCGCGAGCTGCCTGCTGACGTAAGGTGTTCGCTCCGACTTCTTAAGGAATTAAAAGAGAAAGGGAATTGTCCATTTGCAAAAAACTTTTAACAGTGCTTTGTCGAGTTCCTTAATAATGGATTTAATAAGAAATAAATGTAGAGTTTGGTAGTCCCTTAAAATTGCAATAAATGGACTCACGAACTAACGGTCATTATATTTTTCGTCTGGCTCCTATTTCGTGTTACTACCGAATCAAGGACTTTCTATATACATACTTATATCTTTTGTATTTAAATAATACTTAAGAAATGGTAAATGTTACTTAAAAAAAAGATATTGTATTTAATGAAATTCATTGAGCTAAATTCGGTATAAGTTTTATTCACTTGAATTCTCGTAAAACGAGGTTGAGCATTACCAAAATTTACAATTTTAAGGTGAATAGGGAATATGCATGTGATTCAGAAATGGACAAAAAATATCATGAGTAATCTTTATTGCTTAGTAAATATACACACATAATTATTTTTACAAATAATCATGTTTCTATTAACAAATTTAATTATTTAAAAGTAGTAATTTTCAAATTCTCTCGCCAATTTCCAAAACGCAACGCTATTGGCGGAACGAATCGTGACGTCACCGTGCACTCGGTGTCTACTGTCAACAGGTCATTTGTATGACTATTGAAAGTTATTCGCAATTTTTAGCCGTTGTTTATGATAAATAATCAGTGTTTTGTGGGAATTATTCACTGAAAGCAGTGACTCCTTGTGAAAAAAGACTCGCTACAATGACTGGAAGCGGTTTTGTCAAGGCATAGTCGGATAATCTGCCTAAAATTTTATTAATGTATTCATGATGACTAAGTACGTAAGTGTAATAACAAACTAGTACATATCTATATTATATAATCAAAGATATGTAGGTATCAGGTATGTTGCATGTTGAGAACATCTTTATGAACATAACAAACTTAGGTTGTTTTCGTCAAGAGTTATAAATAAAACAAATTTGTGTAGGGCACTCAGCAAAAACAAAGAAACTTAGCTAAAACGTTTCGTGATCAAAATCAACACACGTAGTCAATTGTTGATCAACAACAATCATACTATTTGTAACATTAATAACTAAAAAATTGGGACTCAGAATAGTTTTATGAATAAGTACCTATATAATTATTTTTTTAGGTTAGGTTATTGTTTATATTGTTCGCGAGTCATAATCATTCCTCAAAGCACGACACATTATCATTCCTCATCGCCTTACACCGCTTTTTTCTTATATTTGCATCTTTGGGCATATGAAAATATATCACGTCTGGTGCAGTTTTAATGTTATTTTCACACATAGGGGCGATACAATATTTATAATAAGCTTTTGTGTGCTCTTCCATTGGAATAAGTTGATCTTACAAGCTTTAATCACTCCTTTTATTAAAACTGTGAATCAAACACTTCGTTGTTAATTTATTCTAAGTGCACGGTGACGTCACTGAGCGCGCCAAAATGGCGGCGTTTCAATCGTCCGAAAATGATAGAAGTTTTAACTAATTTTTGTTAGCTCATTTAATGATAGTGTGAAAGTGTTATATTTTTTTCCGGTTTTATAATTACTTATAGAATCGTTTAAAAATATAAAAAAATACATGAATATACCCTATTCGCATATTTACTTGCAGCATAATTTTGTTTATTGCTCGATTTCTGCAATGTATTTTTATATTTATTTAGTACATATAGGATAGTTAATGGTTATTGAATGTAATTTAAAGGTGATTTACATTACTGATTGCGGGAATATCCAAGAACTAGTAACACGAAACAAGGGACTACTACTTTTAATACTTTTCCCCAAGTTCGTGACAGAGAAATCTATAGTGGTAGGCAAATACACAGATCAATCTTAGTAGGAAATAAGGTATGGGAAATGTGTACCCTCGTCTGTTAATTGATATTCTTCTTGAACGGGTAAAATTTACATTGATATAATGTTATTGTTGCCTGGGTACCTAAATCCCGGGAACCTTGTTATTTTTGCGGGATTATTTTTATTAAATGAAAGTTTACTTTGTACCCTGTTAAAAAGTATAGGATTGCTCTTTCAAAAATGTGTCCCATACAACATTGTGAGATTTTAATCTTAGGTTACCTAATCAATCGTAGATAATCAATTCATATATGTAATTAGGTGGATATGATAAGGAATATTGTCGAAAATGATTGAAGACGTTTTTATTATCTTTAACATTTGATATCCCGGGACTGGGGTTCTGCCTTTCTCTCCGAATTTGTTATGTCCGAACTTTTTACTAGAAAGAACAAGACAGCATAACATAGTCAGACTTTTAATCAACGTGTTCCTATATAAGTTACAAGGAGGGAAGTGGGGATGGGGAGACGAAGGCACCTACAAAGGGAGGTTCGGGGGCGAAGCCCCCGTATTAAAAAATAACATACAATCGTAACAGTGATGTTATTTGTAGGTAAGGTTAGGGTTAGCTTGTGTCCCTTAGAGCGGAAATAGGCACTCCGCGTAGCGGGGTGACGTCGACACGCTGGCGGTTAGGTAAGGTTTAGGTGAGGTTAGTTAAAATAATTGGCAGGTGTTTGGTAAAAAAAAACACATACATTCCACCAAGCAACAGTCCAACAGTAATGATGTAAATACTTATCTCCAATGATGCGATAATTCAGGTATCATCATTGTCAAAAAAACAAGTGAGCGGTTGCGCTTACTCACTTTGTAAATACGTTACATAGTTACTAAATAAAACATCTGGGAAGTGTTATACCACGAAATGTATATAAGTCAAACTGACCCATTCTGCTACTCGAAAGGTGGCATTTTGAGAAGTGACTTTATGAAAAAAAGTCCAAGCATACAGTTGGTAACCGTGAGGTCGGGAAATAAAACTAAACCTTTTGATAAGTTGACACTTAATCATTCAGCGAAATGACATTATGCGAAAAATTGGTTGCGATGTGATATTCGTACATAAAATTTTCGGAGATGATTTAGAGAACCCATATGTGAGACACACTTTCGAAAAGGTGACCCTGTACAATGGATAAGTTATATAACCTTACATTTCATTAAAAAATCCTGGAAAAAATAACAAAAGTCCCGAGATATTAAATACCGAGTTTTACCCAGACCCCTATTGGATTTTGCCAATTGATAATCATGTTAATTGCCTCTTCAATAATCATGTTCAATATCAAATAACAAATGAGGGTTCAAAAACAAAACGTTTCTCTTACCACCTGCTACTTGAAAACTTTATGCCGAAACAGGGACCAAGAACTCACAAACTTAGGAGCACAGCCAAATTTTATCACGAAATAGGGTTCAAATTCGAGGTATACAAATAAAAGATAAAAAAATAGTTATTGAAACAAAAACTATACAATTCTTGCATTAAATAATAGCCGAGATATCATTGTTCATCACATAAAAAAAATCAAAGCGATATCATGTTGTCTTAAAAAAATACGAATTCACAAGAGGCTTAATCTGCCAAAACAGTGGACGTTTCTTGTGTCCGACATTAACCCGACCATTACAGCTAGAGGTAGAAACGAGTACTTTACTGGTTTCTGTCTAGCTAGAGTATCTAGTAGTTGCCCCTATTAAAAAAACATACATAACAGTAAAAGTAACGCATTTAGTGAGTCTTCAGCACGTTTGTCATGAGACAGCGACATACTCTCGATTTTTCTCGCACTATACCTCTGGTTCTAAGTGTTCTAATAAGAGAGAGACGGATAGTGCGAGAAATATCGCGCCGTCTCCTGATAGCCGTGCAGAACGGCTGACTCAAATAGGCTCTCCATACAAAGGTAACATTGGATACGAAATAAGTTTTTCGTACAGCGATTGCCTCACACTAAACCAATATTGTTTTACATTTTATGGCAATCGTAAAGATCCTGAGAACAAATATTAGAATGTACCTTCGATAATGATATATAACATCAATGAATCATGAAATAAGATAGATCGATTGAATTGTACAGTCAAGACAGTAAATGATAAGAAAGAAGGTATGGGAGGATATTTTTTATTATAAATTTATCATGGTGATAAACATATTTTTAACAGGTCAGTATTTTTACGAATGAAGAAGATAGTTTTCTCTCGTTGTTTATTACTTAATTAGAATTCTTTTCAGTGTATTTTTTTGCCCCAATTGGCTTTTCCGGTCAACATTTTGTGCCAGTAAGTTATTATAAATTAAATATAATAATAAATAATAATAAATGTAATGTAATGTAAGGTAATATAGCTATCTATATATAATTATTTTGAATTGTTTGAACTTTCAGCCTATTCAAAGATGCATTCTGGCGGAATTTTGTAATCATACTTTGGTCCCGGCCTGCGGACGCGACGACTTAACTGCAGATATCAGATTATTCATAGATTCTTGTGATATGGAGGAATACAACTGTGATTATAAAATGGGTCCTTATTTTTATGATTAGATTAATGTGATAGAAAATCGGGAAGGTCCATAATTAAAGACTCCCTGGTATAAAATAGCAATGTGGTCAATGATTCGGTAAGTCCAGCTGGATGGACGTTGCGTATTAAAAATCCCCAGGAAGCACGACACAAGTGTACTCCCCATACAAACGTAGTTTGGCTCCCAAAAAAAAACAAAAAGAGAAGAAAATTTTCGTACTAAACTTATTTTCTTCCTATTTTGTTATTTTTACTAAACGGGACTTAATCGCGTGTAATTAGCCTATTTATTTACCTCAATGAGGTACGCGATTAAGTCCCGTTTAGTAAAAATTACATGTGAGAATTGTGAAAGTTAAACCTCTATTTTTATTCTTTTACAATTTCTACCACTTGAACCTAGTTTCCAGCGTAGATACGGTGGATCCCAATGTGTAAAGAAAGTTTCATGTTATGCCAACATGCCGTTCCAAAATGGGAAAACAAACCACGTAAACCAAAATGAAATACATATGTACTAACGTAAATTTCAATTCATTTGTGGTAAGGGTACCAACTGAAAAACTTTAGTCCTTCATGAAGGAGGACATCTGGCCGAAGGGTGTACTTATCCGGCGATCTCGAGGCTGGTTATGTTATGTTAGTCTGTAAGTATTTGTACAATATAGGCCTTGTTGCCTGAGACAAATAAATAAATGATATGCTTATTTTCATCTACGTAGATTATAAAGAGATTGATTCAGAGAAGTGTAAAATGGACGCCAATTTGATCGAAACTACAAACTACCCCTGCAGTAAGGATTCAAATGAAACGTCTTCCACAATTACTACATCATCTACAACAAAATCTCCATCAACACCTACAATAATTACTACGACTTCATCTACAACTGCAACTACCTTAGTAACTGCATCGTCCAGTGCTGCTGAGAAGACGTTGATGACACCGTCTGCTATAAACACAACAGAGCAGTCCACCAGTAGTGGTGGAAATTGTACATGTCTCTACTGAGTTTACTACTGTGTTTGTTACATACACTCGAGAAAGTACCTAAATAATATTTTTTATAATACATTAAATAAACCAATTGAAGCCTTTTCGTCGTTTAATTTCGACTGCATTTTATCGTGAAAGGAATGTGTGACCGGGTTAAATGGAAAACGTAATAAGAAATTACTTTTTCTCTTCTCATGCTCAAAAAAAGCGTCATATTAGACTTCGCAAGCGAAGCTAAAGTAGTACATTTAGCCCGTAGGGAAAATATGTATACATTTTTATGATTTATAAAACTTTTTAATTTCCCAAGTAACACAAAAAAAGCAGTATAACAGCCGACTTAAAGCATTTCTGTATCGTTTTCGCATTTTGAGTTAGTTCTATAGTAGCATTATAAACGTTTATACGGCTATTGTAATGCTTATTTGGGCACAAACTTTACTGCTTTAGATCCTAAAAAGGTTCACAATAGTTGTTGAATTGCATTACAGGCGCATTATATAAGCATTATTGTGGTCAAAAAAAGTATCAATCGCATTAAAGAAGCATTATTATGGTCTATAAAGTTGTCAATCGCAATACAGAAGCATTAAATGGGCAATATTATTGATAATGAAAATGTTAATTGCATTACAAAAGCATTAGACTAGCATAAAAATGTACTAAAAGAATTATAAAAGTTCACGGTTAGAACTAAAACATAACAAAAAACATCGCTCTAATACTTTGCCGGTACAAATGCTAATTATCTCGCATTATAATGTATGGATGCGTAAGTGTTTCAAACTGAGTGAAATGTTTGCAAATTTTATAATTTAGTAGGTACCTACGTGTTTGACTTTTTTGTTATTTCATGCCTTCAAATATTACTTCACAATGTAGTTTACTGTAAATGTCTATATATGTTTCATTCAATATTTTCACGCGCCTTGTATATTTTGTGGTTTTGATATAAAATATTCTATAAAAATATGTGAGAAATAAACAAAACAAACTTTTATTCCTGTTATAGAACGAATTTTGCATTATTAACATAATGGTATTTATTGGGCAGTATTAAATTAAGTTATATCATTATTATAAAGGTCTATTTCTTTTATAAATAGGGCCGCATGATTATATTTTTTGGTTATAAAATTTTAACAAAATGGTGTCGGGCTATAGCAGCCCGGTGAGCCTTCAAAAACGCTAATTAATGCCACCAGCAGTAGAAATACTCACACGTGAACACTTATTAAGCCAGAGGCCAGAGAGAAGACTTTGTATGAACCACTGTAGTGCCATTGACTATTAAGTAGTTATATATGGATTCATTATATGGATGCATTATAATGGAAAGAAAATATGCTATTAAGCAGCTTTAGGCATTATCTTATTACTTAAAAATGCTATAGTAGGCCCTAAGGCATAAAAAACAGCTGAAAGCTGTATATCGGATTTACGTGGCATTATAATGGTTCACGTTTATGCTATTAAACAGCATTAAGCATTTATTTACTTAAAAATGCTATTGTAGTTCCAATGGCACTAAAAACAGCTTAAAGCTGTACAATTGCGTTGTGGTTTGCTGCACTAAAACTATAGGCTTTATAAAAGCATTTTTATATGCCATTATCTACGACAGTCAGACTACGTCTGTCAGTTTTGACGACTGGTTAGCCTAGTGGGTAGTGACGCTGCCTACGAAGCTGAAGGTCCTGGGTTCGAATCCCGGTAAGGGCAAATGTTTGTGTGATGAGCATGAATATTTGTTTCTGAGTCATGGATGTTTTCTACGTATTTAAGTATTTGTATCTATTATATATATCTTCGTCTAGTACCCATAACACAAGCCTTATTGAGCTTACTATGGGACTAGCTCGATTTGTGTAAGATTGTCCCCTTATATTTATTTATTTATTATTTATTTATTTATTTATTATCTAACCGTTATACAGTGTAAAGCATCATAATGGTTTTCAAATGCCAATATAAAGCGTCAAGATGCTCGGTGAACTTATATAAGAGTTTATACGAACCTTAAGTTCTACATAAGTTTACTAATCGTGTGATAAAATGCTTTCTGTGTTACTTGGGTTGGCCAATCACAACAGTTCAATATTACATCCACCAATCACAACTCACATATTTGCTATCTGCTAACCAAAATACAGCTAGACATTAAAATCGACCAATCAGAAAGCAGAATTCAATTTAAGTTACGACTAGGTGTTTTTTATTCCCCAATTCACAATAATTAAAAAATAAACTCCTCTGACCAACTATAGCTCCGTCCAAACGTTCAAGCGTGGTTGACTGCATACATGACGTAAGCTATGAAGATTGAGCGGGATAGACTGCTGTCTATCTCGCCTTATCGTATGCCCCGCGTTTGCCCCGCGTATGCTGTCCATCGTGCTCGGCCGTATAGACGCCGCTATTAGACGGTCAGAGGCGTTTATTCGTGGTGTGAATATTTTGTATCTGTGTCAAAGCAGTTTATTAAAAATAATGGCGCCAAATTGAACAATCATTTTGCCTAGGTATAATTGTTGATTGTGGATGGATAATCTTTGTTTTTACTTTTTGCTCGCAGTCGAAGTGAAAAGAAGAGTGTATAAGTCTGGTATAAAAGCCATAATACCACTCCAACTATTTTCCCTCACTTCGTTCGGGTAATAAAATATCCATGTCGTGGTATAACGGCTCTTAGTACGGTACGCGAAATGAATGCACCTTCGATAACTCACAAGGTCGCGATGTTTTTGTTAACATTTAGACTATAATGAGTACTACTAGAAGTTAAAAATTCTAGTGAAATTTGACGTTGCTTTAGGTATTATATAGCGTTTTCTTAGCGACCCTTGTAAACCCAAGGATAAATTATACAAGTGGTATTTTTCTTCGATGGAGTACCGCATTTTAGTATTATAATCTCCCATTTAATTTTCTAAAAGTTTCGTCAAGTGCTAACATCAGTATAATCCGACCCAAATAAAATGTATATATTTCCTCTAAAAGATTATACAAGTGGGTTTGGATTACTGAATACTATTAAAAACTATCAAAGTTAACCAGAGTTTGAATTAATAACATATTTATCAATAGCTTAATTTTATACGAACAGTTTAATGTTGAAATCCTCCTAATTATTTAAAAATAAATCTCAAAAAAATTCAAGTCGACGCATATAATCCAGCTTTATCATAGTAATCTATTGATAAAAAATCTAAGTAATTCATCAATAGCTCCTCGTTTTATTCACTTATCAATTATTTTTCAAATTTGAACTCACGACGATCAGCGCGTGAGTCTAGTGCGCCGACGGCGAGAACGTCATGACCAATCACAGCACGCCGTTGCTTGTTTCCTACGCGGGGGCCTCCTATCTGTGCTGACAACCGGACATCGACAGTTCATTTGCATTTGGAAAATGAAAACGACAATGCGCGTTAAAAGTTTACTTTGATAATTAATAAGTGTTTAATTTGTAATCAAGTCTTGAACTTTGACGTTGTAGTGGTTAAGGAGAGAGGCATTGCGCGTCTAATAAAATTACGAATAGTCTGTATATGTTATGCAGTTATAGTAAGCTAACTAAATCAATACTTAATTAATGTGTAGTACTCTATTATTGAATGGATCAGCTTACTTGAAAAATGTTATTTTTTACCGAGTTTAGCTATTGTTATATTTTACTGTACAAAAACCTCCATGGTAAAGCTGTGATGATTGTAAGATTACAAATAATCTCTATGGTAGTAATAAAAATCTTAATGTATTATGCCTGCATCACACTGGCGCGGCCTGGCCCCGACAGACTATAGTAAACTTGTCCGCCGCTGTCAAATTTTCTATTGTCCGCCACCGCAGGCCACGCCAGTGTGTTGCAGGCCTTAAACATACATATTGTACAGAAACACTCCACTGACAAGCTGTGATGATTGTAATGATTACGAATAGTCTATATAGTTAGTAATAAACTAAATCAATATTTAATTAATGTTGTAAGTATTGCAAAAATATGTCTCTATAACATCCTCTCATAAATAAGTACCAAAACCTTAATCCGCTCACATAATAATTATAGGACATATTTATGAGTAAGTTGTATGCACCTATATTTTTCCACTTGACTGTACTCCAGTGTTAAGTGGAGCTCACATGAAAAAATATATAGTACGGCGGAAATTGGCCAATATTGATAAAATTCGTGGACACGTCTTCTATATACCTAACACTTACCAGTGTAAAAAATATTTTTCAGTATAATCAGTACAGTGCGGTGGCAATATCGCAAAAAGTCGTCTCCTTGACGATTTTCGTGAGAGGATCACCTCTATGTATATACCTAAAACTGGTATAGATGTGTTCCTTGTTGTCTCCAGAGTACGAATATACCGGTTTTAGTTAAGGGAAAGGGACCGGACGTAGTTGTGACGTCACAAAGATGGCGGCCGACGGGCATCGATTTTTGTTCAAATCTCGGGTTCTATAGCTTCGTGTGAGGTGTCATTTGAAAGCATATTAAACGTATTATAATTGTTTTCTTGCACTGTACAACGTACAACAAATCGTTTGAAAAAAATAAGTAAATAATGGATTTTTTTACATTAGACGTTTGCTTACTTACCATCATAATTCAAGAAAGAGATACTTTAGCGTGATTAATGTCATTATAAAAAATATCAAGCATTTTATTAGCTTGTAAAAAATATGCAATTTGTTGTCATTCAATAATAATTACATATTATGGCTAATTCCGTAAAGCAAGTCCGCGGCAACCAGCATGATGTGTATGGTTGAAATACTTTGAAAGTTAATTTTTGGTGTTCCCAAATGAAAGGTACAATAGGTAAATTTTGTGTTTAACTGTATATTTGTACGCGTAGCTTAGTTTTTATAATCGGCGAAATGAGTTATTTCAAATAAATCAATCAATCAATATCATTTATTTGCCGGAATACAGTAGATACTTGTATAAATAATACAGATATCAATAAGATTTCACAGCACAGTGTATTCAGCCCATATACAGGGATGCAAATGTCTTGAGTTTCATTACATAGGTGTAAATAATCAATTACACCTAGGAGCAAGTTATCAGCCAGGTGAGCATAATTTATTTTGTCAATATGTTGCAATAAAAAGGCATTTAATTTCATAACTTCGTTGACTGTGGGCCGCAAACTTTCGCCAAAATACAGCCCGATAACTAGAACCCAAATTGTCGACATGGCCATTGGAGACATTTGGACGTGGTGATTTCTTACATAAAAAAAAAACATTTACTTCCGACCAGTTTGATCCTTATGTGGTTAGTACAGTACAGAGAAGCTTAAATACTATGTTAGAATTATAAACTGAGAGTCCGGATTATATTATATTTTACCTACATAGTTGTGGCAGGCTATTCGCAATACCAAGCAGAGCGAGCTATTAACTCTACTTGGCTCTGCCCACAGCCACCTCCACCCAATATTTGGTGAGCGGGCAGTCTAGGCGCTCAGCCTGTTCGCTGCACGTGCTACACGTGCAGTCTATGGGTAGGATTCACGCAGAGAGCCTATAACGCAGTACGCGTTCAATACAACAACATCCTTAGGATGCTATTGAGGCTGCCGAGGCACTGCAGTGCATCCGGAATGTTCCCGCAGGCGAATACTGATGACTTTTTCGCCATTAGGCGGAAAAGAATCGGATCGCTACTAAGGCGGGTGCGTGGCAGCAGCAATGGCCTCCTAAGGGTGTTCCCTTCGTTACTACAACGTGCAAATCTGCGGGCAAGCATATTGCCCCTTACAGCCATCGCTGTTCTTTCTCTTTCTATATCTAGGTCATCGCTCAAGTCTGCCGTGAGCATATGACCTAGATATTTCACTTTATTTACCACTTCTAAGGGTATACCACACAGCCTGATCTCAGGAACCGTCCTCAAATTATATTTTGGAGCTTTGAACGCGACAAGCTCACTTTTAGCCGCATTATATCTGAGACCATGCTGCTCAGCATACCCTCACACATCTTCAGAAGCTGTCTAATTGCGTTGACTGATGGCCCCAGCAGAACCATATCGTCTGCGTAGCTTATATTGTTGAAGCTTACACAGCTTAAATTAACCTTTCTAGCAACAGCTTTAGGTAAACACATTTTTTTGAGCGGCGAGGCTCGCGAGGCCGCAGACCGGGCTCCACGTAGGGCCGAAGACCCGAAGCGTCCCTCCAAAGTGCGCTCTCGGATACTTTACTCCTGAGTGCAAGGACAAGCGAATCTGAGCGTGTGCGTGGGTCCCTCCAGAGCGTGCTCTTCACGCGAGCCCGAGGGCCGAAGACCCGAAGGACAAACCCACGCGGATATTTTACTACTTCCAAGTGTATTACAAGCGAACCCGAGGGCTGAAGGCCCGAAGCGTACACGCCCGCATGGACACTTTATTACTCCTAAGTGTCTTAAAAGCGAATCTGACGGCCGAAGGCCTGAAGGAGAGCGGCATAGCACGCGAGGCGGCAGGCTGAGCTCTGCGTAGGGCCGAGGGCCAAAGCGTCGCTTCAGAGTAGGCTTTCCACGCAAGCCAGAGGGCTAGAGGCTCGAAGAGCAGGCCCACGCGGACACTTTATTACTCCTAAGTATCTTACAAGCGAATCTGAGGGCCGAACGCCCGAAGCGTCCCTTCAGAGTGCGCTCTCTACATGAGTCCGAGGGCCAAAGGCCCGAAGCGTTCCTCCAGAGTGCGCTCTCGAATAATCTACTCCTGAATGTGTTACAAGCGAACCTGAGGGCCAAAGGCGTGGCACGCGAGGCAGCAGGCCGAGCTCTGCGTAGGGACGAAGGTGTGTAGCGTCCCTTCAGTGTACGCTCTCGGACTTTTGTTTGGATGTTTGTTACTCAACCACACTTAAATGGCTCAACTGATTTGGAGGAAATTTTGCACGAAGATAGTTCATAGCCTGGATTAAAATAAGGAATAGTTTTTATCCTGGGTCCACGCAGACCAAGTCGCGGGCTTGTTGTCTAATAAGGCTGCTGGCGTTGATTGTTTTATTATTTATTTTCAACTAGCGACCCGCCCCGGCTTTGCACGAGTACTATGTCATACATATAAACCTTCCTCATGAATCACTATATCTTTTAAAAAAACCGCATTAAAATCCGTTGCGTAGTTCTAATGATTTAAGCACACATAGGGACATACAGCAGTAGGCGACTTTGTTTTATACTATGTAGTGATGTTGTAATACTAGGAACTAGACTAATTTTTCATCACTCGGCCGTAAAGTGGCGATTAACAATCTCACTTGACAGCCAAAAGAAGACGTAAATTTGTGTAAGGGGGTCACCCCCATACACAATTTGACGTCTTCTAAGAAAAGAAAAGAACGCTTCAGAGCTCTCGCCTCGCCTTCGGCTTGGGATACAAGGTTCCTGAGGTGACTTTATTATACTGCTTTAGGTGCGTATCATGACCGTCTGACTCGTATAATTACTCAGAAAACAAAACAAGAGTTTCTAAAGGCGCCACGTGACGACAGCGATCGCTAGCAGAGTCTAGAGTGGTGATGGTTAATCGTTGCGTAATAAGCAAAATGTATTTCTTTAATTGAGCTAATGTTATTATTTACTGAGTTACAAGCGTTTTTATCAGTACTCATGCAAACGCCCACGGTAAAACAGTCATATTTTGTCAAATATTTAAAAAGATTTTGATGATACGTCATAGGGCTCGAATAAACAATTATAGAACGTTTAATATGCTTTCAAATGGCACCTCACACGAACCAATCAGTAAAATAGAACCCGAGATTGGAACACAAATCGATGACCGTCGGCCGCCATCTTTATGACGTCACAGCTATGTCCGTCCCCTCTCCCTCAACTAAAACCGGCAGATTCGTACTCTGGAGACAACGAGGAACACATCTATACCAGTTTTAGGTATATACATAGAGGTGATCCTCTCACGAAAATCGTCAAGGAGACGACTTTTTGTGATATTGCCACCGCACTATACTGATTATACTGAAAAATTATTTCAGTGTGCTGTGATGATAGTGGTAGCCCTACGCTTAAAAAACCGCAAATCGATGTACAGTTTAGCCGTTTTGCACACGCATACTAGAGGTCAAAACATGTTTTTTGACCCGCAGTTCCTAAAAAAAGTTCCTTTGCGGTGGGAGTGCCGAGACATTTTTCTTTTTGTATGGAAAAAAAGTTTTCAGAAACCTATCGTGTGTAGTATCATAAGAAAGGGCTTTTCGAGGCGGTCCTAAAAATATACCACATGATTACATTTTAGCCATATTTTTTTAATTTAAATACAAATAATTTTCGAAACATACCAAGTTTGGGTTCCTCCAGATACGATATGGCTGATTTAAAAAAAAACAATATTCCACAAATGATACGTGATATCCTCATATCTAACCTCAAAAAAGCAATTTCACACATAATTGCATTAAGTATTTTTTTTTAATTTTTCAATATTACCAAGTGACACAGTTCTACTTCAATACCTATTTTACGTGACATGGAACTGTTCTGCTGATACGGTACATATTAATCATAAAATGATACGTAGTATCCATATATCCAACGGGAAATACCGCTTTAACCCTTTAATTGCGCCTTTTCATCAGTTGGTTATAGTTCGTTTAGTTTTTTTCACAAAATATGAAGGTTGGACTCTTTCAGATACGATATACCCAAGTAATTAGGTTAGATATCAAGATACAACGTATCACAAATGATCCGTTATATCTTGATATCTAACCCCCAAGAAAGCAATTTTGAAAATAATTTCATACAGATTTTTTTTGAATTTTTTTATGTATATTGTCGTATCGCTATGACCGACGCGCCGCGAATGCTGAATAAAAAAAAAAAAACTAAATGAAATTATTTTCAAAATTGCAAAGTGGGGCTTCCACTATGATTATTAGGTTACGAATAACCTGCATAGGTGACACTATAACACATCAATACTTGTTTAATGTGTGGTACTCCAGTGTAGTAATAGAAGATTGTTGTGGATTAAGTATGATTATACAAAAACACTACAGTGTTAAATTTATGATATAATCTTTATATGATGACTTTTTCGTCTATTAACTATACATTAATCATTGCATCATTGACCTAAAGAGTACCTATAAACGTACTTATGCAATTACTTATTCAATCAAGCTAGGTTGAACCATTTCAACCACCCATGAGTGACCGGTATGTCGATCAAGTAACGCATTACGCACTATACTATGTAACGTACGCTAGGTAGATCTAAATGTCATTTTTTTATATGAAAAACGACAGTTGAATTGTCCTAACGCGCGTTCCAAACATAACGTCACTACCCTTCAGATCTCTAGCCGACCCACGGCCCGCTTTCTTACAGTCGGTTATAACGGGTTTCTTCGATTTCGGTTAAAACCGGTTTTGCATTCCCTACTCTCAATCAACTGAGCTATCGGAACAATCCACCTCGGTCACCTTTTTTATCAATCAGTTCATTCTTACAAGGCCTTAGGGAGGTGTGTACCGACACCGACATCTGCCTAGATGCGAGATGATCTGCCTAGCAGCGATTTGTATGGTATCCATTTAGTTTTGTTATTATATTTGGTAAGTTTGGCCTTAAATATGATAAAAGAGAATGTTTCGCCTTAATATGATCCAACGTGAATGTAAACTTAACACGCAAAACTAAAAGAAAGCGTTTACGTGACGTATGCAAGAAATGTGCATCGAAATTCTACATTTTCAATAACTCCTGATTTTTTGTATTAATTAATAAAAAAAGTCCTCTTCCACATCGATGAAAAACTACTTTTCTGAGGGTTATTGGTAATTCAATAATTTAATGTTAGGCCCTAATCGGACTTTGATTCTTTGAAATCGTACGAGTAGGTAAGGTACCTATTTTCGGAGAAACCCCCAACCTGCACCCTAATTTAACTGCCTACTACTACTATTAGACAGATAACTAATAACCCTGTGTTTATACTTTCCGTACTTACTTCATATTAGTAACATCAAGGGCCCGTTTCATGAAGCAACAAGTTACAAATTATATGGGGAAGTCTCTTTTCAATGCCTTTTGGTAGAAAGAGACTTTCGCTTGTAATTTGTAACTTGTTGCTTCATGAAACGGGCCCCTGATCATTATCACATCGGGACCTGGAAAACCTCTAGTAAATAAGTAAAACAACTCTCAGTCTACAAATAAAATAAATGTTAAAGAAAGTTTAATACTAATAACCCTATATAACTTTCTTTACCTGCTATTATTGGTTAAATAAAATAGACAATTATGTCATTTCAACCGAAAAACAACTACTTAGTAACTAACTATAAAGTTAAATCAAGTACTTAAAGTTTGTACCTACAAGTTTGAGCGTACGCTCGGCCTTGGCGAGGTACTCGGCGGGCAGCACGCTGCACACGAATCGCGCGAGTTGCGCGCGAAATATTTAAATTACGGACAATAACTGATAAGCTAATACAATTTAGAGCTATTGACGAATCCGTTAGAATTTGTGTTTATATATTCTTCGATAGAACTAAAATGAATTACACCGACTTGAGAATTTATGAGATTTCTTTTATGGTAAGGAGAATGGTTTCAAGATATTATTCCTAATTAAAAAAAACACTATTGATAAATATGTTAGAAATTAATGGAGCCATTTTTTTTAATACTCTTGAATACACTTTAGTAGCCACTAGTCACTTGAATATTCTTTTAGGAGATTTATAATATTTTAAATAATTTCCGGTTTTGCTAACGTAACCTATTGACAAAACTATTAGAAAACGATATGTAAGGTTTGAATAATCAAATGCGATGCATTATAGGAAAAAACAATAACTTGTATAATCTTTGCAAAGTTTTACAAGTGTTCCTTACAAAAAAGTAAATTATTCGAAAACCAAAATCAAAAACTGCTAGAAATTATTTTTCGCTGTTAGTACTTAATGTACTCTCGCTGATAACAAAAAAATATCAAACTTGGGACTTATGTTAGTTTGACGACAAATTACAGTGTTCGCGTACCGTACTAAAAGCGTTCAGTTACTTTTTGATTTTCATTGTCCAAATTAATTCGATAATTCAACATATTATTTGATTGAGGGGGATTTTACAAAGCCACATTTTTTTCAGTATGTACTAAGCCCGAAGAACATTATATATAATTAGACTAGAATAGAATTAGATTTAGCCTTTTGCATTATGTAATTAGATAAATTAGGTTAAGTAAGTCATACTGAAAACTTCAGACTCATGATAACGGTACTT
Source organism: Epinotia demarniana (assembly GCA_945867215.1). Taxonomy (NCBI): domain Eukaryota; kingdom Metazoa; phylum Arthropoda; class Insecta; order Lepidoptera; family Tortricidae; genus Epinotia; species Epinotia demarniana. The sequence goes on from OX244260.1 coordinate 32,269,839, forward strand.
TTGCTTATCCCTCGGGCACAAGTTATTGGGCAAAAACAGAAATATCAAGCAAGACATGTAATCTTAAAATATAGTGTCCCTTTTTATTCAGACAATTCTACTAAGAGAGGATTGAAATAACGAATCAATCCGAATAACGTCGGAACTAGTCGGATAAATCGTGCCCTATTAACAAAGCATAATACAATTTGAAATAATCTCTGCCGATATGAAAATTGCCAAGGGGTTCAAAACGTGTATGAGAAAGTCTGAAAAAAGGTAACTCAAATTAGCTCCGGCTTGTCTTTGGATATGTTTGACGCTACGTCACCTACCCAACTACTCATCTTTGCTGAAAGAAAATTAGAATAAGTATTAAGTACTCGTATATATGTTTCTAAAATATGTGTGTCAAAGGAACTTTAGGCAACATCGCCGTCTATAATTAGAAGGTATGGACATACCGGCAAGACGTTGCCCTCCTTTTAAACGTAGTATTCTCGTTTTAACTGTAATTAGCAGTCTAATAAGAACAGATAATAACAATTGACATAATCAGCAAAGCAATTATCATATGATAACAAGAGCAATTTATAAGGAATGTGGTCCATGGCCGCTGTTTGTCGTCACGTGAACTTAACAGCGCAAGCGCATATGTAACCTCAACTAGCAACATGATACTTTTAAGTGCACTCTTCTTGGTCGTATCCTCATCTATCCTCACCTGCGGCTCGGACCTCGAACCCACACCTCAAACCCACTCGTCCACCTATACTTTCTAGCCTTTACAAACAATGTACTATTACGGCGCTGCACCCAAATCTATTTCAAGACAAACAAACCTTTCTCCTACAGGTCTTAAAGAGACAGAAGAGAAGGATTCCACAATAGAAATAGAATCCTGACTGCCGCGAGGGATTCTAAAGTAGAATCTTGAGCGGAACGAAGGATTCAAGTGTTTGCTAACACTACGTAATATATATTTTTGCTACCGAGTGGCACATACTGCTTTCCACAGATTCTATGAGAGAAATCGAAATCTCTCATTTGAGGGCGGGCAACAATGAATGTTTTTGAAATATCAGGATGAAGGAGGAAAAATACAACTTTGTTTACTTATGAGGGCAGCTAGGACTCTTTTCTGAATAGCAGGTGTGAATATATTGTCGCTCGCAGGTCGCAGGTAAGCACCCCAATAAATTGATATGCAGACTGCATGGAAACTTGAAACGGAATGCGGGTCGTGTAACGGATGATGTAATTCTCATTAGAGATGCATCTGTTAACTGGGTCGAATAAAGCCAGTGTAAGCGTAACTATTACTTGATTGACCTATTTAATTGGGATTCTAATAATTACAGCCGTTTTTTCCTAATCACAGCTTTTAAAGTAAATACGAATTTTTATTTTTCTATAACGTGTGCATATAAATATATGAATTAAGCTGTGATCGGTTACCAAATTGAACACATTCCATCATTATTCTAATTTCGTGATTTATCATCGCAAGCAAGCAATGAAAACTGATAAACTTTGTATGGAATATCTGCAATTTAAAATAAGTACTTAGGTACCTACGATTCGGAGTTATAACTGATACGTACACATATTTATTTGTTGAAATCAAATTCTGTGAACCCTTTGCCGCTTTTCTAAAACACCATCAACTGTTGTTTTGTTGACATTGAATTTTTATCAAAGGTGATGCAACTCCAATCATGATAATTTGGTTAAGTGTTTTTATTATACCTCGTCTATCGACATTTTAAGCAGTTTGAGACTATAATATCCGCAAGTAGACCTTGAAATATGTTATTATCGGAAATCAAACCCGGAACGACCTAAATTGCGAAGTCAATAAGATTAAAGCAACTATGTTCGTACTAATAATTGTTTTTCTAACTTAACATTTACGTAAAAACTCCGTTTCGGGCTTCTTCTACTCGTACGTACGTAAAAGACTACGTTCTCATCCAATACATCGACTACTTCATAAACTATAGGTACCTTAACTTGGTAACACACTACTAAGAATTTAAATGACAAATATTTGAGAATTTTCCATGTATTATTAACAGTCCTTCACCCAGTACTCGGACACGGCGTCAACACGTCGCCTGAATGTTTTCTCTGAGATGAACTAATCAAGCAGCTGGCTTGGCCAAGTTCAATGCATGCGGACGAGGTCATGCACATAGAATAGTAAAATGAACAGGAAAGCGCAAGGAATCATAGAATGAAACCGCTTATAGCACTATCGTTATCTTTAAGGCGTACTTTTGATGTCTCCCAACTCAAATGACTCAAAGACAACTAAATTGAAATTGACCAATCACGTGGCGCCTTTACTGAATTATAATGTATTTGACCAATAGGAAGCCATCATGAGAAAGTCAAAAGGTATATAGACATCAACGCACAAAAAAGAAAAAGCCGTTGGTTGCACTTCGTTTTCTACTCGTAGAAAAATGTTCTATACCGTAGTTATACAATTAGCTTTTTAAGTCTTGTACCTTAATTAGGCCACTCAGCAAGCTTCGTGGCCTAAACGTGGTGCTCGTTTGAATAAGCATACATTATATAACGATTGCATAAAATACTATTATCTACGCACATATCATTAGTGCTCTAAAATGCGTTCAGAAACCGTAGGAAATGACCAGCATTATTACAACCGATTTTATTATGAGAACTTTCTTGTGTATGGGACTAGGTATGTACTGTAATGTTATTACAGTACAGATTTTTGTAACGTTACGAGTTTAAATTTGGAACAGCTGTCAAAACTCAAGTGGGTCTCTATTCTAGTATCCATAGACATTAAAACAGTTATCGATGCGAAACGTCTTTTCAGTATGTTTTTTTTTTTATATAAACCGCACGACATTTGATCTCGAGTGATATGAGTATAGGGATTTCATTCGTTTGTCTATGATTTTAAAAAACCATTCATCATGACTGAGGATCCAACTGCCGCCATTGCTGTTGTCTTGTTATTTTTTTGCTGTTACTTATGAAAGTTATGATATGATGTGTGAAGATAAAGTAGTGTATGCAATTGCACATAATTAGGCCTTAAAACACTCGTGTGATCCTATTAAACTCAAACTCAAACTCAAAATTATATTTATTCAAGTAGGCCGAGTAACAAGCACTTTCCAATCGTCAGGTAGAAACATAATCTTAAGCTAATTACTTCGAGTAATTTATTAAACATAAAAAGTAACATTTAAATGAAATATTTAAAATTTTATATAAAAAAATACTAGTCTAGAATGTTTCTAGAAAGACAACCTAATGTCAAAAAATAAATAAAACGAGAATAATTAATGAAAAACACAATGTAAAATTTTTCCAAACGGAATAAATAAATTATAAATCCAGTCAAAATTAGTTCCAAGAAGTTTTATCATTCATTTAGTCTTGTGCGCTATAATAAGCTTTAGAAATAAGTTTACGTTTCACATAGTTTTTGAATTTATTAATAGATAATTATTAAACTCGCTAACGCTCGTTTCATAAAACCACACATATTTTTAAGGCCTCTCATTATGGATCAGTTGGATAAACTACTATTTTAAAGTTGGGTAGGTACAATAATACATATATTTTGGATATAACTTGAAATACCTGCTGCACAATAAGCAGGTTTTATGAAGGAATTACGCACACCTCAGCATTTAAATGCTTATAAATTTAAAGGCTGAGGTGTGCGTAAATCCATATGTATGCGCGTTGATAGTTATTTAGGCTTCTTACAAGTGCGAAATGTAAATGGTTTCCGACGATTGTCATTTTATACATGTGCAAGTGACGTCTTAAAACAACATGTTACTACGTATTGTCTGAGAAAATAACAAAACTTAATTGTACCACGAGTAGGGTAAGAGAGTTTTATGAACGATAGACTCATTAGAATTAAAAATCACTGTTAAGAATATTTTACGTGCCATAGCTCGTAATTTCAGATTTTCCCTCACTACTCCGTTGGAATCACCTGTATACGTCGACTACTGATTTTCCGCTTTAGCAAAAAAATTGACGCACAAAACATTGTTTATGCTTTAGTTAAATACGTGATTATACTTCCATGTAGAAGTATCCTTACCCACGATTCATTTCAACATGGAACCGGTGCTGTAATTGTACACTTAATGTTAGTTTAGTCTGATTAAAATCAGAGCACAATGCACCTTGACATTACTTTACCGCTCCCACGCCACGAAATACCAGGTACAAAGTAATAATCTCTTTATTAAATAGATAAATTAGCCTTGGACATGGTGCCCGTAAAACTGCTTATAAGGTCCCAGAGCACGAAAACGATAACGGCGACGAGGTCTGGAAAATAAATGTCCCGGAGGATCCGTGGCGTATCTTAATCGTCTTGTAAGTTTTCTTCTTCTAAAAGGATGATTACCGTATTTGTTTCTAAGAATTTGAAAATAATCTCTCGTTTCTCCTTTAGCTGTTGTTGCCCAGGTGAAAAATGTATCACACCCAGGGTGTCCACAATTCTTGCGAGCCGTTGATGTCTGAATTGTTGTTGTAACAGAAGTAGTAGTATTAATAGTTACAGTTGTACTAGGTGCCGTAGAACTTGTTATAGATGTAATAGATGTTGTAGCATTCGTTATGATAAGAACAGGGGTTGAACACGTGCATGCTCCATTAGACCGGGTAGGTTGCGAAATTAAGGTTGTACTAGTTGTCGTAGTAGTAATAGGTGTGGTCGTAGTTGTCGTGCTAGGTGTTATTGTTGAAGAAGGACTAGAATTTGTGGTTTGTGTTGTACTAATAAGTGAAGGCGTTGAACAAGTGCAACCGCCACCAAAATTACTGGATGATTCATGAGACGTTGTGTTAGTACTAGGTGTGTTCGTAGTTGTTGTGCTAGGTGCTGTCGTAGTTGTTGTGCTAAGTGTTGTGATCGGTGTTGTTGTTGAAGTAGTACTAGTGTTTGTGTTTTTTTTAGGAGTCGAACAAGTGCACCCTCCACCAGAATAACTGGACGATTCATGAGACGTTGTGCTAGTACTAGGTGTGTTCGTAGTTGTTGTGCTAGGTGCTGTCGTAGTTGTTGTGCTAAGTGTTGTGATCGGTGTTGTTGTTGAAGTAGTACTAGTGTTTGTGTTTTTTTTAGGAGTCGAACAAGTGCACCCTCCACCAGAATAACTGGACGATTCATGAGACGTTGTGCTAGTATTAGGTGTAGTGGTAGTTGTCGTGCTTGGTGTTGACGTAGTTACTTGGTGTTGAGGTACTGTCGTAGTTGTTGTCGTAGTTGTTGTGCTCGGTGTTGTTGTTGAAGTAGTATTGGAATTTGTGGTTTTTGTAGGCGTTGAACATGTGCACCCTCCACCAGAATAAGTTGATGATTCACTAGTCGTTGTAGTAGTACTAGGTGTGGCCGTAGTTGTTGTGCTAGGTGCTGTCGTAGTAGTTGTACCAGGTGTTGTGATAGTTGTTGTGCTAGGTGTTGTTGTTGAATGGGTACTAGAGTTTGTGGTTTCTGTCGTAATAATAAGTGAAGTCGTTGAACAAGTGCACCCTCCACTAGAATAACTGGATGATTCATGAGACGTTGTACTAGTACTAGGTGTGGTCGTGGTTGTTGTGCTAAGTGATGTCGTAGTTGTTGTGCTAGTTGTCGTCATAGTTGTTGTTCTAGGTGTTGTTGTTGAAATAGTACTAGAGTTTGTGGTTTTTGTTGTACTAATAAGTGCCTGCGTTGAACAAGTGCACCCTCCACCAGAATAACTGGATGATTGATGAGACGTTGTACTAGTACTAGGTGTGGTCTTATTTGTTGTGCTAGGTGATGTTGTGGTTGTTGTACTAGGTGTTGTTGTTGTAGAAGGACTAGAGTTTGTGGTTTTTGTTGTACTAATAAGTGAAGGCGTTGAACAAGTGCACCCTCCACCATAATAATTGGATGATTCATGAGACGTTGTGCTAGTACTAGGTGTGTTCGTAGTTGTTGTGCTAGGTGCTGTCGTAGTTGTTGTGCTAAGTGTTGTGATCGGTGTTGTTGTTGAAGTAGTACTAGTGTTTGTGTTTTTTTTAGGAGTCGAACAAGTGCACCCTCCACCAGAATAACTGGACGATTCATGAGACGTTGTGCTAGTATTAGGTGTAGTGGTAGTTGTCGTGCTTGGTGTTGACGTAGTTATTATCCTGAGTTTTGTAATTGAAGTAGTACTAGAATTGGTGGTTTCTTTTGTAGTATTAAGTGCTTGCGTTGAACATGTACATGCTCTACCAGATATACTGGACGATTCGGTTACTGACAAAATTGATGAATTTGTATCTTGACGTCTATGTGGGAGACTATGTGTGATATGGTTATTCGCATCCTTTGAGAACACACTTGCAGGTGTAACCATATTTTTTAGTTCGTTGGGTGACCCCAAATAAAAGGTATAAATAGTTGTTTTATTTTCCAAAGGCTCTGTAACCTTGTACGCAGGATCATTACTATATGCCACTGTAGCATTAAGATAAGTGATTGCTAATATCTGCAATGACTTCCGAACTGATGTAGTGCTAATATTTCTACACTTTTCTTGATTGACTTCTTTGTATTCTGAAAACAGTTTTTTTACATCATTCATCAAGAGCATGAGCATCAATAGGTAGGCATATTAGAGCCAAAAAAATCAGAACGTCTTAATTTAATACGTATATTAAATAAGTTCGACGTGCCGGTCTTGTCAACGCGAGTCAAATACAGTATATCAATTTGTAGGTATACCTACATACTTTACATACCTTAACACATCCCTGTTCATTGATTCACCCTATCCCTTCAATTTGGATAAAAACGTAGACAAACCATTTCTAGGATTGCACGAACCTGCCTTGAAATCGCAGTTGTATTCTATCATGTCACAGGAATCACCAAATAATCTTATTATGGAAGTATTCTCATTTTGTCCGCAAACTGGGATCCAAGAGTGGTTACATATTTCAGACTGCAAGCAGACGTCAAGAGGCTAAAATGTTTCGAATAGTTGTAGTTAATGCTTCAAGTGCGGAACTTAAGGAAAAAAACTACTTAATCTTTTACTTGTATGAGGTGAGCAAGTGACAGTCTACTTGTAGCAATGCACACTGAAATTGAAATCATGAAATTAGATAACAAAATGAACCGTTAAAACTTTCGTAACATACCTAACAAAACGTTTTAAACTCACAAATTGCCAATATGTTTTCATGTTTCCCTCTCATATTTATGTAGTCTAAAAAAGCTACATATATTTAACATTGTACGATACGGGTGAATTTACTTCATAGTCAAAAAAAAGTTGTATAATGGCAAGTAAAAGTGGTTTCTCGTCCGCTTCAGGCCAAACGCAGTTGCTTTTTACGACACCTATAAATATTAAATTTAATCTGTATATGGATATGACAGTTTCAGCACAAGCGAAGTATTTTCGTTCAATCTAATTCCAAGATTTTTGCACTAGGGGCTAGGATACACAGCGCAGTGAAGGTTTGAATTTGAATGAACCACGAATAGTATAATAATAGTAGATTGTATTACAAGGGTCTAAAGCAAGCCTATAGTACAGCTCTTCCCAGGTGAATTTTTCGTTTCGAGCCCTAATCTTTCAAACAAATGCCATTGTCTCTATTATCGCATAGCCGCTAGCTACTGGTTGTCTATTGTTTGCCCGACATTCATATACTATAATAATCATTTGCCCGAACTTCGCTTGCCCGAATGTTTCGTTTACCATAATAGTTAATTGACATACTCTTGTTTACCCGAATATTGGATGTCATAATGATACGAATGCCATACGTATTGTTTCCCAGATTATTGTTTGCAATAATATTATTTAATAGAATATTTAAACGCCATACTAAACATGCATTCGGATTCATCTTTGTTAATTTGTTAGTTTTTCCGCTATTTTATAAAAAAAATAACCTCGAAGACGAAAGCGGGAGCAAAGCTCCCGCTTCCGTCTTCTAACCTATCCGCGATCCGAGTCGGTTTTGCCACTAAGCCCCTGTTCCCTACTGCCTATGATACACCACTATCTTGGCATTGGTTAATCTCAGAAAAAAGTTTATTTTTACTAAGTGGCAAAACCGACTCGGATCGCGTATAGGTTCGTAGGCAGTGCAATACGTACCCACTACATTACATAATTAATATTATGGATGTTGAGATTAATGGCAAATGTCATTATGGCATGTGATAGTTATGGATTACAATGGTTATGGAAAATGAGATTATTGATATTGATATTATGGTAAACAACGAGTATGGCATACAAAATTATAGAAAACAACATTATGGCAGTTGAATATTATGGCAGATAAAATTCGGGCAAATGAAATTCTGGCAAGCAAGAGTATACCCTAGCTACTGAGTAAGCACGAGCCACAACAACATTCATATTGAAAAACAAACGGTATCGTCATAGTGTTAAGGTTCAAATTTAATGTCACTGATATTCTACATGGTATACTCTTGATTGCCAGAATTTCATTTGCCCGAATTTTATCTGCCATAATATTCAACTGCCATAAAGTTGTTTTCTATAATTTTGTATGCCATACTCATTGTTTACCATATTAATTATATGCCAGAATCATTGTTTTCCATAATATCAATATCAATAATCTCATTTTCCATAATCATTGTAATTCATAACTATCACATGCCATAATGTCATTTGCCATCCATCTCAACATCCATAATATTTAAGTAATAATGTGGGTACGTATTGCAGTGTCTAAAATGAAAAAAAATTACCTCGAATCTATCTGCGATCCGGGTCGGTTTTGCCACTAAGTAAAAATAAACTTTTCTCTGAGACTACCCAATGCCAAGATAGTGGTGTATCATAGGCAGTAGGGAACAGGGGCTTAGTGGCAAAACCGACTCGGATCGCGGACAGGTTAGAAGACGGAAGCGGGAGCTTTGCTCCCGCTTTCGTCTTCGAGGTTATTTTTTATGTAAAATAGCGGAAAAACTAACAAATTAACAAAGATGAATCCGAATGCATGTTTAGTATGGCGTTTAAATATTCTATTAAATAATATTATTGCAAACAATAATATGGAAAACAATACGTATGGCATTCGTATCATTATGACATCCAATATTCGGGTAAACAAGAGTATGTCAATTAACTATTATGGTAAACGAAACATTCGGGCAAATGAAATTCGGGCAAGCGAAGTTCGGGCAAATGATTATTATAGTATGTGAATGTCGGGCAAACAATAGACAACCATTCTACATATTACGTTTTGGTAGTGTATAATATCAGTGACATTAAATTTGAACCTTAACATTATGACGATACCGTTTGTTTTTCAATATGAATGTTGTTGTGGCACGTGCCTTCTTGGTAGCTAGCGGATATACGATAATAGAGACAATGGCCTTTGTTTGAAAGATACGGGCTCGAACCGAAAAGTTCACCTGGGAAGATAGTACGGTACGCGAACACTGTAATTTGTCGTCAAACTAACATAAGTCCCAAGTTTGATATTTTTTTGTTATCAGCGAGAGTACATTAAGTACTAACAGCGAAAAATAATTTCTAGCAGTTTTTGATTTTGGTTTTCGAATAATTTACTTTTTTGTAAGGAACACTTGTAAAACTTTGCAAAGATTATACAAGTTATTGTTTTTTCCTATAATGCATCGCATTTGATTATTCAAACCTTACATATCGTTTTCTAATAGTTTTGTCAATAGATTACGTTAGCAAAACCGGAAATTATTTAAAATATTATAAATCTCCTAAAAGAATATTCAAGTGACTAGTGGCTACTAAAGTGTATTCAAGAGTATTAAAAAAAATGGCTCCATTAATTTCTAACATATTTATCAATAGTGTTTTTTTTAATTAGGAATAATATCTTGAAACCATTCTCCTTACCATAAAAGAAATCTCATAAATTCTCAAGTCGGTGTAATTCATTTTAGTTCTATCGAAGAATATATAAACACAAATTCTAACGGATTCGTCAATAGCTCTAAATTGTATTAGCTTATCAGTTATTGTCCGTAATTTAAATATTTCGCGCGCAACTCGCGCGATTCGTGTGCAGCGTGCTGCCCGCCGAGTACCTCGCCAAGGCCGAGCGTATGCTCAAACTTGTAGGTACAAACTTTAAGTACTTGATTTAACTTTATAGTTAGTTACTAAGTAGTTGTTTTTCGGTTGAAATGACATAATTGTCTATTTTATTTAACCAATAATAGCAGGTAAAGAAAGTTATATAGGGTTATTAGTATTAAACTTTCTTTAACATTTATTTTATTTGTAGACTGAGAGTTGTTTTACTTATTTACTAGAGGTTTTCCAGGTCCCGATGTGATAATGATCAGGGGCCCGTTTCATGAAGCAACAAGTTACAAATTACAAGCGAAAGTCTCTTTCTACCAAAAGGCATTGAAAAGAGACTTCCCCATATAATTTGTAACTTGTTGCTTCATGAAACGGGCCCTTGATGTTACTAATATGAAGTAAGTACGGAAAGTATAAACACAGGGTTATTAGTTATCTGTCTAATAGTAGTAGTAGGCAGTTAAATTAGGGTGCAGGTTGGGGGTTTCTCCGAAAATAGGTACCTTACCTACTCGTACGATTTCAAAGAATCAAAGTCCGATTAGGGCCTAACATTAAATTATTGAATTACCAATAACCCTCAGAAAAGTAGTTTTTCATCGATGTGGAAGAGGACTTTTTTTATTAATTAATACAAAAAATCAGGAGTTATTGAAAATGTAGAATTTCGATGCACATTTCTTGCATACGTCACGTAAACGCTTTCTTTTAGTTTTGCGTGTTAAGTTTACATTCACGTTGGATCATATTAAGGCGAAACATTCTCTTTTATCATATTTAAGGCCAAACTTACCAAATATAATAACAAAACTAAATGGATACCATACAAATCGCTGCTAGGCAGATCATCTCGCATCTAGGCAGATGTCGGTGTCGGTACACACCTCCCTAAGGCCTTGTAAGAATGAACTGATTGATAAAAAAGGTGACCGAGGTGGATTGTTCCGATAGCTCAGTTGATTGAGAGTAGGGAATGCAAAACCGGTTTTAACCGAAATCGAAGAAACCCGTTATAACCGACTGTAAGAAAGCGGGCCGTGGGTCGGCTAGAGATCTGAAGGGTAGTGACGTTATGTTTGGAACGCGCGTTAGGACAATTCAACTGTCGTTTTTCATATAAAAAAATGACATTTAGATCTACCTAGCGTACGTTACATAGTATAGTGCGTAATGCGTTACTTGATCGACATACCGGTCACTCATGGGTGGTTGAAATGGTTCAACCTAGCTTGATTGAATAAGTAATTGCATAAGTACGTTTATAGGTACTCTTTAGGTCAATGATGCAATGATTAATGTATAGTTAATAGACGAAAAAGTCATCATATAAAGATTATATCATAAATTTAACACTGTAGTGTTTTTGTATAATCATACTTAATCCACAACAATCTTCTATTACTACACTGGAGTACCACACATTAAACAAGTATTGATGTGTTATAGTGTCACCTATGCAGGTTATTCGTAACCTAATAATCATAGTGGAAGCCCCACTTTGCAATTTTGAAAATAATTTCATTTAGTTTTTTTTTTTTTATTCAGCATTCGCAGCGCGTCGGTCATAGCGATACGACAATATACATAAAAAAATTCAAAAAAAATCTGCATGAAATTATTTTCAAAATTGCTTTCTTGGGGTTAGATATCAAGATATAACGGATCATTTGTGATACGTTGTATCTTGATATCTAACCTAATTACTTGGGTATATCGTATCTGAAAGAGTCCAACCTTCATATTTTGTGACAAAAACTAAACGAACTATAACCAACTGATGAAAAGGCGCAATTAAAGGGTTAAAGCCGTATTTCCCGTTGGATATATGGATACTACGTATCATTTTATGATTAATATGTACCGTATCAGCAGAACAGTTCCATGTCACGTAAAATAGGTATTGAAGTAGAACTGTGTCACTTGGGAATATTGAAAAATTAAAAAAAAATACTTAATGCAATTATGTGTGAAATTGCTTTTTTGAGGTTAGATATGAGGATATCACGTATCATTTGTGGAATATTGTTTTTTTTTAAATCAGCCATATCGTATCTGGAGGAACCCAAACTTGGTATGTTTCGAAAATTATTTGTATTTAAATTAAAAAAATATGGCTAAAATGTAATGATGTGGTATATTTTTAGGACCGCCTCGAAAAGCCCTTTCTTATGATACTACACACGATAGGTTTCTGAAAACTTTTTTTCCATACAAAAAGAAAAATGTCTCGGCACTCCCACCGCAAAGGAACTTTTTTTAGGAACTGCGGGTCAAAAAACATGTTTTGACCTCTAGTATGCGTGTGCAAAACGGCTAAACTGTACATCGATTTGCGGTTTTTTAAGCGTAGGGCTACCACTATCATCACAGCACACTGAAATAATTTTTCAGTATAATCAGTATAGTGCGGTGGCAATATCACAAAAAGTCGTCTCCTTGACGATTTTCGTGAGAGGATCACCTCTATGTATATACCTAAAACTGGTATAGATGTGTTCCTCGTTGTCTCCAGAGTACGAATCTGCCGGTTTTAGTTGAGGGAGAGGGGACGGACATAGCTGTGACGTCATAAAGATGGCGGCCGACGGTCATCGATTTGTGTTCCAATCTCGGGTTCTATTTTACTGATTGGTTCGTGTGAGGTGCCATTTGAAAGCATATTAAACGTTCTATAATTGTTTATTCGAGCCCTATGACGTATCATCAAAATCTTTTTAAATATTTGACAAAATATGACTGTTTTACCGTGGGCGTTTGCATGAGTACTGATAAAAACGCTTGTAACTCAGTAAATAATAACATTAGCTCAATTAAAGAAATACATTTTGCTTATTACGCAACGATTAACCATCACCACTCTAGACTCTGCTAGCGATCGCTGTCGTCACGTGGCGCCTTTAGAAACTCTTGTTTTGTTTTCTGAGTAATTATACGAGTCAGACGGTCATGATACGCACCTAAAGCAGTATAATAAAGCCACCTCAGGAACCTTGTATCCCAAGCCGAAGGCGAGGCGAGAGCTCTGAAGCGTTCTTTTCTTTTCTTAGAAGACGTCAAATTGTGTATGGGGGTGACCCCCTTACACAAATTTACGTCTTCTTTTGGCTGTCAAGTGAGATTGTTAATCGCCACTTTACGGCCGAGTGATGAAAAATTAGTCTAGTTCCTAGTATTACAACATCACTACATAGTATAAAACAAAGTCGCCTACTGCTGTATGTCCCTATGTGTGCTTAAATCATTAGAACTACGCAACGGATTTTAATGCGGTTTTTTTAAAAGATATAGTGATTCATGAGGAAGGTTTATATGTATGACATAGTACTCGTGCAAAGCCGGGGCGGGTCGGTAGTTGAAAATAAATAATAAAACAATCAACGCCAGCAGCCTTATTAGACAACAAGCCCGCGACTTGGTCTGCGTGGACCCAGGATAAAAACTATTCCTTATTTTAATCCAGGCTATGAACTATCTTCGTGCAAAATTTCCTCCAAATCAGTTGAGCCATTTAAGTGTGGTTGAGTAACAAACATCCAAACAAAAGTCCGAGAGCGTACACTGAAGGGACGCTACACACCTTCGTCCCTACGCAGAGCTCGGCCTGCTGCCTCGCGTGCCACGCCTTTGGCCCTCAGGTTCGCTTGTAACACATTCAGGAGTAGATTATTCGAGAGCGCACTCTGGAGGAACGCTTCGGGCCTTTGGCCCTCGGACTCATGTAGAGAGCGCACTCTGAAGGGACGCTTCGGGCGTTCGGCCCTCAGATTCGCTTGTAAGATACTTAGGAGTAATAAAGTGTCCGCGTGGGCCTGCTCTTCGAGCCTCTAGCCCTCTGGCTTGCGTGGAAAGCCTACTCTGAAGCGACGCTTTGGCCCTCGGCCCTACGCAGAGCTCAGCCTGCCGCCTCGCGTGCTATGCCGCTCTCCTTCAGGCCTTCGGCCGTCAGATTCGCTTTTAAGACACTTAGGAGTAATAAAGTGTCCATGCGGGCGTGTACGCTTCGGGCCTTCAGCCCTCGGGTTCGCTTGTAATACACTTGGAAGTAGTAAAATATCCGCGTGGGTTTGTCCTTCGGGTCTTCGGCCCTCGGGCTCGCGTGAAGAGCACGCTCTGGAGGGACCCACGCACACGCTCAGATTCGCTTGTCCTTGCACTCAGGAGTAAAGTATCCGAGAGCGCACTTTGGAGGGACGCTTCGGGTCTTCGGCCCTACGTGGAGCCCGGTCTGCGGCCTCGCGAGCCTCGCCGCTCAAAAAAATGTGTTTACCTAAAGCTGTTGCTAGAAAGGTTAATTTAAGCTGTGTAAGCTTCAACAATATAAGCTACGCAGACGATATGGTTCTGCTGGGGCCATCAGTCAACGCAATTAGACAGCTTCTGAAGATGTGTGAGGGTATGCTGAGCAGCATGGTCTCAGATATAATGCGGCTAAAAGTGAGCTTGTCGCGTTCAAAGCTCCAAAATATAATTTGAGGACGGTTCCTGAGATCAGGCTGTGTGGTATACCCTTAGAAGTGGTAAATAAAGTGAAATATCTAGGTCATATGCTCACGGCAGACTTGAGCGATGACCTAGATATAGAAAGAGAAAGAACAGCGATGGCTGTAAGGGGCAATATGCTTGCCCGCAGATTTGCACTTTGTAGTAACGAAGGGAACACCCTTAGGAGGCCATTGCTGCTGCCACGCACCCGCCTTAGTAGCGATCCGATTCTTTTCCGCCTAATGGCGAAAAAGTCATCAGTATTCGCCTGCGGGAACATTCCGGATGCACTGCAGTGCCTCGGCAGCCTCAATAGCATTCTAAGGATGTTGTTGTATTGAACGCGTACTGCGTTATAGGCTCTCTGCGTGAATCCTACCCATAGACTGCACGTGTAGCACGTGCAGCGAACAGGCTGAGCGCCTAGACTGCCCGCTCACCAAATATTGGGTGGAGGTGGCTGTGGGCAGAGCCAAGTAGAGTTAATAGCTCGCTCTGCTTGGTATTGCGAATAGCCTGCCACAACTATGTAGGTAAAATATAGTATAATCCGGACTCTCAGTTTATAATTCTAACATAGTATTTAAGCTTCTCTGTACTGTACTAACCACATAAGGATCAAACTGGTCGGAAGTAAATGTTTTTTTTTTTATGTAAGAAATCACCACGTCCAAATGTCTCCAATGGCCATGTCGACAATTTGGGTTCTAGTTATCGGGCTGTATTTTGGCGAAAGTTTGCGGCCCACAGTCAACGAAGTTATGAAATTAAATGCCTTTTTATTGCAACATAATGACAAAATAAATTATGCTCACCTGGCTGATAACTTGCTCCTAGGTGTAATTGATTATTTACACCTATGTAATGAAACTCAAGACATTTGCATCCCTGTATATGGGCTGAATACACTGTGCTGTGAAATCTTATTGATATCTGTATTATTTATACAAGTATCTACTGTATTCCGGCAAATAAATGATATTGATTGATTGATTTATTTGAAATAACTCATTTCGCCGATTATAAAAACTAAGCTACGCGTACAAATATACAGTTAAACACAAAATTTACCTATTGTACCTTTCATTTGGGAACACCAAAAATTAACTTTCAAAGTATTTCAACCATACACATCATGCTGGTTGCCGCGGACTTGCTTTACGGAATTAGCCATAATATGTAATTATTATTGAATGACAACAAATTGCATATTTTTTACAAGCTAATAAAATGCTTGATATTTTTTATAATGACATTAATCACGCTAAAGTATCTCTTTCTTGAATTATGATGGTAAGTAAGCAAACGTCTAATGTAAAAAAATCCATTATTTACTTATTTTTTTCAAACGATTTGTTGTACGTTGTACAGTGCAAGAAAACAATTATAGTACGTTTAATATGCTTTCAAATGACACCTCACACGAAGCTATAGAACCCGAGATTTGAACAAAAATCGATGCCCGTCGGCCGCCATCTTTGTGACGTCACAACTACGTCCGGTCCCTTTCCCTTAACTAAAACCGGTATATTCGTACTCTGGAGACAACAAGGAACACATCTATACCAGTTTTAGGTATATACATAGAGGTGATCCTCTCACGAAAATCGTCAAGGAGACGACTTTTTGCGATATTGCCACCGCACTGTACTGATTATACTGAAAAATATTTTTAACACTGGTAAGTGTTAGGTATATAGAAGACGTGTCCACGAATTTTATCAATATTGGCCAATTTCCGCCGTACTATATATTTTTTCATGTGAGCTCCACTTAACACTGGAGTACAGTCAAGTGGAAAAATATAGGTGCATACAACTTACTCATAAATATGTCCTATAATTATTATGTGAGCGGATTAAGGTTTTGGTACTTATTTATGAGAGGATGTTATAGAGACATATTTTTGCAATACTTACAACATTAATTAAATATTGATTTAGTTTATTACTAACTATATAGACTATTCGTAATCATTACAATCATCACAGCTTGTCAGTGGAGTGTTTCTGTACAATATGTATGTTTAAGGCCTGCAACACACTGGCGTGGCCTGCGGTGGCGGACAATAGAAAATTTGACAGCGGCGGACAAGTTTACTATAGTCTGTCGGGGCCAGGCCGCGCCAGTGTGATGCAGGCATAATACATTATGATTTTTATTACTACCATAGAGATTATTTGTAATCTTACAATCATCACAGCTTTACCATGGAGGTTTTTGTACAGTAAAATATAACAATAGCTAAACTCGGTAAAAAATAACATTTTTCAAGTAAGCTGATCCATTCAATAATAGAGTACTACACATTAATTAAGTATTGATTTAGTTAGCTAACTATAACTGCATAACATATACAGACTATTCGTAATTTTATTAGACGCGCAATGCCTCTCTCCTTAACCACTACAACGTCAAAGTTCAAGACTTGATTACAAATTAAACACTTATTCAATTTCAAAGAAAACTTTTAACGCGCATTGTCTTATTACATTTTGCAAATGCAAATGAACAGTCGATGTCCGGTTGTCAGCACAGAGGGGAGGCTCCCGCGTAGGAAACAAGTAACGGCGTGCTGTGATTGGTCATGACGTTCTCGCCGTCGGCGCACTAGACTCGCGTGCAGATCGTCGTGAGTTCAAATTTGAAAAATAATTGATAAGTGAATAAAACGAGGAGCTATTGATGAATTCCTTAGATTTTTTATCAATAGATTACTATGATAAAGCTGGATTATATGCGTCGACTTGAATGTTTTGAAATTTCTTTTTAAATAATTAGGAGGATTTCAACATTCAACTGTTCGTATAAAATTAAGCTGTTGATTAATATGTTATTAATTCAAACTCTGGTTAACTTTGATAGTTTTTAATAGTATTCAGTAATCCAAACTCACTTGTATAATCTTTTAGAGGAAATATATACATTTTATTTGGGTCGGATTATACTGATGTTAGCACTTGACGAAACTTTTAGAAAATTAAATGGGAGATTATAATACTAAAATGCGGTACTCCATCGAAGAAAAATACCACTTGTATAATTTATCCTTGGGTTTACAAGGGTCGCTAAGAAAACGCTATATAATACCTAAAGCAACGTCAAATTTCACTAGAATTTTTAACTTCTAGTAGTACTCATTATAGTCTAAATGTTAATAAAAACATCGCGACCTTGTGAGTTATCGAAGGTGCATTCATTTCGCGTACCGTACTATTTCGTTTTTTTGTGTTTCAAACTAGGGATGTTACGAATATTCGAATTCGCATTCGCATATGCGAATGATTCGCATCATTTTAAATATTCGCATCAACATTCGCATTCGCATCAAACGATGCGAATGTTTTGCGAATGCGAATATGTGCAAGTCGTGGCGTGTTTCGCCCGCGCCGGCCGCTTCACGCCGAGACGCCGACTCGCGCATGCGCAAAGCGCGCCAATTTTGACCAATAGAAAGGACTTTTACTTAGGTAGCGACTTGTGATTGCTTTTTATGCTTGTGATTGTTAAATAAAATGGTTAAAAAGTGATTACGTACGTTGAGTTTTTAGTGGAATTCCTTAATATTCGCATTCGCATTCGCACATTCGCATCCTAAATATTCGCATTCGCATTCGCCAATGTATTAGAACTGACATTCGTGACATCCCTATTTCAAACCCACTAAGTGTTAAATCTAAAAACGGAGTATAAATAAACGACATTTTTATACTATAAAAGAACTATGAACTAGACTTATAAACGAAATATAAAAACCCCACCCAGTTCACCCGCTTGAGGGGCATGGACCCTAAGACGCTGGCTCTGTTCATTGCGCGTGATCCCAACTAACCACAGTGCGTTGCGCAACTCGACCGCGCAATGAACAGATAAAACGCTGGTCGCAGGTCGCTTAAGACCAAAGTCGTGGCCGAGCGGTTAGCACCGCTAGGCTTAGACGATGGGCAAAGAAGGAACCTCACCTGAAACGCCAATAAATCCGACCGACACCTCTTTCATAATTTTTTTGGTGTCGGACGATTTGGAGTTTTTATTACCTTTAGTGCTTATTATTCTAACCTAAATTGGCTCCTAGTGGAGTGGATAGTTATCCATGGAATCACACAGGAATAAAAAATCATCTCAACATTGAAGCCACTCAGTTATTCGAGTATAATCATTGATCTAGGTTAAAGGAACTCAAGAATATTGTGTATTCTACACTCCTTATACTGACCGAAATTATAACGGCCGTCAATTCAGAACGAATCAGAACGGTCCATATATATTTGAATCTGAGCGACAATTACGCCCTTTCATCCACTAGATCAGCGCAGACGTGCAAGGCGAGCTGCAGTGACCCAATTGTGAGATTAATCGAGTGCCGGCATTTTCTAATTGGGTTCCGATAGATAATCCATTACCTACTTGTTGAATAAACTTATTAATCAGGACATGCACAACTTTATTTTAAAATCTGTTTATGCGTTTGCACGAAACTTTATTGATTCTTCTAATGAGGTTATTGAGATTAAACGATAAACGACGAGTAGGAAGCAAATAGACGAGTAACATATGAAGTATTTTAAAGTTATAATTATTTTATATTAAAACTAGTGCCCTTTTGTTTAAGTGATTCTTTGTTTTAAACAACAGCTTATTGCGCTGATGCCCAAATGCCATGCGATCCGGTTTCATGCCAGAGATGCATGAATCAGGTGCCTGGCACGTATGTCATTCATCATCACGACAAATTGAACCCCTGCTTTAGGAAATGATTAAGTAATCAATCAGGTCGACTACTGTGTAGGTAGTGTAGTAACATTCTAACATTCTAGAAATTTTCAGATTTCCGAACACATTCATCCTCCTAGCGTTATTCCCGGCTGTGCTCCTTCAGACGCCTGGGCTCCACTTTGACACCTAATCCCAAGATTTGGCATAGGTACTAGTTTTACGAAACCGACTACCATCTGACCTTCCAACCCAGAGCGAAAACTAGACCTTATTGGGATTAGACCGGTTTCCTCACGATGTTTTCCTTCACCGAAAAGCTAACGGTAAATATTCCGTAAATAAGTTCGTAAAAAAACATTGGTACGAGCCTGGACTCGAACCCACAACCAATGCTTCACACCCACTCGTTCATGTCCATTAGAACACTACCACTCTGTAAAAAAGAGACACTACGACGCATGAGACAATATTGCAAGGGTTTACCTTACGAGCATTTTATATTCTATAGCAAAATTTGATAGATCGTGGAATACGTCACCGAACTATCGCAAAATTGTCAAGATGGAACTGCGTCCTGGCGAGTTATTCGACGACCGACCGAAGGAATTATATAGGTAATCTGCCTAGCAATGAGATATAGTCGTATGGTAGGACTTTAAATGGCCGAGCCGGATTTTAAACACATAAGCGGCCATATTTGTTTGTTTTTACAAACCAACCATGACAGCTTGGTTACTTAATTAGCAATTATTTTTGTTATTAAAAACATCCCTGCAAAGAGAAGATTTGTAAAATTCCCAGTAGTCGGTAGTGGTCCCGGAAGCTCGGCGGAAGGTTAGCGCAGGCTATATAACAGCCGCGATGCAGGCGCGGGCGCACTCAGTACGACGCTCGTTGTGACCGTGACTTTTGTTTTCGAAACGTAAGTGTTAACGGTTCGAATTTAGAATCGTGATATTTGGTTTTCTCAGTGTTGTTTTATTTGTTTGTAATAGTGTTTTTACAAAGTTTTTCGTGGCTATAGATTACTGTGAAAAAATGTTATTGGTGAAAATTATGGCGCGTCTCTCTCTTGTATTATAGGTTTGACAAATTACGAAACTTGCTGATACTAACAAGATTAGCGTAAATCCGATTGTACGTATTGCCAGTTACGAATATTGTATCTTATTTATTTGAAATAAACTATTTAACTTCACTATTTATATTTATAAACATATATTTATATTTATAAACATAGGTATAACGATGTACAATGTAGGCATCTCTGAATTAAAATAACACGTCGTCGTCTAATGGATGGAAGAATTCAAATTAAAAATAAGGCTTTTTCCGTACTTCCTTATAATTATCTTGGTATCCTCACTCCCTATGACCATTTACGAATTCAACGTACCTAATTGGATACATTTTATGGAACCATATCATCGCTTCGTGCGCGTGGGATAAAATTAAATGAAAGGCATTCCTTCTTTTTCGCGCTTTTGGGCCTTATCTGAATACTACATACTTACTTATATATTCCGTTCCAAATTCAGAGAACAATGCGCTGCTTAATCCTCCTCGCCATTGTGGCCGTGGCACACGCGCGGCCTGCGCTGGTCTTCACCCAAGGGCTTCAGCCCATCGGCGTGGAATACGCCGAGCACGCCGGCCCCCTCGTTCGTCCACACCCCGCCGTCGAGCTCAACGCTGCCCGGGACTCCCAGCTGCCCCGCGAGCTGCTCAAATCTAGGGACTTCTACGATAACCCGGCTATCGCGGAAGGCCTGGCGAAGGAGTCGTGGTTCACAAACAAGGAGATGCAGGTGGTTGAGCGGGAGGCCGAGAAAATCCCAAGGGAGAGCATCTATAAGATTGTGAAGAACGCTGGGTTCTTAGATAACTAAAAATATATGGAGGTACACTACAATCGGAATACATGAGAGACTCCTACGATTGATATACGAACTTCCGCACTAGTTTCGAAGTACCTATTGAGCCTGTCTTTTACTCAGGCCCCAATTACTATTATTATATTTATTTTAAGTGGACATTAAGAACGTTTGCCATTGTTTTTACCATCAGAATCACTGACACACCTTACAGCGCATATTGTTTTATGCTTAGTAATTATAATGCCATTTTGTACAGTTTTATATTTTCGGCTTAGTTTAATTGTTGAGAATTCGTTGAAAGCGTGTCATCCAAACACGCTTTCAATTGTATGTTGTAAATATCGTCACCTTGCGTATTTCTTAATTTATTATGCGTTGTTGTTAAGCTAATGTTAAGGTATTTAGTAATATAAATCGAGTCAATATTGTATACTACTAGTAGAAGTAGATTGAATGTATTTTAACTATTTGATTATCATGCATGTAATTTAAATATATTACCTACTTAAATAAGTAACTCGTAATTTAGAAGTGTGAAGGAAAACCTCCTAAAGATCTTCATTTCAATGTTGTTTATTTAAATTTATAATGTGTTTATAGTAGGTATGTCACAAATAATTGTTTGCATATTGAATTTTGAAATAACTTCTTATTTAGAAATGTGATGGAAAACATTCTGAAGATCTTAAGTTCCATGTGGTTTAAGTTCATTTTAATAGTATCATGCTGAGTGGGGTTCATGTTCTGATACGGCATAGTCCGTTTTTTTAAATGTGTAATCGCTATTTATTAGGTCACAAACATATTTTTGCACCTTGATTCTTGACGCGTAAGTTTTGACTTATATTGTTAGCATCTTATTGATTACGCAGGTACCTATACAATGTGTTGTCAATTTCTATACACAGATGTACCCATCATATATATTAAGTCGTAAGTTATAACAAAAAAGCTGTGATCTCGAGCATTAAGTACGAAAGTCGTAAGTTATTGTTCTTTAACTATTTAAAATTAAACAAATCATATGATAAAATAATCGTGTAATTTTAATTCTGCCTTTACATAGTCCTGACACAAGTAACAATGTAATAGGCGGATCCCTTATTTCATGTTTTTAGTACGCATCAATTGAAATGCAGTGAGTGAGTGTAGATGAGTAGAAGTACAAAGTAGGTAATTAAATATAACTTAAATATAAATAAATCTAAGTTCAAATTCGAATACTTATCACATAAAACTTTACACATTTAGGACTTATAACATCACTAGGTAGTTGTATGTTCAGATGACGTTATACTTTATTGATGCTGTCGCAGCCCTCACCGTAGGTAGGTCTCTTGAAGGACCTGCCCCTCTTGCATGTCACCCAACACTCGTGTACCGGCTTTTGAACAAAATCTGGAAAAACCCTGTCTTTGATTAATTAACTCCAGTTAAATACAACACGACACGACACAACAATCACAAAGAAGAATTTCATTAGGCAAGATATCGGCGACTGGGACCAGTGATTCAGAGACCCGCGTAAAATAATATTTAAAATATATTTACAGTATTTACACGTGTAAACATATCATCCAATAACCCACAATTTAAATTGTAATCGATTGGAATTTACTTCAAAGACGTCCGTTATAAATACGAGTAAATACGAGTACGTGCCATTCCAAGCAATTTGTTTGTGGAACGCAATTTGCTGAAATTACTCACTCCAACCAACCAAAGCCTTGTGATACGCTTATTTTCTAGCTAAAACGATTTTGCAATCGTTTATTAAGGTACGTTTTGGACGAAGCGCTGTACGATTTATTTTGTGATTTAGGTATAAGTATCATGTTATTTCTGGCCATGCCATAAATCGTTTAACACTTGTAAGATTATAAAATAATCACTTATCTTTACGTAGGTACCTATTGCACGTTTATTTAATTAAAGTAAAAATAAAGAAGTTAAGGTAACAAGTATCATTTAACGGGTTCATTGTACCTACAAGAACGTACAAATTGCTCGAAAAAAAAAGGTCTCATCTCATTGTGAAAATCTGTACTCTGTGTGTATCGATCGGACCACCGAGATGACAAGATATAAAATATTATTGTTCAAACCTTACTATCGAAGAAACATCCCCAGATCATTCAGACGTTGGCGCCGATGTGGGCGTTCGACAAACCAGTGTAAGATGAACTTAAAACTACATGGAAATTCCTTAGAATCAGCCGTTTGTCTTAGAGTTAAGAGTGATCTGAAGAAGCACTAGGGATCAATTTATAATAGCTCTTGATAAGGAGAGGATATTACAGTTTCACACAACTACAATATCCCTGAGAGTGTACGAGTGCATAATAATGATGAACTTAAGAGTTGAAAACTGCAATAGGGATCCATTCGAAATAACATATATGTACAGAGTTACTTATTCGTAATTCGAGGATACCTTAGGGAAGGTTGAATGGAACTTTTTGACCCTACAACGCATTGAGCATGCAGAAGTGAACCATGGTCGTGATTTAGTTACCTACCAATATTTCTTCTAACAACTGTCTCAGGGACAGTCTAATGTTGAACAAAATAGTCTATTTGTATTCGTTAAATAATTGTGATCTTGTATAGTATTAGAGATGCCTAGCAATGACGTCAAAGTAGAGAGGTTTATGTTTAGTGGACTAAATAACTCTAATCATACCCTTATACGATGACGAGTTCGTGTTTCTGGTGGTTCTGATTCTGATTGTCTTTTGTAAAGGCCTCCACACACCGAACGTGGGCCGCGCCCGACACGCGCCGCGCTCGACGTTCGGTGTGTGGAGGCCTTTAGGGTATGGTACCTTTTCTGCTGTCGCAGTTGAACTCGTGCATGTCGCAGGTGTCGATGAAGGTGCGCAGTTCGCCGCACGAGTCGATGCCGCACATCGGCACCTGGTCGTGGCGGCAGATGTCCGCTATCTTACATTCCTCTTCCAACTAAAATATACAGAGGAAAAGTCTGTGAGGTATAGCTTTGTAAGCTGTAGGGGGTAATCTCGAGAACCTGTCATCGGATATTAACAAATCTTTCACCAGTGTAGAATGGACAGGGTGGATATACGGTATATTTTATCTCACTGCTTGGATTGTTTACTATAAAGGCTATTTACTACTTTTGCATACTAGGCATTTATAAGTCCGAAATACTTTTTATTTCAAATTGGTCGTAGAAAAACATTTGCTTACAAAAACGCGCGAGGCGTCTTTAATCAGTGTTGCCAGATGAAATCTTAAAGACACGGTAGAAATGAAAAAAAAAGCAGTAGATCCAGGAAATAATCAGTATACAGTAAAAGTTGATATTGTGGTCATAAACATTGTCAGTAATTTCATGCAATAGTCTTAGAAACATCAATCTTACCAACCTGTCCTACCAAAAGTTCAATCAATGCAATTATATACAAATATAAATTAAAAAATCTTCACAAATTATTTTCTTCGTATTCATACATGTGGCTATTAAACTTAGGTAAAAAAAAAATGTGTCGTGAGAATATCAGCTGGTATTTTTATTATATATCTTTGTCGTTTCTTTCCACTTACCACTGTCACATTTACGTTATATCCTATACTTTACTAAAGAATGGCATCATTTGCTCTACAATTACCTACTGGAAATTTAATCAACGTTAACTTGTTTTTCAAGTTTTCAACTGAACTTTCTACATTTGTTCTCGTTTTGACTCGTTCAACATGAAATTCGTTGATTTCGTTGTGAAAAATATTTTGGCATTGATTCATGATGGATTCATGCCGCCAATTTTGACTGATATTTGACAGATAAAACCGGCCGCGTCTATTTCTATCGCTTTTGATAATCAAGTAAGAGAGATTTATATATTTTTTGTCGGGATTTGCGATTTGGACCCATAGGTAAATAAATAACACAAAAAATAGTAGCTTTGCAAAAAAGTCAGGCAGATTTTCTTGATTTTTAAATATAACTCAGTAGATCAGTAGACTGATTAAAAATCATGTAGATCTACTGCTTTACCAATAGATACGGCAACACTGTCTTTAATTGCGATGCTTGCCAACGCCAAGGCTCGCATCGCAACCCACGTCACTGGCGTTTTAAGATCCAGTTACAACAACAGTTTACAACAGTTGCATAAAATACTAAGGGTTTATCATTAAGAGCGCTCTAAATTCGCATTAATGGGGCTCAATTTCGTGAAGAACGCGAGTTATGTTGGCCTTCAGAGCAGCAGTTGTCTGTGGTTTGTCTGCAGCTTTGACGTAGCCCCACAGAGAGTAGTCGAGCTGTGTTAAAGGCGCGTGTCGGGCGTGGCGCAGAGCGGGTCGTGCGCGGCGCGGGTCGCGTATATCTCTCACTTGCCAACGCATTTAATATCTCTGACGCCGCGCTACTGTGCGAAAGAGATAGAGATACCGCCCGACGCGCGCCGCGCACGACCCGCGTTCGGTGTGTGGAGGCCATAAGTCACACGATCTCGCGGGGATCAGAGGGGCTATCGACGAAAACGAACTTCGTTTGTGTATCTCCGTTTCTGTCGCACTTGCTAGTTCGAGCGACAGAGAGGGAGATATTCGAACGAAAGTCGTTTTCACTTCGCGGTAGCCGCTCAGTTGATTTCGCCATCAGCGATATGACGAAAACTTTCGAACTCCTCGCACAATAAATCTAATGTGTCCCGTGTTAACAATTTCTACGCGTTGTTCGGGTGTATAGCGTTTCATGATATCATGATGAAGTGTCAGGATATTTATCTAAATATGACGGCTTTTCCATGTCCATCCATGATGGCCGCTATACTCTGGCATAGTTCGAGCGTGCCTATTGAAAAACCCTATTAAGAAATTGATATTTTTATACATTTTCATCTAAAACACTATGGCGCGTGATAATTGACTTGTGATTGTCGTAAGTGGCCTTACTGTTTTGCCTTGTTGTACTTGCCTTGCTTCACTGTTTGCGTTTTCGAAGACGACCTCCATTGTACGTAAGTAAGATGCGTACGTTTATTCTCATATCTACGAGTAAGAATAGCTAAGAATGCATAAAGCCTGCAACACACTAGCGCGGCCTGCGGTGGTGGTCAATAGTAAATTTGACGGCGAATGACAAGTTTACTATCAATAGTAAACTTGTCATTAGCCGTCAATTGTCGCGCCATTTTCTGAGAGGTCAAAAGGACATTAACATTTTGTTTAGCATAGAGTTTTCTAAACGTTTTTGACTGATGTTTATGAATAATTTAAGACGATAAAATAGTGGTGGTTCTTTGCAAATGAACCACTGTCATGTATTCGAGTACCTAAGTTAGTTTCCCACGGGACAAGGACAGATATTTTAGTAATAAACACATTACCCTCCTTTGCGTAGCGCAGTCGGGTAAAAATTACGCTCGCGCATTCACTGTAAATAGTTTAAATTTATTTGTGACAAACCGATATGCAATTGAAACTGAATTTCTATACGTAGGTGAGTAGGTACTTTTTTAGACGATGATAATATTGTACACTATACTTTTTGCAACTTATCCTTTGTACTACCCCAAAATAATATGAAAACTCATACTTACCTTTGCAGTTTCAATGTGTGCGTTGCAATGGTAAATTGTAAGTGCCAAACATAGAAACTGAAGCAATTGCATTGCTAGCTACGTGTTGTTCATGGTTTATTTATATTTTTCTTAATTTTCATCAGAGCCTTTCGTTCATGGCGATGAAATGTTATCAAAGGTGATAAAATATTGCGTTCAAAACATAAATACAGTAACCGATATTGCAGCAATACCACGGAACCTTTTTTTATTGAACGACCAAACTAATCCGTGCTCAAACTGCTTGGATAAAATTTAGGGTTCTGTGCCAAAGAGGTAAAAAGGAACCCTTTGATGCGCCTCTATCCGTGTGCCATGCACGAAATACGGAAATATTTCGGAAACCGTTTCTACAGTGCTTAAATTGACAAATGTGTGCGCAAATGATTTTGATAAATATTACAGAGTAATTATAAATTAACCTTTACGTATTTAATAATTCATTCAAAAACATCAATTTAATTTGCTAAACTAAGGTTGTAATTTAATTACCTTTGTTTTTCTTAAAGTTCCTAAGAGATTATTAATACGTTTAACTACAATCTATCAAATAAAAACATCTAAATCGGTTCAAGTAATAAAAAAAAACGCTGAAAAACGATGGTTGCAAGTTTTTATTTACAAAATCTTCTGACAGATGGGTACCCATGACGGTAATTTGTACTACGCACTGTTATTTTTTTTGCTGGATTGAATGTCCTTATGAATGGTGCGTGAAAGTTTGTATGGTACCGTCGGTGCGTTAGTCAGACTGGCACTTGACTGATTTGTTTATCTTAATGTGTCTCTAGTATCATGGAGAATATTTTGTCCATAAAATTGACTGAACGGTGATATTTAGAAAATACATACCTGCGTACTGCGTAGTAGTTCGAATGAAATGCTCTACCTATTGATGAGACATCATTGTGTTTAAGGTAAGTATACATACATATAAATAAATTGGGAGCCAGCAGTGGGACATATATTATAGGCTGATGATGATGATGATTATAAAATGAAAGAAGATTAAGTTCTAGCGTTTTTATTGTCTATATTGCAGTTGGCGTTGAACTCGGGCTTCTTGAAGGACCGCCCGCGCTTGCACGTCACCCAGCACTCGTGGATCGGGCGGTTCTTGTAATCTGGAACCCGGAGATATTGTTTTAAGTAGGTACTTTAGCCTAAGTCCTAGAAACTCTCTTGATTTGGTATTCTAACCATTTCGACATTTTATTATTGTAAACTCTTTGGAGGGTTTCTAAGAGGGGTTCTTCTGATCACATAATTTCAGACGTGTAAAATCTCTTACGGGCTTGACGGGCTGGTCATGTCTGCCGCATGCCAAGTGCTGTGGGCCAAGACCGCCACTGAATGGCAGCCCGACAACTCAAAACGGAGACGCGGCAGACCTCGCCGGCGATGGCGGGACGACATAGACTCCTTTTTAAAGGATTGGCCCGAGGCTCCTCGGGATCGGGATGCCTGGAAAAGGAGGGGGAGGCCTTTGCCCAGCAGTGGGACACCATATACTCCTAACAATAATAATAATTAAAAAATCTCTTAAGCATTTTCGTGTTATTCGAGCGTATCACGAGGGAACTCAATAGAAAGCATTCTTCTCTTTCTACCAAGCAGTGTTAGAATAAAGACGAATCCTGTATCTAGTCTTTACCACGCGAATACCATTATACAAAAGGGTATGGGGCTCCAGTGCGAACAGTGTGAGGTCCTGGAGACCTCCGCATGAGGCCTCCGTGGATTTTTAGGAGGAAAGAAATATCCTGGTTCGTAGGTATTTTCGGAGAAAAGAAAAAAAACCGGCCAAGTGCGAATCGGACTCGCGCACTAAGGGGCTCCGGACAATTTACGGTTTTCGCAATTTTTCCTTTATCTGTGCTATAAGACGTTGCTTCGTACCAAATTACAAGATTCTGAGTTAACGGGAAGTACCCTGTAGGTTTTGATTCCCTTTCGAGTTTCGAAAATTTGCAGAAATTTGCGGCATAAACGGCGGTATCTTTTGATTGCGTTGGCGTAGAAGTTTGATTTTTTCACAGCTCAAAGGGACAGTATACCTGAGTATTTCGTATAAATTTTAGCTTGAGACCTTCACGGGTTCCTGAGAAAAAGGGTCTTAACAGACAGACGGACGGACGGACTGACGGACAACAAAGTGATCCTATAAGGGTTCCGTTTTTTCCTTTTGAGGTACGGAACCCTAAAAAGCTTGCTTAGATTATCGTCGGTCCATCCAGTATTACCTCTTTTGCTGTCGCAGTTGAACTCGTGCATGTCGCAGGTGTCGATGAAGGTGCGCAGCTCGCCGCACGAGTCGATGCCGCACATCGGCACCTTGTCGTGGATGCATAAGTCAGCGATCTTGCATTCTTCCTCGTGCTGCAAGAGCGGTACGTTGCAATGAACGAAACAACCATCCACGATTTTTAACCGAGGGATCACTATCATGTCTCTGACATTTTGATGTTGAAAGACAGATATAGTATGTATATCAGACAGGTCCCATTCTGTCAAATATCTTGCATGGAATACCGGCCCTGAGTGTTTGTGCTAGACGAATGTTAATTAACCAACATCCCTATCAACTTTGGAGGGTGACAGACTATGTATTTACATAGACAACAATGTGCAAATGCAACTGAATTTATTAAGAAATGGCTCCTAGGAACCATTACCAGTTAAACATGATTCCGAAAGATTGACCGAAAGTTCCTTGTTTGTGGTCGTTCATAAGTGAACTGCTATTTTTTTGAGTTTGTTTTACTTTCATTTAATGTATTTTAGTTCTACAAAAGAAAGAAGGCAAAAATTATGTAAAGTGCCGCAAATTCCAATCAAATATCTCGAAATAATTTACTTTAAAAACAAAGGTTTAACCGACTTCAATTTAGTACTGCGCCAAGCCACGAGCACATTTCCTATTTTTTACAATTTACCACATGAACTGATTTCCGATAGCAAATGCGTTGATTACTATAGAAAAAAACCGAATCGCTGTATGTGGGCCGATAATATTTGAGGACTTCCATCGATTCCCCAAGATCATCACCAATGGCACTTCATTAGTTCCTATTTCAACGGAATCTTATCAGAACCTGTGACGTACTTTTGCACTTTTAAGTACATAATTGAGGAATTCGATAAGTCATCTGTGGTCTTCATCATCAATTCCTCGCCACCAAATTTATGATTCCGGATGTAAATACACGAGTTATAAGAGAAAATACCAAAATCACTACACGCGTGCCTTATAAAATTGAGGAGTCCCCTCAAATCCTCATGGATCCCATCATCTAACTGAATTTTGAAAAAAATGGGACCCACCTGGAAGTATATACATACGAACAAAAAAAAATTTTCCGAATCGGTTCATCAATGACGGAGTTCTGAGGTAACAAACATTGAAAAAAAAAAAAAAAAAATACAACCGAATTGAGAACCTCCTCCTTTTTTTTGAAGTCGGTTAAAAATACAATGCTACAGCCGTTTTTATGTTGTTTGTTAGAGAGAGAACACGCTCGGGAATCGTGACGTCACGATCCTCGAACGTCATAGTAATTGACAATCGTTACATATGAAGGTGCGTTTTGGAAAAGGACAAAATATACCCCCTCTTATAACTTTGGACACTTATAACTTTGTTTTTATTTAACATCTCGCTTAGCTTTTTTTCTCCATTTGGCTACATTTTATATCCTTTTTCGAGAATAAACTACATTATCGATTGATTGTTTCATTTAGTGTATACACCCCTATTATTGCAGAATTTTAAAGCCGGCAGGAAACAATCAGAAGTCAGAAGTAGGTATTAAAAGATAACGATACTGCGAATACTAAAGATCTCGATCTCTTCTCCAACATTGATTTTGCTGTGCCCTACAGGGTATCATATTGTACACCTTTTCTGGAATATCCAATAAATGTATGAATAATCCTGCGGTAATGTAAAAGTAGCATGAGACACTCTCAAGATTAAGCTTCTCGTGGAAAAGACGTTTAAAGAGAAGCAGTTAGCTTTTGTGTCGAGTCACAAAGTGAATTGAATTGCCGGACTGAAAGCTTCACGCTTACTCCTCAAAACTTATTGGGATGGGACCTTCTCTTTGAAACTAAGGAATATTTGTTTATTTTTCTATATTCTGGGTTCATCACATTTTACAAGTACACGTATGAGTTATTGTTTAAAAGTAAAAAGTAAATGTAAAAACATTAATAAAATAACTACAACTTAGAAGAGTTGAAAAACCCCCGACGTTTTCATTTCAAAGTCCAATTTCTCAAAAATGGCTGAACAGATTTTCGTGAAACATGACTAAGAACACTCGGGATAAAATTATCTATGACAGAAAAAACCACATTTAAATCGGTCCATCCGTTAGGGAGCTACGCTACCACTGACAGATACACAGATAACCAGATACACAGACAGACAGGCCGAGCCACACCGACTGCGTGTGCAGCACGTATGCGTCGACGTAAGCGTAGACGTGCACGTGCACAGCTGCTGTGGGGTGGGGTGCTGCACCCCTGTCACGCCGGATTCGCGCGCGTCTACGCGCGTGTATACGGCGTCCCTGCTGCAGAGTTGCACACGCAATGCGTGCGCACGCTGCAGCTCCACGGCGTACCAGCCCAGCCGCCATTTGCATTCCATTACTTATAATATTAGCATCATGTTCGATAGCAGTTAGTCTGACGAAGAAGAAGCACTGCTTTTACTGTTATTTAAAGATACTCCTGCGACATCCAAAAAGGGTTTCAGTTTATAGAATTGACGGAAGAAGAGGAGAACACAGTGAATAACGCAACTTATGTCGTGATCTTGAATCATACGAAGATTTTCGATGTTTTGGTATTTCCACATGTCAAGAGATTATTTTGAAGTTGGTCTCGTATTTTAATCTAGAGTAAAATTATTTGAAAACATGACAAGACATACATACAAGCTTGGACTCCCGATTGATGCACGGATTTGTTCCCCCTTTTTTTTTTGGATGCCACTTTTTTGTAGTCTTTGTGTGTCTACCTAATGTTATAAATACACTCATATTGTCGAACAACATCAATTAGTTTTCCTTTGGTCTCCATATTCATGATGGAAACCATCACGCGCACCAGCGAATTTGTAAATAAATACAAGATAGATGCGCGTACACACGCGCAGCACCGAGCTGTGCTGTGCTGTGCTGTGTGTGTGTGACGTTGCCGCTCCGCTCCGTGTACGCATGCACGCAGCACGCAGCCTGTTTGTCTGCCTTGAGCTGCGCTGCGTGCGCACGCGTTGCGTGTGCGTGCACATCGACGCACACACATCCGGTGTGTCATGTCGTATGGGGATTCATACATTACAACGCAGTGGTTTACGTGCTGCACACGCACACGTGCTGCACACGCAGTCGGTGTGACTCGGCCTTAAACTTATAACACCCCTCTTTTTGCGTCGGGGGTTAATGAATGACTCCAAAATTGTAGTTTGATAAAAAAACTTACCTTCATGCTCTCACTATGTGCAACGACAGCGGGGGTGAGGTAAATTATAATGGCTGAAAAAAGATATGATTACATTTCTTAGGCACTAATATGTACAATACATTAGATACAGTTTTCATTTTATACACTTACCTAATAATATTACCATATTGCAACTTCATAATATTTATGATAATTAAGTTTTAGAAGTTTCCATGCCCATACGACACATACAATAGTCCATAACTGAAGCGCACAGTTATGAAAAGTTTATTACATTTCTGTTCCAATAAAAACTTACGATATACCAGCAAATCATGTTGTATTGCATTATACGTCTCTATTCAATATCGCATTTTTATTGCATTTGAGATCAGAGACGTCAATAAACGCATGGGCAACGATTGCGCGTCTACTTCAGAATCTGACGAGTTATTTTTGTCGGCATGTTTTTAGGGTTCCGTAGAACTTGGAATGGGCTCTTGCAAATTCGGTCGACGCAACCGCACAGTTTAGTTAGCGCACGCGTGTCGATGTCACAAAGATAGACAGACAACTACGGAACCCTTCAATGCGCTTGGCCCGACACCTTAGAGCATACATAACTGGAGTAGCTTTATATTCGTATTTGAGTACAAAAAAGTCTGCCGAATTTTGCGGGGGGGTGAAGAAATAACACATGCAAAAGATTACTCACTAATGCAAAAACGATCTGTTTATTTACACACGCACATATTATGAAAAAGGAAAACACATTCTCATTTTGCTGCACACAAACAAATCACACATGGAATGACTTAGTGGAAACACGGGTTAAGAATACGTAAATGCCAATGTGATCGCCTTAACCTATAGGGCGAGGTTTGATTCGATAACTAATTTCGATAATTCTATCGATATTTACACAAACGATATTAATACAACTGTCCGCTACGCCAAAATAAATTTCACATAAAAATAACGATGGTAGAGTCTGGCTAACGAAACGTGAGACTAAAAAATACCGCCAAATTTAAAAAATATCACTTTGGTATCAAGGATTGAACAGTTTGAATAGTTTTAGTACATCAACTAGTACAATTAATATTTTCTAATAATGAATGGGAAAGTATTAAAACTGCTAAATCCTTGTTAATTCAAGGATATCATAGCTATATTTTTAAATTTCGCGGTAATATTCAGTCTCACGTTGCGTTAGCCAGACTCTACGGCAAAATCAATTAATTTTCGCCTTTTACTTGGCTGAATTCGGAACTTGTACGCCAGGCGCCCAATTTGCTTGCCTGCTGCACGAGGCGGTCCATTTTTATGCTGGGCCTCGGAAAACTGCTAAGTATACATATCAAATAAATTGCAATTGCAATTAGGTTAATTATTTCAAAGCATGAAAACGGAGTCTCGTGGGGAGTATCAATGCTAATGTAATTAGGAAAAACATTGTGAGGAAACCTGCATACATCTGCGAAGAAATTCATAAGGTGTATGTGAAGTCCCCAATCCGCACTGGGCCAGCGTGGGGACTACTGCCCGTTCCCTCTCATACATGAGAGGAGGCCTGTGCCCAGCAGTGGGAAAAATATAGGCTGATGATGTGAATGCTAATGTAATTATAGACTCTTTTTCAAATGCCATTAAGTTATTTCTTACAAAACATGAAAACGGAGTCTCGTGGGGAGTGTCATGACGAATCCAAGAAATAATAGTAAATCGGTTACATAATCGTTTAATTTGATGTGAAATAAAAATATTTTCATAAAAATAATATCAAAGCAATAGAAAAATAATAAAATTACTTACAAATAGAATGTTATACCATATTTTCTAAGCTTGAAGTGGTTGAACGTTTATTACACGTGCTTACAGCACATGCGTGCATTTTTATGATAGGTGTTGTGTCTTGCGAGGCGATTGTGTGAATGACCACTAATCGATTGTGAAACTGTCTTTGTATGATTTTTTCCCTCCGGCCGCGTGGTTCGACAGCGTTGTCCGACACTTGAACTACAAGGAATTTTATATTCCACTTAGTTCGACACTCTTACTACAAGGAATTTTTATTTTTCACGTAGTCCGACACTCGGACTACAAGGAATTCTTATTTTCCACTTAGTCCGACCTTCAAACCTCAATTTCATCTTTTTTCATTAATTAAAACACCCATGGGTTACAGAATAATATATAAGCACAAATTTATTGAATGAAATAGTAAACCGAATATAACATAATTATTGACACTATAAATAAATATTTGGGGACAATCTTACACAACAATCGGTATCCGATAATTTCATAAAAAACGTTTTGTAGCACAGCCATCCGGCGAAATATTATGAAAGTGAGTGAAGCGAAAGTGGTTTGCCAGGAACGTAGCAAATGAAGATCCGTGATCTCTGCCTACCCCACTGGGAAAGAGGCGTGATTATATGTATGTATGTATGTATGTATGTACCTTTCGTTACTCACTCATTCATTCATTGACTGAGGTATTGCGCGCGCCATATTCAAAACCCAGTCCGATTTCGTCCCGCTTTGAGAACAGATCACTTTTCGTGAGTGAATTCCCTTTCCTTACCATTCATATCATTTTATAAACAACGTTTTCCTCATACAAACTTTGCACCCCTATTTAATTTTCTAAAACGCAGCAACCGGAACCCTAAAAAAGATGAAAGTGAGGTTTGAAGGTCGGACTAAGTGGAAAATAAGAATTCCGTGCAGTCCGAGTGTCGGACTAAGTGGAAAATAAGAATTCTTTAAAGTCCGAGTGTCGGACTAAGTGGAAAATAAAAATTCCTTGTAGTCCGAGTGTCGAACTAAGTGGAATATAAAATTCCTTGTAGTCCGAGGTCTAAAAACCATATCACTATGGTCTGCTAAAGAATGTATCGGAAACAAAGGCGCAACTACTGAACTAGAGTGGATAACAGGAGAAATATTGGAGTTAATGGAAGAACGGAGAAAATATAAACATACAGACACGAAAAAATACAAACAAATAGATAGATTAATTAAAAATCTAATTCGTACGGAAAGAGATACATTCTTAGAAGGAGAATGTGCTGAAATAGATAATCTCGATAAACGTAACGACAGCTTTAACATGCATAAGAAAATTAAAGAATTTACAAATAAAGATAGTAGGAAGATTACATCGAAACTGGTTGATGATAATAATAAACTTGTAGTAGACAAAGAAGAACAATGTAAAGTCTGGGCTGAGTATATTCGAAAACTTTTTGACGACGAAAGATCTACATGGAGTGAGAATTTAGGAGGAATACAAGTTGAATTACTTAAACTACTAGATAGAGATAGCATGCGTATAGTAACTAAATTGTTTAATAAAATATATGACACCGGAAAACTCCCTGAGGACTGGCTCACGTCCACCTTTCTTCCCCTGCCTAAAAAACTTAAAGCTAAAACTTGTGGAGACCACAGACTTATAAGTTTGATGAGCCACGTACTAAAAGTGTTTTTAAAGATAATTCACCGCAGAATCTATAACAAAATTGGTAAAAACATTAGTGAGACCCAGTTGGGTTTCAGAAGCGATTGAGGTACGAGAGAGGCTCTTGTGTCCATGCAAGTACTGATCCAAAAATGTTTAGAATATCAAAAAGATGTTTATATATGCTACATAGATTTTGAAAAGGCATTTGGTAACGTAAAACAAGATGTTTTAATGAGGATGTTAAATAAAACAGAAGTGGATAGCAAAGATCTTTATTTTCTGAAGAGCTTGTACTGGAAGCAAACAGCACACATCAAAGTCGGCCAACACTGCACAGAAAATCTAAGCATACTAAAAGGCGTAAGGCAAGGCTGCATTCTGTCACCTGTTTTATTTAATCTTTACTCAGAATGTATTTTCCGAGAAGCACTAGACGATGTTAACATAGGTATAAAAATAAACGGAACCATAATAAAAACTTAAGATATGCTGATGACACAGCTATCTTAGCAGAGTCAAAGGAAGATCTCGAAAGTCTACTAAACCACCTGAACACCAAAGTGGAGAAATTTGGCTTAAAGATGAATATCGCAAAAATTCAATTTATGATAGTTAGTAAGAAAGAAACACCATGTGGACCACTTAGAATTAAAGATAATTACATAAAGCGAGTCGACAAATATAAATACCTAGGTTGTATAAACCAAAAATGGGACCCAGACAAAGAAATTAGGATCAGAATAGAAATTGCCAGAAGCACGTTTATGAAAATGAAATCATTTTTCTTAAATAGAGATATAAATTTAAAATTAAGGTGGCGAATGGCTAAATGTAATATAATATTGTATCAGTACTTCTCCATGGATCAGAGAGTTGGACTATTTCCAAGACAGTGCTTAACAAACTTGATGCCTTCGAGATGTGGCTCTACAGACGTATGCTTAAGATATCTTGGCGAAACAAAATAAAAAATGTTGAAGTACTACAAAGAATGAGAAAGAAACGGGAGCTGGTACTTACAATCATGAGAAGGAAAACCGCATATTTTGGACATTTATACAGGCACGAGAGATATAACATTATCAAAACCATAATAGAAGGTAAAGTTGAGGGAAAAAGGGGCAGAGGAAGAAAAAGACTAACATGGATGGATAACCTCAAGAGTTGGACGGGTATTGACGCTGCCTCGCTGGGCAGAAAGACTGCGAAAGATAGAGAAGAGTTCCGGACAGTGGTAGCCGACATCCTTGGAGGATATGGCACCTAAAGAAGAAGAAGTAGTCCGAGTGTCGGACAACGCTGTCGAACCACGCGACCGGAGGGGATTTATTGCACATTGTGCAAGGTTTTCAACAGAGGGGTAAGTTACTGAAAGAGTACTCCAGGTATCTAAGCCCGACACGCACTTGGCCGGTTTTTATTTTTACAATTTAGTTCCGTTCCTTAGTTCCGATGTCGTTTATCGAATTTCGTGGATCTATTGATTTGGTAAATATACTTATTACAATAATCTTTTGTTGATATAACTCGGACTGTGCTCGGAAATATAAAAAGATGTACCTAACTGGTGACCGAAGAGCTGGCTGGCGGTTTCTCGCGCCGTTGCGCATCAGCATTGCAATTTAGCGAGGAAATGCCGCCAGCATCCTCGGTCCAATGCCTCGGGGGCCTTTTTAGATTTAATTTAGGTTTCATTTAATTTAGTTAATGTTAATAATTATTATCTTATAAACATATTTATATTGATTATAGAAAATAAAAGTATTTTCAAAAGCGAAGAAAGACATAATTTCAGTTATGTAGTTTTTGATAAACATTGCAATTTGGGTTTAACAAATTAAAAGCATTTCTAATCATAGTACACAAAATATCATTAAAATTTTCCTCAAGTTACTATTTTTGATATACATACAACATTAAGTAGACTGTTTTAGTATCGCCCTAGAATTTACAATACTTACGTCTAATTTTCCTAGTGTACGTACCTACGCCTGTCACTACGAAGAAGCGTGGCCAATTCCATTATGCTCGCTGTGATTTCAGCCAGAAGAGCGTATCACCGCTCCTAATTTGATCAGGAGCGCTTAATAACTCTAAATCACATTCAGCTATAGGTATCAACTTAGAATCAGAGGTTTTGATGCTTGGAAAAAGAGAAACGCTGATGTTGATTAAATAATATATTTCTGCTGATCCTTCAAGAGGGTCTGTTTCAAATACCTATAGATATTGTGTTTGAATTACGTATTTAATTCTCCTGCAGGGTCATTAGAAGTCACCAGTGGCCATCAAAAGGTGATAGTCCTGATGTAATCGTCATCTTTTGATGGTAAAATTGACAGCTGATATCCCCAACACTCGTTCGAAATGATATGCAATTACCCTGCTGATCCCTCCAGGCGAAAAGTCATCGATAGAAAGTAAATGTATCCTTTATGCAGTTTAAACTGGCCTTTGCTTCAAATGCTACTAATGCACCAACAAGTAAATACCTATTCTAGAATTCAAAGGGTCACGTGTAATTACTAAACAAGCACGCGCGCAATCTCGTGCGGCCGAGGTACAGGTGACCTTTGAGTTTCCCAGGAGTTCATTTGGTTATAGACACAACGTGGGCGTTATTTCATTACGTGTAACTTAGCACAAGTAAACCCAAAATAAATCTTGACATGTTTCCGCCAAGATGAATATACACGTGTACTGGGCTATTTTTGAGTGTTTACGTTTCGTTTACCCTTGTGCGAAGGGTTTCGCTTCGAAGCACGCAAAAGGTAATTATGTAGGTGTATTGAATGTGTCATTATACTCGTATAAACACAGTATAACATTTTTTGCAAAATTAAATAGTATTTCACAGTCTGCGAGTATGTTTGAGATAGCGGAAAAATGGTGCGCAAAGTTTCTACGATACTTATTATAAACTTGTAGCTTTAGTTAAATGGGTAGAAGACAAAAAGCGATGTAAAAGTCTTGACTAGAAGACAAGGATCAAGACTCACTGTGTTGCGGAAAAGTATAACGTCCGACACTATAAGTGGCGCGCGTTGTAGCTGTTATTCGCCATGCGACAAAGCACCATGCAGCCTCTATGCTTCGGTGAGTGACCTTACACGATATATCGAGTGCCAGTACCAAAACAATGCGAACAAGATACGCTAGGGATTCACGGTTAGGGTATTGACCTAAAATGGGTTCTAATTCCTTAGAGCCGTTTGTGATGCCTACGTACATACAGAATATGTATTATGTACCTATCTGTATGCGTGGGTTAACCGCGCGATCTCGCTACTATTGCCTAAATCTCCAAGGTTTCAAATAGTGGCTTTATATTATGCAACACTGTAACTGATTCCAAGAATACTTATTAAATAAAAAAATACTTGAGATGCTTATTGCTTTGTTAGCGTTGTTTCAAAACACTTTACTTACATAGAGTAGATTTGAAAATTGTATTGTGCCATCGAATTAAGTGGGATAATGTTTTCTGAGTCTGGGATGTTTCCTCTGTATTTATATCTATTTAATAACAATATATCGTCGTCTACTGCCTATAACTCATGTTTTTTGTCCTGTTCGCTTTTGTCCTCTAATAGGTATTGGAAATTGTGTTTGTTTCAGCAGTATTTCTGATGTTAGCATCTTCATCACAGCAGTTGCTAGTGGACGAAAACGCGGCGCCGCTGACGGAACCTACGGACCTAAACGACTTTCTGGTCTATCCTATACGACCGATGGTGAGCACTAAACTATAATATCCAATATTCTGTCTAATCCATCATTTCACTACAAACATTTGCATTTGAACCTAATGCTAGTAAGTATTTGATTACCTTGCCAGAACGTACGTAAGCGCGAGGTGGCTTCTCAGGGAACCCATGCTGATCACGATGCGTTTGTCGAAGAGAAGTTGGTACAGCACTCACAGGCGTTGGAACATCTTCTACGGGTGGTCACAAAATCTTCATCAGTCACCAGGCGACTGATGGAGCATTTAAGTGGAAATGTAGAGAAACCCCCAATGCCTGAAGAAATAAAGGTAACTTACAATAATAGACGATCTTTAAACAACGATGCCAGTGTAAGAGAGGAAAGTGCGCTCTCAAGACTGGGCAGAATTATTCCATTGTACGGAAATTATGTGAAAAATTTAGCGGTGAAGGAGTTTAGCTCCGATTCCGAGCCTCAGGTAATCGTTGATTCACGTTACGGAGGTGACAGTTCATAATAATATTATTGGTTATACGAGAAAGCAAAAACACATGCTGACTAATTTAGATTGTGGATATATGTATGCATACAAAGTTTAAGAAATGTCTCG
Organism: Epinotia demarniana; assembly: GCA_945867215.1. NCBI lineage: Eukaryota > Metazoa > Arthropoda > Insecta > Lepidoptera > Tortricidae > Epinotia > Epinotia demarniana. Next base: position 32,309,825 of record OX244260.1, read on the forward strand.
TGATTGCTCTATCTTTATATCAGGCGTTCAAAAAACTCGTCGTTCTAAACGTCGTTCTCGGAGTTCCAAAAGACTCTATTAACTAAAGATTAAAATAAAGATTTAACACACTTCAAACGCTTTGCTTTATTTCTTGACCTGTCGTAGGTAACCCCGCCACTTAATAATTCTTAAGTATTATAATTAAATATTTCTTCCTCAACATTCTATACGCATTTTCATAATTTAACTACAACTCCGCTGTACTGTAATGACTTCGCTGGACACAATTACCGATTTAAGAATAATGTACAACATTTAAATAAAAAACCACTATGTGCGTAAATATATTAATTTTGTTTATCAAATGGGTATAAAGTTTTGTCTAGCCACATTTTAGGTACTAAAGTGCGCACTAGTTAGTGCTATTAATAACCATAGCAGTCTAGAACCTAGCTCGGAGAATAGCTTGTTAAAAGTAGTCGATAATAAATATGTAACATTAACATAATAGGGCTATGGCGTCCGGTAAACTGTGCGTACCGAAGGTTAAGAACCATTATGGTGATAGAACACTAAAAAAACGTATCCCCTATCTTCTGAACAGTTTACCAGAAACTATCAGCCGTGAAAGTATAAAAAAAGTCTTTAAGAGGAAACTAAAACGACATTACTTAACATTAATAACATTAACACCTAAGGCATAGCTGAATGTAACATTTACTGAACAAATTAGTTAACTCTGTACCATAAAATGATCACACAGACAAACTGTCCCGACAGTTTTGTGAGACCATGTTAATAATTAAGTTTCTATATTATGTTTATTAAATAAATAAATAAAATAATTAGTTGACATCATGTTGTCAGTAACAAAATAATAAATGTATAAAACACCTGCAACACAACTAACATCAAAACAACAAAATCTCAACGCAGACACACAGATACACATCTATACATGTTAAACTTATAACATGCCTCGTTTGCGTCAGAGGTTGAAAAAGAAAGTTAAATAACCACTTCAAATTATTGTTCTCAACTAGACTAATTATTAAATTACGTTTTAATTTGCCTTTACGAAATTGACCAACAAAAAAACGAATCATTAAAACAACGAACGAAATAAATTAGGTGCCTATAAATTTTTGAGAAGTTGCTTAATACCCTCGAACCCCTCCTATATAAAAAAATACTAGCGATCCAACTTAAGGGCTAACAAAGATGTGTCTTAGATCTTTTACACTATCGAGTCTTTAGCGGCTACCTTGTCAGGTAGGTCAGGGCCTTTATTTGATGTAAGAATTCACATTTACACCAAAGATTTTTCATCGTTTCAGCTCACTCGGCGTTCGTCCGATGGCAAGTTAGAGCCAGAGCCAACCAACAAGCCCTCGTCTAAAAGTCCTTGGTGCACCCTTTCTATACTTTGCCGACGAACTCTTAACCCTGTATGTGCGTTCGATGATAACTTCGGGTACGGCAGGTTCTATGACATCTGTCACATGTTCCAAGTTAATTGCTATTGGGATTACAGTAAGTATTATTTAATCATTATTTTTTTCGTTACTAAATATGATCCCTTTCATCTCACAGTTTATCGTTTGTAAAAGTATACAGTACAACGTGTAGAGAATACCTTTAGCCCGTTTCACGAAGCTATAAGTTACAATCTTAATAGTCTAAACAGGAAACACAGTTCAAATGACCAATTAACTTTGGTGTAGCGCATTAGTGTTGCCACTTACGATTTGGACTTCAGGGGTGAAGCTGAAATCTATTATTGAGTACTTCAAAAAATCCCATTCAAATATTTCAAAAATTACGAAGCTACAACCATTTTTATTACTGCTTCTTAGAGATAGAGCGCCAGCAGATCGTGACGTCACGATCCTCGTGCTACATAGTAAATGACAATCGTTTCATATGAAACTGTTGGACAATTATAACTTTGTGATTACTTAACCACTTGCGTTGCTTTTTTCCATTTTACTACATTCTTAATCTTTTATCAAGAAAATAAATAATTACTGATTATTTTATTTGGTGTCTACACCCCTTTTGTATCTGTAGTCTTTGAACAAGTTGAGCATTATCAAGCGAGGTACTCATCTATAAAATCTTAAATTATGCAAGTCATAAAATGGGTGCTTTTATATTACAGGTTTTTCCGTTGTGAAAAATTGCAAGCCTACAAAATGAGGACGGACAAGCATAGTATACATTATACACTGTGGGCCTGAAGTACCCTCGCAGATTTCATGCATTCGTTTTGACGTCTGATTAGATACTCGTATGGAAAAGTCGTATGGAGCATATAAAATATAACATAATGAGGAGACGCACAGTCTTTAATGAAAAGTTTTTGAGATATTCATTATGTTCCAATTTAAAACGTCTAAGTACATACATATGCAAAATCAACTGTTGAGTTTTGCACTGTTAACTGAAGCACATGTTAAGGTATTATGTAGAAGGTTCTGTTCATTTATTGGTGCAGGTCCACGGTGTAGAAATTAGAAATAAATAAAAAATATTGGTGAATATCGGAGCGTTTTATTAGAGAAGATTTTTGTGTAGTAATAAAAAGTTGTTAGTTACGATAATTATTACTTATCCATTTGAACACTTTTCTTCATCGTTAGCCTAAACGGCCCGGGTCTGGACACCGAGGATCTGAGTCTGTCTCCTTAATCTTAATGAAAACTGAAATTTGTAAAAAAAAGATTGTTATTAAAACAGATGTATTGATAATCTCCCTTGTGGAAATTGTTTGAAAAAGTGAATTATCACATTATGCAAGACAATATATAAGACAATTAATGCAGACCCCCCCCCCCCCCCCCCTATTTTGAAATGACGTAATTTATGAATGACCCCTAAACTACCTAAGATAATCTCGTTTATGTTGGACATAAAGCATTCATATCTACCAAATATGCAGATAAGTGTGAAAGGAACAAATGACATATGTATGTCAAAAATAAACGTAATCGTGGTACTTATGTTGGTCTATACAATATTGTACTTCTAAATTAGGACTTGTGATTTTCTGCCAGCTTAATAGTCAGTACTCGGTGCCACCCGCCTAGCACGATAGGTTTTATGGTCACGTTTTAAGGCCTAAATGTAGGTACTGAAACGTCACGTAAAACGTACACCGTGGGAGGCAACTGTTACTCACGTCCGCAGGAGCTACCTATCACAACCCTGCACGTGTCCCCTGGGTGGTGCTAAAGAGTGACAAGCTTTAAAGGCGAAATAATGTATGCCATACGATTAATAAATAATCGTTACCATAAAGCGTATTATGCTACTAAGCCTGATCGACCTTAGACGACGTAAATTACTACTCCATTGAGTTATACTTATACAGTATGCAGGTGCCATCCCCTAGCATGTGTTAGCGCATGCGACCTTCTCTAGTGGGAGTATCTTTGCATAGTCTCCGGCGAGTACTGATATGCCAAGATGGCGGCCTGATGGAAGACGTCAAGATTTTTTTTATGTGGCCAGTCTATACGTAAAAAAATCTTGACGTCTTCCATTAGGCCGCCATCTTGGCATATCAGTACTCGCCAGAGACTATGCAAAGATACTCCCACTAGAGAAGGTCGCATGCGGCCAGCGTTTTTATGTGGCCAGTCTATACGTAAAGCTACGGTAGCCTAGTGGTTTAGGCATGCGGCTGTCAAGTGGCGGTCGTGGGTTCGAATCCCGGCTCGTACCAATGAGTTTTTCGGAACTTATGTACGGAATATTTGGGTGAGGACCAAATTCTTGGCCAGTAGTTAGCGTCGTTAATTGGTATTAGTTAAAAAGTTCCGTTGTGACACGGAAATAACCCATACAAAATGTATTGCTAATTTTCGTGTCACAACGGAACTTTTTAACTACTATCAATTAATTAGGCTAACTACTGGCCAAGAATTTGGTCCTCACCCATTTACCGTTAGCTTTTCGGTGAAGGAAAACATCGTGAGGAAACCGGTCTAATCCCAATAAGGTTTAGTTTTCTGTCTGGTTTGGAAATCATACACAAAGAAATCCAAACCACTACTATTCCGATTTTTTAAAATTCCGAACGCCGTTTTTAGGAAAGCGAAAATTTGGAAGCAGTTCCTTCAGCGGAACATGGTTTTCGGAATTATGAAATTCGGAAAGATATGCTATCGCACATATGACTCTTCCGAATTATATAGTGTACCCTATCCAGTAATAGTTAGTAAGTCAATGGACTACCCTTACTCTGGTTGGTCTCGCAGGAGTACTCGTACATGTCGCACACGTCGAGGAAGGTGCGCGTCTGCTGCGCGCCGCGCCCGCACACGTAGATCTTGTCGTGGAAGCATGAATATGCGAATTCGCACCACTTTTTCAGTTGATCATGTCCCTCCTGTAATGTTAAATATTAGATTAAAAGACGCTTATTGTTTGTAGGTACTACTATTCTATACCTAATGGCTTAAAAAGCATAGCACTTCGTCCTTTCCTCGTTTCTCTCTTGGGGGAGCAGTAATAGTTATTATGAGGAAGGTTTCATGATCAACATCATATCAGCCGAGAGACGTCCACCGCTGACATAGGCCTCCCTTAAAGAGTGGCACAATGATCGGTCCTGCGCCACCCCTTTACCAGGTCGTCAGTCCACCTTGGGTAGACCCAATGCAGAAGTATAACTGGGTATACAGATTCATAAACTCTCACAATAAAATAAACTTACCGTATCTTCTGGTGGTACAAGGTGGGTTTTAATTGACACTATTGTACAAATAAGAAACATTAATTGCCGTCTGAGATACATGAGGGTATCTAATAATCCTATATTAAATACGTCGAGATTACTCTGACGACGCGGCAGTAATATCACTTGGAACAAAATACAATTACCGGATATTATTCTACTTGTACCAAGAACATTGACAACGGTGGACTTATATTACTTCTACTCCTACAGAGTGATCTACAACCTTGGCAGGACGCCCCAAGGTCTAAATTTGATAACCAAGAACTTTGATTAGTTCCATAGAAACGCCTTTTCTATATACTTGCTACAGTGCCAATACGTACAGCGACATTTCGACTAAGTTTGCTTGTGGTGTTTCAATTTCCGTCAATTGTTTTCGAGGATGTCCCTTAATTTGGTTATGGAAATTGCTTTGTTGTCGAAAGTTAAATCTGCCGCGGTTTATCTAATAAACATGAAAATGTGTTTATATCAGGTTTAGATAAAACAAATTATAAGTTGACGGGTGAGGAACGAGGCTTTTCCGTAGTTTAATTACAATGTACATAGAGATGGAGGCTACAGCTTCTGCGTTGTTTAGAAAGAAAGAAAATAAGTTTATTCATGACGTTTTAAAACTTAGGATAACACATAGAGAAGTAACAGTTGTGAGAATTTTAAATCTCACCAAAAACATAAATGTAAAAAAATCAGAGCCAAGTAAAATACAAAAATTATGCTTGGCTGTGGGCTTCGCCGTAAAAAGAATGGAGATCTAAATGAGTGCCAAGTTCTATGCAAAATCCAAATATGTATTTATAGGAACAAAGTAACAGTATGAACAAGTATTAAACTCTATTTCTTTGCTTTATTGGATACCTATAACAATTGCAGTTATTTAAAAATGTGAGATCTTAAAGTAGGTTAGATTTGACTTGGCCAGTTTTCATAACATCATTAATTTTATAAAGCTATTCAATATCATATATATTTTTTAATTCTGATAAAAATACATAAAAATACATATTTGGATTTTGCATAGAACTTGGCACTCATTTAGATCTCCATTCTTTTTGCGGCGAAGCCCACAGCCAAGCATAATTTTTGCATTGCACTTGGCTCTTCTTTTTTACATTTATGTTGTTGGTGGGATATCATTACTTTTTGTTAAGAAAACTAAGCAGGCATTGAGATTTAATGTTTTTTCTTGCGTTTCCGCTGCATGGTTTTCTTTTTTATGCTATTGCGTTTGTCGGTTGTTTAGCGCGTATTACAAGTTATTTTTTGTATGGGGACACCACTTATTTTTTAACTTATTTTTATTGTTACATTTCTGCTATATAGCAAATATAATAATACATATATTGCGATAGTTTCAAATATCTGCTTGTAGCGGTTCCAACGCATAAGAAAAAAAATTGTATGGGGCCCCCCTATTTTTTAACTTTTTTTATTTTTCGATTTTTTCCTACGTTTACACACAATTACCGAGCTGGATTCCAAATTTCATCCTTCTAGGTCATCTGGAAGTAGGTTAGATTTAGGTACTTTATGTCAGTCAGTCAGTGCTAAAATTGACGACTTTTTGACCTTTATATCTTTGTAACCGTTTGAGCTCGCTTCATGAAATTTGGGCTTCTAGATGTCCTTATGGATATAATTAAACACACGTAGTTTTATGTGTTTATGTTAAAGAGGTTTTGCGTTATAGAAGGGTCAGAAGTGGCACCAAATTGTTTCGTGTAATATTGGACACTCGGCGCTCGCTAGCCAGTTAATTCCTTTGCTTGAACTTGGCTTGACACGCTACCGCGTGTCTAGATCGTCTAGAATTTTGACAGCCCGTGATATTGCTAATCTTGTGGTTTTTAATCAGGATACCTTTAACAAAATAACGAATTCTTCTTGGGGGGTCGAAGTTGCACCACGTCCGTAGGAATTGCCCATCGCTAGGTACCCTACACGTGACCCCTGGGTGGTGCTAAAAGTGCCACAAACTGGCAACCGTACTGTCTTTTCCAAGATCTCACGGTTCTAAGTCTAAATACTGATTTGCCATACGATAAATATATAACTAATTCTTACTCAAATTGATAACACATACAGTTTTGCTCAAACATTGACTAACAAGAACAACGATACTCCCAATATATGTTTTTGTCTGGTTCCGTAGTCAACAAGGAAACCTTATATTTCGTCATGCCCATCTGTCGGTCCGTCCGTCTTCGGCTTAGCTCAGTAACCGTTACTACTAGAAAACTGTAATTCGGCATGGGCATATTTAAACCAACTAAGCTGAAATAACAGTAGAATACAATTTTGGAAAAAAAAAATATGATGACTTCTAAACCTAAAGTGGGGATGTTTTTTTTTCTATTTTAACCCGTAGCGTGGGGTATCGTTGGATAACTTGTTAAAAATATTATGGGTTTTTGAAAAATCATTATTCAACTCAGTGATTCGTTTGCGAGATATTGGTATATACCTAAGTATACTTAGTTTTTGTTTAATAGTTTGGATGACAATTCAATATTATGGTGCCATCAACCTGATCTGATGATGGAGACAGCAGGTGGCCATGGGAATTCAATACCTAAATAATCGACGTAACCCTGTTGAGTTTGGGCTCGTTAGAATCGTCTCAATCAGAAAAGTACAGTCAGCAACAAATATTTGACAGAAACTATTATTTTTTCTTATGTAGTATTTGCTCGCTTTAGTGAGGTGAAATATTTGTGCTACACACGAGTCCAGTTAGTTCACGTCTCGTGTGTTGCAACACTCGCTACGCTCAGCACGGCTATCATGCGACGGCGCACGAGCTCTCTTGATTTTTCTCGCACTATCCATCTCTTTCTTATTAGATCACTTAGAACAAGAGATATAGTGCTAGATAAATCGAGAGTATGTCGCGGTCGTCGCATGATAGACCTGCAGGATTCTATTTTTGTACCACTCGCTTCGCTCAAAATTCTATTTTCGAACCACTCGCTTCGAATCCATTCGCTAGCTTGTAGTTCAACCCTAGAATCCATTCGCTAGCTAATTCCACACTCGCGGTTGAAATACAACTTTGCACCCTTGTATAACAAATAAATATTTATCAGTCATTCGAATTCCAATGAGCATTATTTTACGCCTAGACGTTATGTTTAGCAAAAGAAACGCTTTGAAAAATAACCTCTCCATAACTTTATCTGCGGGTGGATGATTTCGATTACTTAGAATGTAATCACTAATCAAAGTACATAGGTATAAGGCTTTTGTGTCTAAGGCGGTGTTTACGCATAGGCGTACCTATATTGTATGACACGACACAGAAGCTGTACTATGGGCTTATCCACCTCCACCACCTTCGGCCACGCCTGAAAAGCCTGACAGGCCACGGGTTGGGTCGCGCGACATGTCGCCTATGCCTATACGCGGCTTTACTCATGTTAGTGGGCCAGAGTTCTCGAACAAATTGTTGTAAATGTGGACACACGCTGGACAAAAGCTCCTATTTGTTTTCAGGCACTTTGTTAGGTCGATAGGTTTAAGTTTTTTATAGGAACCAATTCCTCCAAATTATCTTATAAATTATCTCCGTCGACCATATTTAATTTTATGGCGGCCATTTTGAATTATAGTTAATTATTATTCGCTCGCGAGTTCATTCGCGGCAAGCATTTTATTTTTCATATTAACGTAATTGAAAAATATTTTACTACTTTCTGTATTGACAATGACACATGTTCGTAACTAGAAAATCAAATGATAAGTAACTTTTCGCAACGAGGGTATCTGTTTCAATACTATTACTGAATTTTCAACGTTAATGCATTGCGAATGTCTAACGACATTTCAACGATCGATATGGGTAGGGAATTAAATTCCTTGACTGTATGTACAAGCTTTGCTTAGTTTGGGACTCGAGGTCGATTTGTGTAAGATTGTGCGCAAATATTAATTTATTTTTGAAATAAGATGTGTATCTTTTTCTGGAGATTACCCCTACACAAACTGTCAAGGCTACAAACTATACATACCTATTTATTTATAACGTTACGAGTAAGTATAGACTGTATATATTATATTGCCACGATTATCTATTACTATTCCCTGTAACGTTACTAACTCGAAATTCAGTCAAAGGTTTTAGTGTAAAATAAAATTGATATATACAGCGGTAAGTATATTTTATTTTCTATGAATAAATTACAAACAACCGGATAAATATTACAAATAAAATTGTATTGTTCAGTCGAAACACTGTTATTCATCGTAGTAAATGTTGGTAGGCTTTCTGGATGCGGTGAGGAAGGTTCTATCGGCAGGACAGCTAGTTTGTTTGTAGTCTGAAAATTAAGCAAATATGGCATAAGGTTGCTGTATTTACCTTTGAGAACGTACATAATTATATATATATATTTATGAACTCGACAAAAACCAGGTAAAAACAATATACATATTATGTTGGTATTTTTTCGATAGTGGCCCGAGGACGCCAGAGCTCCGGAGGATGCGTTGTGTTGAGAGCGAGGGAACATGTTCCTTCAGCTGTCAACACGGCGAATCCTCAATCATATCCAGGGTCGGCAACGCCCATGTTACTCCTTTGGAGTTGCATGCGTCTATAGGCTGCGGTGTCTGCTTACCATCAGGCGGGCTGTACGCTTGTTTGCCACCGTTGTTGTTTAAAAAAAAAGAGGAAGGCTATTTCGCAGTTAGAACTAACACGTGACAGTGAGAAGATAATCCATCCCTCTCTCTCTCCCTATGAAAGGATTGCTCTGCCTTGTCTTAAACATTTTATAAACGTGATGTGACAATAATGGGTGACTACACGCCTACTACTATTATTGAGTATGCAACGTATAACGAATGATCATCATTCTCAATTTAAGTCAGTTCTTGTTTTTTCTTGCTACTTCCCAATTTGAGGTCTTACTGATTATATCGCACGGTATATTGGAAGTGTCAAATTAGTATCCATACTAATATTAAATATAAATGGGAAAGTGTGTGGGTTTGTTTACACCCCCTAAGGGGGTGAAATGGGGGGGGGGGGAAGTTTGTATGGAGCTGCGATATAAACGAGTTCCACGCGGACGGAGTCGCGGGCAGAAGCTAGTACAAGATAATACGAACTCCGCTTCCTGATGCAGTTGAAGTCAAACATGTCGCACAGGTCGCGGAAGCCGATGATGTCGCCAGCGTGGCTGACCCCGCACACCGGCACGCGGTCGTGGTTGCACACCTTCGCCATGCTGCACCACTTGGCGCCGGTCTGAAACATTGTATGATAATACAGAGATTTGGGTGAACGTTGGTCTTTCTTTTAACAGCTGAGAATATGGGAACATTCGGTGTCCGATGATTGTAATAAAGTGCGTCATATTTATGTACCTAATTTCTAAGGACATGAGTTTTTTTGGTTTTTAGGGCAATATTGCCAATGTGACGATTGCCTCGCAAGTAAATATCTGAATGTAATATTCTTATTGTTCAGAAGCTATTTGCTTAAAATAATGTTTAATACCCTTTAATCATAGAACTGAAAATGCCTCTGATAAATAAAATGTGTTTTGTCATTTCTGTACATAACATAAAAGTGACGCATATAAATACAAAATAATTTTAACTGCATTTTAACTAATATAGGTTTGTTGAACGTTTATGAATAGTAAATAAACCGACTAAAAGTTTGTTGGGCCACGCGCTGTGTAGTGTACAGTTCCGTAGTTGCCTGTCTGTATTTGTTACATCGACACGCACGCGCCAGGTAAATGATGCGGTTGCGTCCGCTGAATTTGTACGAAAGTGGGCTTTCAAGTACATTTTAAGTTGGTTGACTATTACTCGGTAACTAGTAATGTGTACTTAGCCGTGATAGGTTACCTTTGAAATTAATTAAATGTACTACTGGCAGGATTTTTTAAGTTTACAGGGGATGGGGACACTTACCTGACTCGAACAGAAATTTGGGCTTTAATTTAAAGCCCAATACGGACCACTGAGTTGAAAAGTGTTTTAGAGAATTTCAAATAATAATTAAATCACTATACTCCAAATACAATTTCTGCTTATCATTATTGTAGAAATTGTGTACTGTAGATACCTTTTTCCCCATGGTGATATCTTCTTGATCACGCTCTTTGGGCGGCCCATGACTGGTTGAAAGCGATATCAAGTAGCAGAATAATAAAACAACTGTAAACAAAAAACGATACTAGTGACTCAGATATAACTTACACTTTAAAATAAAAAAAAGAAGCAGTATTTGAAGCAAGCTAATGCATTAATTAATTCTATTGTTGCAATAAAAAAAAATAGGAATGCTTGCGGTTGTTTCCAGGGTTTAAGCAATATTAAAAATAATTATCGTCGGGGAAATGGGCCGATCAACAATTTTCTGTAAAAACGTTCACTGCGTTTCCTGTTCCCTTCAGTAAAAATAAACATAAAATCCCATATTGTTAACGACTTTTAACTAAACTATCACAACGATTCATGTTTGTTTGCTATTGATTATTATTATAATTAGAACTAAATCGTCATTTTTAACACATTCGTCTTTGTCCTTGCTTCCTCACTAAAACACACGTCTGCTGAGTCACAAAATTCGTAATATGGCTAAGTGCGAGATAGTAGCAATGCCTTAGCATAAGGAAGAAGCTCTGCAAATCAAATTATCGCGGCCGCCATTACTTCAAGTTTGAATTCGCTCGGTCATTTCCTCCGTGACTCGAGAAGTGGCAACGTGTGTTAATTGTGCATCTGCTGTGTCACATGGAAATCTCACTATGTTTATGGTGTTTTAAAGTGATATTATACTTATTCAGCTTACTTTTAGGTCTAAAATGCGTCAAATTTAAGATTTTTTGCACAATTTTAATAGTATTATGACAATAACCCTCCTCTCCTTCGGGCAGTCGGGTAAAAAGAATTCAAAACCGTTTAGGTAAATGTATCTTGGCTCTCATTCCCTTGAGTGACAAAATATGTGACACAAAGAACAATATTGTGATCCCAGAGGGAAAGGATTCTTGGGGTCACAAAACGTAACCTAAGAGGCATTTAATCGGTTCGCCATGCAATTTTTTATAGAAAATATGCAAACCATCTTGTGTCTGAGACATTTTAGACCTAAAAATAAGCAGAGTAATCTTGCGTCCTTAAGTTGTCTAAAGCTTTTGCGTTGCAGGCTTCTGTGTACCGCTTCCCCTGCCTCCTGTGCACCCCCCTGCGCCTGTAGTTGGCGTAAAAGCATACCCTCGTCTCGTCAGGAAAGAGGATATTCCCGCATTAGTCAAACGTTCAATTCTCGTGCACTGAGGAAAATCGCCTTCTGGCAGTCTAATGGTGTCCAATTGAGGGCCCGTAGCAGCTCTACGGGGCAATATATTCTTAAATTAACATCAGTGCGATTCTCCTTATCGTGGCTCATCGACGTTCTTCGAAGCTCAACAACGTTGAAGAAACGGTTCGACAACGGGGACGACACAATATACCGATCGTTTCTAGTGGAAGTACAGCGTTGCCTCCCGCGTCTATGCCTCCTGATGTAACCGCCGGTCTCCCCTCTCCCCTGGAATACTCGACGCACACGGAAACGGTTGATATTCAGAAGCCGGGGAACGTCAGACTGCCGTAATCCATGCAGTAGTGCCACCGCTTGAGCTGCTTCTTCTGCCGTGGTATCCAATTTTCTGGGTTTTTTTCCTACTGCAGCTATTCGGGAGTGACCTCAGTGACGTCTGGATAGCAAATGATGCTTAAATTTCTCTCTCTTTCTCACAGATGGGGTGCCATTTCAGAGCGAAACCTTTATTAGCTAATAGGGTCGCAGCCTGTTTTTGCAGCCTGGGCTGTTGTGACTTTATTCCAGCTTTTGTTGGCCAATCAGCGGCATTAATGCCATTGTTGCCCGCACCGAACATGGCGCGCGCAAGCATGCTCACGATGTCGTAATTGTGCAAAGAGCGTGAGGTAACAACAATGATCCGCAGGGACTGGTTCTCCTTCGCACGGAGTCTCTTCTTGTTGGACTCTGCCGTCACGGCGTACCAAGCTGGCGCTTCTTACGTTAGACGTTATTCCCAGCTTTGGGCTGGTAAGCACTGGCCACAGTAGTAGTACTCTCGCGGTCTTCGCCCGACTCACCCCAGCTTTGATCGAGTATTTGATAGAAGTGGCGTCATCAACTGGCACTTCGAAGCACCGTTCGGACAGGAACGAGGCCAAGAATACCACTTGGAGCTAGGGACGTTGACACCTTGTCAGCAACCCCTCGTGCCGTACGCGGTCAAACGCCTCTTCCAGGTCGAGGAAGACGCTTGCGGTGTATTCCTTCTTGTTTTTCCTGGTCGCCGTGTGTGTATAGTCTTTCTTATAGTTAAGTTGTTCTTATTTTCTGTTTTCACCTACTCAAATCTTATCTTTTCTTGCATCGTCTCCACCACCCAAAGGTTGTCTGGAAGAGATCGCTTTTTAGCGATAAGACCGCCTGTTGTCTACCATTGTTTATGTTTAACTTACCTCTTTTTTATTTTTTTTTACTATGTCTGGTGAGCAATAAAGAATATTTGTATTGTATATTTGTATTGTCGCCATGACGTGGAGTACCCATGTGAGCTGCAGTGTATGCCGAGTGCGGCTTGGCGGAACCCAAACTGCTCAGGTCGGGGCGCGATGTGAGCATGCAGTTTTCCTAGCATGAGCTTCTCGAGCACCTTGTAGAGGGTGCTGAGAAGAGTGATCGGTCTGTAACTCTTCGATCTTTTTCTGAATTATCCCGGATTCGGCAGCAATATTACCCGACCAGGGTGGTGCATGGGTGAGTTGCCAGGGTGTCGGGTAGTGGGCCGAACGAACGCCGAACGCAGAACAACAGGTGATTGTTCATTTTAATCGCTAAAGTATTGTTTTTGCTTTGTACCATTCCGATTATTCTGTCTCTAGAGTCACACATTTGTATTGTAACAGTTTACGGATTTAAAAAATCTTACAATATATACATATAATGCAATGTATATAATGCAGATTATGTTTTAATGACAGCTTTATTGATTATCTTAAGCACCAAAAAAATATATACCCTGACTAAATTACACATGTGACTCAGGGGACACAATATGCCTTAATAATAGGTGTTGAGACTATTTTTGTTTGTTTTTCATTAGGAAGATTAGGGTAAATATAGCAATTATGCTATATTTGCACTATTAAAAGCCTTACAAGTTATCAATTACAAACTGTTTTAATAACGAAATGCAGCACCTCTTATCTGTTACCCAGTAGACATTTTACAATTCGTTTAAATGTACAAAAGTTTAATTCTGTCATTATAACTACAAGCAAAAGGGATGTATTTATCAAACTCCGTATTTCTTTTTACAAAAATTAGATTTTATATTTGAAAATTAAAGTTGATTCGCTACAAGAAGTAGTTGATCCGCCCAAATTGTCAAGATTCATATTCATTCAAAATATTCTAGTACCGATGCTACTTCGAAACATGTTGTTACTCAGCAAAGGTTGCACCAAACCGTATCTAATCATAAGCTGTGTTCGTTAAAACTGCGGCGTTACCACGAAAATCGAAACTCGAAGTTCGTATACGTGCATATCTCTGTCACTCGGGTATTGTAAGTGCGATAGAGATGGAAATTTCGAAGTTCGTGGTTATAGCTATCTATTGCTGGGACCACACTTCGCTATGCGCTATTCGTTATTCGGCTTATGCGCCTGTATTCGACGAAGTGTGGACGCTTTATTCGTCTATGTTTGCCTTATTCGCACGCATAACGCATAAGCGCGAATAGCGAATACGCCTATCCGTCGACTTGTCGGTTTTTTGGTACACATCAAAGGAGGCGAATAAGCCGAATAGCGCGTCGACTGACCACACTTCGTTCACTGTTCACTCACTCATTAGGTATATCATCATACTACATACTTTGTTCGTTTTCTATGACTTGTGATCACCCACCAGCGCTTACTTTTCGGTCTATCAGCAATTTTGTACTTACACAACAGGTATTGGTAAGTTGCATTTAAGTAAAAATAATAAACTGCTGCTGTCAACTCCATCGCCGCTTTTGACATTTGCAACGCAAACAACACACATATTTGGCATGTTCGGCACACCGGCACGAAGTGTGGTGGGCATGTTTGTTGTTCGCGCACATAACAAATATTTTCGCAAATACGGCGCAGTCACATAACGAATAGCGCATAGCGAAGTGTGGTCCCGGCATATGTGTCGCAAGTTTGTCAAGTTTTTATGGAATGTCAACTGTCGGCGCCATATTTTTCTTTGATCGGTCTGTAATCGTAAGTTGGTGCAACACGCCCTTAATGGCATCTATAGTAAGCTTGTTAAATTGACACATTTACCTGTTAGTGCGTTGATGGACGCCATCTCGACAATTTTATATGATCTGTGTGGACAGTTTTCTCCAACGGCCCCACTTCAAATGAATCTCTGGCTTCAAGCCCCTTGGTTACACACTTAACACTTTGTGTTTATGTACCCTTTCTGTCTATTCGCTGCGTAAACTTCCTCTTTGAGACTATGTACAATGGGATGTTGATGTAAAGTAAATACTCCCCATACATGCTAATGACATCCGCCTCGTGTACATTTTGTAACAGTAGATTTTCGCATAATATACATTGTTTACGAATTGTCGTCTCTGACGGGGTTTTGATTAAGATAATAAACTAAGGTTAATTATATATGTATGTAAGCACTTTTTTATTGTACACAATAACAGATTAAATAATACATATGTCACGTAATAGATCAAAGTACAAAGAAGAACTTATCCCTAGGGAGAACGAGATAGGAAAACTTATATCGTGTACAAAAACACAGAAAATTAAAACAAAGGAGTCTAATATTTCCTAAACTGCCGAACGCTTTGGACTATTCTAAACACTCCTTATAAAAGTGTCTTAAATAGTGATTCACAATACGTAAGTTTGTACATTATCGTCTCGGTCAGACGCCGTAGTAGGCTCCGAAGAAAATAAAGTATTCATCACAGTCACATATTTCGATGCTTAATTATTGATCTACGATTTTTAGGTATGTGATCGTTTGCCGACGCAGTACGGCCGGTACGGGCAAATGTATGGGGAACCAGACTTGGCACGGTGTACGGTACAGTTATTATTTTTAAACGGGAAACAATGCAGTACGTGTATAAAAAGACCGGTACAAAGAAGGTGTATAACGCCGGATATCCTAATAAACCCTGCTGCGCTTCATATCCACGTTAGGTCGGCTCGGTGAAGACATTATAATGAAATATAAAAAGGCATGTAATTTAAGTTTTACCGTGGGTTCATTTATAAACAGAGCTTCTATTTCTAGGTGATTAAAAGACTTCGATTTTGACTTGGTTTAGCTCCGGACACTGATTTATTAAAGTTACAGTATAATCTGAAAAAAAAATTACACTGCTTTAGGGTTATCAGTTATCAAATACAAAAATAATAATAAACATTTTAGTCTAGCTATATGCTTTTCCTAAAAAAAATCATACGTTATTCCTTTGTTTTTTGTTATCTACACTATGTAACAAATACTATATAGTTTAATGTATATTTGCACGCTGCCATCATCTCGCTCCCGTGTTATTGCACAGCATTTTTATTATCACATTTTGAATTTGTGTTATCTTCATTATCATGATGACATATCTATTTACATTTAATTAAACATTAATTCAGATTAAAATAGCGACTATTATCATGATGACATATCAATTTACATTCTATAAAACATTGATTCAGATTTAGTAAAGCGACTAGGAACTAAATGCTACTATTGTGTACACGTTCAAAATTACTTACTAGTAGAAAATTTACAGTTGTATTCTTGCATGGCGCAGGCATCTTTGAAAACTTTTCTCTTCAACTTATCAGAGTCCAGGCCGCAGACTTCCTGCCAGTTATGTCGACACGGCAGATGACAGTCCTAGGAACAAACTCTTATACATGTAAAATAACAGTAAACATATCTTCTTAAGCGAATCGTTATGCATATCTATCGTCATTGTGTTTCATATCGTTTCTTGCATCGTCTCCACCACCCAAAGGTGGTTGGCTGGAAGAGATCGCTTTTTAGCGATAAGACCGCCTGTTGTCTACCATTCCGTACGTTACATTTACCACTATTTTTTTATTGTCTACTATGTCTGGTGAGCAATAAAGAATATTTGTATTGTATTGTCATCCTCCTCAAGGATGATGATTGTATTGTTATGATAGTGAGTACTCTTTTGCAGATAAGTAACTTGATATGCACTTAATATACATACTATAAAATATATTTAAAGTAAAGTGTATTTTATGGATTTTTATAAATATCTTCCTAACAATGTAGAAATCGATTACTAAAGCATAAGTGTCGATACTGAAATTTCCAATATTTTTGCTTATTAAAAAAATTATATGAATCTATGTCTCTTCAGTTATTAAACAGCTAATATGTCTTAAGCTACGGTAGCCCAGTGGTTTAGGCATGCGGCTGTCAAACGGCGGTCGTGGGTTCGAATCCCGGCTCGTACCGATGAGTTTTTCGGAACTTATGTACGGAATATGATTTCATATTTACCGTTAGCTTTTCGGTGAAGGAAAACATCGTGAGGAAACCTGCATACATCTGCGAAGAAATTCAAAGGTGTCTGTGAAGTCCCCAATCCGCACTGGGCCAGCGTGGGGACTACTGCCCGTTCCCTCTCATACATGAGAGGAGGCCTGTGCCCAGCAGTGGGACGTATATAGGCTGATGATGTGATGTGTGATGTGATGTCTTAAACTATATGGAGAAATAAAGCATCTTCGTCTGTAGCCCCCGACAGGATTCGACTGTCGGGGGCTACAGACGAAGATGGTTTATTTCTCCATTATATTCTTTCTCTCTGTATCATATAAGTAGTTTTTTCTACTCCTGTACCGTTATCTGTCATTTATATAGGCTTTAGCTCAAATACAATGACACCGATAATAAGTCGTCGAAAAACTCTATGCTCTATGGCCCATAAACGCACACTTTAGTGTACTTTTTTGGTTCATACATTTTCCATAAAAGCACTGTTTACCACGATGTCAAATCATCTAACTTTTTTTTAATCAGCTACTATATTGCAGTGGTGCCAACTATAAGCAAAATTTTTAAATAAAGAAGTTTTGATTACCATCAAATATTTGTAAAACATAAATTATTTACTATTTTAAATAAAAAAAAATTATCATGTATTGTGTGTACATATTTTACCAATTATTGGTATTATTTATAAATATAAACCGATCCGATTCGGTTCGGATCCGGATTCAGTTTGGTTCGGATGGCAAGTGCAAGGAAATTAAAAACAAAACAGACCATAAACAAGAGGTGTCAATGTGTCATATTTCTAATTTCCCACCAAAGCTCCAGTTCAAAATTAAAAGACGAAATGTGATAACTATTCGTTATTATTAATAACATAATAATTTACTTAAGATTTGATTCGTGTTAGTGAAGTGTAAAAAAATGTGTACGTTCCTTTTAAAATGGACGAAGAAGAAAATAACTGCACCGCTGAGGAAATTGCGTGAGTAGTAATAGAACTAACGGAAAACTTACTGCCTGAAAAGTCAAATGCTATTTATTTAAAATTAGTCGTAGAAAAAGTATTGTATGCAACGGTGTATAACTTGGTCTTAAAACGCTCGTGGCGTCTTTAATTGCGATGCTCGCCAAGGCTCGCATCGCAACTCACGACACTCGCGTTTTAAGACCCTACTTATACAACAGTTGCATAAAATACTATAAAATAAGATCGGGGTAAATTCCTCGTTAAAAATAACATGAAACAAAAATACCTACTTACTAAATAATTTGTTTCGTTAAGTAAATGTAGCTAATCAATAATCATTCTGTCATTTCTCAAAGATATATTTCATAGATCCCACTCACATTGTTCTAAACATAAAATACATTTTCTGTGATCAATATACACGACCTCCTTAAAGTGTCGATTAGTGTAAAAAAACCGGTCAAATGCGAGTCTGACTCGCGCACCGAGGGTTCCGTACAGTACAAACTAACAATTAACTCAAGTTTAAGTAAATGTCCCAATATGTTAAATTGCTTATTTTAACCCAACGCAACAGAATTCAATTTCCAATAACGACTAATTTTTACATCAAGACCATCGAACTACTAAGATAATTGAATCGCGATCTTTTTTTGACCTGCTGTTGAAACAAATGAAACATACCCGTCCCAACCCCATTAATTCTAGAAAAATCTCAACAGCGCGAAGTAGGAATGGGGTCAGAGTCATCTATCGGCCCCATTTGGTACTAACGTGCAAGGGCAATCAGCTTAGTATGTATGTTGGTGTTTTAGCGATTATTTTTTATCACGTGAACCAATCTCGATTATTATTCTCACTTACTTACTTATACTTCTCGGTCTTATAAGAATTTAAAAAAAAAAGTACTTATAAAGTTGATTAAATTGCAAACTTAACTAGGAAATGATTTTTGAAAATTAAACAAAAAATTAGCTACAGAAAATGTAATACTTTTCCAGTAATATTTATGTTTATCTTAATCACAAGTAATTATTTAAAAAATCTTCCAAATTTCAATTTGATAGCTTAATTCATTCGTGAGTTATTTCAATTTGTGACAGACAGACAGACAGACGGACGGAGTCGCACTATAAGGGTTCCTTTTTTACCTTGTTTGGTACCTAAAAATAATCATTGTAAGTCAGAAATTGTTTCGCCTAACTAACATCACTCACCATTTTTACTGGACTAGTTGTGTTTGCACTTGTTTCATAGCTACGGATACAATTTATGTGAATGAGTACCAAAAATAAATTTAAAACAGTTAGCATTTGCCCAACAAAATAATTCAATCGTTTTCGTGCGATGTACGGCATTGGAATGTTGGTTTTACGAGTTTGAGGTTTTAATCTAACATTCCCATTTCGTTTTTATTCTTGCGCAGTTATATGGCCGTAAAGTTCAGACCACATGACTGTTATTTTAGCGTGAACCAAATCAATTTATAACTAAGGTGTTTTTTAGTACATGTATATTTTTCCGTTTTAACCCCTTAGGGCACTTTAGTGCTGAAAAGTTACCTAATGCAATCAACACGGCAAAAAAAAGTGTAAGTATACCTGATGAAAATATTACTGTATTGAGCTATTTCATTAGGCATCATCGCATAAGGCAAGGCGGTTCAATCGTCATAAAAACTTTTTGTATAATTTCATGAAGCATATTCGTACATTCTAAACACAATTATAATCAACGATTACCATGAAACTATTATTATAACTTTTGTAAGCATAATGCTCAAATAATATAAAACTCATACAAAATAACAACTTTCCTATAACGTTTATTCAGCATAGAAAAAAATTTCATAATTTCATATAAAAATATTTTTATAAACATATAATTTAATTACTTATGTTTTACGAAAATATGCTAATTGTTATTATAAAAGTTGTTTTATACAAGTTGAAAGTATATTCGTTTATATGGAAAATGACATTATATTTATTTTGTAGGTAAAATCCAGGCTATAAACTATATTCGTGCTAAATTTCATTCAAATCGGTTCAGCCGTTTAAGCGTGATTGAGTAACAAACATCCAAACATTTAAACTTTCACATTTATAATATTAGTAGTTTAAAATTATTTTTATATAAATAATTACACACCTATAGGTAGTAAGGTAGGTTTGTACAATAGAACTGACTGAGTTTTATGAAATACTAGCTTATGCCCGCGACTATGGCCGCGTGGAAGTCGCTTATATATTAGCCCCATATAAAATTTACACCCCCCCATTTTACGCCCCTTAGATCATCTATTATATGTCCTTCTCTGGGACTCAAACTATCTCTGTACCTAATTTCATTGATAGCGGTTCAGTGGTTTAAGCGTCAAAAGGTAACAGACATACAGACAGGCACACTTTCGCATTTATAATATTAGTAAGGATAAATAAACTACTGGAAATACAGTATTTCAAGATTAAATTCCTTTCAGGTTAAATGTCAGCTCTGTAGTGCAGAATGTAATTAAATTATCGACGTTCAAAGAACTAGAGTAGTGGCACTTTATGCACATAACCTAAAGCAGAAGCAATTTCGTAGTCGTGCTTGTTGTCGCAGCGCCGAATCAAATATGTTCAGCGTCGTATTGCTCAGTAAGAAATTGAATTAATATTTTAGTAGGTAACCAGCGTACGAAGCCAAATCGGCATCGACATAATGTTTTAAGGATATTTGTGGAAAATACGAAATGCATAATTTCGATTAGATAATTTTAACGAACTTTGATTCCGCCGAGCATCACATGTATTTACAAAAAAAACACAGCATTACAATTAAAAACTAGACACTGTGGAATACAAATGATATTATATACTACTTTTTAATATATTACAGAAGAATATCATCTATCTACCCTCTCACAGTACCTTAAAAGCATTCACGATACACAATTCCCCAACTACTTCCAAAGAAGTCCACATCCGGTGCTGGTGCAAGAAGCGCATTAAGGCTGTGTAGAGCTCTGGTGAAAGGAGAGTTTTAGCGCGCTATGGTGCACATTAGGGGCTGCTTTACCTATAGTGCAGGGGGTGCGTTGCACCCGGGCGCACGGTCCTAGGGGGCGCCGAGCGCCACTCACAGCGCGCCACTTGCCTCGACTCGGGCGAGGGGGCGGGGGCGCTTTGATAGAGGGGGCTACGGTAATGATTGCACCCGGGCGCGACATGGCTACAGAGACGCCTCTGGTGCACATGAAAACGTGTCTCCTATACTTTTACAAAGTAGGTAGGTACCTAGTTTAAATAAAGAGAGAGTTAGATTTAATTTTCCTTTTATCTTGCGTCAAATATGGAGACCTTTTAAATTATTTATAGAGACCAATCAGGAATACGGCACTGTGAAATAGACAATTGCAAAAACATACAATTCTCATTGTCTTTCAAAATCAAAAATCAAAATAATTTTATTTGCAATAAGTACAGTAATAATACATGCAGATACATCTTTAATTGACACTTACCAACTACGAGTCAAGAAATGTAGAATCGTTTTTGTGAGGCGGCAAAAGATTCACAACCTGCTTCTACTGACCGATTAGAACGTTTCAACTTACAAAAATACAGTAAAGAATAGGGATGATCTTCTTCTTCTCTCAAAGATCCTTATTTTTCAGTTTTCACTGTTGGAGCAATTTTAAATGTTGCGGAGGCGGCAAGTGTAAGTAATGAACCCTTGATTGTAATATGTAATTTGTTTAACCACTGATTCAAAATGTACGTATACCTATAATACCGTAATCTGAAGTGGTATGTGTCCATTAGGCGAACAATGCAGTTGAATGTCATATTCGTGAAGTACTATATACATATATACCTCACCTTATCCCTATACCTCATTCCATAACGCCTATCACAAGACGGCGCGCGAGCTCTCTGTTTTTTTCTCGCACTATACGTTTTTTTCTCGCACTGTACGTCTTTGAGAGAGACGGATAGTGCGAGAAAAATCGCGAGAGCTCGCGGCCCTGTCTTGTAATATGGCTGGTAAGATTATAAATTTAACGGATTAATTTATTAACGTTTCTTCGTTTTTCATTGATATAAAAGGGAAATATTGAATTATTTTTCCTTATTTCTATCATTAAGTGCCGTTCAAACATTGTAACACCTTTTTGTCGTATTCAATTGGGTTTCCTTCAAATCGCATTACGATTAACGCACGATTTCTCTTATCTTATATGGAATAAGGTGTAAGTTAAAGCAAAATTAAAAGTTTTTTGCAATTGTTCCCCTAAGTAAGACATTAATTACAGACATTTATTATCATTTATCACTTTATCAGACACATTTTTTCTCCCTTTTCACTTTTTTACAATACATATAATATACCTTCGACCCACATATCAAGTAATAACTAAGTTTTGTATGCAGCTATGCTTCGAAGCCAAAATCTGCATGCATAACGGTGTTGAACGGTGTGGCATAGATGCAGCTCAAGGGGTGCGAAGATTTCTCGATTCATGCGATATCACAGAATACAACTGCCTACATAAAGCTAGTAAGTCCTCGAACTGTTACAAGAATCTTATTTCTAACGCAACTAAGTGAATAATTTATAAAAGTAAGTTACGTATGCTATAACTTTCAAACATAAAGTAACTCTAACATACCATTTCAGATTACCAGAAAACAGACATGAATAAATGCAAGGATTTACCCCCAATATTTTCATAACAACAATAACTTTTCAAAATAAATATATCGCTAATGTATTAAAATGTATTTCTTTTCTTCCATTATATTACATATCCCGTTAAAATATGATATCATAATAATTGATTCATTTTTATACTACAGGTATTAATATAAAAATCTAGTTTGGTCAAATATTACGATATCTTAAATCGTCCACATTTTATAATTTTAAATCTATTGTTAAAAAATGCATAGTTTGTAACTAAATATAAAGTGTGCAGGCTCTACAAAGTGACCTCGATAAAACACAGGTTATGGCTATAGTTAAGGGACATATGTTTTACATAGTCCGGTGGCCGACTGCAAAAAACACTAGCTGATAAAAAAAACTCTTTTGCCATTTGCGCAAAATTTGCCAAGTTAAGAAGCGGCCGACCAAGAGCAGTTGAAGCAACTAAAAGTGAGCTACCCCTACAGAGTAGGTATTTTCAATTTCTTTATCAGATAGGGGTTTTTGCAGTCGGCCACCGGACTAACACATAGGCTCCAGTATCACTCTCGCAATAGAATCAGAAGGGTATTTTGTTGATGGTTACGTACAGTTTATGTTTGACTGACGTAAATGGTTGACCGTAGCCTAGCCCGCAAGAGTCTGGGATCCACAACTACTGGTGTTGGCGGGGAAAGTACTGCCGACCGACAAACGACGTCGTGTGCGCACAGGAGGTGAAGCTGCAGCAGGCAAAGTGGTTCCAGGACGAATGCGCTGTCTTCAACTATAACTGCAAGAAATACACTGGTACAATCTAAACACTTAAAGTGATTTCTGTATTTTTCTTGATAAAGCGCTTGCTTGATTCTGCTTAACTTTATCAAGGAAACGTTAATTTTAGCCGAAATTATTACTTCGTATTGCTTCTGAAAATTGCGCACTCGCACTTTTGCAAGATAGCGAACTAAGGTCCAGGCGATTTAGGCCAGCTGCGTCCGATTCCCTTACGCACCATCGGTGTCCGGCGGCCCACTTCCCTGGTGGTTTACTTCCTCGAATGTCTTCTTCCCTGAAAGTCTACTTCCTTGAAAACTCACTCCCCCAAATTGTCCAATCAAAGTACGGTAGTGAACCAAAACAATCGTAAAAAAATCGGTCAAGTGCGAGTATGACTGGTGCACGGCCGACAAATTTTAGTATACTACATCCGTCAAGATTCCACTTTATTTTTAAAAAATATTAACAACTACATCACTGTCTGAGTCTAGAATGTCGACCCGCAGACGCAGGAGCGCTCATCCTAAGCACGAAAAACCGTAAGATCCATAGTCCAGTATGACCACGAAAGACCTTACGTTATCGTGATCTACCTACCTGTAAAATAGATCGTAGGAACATCAAGCGAGTTATTGCGTAAACTCGTATGTCCTTTGTACTTACCGTATTATCGTAACAGTAATTAAATAATACATTGTTATTTTCCTATTCACTATTATTTGATTCATACCGATTTATTTCTAAATTGAGAGACTACAATCGATTGAAGCAGATTATCACTAAATAAAATAAAAAAAGTCGTAGGACGTAATTGTTCGCATACCGAATTTTCAATTCTAATTTCTTCACAAATAAGCCGTAAAAAACATTCCAATCAGTTTATACGTGCTAAAAAGAGCTTGCATGGAGATTGAACTTTGTTTCGTTACTCGTAAGCTATTGAAACTTTTTTTATTATTTCGATAGGCAGTGCAATTTTTTTTTTTTTAAATAATGTTATATGGGTGTCGCGATGTGTCAAAAGACCAGTCCCAAATATCGTAGACTGTATGTATAATTTGTATATGACTGGTGCGGTATTCCTTCGTTTGCCCGAATTTCACTTGCCATCATATTCACAGGCCATAATTTTGTTTACCATAATTTCATGTCCCATAACTGTGATTTACCATAATATTCACAAGACAGAATTGTTATTTTCCTTAATATCATATGTCATAATGTCATTTGCCAAAAACTTCATAATCCATAATATTCATATGCAATAAAATTATTTGCCATACCTTTCAAAAGCCATACTATATGTAAAATAACAAATTACTGTGTGAAATTGGTGATATTATGAAAAATAGCTACCAACACCCGAATCAGCGCACCCCACGTCCACGTGGTCTTATCTGTCTTACCCCTAGAGTGTACCTATTATAAAAGCCCGCGGAGACAGAAGCTCGCGAAGGACGGCCTGAGTTGAACGGCGACCTCCCGAGCGGAGCGTAAGTCGAGTGCGTACGTGAAAGCGGGAGCCCGGGCGGAGGGCGGGAGTCCGACTCGGATAGCGGATAGGTAGAAGACGGTGACGAGAGCTCTGCTCCCGCCGCCGTCTTCGCGTTTATTTTTTTTATAAAAGAGCGGAATTAAACTTCTTTGGAGAAAAGTATTTCAAGTAAAAGATGCTTATTTTGACGTGTTCTGTACGTAACGTAAAATAGATGTTATAATGGCATATAAGCGCCACAACCGAACATTCGTAACATTTGGACGGCTCGCAGAAATGTAGTTTCTTATGGAAATTGAATATTTTGCCAAGTAAAAATATTGCATATAAAATTATGGCAAATAAAGTTTATGGCAGAGGAATGATTCGGGCATACAGCATTATGGAAAAAGAATATAATGGAAAATGAAACGTTATGGAATATAAAATTCGAGCAAATAGAATTCGGGTAAATAAAATTCGGGCAAATGAAATTCGGGGAAACGATAGATAACCGACTGGTGCTACGTTACTTATTTCGTGCAACCTGGTATTTTTGTTTTTCAGCGATAATTCTATATCACGTGATATAGAATTATCGAATTATTATAAAAGGTTATTGTTTTGAACATTTAGTAGAAATAGTAATTTGACATTGTGGTCCTGGCCGAAAGGGACATATGGGGAATTCGATATTCAGGGAATCGTACATTCGAGGAATGGGTCATTAGAATTTTTCTTATAGGGAATCGGTGGTAGTGGGCCTGGCTGGATCATCTAGGCCCGCTGCAGCTGCTGCTGGGGGAGTGGGTTTTCAAGGAAGTGAACTATTGGTAAAGTAAACTTTCAGGGAAGAAGACATTCTGGTAAGGTGCGAGAATAAAAAATAATAATAGCGGTTCTCGAAACAAAATACAATCGAATTAGCCAGTTTCCCAACTAACGGGTACACGTATTTGAAGATCGAAAATGGATACTTCGACGGTGAAAAAATAGAAGTACAAAATATCGAAACTATAAATATCGATCGTAGATTCGAAATTCAAAACATCCAAAGATTAGATTACCGACCGATTAAAATACTGAAATAACTTTCGAAAACTTATGAGAATATCGAATTTAAAACATCGAAAGTTCATAATGCTATAGTTTAAAACGTCGAAAGTTTTAGCTACTGAATGATTTAAGATCGACTGTCTAATTTTCGAAAAAACTATTATCTACAACATAAGAAATATAGAAAGTCACAAGTACAAGACTGTCGATTGCACAATCTCGTAAATATCATATTATAAGATGTATAATTTACTTTAAAAACAAAATTTTAACCGACTTCTATTTTGTACTCCGCCAAGCCACGAGAACATTTCCACTTTTTTTTACAATTTACCACATGAGCTGATTTCCGATAGCAAATGTGTTGATTACCATAGGAAAAAATTGAATCGCTGATGTGGGCCGATAATATTTGAGGACTTCCGTCGATTCCCCAAGATCATCACCAATGGCACTTCATTAGTTCCTATTTCAACGGAATCTTATCAGAACCTGTGACGTACTTTTGCACTTTTCAGTACATATTTGAGGAATTCGAGAAGTCGTCTGTGGTCTTCATCATCATAACCTAAACCTCGCCACCAAATTTATGATTTCCGGATGTAAATACACGAGTTATAATAGAAAATACCAAAATTACTACACGTGCGCCTAATAAAATTGAGTAGTTCCCTCAATTTCTTATGGATCCCATCATCTAACTGAATTTTGAAAAAATGGGACCCACCTGGAAGCATATACATACAAACAAAAAATATTTTTCACTTCGCATGCTCAAAAAGTGCATCATATTAGACGACAAGTGGGGCTAAAGCAGTACATTTAGCCCCTAGGGAAAATATGTATACATATTTATGATTTACAAAAAATATACAACATTTTAGTTTGACCAATCACAACTGTTTAATGTTACATCCACCATCAGAACTCTTTAAAAAAAATAGTATTTGCTATCTACTAACCAGAGTATAGCTAGACATTAAAATCGACCAATCAGGAAACAGAATTCAATTCAAACATTAGGTGTTTTTTATTCCCTAATTCACAATAATTAAAAAAATACTAAATAATAATTGACTGCATACATGATATAAGCTATGAAGATTGAGCGGGATAGACTGCTGTCTATCGCGTCTTATCATATGTCCCGGGTATGCTGTCCGCCGCGCTCGGCCGTTTAGACGCCGCTATTAGACGGTCGCTATTAGGCGTTTATTCGTGGTGTGAATATTTTGTATCTGTGTCAAAGCAGTTTATTAAAAAGAATGGCGCCAAATTGAACAATCTTTTCGCCTTGGTGTTGATTGTGGATGGACAATCTTCGTTTTTACTATTTTCTCGCAGTCGAAGTGAAAAGTAGAGTGTATAACTCTGGTCTAAAAGCCATAATTACCCCTCACTTCGTTCGGGAAAATATCCATCTCGTGGAAATATGGCTTACTTTAGACCCTTGTTATACAATCTACTATTTTTCGAATCGGCTCGACAGAGTTCTGAGGTAACAAACATGGAAAAAAAGTACAACTGAATTGAGAACTTCCTCCTTTTTTTAACCGACTTCAAAAAAAGGAGGAGGTTCTCAATTCGGTTGTACGTTTTTTTTATTATTATTTTTTTGAAGTCGGTTAAAATGACGTCTCCCATTATTAGTAATGTTCTAAACGTTTACTCATGCGTTAGCTCCGGCGCTGCGGGCTGTGTAGCCTACCTGTATTCTACCTTGGGTATGACAACGAGCGAAGCGAGGAGGAGTGTTAGGTTTACTGTGACCGTACAGCGCGCGAGCCGAGCGTAGCGTACCGGCCGGTGAAGCGCCAGAACCGTTTTTTGACTAATATTTACGTAGGTAAGTGAACAAAAGTCCAGAGGATTATCTAGTATGAGGAAGTGAAATAAAGCATCTTCAGTTCCGGCGCTACGCCGGCCGCTACCGCGGCACATCAGCGGCACGCTCGTTACGCTCGCTCGGCTCGCATGGCTCGCGCGCTGTAGGGTCGCGGTACACCTAACACTCCTCGCTTTGCTTTAGACTTGCCTTAGAGTCTCTCTGAAACTACTATGAACTAATCAAAAAGAAAGTATAGGTAACCAGATATTATTAGTACACCATTTGAATAATATTAAAAATGGCATTATATATTACAGTTGGTATACGCAAGGCATAATGGACTATATGAACTTAATATAAGGAAGTAAATTGCTTATGATTTTTTAATGAGAATTAAGTACTCCAATTTCGTTCTTGCTAAAAATGCCTACTAATAGGCAAGGTGAAACGCTCCCGATTTTTTTTAATGTTTTTGCCAGTGGTATGCAAGTAGAACATATGATATGAGTTATTTTGATGGTACGACGTTTTACTTTTCGATTATTATGGTAGATATATTTTTGACGTTCTGTGCTTTCTATATTTTAATCGTTCAGCATTTGTATTTTAGATCAATTTGACGTCTATATAATATAAGATAGGTATTTAGATCGTTCGATATTTTGATTTTCGATATTTTGTAACATTATGATTTCACTGTAGATATTTCAATTTTCGATCTTCAAATACGTACCCCAACTACGTAATATTTTGATAGGCAGTGAAATATTAAAAATAGCGGCTACTACTGCCTTGAGAGTTGAGACCAAATTCGGAACCATATAGACCGTGGGCCCACTCCCAATACACCTACGTCACATGACAACATGATAAAATGCATCTATCTTTTCACCTCAGCAGCTCGAACAAGCATATTTTGCTGCGTGTAAACAGTGTGCAAAATGCGATTTTGCTCACTCCGTTAGACAAAGTAACTTTTTAATTTTGGTGCGGAGCACTGACATTTCGTCGTATGGGGTCTATTACAAGTTCAGAATATTTGAACTTTATTAGCACTGTGCCTTTCATTCAATTACGAAAAAAGAAAATGGCAGATATAGGTCGATCCATAGTTTGACCATCGAATTTCAAAGTAGACCCCAAAAAAGCGGATAACAACTAACACGTTCGAAAACTATCTATTTAACAAATTTAAATTACCAAAATAATTATGCAAAGGAATTTTAAATTGAAGAATATTTAAATAAAAGATCTCAGAATAAGCTCCGTTTTTTATAACAAATAGGTAAACATGAATTTTATTATGCTAGCTTATTAAACATTCCACTTTAAACAATTTAAATTCTATGAACGTATACCACAGATGCAGTTTCCGAACGCAAGCGCGGGCCCCCGCCCCTTTTAAAAAGTTGCGCGCTGTTAAGGTGCAACGTCACTGATTCCTGTCGAGCTGATGCTAACAGATGTCGCGATATATAATTTCGATGGTTGCTCATCGTTTTACGCAAAACCGTGACGAGTACCAACATGTGTTTCAAACTGCGGAAGCCGAAGAGCTTGCTACGTATGAATCGCAATCAATCTGCACTAAACAGTGTTTCTATTTAAAATGTAGTCCGAAAATATGCATAAAAGTGCTTTTTCGTGAATTTACGCAGACTAACGTAACTAAATGTCACTTCGAAGTCTGTCATTGTCAAACATTTTGCATAAATCAAACTAGAGGGCGCAAAACTAAATCTACAGTAGCGCGTCTATTAGGGAATAGTAAAACTAAATGTAGTTGTATCTGGCACTCCAGAACGTAAGATGAATGAAATGCACTTTTTCACTCATCACCTAATGTCATGCGGTAGCGCAGTACATACTCTTTTGCTTAAATCTGTCTGTAATGCCATCGTTGAACCGGGTTCAAATCCCGACAATGGTAGGTACTTCTTTTTTGTTTTTTTATTTGGATTTCTAAACCAATATGACCTCTCTAAACTAACTAAGATTTACTTGTAATGTGCTAAAATTTATTTTTCATATTTTACTAGGTTTTCTTGATAAGCATATATATCATGTATCTAGATTATCCACAAAAATCCCTATATTTTTGGCGGACCTATTCTTACATGTTGTATATACTACGTAAATACTATTTTGGATAGGTATTTCATTTAAAAAGATGTTACGCCTTCCACTTAATTCGAAAATCATGAGTAGGTATCCGTAGATTTACAGTTGACAAATCAAAGTACTACCTTTATCTATTCTATACCCTATTCCACATGAGATTAGATCGTAAATCTTCGTCATTTGAATGAAAACCATTTTGATAAACAAAAACATTTAAATTGTTTCATGTGAAACACATTAAATAATCGAAATAACACTAGTAGGTAAGTCCAATATTTTTATAGGAAAATTTAAAATCTAGTGTTATACGGAAAAAGGTGCCTATACTTAGTATATTAGTACTTTTATTTGTTATATCCATATTCACTTGCGGGACTACATAATAATTACAATCAGAAAGGCTACGTATTATTCACAAAATGTTTTGTATTCGCCCGTTACTCGCGTCTAAAATATTAGACCTCAAAATTGGTAATAATTTTGCGCCACCGGACGAATGTCGTGTGGCGTTGTGAATAACGGGGAGTTTGTTCTATCAAAATTCAAAACTTCTCTTGAGTCCCGATCCCGACCTAGGCCGCGTCAGAAAGAGAGAAATATATCATTTGACATTATGGTACTGTTTTCGATGAACGTCAGAATTCAAAATTCGAATTCAACTTTTTCACGTGTTTATGTATACACTAGAATTATTTGGGGTTTACAGTGACAGATAGTTTTCCTTCATTTAATTTTCAACTTTAACCTCATACAAATTAAGTATCTAGTTATTTCTAAATCGGTAGACGTGGGTAACAGTATTCTGAAAATTGCTTTATTTGTATGACAGTAAAGTTGAAAATTAAATGAAGGCAAACTATCTGTCAATGGTTAACTTGCATTAATCGTACTGTACGTGTGCTTGATGCTTCACTCATTCATTACTAATGTTCAAAGATTGAGATTTGAATACAAAATTATTGAATGTCTTATTTAGGTGAATAAGAGATGAAACTCGAACCCACGACCGCCGATTGACAGTCGCATGCCTGAACGACTATGCTATCGGAACGATTATTGTAAAGTGTTATTTTGTATGTTTGTATGTAGGGTATAACCTCCGAAACTACATCCGATTATAAAAAATATTTCACTGGTGATGGATAAATGAACTTACTGGGTGGACATAGCGATAGGGTAGACCGGGGACAATAGAAACACGTCATGATTGAAACAAGTCAAATTTCTCGAAAACTATAATACCTACGCGCCTGAAGCAACACTCAGAACACGCATTCTGCCACGTTTGAATCCTTGGCCAGTAGCGGTCGAGCGACGGTGCGCGATGGTAGTGTAAACGAGCCAAATCAGTTTTTAGCGGTAAAAACTGAGTATTTTATTTGTGTTGTCGTATATTTATTTATAACTTTGTTCCTTTTGTATTTTGGCAGATCAAATTATTTTGGTATGATAATTAGGAATAAAGGAAAGTTTATAATGGGTTTTGATCAGCGTTGGAGTCTTTTTATATGTAATATTTGAACTTGAAGTTAAAAACGTCGTGTGGCGACGGAAGAAACAACTTGCTTGTGGACGATTGAAACGTTTCAATCGTCCTCGCGTTTTAATCGTTCCCAAAAGTAACCGACTTGAGAATATATGGAGGTTATGTTAATGTTCACTATTATTTGTGTAGTTTTTGACCTTATTTATAGTTTATGGAAATGGTTTTCACTGTTTTTTTTGAACATTTGTATTTAACCGACGTCTAAAAAAGGAGGTTCTCAGTTTGACCCGTATATAAAATATACCTATATCAGAAAGAATCACACATTCACATCACACATTTTTTAAATATAATTTGGCATATCGCTAATATTTTGTTTAGTAAAACAATTTAAACTGTTTATTTATTGCGTCTATAATTTAATTTTACATCCCGACGTTTGTTAACACTTTTTGTCACCGGGTAGGTACACGGAATGATTGAAACAATGTTATAGTTGAAACTAGCACTTTTGTATGAAACATGATTATGCTTATTATCTGCATATCTATATCGTTACATATTATAATTGCATTAAAACGACTTTGGTTAAGCTAAATGTATAAGGTAACAGCAACAAAGAAAACTAAAAGTCGTATACTTTTTTTTACACGCGCGTTTTTATCGAGATGTTCAGATCAGCTCATTAATTGAGAAATATTTATGATATGCTCGCGAACTTTTGATGAGCTCATTTGTATGCCGTGGTAGTCATGAAAAAGATTAAAAAAGATATAAGTACTTTCATTGTGCCGAAGATATTACAGTGTTTCAATTGACCTCACATAGTGTTTCAATTGACAGTCATGTGAGGTCAATTGAACCATACTGCCCCATTCTCTTCATGACACAAAACTATGGATTATAGACCCAACTAAATACATTAAATTTAGGAACCAGATAACTAAACTTGAAATATTTTGGGCGTTCATCTTTCTACTCCTAAACATATAACGGTTACAGGCGGTTAAAGGCAAATTGTTTCAATTGTCCCCGGTCTACCCTATGCTTTTTTTTCTCGTTAAATTTGTGTGGGGTAGTTTTAGAAAACCCAAAATATTTTTGGACAAGCTATCCAACGATACCCCACACCCCACACTATAGGTTTAACGAGAAAAAAAAATACATCACCAATTTACATGTAGCGGAGGTACAAGTAAGAATTTTTTTTCAGGATTTTATCCTACTGTTTTGTCGGCGTGATTGGTTTATATACCCACACCGAATTGCAGTTTTCTAGTTGTAAGGGTTACTGAGCTAAGCCGAAGACGGACAGACAGACAGACGGACGGACATGGCGAAACTATTAAGGGTTCCTTGTCGACTACGGAACCCTAAAAATTGTGACTTAGTTAATTTACATGTTGGGGGTAATCTAATATTCTAGTTGAACAGTCGATTCCTAAATAGGTTGCAGTAGGTATTTTACTGTCAATCGAGATGTGCAGTCGACTAAAGCGAACGTTTAAATTTATCAGGTACTTACACTCCTAATAATTGTCTGTTATATTTAATGCTACATAAAGTAACATCACTCAATCGAAGCTTACTTATAATCTGCAAGTTGGAAATTCAAACGGTTCATTTGATCAAAACCAGATTACGTTTTAATATTGGATCTTACTCCTTTCTAATAAGACGCAAAATGTACCTATGCATAATTTTCGTTCCGTGGACTTTAGTTAGGTCGATCACGAATAAAGAGCAAAGCATTGAAATTCAGCCTATCAAAAACAAATGACATTGCTCTTACGTCATTACCAAAATGAGTAATAGCCTAGCAATATAAAATGAATGCCGTCTCTTTCACCAGAAAAAAAAAGGGATTGTACGATGGTGTCGCCGTCTGGTGAATATAATTACTACTATTGACCCCGCTGTCTAACTAATTTTGATTTGATACCAAAGACATCTAGTGAAGGTTTGGGCAACGTGCTGTCATGTGACGCGGCCATGTCATTTACACGGACAGTGTCTAACTCACGCACACATACAAGGCTCGGAGTAAAATTTTATGAATTTCAAATGGCTATATTTTGAATATTACTGGTTTTTGCGTGTATTTATTCAAACTGCGGGAGAAGAGGGTCATATATTATCTAAATATCACAATTTCAAGTTCCTGACATCGATAGATTATACGTCTAGTCCGAACGAAAATTGTATGGAATTCGTCAGTGACGTTGCACCTTAATTTGTTTGAGATTTTATTATGTATATTATTCATCATTCTTGCGTTATTGATATTGGTTTTAAATATAAAAACTACTACGATATATCAATTCTCTATCTAACTAGGATATATAGTGAAGTCAGTGACGCTGACGTGACGGAGGCAGTATTTTAACAACAGTAGGTACGGCTAGTTTTTGGTGTGCACGCGAGATACACGTAATATGCTAATGTGTGCCCTTTGTGATAATGATGAATATTTCAAGAATATCTCGTAGATAAAATCTAAAATCTGTGAAATTTAACAATAACACGGTTCGTTTTTAGTGATGTGTTAGTGTCACGCGACACTCGTATACTTAGATACTGAAATATCCTTTGGTTTCTCGCGCCTTTGTCTCGCCTTTCTAGTATTGAATAACGGCGCAGCCGGCGATGAGTTAAAACAAGCAGTAACGCCTAATTAAGTTTTCTTCCTGAATAATCTTGAGACGAATAGGTGTGATACTATGATATATTTTTTGATGTGAATATGTTCTCACTGCTGAGGTGAAAAGTTGTATGTGGTACTCGAGAGCAAAGTATTTGCATCTTGTGCTTTTGAGTCCTTTACTGCGCTCAAGATTCAAACTTTGAATCACGAGCGTAGCGAGAATTTAGAATCTTTCGCTTCCTTAGGACTCAAAATTAGCACTCGCAGCAAAAACAAACTTTGCTCTCTTGTCGCACAAATAACTATTTCACTTCAGCATCTCGAACAAGCATATTTTGCTGCGTGAAAACTGTAGTCTATTGCTATCCTTATCTTGTGCGCATACGTCACGTCACGATTACCGGAGTGGGGGGCAGTAGTTGTCCGACCGTTGCCGGGAGTGGTGGTGTGCTGTCGAGCCAAGGAACGTGTAAATAGCAACACCGGTATACCGTGCAAATTAGTGAACACTACAAAAACAGTTTGCAAAATGCGATTTGACTCACTCCGTGAGACAAAGTAGCTTTTTTATTTTGGAGCAGCACTGACATTTCGTCGTGTGGGGTCTATTACAAGTTCAGAATATTTGAACTTTATTAGCACTATCCCTTTCATTCCATTACGAAAAAAGAAAATGGCAGACATAGGTCGATCCATAGTTCGACCATCGAATTTCAAAGTAGCCCCCAAAAACAGCGGATAATAAGTAACACTTTCGAAAACTATCAAATTAACAAGTTTAAATTGGCAAAATAATGATACAAAGGAATTTTAAATTGAAGAACATTTAAATAAAAGATCTCAGTATAAACTCCGTTTTTCATAACAAATAGGTAAACATGAATTGTATTATGCTAGCTAATTAATAATTCTAGTTTAAACAATCTTAAATTCTATGAACGTATACCACAGATGCAGTTTCCGAACGCAAGCGTGGGGCCCCGCCCCTTTTAAAAAGTTGCGCGCTGTTAATTTGTTTGAGATTTTAATAAGTATATCCTTCTTCATTCTAGCGTTATTGATATTGGTTTTAAATATGAAAACTACCAGGATAAATCAATTTTCTATCTAACTAGGAAATGTAGTTAAGTCAGAGACGTGAAGAAGGCAATATTTTAACAATTAACAGTACGGCTAGTTTTTGGTGTGCACGCGAGATACACGTAATATGCTATAAATGTGTGCCCTTGTGATAATGATAAATATTTCAAAAATATCTCGAAGATATGAGTAAAATCTGTGAATTTTAACAATAACACGGTTAGTTTTTAGTGATGTGTTAGTGTCACGCGACACTCGTATAGGTACTTAGATACTGAAATATCCTTTGGTTTGTCGCGCCTCGTCTCGCCTTCCTAGTATTGACTAACGGCGCAGCCGGCGCTGAGGAGTTAAAACAATCAGTAACTAACGCCTAATTAAGTTTTCTTCCTGAATAATCTTGAGACGAATAGGTACGTGATACTATGATATATTTTTTGATGTGATAATGTTCTCTCTGCTGAGGTGAAAAATTGTGTGTGTTACTTAAATTGGGGCAAAAACCAGAAAGTTATACAATTTGCTTCTAAAGATCAAATATTATTACCTACTAATAAGCATAAAACTGAAGGCTAAAATATTGGTTTGATTTCCTTTATTTAAATGTTATACAGTAATTTTATCAAGTCTATCAATTCCATCATTAACACTAAATTAAGAAATCAAACATATTCTTTAATAGAATGCCCTGTACAGATTACTATTTTTAACTGAACGTGCTATTTTGATCTGAATCTGAAAAGCGTGGTGGTAACGTGAATGAATCTCGCAACGTAGACGACTCATTTATTTACACCATAATTATTCCCCTAAGCTAACATTGAATGATTATAATGTATATGCTAATATGTACTTATAATTTAACAGATTTCTCAGTAACTAGCGCCAAAGTTTGTGAAACGTTTACGACGACCACGACCACGACCACAACTACTACAACAAGACGTACAACAAAAAAGGTCAAACTTCCCGTCTTTATGTTTTAACAATATTTCTACCAAGCATAGAAAAGTTCACCTACCTATTTTAAATGCAGACCCATATCAAGAATCCAAAAACAAAGTAACGTCCTCTACCCTTACTTAATGTATCTGTATGAAAATAATCCTAAGTCCCCTTCATAATGATTGTTCTAGTCGAGCAAAAAAGGCGAGCTCTTCGAGCATGTCTGTACGTGAAAGCGTAGAATAAAGTTAGTTTTTACGGAATCATAAAAAACGAATACAAATAAATCAATGAGGCGTGTAATTGTCTTTTATTGAATAACCGTAGCTTAGCATTTTCTAGGTATTTACTTTTGTTTTAGTATTTTACTGCCACGTGAGTATAACGATTCAAATATTTGTATGAAATGTAAAACCAAAAATGATTAATTACCTCGACTATGGCCACCCAACATTTTGCTATAGGTAGGTGTAACATTTTGTAAATGTAGAATTGCGTGTCTATCTACCTATCGCACATCTTTCTTTCATGTGTGTCTCCAGAGGCGAGGAGCGATGTGAATTTAGGAGAAAATCTAATATTTAAAAGTTGATTACTGCCAGGTGTTGTTTGTTAATTATTGATTCTGTTTCAGGTCTATGTTGCCATTTGCCATTTTTTACTAAAGAAATAATACATGTAACATAACCTGGTAATATTCATTCTCAACTGCCCAACTTTTGCTCCAGTTTAAAATACCTTTGGGAGAAATGAGGAACACATCAGTATTTTATCAATATTTTTTCAGGATACGTAGCCCTGATGTATTTTCAATACACTATACAAGCATCCGTTAGGAGAACGGTAAGTCAACACTAGCAGAGATAAATGAAATACTTTATTATTTTTTAATAAAGTGATTATTGATTAATTAATAATTATGCAGGCTGAGAGTATTTCAAAGTACAATTGCTTTCGAATGCACTCGTGCGACTCTCACGGACAACCGGTATGTGGGTACGATGAAAAAGACGCGACCATTGCAAAGTTTGATAACGAGTGTTCACTGTTCAAGGTCAACTGCGATGGGAGAGGACAACATTGTGAGTGGTTTTTTCTACACGTCAGTAGCGAACAACGGTACGGGCCCATCTGATATGAAGCGGTTACCGTATTACCATATAAGTATATAATATGTACCCACAGTTTATTTCTTGAAAACCATGACAGGCAGTTCCCTCCACATCTCCTCTGGAACCGTGGTGTATTATGTGCCTTGAGAACCCCTCTGGCCTAGTTACCCCCTGCCTACGAAGCTGGGGTCGTGCTCGTGGGTTCGTATCCCGGTAAGGGCATTAATTTGTGTGGTGATCGCGAATATTGTTCCCGAATTGTCCAAGTATATGTAGGTATAGCTATGTAAATCTTCGATTGGTACCCATAATACAAGCTTTAGGAAGGTACTTAGTTTAGGCTAGGTCGAATTGTGTAAGATTGTCCTCAAAATATTTATTTATTTACTTGCAGCACCCTGTGTTATCTCAAATCAAGCTATAACCACAGAATATTACCTGAGGTAATTTTATCATGGAACTTATAAACGTGCATTGGCACGGAACTCGATTCGAATCCATTTTTTTCTTTTTACTCCATATACAGCATGGGTTTTTTTTTAACCTGGGGAAATGAATTTGCTGCGCATGCCGCCTAGTCGGGGGACCCCCTACCTATTCTGTAACTTGTTTTAAACTCACCTCAACGCTCAGCAACAAATATATCTTGACACCACGATGCGAAGTAACCAAGCGTAGATAGAGGTCTAGTTTCGTGACGGGTGACCGGCGGGGTGAGCAGCTTTAGTGCGTAGCGAAAAACAGCCCCTAGACGGGTATGAAAAACTAACCGCGGTAAAAACCTTGGACTACCGTGATAGTGGCCGGAAAATTATTTTCGGAAACCTTCATCAATCTTCTCTCAAAATCTTTTATAATGTTGCTTGCAGTGTTTATTATAGTCGACGATAACATCTGCGAGACGAAGGTAGTCCCGGACACGACTAGGTCAACAACGCCCACTTCGCCTACCATTGACTACTATTATGACTTAATCGACCACACCTCACCGGCGACCAGCACGCATTTCTGGCAAGACGCCCTGATGCTGGGCGAGCGTGTCACACGAGTAGACAGCGATAGCAAGGAATCGAGACTGCGAGACGATCCTCGGCAACATCAATTTCCAGCCCGTCTGATGACGCTTGTTATGCGGCAATAGTATTGACAGATTCGTATTATGGTGTAAATATATATTTTGGGTGTCCCAGTTTTGTGAACAAACTTTTCATCGAATTTCATTTCATCGAAACCGTTTCAAGTAACATTTAATTCACGAATTATTGTTTGCTGTAATTTTATTTCATGACCAGATCATTCCAATTTTGATTATTTCATAGAATAACTGTTCAGGGAATATTATTTGGCAAATGATTCATTTTGCATGAATTTTAAATGGCAGAATGACAAAACAACGAATATCATTTGTTCGTAATTTTATTACATAAATTTATTATTAAAACATTCATGTTGCTTGAATTTTTTTATTGAAATCAACCAACCAAGTAAAAAAAAACCAATAAAGTAAAAAAACCTTAATAAGTATGCCATTTTTTGGCAAAAAAACTTTAGTAAATATTTTTATTAAATTTTTTCGTACTTATGTAAAACATAAAATGCGCTTTCATTTGACATATATATTGAAAGAAATGGCGCTCACAATTAAACTTTAATATTTCCGGAAGTATGAAAAGTATTGGTGTCGAGTTTTTTATAATACTTTTTATTTACTCAGTAATATAATATATATTCATTAAACCATGTTGCATACATTTTTTATGAAATCAAGTAAAAACGGCCATTCATGTATAAAAAAAACTTGACAAGCGGTTTTGTACCAAAAGTATTAACTGTGTATTTTGTCATATTTTTTTTTTATATGTAATGAATATAATAAGCTTTCATTTGAGATATTCTTCATTAAAATTGGTTCATTCGTTTAGCTTGTAAACTTTGTTGAAATATTTTTTAAAGAAGTGGCGCCATCTCGTTTTCTAAGGGGTGAAACTTCCGCTGCTGCTGTACAAAGCGGCTTGCTTTACTCAGAAAGTGCAGCATTTGGCCAAAAAATCGCCATAACAATAACAAGTAGGACTAAGATAAACAATTTAAAATCTCAAGTACCCACATTTAGCGTGTGGATTCCGATTGCATTGCGTTCCGTTCTCAACATAGGTAGGTATAATGCCATAGATAACGTGTAGGCAAACTATCTTAAAAAATAATGATCCTTGTAATAATTTATATGTTAATTAAAAATACTTGAAACAATAAATCACACGAGAAAATCGCGGACAAACATATACAGGTCAAATTGAGAACCTCTTTTTTAACTTTTTGAATTCGGTTAAAAACGTTTTACGTGATATTTAATAACTATTTAATGAATCATGTGACTAGAAAAATGCACGATTTAAAATTACTTGTAATGACCATTCCACGAACTGAATTGTCGACGAAATGATAATACATGAAACGTTGATTTTGAAGTGAAATTCGACGAAGTGAGTGTCCACAATTTGATGATAAACCATATACTCGTATTTTACTATAAATTATTTTTGCAAACAAACACCTCTTTGTGAAGCATGTCAGCTGTTCTAGTGTTAATTCTGAAATTCATAATCATAGCTGTTTTTGGCATTAAAAGAAATTAAATGGGAGTTTAAATCTGTTTACTTTCCCTACCTGCGCAAGGTTATACTTATCAGATATTTTAGAAAAAAACCAAATAGCTTTTCTGATGTTGTCTTATCGGCTATCCAGCTTCTTGTATATAATGTACGTATATGCTTAGAGAAAAATGTCAAATACTCGTATAACTTTTTAAAACACTTGATTCCATAACAAAGCATTTGTTTTTACTGCCGACCTTTACAATTCCCAATATAAAGGTTACCAGTTAAAAAAATATTGTTACTGATATAATTTTACAAGATTTATATGTTTAGGTACCTATCAAGCGTTCTGCTCGGTATATATATCAGAAATTTATTTGGTTTATTTAAGGAGAAATGTTATCAATAAGGATATTTCTAGGTAAGATACTAGTACACATGTTCTTTCCTTTACAAGGCACATTTCGTTCAATTTACCACCGAGTATATTCTCCGGTATTCCGTCCGAGTTAAGCTCGGACAAAATAATGTCAAGACTTTTGTCACTCTTAAACAAAAGGTCATTTTTTTATGTAGTTGCGGCCACAGCTTATACGGGATATTGGGAATTTTAAATATTATGTTTAGGGGAGACCGCGGATGGTTGAAATCAATCAATCAATCAATCAAAAAGTTTATTTGTATAAGCAAGAGTACAAAATGATGTTACATAAAAACAAAACCAATCTTACTTTACCATAAAATGGCGTACAAATCTTTTAAAATATGTCATGCGATATGCCATACGACATGTAGTTAAAATAATAATAACAATAAGCATATGAAAAACAAAAAAAAGCTAATCAAATAATAGAAAAGTATACAAATTTCATCTCATTATATTTATAACTAATGTCACATACTAAATTCTTATTAAATCCATAAGATATAACATACATCCCCCTAGGCACTTAACTAACAACGAAAGAATCCGCAACAGGCTTCGTCAAAAACACGTTATACCTAACCTAAACTAACAAAAAGGAACGCCCCGGATCGCTGGTGGTCCAAAAGTTCCCATGACACTGGCGGCGTTGCCACGCTGAATGGCCAAATTTTGAACGACGAATGAATTAAATTAATTAAATTAATATTGACTATAAGGGTAGATAGACTAACTGTCAAAAACTCGTCCGACGCAAAGGCCTTGAGCCAACCGATAAGGCACGAGAGTCCGTCAACTCCCCCCCGCTCCGTTACCGGGAACGCGGCGTCGTGCACGCATGTCGTTGGAGAGAAGCACCGTAATATTGAAAAACAACGCACTTAAGTAATTATTTTTGTCGTAATATTATTTTCAACACAATTGCTCGTAACGTACCCCTTATTGTGTCTCTTTTAGGCTCATAATCCTGGATATTTTTTTTTTTTTTTTTTTTTTTTTTTTTTTTTTTTTTTTTTTTTTTTTTTGAACCTGACTGTTGCTATAATAGGACGGACCCAATATAGCGGTCGAACTGCGTGGTTGGAGGGTGGCCTGGGGAAAATCCAGGGGAAGCCTCCGGCACGACCACGCGGGGAAGTTTGTACACTGGAATACTCTAAGAGTTTGCGCTCCAGTGAGATTGGTTGAACGGTATCAACCGAATCTGGGGGGTGAGTGGTATCGAACTACTGGGAGTTTTATCGCTGGTTCGCTAAAACCTAGCCTAGCTGAGAAGAGTCCAGCAAGAAACTCAGCTAGGCCCGACTTGCGTCGGACTGACTCTACCCGGTATGCGGCGGTACCGGGACGAAAGCGGACTGTATGTGTCTGTGTTGTCTCGCGGTGGACGTCCCCGCCGGCGGGAACGCTGAAGTGTACGCGATGTGTTGGACGCCGAAAGCGCAGCGTTCCATCTTTCGATGGACGCTGTGATTTCGTCGTCCGGGTCCGTGAGTGTGTGCCTAGGACGCCGGACCGTGCGGCCCCTAATCAGTGAGCGCCGAGTAACGACAGAGGGGGGAGGGATGGGGACGTAGTCAGCAGCCTTCCTAACTAACGGATTCCTATGGTGGGGAGCGTTATCAAAATAACGTCTGGCAGCCTGCTTAAAGAAACCATACATGGTGCTAATCTCCATGTCGTGGTGCAGGCTGAGGTTCGATTGGTACCACGGGGCACCAGTCGCCCTTCGGAGAAAACGATTCTGAATGACCTGAAGCGGCTTGAGCGATGACATAGGCACGTGAGCGAATGCTACACTTGCATATGTCATGATTGGACGAACACAAGTCTTGTAGAGTGTCAGCTTATTCCTAAGTGACATTTTACTAAACTTGTTGATCATCGGCCCTAGCCTTCCTAGCACGAACAACGCGCGGTTGCGTACCCTACGGATGTGGCTACGGAAAGTCAGTCTCCTGTCGAGGGTCACTCCAAGATATTTGGCCTCGTTGACCCAGGGGATGGGTCGGTCAAACATCTGGATCGGAGCCACCCGCCTTTCTGTACTAATGCAGTCCGACGGATGAAAGACTATTGCAGTGCTTTTCTCCGGGTTGACTTCGATACGCCAAAGATTAAACCAACGACCTAGGTCGGAGATTGCCTCTTGGAGGTATCGCCGGATAGTAGCGTACTTACAATGAGTCGTAAAGAGCGCGGTGTCATCCGCAAACAACCCCAGTTGCACCTTAGGGTGCCTGGGAATGTCGTTTGTGAATAACGTGTAGAGAGTGGGAGAGAGCACGGAGCCTTGCGGGACTCCGGCCCGGATGGGGTGTGGGTCCGAATACGTTCCCTCCAGTCGGTATCGAAAGCTTCGGTCACTGAGAAAATCTCGTATTGTGAGTACGAGTCTGTCCGGCATTCCGAGCTGGTATAACTTGTATACAAGCCCGTTATGCCAGACCTTGTCGAAGGCTTTCGCTACGTCGAGAAAGATCGCACCGGTCTTGAGCCCCTGGAATCGAGAGAAACCATCCAACACGTGCTCCGTGACGCGGTGCACCTGTTGGACGCATGAGTGTCCGGATCTAAAACCGAACTGCTCATCGATGAGGAGGTTATTCTCAGCCGTAAATCTGAGAATTCTCGTGAGAAGGATCCGCTCATATAGCTTTCCAAGGGAGCTAAGTAAGCTGATCGGCCTGTAAGAGGCAGGCGAGGTCCGGGGTTTGCCGGGCTTCGCTATCCCTATGACCGTTGCACATTTCCACGCGGCTGGAAAGTGAGCATTGGTCAGTGCGGCATTGAAGATGCCGACCAAAAGGAGGAGGAGGGTTTCGGGGAGAAGTTTCAGGATGCGATTGGATAGACCATCCG
The DNA here is from genome assembly GCA_945867215.1 of Epinotia demarniana. Classification (NCBI taxonomy): domain Eukaryota; kingdom Metazoa; phylum Arthropoda; class Insecta; order Lepidoptera; family Tortricidae; genus Epinotia; species Epinotia demarniana. The sequence continues at coordinate 32,353,181 of OX244260.1, forward strand.
CACCCGGAGCCTTCCTAATACGGAGACGCCTGACAAGGTCACTGACTTCCTTAACCGACACCGGTAAAATGGGTGAAGTTACGGGGAGACGCGATCTCCTGTCCACCTCGGAATCGACCCTACTAATGTGGGCTTCGTCGGTGTTGAGGAGGTTGGGCGAACATTGGGACTCTAAACTACTCGCAAGGCATTCGGCTTTCTCACTGTCCTCGAACGCGGGGGTTGAGTGATCCGGTCGATCCAAGGGAGGGATGGTCCAACAGGCATCGGATTTGAGAGATCTCGCTAGTTTCCAGTAAGCCAGGTGACTAGGCGTTATCTCCCCCATCAGATCCCTGAACGAGTTCTCCCGAAATTCGGCAATTCTCTGTTTGGACTCGTTAGACAAGTCCCTCAGGATTTGCCGATTTTCGGCAGAAGGGTGATTTGAATAGGTACGTATGGCGCGATTTTTCCTTGTCACCAACTCTCTCAGTTCCGTAGGTAGAGGTCGGTTTTGGATGTCCTCCGCCGACACCTCCCTTGAGGCTTCGCTTCGAACAGCGTTGAGGTAGTTGGTGAAAGTATCGATCGCTTGGTCTGTCTGTTCGGTTGTAGTTATATTGTCTGGGATATCTCTAAGCAGGGGGGAGTCCGTCTGTAGGAGACCTGATTGTACCTTGTCCCAGTCCACGAGTGTCCTGGTTCGAGGAGTACTATTGGGGTGAGGGCCTAGTCTCAAGAGGACTGGCCTATGGTCCGAGTCTAGTTCGTGTAGCACTTCTATAGAACGCAGAGTTAACGCTACGTTCTTTAGTAGTGCTATGTCGAGTATGTCAGGTCGGTGGTCTACGTTATGAGGGAAGTGAGTCGGCTCTAAGGGAGCGAGGAGATCGAAAGGGAGGCTATCGATCAAAAGGTGATGAAGCCGATTGCCGTTGGGATTGGATGCTACGCATCCCCAGCTGGTATGCTTACTATTTAGGTCCCCGGCCACGATGACCGAAGGACCTAGGGAGGCTAAAGAGTTGAGGTCAGTCAGAAGTAAGTCTCGTTGAGGTGAAAGGTAGGTTGACGCAATCGATATCGGGGGGTGCCCCTCCATCGAGATGCGACAGACCGACACTTCCATATTAGTCAGGGGCGGTGGATTGAGACTTATGCAATGTAAGTTACGTTTGTAGAAAATGAGCGTGCCCCCGAATGGCCTACCATCTTGCCTATCATCTCTAATCTGAACGTATCCAGGGACGCGAAAGGCTCTAATGCCGGGACGATAAAAGGTCTCTTGGACCAGAAGTAAATCTACTGAGTGATCGCGAAGGAAGTTCATCACCTGGTCCTTCATACCCCTTAGACCATTGGCATTATAAATGCCAATGGTAATCGAAGCAGGTTTAAGCTTCTGGGATGTACTATCCATACTAATAGGCACCGTTAACCTGGCTGCCGCTTGGTGCGGCGAGATAGCGAGTAGCTGATGCGAATATGTGGGTAGACAGGCCGCTCGCCACCTCCGGTGGGAGTACCTGTACTAACTGCATAAACGCATAGAGTGGGTCCATAGCGGGCCGGCCCGCTTGACTGGCGGCGGGTCCCCATACAGAGGGGCCCGCCTGGGATTGGGGTGCAGAAGGCACCGGGCGGGGACCTACGGCCGCTGAAGGCGGCGGGTTCCTAGGGGCTCCTAACCCTACGGCCGGAAGGGCGGGGAAGTTTTGCGGAGTGCTATGGGGAGCACCCCGGCCCGCGCTTTGCTTGCGCCCAGAGGGAGGCGAGGACTTCGACTTTGCCCCGGTGTCGCGACTCTTTGGGCGGCAAGGGCATCCCCCATAATTGGCAGTATGCCCATGGGGGAGCTTGCGACCCAAACAGTTGCAGCACCGTATGCCGTTCGGGTCCTTGCAGCCTTTTGGGCGCTCGCAATCGCGAGTCGCGTGATCCCCAGCGCACTTGACGCAACGGGGGGGAGAGTGGCAGCCACGGGCGCCGTGGCCAAACCGCTGGCAGTTGTGGCACTGTGAGAGGTGGGTCCTCTTTTTGGGAGTCTCCACTCTCACCGCCATTTTAAGGACCTCCTTAAGGGAGTGGACGGCTTTGCGCTGGTTCGGGTCGGTGACTATTAGTACGATATCGTACTTCCCTACTTGCTTATTGTAGAGGCGATGAACCTCCCTGACGGCGATCCCCTTGCGTTTGAGGTCCGCGGCTACCTCGTCCTCCGGGATATCCTTGTGGATTCCCCGGAGGACGGCCCTGTAGCCTTTCTCCTCGACGGTCAGCCTCCGGTTGTAGGCCATCGACAGCTCGTCGAAGAGACGGGTCAGAGCACGGTAGTCCTCGGGTCCCTGGACCGTGATGCGCATCCCTTCCAAGGGCGGTTTCAAAATCTCCGAACCGACCACCCGGATGCCACGCTGACTGGCTATGGCCATGGCAGTGTGGTATCTATGTGTGTCGATCAGGACACATGAATCCGGCTTGTCCGGGTTGCCTACCGGAGTTGGCTTGCTGGGGGCCGAAGACCCGCCGTCCGCTGCCAGAATGGCACTACTGGCCTGAGGGGCCTGCGCAGAGGGCGCCTGGACGGCGGGAGTCCGAAGGGCTTTCTTCGCCGGCGAATCGGCCCTAGGAGACTTCGGCAGCGCACGTTTGCCCTTGCGGCTGCTGCCTACTGTGGTCCAGACTGTCGTGTCCATGGTCATTTCCTCGTTCGAGTAGAGGAGGTCGCGAGTCTGTTCGTCGGTCAGTCTGGTCGTGGAGAGACACCGAAGGAGGGGGTGGGGGGGAGAGCTGGAGCGTGGGACAGTGCTAATCCTGGATATTAAAAACGCGTGTTTTATAACATTACAACACTTGTGTGTTATGGTTATATCCCGATTAAGTCACGTTGGCACCTTGCAGCAAGATATATGTATGAACACGGTGCATTCTTAAATTAACCAGGTTGTACAGAATGTACAGCTTTTTTTTAAATTTTCGACAAATGGATTCTTACTCGACTAAACAAATTAAATCCTTTTTGTTAATTATTTGACTATTTGTATGTATGTATGTATGTAAGCACTTTATTGTACACAATAACAGGTTAAGGAATATACATGTCACACAATAGATCAAAGATTCGAGATTTGTTTTTTTATATGATATGGAAACGTTTTATTTAGTAAAACTATTCACTTTTCATAACATTTTACATGAATGAAATGCAGATAACATTTTAAAACGAGAATATAATTTTATTTTGTATTGGCTGTTCAGAGATTTCTGTGCCCACACTGCGCAAACTTCACGAAAAAAAAACTGTTGGGCGCCATTATAGGTTATTTATTTCACAAATATTTGTAAAATTTGTTTATGCGTGTTTGGTTATTATCAAAAATGTTGACTCGTGGTGACTAGAAAAGTGACAAATAGAATGGACGCCACTGGAAATTCTTGGCGATGTGCAATTGTGAGTAAAAACCTGTTGTCATCTTAATGATTTGCTTAATGTAATAGTAGTTTATGCGACTGATCCATAATGAGAGGCCTTAAAATACGAGTGTGGTTTTATGAAACGAGCGTCAGCGAGTTTCATAATAGGATCACACGAGTGTTTTAAGGCCTAATTGTGTACAGTTGCATACACTACTTTATCTACACACAAATCTTAAGTAGTAGTAAGTAACAGCAAAAAACCAACAATAAAATGACAACAGCAATGGCGGCAATTCGATCATCCGTCATGACTAATGTTTTTTTTTAAATCATAGACAAACGAATGAAGTCCCTATACTCATATCACTCGAGATCAAATGTCGTACGGTTTGTATTTGGTTTGTATTAAAAAAACGTGCTGAATTGACGTTTCGTATCGATAACTGTTTTCATATACTAGAATACTAGAATAGAGACCCATTTGAGTTTTGACAGCTGTTCCAAATTTAAACTCATAACGATACAAATTTATCAAAAATCTGTACTGTAATGACATTACAGTACAGATTTTACCTACTACCACAGACAAGAAAGTTCTCATAGTAAAATCGGTTGTAGTAATGCTGGTCATTTCCTACGGTTTCTGAACGCATTTTAGAGCACTAATGATATGTGCGTAGATAAAGAAAATAATTTGGCAGGCCTATATCATTTTCATCTTATGAAAATGATTTAGTCCTCGCAAAATGTGTTGAAAAACGTCGTATGATACGCGTGAGCTTTGATAATTACATCCTCGGCTTCCTTATCACGCTCACCTGCGGTTGGCGTGAACAATTTCGCCTCTGACGTAATTATCAACATACCTCACTTGTATCACAATGTACTATTGTAATGACGCCTGCTTATTTGTTGTTATTGACTCTCAAAGCATTTGTAACGAAAGTTTGACTCATGGCCTTTCTGTACATTATCATTCTTATTTATTTCGTCGCAGTTTTAAGTTCACGGCACGTGATATTTATAAATAAAAACGTGGTTCGGGGTTAGTAGACTTATTTATAACGGGGCTGGTTGACCTATCAAGACTGTTACCAAATATTAAAAATAATCTAATTCCTTAGGTACGATTTGTGAACAAATGATTAAAAGTGTATAAGAAGTTGTTTAGTTATGTTTTAAATGCTTGATAAGAAAGTACAACGTGTTTAAATTTTAATTTTTTAAAATTTAAACCTACCTGGTTTAAATTTTAGGTGCTCAAATTGCCTAATGTTTAATTGTCTTTTACGTCACATCTGGCCATAATGCGAGTTTTACTGCACGCTGCGCGTACGGGAAAACCCGCACCTCACCTTCGGTTCGGGCCACAAACACCTGCGATCTGGGGCATTCACGAATTCACCGCCCTAGTTACGTTATGTACTAGTATTGTTATTTGAAGTCTAAGTTATGTTTAATTAGGCGGAAGATAGCTTTTTTGTTTTTGTATCTTTTATCCTATTTCTTAGTAAATATTGCCCTAACAACTTCATAGGTCAACTTACGCCTGCTGACAAGTCAACCTACCCCAGACATTTTATTCCACAAGATCCGGCCTGTGCACTATATCGTAATGAATATCGTGCTTTTTGCCACTTTTTTCTAAAGCTTAATAGTATATGTATTAACTGAAATCGGTATCAAGTTAATATACTCTAAAGAAACAAAAATACAATTATGTTTAAGCTGAAATTTGGTCAACCATCCCCGGTGTCTCCTACCCTTGGCCGTTGGGGCGGAAAGGTTCTCGCGTGGCGACCACGTATTATCGGGAGGCGCAGCGTGTGTGTGGGCTGGTGACATGGTAAAGGTCGTGGGAGTCCGCTGGATGCGGGTGGCGTATCGGTCATTATGGAGCTCTTTGGGGAGGCCTATGTCCAGTTGTAAACGTTTCTATAATAACAATTAAATGATTTGGTATGTCCTTAACTGAACTAGGTTCTTATAAGTTTAACGTGTCTGTCTGTGTATCTGTCTGTGGTATCGTAGCTCCCAAACGGATGGACCGAAATGAATGCAGTTTTTTTTGTGTCATAGATAATTTTATCACAAGTGTTCTTAGCCATGTTGTATCAAAATCTGTTCAGCCGTTTTTGAGATATTGGACTTTGAAATGAAAATGTCGTCGGGGGTTTTTCAACTTTTTTAAGTTCTACAACTCAAAAAAGTTGAAAAACCCCCGACGACATTTTCATTTCTTAGTCCAATATCTCAAAAACGGGGGTTTTTCAATTTTTTTAAGTTGTAGTTATTAAATGTGATGGTCGCGCTTTTTGGCTTGTCTTTACAGGATGCATAATTCTTATGTTTGCCGATGAAAACTCCGATGCACTTGAACCCCTTCGTAATTGGAAGAGAAACGGAAAAGTAAGTTCATGCTGCTGGTACAGATGCCGTCAAACTTCTTGAACATACGGGACGAAGTGGGGGGGCAGCTCGCAGGTACAATTCGCCTTTGCGCAGGCAAGGTCAAATGTTCAAGAAGTTTGACGGCATCTGTATACATGTATTATTCGGTCCGGTCTGTTAGGCACTAATTTCAAAATACACCTTTATTCAATACGCTCTAATATCAAAAAGACCTTATCCCATAATGAACGAAACCCGAAACAATCTATTCCCAGTCTCAATATACACTTTTCGCAATAGCACTTAATTTTAAACTTGCAAAATGCACCAACCCCAAAATACCCTAATTTTTAGTAATACACACGAATCTCGCAGCTTAGAGCATATTGAATAAAGGTGTATTTTGAAATAAGTGCCTAACAGACCGGACCGGTTTATGGTTAGTCAAAAAATTAAAAAATCTTGCTAGCACGATTTTGCACGACAACAAACGTATACAAATTCCATTATTGGCAAGTTACTGGCTGAAGTACAAACTTTTTAAAAAGGCCATATACAGAAGGCATTATTTATTTATTTATTTAAAAGTCAATGTAAGTTTACAGCACACAATAACACCAAAACACTTATACGATAAATCTATATATGTAATAGAAGAAGTCCTGACTGACTGACTCATCAACGCACAGCCGAAACTACTACCTAATGTTAGAGGGTTGATTTTTGCACAGTAGGTTACTTTTATAACATGGGCTAGGTATAAGGAGGGATTTTAGGAAATACCTCCCTTAAGGGGGTTAAATAGGGGTGCAATGTTTGTATGGGGGCAACATTATTTTTTGAACTAGAGACTTGAAACTTTGTAGGAAGATTACTTATTACGAAAAAAAGAAAGTAATTTCAGCGTTTTGGAAAAAGCCACCCCTAAGGTGGTTAAAAAGGGATGAAAAGTTTGTTTGGGGGAAACTATTTTTTTTGAGCTAGAGACTTTGTTGAACAGATTACTTATTACAATACCAAAAAAAGTAATTTCACCGTTTTAGAAAAATCCCCCCTAAGAGGGTTAAATAGGGGTGCAAAGTTTGTATGAGGGAAACTTTATTTTCTTAGCTAGAGACTTAAAACTTTGTAGAAAGATTACTTATTAAAAAAACTCCTAAGGGGTAAAAAGGGTTGCAAGGTTTGTATGGAGGAAACTTTATTTTTTTAGCTAAAGACTTGAAACTTTGTAGAAAGATTACTTATTAAAATAACAGCGAGTTAGAAAATACTACCCCTACTTAGAAAATTCTACGCCTAACAGGGTTAAATTGTCATCCCTTAAGCAAGCAAAATAAGGGTTTATTATACGTTACGCTATTCGTCAGCAGGTGGCGTTAGTGTAGCAAATGAATTTAATTATTCCTTAATGGATTTGCCACACTGGACGCGTTCTGCGGTTTGCGGCCAGGTCTCCCATACAAATTGTTGATTATTGATATTATTGAAAGAGATAGTCTTCATTAACCTGCCTCCATCTCTCGATTTCCAGTGCTGAGTTTAAGATTGTTTTAACAGCCTCACGATAGTTAACTTTTTTTTCAAACTCACTCATAATAACTAAGATTCCCATTTTCTAACTCCAAATACATGCGTCGCTCTATATCTTGCCAAAGATTAAAAGCATCTGACGGAATAAGTATTAAGCATCCTGCAAACCATTCCCGTAATCTAATTGGAAAATCTTCAAAATTTCTTTAACAATTGCATATCAGTGTCTGCCACTTTTTGAATTGTAATATGTCTAGACCATTTTAACTAAGAATAAAATTCTCTTACCTAATTTAATATCTTTGTCATCATCAATAATCTACGCGGACGAAGTCGCGGGCGGCCGCTAGTTATTACGTATAACAGAACACAATAACATGTCAAAAAGAAAAGGTCTACAATTTGAGAACATTCGGAATTATGGAATACTTACATTAAAAATTATAATATATGTCAAAATAATAAATAATTGTTAATTAAAATTGTCAAGGAACTGCTTAGCAATACGACATAATTTAGAAAAGCTATCAGCAAACATGTCAGCATCCTCGTGCTGAGTGAGCATTTGGTATAATAATGAAATTGCACGCGCGGTGCGACCGTGTCGAGCGTGGCACGTGCGAGCGGGCACACGCTGCAGCAGGCACAGCCGGCAGCGAGGTGCCAGCGCCATGCAATCCAAATCCTGGGGGACCCTCGTCGGAACCACCAACCCGATCCTCTCGAGCACAGCCGGGCTGTCCACTCTGTGGTGCACAACAGACAGATAGTGGACTAACAACAACAACTTCCTCCTCATCCAAAGCGTGTCCAGCCCAACCATCCCGGAGACAAATAATGAAGGGTACAGGTATGGGTAATACCCGTAGGATTTGCGGTACAACCCGTGGGCGAATTTACGCTGTACTCTTTCCGCCAACCGAGAGTATTTATCCTCGTAGGGATCCCAAATAACAGCTCCATACTCCAACCTACTACGGACATAGGCACTGTACAAAACCACAGCGACTCCGGCATGGAACTGCTTCGACGCCCTCATGACGAAACCTAGAGTTTTGCTAGCCCGTTTGCATATATTAGATACGTGTTTACGGAAATCCAATTTTGTATCTAAAACTAAACCTAGGTCGGTAATTTCGTCGATTCTTTCCAAGCAAGCGTCCCCCAGGACGTAATCGGTTAAAATTGGCAAGCGCTTACGTGAAAATGTAATGACCTTGCATTTTGCTTCATTAAAAGGCAAACGGTTTGCAACACTCCACTCAGCTGCCGCATTGATGTCGTTCTGCAACGCAGCGCTATCCGTCACACTACTGACGCCGAGCAACAACTTTAGGTCGTCCGCAAAAAGCAGACACTCAGCTGAACGAATTGTATCGGGCAAATCGTTAATCATTAAAAGAAATAACGTAGGCCCTAGAGTGCTGCCCTGACTCACCCCAGACAGCGTGCAGTAATCGTTTGACTCGAAGCCACCTACCCTGACGTACTGCTGCCGTTCGCACAAGTAACTGGAAATGAAACTTAAAAGCTTTGGCGTGAAGCCCAGTAATGCAAGCTTTTCCAGCAAGATGTGATTGTCTACCAGGTCGAATGCTTTCCTAAAGTCGAAATACGCAGCATCAACCTGGCGTCCAGCGTTCATCTCGTTGCAGACGTAATCAGCGAGGGCAACTAGGTTTTTGGTGGTAGATCGGGCTTTACGGAAACCGTGCTGACTGGGGTGCAAACGATTAGATACCTGTTGACTTGGTATCCTGCTGTTTCGGCAAAATATTTTTCGCCAAATTTCACTTCCCACAAAACTTTTGGCAGTAGTTTCATTTCCCAAACGAACAAGTAGCACATTTTTTTTCGCATTTTGTTCATTTGGTCAAAATATCATCTGGCATAATTTTGCTTTGTCAAGTGTTATAAAGACAAAAGTTTATTAAGCAAACACTTTGTTCGGGATAATATTGTTTTCCAAACATAACATTTGTTCAAATTTTTATTTCGCACATTAGTTATCAGGGTGGAAAAAATGGTTTGTCATAAGCGAACTCTGTTTTTGGTCGGTTAGGTTAGGGTTCACTTGTGTCCCTCAGACCAGAAATAGACACCCCGCACAGCGGGGTGGCGTCGATTCGCTGGAGACTCTCCATGAAAAGGGCAAAACAGACTCGGGGCTTGCTAGCATGCATGCTGCTTATTTGTATTATACTATATTGTTACCTAAGTACCTATAGTACAAAAGAACATATAAACTTACCTGTAAATTATTTAATTTTGTTTTTTACAAACTACACGCTTAGTAAAATATGTAATCTCACTCAAATAGATTTCGTATGCACTAAACAATTAGGATCTAAATCGTATGCCATGCAATAATTTGGAAAACGAATGTTATGCCAAATAATACGTTTGACCAAATTAAACTTGACTATGTACAACTTTTCCAAACAATAATTTGCGAAGTAATATTTTGCCATAGGAGATATTGCCAAGTGATAAAATGCGAAACAATAATTTGACTAGTGATTTTTTGCCAAATGATCATTTGGGAAACATTTTTTGGTAAGTGACACTTAGGGAAATGCTTTTTGCCCATACAATAGAGAACCTATTGACTTATATATCGGTTAAGAGTCATCTCAAATACTTTACCGAATACGGATAGAACTGAAAAGGGTCTAAAAGAGGTGACGTCCATATCGGATCCTCCTTTGGGAACTGGCGTTACTCTAGATTTTTTCCAACGACTAAGATAAGTAGATGGATTGTTTGAGCGAGAGGTTAAAGACGTACAACAAGGTGAAGGCATACATCCTAAACAGCCAAAACGGAAGAGACTGTGACTTACCGCGACTTTTTAGTTGTCTCTAATTTAATAACTGTCGAGCACTGCACGTCTACCATGAGACGGCTGCAACATACTCTCGATTTTTCTCGCAACTATACCTATTGTTCTATGTGTTCTAATAAGAGAGAAACGGATCGTGCGAGAAAAATCGAGAGAGCTCGCGCGCCGTCGCGTGATAGCCGTGCTGAGGGCCTACCGCGAAACGAAAACGAACTTCGTTTGTGTATCTCTCTATCTCCGTCTCTGTCGCACTTGCCAGCTCGAGTGACAGAGAGGGAGATACACGAACGAAGTTCGTTTTCGTTTCGCGGTAGCCCTTTTGGGCCGTGTTTGACTCTGTATCGCTACGAGGACGTGGTTCGGGAGCTGTACAGCTCGGCAACAATGCACATTCGGCTGGTATCGGTATTCCTTCCCAAGTAGCAATCGCGAATAAGGCTAAATCTAAAAGTTCTGTAATCCGCCTTTACTTAGTTTTGACTAGGACAGAAAAGATTTTTTTAAGCCTACTTTTACTTTAAGTCTAATTGGTATCATAATAATTCTACTTTAGACAAGTATGCGTTTCTAAAACCGAGTTAAGAACTGCCAAATCAAATTTGAGTAAAGTATGACTTAAACAAACGCCTATAAAGTCTGATTTTACTATACTTAGTTTATTTGAAGTGTCGATGAGAACTTATTTGAATTAAGAAGAGGGATTTTAGATTGACTTAGGAAAAAATAATTTCTCTCTTATCGAAAACTGAGTTAGGAAATGCCAAATAAACATTGACTAAAGTATTTCTTCAACAAGTGGCTACAAATTCTTATGTTACTATACTCAGTTTACGTTAAGTGTCAGTAAGAACTTATTTGAATTAAGAAGCGAGACTTCAGATTGACTTAAGAGAATAAAAAAACATATCTTATCGACAACCGAGTTAAGAAGTACCAAATCAATTTTGACTGAAGAATGTCTTAAGAGAGAATTCACAGGTATGGAATTCTGATTTAACTATACTAAGTTTACGTGAAGTGTCAGTAAGAACTGATTTGAATTAAGAAGAGAGACTTCAGATTGACTTAGGAAAAAGAAATCTCTCTTATCGAAAACCGAGTTAGGAAATGCCAAATAAATTTTGACTAAAGTATTTCTTCAACAAATGCCTAGAAATTCTTAAGAGTTAGGAAATCCCAAATCAATCTTGTCTGAAGTATGTCTTCAAGGCATGCCTTGGAATTCTTATATTACTATACTCAGTATAAGTGAAGTGTCAGTAAGGACTTGTTTGAATTAAGAAGGGAGGGTTTAGATCGAATTAAAAGAAAAAGCATTAAAAAGCAAACTTCAATCAAGTTGTAAAGGCAAATATGTGCCTTAAGTTCATCTGTGTCAAGTTAATTAAAATATCATTATTACTCCGATAAGTGTGTGTTAAGTGGAATTCGTTTTAAAGGGACGAGTTTAGCCGAATAAAACCAAAGAAAGTTGAATAAAAAATGTTAAATGCCTTTAAAGGTGCCTTTCGTAGACGAATAGAATAGAACAATATAAAATCGCTGTGAGTTACCGAATGTCTGGTACTAGGTACCGTCTCGCATTAAAGGGCAGTTGCCAGAAGACGGCACGCGAGCTCTCTCGATTTTTCTCGCACTATCCGTCTCTTTCTTATTAGAAAACTTAGAAAGAGAGGTATAGTGCCTACTGCTGTGCCTACCCTAAAAATATTATGACACACTCCATATATAGTAAAAGATTGATAACATAAGAGGAAAATTCAAAGTTTGACTTCAATCACGAGCTGATAATTAATTATGTATAGGTATGTAGTTAGTCACCATTGAATATACCTACACGCACTCAGTGACAAAATATCCTGAAACAAAATAAATAAATAAATATTTGGGGACCATCTTACACAAATCGATCTAGTCCCAAACTAAGCAAAGTTTGTACTATGGGTACTAGACGATGATATACATACTTAAATCGATAAATAAATACTGAAATACAAAGAAAACATCCATGACTCAGTAGGAACATATATTAATGAGCATCACACAAATAGATGCCCTTACTGGGATTCGAACCCGGGACCTCCGGCTTCGTAAGCAGGGTCACTACCAACTAGGCTACATGACTTTTATGACAAGCGCGTACAGATATTTTTGTCACTTTACAACGTTATACAGGGCGTCCCAAGACTATGCGAAATGAAGAGAAAGTACATTAAATATCGTATATAGGATATTATGCTGAAATAAGAATTTATGTAAAAAAAAAACTAATACTGCATTCAAAGATTTTCTAATAAAAAGCATCTTGCTTCAATTTTTTTTAACCTGTGTTTTTTTATGCCGATCGAAATAATGGAAAAAAATATTATTTTTCTTTAGTAACATAGTACCTATCTTAAAAGTAAAGAATAACGTAAAATTAATCATTTGAATTAATCCGAGTAGGAAATTCATTCAGAAACTCTGCTTCTCTCTCTATTGTGTATGAGCACGAGGATATTATTGGAAAATTAAGTTTTGTTGCTCCGCCGCGGAGATATTTCTTATCTCATCTCTTTAAAGCATATGATAGAAAAATCAACACGCAGCGAACTTGTTAAAATATTGATGGTTTGCATAAGATAAGAAGGATCGCATTTTAGTATTTAATTAAAAGTGTTTAATTAAATTAAAAATAATAATTATTATTATAATTTACAAAAAATACTCAATTGACTTCGAAAGTGTCAAGTATTTTATTTATCTGATTAAAATGATACATTTTACGTTATTCCTACATTTTAAGGTAGTATGTTACTTATGAAGACTTATAACTTTTTGTCCATTCTTGGCATCATAAAAATACTGGATGATTTAGTTCACATTTAAGTCGGTTCGATTCCTAGACGAAGCAAGTAATTAATTGAAAATGTTTAAATGTATTTAAATATATAAATGTAAATACAGAAACGCAGTAGATTAATAACAAATGAGAAACATATAGTGGTGAACATTTATTACAAGTTGGTGTGTGTTTGCAGCAAGGATGAATTTCCGGGTAGCATCTAATATTTGTCCCAAGCAGAAAAGGTTGACGACGCTGCTTCTTTGTTTACCGTATTTCTAATCCTAAAAAACGGACGGTCTTGGGACGCATTGTATATTTATGAAGTTGACTGTACAGATTTTACTAGAATTGCACCTTCCATTCTTCTGATACTGATAATCATGTTTACTAGGCTAAAAATACATGAAAGTTACTCATCACTGCTATTAAAAAATATTATAGTGAAATCACTGGCAAAAAATACAATGCTAAATTATGTAATATTTGGCTAAATAAACATAGGAAAATATCAAGGCAATTGGGTATTTTGAAAATCAAAGTAAATACTAAGTTCAGACTAATTTGTTTTAAGTAATACTAGATCAATTCAATGTTAAGTACGAGTTTAGACAAGTATGTCTTAAAGATGAACATTTTAAGGCAAACTTGAATTTACTTCTCTTAACTAATCCTTAAAAAAGTACAGATTAGCTAAAGTCGGCTTTTTTGAAGACAAACCAGATTTAACGCCATTTTGCACTTTTATAAAAATAAACAAATACATTACGCCGGTCCTCTTCCGATAATATAGACAAAGTAAAAGATCTAAGTGTTGAAAAAGTTATGTAGTAATAACATACAAGTAAATAAAGAACTTAGCTATCAAATATTTCCGTATTCTATCTTGTTTTTTTTTGTGAATAATTAACATCGAAATAAATACGCTTTTCGCTATATTTCACGGGGCCCATTCGTTTTATAGTGATCTAAAGATATTTCATTCGAGTGGCCGATGTGCGTTTAATATTTTAGCACTAGGTTATCAACAAAATCGTTGTTATAGTGTTGTGTTCAGTGTTTTTTAATCATCCATTAGAGATTTATGTTTTGAACTGGTAAGTTCACCATTTATATCTACAAAAAAACTGTGGTAAGGAAATTATGGGTTATCTTTTATTTGTTTAAGTCATCTTAAGATCAAGTTAGAATGAAGACTGTCATTTATTGAAGTTTTAACTTAGTATTGTAGAAATCTTAAAGATAGCCTCAAATAGTATGAAGTGAACCTACAAGATATCTAGAAAGAAGTATTAAAGTACTCTTAAGTCTGACTGAAGTTCACCTCAGAAACTAGTCTTAACTGATACTTAATCTTGAAGTAAGCGCCTGTGCCCACTTTTACTAAACATTGTCTTGAGGACTATCTTAGGGATATCTAGAGGGCCGGGGAAGTCTTGGCCAAGACAAGGCTTCAAATTCGTGATTTTGACTTCTAGATATCTACAAGACTTAGTTCAGTAAAGGCATTGCTACTTGGGTTAGTTTGCCCGAATTTCATTTGCCATCATATTCACAGGCCATAATTTTGTTTACCATAATTTCATGTGCCATAACTGTTATTCACCATAATATTCATAAGACAGAATTGTTATTTTCCTTTGCCATATCTTTCAAAAGAAATGATTTTCTGTGTGAAATGGGTGATATTTTGAAAAATTGAATCTACCAAAACCCGAATCAGCGTACCCCACTTCCACGTGATGTTATTAGTCCTACTCCTTAAGTGTATAATAAAAGAAAAAAGAAGAAAGAAAGAGAAGATAAAAGAAGAAAGAGAAGATAAAAGAAGAGAAGAAAGTTTCTCTCAGAACGATATTTACCGAGATATTTGGGTTCAGACAGTGCTACTCGGATGGCGGATAGGTTAGAAGACGTCTTCGACGTGTGGTTATTTTTTTAATAAAAGAGCGCAATAAAACGTCTCTAAAGAAAAGTTTTTTAAGTAAAAGATGCTTATTTTGACGTTTGCTGTACGTACCAATCATTAAAAAAAATATAACCGAATATCCTCCTTTTTGAAGTTGGTAGAAAATAGGTGTTTTAATGACATAGGTAAGTGCCAGAACCGAACATTCGTAACATTTGGATTTGGACGGCTTGCAGAAATGTAGTTTCTTATGGCAAATGAATATTCTGTCATGTAAAATTATTGCATTTAAAATTATGGCAAATAAAGTTTATGGCATATGAATGATTCGGGCAAACAACATTAATAAAAATAATAACATATCAAATGAATATTACGGAAAATTAAATGTTATGGAATATTCAATCCGGCAAACGATAGATAACCGATTCTGCTCCATAAACTGAGCGCCCCAATATAATCGCGGATTTGAATTTTTTGAATTTAGATCCGACGTCGCACTTAGGTGCGAGACGTCGGAGAAGTCATAACAAAACTCAAATGGAGTTGGGCGGGACATATTGCCAGGCAGCGCGACGGTAGGTGGACCAAAACTTTAACGGATTGGTGGCCACTTACAGGAAAAAGAAGCGTCGGTCGTCCACCACCACGATTGGTTGACGACGTAAAATAACTTAATAACTAACTTATCGCGTGTTTGGAAGTTTTTCTTGTTTATTATAAAACATAATTTTTCTTGGCAAAATCAAAAGACAAATATCTAATGGCGTACGGTAATTTTGAAACCATGGCTCATAATTTTCATTCTCATTTTTATTTTTCATTCGTATTTTTCTCAGCCAATTTGGCTAAATTGCTTCGATAACAACGTCACTATTAGGCCTGCCACACACTGGCGCGGCCTGGCCGCGGCGGACAATAGCAAACTTGTCCGCCGCTGTCGAATTTACTATTGTCCGCCACCGCAGGCCGCGCCATTGTGTGGCAGGCCTTATTATTGCCGTGGATGTCACTGCCGATGTCATCATCATAAATTTAAGAGCTTAGCTCTTGTCGGTGGAGTAATTTCCAATCTGATCTACATTCTGCCTTTGCCTTTAACTCTCTGCCGATGTCATCAAGACATTTAATACGCTAATAATTATAATGTTGAATTTATGCGAGTTAAAAAAAGTTTTTAAAATAAAGAGTACAGTAACATTCTTAATAAAGCGTAAAATAACCCACATGGTAGTGACGGTACTGACAGCCACGGCTGTGACAGTATTCACAGTATGCACTGAAATTAAAATGGCCCACCAAGTAGGAAACGTTTGATACTAAACATGCTTTTAAACTTTCCGCCATGTGATAGAGAGAGGGTGAGGGTGTGATGGAGCCGCCGTGGGCCAAAAAAATGTCGGAGTATAACTGCTATTTGCTAAAGATGTGCACAAAAGGAGGACCAAGTGTTTGTGGGTGGGACGAGTTGGTGGGGTATCTGATACTCTTTGATGACATCTGCCACATGTATGAGTACAACTGTGATTACGAAGGATCTTTATGTAAGTAGGTAATATAACTTCGCATTTTGCGCGTCAGTAAAAAACTTGGCCAGATGTTGCACTCGTAATTGTCTTTTGGCCTTCCATTTTAAACACTAACGTTACAAGCAAAGGTGCATAATGGTGTAAATCTGACAACTGAATTTAATGTAACTAAATCGCATAAAATACTTTTGAATTTAAGGGGATGCCTTGATTCGAATCTACCACACCCCATTGACAGAGACAACGTTATGCATTCCGCAAAAAAAAAAAAATTAAGTGAGATTTTAGATGACATAAAATACTATAAGTAGATTAACTTGGTTGTGCCGTAAAACAATGTATTGCATGAGTAAGCTGAGTAAAAAAAGGAAAATGAAGACCCAACTTAGGATTTTTTTACTAACGAGGGAATTTTAGGCAATCAAGTATCGATTAAATCAGTTACACAATCATATAATCAAGAATCATATATCTG
Organism: Epinotia demarniana; assembly: GCA_945867215.1. Lineage (NCBI taxonomy): Eukaryota > Metazoa > Arthropoda > Insecta > Lepidoptera > Tortricidae > Epinotia > Epinotia demarniana. The sequence continues at coordinate 32,370,080 of OX244260.1, forward strand.
AAAATCAGACCTTATTGTTTCTTAATCTAACCAGAACGGCGTTTCAAAGGACGCGATAATTTCCAATGCACCCCCCTCAACCAGCGTAAAGGGACACCTACACGCCGGTAACCACATCGTGACGGGAGCGCACATTACACTAGATATGCAGGGATGGCAGGGAACCCTTTTGTGCGACTTTGTCTAGCACTTAGCCAGTATTTTTATTGAATTAGGTACTTTTTATTACAGCATTCACCGTACAAAACAACATGCTGTGCAAGGTGAAGAATGAGTTTTTAGGGAAACTGATAAAGAAGGAAAACCTGCCCAACTTTACAACACCTGCGACCTCGCGTCCGCGCAAGAGCAGGAGGACTAAGGAGTGGTGGTGGCAGGGGTCCACTACTGACCAATATAGATACCTTCTGAATATGGAAGTACCAGGCTAGTCTAGACTAATCGGCCGCTTATAATCCTATGGCATTCATTACATATTAAATCTGTGTATCGATGTACATAACGGAGCCTTAATTTATTTAATTAAAACCCAAAATTGGTAATTTTTAACAATTTATTGACGACGTGCGTCTATACAGAGGTTTGTATAAAAAGTGATGTGCCAGGTAGGGTAGGCTTTTGAAATAATTAAAACTAACTTGAAGCGCCTGCGATTATCAAATAGCAGCAAGTGTCAGAACGAAACTATCAGGAATTTGAACAATCTGTCTTGACGGTGGTGTGACTTTTTCCAGCCTTGACATTTCGGCCACGGCCATTGGGCAAACAGATGATAAGGGGGTTAAACTATTGAGTTAAACCCCCTTATTATCTGTTTGTACCTCTCACAAACAGAAACGTCAAAGTCACAGATAAAGACAAACAAAGGGCCCGGTAACTTTGTATGAAAAAAATTGTCGTTTTTATTTTTTGCAGCGGCCAAGTAGGTTTTTGTAATAAACTTTTAGAGGACCTCTTAATACGCATATATATATATATATATATATATATGTATAAAATTAAACGGCTTAAACAATATCGGGGCCGAGATATTTAAAGATGAACATCAGATTTCGCTTGAACATTTCTAAATTTTATGGCGCAATTTTTTAAGTTTAATATTCTTAAAGTTTTAGCAATTTGAAAATTTATTTAGGTACCAAAGAAATTAGGATTGATCCAAAGAAATTACAAAATACGCCAAATAAATTAGGCACACACCAGAAATGCACCAAAGATATTAAAATTTGAGATCCGATTGTCACATAATATCAATCATTTTATTTACGGAGTACCTCCGCTCTATAATAAATATTACTGATTGAATATAAATCGTCCTCCATGCATAAGATAATGGATTTGACAATATAAAATAAGCTTGAACTTCTTTTAATAATTATTTAAACAAATATAAACAATCAAATCAATATCGTAGCTATGAATTTCTAAACTCTAAAAAATTTGCCCCAAAACAACAAAGTTATTCTTAACATATAGTCTAATATAATCACAAAAAATACTTCTAAGTAGTTATTGAAGATTTTTAGTTATCATTTCACTGAACAGGGCAGGCAGTTTTTTTTTTCTTCGTTACTTTTTGCTTAAAAAATCAGTAACAAAGAGTTAAACCATCTCAAAAACAGTTTAAAAAGCCCTGGTTTATAAGCCACAGCAGCTTTTTTTTGTTTAAAATTACATAGGTACTTACATTCACGCCCTCTCTCCCAGACGAAGTAGGCAGAGCACATTAAATTTATTATTCAGTACCATTTCTAGCAACTGTGGGTTTAAAACGGCAAAAGTGTGACAGAACAGTGACAGATTGCTTGTTTTGTACCTAAGAAAGGAATGGGGTGGTGCTTTTCTAATCCAAAACCACACGAAGTATTTTTTTTTTAATTTTTTGACTATGCTTCTCCTAACTATTACTTATTTAATTAGTTTTTTAGTAATGAGAATATTTTTTGTCTTGGCACAGTATATGTTGTATTTATTTATAATCAGTAAAAAACTAAACGTATATATAACTTAAACTACAAAAAATAGCTAATACTTACAGATCAGCAGTTTGATGGGCAACTACCCGTTTTAATTGATTATTAATCTATCAAAAACCTACTAATTTCGCGGTACTAGATTAAAAAAACTATTCTGAACCAAATACATTCTAAAATACACCACAATAAAATCTAAAATCTAAAATACAAACAAGAGTTTTCAAAATATAATACGCACATTAATGTAATTACATGCATGTAATTTCTTTGGACAAAATCTAATTTCTTTGGAGCTATATGCCAAATAAATCCAAAGAAATTAGCGCCAACATAAAATATTTTATCATTCCATACATGTTTAACTTATAATAAACAACCTACTTAATTTGGACGGGTAATGGTTTATGTGCCACAACTTCATACTAAATCAGTTGTAGCAATTAAAAAAAAGTGGAACTATGACAACGACAATGAATTATATTTCTCTTTTCACACTCGCAGAAATATATCAAGATAGAAGGAAAGAGTGTATGCGCGTGGCGAAATTATGACACGGTGTCACAATTGCTCGCCGCGAGCTTTAGTCTGCTCCCGACCAAGCTCGGAAATGTATGCGTTAGTATCACGAAATGAGGACATGAAGTTTCTTGTTTAAGGCTCCCTAGGCCAAGAAGTAATGTATGAAAACCCTAGGTAAAACCATTACTGTCCGCCTTTACTCTAACTTTTTAAATTTGCTTACTAAATATTAAACTGACAAAGGAAAAATTACATACTGCCAACTACCACTAGATTCTGAAAGCATACTTGCGACATAAAAAAAAAACAAAATCTATGGTACTAAGTATACTTATGTGCGGTTAAACATGGTGCTCGAACGGCTTCGTGAAATGCCATGTTTAAAAAATAAAAAGGCGGCAAATTACACAATTGTTTTCTGAACTTTTGTTCCAATTGTAATTTCAACAAATTATTATTTAATGATTTACCTAGTATTTATTTTAATTTTAATATTTCCTCACATCGTTTGAGAAAAGCACTATACAATCCTCGGCCGGAACAGGGATTGCTGGACTCGTTGTATCCGGCCTCGTCTACGACTCGGCCGTCTATCCCAAGCTCGTCCAGCAATCCCTTACTTCACGGCCTCTGAGTAATGTACTATTGCTGCGCAATAATTCATTAAATTTGGAGCTGTTAATCGAGGTATTTCCTTTCAACGGTAAGTACAATTTGTCCTTAAATATCTGTTATTAATTAAAAAACTATTTATTTTATTATTTTCATCAAAACAGCGGGCGATTGTGTGCCAACGCTAGTTTTCCATTGCGGCTTTCATTTGACGACTTGGCATGCGTTCAAAACCACCGATGTAAAAATAAGCATTTGAAACTGTCGAGTCACGTTAAAAGTCGATTTCTCATTTTCTCTATCAAAAGTAAAAGTAGTGCTGTACACTGCGATTTTTTTACTCAATTATTTAAATCGATTTTGAAAATAGAGGAAATGGTAATTACATTCTTTTATTATTATGCAGCTATATAATGTACGTAGTGCAAAGCAAATATTATTAATAAGCAGGTTATTGTTACTTTTATAGGTATTGCAATTTTATTTCAGTTTTCTGAATGATCGTAAAGAATGGTTTCCTACATGTTTTGGTTTCTTTCTGGCCATTGCCTACGGTAAATAGTCGCATATTTAGAGGACTTATGATATAGCTCAGCTCGTGATTAAAGTGTAGCGTCTGTGAGCAGGAACGTAAGCAATCCATTCAGAAACTTGTTTGGAAGCTTAGGGACTGAACATACTAAAAGTCTCGACGAGTCATTTCCTTCTATAGTGTAAAAAAGCTAAGACCTTTTTATTAATACTATTTTTCATTTCCTGTATTGAATCTAATTATCATTTCCTCTGTCGGTTCTTATCGATAGTTTGAATCGATACAAAATAAACCTAAAAGTTATTGCAGCTACCGCGTGCTAATCGATGTTGACGAATCGATGTCCTGTCCTGTTTCCCGTCACTAAATTACGTTCGTGACTTCAGAGTACCTACGCAAAATGTTACACGCTCGGTTCCCATACTAATCGATGAGCTCTTTCCTTCTATCCTGATGTAGGTAGTTCTGTGGTCACACTTATCGAGGTTTGCATGCTACCAGCTCGCTCGCACGAGGTATTATTATTACAATTTATTACCATAGCTTGTCCTGAGTATTATAGGTTCATGTAGAGAGACGAAGCAATAATAATTTTCATTTTAAATAAATAGGCATACCCAGGCTGCCATCTAGGGATACAATCAGAAATCACTAAGTTTGTGACGCTACTCGTCAGCTACAAAGTGTGTGGAAGTGAAAGTTAAAGTTATCGTGGTTGCCAGCTTCGTTAACTAGATAGCGCCAGTAATGTACTAAGTCCTTCTTTAATAAATTTTGCATATTTTTGTGGATTTACTGATCATCATCTCAAATTGTGAATTTACAACTTTAAATTATTGATCGAATCAGAATAACGTAAATTATCCTCCGCTTGGAAAATTAGTTAGCCTGAGTATGCATTTTTTTTATTATATCCTAAAAGTAATATTGATATACTCGATATTTAAGTATAGGTCAAAGGAAAGATTTACTTTTAAAATACTGAGTCTAATATTAAGTTTACTAGTGTAGAAAAATACATTGTGAAGTTCGTGTCCTATGGCTTTACTCCGTCAGCAGATCACCATTCTGGTATAATAATATTCGTATTCCATGGCCATCCATGTTACCTATGGTGGTATGCAAAATTTTAGCTACTTAATTGAAATACTGAGAACTGGGTTAATACCTGGGTTTTTGCCAAAAAGATCCGGGAGTGCCGGCAGAAGTGAAAACTTGAATATTAACGTTGCGCATTTTTGATATTTTGGAATGTTAAGGGAATAATTTTGTACGAATTGCTTTATTTATCAGTATTAAACCTCCCCCCCCGTCCCCCTTACCCCTTTTTTGTCATTTAATACATTTTGGCACTCAATTCCACTATAATAAAGTGAAAAATGTTACTTTGCTTACTTACATCATGTTTGACGTCGTCTGTACGAACTTTGAACACAAATATTTTATAGGTAGGTAAGTAAGTATTATAGGCCAGTCGGGTCTCTATTGTTTCCCATAAAGATGTGATTTTTTCAGTCCATAACTTTTTCCACCATAACTTTTTCGAGTCATATTGTAGAAAGTCATAAAATTTAAACATGGAGTTCCGATTTTTGCAGGTCATCATTATTGTTAGTCATATTTTTTTTTTTTGCCATAACGTTCAATGTCCCGGTGGTATACAATTACATAATGTTACATCACAAAATAGATAGGAACAGAAGTCAATCACATGTATGTACCTCACTTTTCATGCCTACTCTCGGCGTTCGCTCTAGGGTTGTCAACTATAACTTATGCACAAACAACTATCGTGGTATAGCACTCGCTCGTATCTAGTTGTTTGATTTATTGTTGAGAATGAAACGGGAAGAATGGAAATATAAATTAATACTGACTAAAATATTTTATTTCTAATGTCAAATAATTCAAATAAACTATAATACACTATATAAAAAACTAAGTACTTATAGTAAAATCAGACCTTATAGGCATTTTTTTAAGTCATACTGTACCCGAATTTGATTTGGCATTTCTTAATTCGGTTTTAGAAATGCATACTTATCTAAAGCACTTAATACGTTTAATATGATACTGTTTTGAATTAAACTAAAAGTAGACTAAACATTTTTTTTCTGTTCTAGACACATGTAAGTATAAAGGCAGATTACAGAACTATTAGATTTTACCTCATTCGCGATTGCTACTCGGATACAACATTTTACGTTTGTCAATTTGCACTATCGAAAATCCCTAATAACTTTTAAGCGGATTACCCTAGTTACACAATTTCCATTGGCCTATATGTTTTAGACCTAAACTTATTAAATGACACTAAAAACAACACAATATCTACACAAACAAAAAAACATGTTTTCAACTTTCGTAAGGAAATTACCTCACAAAAATTTAGTTACTTCGTTTAGTACTGATTCAAAATAGGAAACTAAGTATTAAATAAATCGATCTTCGATAAATTCTTCGGGGGCCGGGGCGGCGCGCTTACCTCCTACCTAACTGTTCTGCGCGGCTATCATGCGACGGCGCGCGAACTTTCTCGATTTTTCTCGCACTGTCCATCTCTTTCTTATAAGAACACTTAGAACAAGACATATAGTGCGAGAAAAGTGAAAGTGCGGCCGTCGCCTGATAGACTAGAAGTGTTATTCTGTGTAAAACGAACCATCGAAATACAAGCAGATACGTACTTACCTCTCTGAAACCACAGGTAACTTAAAAAACGACAATTCACCATTTAATGTTGAATTTAAACAACCGTCCACTGAACAGTTATAAGTAATAACTTTATTTTGTTGCTCCATTATTGCACAACAGACGCGTCTCAAGCGGATGGCACTCGCGCTCGCACTGGTCCGAACTGGTCTGAGATATCGTGTAGGTGAGCAGTGTCTATGTGTGCGTTACTCGAGCGCACTTAGTATGAAGATAAAATACCGAAACACCCAAAGTAATTAATCACATATAATTGACAACTATCGTATTTTAAAACTGTATCTTCATTTCCTTCACGGACGACACATGCATTGAGGTCGCCCTGACTCACGCATATTTTTTTTATTTCCGGTCTGTTAACATATTTATATACAAAATAATATATTTTCTAAAACCGAATTAATGTGGCTTTATGGCCGTATTTTTTGTTTTTATGTATCTTAAGTAGTTAAAAAAATTTTAGTAATATTGAATAAAAATAATTTACGCTGTATATGTTTTTCTCCTTTATTTTATTTTTTTTGTTCCAAAATGTATTATTTTGGTTCGTAAAATAGATTCCACATCCTTTATTTATCCGAAAATGATATAACACTTGCCTTGGTATGTATAGTTTCAGAAAAAAATGGCTTTAAATAAAGCGCGGCGGAGTCGAACTTCCCCCCCCTCCCCCCCCCCTAAATGCGGGGTGGCTCTCGATGGCTCTCGGTCTGAATCCACTCAAGACCACCTAAGGATCAACTGTGCCAAGTTTCAGCGCATAGTCAAAAAGTGCAAGGTTCCCATACAACAGATAGCAATAGCACATCCACTATGGAGGGACGTTGGGATTGTGAATTGCATACATTTTAGATCTCATAAAGACACGCTGTTCGCAATTTTGACGCTTTGATGGCTCTCGGCAAAAAGTTGTTAACACCTTGAATCCACACTATCTTCTTAGGGTTGTCATAATTATTATTCCTTCATAGGGTTGTGATGTCTTTCACAGCTGAAGTTCCATGGTTAGCTTCCACAGGATATGGTAACTACCCACAGTTTACCACATAAAAATAAACACATACTTATTCCTCGATTCCCTCGACAACCAGTGATTTTGATTGCCAGTACCTAGGTAATGGCTGCGGGAATGTAGTTACATGTTTGCCAGTTCATATCAACGGATTCGCGTGCGACGTAACTCCGTGCAAAGTGAAAACGTCCGTTTATTATTTATATGATAAGATAAGATAACTGGCGCACGCCCACTTCACCTGTTTTTCCCACGATCTCATTTTGTTTAAACTATGAGAGAACGTGCCTAAGTAAGGTAAATAAGGAAGTAAGAGGGTAAAGTAGCATACGATACTGTCAGTATAAAAAAATAACTATACTTACGGACGTTGTGAAACTTTCAAGTAACCATAAAATGTTTTTATGATTTCGATTGCACAGGATAATATATTTCTGTACAAATTGTCTTGAGAGGCGACCAAGAACAATCCCGTTTTCCGATTCATTTTTATAAATAAATAGTTGAAGTAATTAGGTGCCTAGTTATCTTTACACGTCTAAACCGGTAAACTTCCTCCTGTCAATCTTAATCTACGTATATACGTCCTGCGAACGGAACTTTCCAAAGGATATCAACTCGGAATCACTTCGGAAATCGAAACACCCGTTCGATTTCTCTAACGGACCAGAGGAAGCCAAACATTGATAGTATCGATACTCATCAACCGTTACCGGTACACGCTTTTGTCTAGTTTTGAAGAAAAAAAAGTCTATTTATATTCTGTGGTGTTTGCCGCACGTGCGTCTGGAACGATTAGAATTAGAAAAGGTAATTTTGAACAAAATTATGTATTTACTAATTTTAAATTCAGGCAGCAAGCCGGCGTCGTGTATTGGCTCGGACACGTGGCAAGGAACATGAAAATCGTGCGTCTGCTTGAAGAGATAGAGTGATAGACTTTTATCGATGGAAAATAAGACGAATCGAAGTAAAAGACGATAGTATATATTTTTTAATTGTTATGCATTTTTTTATTAGTTCTTTAGTACATACCCATGTAATTCTTTACGGTTAGCACGAAGTTAACTGCTAATGAAGCTTCAAAATGTTGTTTTTGTATCTGCATGAAATGCATTAAGTACGTTCGTGTCGCAGTGCATTACAGTCAACAGCGTTGGTTGGTCACTAAATATGCGGGAAAATATGCGTTATGTCCGACATAAATGCGATCATGTTTGCTAGGCTAGTTACAATTTATAACTCGCATAAAATATGAAATGATGTGTTTTATTGATGGTATTTTCATTTAACTTTCAGTCAGTTCATTTAATATTAAATTTTCAGTGACTGTTTAAATAAATGTTTACGTTATTGCGTACCTATGCAACTAAAAGCCCGAACAAAGGATTTGTATAAATAAGGGTACGGATATTTTTATTTTCAGCCACGTGATCATCCTGTGTTATTTAGATTTATATTTAGAGTTCTTTATTTCATAAAATAAATTAACATTATAAGGTAATTTACACGAATTTGTTTAAAGATCGTCATATATTGGTTTGGTATTACGGGATAATTATCTAGTTAGTAGTAAATTACACATTTTAATGTTCTATTATCTGTTGATCTGTGGTTGCTAAATATACCTAATTTACCTCGACCTTTGGTATCTTGAAAATAAAATCAGTATAATTTGGCAAACTAATAGGGTTGTCTATCCATATCGATAATGAAATCGACACTGTTACCTCCCTACTAATGAAGCCATCGAGTCGTGCTACCCCGTCGATTGTTTTCAATATCGACTCGTTCCGTTTAACACGAGTGAAGGCTTTGCCGCTTCTTTACTGTAATCGCCTTTGTATTCAAAGTGTTGCTTCTACAGAGGTGACTTGGGTTTTTTGCAGCGTAATTATAGCGATTATTGATTAAATTATAATTTTGTTTTGTATGATAATAATGTCTCAGTGCATTACGCAATATTATTTAATAGTTTTTCTTGTTGTATATTACACACTTAGTGCATGTTGCTTTATGAACATTACGACGCGGCAGGTGGTTCCTAGCAATGTTACTTTACTTATTTTTGTTATCATCATTAATCATATCAACACCTATGTTTTTACGCTGTGTCATATCCTACGGAGTATAGCTTTGAAGATATCTAAAAATATCATCATCATCATCATATCAGCCGAAAGACGTCCACTGCTGGACATAGGCCTCCACCAAAGAGTGCCAAAGCGACCGATCCCGCGCCACCCGCATCCAGCGGACTCCCGCAACCTTTACCAGGTCATCAGTCCACCTTGTCGGGGGCCTTCCCACGCTGCGCCTTCCCCGGTACATGGTCGCCACTCGAGAACCTTTTCGCCCCAACGGCCATCGGTTCTACGTGCTATGTGCCCCGCCCACTGCCACTTAAGTTTAGCGATCCGCAGGGCCATATCGGTTATCTTGGTTCTGCTGCGGATAGCCTCATTTCTGATGCGATCACGCAGATAAACTCCCAACATGGCCCTCTCCATTGCCCTTTGGGTGACTTTGAGCCTTCGTATGAGGCCCATAGTAAGCGACCACGTTCCAGTGCGATATGTCATCACTGGCAACACACACTGGTCAAAGACTCTCGTCTTGAGACACTGCGGAATATTGGATGAAAAGATTTGCCGTAGCTTCCCGAACGCTGCCCAGCCGAGTCGGATTCGACAATTGACCTCTTTCTCGAAGTTGGACCTACCTATCTGGATCGTCTGTACTGGGTATACATAATCGTCTATAATTTCGAGAGTAAAGTGTCCGATTGTAATGGGAGTTGGTACAACATGGGCATTTAACATGATCTTCGTCTTATCCATGTTCATTTTTAGACCAACTCGCTCGGATGCTTTACTGAGGTCATCAAGCATCGTACTTAAGTCCTCCATGGTCTCAGCCAAGCCTACCATATCGTCAGCAAACCGAAGGTGAGTGATGTACTCGCCGTTGATGCTGATGCCTAGCCTTCTTCAGTCCAGAGTCTTGAAAACGTCCTCCATCTAAAAACATGATAGGTATAAATCGACTTTTTCGGGGGCCTAATTAATCGTAGAACTCTCGATACGATGCCTTAGTTCGCACTCGTACTAATTACAATTTTTGCCGTTGAAATTTCAACCTCAGATTTTGTGGACTTGGGTACTAATTACAACGACTTTTTCCGAAAAGTTAGTACGAGTGTGCTCTAAGGCATCGAATGGTCGCGTACCTTAACGGTTTCAGAGAAATTTCGTCCTTCGGACGCTCCGGTTGTGGAATGAGCCGAGGTTTTCCCGAGGGACTACAGTATGGGGTTCTATAAAAAAAGGAGTAGAGGTAAAGGTAGCAATTTCAAATGGAAGCGAAGCATGATTGCACCCTGCAAAAAATAAAAACTAAATCGTCTTATATCAAAGACTTACGTCGTACTTAAAACAAGTGCATCCTCGTCAGCTCTGGCGCTATGCTCACGTCTATCGCATATTTCCTGCTATTCTTCGCCCTCGTCCATCCTCCCACAACAATGGGTACTCGGCGTAATAAATGTGATTGACCGCATCACTTCGCATTACGTATTTACACGCCGGTAGAAATTAAAATGTTTAGGTAGGTACCTATAGCAAAATCCGATCGGATACGGAGCGCACGCGGCCATAGAGAAACGCACGATGAAGAGCTTATTATATATATGTAGGTATCTGATCGCATGATAAAATGGCTACTACTGGGGATGTGAAAAAAATCGCGGCAGTAGTATATCACCATCACCAAACATAAATGAAAAAAAACTTACGTAACGAAGGGTAATTGCAAACATTGCAAAGGACAATAAACACATTTTTCTCTATTGTTTCAATATTAAAGTTCTAGCATGTAATAAAAATTATACAGCGACGCCTCAATGTTAATCTCAGTTAATATGTGCTATTTAAGGCGGTGCATTGGAAATTATCTCGGGATTTGAAACGCCTTCGAAACGTTTGAAACGTTCTGACTAGATTACGAAACAATAAAATCTGATTTTCAGGTATATGATTCTTGACTATATGTTTATGATTGATTAATTGTTTATCTGATTTGATCGATACATCATTGCTTAAAATTTCCTGCATAGAAATAAAAACCAAAGTTGGGTCTGTATTTTTCTTTTTCTACTCAGCCTACTCAAACGATACATTATTTTACGACACAATCAAGTTAATACCATAGTTTTTTATCTTATCTAAAATCTCACTTTATGAAATTTAAATAAAACTTCACTAAGTTCGGTATTAATTGAAATTTGTTTCAAAAAGCCATTCACGAAGAGTGTTACATCTCTTTTTCTCATGCACGGAAGGCATGCGTTTGTCTCTGTCTAGGGGGCGTGTTCGACTTAAATCAAGGCATCCCCTTAATAGTGCCCAGTGCTTATCACAGCAATCTACCTATTGTAGGTACTCAAACTTGTATCACTTGTATGCTATCAAAACATTCCAAAATTAGTGCAAGATCTGGTATCTGATTCATTCTATCGATTTTAACTCTGTGTCTATCCATCCATCGGTGACATGAGAGAATCCCATAGCTGTTTTCCTTTTTCCATCGAATCCAGGATGTGTGCATATTTTGCATGAATATTTATCGTACACTCTGTCGGTGCAATCGTAAACTGCATTTTAATACATTTTTATGCGACACTTGAGGGTTTTAGTTCAGTTAGTAAGTTTAAGAGATCATTACATAGGTTTACGACTGTTGTAGAGTTACTCGTGAAATAATCGGGGAGATTACGCGATAAGTAGTTTGTGTAAGTGTCAGTGTTTGCTTGAAATTGCCTTTACTTTGTATTTTAAGACAACTAATACGGTTTTAGCATACACGTACGCCAGTTTCATTTGTTTAAGATCCTAAATATAAGATGCCAAAAAACTTTGAGTGGATATATCATTTCGAACACCATGATGTCCATGATGTTGTATTGATCATATTGGTAGTGAGTAGTAATAGTGACCCTGCTACGAAGCTGACGGTACCGGGTTCGAATTCCGGTAGGGGCATTTGTTTGTTGATAAAGTGGAATATTGCTTCCTGAGTCTTGGTTGTTGTCTGTGTATATAAGGGCGAATTGCATCAACTTACGATTTCAGACCGATCAGCGTTAAATATGACCCCGGCAGCCTGTCATTCCATAGCAATTTGTCAACCTTTCCATAAATTCAGGTTTTAACGCACACCGCTTACGGTTACAGACGGTTTGGTGCAACCCAGCCTAGGTCTTTATTTTAATCTATACAAGGTACTCGGCATGAGTCCAAATAATTTTACCTTTAGACCAGCTGGCATTGTTAGGTATTGCTACTTACTTTTTATTTTAAGAGACAAGATAAACATACCTACATATATACAGAAAAAACTGATCCGGGTCCAGCTAACTTTGACATCTTAGTGCGTAAATATGGTTAGGAACTTAGGATTATGCTGGTAAAAGTATTAAGTATGTGTATCGTCGTGTGTATTTACTGTACACAAAGTGCAGCTTTGCTTAGTTTGGGTCTAGGCCCAAATATATAATTATATGTATATCGTCATCATCATCATCATATCAGCCGAAAGACGTCCACTGCTGGACATAGGCCTCCCCCAAAGAGTGCCAAAGTGACCGATCCCGCGCCACCCGCATCCAGCGGACTCCCGCAACCTTTACCAGGTCATCAGTCCACCTTGTCGGGGGCCTACCCACGCTGCGCCTTCCGGTACGTGGTCGCCACTCGAGAACCTTTCCGCCCCAACGGCCATCGGTTCTACGTGCTATGTGCCCCGCCCACTGCCACTTAAGTTTAGCGATCCGGAGGGCTATATCGGTTACCTTGGTTCTGCTGCGGTAGCCTCATTTCTGATGCGGTCACGCAGAGAACTCCCAACATGGCCCTCACACATGTCGGACACTTTACGCTCGAAGTTGTAGACGATTATGTATACCTAGGACAGACGATCCAGTTAGGTAGGTCCAACTTCGAGAAAGAGGTCAATCGTCGAATCCGACTCGGCTGGGCAGCGTTCGGGAAGCTACGGCAAATCTTTTCGTCCAATATTCCGCAGTGTCTCAAGACGAAAGTCTTTGACCAGTGTGTGTTGCCAGTGATGACATATGGCACTGAAACGTGGTCGCTTACTATGGGCCTCATAAGAAGGCTCAAAGTCACCCAAAGGGCAATGGGCAATATATGCAGAATTAAAATCACCAGTAGTTGCACTAATATTCGCATCTACAGGACCTACAGCAATTTCAATGTGTCGTTGTGAGACCTCGACCGCGCGCGAGCTCTCGATTTTTCTCGCAGTATCCGTCTCTCTCTTATTGGAACACTTAGAACAAGAGGTATAGTGCGACAAAAATCGAGAGTATTGTCGCGGCCGTCCCATGATAGACGTGCAGAACGCCGACATGCACGGAGGAGAATAAGTTTTTGTCGCTGTAGGAAAAGTCCTCCACAAAAGTTTTGGCCCATCGCTCTCAGCGTTTGTCTTGATGACATTTTGGGAAGTCCGAAAGTCGTCCACATTGAAGCTCTTGTTGTTGATCCAAACGAAATCGGAGACATGAAATGCAATCAGGGACATTGAAGTTTTCGATTATGCATTGGAATTATGTTTGTATTACACAAACTAAAACATTACATGTATTTAAAGTGATTGCTAAGACTCCCTAGCTCATATATAACTTTTCAGTCAAGATATAGAATTTGTAGAGCGTGGCTGGTACTAGTAGAGTTACGCTGTGTAGGATAGGAAGCTTGGCGCTACTTATGATCTGATAGCTTTTTAACGCTGAAAGCTATATATATATATATGAGCTAGGGAGTCTTGGCAATCACTTTACATATAATGTTTTTGGTGGGATCTCATTCCTTTTGTAAGGTAATTTCTAAAGAAGCGTAAGGAAATATCTTGGCTAAAAAAATATAGAACTTTAATATATTAAAACTTCAACCCCTTAATTTAAAGGTTGAGGGGTGATTAACTTAAAATCCTGAAATACGTATTTTATTATTTATAACAAGGAGTCCCTATATAAATTTTCAGACCCCTAGCATCAAAATTTGCGGAAGTCTCATACAAAGTTCCATCCTCTACTTCAAATTTTTTGAATTATTTTATTGATTGTGTACCAATACTAGCTTACATACCAAATTTCAGCTTTCTAGGACTTCAGTAGGTACCCTAGAGGTTTTGATGATCAACATCAGTCAGTGAGTCAGTGGCGAAATCGGCGTTTTTAGATATCAATAAAATCTTAAGTATAAGATCTATGTTACTGAAACTTTATATGTTTAATAAGTCCACTATTGACATCATATCCCGAGAATTATGTTTATCTGGTATAATCCAAACCCAAGTTACGAGGGTTCCAAAAAATGACGAACCGATTCGAGAATAGGTAAGTAGTGCCCTTGCGTTGCGCTTCGCTTGGCTCGTCTTGGCGGGGGCACTCCCGTGCCCCCAGATATGTAATGTCTATTTGAATACGTCACCACTATAGGTACTGTATGTAGAAGAGCTTTAATTAAGTTTTTTTACCTACAAAACTCGAAAGGCTCGGTCTCTTTCAACGAATGGGTGATGATCGGGTGGTTAAAATAAATTATCAGGTTAGGCCTACAGGAAAATGCCCAACCATGGGCGGCTGCCCCAGATATCTATGGGCTGAAGGGATATACGACACTATTGTTTTCACTCCTCCTGTTCGAATACAAGTCTTTTTAGCCCGTCTATAGGAAGCGCAACTTGTTTTTGATCCCTCTGCAGTTTTTTCAATTTATCTTTTTTGCCCAAGGGAGCAAAATTTAGTTTTGCTCCCTGCACGTTTGTCATAGACCATAACAGTGAAGAAACCTATAAAAACCATATATTATCTTCCTTGAAAGCTTTTGAATATTAACATGCTCAATAAATAGAAATATGGATTAATTCAAGTACTACTTACTTGTTATTTCGAATAGAATAGAATAGAATAGAATATATTTATTTGTTTAACATAGGTAAGTACATCAAAGATCTTAAAAAGAATGCATATAGCGAAACATTTTATTTAGCCGGCTGGCGTACAAATATAATATTATTGTTGCATGCGTTTCACATTGTACCTCATTATTAAATTACATTTGTTATCTTTACAGACAATTGATCATATTTACTAACCAAAAAAAATGAAACAAATTGAGTTGAATGTCAAAGTAAAACATGAGGCAATTAAATAATACAACAAAACAAAATAAAATAATGTTAACAATAAGTCACAATAAATTTAGAAAGTCAAATATAATATAATAAAATAACAATAAAAGTCCAAGGTTCTTACGTAACTAGAGATCAATGTCATTTAAGAATTGTTGAGTATTATAGTAACATTTATTGATTAATAATAATTTTAATTTATTCTTAAAATGTCCTAATTGCAATTTTTTTATTGTGCTTGGAATTTTATTATATATTTGGGGTGCCATTCCTAATACACTTTTTCTTGCAAGAGCAGTTTTACATGGTATGTTACGCAACTGACTTTCATATTGTGACCTTGTGGGGAGCTTTCGCGTGTCGGAAATTTTATTAAATAGGTCAGGATTACCTTTCACAAATATTGCAATTTCCAAAATATACAAGCAGGGTAATGTTAAAATGTTTAATGATTTAAAGTAGGGCACACAACTGTCCCTCATTTTTAAGCCACACATAGCTCGCACACATCTTTTTTGGGCTTTAAAAACTGACTCCTTATCTACCGAACTGCCCCAAAAAATAATTCCATATCTAAGTACTGATGCAACAAGTCCATGATAGGCGACTAGTAGAGAATCTTTATTTACCATTTTAGAAAGCTTATGAAGAGCAAAAACTGACTTATTTTTTTTTTACACAAGTCATTTACATGGTGTTTCCAAGTGAGTTGGCTGTCGATAACTAATCCTAAAAATTTAGTTACTTCCACTTTTTCTATTCTAGATCCTTTGTAATTGGTATTAAGGTCATTAGGTTTAGTTCGTTGATAAAAGTGCATTAAATTGGTTTTGGTCAAATTAATTACTAAATTATTATTGTTAAGCCACATTATTATGTCTGTTACTGCTTTATTAATGTCATGTTCATAATTATTTAAGTTGCTACATTTTATAATGGAGGTGCTGTCATCAGCAAATAAAATCATGGGATGGGAAACTGCTCTAGGTAAGTCATTGATATAAATTAAGAATAACAGAGGGCCAAGTACACTTCCCTGCGGTACCCCGTAACATATAGATCTTTCATGTGATGAGAATATTTTGTGGCTCTTGCTTTTAACACAAAGTCTACTTATTTCAGTGTATTGCAACCGGTTTGAAAGATATGATTTAAAAAAATTCAAAACGTTACCACTAATACCATAACCATTAAGTTTATCAAGCAGTATCTCATGATCTACACGATCAAAGGCTTTAGTCATGTCCGTAAACAAGGCACATATTGGTATTTTATTGTCAAGGCTCTCCATCACAGTGTCAACTAGATCAAAAATTTGCTATGTCAATGCTTACATTTTTCCTAAACCCTTTTTGTTCCGTACATAATAATTTAAATTTATCCATGTAGTTGTAGAGACATTGATATATGTATTTCTCGAATACCTTCGAAAATACTGGTATGAGAGCTATTGGCCGGTAGTTCTGAGGGGTTTCTTTGTCACCCTTTTTATGTAATGGCTTTATAATAGACATTTTTAGTTTGTTAGGGTAAATACCCGCATCAATACATAGATTCATTATATAACTTAGGTGAGGGGCAATATTTCCACTTACATATTTGATGACTATGGTACAAATTTCGTCAATGCCCACATTCCTAGTATTTGTATATCCTAGTATTTGTAGTATACACAAACAATGTTTATTTAATACGTACAATGTGATTACTAATATATTGATATTAGAAGTTTAGCGGGCGTCTGTATTTTTCGGTTTAATTTTATCATAATACATAATAATCTCTTACTTAATAAAAAAATATGAGCATTTTTCGAATTCTATGATTTAAATTTCAGTAAGAAAATACCATATTTTAGTGATTTTCAATTACTGTCATCATGCCTATTATTGCAAACGAGCCTGGAACTTAGTTTCATTTGGTGAGGAACATAAATGTTTAATGCATCACCTGAGACAAAAGTGCAAGTTGCGCCATGCTAAGCACTAAATACATTCTCAACTATTAATAAACAGTTTGTTTACATTCCGCGTCCTATTCCCGAGATGTCCCACTTGGAATCGCGTACATTTCCCACGCACGTGTGATCGGAAAACTCTACGAGGGCATAATTTATCTATTAATTTGTTTTCTGTTAACGAACTCCACTAATGCGAACCGCTGCGATGTTTCTCAAGTCCAGGATCAGTTTATGCTGTAATGATGATGGTGCTAATATTTATTATACCATCGTATCATTCCAAATTAAAATATTTTTTCCGAAAATTGGCCACAAGGGCTTTATTGTGCATTAGTTAAATAAAAATGTTATCTATACCAATATATTATTTAACAGTTTATTGTTTACCCTGATTTAAGTGTATTTTAAGTTTTTAAATACACTTAACATCATTTAATAAGTTTCCTAAAATCGTATAAATTTGTACCGAAACAGTACTGTTCCAGTAGCTAGTAGGTCCTCCGTAGAAAAAAGCGTATACCTACTTAGTGAAACCAAAATATAAATCAATTAGCGAAGTAAGTTTTATACATACACACGTACACATTGTAATATCTAGTCTAAATGAAGGTTTAAAAACTTTCCCTTTCTTTTATAACATTCATGAAGTCTAACTAGACTAACGACAGTGTGATCATAATTAAGGAAACTGGATTTCTAATGGTTATTTAACATAATGTGATTACCAAAATCAATAAAATCTAAAATAGTTATTACTTAAAAGTAAAGACGGCATTTTATTCTGGTTTTATCTTACATCAAACCATTGCTTTCGCTGATTTAGCTCTACTAATCATTATAGATTCTATAAATGAACATGTTACTGTGATTTGACATCCATTTACTAATGTACCCTGGCACGCGAATTGATAAACATTTTATATGAATTTTACTGCGCTTTAAATATCGAGTAAGTAGTACAAAAATAGTGTCTAGTTCGATCGTAGTGCTAGTTCTAGTAACGTTTTTGGTAGGACATTACTAAAACATATATTTTTGTACCTCATTGTAACTCAGAGAGGAGTAAAGGCTCACGTAACCCGGGGTAAAGTGTCCTCATCCATAATTCATCATACTTGCAGTCAGTCAGACAAGCTTGCAATAATAATGGATCAAAGTTTCGCTTGAGCTTTAGCTATTAAGGTGCAAGTTATCGGAGAAACGCGGGGGGGGGTACTCTAAACACCCAGGTACAAGGGGACTCTAAACGTTTGCCCATAGGTACTTACAACAATTTCGACAATAACATTTCAAATGTTGAATAATTAAGAAATCTAAGACGTCTCTTAAAGATTTACAAAATAAGTAAAGGCACACTAGTCTCACTTCTAACCTCGACGCAAACTGGGGATGTTATATTTTTCTAGGCTTTGTAGGTTTCAAAATAATGAACAGATTTGAATGGAAACTCCTGTCTGACGAGATGGTTGTCAGCTATGTTTGTTGTGCAGGTTTATTTATTTATGCACTTGTGGTTATTTTCAAGTGCTGCACTTAGCTCACTCATAGTTTGCTATTTGGCATTTTAAATAAAACAGCTCTAGTCTTTGCCTTTCTCCATCAGACTTATGTGATTGACAGATGAAGCGCCGCACATTTAACTTGACCTACCTCGCTCTCCCAACGGGCACCTCAAAGGCGTCAGCAAGACGTCGTCTGTCCGACTTAGGAAGACCATCATATACTGGTCACTTGGTCAGTGATGCCATTTAACATCTATTAGGAGGTTTGAGTGCTTGTTTCTAAATGTTAATGGCGCGTATTAGGCATTTAAATGATTCCTGAAACTTGAAATTAATGCGCGTAGCGGGAATGAATCGGTTGAATCGTTAATAGAATGATACGAGTATTGATTAAGTAATAAGATAGCCGCTTCGTTGGTGGCAATGTCAAAGTTTAAAAATAGTTAGGTAGGGTCTAGACCATAACTTATATATGATATTTAATTATGATCATAAACGGGCTATCAAACAGTCCATATGGATATTTGCAACTTTGATTCGTTAGAATGACGACTGGTAAATCACGTGTTTTGGGATCAAAATGAAACAATTTCAGTACTTTCATATTATTATTATTTTCATATCGCTAATAACCTTACAATAATCCTTACATTCATTTACATATCTTATTAGGAATAACCTACCTTTCATAGGTATGTACAAAATAGTTATTTAAATAATGAAACAATTATATACAAATACATACTATAATCTAAATTTTCCTTTGGAATGCACAAGTATTTGGACGGAACCATTTTCCATTACTTAAAATATACCTAAATTCTTATTGTATAGCTCTTAAATAAATTACAAACCATAATTGAAATTAAATACATAAAAATACTGTTAAATTCGCTTGAATTGAGCGAAGGGTAAATAAATCGTAATTGCACGATTGCATTGCACTAAAATAAAAGTATTTTACACCAAAAATAAATTAAAGGTACAGTACAACCTTGGCCAATGCAGTTTTTTGTATCTAACTAATTTATTTTTTCCTATCCTTAGTACGATAGCTATGGCCAGTTAAACAAAGCCGCAAGTTACCATTTTACAAGTCTACGCAGGCAATACTGTTCAAATCGCCAGTCGTTATTGGTCAAACACCTCTGTGTTGCGAGCTTAGGGTCTATGCACATCGCGTTTTTAAACGCGTCGTTTACGCGCGTTTGTGTCGATTTACATGTGATTGTATACAAAGTATACAAACGTCGACAGCGCGTTTAAAAACCGCGGTGTGCTCAGGCCCCTAGACTTCTAAAATCATAACGTAGCTTCGTGAAATGGGCCACTGTTAGTGAATTTTCAAATGGTTGTAATCCCACAGAATTGAATAACTAAGTATATGGCTCCTTGAGCATCTTAAATAGAAAACATAAATGCAGTACATTGGAATAGCCAGGTCTTTTCAGCATGATACCTTAACTATAACAAGGCGTCTGATTATTCATTACTGGGAAAATTATGAACACAAAAACTAGTTCTATCAGTATAGCCAATTAAATATTTAAAAAGACCAGATGTTTTCTTGTTTTTGACAAATTTTTTAGAGCTTAGTAGCCGATATGTATGGAGCAACCGGTTTTTTTCCAATCTGAATGGCGATCATGACGAGATCAGACTAACCCAAACAGACGGAAACGAACCCCATAACAATATAATATTATTAAGTAACTTCTGAAGTCTATTTATACACTACGCTTTAGCACATTCACTGGCAACACTTTCGTAGCGCAACGCTCGTTGCCGTTGCTGAGATTTTCCCGATAACTAGCGGAAAGCGCTTACGAACAGAGTGCCCGCTAGACGGGTACCTGACAGTGACTGTTAAGTAACCATAGCTCGTTCTGGTTGTGGGGCATGGTTGTAGGTGAACCGCTGGTACTCGGGCGCCTTGAGGGTGTCGGACCAGGGCGGACTGGGGTTCCACCGGTCCATGCCGTCCGTGTCCAGGGTCAGAGGCGCGAGCCGCATGCGCTTCGGGCTCGGGTACTCAATGCCTGTGTCAGACAAGGGGGATGTTAATAATGACGACATACGGTTAGGTACGTGTAAAAGGTCAGAGATCAAAAAAAAAGACGAACAATCAATACAAGGGTAAACAATGTGTGAATCGGCGACATTTGGATTTTAAGCATCTTCAAACTTTACAGATGCTTAATATTATTTAAAGCAAACATTTTAGTAGTATATTATGTAATGGGTTTTCCGCCTTGTAGCAAAAACTGCCTATAATCTGAGACCCAGCCTAGCGGATTCTTCACGACGAATTATTAAGTCCGGGTTATATTAGAGCCACGCCGCGTGTCGCAAGGCGTGGGATTGCCAATCGGTTACATACATTTAGTATGAACGTGGTTACATTAGCCGAGTCCCGCGTGTCGCCACGATCAATACAAAGTAAGCGTTGCGACACGCGGCGTGGCTTTAATATAACCCCGGCTTTACAAAAATATCATGTTCGCTATGTTTGCCACTACCATTAAACACTCGGGACAGAACTCCAGCTAGTCGATCACGGAACGCAATTTACGTACGTTAGGTTGATCAAAATGTTAATTTTATATGGAATATTGACAGTTAAACTGTTCGAACGCGCGTTCGTAACGTTACGAGATTACACCTCAAAACGACTACGCGGAATCATGTTAAATTTTAGTTTCAACGTGGAACTATTTAAACTTAGAAAAGTTTTTTCTGCAACTTCTAATTCTTAATATTTGACAAAGGGGTCATAGTTTTTTTATGAATAAATAAGTAGGATTACGGTACGTACCTTCTACCGCAGTACTCGTACACGGCTCCTGCACATGGTAGTTGACGTGAGGGTACTGCTCGTAGTACTCCCGCTTGCCGGCGTGAGGGTACATGTACATATTACTGTTCACCACAATGTCCGGTGATGGGTCGTAGTGGAGGGGAGACCTGGGAAACAAGATTTTGGGCATGATTACTTGCTTGCTCACTGGTGAAACTAAGAGCTAACTATATTAAAATGTACGTAATAAAGTCATTTCATTTATACTTGTTAGTGAGAGCGGCGCAACTGAGTAGAAGGAAGTTACAGAATTTCCTTAGTTTTAACTAAGCAAATTAGCAAAAGTTTCGGATAGTTATTGAGATTTGCAATATGGATGTTATTTATGGAAAGGATTTGAAAGTAGTACCAGTTAATAAGAAACTGCGCAACAGCATCAATAACAACAACGCCGGGTCTTTGAGATATATTTTTTATGTTGACGTTTTCGTATTTGGTTTACACTTAGTTGGACAATTCTACTGGTGCGGTTGAAAATAGCACCAGTCGTTTAATTTTAGGCTTTATGACGGTAGTGTTAATGAAAGGCGTTTGGGTTTTTAAATGTAAAGGTCAGTTGGTAAAGTGGGTATACTATAAATATGGTAATGAAAGATGTCAAATTACGCGGCTGGCCGTGCGCTTGCGACGGCTTGGTGATGATTTTCATATTTATTTCTCGGCTCTGTGACATGACAGATACAAATTGTTCGAGGTGACCTTGAAGCGTGTTGTTTTTGTTTGTTTTTTAATCCAATGTATTATATTGTTATGAATATTTAAGAGAAAGGAACGGCGATGAGGTAGGTTTTGTTATGGATATGGGATAAGCTGTTTTGTTAATAATGGGATTATTTTTTTAATCATAAATCATAACCTACCACCTACCTACAAACAATAAGGCAGTTCTATGAATTAATATAAAACATAAAAGAAATGGAAGCCTGGCATTAGGGTTTTCTTAGACATGCGTAATTACTAATTAGCGTGGGTTAATCACAACGAATACGCTCGCGTCACAACATACAGTATTTTAAGCGGATTAATTTCAATATTGTTTCACCCTTACCTTTCTTCGCTAATCGTAGACTGTGGGGAATGTGTAGAATAATCAACTGGTCCTCTGTCTGTGTATGTCCGCTCACAGCCGGTGAAGTCTTCAGTCATCTTCTGCGGCACGTATGACGACACATGGTATCCCGGATACTCGACCTCCTGACTTTCTACATATGGGTACGCTTCTTGGTACTCCTGGTAGGTGTTATCTCTTCTAAAGAACTTCTGGCAACGAGGGTCTAGGACTCCACAGGGTTGGTTCTGGTAGCCGTAGTATTGGTACAGCCAGGAGTTCGCGAGCATTATAGAAGCCTCTTCTTCACTGTGGAAGAAATCAATAACTTTAGTAAAAAACCTTCACTTTTCGTCAAATACAAAGTGAGGAATAGTTGGTCTTGTCTTTGTACAATGAATAAAAGTATACATCATTAGTCACATGCCCATATTTCGGAGTGATAATTTCAAAGCCTGAGCAAAAGTTTATGAGGTTTATCATGAAAGTGCTGTTTTGTGATTTATGCGGCTACTGTCAAAGCAGTGACTTTAAGTAGTTTAACGGATTTCTTCAATATGGTTGACACATCATTCATGTTATAAATAACTGGTACCTCATCGTCATCATATCAGCCAAAATGCGTCCACTGGTGGACGCATTGTGGAATTTTTTGGGGGAATAGGCCAGAATAACCGGCTCTGCGCTACTAGCATCCAGCGGACTCCCGCAACATTTACCCGACCTATTGGGTGGTCTGTACATTCTAACTGGTAGGTACCTATCTTTAAACATACCTATAAATTGAGTATGAAACATTTTTTTAATAATCATTAGGTATTACGAACCTTAGAACTTGGTTAGTGGCGACGATGAACTGTCTGGGGGCGTCTGCGGCGTCCTTGACCTGCAGCACCACGTGCACCCACAGGAACTGCCCGCTGCGCTGCTGAAGCTTCACCAGCAGTATGCAGCACTTGTCTTGTTCCGACTGCGTTACTGTAACGTAAAGGCAATGTCAGGATTCCGCTGTGAAGATTTGTACGTAAGTTAGCTTAGGTATACTTTAAAGATTGATAAAATCTTCATTTCTTTTGTTCATGACACGAAGACGAGCCTCACAGATCCTTACAAAAACAAGGCCCGCAACGAGGAGAAGTAAGGGGTGTCCTTGCGGGTTTAACGATCTATTCTGGCAGTCGTTTATAATCAAAGGCCCAATTTAATCCATTCCTCCAAAAATATAATCATTTTAAATAGGTAAAAGATACTTACTTAATCTATGTTTACTCTGTGCTTCTCGCAAACTGTCCCAATGTAGTAACTGATACCAAGAAACGTCCGTTAATTCTGATTTCTTCCAACCTAAGTACCATTCTCCGCTGGAACAATAGAGATTCTTGTGATTACTGAGCTAAGTGAAAATATTCTTTACATCACGATTCAAAAGAGGAAAATATAGTCGAAAGCAAATATTTCGATGTATCCAAGTACTAATTCTTCACAAACATAACTTACTTGGCATCGATGTGCAGTATCTTCATGTCCATGGTGTGCAGCGTGGTGAAGATGTTGGTGGCGCCGTGCACGACGCACTCGCGCGTCTCGGGCATGGCGAGCGGCGTGCACGCCGCCAGGAACACCGGCTCGTTGCGGCTGCACAGCGGCAGGTACGACACGAAGTGCCCCCGCACCAGTGCCACCTACGATCAATAAACAAATGCTTAAAATTGGCTTTGTCAATTAATCATAGGAACCCAAAATCTGTTAGTTATTATTAATCGGTCTAGCTTTGTATAAGTGGAATAGGTAAATTTAATTTTAGATAAAAATACGTTATGAAAACAGCAGACTGGTACTAACGAAGAAGAAAGCGTTTGCATTTGTGTTCTAAATAAGTTAATGTACTCACTTTTTGATCTCCAAATCTCATTTGTCTTCTTGCATTTCTTGAAACGTTCATTCTACAGAAGAAATTCCTATTCTTTGGTACGTTTTCAGTCTCTCCATTGCTTCCCCTGTTCAATTCAGTCTGAACTGTTTGATGATCTTGTCTATCTATAATGTCGTAAACGCTATCGCCGTGTATTAGTAGGTCTTCCTGAAAATTTAAAATATAAATTATTAAATCATAGCGACTGAGGCCTTTTCGCAATTTACTGCAAGTATTTCTTATGTTCCATAAGTAAGGTGAGCGTCCCCATGTTTGACGCCTTAATCCCCAGTAATAACACCCTGATGTTCTCCTCTATATTTTTGGGATAAGATTGAAGGTACCAAGTAGGTAGGTGTTGAGCACTGGGAAGTTTACTTTAGTAGCTGGCGTGCTGCCCCGTTTGAAAATAGCAAAAAATATGGCACATACTGTGGATTATTTCAATGTATCAGTTTCAATAACAAACCATCGAGTGTCCCAAGTATTCCGCGGCATTCTCCGATATGTACAACAGTTTCCCGTTCTGTGTCATCATCATCATAAAACCGTTCATTGCCTGAAAAACATTGTAAATGTCAATACTAACTTTTACGGTTTCACGTTGAATGCTCATAAAACAAGAAAAAGTAAAATATACCTTTGAAAATCCAATATTAGGTGTGGGTGTCGCTTGCTCTTGGTACTCGTAGCTGAAGTCGTGACTTTTAAACACTAAAACGGAAAGAAAGATGGTATTATGAGTAAAGTTATAGCAACTGGAGATAAGATAGTGGCCTAAATGCATGTTAAACGTCTTAATATGCCCTGTCGTGACTGAAGGTGAGCTGACAAACTTTTGGGAGACGTTTTCAAAATGTCCCCGAGATTTTGGGATAAATACGTGATGGGCTTACGAAGTTTTTTTTGTGGGAAAAGGGGGAAACTTTATAACAATACTCGGGTGCGATGCTAATCTGGGGTAGATGTTACAGTAAACATTTTCACGACTCTAACCTAAACCTAACCTGATTAAGATAACATTATAAACGATACGCTGAATAATTTATCTCTATAAATGTGCGATCTTAATAAAATGTGTTATTTTCCTTCCAATGATTTTACTAGGACCTAGTTAATTTCGGTATACTTTCGGGAATAACGAACGGTACAGGCATTTAATTAATTGAAGTACAGACAGAAGCAAAAGCAAAATTAAGACACGATGCAAATAAAACTTACCTACTTCCGTTACTGAAAGCATATAACTGTCGACAAGTTTTATTTAAGCAACGATGGGCATACAACTGTGCAGAACATTTTACCTTGTTGAAAATAATTCATTTTCCGCACATAGACGCAGACGAGGGCCATGAGTTGCAGCTGCGAGAGCCGCTGGCGGGTGGAGGGCGGCAGCGGCAGCAGGTCGCGTAGGTTGGAGATTTCTGCGTTGATCAAGTCGCGCCGCATCTTACTGGCGCCTTTCGTGGATTTAGTTGGTTCGAACCTGGGCGAAAGTGTTTCTAATTAGTAATTAAACACTACGAGTTAATCGTCCAATAGGGTGGGTCAGCGAATGAAAAAACCATAGAAGCTCTTTACAAATGTCTATCCAAACACGTGCCCAAACACATGCACACATGTTCGAACGAAATGGCCGCATGACATCGTTTTGACTGCCCGCCCCCAACCCTGAATAATGGCAATGGCAACCATTTTGTGGGGCCATTTTACAGCGCTACTAAGACTTATATGGCTTTTTCGTTCGTTGGGGTGGGTAATGTAACGGAATAAAAATAACGTGTTAGGTACCTACTTGAAAAGGAATATGTTTTAGTAATGTTATCTGAAGTACTACATCGAACTAAGGCGATTAAATTAGTTCGGTGGCTTCTTTCGTCTGTGGAAATACACTGACACTTATTAGCTGATATGCGGAAATAAAAACTCAAATTATAATCGGTCCACCAAATTGACATTAAGATATACATGTATATGTATATCTTTATATGGAAAATGACAGACTGTACTAACGCGCGTTTGAAACATTACATGATTACAATTAGAAACGCATGGCGATAACGAATTATTAACATTACAACAACGCGTTTCGCTATTTTTTTGTGTTTGCAATTGAACAAACGAATGATCTGGATCCATAATACAACTGTGCGATATGGGGTAAAAGTACATTGTAGGTAGGCTATTTTGCTTAATGAATATGATATTGTATTATTTCTAAAAGGAACTAGCAGTGCACTCATTATTGACTCTAATTGTTTTCATTGTAGCTACATTGTATGTACCTACATACGTACTTTGAATATTTTTCTTTCTCTTAGAGTTAGTAATTACTAATCACGTTTGTGTCAACATTATAAATTACATACATACGAATACATAGATATCAGTATTTAAAACCTAAATGGTTTTTGTTAAGGTAACACTCTCAGCGATAAGACCGCCTGTTGTCTACCTCTACCTACATGTTAATGTATTTTTATGCTCTTTCTAACTGCTTTGTTTGTGTGAGGTGTGCAATAAAGAGTATTTGTATAGTATTGTATTGTATTGTATTGTAACACTGTATTTCTAATTGGACGTGCCCAATAGGAACACATTAGTAACCAGTTTTAAACCACCACCCTAGATTATAATCAAGTTCAAAAATATTTACACAGACAAAGTGATCAAAAATATGTAAACATAATTTTATTGTTGAGGGTATAAGGTTACTCAGATATTTTAAAACTTTTGGGACCGTACATATATGTATGAACTCGATTATACATATTACCTAGTATAAACTTTTGTATTCGTTCTGTGTGCTTCTATTTTCGTCTAATTCAACAAATATTGTTTGGTAAAAATTCAATAAAATATCACATCACATCACATCACATCATCAGCCTATATACGTCCCACTGCTGGGCACAGGCCTCCTCTTATGTATGAGAGGGAACGGGCAGTAGTCCCCACGCTGGCCCAGTGCGGACTGGGGACTTCACATACACCTTTGAATTTCTTCGCAGATGTATGCAGGTTTCCTCACGATGTTTTTCCTTCACCGAAAATCAAACGGTAAATATGAAATCATATTCCGTACATAAGTACAATAAAATATATACGGTGATAATGAACACAAAAAAGACTTGGCTACCCCTGAGTTTTGATAAAAGGTCAAAGACCGTTTTTTGCCGAGCACTGCAACGGAGTGTAGAGGCTATGTTAATAACGATCTTCACAGAGAGCGCCGCGACACCTGTCCGGAACACGGTATCCGCGCATTGTCTACAAATCCTAGAAAAACAACTTTATCTTTTTATGTGGAATCAACTTAGAATGCCAGTTCCAAGCGGAAGAAGAATTTGCATCGTTGCCTATTGCATTATAAATGTAGGAGATAGTTGTATGTACGTACTTTTTATCGATATCCGACTTGTCTTTTTGAAATTAAGACAGACGGCGATATTAAAGAGCTTTCAATGGTATTACCCATCTAATGCTTATTGATACAAAATACCTTTTGTTCTTTAATTCACGCGTAAGCCTGTATTCAACGAGTGCGTATAATACCAAGCGTAGTTAGAAAGAAAATAAAGAAAGAAGACATTTATTCACTACAACAGGAGATACACAGAGATAGAGGGAGTAGACATACAATACAATTGACACATATTGTGTGTCTTCGCGTTAGTGAATCGGTCGCTGTCTCAGCATTATGCCAAGGTGTCAGACAGCTAGACACGTACAGCGCTGGTTTTCAGACAGCACCCACGGAACGCAACTCAACATACTACAGATACACACATAATAAATAAATAATGAATATAATAAATTTGGAAAATATACACTAGCACAATGTGATGAGAAAACACAAAGTAAAACACGCGACGCAAGGGCATGATTTGGAAAATTAATGGTATCAGTGAAAGCCACTGATCGATTACTTACATATCTATTTTCTTCTCTTGTCCTGCTTACTTAATCGAACGAGCAGTTCCACAAGAATTTTTCCGCTTAATTTTAGTCTCATTTCAAGCATTCCGACCGGCATGAGCGCGCTAATGTATCAGAATTGACACGGTCCCTAACCGAGCGTGTCGCGACCACGTTTGACGCACGTAAGGAATGCCGCTTTTTATAACGCAGTGCGTAAACGATTACCATGTTACGATGCATTCTTGATTTGATATCACTAAAAAGTGGATGGTCTACGCATCTTTTAGACGCAGTTTTCTCGGCCTTGGAAGGTAATAATTACCTTATCGTTATATATCATTATTACTTTACATACGGTTATACCGGGACAACCGGGAATAGCTCTGGGAGGATGATGATACAGTTACTATGATCCAAAATCGATCGAACAATATAAAATAAATTACTACTATTTCCCTCAATCCTAACCTAAGACCTAACCTAACCTAAAAATTTAAGACAATAAATATAGTTTGAAATATTGTCCTGTTTCTAAATTCAAGCTTTATTTTGTTCGTCTAAATGTACTAAAATGACAAATTATCGATTAAAATCAGCTTGCTTGTATTTTAACTGACCTAAACGATACCATCTCAACAAAACGTTAACATCAAAAATAAAAAACAATAACTCAATATAAAATCTCAAACAAATTAATAACCCGGCACCGAAGGCACCAATCATCCCATGTTTTCCCACAATCATATTAGTCGGTAAAAAACCTAATCACTCAAATAAGAAGTCGCTCACTTAAAACATAAAATCGTAACTTGAAACACATTCAATATTCTATAATGGATTCTGTTCCTTCGTTAGAAAACTGAAATTGGATTGACTCAGCCTTTAACTTTTGTTTTAAGTGGTCCTATAAATGAAAACAGTGATAAGTTGAATAAAAAGATATTTTAAACTTTGTACGCTAACTCGTAAAATTTAAAGCTGAAATTCATTAAGATCTAAATAAATATTGGTGCAGTTTTGTGTGGTGGCGATGTATAAAGGACTTCCAGGTGAGATGAAAGCGCCGCGCGCGCAGCCCGTTAACATGCCGCCCGCGCCGGAAAACTACTTCCTATAAAGACAACCGCATTAATAATAGAATGTATTTTTTATTATTGACTAATAGTATTTAATACCTCAGGGCGATGTTAAGCACCAAAATTATGCTCGTTTTGCCAACTTGATGACGTTGTTATATGCACCACTTACTTAACGTGATGGCACTAATAATTGACACGCCCCAACAATCGGTTCTCTAAATCATCTCCGAAAATGTTATGTACGATCGCAACCAATTTTTCGCATAATGTCATTTCGGCGAATGATTAAGTACCCCAGGAAAATTACCTTTTTTTCAAACATTAATTTATAACAGCGTTTTTTTTTTATTGTTTAATTTTCAAATGTTATTCTAAGATGCCTTATCCAAGAATCCACCAAAATTTCCATCGGGAAGTAAATATATAAAAATAAATGACACATCCATTATGTTTTTTGTGTGATTTATTTATTATTCTTGAAGAGCTCCTGTAAATTAACCAAAACAAAAATTAAAATATCTATTAATATTTTTCCTCTTTTTTCAGGAATTGGTTAAATATCGATTTTTTTGATAACTAATATTTTGGTGGATTTTGAGTCTACGTAATTACTAAAGTGATAATATATCAGTTACACGCAAAAAAGCTGCTGTTATGAATTATTTCCAAATTTGCATTTTTTTCCATACTAATGAAAATAAAGTGCTTGGGCTAAAGTGTCAACTTATCAAAGGGTGTAGTTTTATTTCCCAACCTCACGGTTACCAACTGCATGCTTGGACTTT
The DNA here is from genome assembly GCA_945867215.1 of Epinotia demarniana. Classification (NCBI taxonomy): domain Eukaryota; kingdom Metazoa; phylum Arthropoda; class Insecta; order Lepidoptera; family Tortricidae; genus Epinotia; species Epinotia demarniana. Next base: position 32,400,724 of record OX244260.1, read on the forward strand.
TTTTCATAAAGTCACTTTTCAAAAGTCTTTTTTCAAGAACTAGTCCTTTAGGGTCATAATCGCCAAAATTTGAAAAGAAACCGATATTTTCGTGGTTATTTCGATTTTTGACAAAGTTGCGTTCGGCGCTCGAGGTCACAAACTTGGATTATTCATTAGGCCAACATCATAAACAAGTCTGCCAAAAATCAGAACTACCGGATTTGACGCATACCTACAACCGATGTATAAAGTTACTGGATTATTATTAATCTAGTCAGAACGGCGTTTCAAAGCACGCGATAATTTCCAATTCACCCCCCATGCGGTTAACTTAATTACTTTAAGCCTATAAACGATATTTGAATTTTTGATTTATTTAAAATAACCATGAAAAAAAAACTACAGAAAGATAAATATATATATATATGTATTTTATGGATTGCTGTAAATAGCTTTCGATTAGGTACGAGTACGAGGTATAGGAGGTTTCAGATATATTTTTGCTTACACCAATTTTTTAATTAATCTATATCTCTTTAGTTCATAAAAAGCGAATATGACATTTCTTTGACACGTGTTTTATAATTTTCTCTAATTTTGAAACTCCTAATTGACAACATTACATTTTTTTAAGTGGTCTATTATATGATTTATTTCGATAGAAAATGAAATTTTATACTTGTACAGAAACGAGCACTCGGACGTTTACTTTACCCGATACCACACAGGTCAAAATCCGAAACTCCTTAACACGATACGATTTAGTTAACCGATTTCATAGACTAAATAACAATCTGAAATGGTACAATTAGCAGGAACTGCTTTATACATTTATGTTAGTGTAATCGAAAGAAAAGTTCAAAATCTAAACCTGCCATAAACGGAACTTATTTGTTGGAAATATATCGGGACCCAAATGAGTTCGAAAACCAATACATGGATTGTATTAACCCTTGGATGTTAAGGGGAAGAATCCAATCGCGACACATTTCTCGCCGAATATATTATGTTTATATATTAATAGAAGCAGCAGAACCAAGGTATAGATAGCCCTCCGGATCGCTAAACTTAAGTGGCAGTGAGCGGGGTACATAGCAAGTAGAACCGTGGCGTGGCGTGGGTAGGTTCCCGACAAGGTGTATGTTCGGTGTGTTCTCCTCGGGAAGTTTTCTTGGACCCAATAATAAGAAGTAGTGAATAAATATGTTAAGACATTGTTAAGTAGTCATTTAAAAAAAAAACTTAAATCTTAAATATCTCGGCTCCGATATTATTAAACGCCAAAAAGTATATATATCTATGTATATTTAGAGGTCCTCTAAATAACTATGTAAAAATCATCCATGGCCGCTGAAAAAAAATGACAATATTCTTCATACAAACTTACTCAATGCCGATTTTCTCCGAAAGGAGTAAGAATAAAAATGGAAAAACCACTTTATTACGTTCAGATAGGATAATTACCGAAATGGTTTTCGATTTAGGCATCATTACATATTTTGAAATGTTGTCAATTATTGTTCTAAGTACCTAGTACACATTTTTCTCAATTGTATGCTTTTATGGAGGATACGAAATCGTCTTTTTCCGAAATAATAATAAAACAATTTTATAAGTAGGTAATATGATATGATATTGAGCTGCCGTTTAAACCTTGATTTTGCGGTGCTTCCGACATGTTTATTTAGTAGTGCGAACGAATTAATATGTTTGTTGGTTTGTAAACCCGCAGCCAGGGCGAGGCGTGACTGCCTCGTTCACGCAGCGGCCTGTGGACACAGCCACTTAATACACTCTGACGACATTTAAAAAATATCGGAAATAGTTGCGATAATATTATTTTTAACACAAATTGAATTATTAAGATATTTTTTTGCGAATTCAGTTTGATGTCGCTAAAAGCAGACAAATAGAGTCATGATAATCCTTCATTTCATGGTCCGCTGCTCTTAAGTCTCAGCGTGTAAATATAAGTAGTGTTTAAGTTTTATAATTCTTATTGATGTTATTGTAATAATAATCCCGTGTGGAGTTCATGGAATCCATGGAGTTGCAAATAAATATTAGGTCTTATAAAATGGAGGAATGTATGCGGAGAGAGACTTAGGAAGAGAAGTTATACCAGGTCATTGTGAAGTTTGGTTATATAATAAGATTTAAAATAAAATTAGTAAATAAACGTCAAGATTACAGAAAAAATATATGTGCGGGGTTTGATTTGTTCATAAAAAATTCACTTCTTTAAATAATTCCTGTCTTTATTTTTTACTGAAGGCACATTTTACGTATTGAGATAACATGCAAAAGTGTAAAAACAGACCAGTTTTGCTATTAAGTTTGGGTATCATGGAGGACATGGAGACAGACTAGAACAGAAAAAACTTTATTCATCATCACATTACATCATAAAATGATAATTCAAGCTACATGGGAACCTTATGATTAGACTTAACATAGTATAGATTTAAACTTAATCTTACAGTATGTTAAATATGTTGTAAATAGCTTTCGGAAAATGTTTTCAGAGGAATGTATAGGTACTTTCGGAGAAATGAGATTTTAGCCGACGGAATCATGTTCGCTAATCCAGGAACTTGACGTGTCTTAAGATACTATAAAAAAGTGATTCCTATATATTTTATGCGATGAATACTGTTGGTTGAGAAAAGGAGGTAAAGTAATCTTAATGACGCCAAGGCATCTTAGTTTACGCAACTGCACACGACACGCATTGATATAAGCTACGTACGTTGTAGAACTACCTATATTTTGACACGAGTCACATAAGTTATGAGACTTATGAGTAATCGTGAGTTTTTCAGTTATTTTATATTATTTGCGGAACTGATGTTATAATGAACTTGTTGCGTATTTACATCGATGCTTGGATTAGTTAATTTTATTTTATTAAAGTAACCTACTCTGAATTATGCTTCATCAGCCTATATACGTCCCACTGCTGGGCACAGGCCTCCTCTCATGTGTGTGTCTAAACACGGGCAAATCATGGAATATATCGTTAATCGAATTTGTAATTAATTTGAAAATGCATTATCTCTCACTTATAATAAATCTCTAAATTAAAAAAAGAATCAGCCAGTATCAAACTAACCATTTTTGTGTCCCCCGATGATTTTAGATTCCCATGAACGGAAAAATATGTTACTTTTTTCATAAGTACATTATTACTCTAGCTTCCGTTTAGGATAGTTTTTATCCGACTGCGACGATTAATTAATTTTCGGAAACATTTGACCTCATTAAATTATTAATTTCTTCTGCTTTGAAATCGTAGCCGCCATATCTGTCAACTGTCAGTGACGTCAAAATGGCGGCCTTGCCTTAACTATCCAACAGTACCTAATAATTTCGATCCGGTGTTGTGATAGACCTTCACAATACGCATATTAAATTCTAAAGCATAAAAAATTAATCGATTCCGATATGGAAACTTATATGCGCTAAATTCGTATTGAGGCGTAATTTCAACAAATGTATCAACAAATTTCAACAAAACAAAGTCAAACGTCAAAAGTCTGACCGATTTCCTTTTTTTTTAATGGCATGGAATATTTAGCACTGTCATCGGCTCATCGCGTTCAGCCATGAAGTTTTTTTGAGTTTCTGCAAGATTACACGCGGAGTATTTTGTCACGATACGATACTGCACGGTTATCACAAGACGGCGCGCGAGCTCTCTCGATTTTTCTCGCACTATACGTTAAATAAAGAACTAGATATATACCCAAAGCTACAATACGATATAAAAAATAAAATAACAAATTGGTTGGAAGATAAAAACTACGATCAGGTGGAAGACCTGCTAGAATACATAACCTAATAGCCAAAATTAACACACACACGCGCGCTCGCGCACACACACTCACACACACTCACACACACACACTCACTCACTCACTCACACACACACACATACACACACACACACACACACACTTGGACGTGCTCACCCACTCACAAACGTACAACATTCTCAATAAAAAAATCAGACTATAGTCCTAAGAAGTAGAGTAGAGTTTCTAGTAAGTAGTAAATTGGTAGTTATGAAAGAGCGGTGCCTCCTGACACAGGTTATTTTACAAATAACTTACAAGGAGACGCCGGTCACTGTTTTGGATTGTAACCAGTTGTTAAAGAAATAAAGATTTTTTTTTTTTTAATTTTTTTAATTTAAATATGTCTCTTTCTAAGTTGTCTAATAAGAGAGTGACGAATAGTTCGAGGAAAATCGAGAGAGCTTGCGCGCCGTCTTGTGATAGCCATGCTGATTTGTCAGTATTTATATTTATCAGCAATAAACGTACGTATTAAATCAGTGCAGAACGGGCCTTTTATAAACATTAATTATCAACCGTGTCAGTATTAAGGCGGTATTATAACTTCGTACTACGCGCCTTCAAGTTGACATGCAGCCAATATAGAGACACAGAAATTGGCCAACATACAGGAAAATACTTTTATAATGAAGCACAACACACATTTAATGAAGTTGGCAATAGCAGGAACATACATAAGATTTGGCAGAATGTGATCTGAAACATTGCAATAAGTATGAAAAAAAATAATATCAGAGTGACTCAAGATCATTTCGGTCATCACGTTTTTATTTATTTAATATTAAGTGTTAAAAATATGTACGATAAGACGAAGATCAATAAACATTTAATGCTGGAGCCTGTGTCCTACCTGTTGGATCTATTGTCACACATATCTACTAAACTTTTCCCCCGGTATTCATAAAATTTAAAATACCTTTGTTAAATAAAACGAGTTTTGTCCCTTTCCTACTAATTTAAAAATCAGAGTGACAGATAGAAGATAGAAGAGAACAGAGACAAACTAATTTTAACGGCATTTCAACTAAAATGGGTTTATTCCATGTTTTACTTGATAGGCTAAATGAACTGCATGTGTCCTACGTATGTCCAAGAGAAGAAATGCGTTAACTCCCACCACATTACCATGCAAACGAAGTCGCAGGTACAGCTAGTATGAAATGAATCTTAAAGTGTTTTTTCAGTGTTTTACCTATGTACCTACGTTTTCATGTTCTTAAAACTTATACTGGCTTACTAAAGCTGCTTTAAAGAAAAACGGACAAATACTTAATCTATACCAATATTGTAAAGAAATAAAAGTCCGTGAGATTTAAGCTTTGTAAGTTTGTATGTTTTGGGTCACCTCCGGAACCACTAATCCGACTACAAAAATTCTTTCATTTGCGTGTAGAATGAACTTTATGGATAGTCATAGAATATTTTTATCCCGCGGGTTTACCTGCGCACTCTGCAATGCGCAGACGAAGCCACTCGGGCGGCTAGTCTGTCATAAAGCGACGAAACAATATGGTCAAATACAAATTTGCGAATCAATTACATATTTTCTTGCTAGGTAATTTACTTAAAGCTTTTAGGAAATTTACGAAAACGATTTTGTTTTTCTGGCATGACTTTAATATCCTAAAGTGGAATAGTGTAGAGTAGGTACTAGGTACTTTGTTATTATTAAAGTAAAATTTGAAATGACCAACAATCTTCAACTTTTCATGGGTAAGAGATTCGTCAGCTTAGCAACTAGACTGGACTGGATTTGGGCTAAAGTTATTATCTTGCTTAGCAAATAGGTTTTTTGACATAGTGTTGGATCTTAAATTAAATAGAGTAACTACCTATATGTATGACGTAAACGTAGTATATTAAATTAAGGATACATCGCTAGCAACTTAAAATAAGTACCGACGGCTGAAATGTTACCTACGTATTATGTAAACGTATTTCCGTACAAGGTTATATATATCAAGGCGCAATATATACTTAGCACTTAGGTAACAATACAATTTGACTCCGACAGCAAGTATGCTAAGAGTCTTATATTGCTACTAATGGAACGTTCGTATTTTTATATTTGGCATTAACTAGTCTTATCTAGATAACAATATACTACTTTGAAAGATTGAAAAGTGACTGTCTGAGAATGGAGAACTCAGAATGGTATACCACGCATTAGTTGAATCCAAACTACGGTATAGCATTAAGTTTTGGGGAAACAGTTATAAATACAATATACACCCAGCTTTCGTCGCACAAAAACGGGCGATTCAAGCCATCGCTAGAATCCCACAGACAACGTCCTGTAAAAACTACTTTGTGGAATAGGTATGAGATTCTCACTGTTCTCAGTCTATACGAGTATATTCTGGTTGTTCTGGTAGACCTCATAAAGTCCATCTTTGAAATAGTTAAGAACTCTGGAACTTCTCAAAAAATGGAAATTGTTAAGAACTCTGCTGGTTCTCAGGCTATAGGACTTTTTAATAGATTACCCGTTAAATTAAAGGAAACCTTAAATGTTAACGTTATTTAAACTAAGTTGAAGGCTTTTTACTAACAGGGTGTTTTTATACAATAGAGGAATTTAAGGAACGGAATTATGGTAACTCTACTAATCTAATGTAAAACTATTATGATTCTAAATTTTGACATGTTTATTGATTATATTGACTTCTGGTTATTAAATTGTTTTGTTTTGACTTATTATACAATTATTAATATTGTTTGTGAGTTACTTATTATAAATTATTAATATTGCAGATTTAAGCTAAACATGACATGTTTATCTAATTTTTCATGTATAAATTTGTAATTAATTGTAATGTACCTCTTCGACACAATGCATATTGTTAAGAATTAAATAAATGAAACGATATGAAATGACTTTACCCTGTTCTATTTTGTGTTTTTTAATGTTTGACGTTAGTTGACTTCATATTGAATTGTAGCTTATAGGTAACATCCGTTAACTTAAAAATAGATATTGATTAAATAATAAAGAAATGACAACATTTTTATTTTTAATGAATGCTAGGTAATGTAGCTCGTGGGAATTGACTGATTTTTAACGTACCTAGGTATAAAGCTTAGATAAAAGCTCGGTGTCGTGACGTGCAGCGTTACTGCCATATTGTTATTAATATATTGTGATTGGCATTGGTTATTCAAGATGCAACTCATACGGATCGTGAATTATTAACAATACAAGTGATTATTGCGCTGTGCGTGCATATTGAATGTTTAATTTTAACAAACGAGACCATTGAGATGTATATGTTTTAAACAAGAAAGTAGCTTCACGTCATGTGGTCGGACCTCGTGTCATGCCAAAAACCAATTGGGCCGGATTTTATTATTATTGTCCGGGTAAGGTTTTAATTTGGGAGTCTTGTACCTATGTGAAAAGTGAGTAGTGAAATGCAACTGGTATGTATGCTAACTTATATGTAAATTATATCTATTAGTATGGTTAAGCGTAGGGATCAATTGTCATTCTGGTAGTCGGACGGTAGTTCGAACACTTGCTTAGGGAGTTCTTCTTCAGGGTGAGTGTTATTTATTGTTAATATAATATTGAACAATACTCGCAAAAGTTTTAATTAAACATAGGGTTTGTAGGTACATATACATCGTCTTTCTAATGTGTTGCTGATGTTAGAAGGCGCGTTTTGTTTTGCAACTTTCCTGATTTTTTGTAAAATTAAGCGGTTGCTCATTATAAAATGATTTTTCTCCAATATGCTCGGAAATGGTCGCCTTATTTACTTAGCAAAAATAGCACGTGAAGTTCCTCGTTACTGCAGAAAGCAAATTTAAAAAGTAAAAAGTCATTACTGTACAATTATAGCGGCCAGGAAAATGTATGAAATTTCTTTATTTACTGTATACTATTTTACCGTTTAACTATGTGCTATGACTAAGACAATTCACTACAAACAGCCAAGTGCTCGTACGTTTAAGGACCTTGCAATTTGTCACAACAACTTCCTATAGTTAGACTGGTTAGTAGTGTATGGCTGTCTCTTTCCAACTATTACAAGTTGCTGTGACAAATTATGCCCCTTTGAAGCCTGCTTAATTTTCTCGAGTTTACTTTTTTTAAAGGTCATAGACAAAACGCGTACTTTCGAATGTGATCGAAGAGACGTTTTTAAAAATGTCTCAAATAGTTTTCAATGAAAAAATATTTATCGAAATAAAACTAACAACGAACTGAAATGCATTTCGATTGCAATCCTGTTTAATCTTTAATCATTTTAATTGCATAAAACATTAAAAATTGTGACCGATTCTAAATGTTAATTTTTTTTTATGTATGCCAATTCAAACTGGCTCTAGGTACGAGTCATGCCGTGTACATACCTTAAAAAATAAGTTGGGCGGGAACTTGATAGGTTATTGACATACTCGCTATTTTATGTTTATTGAAAATATTATTTGATTTCCTCACATTTTTGGAGAAAAGCAATATCGGCCTTGGCGGGAACGGCAATTCGTGGATTCTATCCTATTGTCGGATTCAGCTTTGCTTCATCCGACAAAATCAACTCATCCACGAATTGCTACTTCCCGGCCGCTGCAATAATGTACTATTACTTGTTAGTTTCTAATTTGCAGTATAATAAAATTGCTTTTTCAGACCTAAGTAGGCATAGTCTTGTTTTGGGGAAAGTTGCGCTTGCGCACTTGTTTTCTGCGCAATTTTTATTATTGTTGTTTGCTTTATGCAACAAGTTATTACTAGGTATGACTGATACGTGTTTAAAGTTTCGATAATGAACAAAAATATCTTCAATAAATACGAATAAATAAAGTTAAAAAACTATATTACCCAAATTAAAAACAACAAAACTTAAATGGCACAGGCTTACCTCAAAAACATCTTCTTGAATTGATGGTTAGATGGAAGTTGTTCGTACTCGTAAACACTTATGCACAACTATTAACTTCAATCATTTTTAAATCAATAGTAAAAAATCAACACGACCACACAGTACGGATTATCAAGTCTTAATGATTGCTCAATAAAAGCGTCAACCCTTTTCCACAAAATAAAAATCACTAAACGTCATAATCCGGTAATAAAATAAACGATAAAACGCACGTGCCGTCCATAGTAAAAACGTATGCAACCTCACAGCGCGACGTCACACCACATAGTGAAAAAACGATTTTAAATTTCCAAGTTTAATGATACCGCGGCAATTTATGCGTGAGCTTTTTATTAGAATAAGATTAAGGCTCGCTCCTAAGCTCCGACCGATACCGCCCGTGCGCCAGCGCATCGGAACAGCGACTATAAAAAGCCTCCACCAAACCTCTCTTTCCCGCGAGCCTTATTTTCTTTTTGTTGAAAAAACGCGCCCGCGCCTAACGAGTCCCTACGGGTGGAGGGGACCTTCCAATTTCAAAACTGTTCCAACTTTCGCCTTGTCATTTTGAAAAAGGTACTATCATTTAATTTTGAAGTGAAAAAAGTAAGCACTCGCGACGTCTTTATTTCCAAGCGTTCCAAGTGCATTAAAGGAGGATGGCTATAGTTTTGTCCGTCGCGTTTTTCCGCGGACTCGTTGTTGTTTCGCGCGAAAGAAATGGAAAGAGCAGTTCGTTACCAGCGTTGCATGAGATTAATGAGTTCGAAAGAGACGTAGGTAATGGCGCGGTAATTACGGCAGTTTTGCGTAAACGAGACGAAACTATAATGATTGGGCGAAATGACAGTTATTGATATTGTCATAATACGCGTCGATTTGTGCGCAGGCGTGGGACGGGACCTGCGCGTGCACATGCGAATGGTAAACGTTAATTACAATTTAATGACAGCCCTCTTGAGTAGAGATTCGTCGTTTTTGCTGTTGGATGGTGCTTTAATTGGAGCGATTGGTTAGCGGGTGTGCCGTGTCTTAGTTGATCTACTTATAATGCTTGCTGTAATCAAACGGCTGAAGCTAGCTTTGCGCATGTCGAGTTTTTAAACTCGCATTATAGTGTACTCGTATTTGGAAATTTATGAGGAAAGTAGAGGTAAAGTTGCATTAGCTTGAGGTGGCAAATTCTGCCTTTAAATAATATTCTTGGGCGCACTTCAAGAAGTTATTTTTTGAATTTTTTTATACCTTAAGGTGCAACGTCACTGACGAATTCCATACAATTTTCGTTCGGACTAGACGTCTAATCTATCGATGTCAGGAACTTGAAATTGTGATATTTAGATAATATATGACCCTCTTCTCCCGCAGTTTGAATAAATACACGCAAAAACCAGTAATATTCAAACAATAGCCATTTGAAATTCATAAAATTTTACTCCGAGCCTTGTATGTGTGCGTGAGTTAGACACTGTCCGTGTAAATGACATGGCCGCGTCACAATGACAGCACGTTGCCTAAAACCTTCACTAGATGTCTTTAATATCAAACAAGATTAGTTAGATAGCGGAGTGAATAGTAGTAATTATAATCACCAGACGGTGACACCATCGTACAAACACTTTTAGTTTGTGGTGAAAGAGATAGCATTATTTTTATCTTGCTACGCTGCTCATTTTGGTAATGACGTAAGAGCAATGTCATTTGTTTTTGATAGACTGAATTTCAAGCAACAATGAATGAATTTCAATGCTTTGCTCTTTAGCCGTGATAGACCTACTTCAAGTCCACGGAACGATAACTATGCATACCTAGGTACATTTTGCGTCTTATTAGAAAGAAGTAAGATCCAATATTGAAACGTAATCTGTGCTACCGAACGTATACATATTTAGGTTTTGATCAAATGACATACATACATACATACATACATTCACGCCTTTATTCCTAAAAGGGGTAGGCAGAACACCTGAAACGTATGTTCCAGCGCCACTTAATGTTGGTATAAAATATCGACAAAATGTGATATTGCAGTGATAGGTTGCTAGCCCATCGCCCACATCACACTTCAACATTGGTCCTTTACTCGATTTTTACGACACCCACGGGAAGAAACGGGTGTTGTTGATCAAATGAACCGTTTGAATTTCCAACTTGCAGATTATAAGCAAGTTTCGATTGAGTGAATGTTACGTAATGTAGCATTAAATATAACAGACAATTATTAGGAGTGTAAGTACCTGATAAATTTAAACATTCGCTTTAGTCGACTGCACATCGATTGACAGTAAATTACCTACTGCAACCTATTTAGGAATCGACTGTTCAACTAGAATATTAGATTACCCCCAAAATGTAAATTAACTAAGTCACAATTTTTCTTCTTTACGAGTACAATGTTGTGAGGGTAGAATTATACACTCGTAGGCATTCTTCGGTGCAGGTACTGATGCCAGTTACGACCGGTGGTTAGGCAAAGTGGTTAGGGGACAGCATAACAGTGCCGCAACCAGTTAGAAATGTCCATTACCGGTATTTTTTTAAAGCCTTGTGATATCTTTTTAATACCGGTTACAAACCGGTATTATTTCGATACTTACTTAGATATTTTTTTGTTCTTAAGCGGGTCGACCTTGCCCTCCACGCCGAAGCCGAAATATCGGTTACCTTTGTAACTTTTATGAAACCGTATTTACGGTACCGAAAAAAATGACATAAAATATAAAGCTGCAGCCAGCTATGTCCCGGAGAAACCCGATATATTTAATTAATTATGCTATTATTAACATACTAGGTACAGATAGGGAATGCAAACCACCATCATGGAATCCCGAAATCCCGGAATCTCCTACCGATTTTTCCAATATTCTAATACCAGAATTTAAAAGGACCAATGTCGAAATAAGTGTATTATTATTATTTTCATCCTGCTAGTATTGTAAATGCGAAAGGTTAGATGTTTATATGTATAAATATTTGAATGTTTAGATGTTTGGATGTTCGTAACTCAATCACGCTTAAACTGCGCAACCTTATTGCCTGCCTAACCTCTTAAAGCCCATGGGCCTACTCATGGGACTTATTCTGTCGAAGGCATTTAAATTATACTCAACTGGAATAGAGCTGGATTTGTTTTGTTTCGGGCACTTTTCAAAACAAACGAAAGTCAACTCTATTTCCAACACAATGCGATTCCAATTCCAGTGCCAATTTGTAATATATGCTGAGCCTTAGGAGGAGCCTAGATTAAAATATAGGACATTTTTTTTATCCCAGGTTCACGCAGACGAAACCGTGAGTGGAATCTAGTTTTTAATAAAAAAAAATTGACATGCATTTGTAAAAAAAAGGAACGCATAATCTAATATAGTTAAATTTATTTGTTAGTTGTTATTGTTTGTCCTACGTAATTTTTCTACTAAAGAATAATCGCTTTTCCACTCTATTGTTGCTGGTGGTAGGAGCACTATTTGAACTGTTAGAAGGTAAAATAGGCTTCCGCTAGAATGGGTAACTTCTATGAATGAACGTAGAACACCGTAAATGGGGAATGTAGGAAAAAAATGATTTATTGACTTTTTTTTCTGCTAAGTTTTTTCTTTTTTCTCAAAAAAACGTAGTTTTTAGGGTTGTTAACTGATTACACAAACGTTACCTGAAATAAAACTTTAAGTACTAAACCTTTGGTTGTAAACATGAATGTAAAAAAAAAATTATGCATCTAAAAAAAATATACTGTTACTACTATCGGTTCAGGGAGGGCACTTATTCTATTGTATAGACAGTTTCCAAATTTACAATGACTCCCTGAACAGATAAAAGCAGTGGTCGAAAACAGCCCCATAGGTATTTTTAAGTAAATAGGTTGGTTTTGCTGTGAGAGATGAGTGTTTAATTTTATATTAGGTAATATACCACTAGTAATGTTTGGACAAAAAAATAAGGTGTAAAACTTCCAATAATGTTAATCCAAAACACAAAAACACAAATGTATTGTTTACACTTTTAATTTCAGACTTATTTTACAAAAAAAGTGAACTTTATGCTAAAATAAGCATTAGAAAGAAGGATAAAGCACAAAGCACGAGGTCTTTTATATAAGACACTTTATGCCACACAGCTGTGTTGTTCCACATACAAGTGTTTTTATTATTTATATCTAAATAGTACTTACAACAATCAATATATTTATTTTGAATGTATTTATTATTTAACTCTATAATTTTAAATTTCGTTATTCAGTTCTCGAAAAGTTGCTTAAATAAAAAACCTAAAGAAGAAGAGGTTTGAAACGATCGGTTCGTATTTTTCGCTATCGAAATTGTCAAAATTGAAAATCGTATCACGTTCTTTTTCTTGTTTTCTTGCTAATCAACAAATTATTGAATTCAGATCACGAGATTATTAAACGAGTATCTATTTGTTAATTAATATTAAGATTTTATTTTTCGCTGTGTGTGGTGGTGTGCGGACTGCGATGGAGCTACCAGAGGCAGGCCTAAGTGGCTTGCAAAAAAGACCGACTCGTTCTCTCCCGAACGTTTTGCCTTCAACAAAAGCAAAGAGGCAGAAACAAAGTCCATTAACAACGCATGAGAAACGTTGGTGTTCAACATTTACAAGTTGGTGTGTGAACTTTGCAGCAATAATGAATTTCCGTGTAACAAACCGTGTCTGTTCAATATTTATCCCAAGCAGAAAAGGTTGACGACAACTTCTTCTTTGTTTAGCGCATTTCTAATCCTAAAAAAATGCACTATAATTTGCAACCAAATCTTGATAGGTATTATTATCGAAGCCCCGGTAATCCCGCTATTGAGGTCCAATATCAAAATTCAATGCTACCAGCATTGAGGATCATCTGATATTGAAGGTATATATCTATTTCGTTTTTGACGATTATAATAATGACTTCGTGTAAATTGGCATAGTAAATAATATATCAGTTTATATTACGTTCCACTGCTGGGCACAGACCTCCTCTCATGGACGAGAATTAAATGAAAAAAATAACGGTATCATAATTATACCGGTTTAGAAAAGGAATTATAAAAGTTTCAGTAAAATTAAAAATAAATACCGGTAACCGATATGTATTTCTACACGGGTCCGGATCCGGTACCGTTACGTTGGCGGCGCGGCTAACCTTTACAAGATAACGCTATTGTAATGGAATACCGATTCCATACCGGTATAACGTAACCGAAATCAGTCCATGCTCGTAAGTCAGCCTTTGAAAACAAAAGTGTTCGCCAATTGTTAAAAACTGAATCGATAATAATATCCATATACTTAATTGAACGAGCGAGCGAGACGAACGAAGATTTTCATTTCAGCTAGGCAATTATTCCAGATTTCCAGATTCGCGTTTAAAAGATCTTTACTTTACGCAAGTTGTTTGCTAGCAGAGCCGTAAATTTTTAGTGTTTCTGTTCTCGATTTTCGTCTGTTTATATATATGCATATATATTGTATGAAGGTATTTATATGTATTTTATTTATTTGTCTATTGTCGTTATTTATTATGTATGTATAACCACTGTGTGTTTATATCTGTAGTTGCACTAACCAAAATTTGTCTGCTTTGCCCAAATGTTGAAATGCTTACGGCTTTAAGTCCGCCTTTTGTACGATAAGTTGCTCTTTTGTTCAAATCAAAGATTAAATAAATAAATATTCTTTCGTATGTCCGGCTGTCTAGACTTCTCCTCTATATGTATGTATGTATGTATGTAAGCACTTTATTGTACACAATAACAGGTTAAGGAATATACATGTCACACAATAGATCAAAGTACAAAGGCGAACTTATCCCTATAAGGGATCTCTTCCAGCTAACCTTTGAGCAATTGAGAGGAAGGTAGGTAGAACGAGATAGGCAAACTTATACCGTGTACAAAAACAGAGAAAATAAAGCAAATCCTAATTAGTATTAATTCTAGACAAATAAAAACATGCCAATACATATATAAATATACAATATAAAATATAATACACACTAACATATGTTACATATATATCGCAAATATACAATAAATAAATAAATACTATATTCAACCAATTCACAAGTCATTGGAAAGCCACAACTTCTTCAAATTCATCTTAAGTGACGCAACAGACTGCGACTGTCTCAGCGACAAAGGCAACTCATTCCACAATTTAACAGCGCGCGCAGTAAAAGATCTGGAGTATGTTCGCGTCTTCGTATGTCGTAGGTAGCTATATTTCTCAACCGATTCTCGGGAAATTTTGTGAGCTGATTTGAAGATTATACAGAGTGACATTCAATCCGAAACTATAAGGGACACGGAAATTTGCTCTAAGGAGTCACCCAGACCGATTTTAGAAAGAATAAAAACTGCATTTAACTTAGCACGCAGTCAAATCTGTCTAAAAATCCTAGTTCGTTTTTTGCGTATAAGTATACCTAAGTATACTTACTATGCCTAAGCACGGCTATGTCCCCCCAGTAAGCATCACCAGTGAAAGATTTTTTATAATCGGATAAGTGGTTTCGGAGGTTATACCGTACATACAAACATACAAATAAATAACACTTTACAATAATCGTTCCGGTAGGATAGTGGTTCAGGCATGCGACTGTCAAACGGCGGTCGTGGGTTCGACAGATAAGTTTCATCTCATATTTACCTAAACAAGACATTCAATAATTTTGTAAGCAAATGCCCATAACCCAACCATTGAAGATTAGTAATGAATGAGTGAAAGCATCATAAACGTATAGAAACGTAAACGCGTGAAAAAGTTGAATTCGAATTTTGAATTTTGACGTTCATCGAAAACAGTACCATATTGTCAAATGATATATTTCTCTCTTTCTGATGCGGTCTAGGTCCAGATTCGAGAGACTGGCCACTAAGAGTTTTGATATACAAACTTGCCAATTATTCACAAAGCTTACTAAATTCGTCCGTCCGGTAACGCAAAATTGTTACCAACTTTGAGGTCATTATTTTAGACGCGAGTCACGGGCGAATACAAAACATTTTGTGAATAATACGTAGCCTCTCTGATTGTAATTATGTAGTACCGCAACTGCGGGTGAATATGGATAAAACAAATCAAAGTACCAATATACTTCCTAAGTATAGATACCTTATTCCTTATAACCTTAGATTTTTGTAAGGAAAAATACCTCTTTTATCTTCCTTTATAAATATTGTACTTACTAGTGTTATTTCGATTATTTAATGTGTTTCAAATGGAACAATGTAAATGTTTTTTTGTTTATCAAAATAGTTTTCATGACGCGAATGACTTGAAGATTTACGCACGATTTGTCTAATATCATGTGGAATAGGGTATAGAATAGATAAAGGTAGTACTTTGATTTTTCAACAGTAAACCTACGGATAGGTACTCATGAATCATGATTTTCCAATTAAATGAAGGCGTAACATCTTTTTAAATGAAATACCTATGCATCATAATATTTACGTAGTATGTAACATAGAATAGGTCCGCCAAAAATATAGGGGGTTTTGTGGATAATCTAGATACAAATCATGTTTATCAAGAAAACTTAAACAAGTTAAATATGAAAAAATTTTTTTTTGCACATTACAAGTAAATCTAAGTTAGTTTAGACGGTCATATTGGTTTAGAAATCCAAATTGAAAAACAAAAAAGATGTACGTTCATCGGGATTTGAACCCGGTTCAACGATGGCATTACAGACAGATTTAAGCAAAAGTGTATAACACTGCGCTACCGCATGACATTAGGTAACGAGTGAAAAAGTCAGATGCATTCGTCGTACATTCTAAAGTGCCAGACACAAGTACATTTAGTTTCGCTATTTCCTAATAGAGGCGCTACTGTAGATTTAGTTTTGCGCCCTATAGTTTGATTTATGCAAAATGTTTGACAATGACAAACTTCGAAGTGACATTTAGCTACGTTAGTCTGCGTAAATTCACGAAAAAGAACTTTTATGCATATTTTCGGACTACATTTTAAAAGGAAACATTGTTTAGTGCAGATTGATTGCGATTCATACGTAGCAAGCTCTTCGGCTTCCGCAGTTTGAAACACATGTTGGTACTCGTCACGGTTTTGCGTAAAACGATGAGCAACCATCGAAATTATATATCGCGACATCTGTTAGCAACAGCTCGACAGGAACCAGTGACGTTGAACCTTAACCTTACTATTTTTAGTCCAAACTACATTAATTTATGACTACATATAAAGTGGATCATTGTTTTTCCCGGAGATATACAAATCCAAGGTTGCTCTAATATATTTGAACACCTGTTCTTTGACATAGGTATTTTTGTTTAGATGGTTACAATTCAGGTTCTGTTTAGATGTACATGTTAAGAACTGTATCTTAGAAACCCTAATAACTTTATGTGATATACATTTTCACCGTCTAACCTTTAGAAATACTGGGAAAGAGGTAAAACGAAGAGTGATGGCCGTCTATATTTCACGGTTAATACCCAGTTGGCATGCAGACTCTCGTAACAGCGATGTGATGAACTGTGGGTTCAATTCTGGGCGTTGGTCGTTTTTGATTATTATTGTTAAAAGTGTTACGTTTCTTCCTATAATTATGGTATTATTTTTTATAGATGTATCTACAACGTGCCTAACGAAAATAACGCAAAACCGTTTAAGGGCATAACAGGTATGTAGGTATCGTGTTCTGATAAGAAAAAAACTAAGATATTTTTTTTTTACATTTGTATAGAGAGTTGGCAGATTGGGGCGATCTGTAAAAAAAATTCGAGTCGCACTAAAATCTTTTAGTTTTTTCTTATCAGAACACGATACCTGTTATGCCCTTAAACGGTTTTGCGGTATTTTTGTTACACCTTGTATAATTAATGACTGAAATAATATCCCAAATTAATTTTCCGATAGAGTGAAATGTAAACTACCAAATCGATTAATTTTGTGATTTCTGTTTAGCTTAAGGTTTTTCTTTTTGATTCTCTCCTTCAGTTTATTGCAACGTTAAGAATTCACTGCGATAAATAATACTTCGCAGACATCAATTTCCTCTTCAGTCTCCTGATCTTTTCAGTTAATACAAAAAGTACTCATCAAGAGTGGGCTTAATTCGAGACGTTTTAATGACAGCTAATGAAATGGCGGTCGTGACGCCAATCTCGTCAAAAGTTAGCGATGACATAATAATAAAAAAAATATATAGTATATGTCCCCAGTGTAATTCAACCCGTTTGACGCCTGGAGGCCATAAAATGGCAACTCAATATATCCCCTATTTCCATGTTTTTATATTCATAATCATAACTACAGATATCATACCCTTCTTTCATCATGTATCTTATAGCCGCTCCCTTAGTGATAATAAAGTTGCCATAACGTAAAGAAGGTAAACCATTTAAACCATGGAGGGTCGGGATCGGGATAAAAGCGTATCATGTTTAGGGCTCGCGTCGCCCGCGGCGGCTCCCGTGTTACGCAGATAACCAACGCCCTGATCTTGCATCTACACTGATGTATGCCATGTATATACTTACTTACATATATTTGTGGCCAATATAATGTGGCAAAAACGTACAGGAATGTGTACTATTGAACACGTAATCTCAAAAGAGCTAAGAGCGGCAATATACGGCGACTATTAGTAGCACTACAAACGCGTTACAGTATGGATATAAGTGATTATAAGCGGTTGTTTTATGCGTTAAACGCTGCGATTCAAATGATACCTTCTATGTAACCGCTGCGGTAATCGAAGGTATCTATGGAATCACATCGTTTAACGCATAAAACAACCGCGCGCTTTATTCAGCCTATATGGCTTATGTGGCGCGAAAGACGCGCGTTCATGAAACGCGCGTTTGTATCGCCACAAAAAGGCGCCGCAAAAAGTCGCCCGCTCTAAAGCTTGGTTATTTAAAATCGTCGGTAATTGTGAGTAACACCTGTTAAAATGTGTTTGTATGTGATGTTTGACAGTAATCTACGAGATGACAGTTGCTGCCGCCATATTTAACGAACATATCGGCCAGTAAAATAGGGTCGCTGCAATTCGCCCAAGTGGGCATTTTTATTTCACTTGCGCTGTTAAGCGCAATAAAGTTGTAGGTACTTAAACCACGTCCTAACCATCCGTTTATTGAGGTTGAACTGTTTAAGCGTGATTGAGTAACACACATAAAATATCCCAGACATCCATAGTTTCGCATTTATAATATTAGTAGGATATTTAAATTTTACGTACCTATAAGAATCCTGTATCGCAAAATAAACAGTCTCCCTTAAATAAAATACGTATTAAGAATACCATTACGTGTGGTGAAACTGGTGACCTACAGCCTACCACGCCGCGTGATATCATCTCAACTGCCTATTTAGGACTAAAACCGACAAAATCGGTGCACCCTTTGCGATAACGTCTTTTTGACTTAAAAGTTTCGTAGAAGTTTACGGTGGGCGACACAAATTGTTATGTTTTATGGTGAAGGATATAGGTATTGCAATGGTATAACCTTTATATTGAACTGTCAAAAATTAGGTTAGTCTTAGTCGTATCAGTGATATTGGCCCCATTTACTACAGTTGAATTTTTCATACTCAATTACGTTTCAATTAGGAGAGAGATTCCATGACTGCCCGGACACCGAGTCGATTGCAGATGTTATCCGCATCACATCACCAACCTTGTCACTGAACTATCGATAATATTATTTGCTTGCTACATGTACTGTGTATTCATAAACAAGTGTGCAGTGTGTCAGATATTACCTTCTCCTGTAATACGATACGTTATTGCATGTGACTGTACGATAGATACCCAGCTGTTGTCCTGGGTACGCGATAAGCATCGTCTAGCCTAATGACCGCGGGCCCTTTGTCCATTGTTTACATCGGGGTGAGACGTGATTTCGGGAGGCGCGCGGCTTCTTTACGGACCTCCCCGTGGTTCGAGTTAACGTCGCCGTTACTGATGCACAGGATGCTCCATGTTGCCTACTTCAAGTAGGCAACATCTACTTCAATGTCGATCTATATTATTTTAGCAGTTTTTAGTCACAAGTACCATGAACCTTGTGAACTTTTTGATAACAAATGCAAAAAAGTCTTTCTTGTTCGTTTTAAACTCATTTATTTATATGTATGTGGTTGGTTTCGTTTCAAATTCAAACTTTAACAAAAGAGTTAACGACGAAGAAGAAAGATATTTACGAAAAAATATTAGTATAAAATATATTTGGGGTTCTGCCTTTTCTCCGAATTTGTTAGATTAGATTAGATTAGATTATTTATTTTATCTCGATCTCAAATCTGTAATGTATTTAAAAAATACATTACAGATTTGCATACATGTCAAAAATATGAGACTTTTTATCACAATCGTCAAAAGTTATGTCCGAATATCACTTGCCAACCAACTTTTCGCCGACGATTCACCTTGACAACAAACTAATGGCAAATTTTTGTATGACAACGTTTCATTTGGTAGAATTATTGTTAAGTCGATTATTATAATGAATTAAAAATTTTGGCATAGGTACCTATCATTTGGCAAATCTTTCAGTTGGACAAACAACTACTAACCGAATAACGTTTCGTCAGTGCAACAGTTCCCTTTTCTTACATAAGCCCAATTTTACTACAAAGAACAAGATAGCATAAGATACTCAGACTTTTATTCAACGTGTTCTTGTATAAGTTACAAGGAGGGAAGTGGGGATGGGGAGACGCAGTTACCCACAGAGGGGGTTCGGGGACTAAGCCCCCGTATTAAAAAACAACAAAAAATCATAACAGCGATATTATTTGTAGGTTAGGTTAGGGTTAGGTTGTGTCCCTTACGCCTTGGCCACGACTTTGGTCTTAAGCGACCTGCGGTGCGTCCGGCGGAGCGGAATTTAGAGCGGGGCGGCGAGCAGGCCACGTACTCCGCAGTAGCCGCGGCGACTTCGAGCGGATGGGACGTACTCGGGTGACTCAAAATGTCTATGGCAGAAGTGGCCCTTCAGTGCCTCGAAAGCAGCTCCTATTTCCTGGGAGACATTTTAAATATGAGAGAAGGTGTGCACGTGACAAATAGACGACGTCATACGTTGGGTGAACTCCTTACTCCGGACATTGTATGAAGAATACCGACAGCATCCCCAAAAGTTTTATGAATACACACGAATGAGTGTGGAAACTTTTGATTACTTGTTATAACACTTGGACGAGTATATACAAAAACCCAAACTCACGTCAAAGAGAGCGGATAATACAATAAACTTTGTTCTTAAAATCACCGCCCGATACGTGCCGCCGCTAAGACCGGTCGCACCGCTCATAGTCGTGGCCGCGCGTTCGCGCGCCTTATCTTTGTTTGTTCCGCCCGCCGCCCCGCTGCCCGCAGTCGCCGGTCGCTCGAGTAAATCCGCGCGCTTGGTCGCCGGTGCGGAAGTTCGTGGCATCTCTTCTTTTCCGCGCTGTTTTTGTATTATGCGCGATCCGCTAGTCGCCGCCGCCGAAGCAGGTCGCGCAAAGTCGTGGCCAGGCGGTTAGACCGGTCGCACCGCTCATAGTCGTGGCCGCGCGTTCGCGCGCCTTATCTTTGTTCGTTCCGCCCGCCGCCCGCTGCCCGCAGTCGCCGGTCGCTCGAGTAAATCCGCGCGCTTGGTCGCCGGTGCGGAAGTTCGTGGCATCTCTTCTTTTCCGCGCTGTTTTTGTATTATGCGCGATCCGCTAGTCGCCGCCGCCGAAGCAGGTCGCGCAAAGTCGTGGCCAGGCGGTTAGAGCGGAAATAGGTAAGGTTTCAAGCAACAGTCCAAACGTAATGATGTAAACACTTATCTCCAATGATGCGATAATTCAGGTACCATCATTGTCAAAAAAACAAGTGAGCGGTTGCGCCTACTCACTTTATAAATACTTTATATAGTTACTAAATAAAACATCTGGGAAGTGTTATACCACGAAATGTATATAAGTCAAACTGACCTATGCTCCTACTCGAAATGTGGCATTTTGAAAAGTGACTTTATGAAAAAAAGTCCAGGCATACAGTTGGTAACCGTGAGGTTGGGAAATAAAAGTAAACCTTTTGATAAGTTGTTGACACATGATCATTTGGCGAAATGACATTATACGAAAAATTGGTTGCGATGTGATATTCGTACATAAAATTTTCGGAGATGATTTAGAGAACCCACTTCGCCCAATGATCATATGTCAACTTATCAAAAGGTTTAGTTATATTTCCCGACTTCACGGTTATCAACTGTATGCCTGGACTTTTTTTCATAGTCACTTTTCAAAATGCCACCTTTCGAGTAGCAGAATGGGTCAATGTGACTTATATACATTTCGTGGTACAACACTTACCAGATGTTTTATACGTTGTACACAGCATTTAGTAAAATGAGAAAAAAAATATCTTTAGCTGCTGTTACCTCAGTACTTACAAATTATAACCTTAAAACGTAAAATTGTACTGACCTGGCAGCTGTCATTAGGGATCAACATTCGTCGCGAATCGCGATACGTTACTATTATGCATGTACTCTAGACAATAGCACATATTATGCATTACATGGTTTGTCAGTCACCCGCGTCACATGTCACGCTCACCCTGTACACGAGCAAGGGGTGCAACGCACGTGGCGCAGTTTAGACGCGTGCGCGTACACGCTCATGCCGCCGCCCGCGCCGGACGTCGGCGCTTTGATCCGCCGAACACTTTCGCTTTCTGTTCCTGGATTTGATAGTGTCGGAACTTAATAAGTGGACGATAGTTATCCTGCTTCAAATATATAGCGGGGAAAATATTAAAAAAAATTAAAAATATCGACTAATTATCCAATAATCCAAGTTCTTGCCAGAAAATATCGGTACACGCTTATTATTATTATGACAGTCACATATAAAATAAAAATAAACACTTCAAAAAGAAAAAAGACATTTCGTTGAAAAACAAGTGTCGCGAAAACGGGTGTGTAATGATGGTGATAAAATAGTAGTTTATGCGACTGATCCATAATGAGAGGCCTTAAAACACGAGTGTGGTTTTATGAAACGAGCGTCAGCGAGTTTCATAATAGGATCACACGAGTGTTTTAAGGCCTAATTATGTACAGTTGCATACTCAACTTTATCTACACATATATCATAAGTAGGTAAGCAACAGCAAAAAACCAACAATAAAATGACAACAGTAATGGCGGCAATTCGTCATGACGAATATTTTTTTTTAATCATAGACAAACGAATGAAGTATAGGGACTCATATCACACGAGATCAAATGTCGTGCGATATATATTAAAAAAAAACATACTGAATTGACGTTCCGTATCGACAAATGTTTTTATATATATGGATACTAGAATAGAGACCCGCTTGAGTTTTGACAACTGTTCCAAATTTAAACTCATAAAGATACAAAAATCTGTACTCTAATGACATTACAGTCCAGATTTTACCTACTATCACAGACAAGAAAGTTCTCATAGTAAAATCGGTTGTAATAATGCTGGTCATTTCCTACGGTTTCTGAACGCATTTTAGAGCAATAATGATATGTCAAATCAAATCAACATTTTATATAATTTCAAACTATATAATCACTCGTATATAATAAACATTTGGTATAATTTCAATATATGCATACTAATATGTATACTTATTTTGTGTAACTATCGTCTGGTTTAACACTTATTTATTATAACCATAATATGGCATAAATCTCATGTTACATAACTATCAAGTACTAGATACTTTTAACAAGACTTTTAAATAAGAGGACGTCAAAAACGTATTCCTGCAAGGACTGAAACCGGTGACAGGAAAGGTGGAAAGAATGCGTAAACAAACCACATTTGAAAAGACTATGAAACTATAACGATGAAATCGCAGTCCCTTTCTACGTTAGTCTCAGGCACGGAAAACCACCCATGCTTTTAATGGTGTTCTTTGTGGTAAAAACCCACAATTTTGTTATCAAAACTTAAGTACCTCAGCAGTTGTAGGTACTAAAGTACATCATATTTATGGTTTCTTTTCCTTTAATAAACCTGTTGACTGTTATTCCCTAACTAAACTCATTAACACTTTTATGGGCATAAAGTCAATAAATAGTTGAGATTAATTAACGTAGTAGTTGGTGGAAAGTAATAATAATCATGTTAATGAAATAATGTGGCATAATATAGGTGCTAACACTACTGTAGTATACTGAACCCAACACGGTATACTACCAGTTTCCCCTGAACCACAGCGCAAGCTTCGGACCATACTTTTTGTTTATTTTCGTAAACCCCGACCTTTTGTTTCTCGGTTATGTTCATATTTTTATAACGCTTAATCTTAAACCAGCGGTCAGTTATAAGCCGAGTAAAGCGAACCTCACTTAGGATACATTTTAACAACAGTGCTGTTTAATACCGATCAGACATTATAATTTTATTTGTTATTCCAAAATTGAAAGATTACAAGGCGTCTGAAATCAAATTGCAATCAATTATAGTGTTTGATTGACCTGAAATGGCGGTTAATTTTTGGTGGAATCAGCTTAGCTAAGATGAGTCATGTTAAAAGATATAATTTCAATTCCCATTGGTTATAGGTAGAACTTAACAGATCCTTTGTTCTTCGGTTCTAAATAAGAACATAAACGTAGAAAATACAGGAGTATATTATTATGTTAATAGTGTTGCATCAAAAAATCTTTACATATTTTAGGATGACGATATATTTATTGTTGTTACAATAATACATTTTACATTTATAGGTATCTACTATTTAGTTATAACTAAAAAAAAGATACTTGCTTGACTATAAATACTCTTGTAGCTGGAAAATAAATACAAGCCATATCATTGTATTGTATCATCGCGAATCATCCATAAATCTGTATTCAAATATCTAGGAAAAAGATATTAGTCCCCGAATATGACATCTAGTTGTTATAGCGGCTCATTTTTATATATTTCGATATTACTATTCTTCTGAAAACAAACGGTATCTTGTACAGGGTAAAATGCCATTTGCAATGTGGATGGAGAATTGCTGGTGTCCGTAAGTAACCGTTATCGGATAATCGGATAAGATGATCCTATCCGTGTACCCGGTCATCACTGCATTCAGCGACAACCAATACCATTTTCGATTGTAATCTGGGCATCAGTGCGTCACGCTCTCACATACGTACTAGTGCAACAAGTGCGTTCGACTAAAAGTCATGCCTACCTTTCTACAATTACGAGTAAATATTATGACGTGCCAGCTAGGCCAGCGTGGGGACTACTGCCCGTTCCCTCTCATACATGAGAGGAGGCCTGTGCCCAGCAGTGGGACGTATATAGGCTGATGATGATGACGATGATGATGATGATGATGATTATGACGTGCTTGCAAAAGGGTCAAAGCGGAAAAGAGAGAGGTCATATATCTAGTCCTAGTTCGTGACCCTGTTGGCACGTGAAATACCCCGACCTGTTTACTGTATACTAGGTACGTTGGCACCGGCTCAACTAGGCTTGTTCTGACCGTGGCCATTAGTTCAATTAAGAGGGGTATAATGGTTGATGGTGTGTTTAGTTCAGCACGTATTTGCGTTGGAATAATCGAAAGAGACGATACAAATTAGAACACGAATTAATAATAAAGGTGGTTGATGTGTGTACTTACACTAGAGGCAAATCATGGGTATTTGCAAATCATGAACAACGTGAAAACAAAAGAAATTGACACTAAAAATGAGATTAGAACGCCGAGTTTCTTCTTAAGTGATAAAGAATCATTTTGATAATTCGCATCAAATACGGAATTTTCTATATGATGAAAATAATAATAGGTACGAGCCCTTCTCCCTGCCTAAAATTTGGGCTACCTATTCCAAAAAACAAACAAGAATCATACGATTTGCAGTAAGTTTGCCTCTGATCCCCAATAATGGGATATGCTTAAAGCAATTGCTGTCCTTGACCCCTGAAATCCACCTGTTTCGAACTTGAACCTCGCATGGCTCTAATCATCGGAATCGCTGCAAGCCGTTTTTCATAAACTCCTAGTGAACAGATACATCACTGTGTTTTTTTGTGTCCATTCCAAAGAAAAGGTTCTTTGTTTCGTGTACTTACTAAGTGCAGATTTATTGTATGTATTATTATTATACTAAATTACAATACAATACAATACAATACAAATATTCTTTATTGCTCACCAGACATAGTAAAATAAAAAAGAGGTAAGTTAAACATAAACAATGGTAGACAACAGGCGGTCTTATCGCTAAAAAGCGATCTCTTCCAGACAACCTTTGGGTGGTGGAGACGATGCAAGAAAAGATAAGATTTGAGTAGGTGAAAACAGAAAATAAGAACAACTTAACTATAAATAAGAAAGACTATACACTTACATAAATACATATATATATATATAAACTTACATACACATACAATAACTAAATGTCATAGAAACAGTATCACTTACAGCCGAAAACAAACAGCACACACCAAGTAGGAATGACTAGTTACGGAAGAGATAAATAGTAATCCTTAAGTCGAGTTTTAAAAATGGGAATCGAACAGCTCGAAAAGTAAAAGAATTGTTGTAAAATTTAGAGTTTGATTGAGGAACCCTCAGAAGCAACATCTGAGCACACCTTGCAGAAGAAAGAAATTTAAAGCGTTCCTTTAGGTAGCGGGGGGTTGCAGGGTTAAAAAGAATTCCATAAAGGTGGGCGAGAATGTGAGAGTTACGTCTGAATCGGATAGGAAGCCACTTGAGTTGAGAACGGAAACTGGATACGTGGTCATATTTGCGTACCCCAAATATGAACCTGATACATAAGTTTTGAATACGCTCAAGCTTGTTAAGTTGCTCCTCAGAGAGATCAATATAGGACACGTCAGCATAATCCAAAATAGGGAGGAGAAGCGATTGCGCAAGCGCAACTTTGGTAGCAATGGGAAGGAAATTACGAAGCCTTCTCAAAGAACCCACAGCTGCAAACATCTTCCTGCTAACCTCATTCATCTGTGGCACCTACGAAAGAGTGCGGTCCAAGATAACGCCAAGGTTCTTAACTTGCAGAGAGTACGGGATCAAAACGCCATCAAACAAAATCGGTGGGAGATTAGCATAGTCAACTTCATTAATCATCTTAGCACTACCAATGATGATAGCCTGGGTCTTTGCTGGGTTAACATTGAGACCATAACTACTACTCCAATCTGAAATGCGTACTAGGTCGGAATTCGTAGCTGAGATGACTAATGGCAGATCGCTGACCTGAGCCTGGGAATAAATTTGAAGGTCATCGGCATAAAGGTGATATGATGATGATAGATTACGAGTAATGGAATTTATGAAAACGGAAAATAAAAGTGGAGATAACACGCCGCCCTGCGGAACGCCGGCTAACGTGCTACACCATGCGGAGCGAGAAATATCCACCTTTATACGCTGCCGACGACCAGTTAAATAGCTATGAAACCAATCAATTACCGCAGGAGATATGTTATAAGAACGCAGTATCGCCAACATGAGATCAAAATCAACAGTGTTGAACGCGTTACTAAAGTCAAGCAACGTCAACACTGTCAACTTCCGATCATTCATACCTGATCGTATGTCATCCGTAATTTTACCGAGAGCAGAAGCCGTACTATGATCAGAGCGGAAGCCAGACTGAAAAGGATTAAGGAGATCATTTCTATTTAGGAAAGATGTAAGTTGCTGGAAAACTAGGCGTTCAAGGACTTTAGAAAGGAAAGGAAGAATGGAAATAGGTCGATACTCTGAGAAAGTGGAAGGATTGGACTTCTTTGGTAGAGGAATAACATCAGCATCCTTCCATGTTGAAGGAAATATCCTAATTTACGTTATTAATAGGTATGTAAAACATTTTAAAATTATTTTTTTTTGAGATTTCTACTCTGAACCTGTAGATCCAGTAGGTGCAGAAGTATCTTCAGCATTTATAGAGAAAGATTAAAAGATGAACATTTTCATATAAAAAAGGTGTATACTAACGTTAAAGTATAAAAAAAATATAGTTGCGAGTTATTTGAAAAGCCCAACTGATTGTAATATGTATCCGTAAAGGAAAGGTGAGCATTTTTTTGAATGAGCATACGGATAACTCAGGCTGTCCTAATCCCATACAAAAAATACATTTAGATCCACATAGCCTACGTTTGAATCTTAACACAATCGACCAGCAGGATTCACTTTGGCCATTAAGCCTGGACTATAGCTAGAACTGAGTGTTTGCAGGGAGGGTATTTTGACTCTACCAATAATATAGAGTGAAGTATCTGTTAGCTGTCGATGTGGTGTAGCGACCGCGGCGAGGCGGGGGCCGCCCGTGATTTAATACAGCACTCGCTAATTATGGCCTGTTCAAATTGTACCTTTCTCACGGACCGGCCCGGTTGCACCAATGGCAGGTTAAAACTCACCAAAAACTGTTTAGAATGAGTAAAGATTCTTCACTTTTCCTTTGTTTATAAATAACGACCCGCCCGGCTTCGCACGGGTACTATATTATCCATATAAACCTTCCTCTTGAATCGCACTATCTATAACAAATTAATCGCATTAAAATCCGCTGCGTAGTTTTAAAGATCTAAGCATAGGTACATAGGGACAGACAGCGGGAAGCGACTTTGTTTTATACTATGTAGTGATAGTGATGCATATTTCGAACAATCTGTATAATTTGATAACATAACTCCTTCCTGTCCGTTTAGATTATACCGTTGTATATAAGTTACTTTTTATTGATTAAAAACATATACAGGTATTTAACAACACACCATTTCTGCTAGTGTACTTTTTATTAACAATGTCTCTTGTCACAGGTATCCTGAATTCTTAAAAAGAGACACCAACCTGAATTTAGTTTCGTTTTTAAGTTAACGACTAATCATTTTCATTTATTTATTGAGGGTCCTTGGTTAAACTCTTAGGTACCCGCGTGGTGAGAGAGAATACCAATAATACTAGCATGCAGTTGACTAACGACTATTTACACAGCTACTTAGGAAGATCTTATGAGCTTTAGTGCTAATATTTTGTTCCTAGTATTGGTTGTGCCAACTGTCTACTGTGCGTACAATGTTGCCTAACAAATGTCTCACTACACTCCCTATTTGCGGACTGGTTTTCAGTTTTATCTTTAACATTTATAAATCTAGTGCATATTCCTATATATATGTATTAAGAAGTTCAATGTTATTTCAAACCTACGTTTTATCAACAAGGTAATACCGTTTCTTTTATCTAGAAATAGGAATAAATTGGCTCGTTTGCACAAAAAAAAGACGTTAAACATTGTTTAATCCAAGTTTATTTTTTCGTTTCTACCGTATCAAGATGCGCCCGCTCCGCAGTACGTTACTGCATTCGCTATACTTATTCTGTCTGCCCAACCTGTTACCCGGTCAACCTTCGAGTTGATGCTCTCTCGCTCCATCACACTTAACCTCTCATGCAGCCATCTCCCTTCCACAATCGCAGGTCAGGCCAGAGCACATTACCGTAATGATACTTAAACACATATTTAAGTAAAGATTCTTTTTTGCGCAAAAAGTTTCGTATTCCAAGTTTCCTTAGCATAGTGGATGATGTTCTAATTTAAAACACAAGTCAGAAAGCCTGGTCAAATATTTAGTAGATCCAACAAACATGCGTAATATATTTTTTGAGATGTGGACCTATTATTCGATTCATTTGATGACACGTCATCTCGTTAAAAATATTGGTAGGTAGGTACTAATTGCTATTACGTACGTTGGGCATATTTCTGTGGCTTTAGTGATAAAGGGTACGAGCCCTCTACAAACGTAAAAAAATGTAGGTTACTCTTTTTCACTAGAGCCATATATTTGTTTACATACCACTAAAAAAATAAAGGCCAAAATCTGATTTATAATTTTAACATAACATCATTGTAGAAGCATGATTTTTCATACCCTTGTACGATTAAATCAAAATTAAATTGAAATGTAGGTACGTTAGGATTAAAGGTTAAATATTTGGACAGCCTTCCACGTCTGGGGTGTGTCTCCATACTGAAAAAGAAAAAGAAACTTAAGTTGTATTTGTAAATGTTACATTCAGCTATGCCTTAGGTGTTAATGTTATTAATGTTAAGTAATGTCGTTTTAATTTCCTTTTAAAGTCCTTTTTTATACTTTCACGGCTGATAGTTTCTGGTAAACTGTTCAGAAGATAGGGGATACGTTTTTTTAGTGTTCTATCACCATATTGTTTCTTAACCTTCGGTACGCACAGTTTACCGGACACCATAGCCCTAGTATTAACATATTAACCTTCTTCACTGTCGCAAGTATATTCAAATAGATCACAGAGGTCCCAAAACGTTCTGGTCTTGTCGGAGCCCGAGGCAGTCTTGCCGCAGATGGGTATGGTGTCGTGGATACACTTCTTGGCTTGGTCGCACGCTGCTTCTATCTTGTTCTGCGAACATTGTTGAAATTGTTGTGGAAGTGAGATGCAGCGTATAAGTGAATTGATGAATTTCGTTTGACAACTTAAATTTACGATAGTGCTTTTAGAATATCTTTTTTTCCATAAACATGCGTATCACCAAACCACAATTGGCTTCTTTCCTAAAACCATGCTTAAAGAAAGAAAGAAGAAATAGTGAAGAACTAAATATAAATTATTATTTTTTTACCCAGGAAAGTACCCATTTGGATTGAAAATGACAGTTGCCATACAAATACATTACAGTTAATATTGAACTGATAGCTGTTCCATTTCCAAACTCGTCTCGGTTGAATAATACACTTACTATCGATATAAAAAATGTGATGCCATTTTCCACTCTCGCTTTTTTCATACATAAAAAAATAGTTAATCCTACTAATATTATAAATGCGAAAGTTTAGATGTTTGGATGTTTGTTACTCAATCACGCTTAAACGGCTGAACCGAAAATTTGCACGGAGATAGCTTATAGCCTGGACTAAAATATAGGGTAGTTTTTATCCCGGGTCCACGCAGACGAAGTCGCGGGCGGAAGCTAGTTGGAGACATATATTTAAAAGATCTGATACATAGTATTAATGAAAAAGACGTACCACTTGTGTTTCAACGTAAGGGGGAAGGTGACAATTTACTGTCATTACAAGATGTAACCATAACACACCTAAAACAAACATTGGTTTCTTTAATTATATTCGGTTATTGCACGGCAGTAAAATAATATATAATTATAATTTACATCTAAATATTACTACAAAACATTACTTTAATAATAACCCAACCCAAATTTTATATGTATTTGTTTCAAACTATCACATTTCCAAGTTATTCCATAAAACAATTATCAGGCCAATTCCGTAATATCTAAATGATGTTTGAAGCATTAAAAATTTTAATATCAATCTGACCGCATAGTAACAAGGGCTATTTTGTAGGTTGCTGGAACCAGACTATAACTAAAAAGGTTGACTTACAATGAATTAGGATTTTCAGCCGCATGACGTATCCGCGTCCAAATCCACTAACATTAGTTGCCAAATAGTAAACTAGGCGGTCGTTCAATGGTTGCTAAACATGGCCAGGGGTGACACACCTTTGATACGCATTATTGTCATAATCATCAATTATTGAATCAAGCCGATTCATGGGTTAAATCGCTTCATCATTCGGTTTTCATCATCCCATTTCATTGAGCTCAGCGCAGCGTTTGTTTATTTACAAGTATAAGTACACCTCTGTCATCCGTCATCGTCTCTCGCACATTCCATCCACCTTTTCCTTTGCCTAGCTCATTTCTTGAGTCCATCCACATTCATATCTAAGTGAAAGATATGAAAATGTAATTCAAATCAACGTAAGTTGTCAGCGTAGTCCTTTGCTTCTCACAACACCAGTGGTGCATTATTTAGAGTTAGCCTTCTTTAGGAAAAAGTAAAATTAATTTACCAACCTACCATAATGTAACGTAACATTTATATTTTCAAATATATCTAACTTACCTAGTCAAACTTTATTAATTGGTCTAGGACCAGAAGTTCGATGCACCTGACCTTAGACTCGTCTAAATAGTTCACCATAAGCGAATGTTTATCCATAATTTCCTGCGCGATTTCATAACAATTAATTAGTCATGTCAACCAAATGGCCTTCCTGTACAGAGCGAGTGTTTGCTGTATGAGCCGCGTGTGCTGCCACTATGTTGTTAAGGGGAGCTGTCACTAGTAAGTAATTTCAAAAACAGAAATAAAACGAAAATTATAACACAAATAAACATTATTTTTGTTTCAGGTTTAATAATTATCAGACTTACGACCCAAGTCTGGTGTCATGTCGAACTAGAATCTGAAGATTATTTTTTCCCTCTCGAGGCGGTGAGATTTTTTCATAACAAATATTTTTGAAACGAAGTAACATAAACATGCTTTGTACTCATACAATCTTTTATATATATTTGAAAGAAAATTATTAATCTTTGATTTGTAATATAATGTATTGTATACATACCTAATTCAGACGCTGAACTACTGCAAGTTGGCGGACGAGTGTCACCACGACCGCGTGCCGGTGTGCGGGCAGGACGCCAGCGGCAACTTCAGGGCGTTTCGGGACGACTGCGACCTGTACGAGTACTGCTGCGATGAGAAAAAACGTAACGATCTCCCATAATCTAGACGCTGAACTACAAGTTGGACGTGTGTTACCACGACCACGTGCCGGTGTGCAGTACGCGAGCGGCAATTTCAGGTTCCGGGACGACTGCGACCTCTGCGAGTTGGTACTGCTGCGATGCAAAGAAATGTAATGATTTTTCATAATCTAGACCGTGAACTAGAGCAAGTTGGAGAGTATCAGCACGATTGCATGCCGATATGCAGTCCGCTGGCGGCAATTTCAGGGTACTCCGGGACGCCTGGTACTTTTACGATGCTGCTGCGATGAAGAGAAACGTAATTATCTTTCATAATCATAATCTAGTCGGAAGAGTGGCTGTTGGGTAGAATGCGAGCAGAACTTCAGGGCGACCTGTACGAACGCTGCGGCAACAAAGAACGTAAAAATATTTCATAATCTACTGCATATTGACACAGAACAATAATAATACTGTTAATTACACGGTCCAACTAACGTATTAAATGTCACTCCGGGCGACATCCTTCGAACTCTTCGGGAGTTTTTCTTCAGGGTGAGTGTTTTCGCGTCGGTGTCGTTTGAATCACTGCCCGCGCCCGCTCCGAACGCCGTGCGGTTCAGAATAATAATGGCATGTTAATAATACCTACTACGTTATTTACTTAGCTGCCTGTGCAGTCGTGATAGTGGAATTGGCTTGCCAGTTGTCAAAGAAATAAAACTTAGTTTAGTCTTTATTCTGAAAAGCTGAAATCAGGCATAGATATAGTGTTAGTCGTTAGTCGTTTTTAGATCACAATATACTTACCTAATACAAAACAAATTTAACACTCTATAGTTTATACCTTAAATACAAGCACGTACTTACCGACAGACTATTGTGACAAATCAGCATAATCACAAGTAAATTGTTGTCTGTACAGTGGCCACGTTGCATTATAGGCACGTGATTATAGGTAACTGTCAGGAAATATGTATCAGCACCTAAACAGTATATTGCATTAACTAATTCTTGAATATTTTCTTTATTTGCAGAATACCGTCACGTTGAAGTGGACATTTGTGCCGGTGATCCAGCATTCAAAGATTGACTTATTTTGAACAAAGTATGTAATCATTTGCCTTGAGGATAGATTAACTGCTTTATGAATCAAATATATATATATATATATATATCAGCTAGATGTCTTAATTTTCCTGATTAGTAACCATCAGAAATGTCAAAAAGCGCTGTTAAATGTTTCACCTTTTATAAAATGCCTTTTAATGGGAAAAATCTCTTTAAATTATTGAAGCGGAATGGATGAGGCTGAAGGCGTTTCCTGCGGTTAACGAGGTCTTCGTCGGCGTCAAGCTCGTTAGAAAATGTGCACTCAAAAGTAAAAGCCAGAACCTAGTGAAATTATAAAGTAAGCAAGTATACGTTGATATGATTGGTCGTGGGAATAAAGAGCGTAAGTAATTTGACTTTAGTGGTCGTGCTAGTGGACCCGGGACACTTTTAGAGGTTCAAAATGAACATTGTTGGACATCCACGCCATGTCAAGGTTATAGAAATGTTAAACCTCGTAAAATCTCCGAGATTTAAAGACGAAAATAAACAAATAGATGGGCAAAAACTGATTCACATTAATTTCCGTATAATAGGTTGGTTAATTCATACCAAAGTGTAAAATGGTCATTATATTACTGGTGCACAAAATGAGTTTGTATATAAATTTAAATAACAGCAATAGGTCGTGACCGGGTAGATGTCCACTGCTAGACATATGGCTCACTGGCCTAGACTTCCATTTTTATCATAGAAAATAAAAACGAATGTGTACGTTTCATTTGGATTTATTTATCATCCAGCTTCCCATGAGGTCGTGACAGAGATGACTGTGTTGCTAAAGTTTTAATGTGACACATAAAAAATCTGCCAGAAAGACTTTTTTACATTTAATGGCATTTACATACACGGTGATTTTTAATCCGTGATCGGAGTCGAAAAATATAGATAAAGAGCCAAAACTGATGTCAATGGATGTGGTCTCCTTAAATTACTGTTTACTTAATTTAATGATTCATCATCATCATCATAATCTTATGAGCCCATCAGCCGAGCCTGCTGGACGTAGGCCTCCCCTAAAGAGTGCCACAACCCAAGTAGCACACAGGCTAAATGTTTAGTAATAAGACAGCCTTTAACAAGTATTAAGCTTTATATACAAGAGTTCTAGATTTTCGAGTCTTGTACAGCCTTGCTGATTAAGCGCTGCAAAAGAGGGTTAAAATGTACTCTAAGCACTATATCAGTAAATTCGGATGTTTTTGTTCAGCCAGTCGGAACCTATGCTCAAAGCTGGTTAAAAAGCCTTCGGCTGGTGTAAGGCTGGTTTATGAGGTCAATTATAAACTCTTTTGCAGATATCGACTGCACAGGAGTCTTTAAGCATAATATCAGTTAATACGGATGCTATTGTTCAGCCTTTAGTCGCCACCTTTGATCATAGCAGGTTAAGAAACCTTTGGCTGGTGTAAGGTTGGTTGAGAAGCGCCTTGTGCAGACAAAAAAATAACAAAGGCGTAAAAAAAGACTTAGGGCTGCTTAACAAATCGACGCCATTTCGAATGACCGATATAAACCATCAAATATTCAACAATGTATGTTTTATACAAATTTAAGACTGAAATTTCTTTATTATGAGCTGATTTAGAGAACCCAACTTAACAAATCATAAATAATTGAGATTCAGACGGTATTCTGAAAAGAAATGTTTACACTCAATACTACTCCTATGTAATTTTGATCCATTATTCCTTAAATCCTTTCTATTTAAAAGGCGCGTGAAAATTTTACTGTTAATTGATGTGTATATTCACAATAAAATTACCACCGCATTCAAAATACGTTATGGTTATATAATAACAAATGTTCAACTTATATTTTAGTAATAAATTTTGCAGCTGTCAAAATATAAAACACTTCATTTGTTCGAAGTCCACCATGATCCATTTGTGTTTGAGAATTATAAATTAATAATTTGACGTTAGATGCATCTTATTTTTTGTTTTACCTTTATCCAGACCCAATAATTCTTAACCGTGAATAAAAGCATTACAAGCGCTGAATCGTAGAGCATAAGCTGCACAATAGAGCTGTTTAAGCGCTTATGCAGCGCTACACCAGCTATTTCTAAATCCTGTGCAGCCATTAAAGAGCTCAAGGCTGGGTAATTTGGGACCTCTTTTGGCATTACAAGAACTGTGTATCTGCTGACACAGCCTTAGTTCAGCAAGCTTAATCAGCTTTTAGTTGTATAGAACGATAAATAAATGATTAATCCAGCTTCTACGCAGCTTATGTGTTACTTGGGAATGGCCGGTACTGCTCCACCCGCATCCAGCGGACTCCCGCGACCTTTACCAGATCATTAGTCCACCTTTTGGGAAGCCTACCCACAGTACCCACGCTGCGCCTTCCTTCCTGTACGTGGTCGCCCCTCGAGAACCTTTCCTCCCCATCGGGCATCGGTTAATGATTATGTCCACTGAATGTTTGGTCACCCTAATTTTCTTGA
Organism: Epinotia demarniana; assembly: GCA_945867215.1. Lineage (NCBI taxonomy): Eukaryota > Metazoa > Arthropoda > Insecta > Lepidoptera > Tortricidae > Epinotia > Epinotia demarniana. Next base: position 32,436,578 of record OX244260.1, read on the forward strand.
AGTATGTATCTACTTAATCGATACGTCAAATTTTCGCTTTGACCGTAAATTTGATAGGCCGTACAGGTCGATTCACGAGACCTGGCATGAATGAATTGACCGAAAGTAATGTCACTTGCCACTGTGAGTGGCAGTGTGAGTGCCGTTCTTGGGAACACCCAAATACTCCGAACTATTTAATTCCGAATTTGCTTATTCCGATTTTCTAAACTCCGAAATTCATAATTCCTAAGACTTATAATTACGATTACTAAAAAACACAAATTTCATTTTACCGAATTTCATAATGTCGATAGTTTGTTTTTCCGATTTTTATAACTCCGAACAATCAGAAGCGCGAAGTGTCATTAGCCCGAAAAACAGTACTCCGATTATCAAATTTCCGAAATTTCATTACTAATTCGGATATCTGATATTCGGGATAATGAACTTCGTGTTTTCAATAATCGGAATTTTATTTCTTAGGAATTATGAAATTCGGATTTTTGAAACTACATTACAATACAAATATTCTATATTGTTCACCAGACATAGTAAAAATAAAATAGAAAAAAGAGGTAAATTAAACATAAACAATGGTAGACAACAGGCGGTCTTATCGCGTGTAACTAACTACACGGGAAATAAAAAAATCCGAAAATATGATTTTTATTTCCCGTAGAGAATAGGGTTCTGCCTTTTCTCCGAAGCCCCTCGCAGTAAAAAAAACAACAAATAGTCGTAACAATGGTATTATTAGTAGGTTAGGTTAGGGTTATCTTGTGTCCCTTAGAGCGGAAATAGGCACCCCGCGAAGCGGGGTGACGTCGACCCGCTGGCGGTTAGGTTAGGTTAAAATAATTGGCGTGTAAGTCTGTCTTTATACGCCCAACATTCTATTTTTTTTATAATCTTCTTTTTATTATATATTTACGAGGATAATACACATGATGTTGTACACAATTAGCTCACAATTTGCTCACAATATTCTGTATAGGAAATGCTTGTAATTCGTTTTCCATCTACCCATATTCCTATAAATAGTTAACTTGTTCCTTATGAATGATGTCGATTAATTGTGTATTCATCAATCAATCAATCAATCAATCAATCAATCGTTTATTGCGTATCACATTCATACATCAGGTGGAAATAAAATGAGTATATAGACACATGTGATGCCCTGCAAGGGCGCAGCAATTTGAGAGGGCTAATATTTGAACATAATATTTTTACATAATAAATTAATACAAAGCAAAACGAGATGGCGATAAATAGATTACAAAAGAATATGTCTAAAATATCATCTTACAGCAATTATTTATTAACTTATTATATTATAATTATTGGTGTTCTCTTTAAAGTAGTCGCTTAAGTTATAAAAACATTTACTGATGAGAAATATTTTTAGATGTTTGGTAAATAACGTTGTTTTCTCTAGGTTTTTGATTGAGGAAGGTAGCTGGTTATATATTTTGATCATCATGTGGTGAGGGCTAGACGTTACCATTTTCATTCTGGAGAAGGGTAGTTTAAGTTTATTAAGATATCTATCATTTCTTCGGATGTCTGTGTTAGGGGTATAAAGTTCAAAGTATTTTTTTACGAATTTACTGGATTCAAGAATGTATATAGAAGTTAACGTGAGCATTTTAAATTTAACAAAGTAAGGCCGACAGGATACCATTTGGTCGATATTGGCTAAAATTCTGACGCACTTCTTTTGGAGTATGAAAATTTTATTTACTTCGGTTGATTGCTATTCAGTTTCTCCACTCCAGCCATTTAAAATGCGGATCTTAAGTACTTAATTCGTGTGTGTTAGCTGCGGGAGTGATCTTAGACGTTGGGCGTTGTTTTAATGATTAATTTGATAATTATTAGTAACAGGAATTCGTAATTCAGATTTTTCGGATTTTTGTTTATTCGGGTTTATAATTGGTTGGTGTAATGATATTCGGATTTTTGAAAATCGGTATTTTAATAATCGGAATTCGGATTTTTGATATTTCGGATTATTATTCCGTCGGACTTCTTATTATTCGGAGTCTTCAAATTCGGAATATTGATAATCGGAGTTGTAACCGTTACTTTTTGAAATTTCGGATTTATGAAAATCGTATTTATGAAGAATCGGAATACTAATATTAGGAGTTTTAAAACATTCGGAATTATGAAAATCGGTATTATGAAATTCGTGATTTCGAGTATCGGAATTTAGTTTTTCGTATTTATGTAGTGTACCCGCCGTTCTTATACAGGGGCCTCTTAATATTTTGTAAACATGTACCTAATACGTTTTCGTTATTCAAGAAAAAATCATTATATTATTATAATCTGTACCAAGTATCATGTTAATCCTTTTAGTAATTATTATTAAAGTCCTTTGTAAATAAAACGTATACAAACTTTTCTGACTTATTTTTACTGTCTGGTGATGGCTTGTTCGAATTGTAAAAAATCTAAAAAAGAACAGCATTCTCTAAAGCACAATTATCATAATCACTTTTTGCATCAACCTGTATTTTATAATATTATGTGATGCACACATAGACATTATCATTCACTCGATCGATTCATTCGTGCCAGCTTTACGTCAATTAACTGTAACTTCAACTTGTCGTATGCATGTGAAAATTAACAGTTTATTACTCTTAAGTTAATTATTGGACACAAGAGTTTTTTTTGGTTGGTTTAAGAAACTATTTTAAGGAGTTTCATAGATTTGAACTAACGTTAGGGTGACAGTGATATTGAATTATAAAGTAATTCCTTATCCAGTTTCATTCAGTTAAGAAAAAAAGAACGTTCGTGTTACGGAACTTCAAGTTATTCTTGTTTGGCATCAATTACAGAATTAGAACACCACCACCTTTCAGTTACTTACACATACATTTTATTTTCTTCGATTGCGGAAAAATCAGACTTTTGATTCAAGCTTCGTTCATAAAACTAAACCAACATCTGTGAATTAAAACTTGTTTTAATGCTTTCTTTTCTCACACGATCACGTGTCAGATAAGGACCGACTAAAATAGGTCTGATGGACGTTTATGAATGAGAGCAAAAGTGTTTACGATGTGTCATACTTACATCATATTGATTTTACCGCATCTAATGCATTGCTTTTCTACCATAATGCACAGGTGCACAGGCCTGTATGAAAACTTATTGTCTCTTAAATGGTCGCTTCCACACAGTGCCAAACCCTAGTTTATGGGCAAGCGAGGCATGCGGGGCGGCGCGACACACGTGGTGTCAAGCGACTATGGAAACGTTCATGACTGTACAGAAACACTATTGAAATGCCATTGTTTGGGCGACATATTATGGCGCCGCGGTCACGCTTGACCGTAAACACGGCCTTAGCGTGTCCCGTCACCTACGAGTAAATGATTAAATCCTACTAATATCATGAATGTTTGAAAGTTAGGATGTTTAGATGTTTGTTACTTAATCACGTCAATCGTCATCAATTCATGTCACTTAAAGCGCCGTAGGTTCATGGTCTTCTCTCCCTCTCACTTAGCATAAGCGTGAGCGAGATGGAAGTGAGTGCTCGGAAGCGCGGAAATCATGTTTTTTAATTTCAATTTTATGGCCGTTTAAATAAATAAAAAAGTAAACAGTTCTCTCAAACATGAAATTGCCGATTTTTAGAATCCATTTTAATATTTTTAGCTTTTGTGCATAATTTGTAACAAATATTTTAAGTGTATCAGACCCTTTTAGACCTATGTTCGTGTTTTTTTTCTGTCTCGAGCGAAAATTGCTTAATCATGTCTCTAAACACTGATCTCCCTGCAGAAAAATATCAGGAAAAACAGATGCCGCTTTATATAGCTTACATTGACTACCAGAAAGCCTTTGATACAATTTCCCATGAAAGCATTCGCGAGGCACTAAAAATCCAAGGAGTGGAAAACGTATACATACGAATAATAATGAATATATACAGTAAAAGCATGAGCAAAGTGAAATTAGAATCAACTGGCTGTAGTTTCCCCATTAAAAGAGGGGTAAGACAAGGGGACCCACTCTCACCAAAAATATTTATTTCAGTACTGGAACTCGTGATTAGTAAATTGGATTGGAAAAGCCATGGTTTATGCATTAAAAGTAAACGCTTGACCCATTTAAGATTTGCGGACGATCTGGTCTTGCTATCGGAATCTAGTAGCAGCTTGCAATACATGATGGAATCACTCCACGCAGCTAGCAGATAAGTAGGCTTGGAAATGAACTTACTGAAAACAAAAATCATGTCAAACAGCTTAAGAAAAACCATCACCTTGGAAGGAAAACCAGTAGAATATGTGAATGACTATATCTATCTCGGAAAGCACATAAGTCTAGAAAACAACAATAATGAGCTAGAGATAGACCAGAGGACAAGAAACACATGGAAAAAGTTCTGGAGTTTCAAAGAGATACTGAAGAGTGATATGCCAGGTAGCAGTAAAAAAGAAAATTATGGATACTTGCATTCTCCCATGCCTGACGTATGGGTGTCAGACATGGAAATTCACAAAATGTATATAAAATAAAATAGTCACGTGCCAGGGCCATGGAACGTAGCATACTAAAAATAGGAAAAATACATAAGGTTCGACATTCAAAAATAAGAAGTATCACCAATACCATAGATGCGCTAAGCTATGCCCAGAAACTAAAGTTCAGATGGGCAGGACATGTAGCCAGACTTCAAGACAACAGGTGGACATACGAAGTTACTACATGGAATGGCCCTCCAGGCAAACGGCGCATAGGCAGACCAAATACACGATGGGAGGAAGATATTAAAAAAATGCTGAAACAAACTGGTTAGTAAGAGCCAGAGATAGAGAAAAATAGAAATCTTTGGAAGAGGCCTTTTCCTGAGAGGGGTTTATGCTCAAGTACCTACACTAATTATAAGAATAGATTAAGATTAAAGTATGTGATAAAATTAATAAAAATTAAAATAGATTGTAAAGCTATTGTAATAATGGCATGAAATATAAGGCTTTTTTTTTATTATAAACAGACGCATTATATTGTTTCAAAAACTCTGTTCGCTTAACTTCGCCTTAATAAGACCATTGTATTTATAAGTTCTGGCATGTAATGTAGAAGAGCCCTTGAGACCTACCAACTTGTAGAATAAATATTTGAATTATATACATAGGTACATTATATACCCACATACATGTTGAACACGTATTCATCATATTGAACATGTATTATTCATATGTAAAATATATACTATGCAGAAGCATATGTTTATCCACAATTTCCTGTAGTAAAGACATAACAATTATTAATTGATGTAAACTATTCTGCCATTTGGATCACGAGTGTGCTGCGAATGAGTCTCATGTGCAGGAACTATGATACCTCGGCGGGCTATCACAAGTAAGTTGAAATCTCAGTTAGGCTGAATATGAATTGAATAAATTCAATTTAGATTTCTTTATTTCACTATATTCTTAACTCTTATCATGATCGCCACTAATATGAAACAAAATGAATGCATTAAAAGTCATACCAGCATTTCCCAAAATGGATTGTCATAAATCGCAAATAGACTATACCTGCATTACTTGTAATATTAAAAAAAAGACCGGGTTGCACTCCGGGAGGCAGAAGTGAAAACTTCAATATAATCAGTAAAAAAAACCCTCAATAAGTACACAGCTCCGCTAAAGATTTTCACTTAAAAAAACAACATCTATTTACATATTACAATTCTGAAATGGGTTACTCAATGAAAAAGTACAGTAAATAATGTCAACAATACAAAATAAAAAAACATGAACCAAGAACGCAACAAATACGTTTCGTAAAATGTTTCAGGTTTATTGATTATCAGATTTGCAAGCCAAGTCTGGTCTCACGTGGAGGTAGAACTAGAAGATTATTTCTTCCCTCTAGAACCGGTGAGTACCTACCTATGTAAAATCTAGGTTTTCTTTTTTACATATTTTTCTAAATTGATTTTTCATTTCATAATTGGGAATACGAACATAAATTGAACCAGGGTTCGTCTTTACTTTGGTGTGGACGAAGTTATGGGATTAGACAGCAGTTCAGTAAAGACTCGTCTTTTACACGGGTCCGATCACCCTTAACCCTTTCAACGAGCATGTCTCGCTTCTGCTTCAAGCTGCGCTATCAAATCATGCATTCTAGTCCATGGTAGGCCTGTGATGGTTATGGTACAGATAATGAATACCGTATTTTCTCTCAACCTCAAACCCTGCAATTCAGTAAAGCATTTGGTAAGTCTCAAAGCGTTCCAACCACCGACCCCTGCATCAGAATTGTTGACGAAGTCTTCGTAGATTTTCGTTACCTTTCTGGTTCTTTGATAGTGGTTTATGTATGACCCCTCATCTCCCTTGTTCTGTAACTTGTTTAAACTTACCTTAACGCCCACCCACAAATATATCTTCAGTCTTCACACCACGATGCGTAGTAACCTAGCGTAAAGGTCTAGTTTCGTGACGGGGTGACCGGCGGGGTGAGCTGCTTTAGCGCGTAGCGAATAGCCTTGGTAATTGACCAAATATGTATGTTCCAGGTGATAAACTTCTGCAAGCTGGCGGACGAGTGCCAGCACGACTTCGTGCCGGTCTGCGCGCAGGACTCGCTCGGCATCACTCGCATGTTTAACGACGTCTGCGACAGCTACGAGTACAACTGCGACGAGAACAAACGTAACGCATTAAACGGGTTTTAAAGACTGTGCCAAAAGTATTGAGCATTGATATTATCTCTCGTATAAAAATAATTTGTATATTGATCAAAATCTTAAAAGAAAACAGCTGAGGAAAGTAGTAATTGCATTTTTTGTGCCTTAAATTGGAAACCCGTTTTTAGTTTTTTAATGTAAATAGTTTCTGGACATTTTTTTAAAATGGTAATGAACCTTTCCTAAGTTTAACGTCACTGAGGCTATTGTTAAATAATAGTTTATTTATAAGTTTTTTGCGAAAAAAGGGAGCTCAAATACTTTTGACCAAAACTGTACAGAATTTTTTAGTTTAGTTTCTACATACATTTGTCATATTCCAGAGGATTGACGCAACATGGCAATCATATTGGTTGCCAATTAAAAAAAAGGCGGAATATCTCGGACAGCCTGTCAAATTTTCCCATTTGGATATAAAGATGTTTTGCAAACACGTGTAATTTGGATAAGTCAGAGACATAAAAGTTGGCTCACGTCTCATTCTGCCTGATCCCGAAACTGTATTAGGACCAATTATAGGTACTTTCACAGATTCGAACACATAAGTACATACAGTCATAAACAAATGATCGAGATTGTCTCAAAAACGAATAATGTGATAGGAATTCGATGCATTCCTAACTCTAACTGAGAATTGAAATGATAAAATAGACGAAAATATTGCTTATCCCGCAACTAATAAATGTGTAATAGTTTTTTTTTTTTTTACAGAATACCGTCACGTCCAAATGAAAATGTGCAAATATGAGTTCGTACCCGCTCCGTGGGAATGGGGTAACCTGAGAAAGAAATAACGCGTCCAGCGTGTTGAATATAAACTAACATAATAAGTAAATAAAATATTGATGAATAAAATCAAACTCGCTAACACATCCTCTGTTTAAATAAGTATTACCCATCGTAAATATATTTTTTTTTAATTTCGTAATTCGTATTTTATTTAGGTGGTCAGTATTCCATGATTAATCATCATCATCAGACGATCCATTAATTGTAACAACATATAGTAAGTCAAAGTACCTATGACATTATCATTATTCGTTTTTGTGTTAAATATTATTTCTCAAATGGACACAGTATTTACTTAGCCTTAAACATTTGTGAGTTAAAATACCTGAAGGTTGAAACAAAATAAGCGTAAACGTCGATTCGACCACCTCTGTAAATTTATTTGTAACACTCGCGGTGCATGCATCTTCGTAAGATAGCATTGTAGCGATTCTATTACACTTCAGCAATGTTCAAATTAATAATTACCACTGGCCGTCATCACAGATAATGTTGAAGGGAGCCACGCTTGTCTCAAGACTATTCGGAATTTGTTTTTTTTTAAGTTATGGACGACGCGCACTATATAATACAAATTGTGTAAACATATGTTCAATAAGAAAATCATCCTATTAAAAAGCTTATTTTATTCGCATTTTGGCTCAACATCTCGTCAATTGACCCATAATTAACGATTCACTCTAGTTGTATGTCCCGAGATCTAACAAAATCTCTTTTCAAGAAAAATGGTATGGTTTTTGATCTCTTTATTTTCGACAAGTTAATTGCGTTTACTTTCAAATAATATTTAATTATATACAAACAAAAATGTGCTTGCATATCAGCATCCAGGACCTCCCAAGGCGTAACTAACGATCTTCCCGGGCAAGACGTATCGCCGCCCGCGCCGGTATCAGGTCGCCAAACCAATCACTTTGCCAAGACAGTTGTGCATTGTGGCAGTACACTAACATAACACTTTCTGTACTGCCTCTCTCTAATTATGCTGAAGTAACAATGAATAGGTTTTGTGACAGAACTGGTTATGGGCCTTAATGAAAAAAAATAAGAATGAGATGAAAATTTTTACTTATTTTGGACATTCAAACATGAAATATCGTCAGCCTGACACGACAGTATAGGATCAAAACCGATGTGGATTCATGATTGTTGTTTTCCTTAACATTAAGGTAAAGGAATTTATCGGTCAAATAATATATGGATATGGAGAGAGGTAGGGCACAGCGTAATGTCATCACGCTTGAATCTGGGGCAGCCCGACTGGGGGAGTACCTCCGCCTTACAGAAGACCACACCCATAATAGCACTGCTGCCTATTCCGTTTACTTCTCTGGTAGTGAAGATTAGATCTGGATTGTTGATAAATATCTAACGTCTTTGAATTGTCGCCTCGTGTCTGTATGACCCACATAAGTAGCCAGTGGAACAGGGTCAGAAGTACTTAAAGTCAATTGAGTGTTTTTAATGTCTTGACTGTGAATTCGCGATTAATCTGTTATTACAACAAACGTATTGACTTACCAGTTGGTATTATTTGTGATTTTACTATTTCTGTCCGTATGTTATCGGTTTTCTGCGGCTAGTTTATTGTGAAGGGTGTTGAGTTGTATGACAAGTGCCGTACAATTTATTCTGTCGACTGTGGTTTTGCAAATTTGAAGTAAGCGTTATTGAAATGCGATTCGAGTTAGTACCTAGTTCTGGCGACTGAATTTATCACACCATTTTAAATATCCGACGTTACGCGATTTGCACTAGAAAATGTATCCACTGTATGTACAGTCAGCATCAAAAGTAGCTGCGCAATTGTCGTCTTCAAAAGCTCTTATTCCCTTTTAATAAAGACTTTTGACGTCTTCGTTTGCCCAGCTACTTTTCATGCTAACCGTACCTAGGTACATAATGGTAAGCTGGTTTTGATTAGTAAATCGAGATGAAATTAGTAGAGTTGAACGGAACACTTTTAAATACGTGAGTAAAGTATAACTTCTTATAGAAATGAGTCGCACGTAGAAAGTGAGAGCAATACGTGCGAAAGAGTAATAAACTCGTAGATTTGGATAAAATTTTCTATCTCTGGTCCAAGAAGAAACGGCCTTGACAAGTAACAGATGTAACACTGCCATGAGAGCGAATGCCCAAAAACGGTAGCAACCACTAAAGACCCCTGATACCTACCTACCGTTTCCAATAAACACAACCTATTCTCAGAGGGCTTCACCATTGGTGACATTCAAATGTCGACTTTATTACAATCTTCGTAAAGTTGATTAATTAAAAAAAAGGTTCGGTTTTTGAAGGAAATGGATTGTTTACCTATCGCGTTTGTAAGGGCCCGCTCACCCGCGCCTCCTATTACCAAAGCAGTGATAATGCTATTGTGCATGCCGAATTCTGACTTGACGCCGACTTTAGGTGACATCACATGTTTCTTTGGAAGAGTAACGTCCTATCTGGGCAATGGCTCAGAAGCACTTGTAACGTTACTTCTTCGAGGGTCACATGTCACAATGAGATGTTAAGAGAACTGGTTGGTTGGAGTGTCGTTAGCTGTGTTTACTTTTCAGATTCGTCTATTTTATATTTAACTAATATACTAATATACTGTTGCCTCAGTCAGGCGGACTCCCGAATTTGGTAATTAATTAAATAAAAGTGCTTGACTAACAACTTTTAAAAATAGTCAGCTGTGATGCATGACAAATAAAGTGTTACCTAGTCATTTGAATATATGAAGAAAACTTGTTAGTTCTGAATAATTCCGCGAGTACCCATATTTACTTGAAGCCGAGATCGACAACCCGCCGCTGTTTAGACTGTACCTAACTTTAATTTCTTAGATAAATATGGGTAGGCACGCAGCTTTGCCCACAAAGTCCCGAAAGTGTTAAAACGGTTCTGTAAACATTTGCCTGTCAATATCGAAAGGTTATGTCAAAAGTGTAACACTTGGTTCAGAAGCAATGTTTAAGTCTGCATTATTGCATTAAGTTCTTGGTAACCTCCTAAATTGTTACAGAACATACGAGGTGCTCGGGAGAAATCCTAATAATTTTACCAGTGTGCTGCTGAGCATGGAGACTAGAGAATAAAATGTCATATAAAGTAAGCTCGGTTCAGTTTTTCTATATATATTTTATACATTGGGTTTTTAAGATATGTGTAAAAGTGTCCCTTTACATTTATTTATTTAGGTATGTTTTTATCGTGTCCCCCTTCTTATAAAAAGATGCCAATTACAAACATTGTCAGCTCGACCTAAGAGATACGAAGAAGGGTTCCGTAACATTATCTATAAAAACAGTAACAATAAAAAGTTTGTTGTATGGGAGCCCCCCTTAAATATTTATTTTATTTTGTTTTTATTATTTGTCGTTAGAGCGGCAACAAAAATACATAATCTGTGAAAATTTTAACTGTCTAGCTATCACGGTTCTTGAGTTACAGCCTGGTGACAGGCAGACAGACGGACAGCAAAGTCTTTGTAATAGGGTCCCGTTTTTACCCTTTGGGTACGGAACCCTAAAAAATATGTACGAGAAAAAACACAATTTTCTAGTTCATATAATGTTTTTCATTCCTTATTACCTCAAGAATACGGTGGTAAAATGAGTTGTATTCCTCCCGAGCACCTTGTAGGTATCTACTTATAGCTTCATATCTACATATCAACATTTCAGATTGTTTCAGATTGTTTTGTCTTTAGCTGAAATAAATAAAACGAAAAATGGGATTAGTCACTGCCAAGCTTGGCTCCTAATATCTCTACGCCGTGGTTCGTAGCAACTTAAATTCTATATTTAAAGAATAACATTACCATCTCAGTACAATACCAACAGTGAGAAAACCTCCACTGAATAAGCCTATTTCATCTTAAATGGAAGGTTGTACACATTACACTCATCCCAATACCCGCAGCTACGATGGAAAACCTTATTATTATTACTATCAAGGCACATCCTTCAGCCCTCTGCGCACGCGCAAGTGAGCCCTGCACTAACTGCGCGCGCAAACACTCGGCTTGTTAACCCAAGCAGTTAACGAGGATCTGGCACTTAGCCGGCCCGCGATAACGTAGTGGACAAAGCCTGTTTATGTTTGCGCCTAGTTGCGCCTTAAGTGGCCTAATTGTGCACAGAATGTCATCATGACGTGTGCCGGTTTAATGTGACAAAACAGCTGCCAGATCAAAACAAAGTACGTAGTTAGGTGACCTTCCCTGCATACACTCATTCTCTACAGGTGTGTGCAGATTACTTTGCTGACTGAACTCAATTTGTAAAAAAATATTGACCAAGTGGTATGTTACATATGGAAGGCATTACAGGGAAGCAATACTCGCTCTTAGATTAGCCGTAGATAGGCGCCTAGATCTTGGCCTTGAAACTCATATCGCATTTATAGACCTAGAGAAGGCATTTGATAAATTGAACTGGAGGCAAATGATGGGTATTTTGAGAGAAGCCGGACTAGATTTTAGAGACAGGAGAGTTATTTTTCAATTATACAAGGAACAGGAAGCTTGGGTGGAGATGGAGATGAAAGCGGGACTGCAAGAATTAGGCAGGGCGTCAGACAAGGGTGTCCACTTTCACCGCTAATCTTTAATATATACATAGAATATGCTATAAGAAAAATCAGAGAAACTGGCAAGGGAGGGATCAAAATTAATGGGGAGAAAATACATTTTATTCGATTTGCAGACGACATCGCAGCATTTGCAGAAACACCAGATCAGTTGACGCAATTAATTTCAATTATGGATACAACTTTCAAAGAATTGGGTTTGAAGATCTGGTCTGATCAAACGAAAACGCTGACCACCGCAAAACACAATTCACACCACCCACCAATAGTTGTAAACAATATACCCATTCAACGAGTCGATAGTTTTAAATATCTAGGCAGTCTGATAACAAGAGACTCCAGATGCACACCAGACATTGTCGCTAGAGTAGCCATGGCGAAAAAAGCTTTTAACCAAAAGAGGCAACTCTTAAGATTCAGTTTGTCATGTAGGAGCATAAAGTTGCTAATAAAAGTGTAAATTTGGAGTATTGCCCTTTATGGCAGCGAAACGTGGACAATGACACAAAGGGACCGGGAAAGACTGGAAGCGTTTGAAATGTGGTGCTGGAGACGGATTAAAGGTATAAGCTGGACTGATAGAGTAACAAATGAGGACGTTTTGAGAAGGGTAAAAGAGAAGAGATCGATTTTGAACACCATCAGCACTAGAAGGGGGAAAATGATTGGTCATTTGATACGGCACGACAACTTCTTTAAAACCATAATGGAAGGAAAGATGGAAGGAAGGAGGGGCAGGGGAAGACCACGACGTAGTTATATAGACCAAATAAAGGAAAAAGCTGGTGTCGTGTCGTATCAACAAATCAAAGGGCTGGCGTACGACAGAAAGAAATGGAAAATACTCCACCGACAAGAGGATAATTCTTAAATTAATGATGATGGTATGTTACATACACGGGGTAAAAAGATTGGTTTCGTGTTCGACCTAAAACATATTCGGCCATTATTCATTTACCATTTGATAGATAGAGACGAAACGTTTATGTCGGACATACAGCTTGGCAAAAAAAGTCGAGAAACGGAACTAATTATTTTTGACCCTGGTAATTTCATTAAACTTGTCATATGTATTGTCATTTGTCACAACAACCGTAACTGTATTTGTTACATTTCGTGGATTTATTAACATTCGCAACAAAAATTGCATACAATGAGCAAGGCAATAGGTGGGCATTTTCAATAATTCGTGTACCCAATTAGCGTGAGTATTAAACAAAAATTAACTTGGTGTTAGTTTTGTGACGAAAATTAAGCATGCAAAAAATAAATAAATAAATAAAATAAATAAATATTTGGGGACAATCTGACACAATTTCACAAATCGACCTAGTCCCAAACTAAGCAAAGCTTGTACTATCGGTACTAGACGACGATAAACATACTTATATAAATAAATAAATACTTAAATACATAGAAAACATCAATGGCTCAGGAACAAATATTCATGCTCATCACACAAATAAATGCCCTTACCGGGATTCGAACCCAGGACCTCTTGCTTCGTAGGCAGGGTCACTACCAACTAGGCTAAAGCGGTCGTAATATCATATGTAAATGAACATTTTTCACATTATATTAACGTGTATAGGGATATCATTTATAAATTTATTCGAAAAAGTTAGTTTTTATACAAACTGAATGCGTAATTGTCGTGACAAAAGTGACACCGAGTTAATTTTTATTTAACAACTTACGCTAATTGGGTTCACGAATTATTAAAAATGTCCAGGTACCCGGTTCCGCTCGGGAATTAATTTACAATGTAGGTACTATCTATACAAGCGATTTCTTGTAGAATATCAAGCCGGAATCATTTAGTCGGATTTCGACAATGTTTATAGAAGAACTGCTGGAATTACAGATTTTTAATTTTTGTAGACTACTAATAAGTAGTAAATTATGAATTGTTATATTAATTTAATTTAATCCTAACGAAAATTGTTAATTTACGTCTTGTTTACATAGTGCATTTTAGAGGTTATGTTTACATAAAACCAACTTGGTACTTACTTGCAATATATTTGATGATTGTTAAGTGTTTTAATTAAGTGTAACTGTAACCAAAGAGCAATATTTGGAGGAAAAGGAAACTGTATATTGTATTATTTAATAAAATTGGTTAACAAGACTTGTATATTAAATTACTAGCATTCTGTCTACATAAACATTTTAAAGAGGTAATGTTTGTGAGTTTGTATGTTTATACCTATATGTATTTGTATGTCATTTTTATAAATTAGGAAGCAAATTTAAATAATGTCCTAGAAGAAAGTGATGTCTAGGTCGTACCATTCGTGTTGCCATATGAGCGGTAGTGGCGCCCCTATTATTTTCTACTCTTTTTTTCATACTATAGGTGAGATGCAATCTTGCTAGCGATGACATAAAAAATATGACAATATACACTTTACATGATGTCAATCCTAATAGGATCATGATATATTTTTACGAATATAGTCATATTTTTATAATGGTAGTGATAATGGCCAACGGATACAGAATTCGTGGTGACCGTGGTTGACAAAAAGGTTGTGATGTGCGGCAAATTAAAGTGATAATAAAATTTCATCTAGCAACAATTTTACTGAATTTGCTAGAGACAAGCGGTATATATGGACCTCTTAAGTAGTTAATGTCATATATACCTCAGTTACAATTACGTTAGCTATACATTGGAGTATTGGAGGCGTTCCTTTTTAATTACTTCTTTGTAGGGATGTCAGCGATCATCAAGCAAAAGTCTTCCCCGCTCTACGCCGTCCTGGCGAGAGTGGCGGAGTCAATAGTACTGATCCAGTCCCATTTTTAAACCACTTTGTTGTAGGTCTTCCTATGCCTCTTCTATAATGTTTTCAACAGAGTTCAAAAAAGTAGGAGTGTGTATGTTAATCGATTTCTCTGTCAATTGTGGACCGATACTTAAAAATATATTTAATTCGAAAGTGTATTGTCCTGAGATGGACTCATTGTCGCCAAGAGGTCATTGTCACACAAGTCAGGATCTGATGATATCATCCCAGGGACATTAAGTGCGACCTTAAAATTTTACAGGCACGCGTGTAGTGATGTCGGTATTTTCTATTATATTGCGTGTATTATGGGAATAAAGTTTTATTAACGGTTCGTCACTACATGGAATATGGATACTGTCACATGCACGTCTATCTTTATACAACGTCAACCTGTCTGCGGCTCGTTTAAAATACAAAAACCTACATAGCTTAGGGTCTGCTAACCTGTCCGTCTGTCTGGCAGTTTTAGACGCCGCTCCAATCAGTGCGAGGTTAGGTAACGACGCTTAATGCTCGCCGCGTGCGTACGCACCGTAAGACAATACGAATGCTTACCTTTTGTGGCCAGCGCTATGTGGATAAGCCCTTGTTTATGATTTCTGTAAAGAAAAACAAAACGAAACAAGAAATAACGAAATAGAACTGACAAGATACTGACACAAATCCTTCCAGTAGAAATAGGTAGTCCTAAGGCAAGCTCTGGTAGGTTGTTGGAGGAATGTTGCAAATAGTTAACGTCGCCATATTTCAGTTCCGTTTTAACAGAAAACAATATTTATGTGGATATCACGGTACTCTACGACCTAGAACGATGCTGTTCCTAGGCTAGGTTAAAAGTGAGCAAAACTTGAAACTATTTTGTTTTATAGCTTTCCACTGTATTTGATAAGTAAGTAGAGGTAAGTTTAAAAAGATGTAAAATTTAACATTTCATGTGAGCATTTTTGATCTATAACCCGTTAAAGAAAAGCCGTGTCCACACGACGCTCACCGATGATAAATACATTAAATATAAATTTTATAAGGCCATTAAAATTAGGGCGGTCGGGCCGCGAGCAAATTGTTGTTGTTGGCTGCGCCGGCGCACAAAGGACGCCGACTAATCAATTGCCTCTGCGGCGGGCCCGTCCAGAACAAACCAGGTAACTGCACAACAACTAATTTGTTTGTTTGTTTTTAACCTTTTACAAGTATGTATAGTTGCTCGTTGTTAAGTACCTACAGGTCGTGTAAAATATACAGAGTCAAAAAAAACTAGACTTCTGAATTAAAAACAATAGTAATATGCATTGCTGCCCTATAACACCTTCCGTGTCCCAATGATGGATGCATGCATCTGCTTTTCAGAAGTCCAGAATCGGCATCCAGAATGCATTCACAACTTTGAACTTGAAGCACACTTGGCCGTGTGATTGTCATACGGCCAAACACGGCACAGCTGTGACACTGGTCAGGTTATTTTGTATGGGGACAGTGAACGTGTTGATTATTCTATTTACATAAGGTTGAAAAGAAAAAAAACTGTTATTTTTTTCTCAAATTCCTCTATGCTAATTTGGTTAATAACCTGCGCTATTAACCAAATTTTGATGACAGAACGTAAGTGCGTATTTTTCTTTTGATTCCTTACATATATTATTTTACCATAACGCACCGTACTGAGATTCTCATTGCCGACTCTTCATTTATTTTATTAGCAGGACTTGGAGGCATTATAAGTCACTCGCCTAATACGTTTATTTATTTGTAGTGTATCTTTAATTACGGTGTTTAAGGCTTTTAAGTATGAGCGTCGATGCGTGGGAGCGGGGCGGGACTCAACGGTCGGATTGATCGCTTTGCCCACTGATTAATATAGTTGGTACTACATTTTTTATGTAGGTACATACGACTTTTGTTTTATCCGCTTTACTTGATACTTTAACACCTTCACAAATTGACCACTAACATCACGATAAGTGCGCCCTTCAGTGTATCGGAAGATGTATCATTACTTATTAATTCAGAATAACTTTAAATGAGTCTGTTTATTAATTTTAGAACCTGATATATATTTGTTTTTAAGATAAACCTGACCGTTCAGGCAAAATCATGCGTGCACTATTGTACTAATATGACTAACTATAGCGAAACACATACAGCCTGTCTCGTTTGACTCACCTCAATACTTACCTCTACATATTGACCCCACGATTCATAACAACTATGCGTAAATGAAGGCCAGACTTTGACTGGTCCACCTCAGATGAATTTAGTAGGTAGCATAGGATCCCTTTATTCCTTAGCCCTAAATAGAATGAACTGACGGGGTTATGCCGTCACAAGTTTATGGACCATCTTTGTCTACTGGTCACACGTCTACAATACAGCAAGTAGAACAGTCCGTATATAGCCGTTTGCTGAATTCGCTAAACTTTTTGAGGTAATATCTCATTAAATATTCGTTTTCCTAAACATTTTATTGTGTAATATGAAAGATCATTTCAATTCAAGTTTAATAAGTGGAAAAATTGTTTACATTTAGCTCTCAATTTACCATATTTTGGCTCAGTCCAACCGCTGTTTTCTCAATTTTCGCTCGGAGACGTGTAAAACGACGTGGATTTGAAGAACTATTTGATTTTTAACCGACATGAAACAAATATATCCATATTGGAATGATAGTCTTCTTAGGAATAAGTGGAAAACATTTTATAAGTTACATATTAAATTGTTGAGTAAAACCGTATTTCCATCCAACAACTTTTGAGTAAAAATACACGAAGAATCGCCAGTATTTTTGGCCATTTAGCTCATTATTTCAAAAATATGAAGCCATAACAAGAAACTCTAGTTTAAGCGCTATTCGTACAAACAAAAATATATTTATGTGTAGAAGTAAATTTAAGCATAAAAAAATATTTGAAATCACACTAAAGTTCGTAATAAAACACCGTGCACGGCGCTCGATTCGGCAGTACCGGCTTAGCCGTTGTCCGGGTTGGACCTGTACGTCGTGTAATTGTGGCTATTCACGAAGGCTACCCCTCGACTAAAATATTATTTTGATCTCCGGCTAGACATAGTTGTTACCAACGTCGGGGTCAAACTATACTAGTGAGACATTCGTGAGGCTAATCGAGACAACTTACGAATTGTATAGCTCCAATGTCAATTATTTTACGAGTGATCGTGATACTTGGTGAATGTTTATAAACTTTTATTTAGTTCACCTATCCGTTGTCTGTAATTAAATCTTGCAAGTTAAATTTGATCCACTTCCCGGTTTCCGATTGAGCTGAAATTTTGCATGCATGTATAAATTGGATGACAATGTAATATTATTATGACATAAAGCTGATCTGATGATGAAGCTGGAAGGTGGTCATAGGAACTCCGTAGTTAAACGACGCAACCCTATCAAGTTTGGGCTCGTTTAATTCGTCTTGACGAGCACTTTGGTATTATATGGTAACCAGGGTCTGATGATGGACCTGGAAGGTAGCCATAGGAACTCCGTAATTAAACGACGCAACCCTATCGAGTTTGGGCTCGATTTATTCGTCTTGACGAGTACTTTGGTAACCAGGGTCTGACGATGGATCTGGAAGGTGGTCATAGGAAGTCCGTAATTAAACGACGCAACCCCACAGAGATTGGGCTCGTTTAATTCGTATTGACGAGTACTTTGGTACTATATGGTAACCAGGGTCTGATGATGGACCTGGAAGGTAGCCATAGGAACTCCGTAATTAAACGACGCAACCCCATCGTGTTTGGGCTCGATTAATTCGTCTTGACGAGTACTTTGGTAACCAGTGTCTGATGATGGACCTGGAAGGTAGCCATGGGAACTCCGTAATTAAACGACGCAACCCCATCGAGTTTAGGCTTGACTAATTCGTCTTGACGGGTACTTTGGTAACCAGGGTCTGACGATGGAGCTGGAAGGTGGTCATAGGAACTCCGTAATTAAACGACGCAACCCCATCAAGTTTGGGGTCGTGTAATTCGTCTTGACGAGTACTTTGCTTCTATATGGTAACCAGGGTCTGATAATGGAGCTGAAAGGTAGCCATGGAACTCCGTAATTAAAAGACGCAGCTCCATCGACTTTGGGCTCGTTTGACATATCTATATGATATGGCGTAAATATGCAACTCCAACAAATATAGGAAAAATTAAAAATCTAAAAATTTAAAATTTAATTAAAGCAGAAAAGCTTGTTATAAAACAAGCTTTTATTATTTGTTAATTAGTTATTGTTATTAGTTACATCAGTCCACTTTGTGGGGAGTCCAAGGTCCAACGGCCATCACTTTTTCATTTGTAACATTCACAAGTACTTACAAACCACCGCCATAATATGCAGGGTTGACAAAAAGAACAATATGAATAGTGCAAGTATTAATATCGGTCGCGCATTCGCTCCAACGGTGCGCTATACAGCTACAGTAAGCTTGTGTGCGTGCTAGTAGTATTTACACACACACTACGCACTACGCGTCTCAAAATACCGAATCCTGAGCGAGCGCTTTTTTCAATAGCACTCTTAAAGGCTATAGCTAAAATCGGCTTTTTTCACAAAAAAAATTAAGCTATTTCTGCTTCTTCTTCTGCAGCTTTGATAGTAATTTGTACAATATCATTCCACCACTTGTATAGAACTCGCGCTTTAAAAGTGAATTATCGTTTTGCATCTTGTAAGTCATTTATGACCTACGTATAGTGATAATATTTGCTGAAGTTGTTTCATCTTCCACTTTAGTTGTGGACGTACGGTGCAACATGTTTTATCTCCATATCTTTTTATCGCCCATCTTTTCCTTGGTCAGATTCTTACTATTCATGTCGCTAATGTAGTATACTATAAAACAATATTCATAAATTGATTGGTTTTATTATTTTAGATTCAAGTATGGCGCCTAGGAAGACAAACCGTTCATTTGGTAAAGTAAAGAGAGAGAAAATATTTAGTTGTCCTTGTCTGAGACATAAGGAATGGTTAATATTCAATAAAATAGTTTTTTTACTATTATAGCTTTTACTTCCGAGTAATCGTGTGTCGATACAATGCAAAAGGAATGATGGCGGCAAGCGTGGTTCTATTTATAAACTTCGGCGCTGCAGTGCGCATGCGCGGAATGCTGTCATCTAATTGGGCGTAGCGTGCGCGTCGGTGTTGCAAGCTGCAACATACTCCGGGCCGCTGAAAGCCTGTCTTTCAGGACTCCCTTCACTCCGTGGGCAGAGGGCAGATCCTATTGAGAGCCCTTTTAATGACACCTCTGGCAGTGTTTATGTCTGCAACTCGCGGGACGCCGTCCTTGCCGGGATACAATTTAGTGACTCGGCCCATTCGCCAGAGCAGCGGCGGCAAGCCTTCGTCCTTTATAAGCACGAGTTCGCCCAGCTGCAAGTCGCGCCTTCGCTCGCGCCATTTGCCACGTTGCTGCAGCTCGGAGACGTATTCGGTTGACCAGCGCGTCCAGAAGTGTTGGCGCAGCTGCTCCAGCCTCTGGTAGCGGTCCAGGCGGTTCGGGTTGAGGTCTTGCAGCGGTGGGACCGGCGGGGACGTCAGCGGCCTGCCAACGAGAAAGTGCCCGGGAGAAAGGGGAGTAAAATCTTGGGCGGAGGGAGAGAGCGGACAAAGTGGTCTGCTGTTTAAAATGGCTTCTACCTGGCTAAACAATGAGGACAGTTCCTCGAATGTGAGGTGACTATTGCCTAAAATCCGTTTGAGATGGAATTTAGCGCTTTTAATGCCGGCTTCCACGAAGCCATTGAAGTTTGGAGCGTAAGCGGGTGTGAACATGAAACGTATGTTTTGATCAGCTGCAAACTCTGTTATTTCATTTTTATACAACTTTTAGAAATTCATTTATTTCCTTTGCAGCAGATACAAAGTTTTTAGCATTATCTGATATTATCTCAGCAGGCTTGCCGCGGCGCGCGATAAACCTGCGGAGCGCTAATACGAATGCATCTTTAGATAAATCGCTAACGGCTTCCAAATGAACACATTTGTATCTTAAGCATATAAATAAACACATGTAGCATTTAGTTATCTTGCAGCCGCGGCCCCGGCGATCAGTTATTAGATAAGGCCCAGCCATATCTACCGCTGTGGTCGCGAACGGAAAATCCACCTCTATGCGCTGTACTGGCAAATTACCCATTATATTTTTTAACGTTTTACCAGAGGCGCGGCTACAAGTTACACAATTGTGGGCCGTGCTTCGTGCGAGGTTCCTGCCTCCAACCGGCCATATAATGTCACGAATTGAAGATAAGAGGAGCTGCGGCCCTGCATGTAAGAGACGTGTGTGTTCATGTTTGAATATGAGTTTGGTGAGTGGGTGCTTTGCACGCAATAACATGGGATGCTTCTTGTCATAGCTATAACCAGAAGCATCCAGCCTCCCCCCGACTCGCAAGATGTCTTGCGGGTCAATAAAGGGCGTAAGAGACGCCACGTCTGATTTAGAGCTTAACGTTTTATTTTTACGCAATGTATCTATTTCGTTAGGGAACAATTGCTGTTGTGCAAGCTTCACCAAAGCCTGGAGGGAGCCTGCGTGCTCTTGTGAAGTTAGTTCGCCTGTCAACTTTGATTGAGCAGGTTTGCAATTATTTTTGAAACGACGCACGTAAGCTACAGTGCGCAGCAATCTTTTATATTTGGAGAATCTATCAAAATCAATGATACAAGATTCAGGCTCTACATTTGTAACTAAGGCTGTCAGCCTGACTTCAGGCAGAGCTTCAGGTTCGACAGAGTCTAGCCTTGGCCATTCATTTTCAGCTCTCAGTAAGAACTCCGGGCCATGCCACCACATAGTGGCGCTGGAACTGCGGGTCCACCCCTCGACTTGCCAGGTCGGCCGGGTTCTGAGTAGTAGGCACATGTCTCCAGTCCGCTCCAGGGGCCAGCTCGTTTATGGCGGCGACTCGGTTAGCTACAAACGTTTTAAGTTTAGAAATGTCGGCCTTAAGCCAAGCGAGCACAACAGCAGAGTCTGTCCAAAAGATGGTGCGAGAGACAGGTCGCCTTAGGGCTTTAATTACCGTGCCATGAAGCTTGGTGGCTAACAAGGCTCCGGCCAATTCCAGCCTGGGCACGGTCATTGGACGGATGGGCGCTACCCTGTCCTTCGCACACAGTAGGTTTATTTGTGGCTCACCCGAGCTCGAAATTGATTTTATATA
Source organism: Epinotia demarniana (assembly GCA_945867215.1). Classification (NCBI taxonomy): domain Eukaryota; kingdom Metazoa; phylum Arthropoda; class Insecta; order Lepidoptera; family Tortricidae; genus Epinotia; species Epinotia demarniana. Next base: position 32,458,649 of record OX244260.1, read on the forward strand.
GATGCACGCAGCATAGGCAGCCAATGATGCGTCACAGAAACAATGCGCTTCGATTGTGGACGGCGAGTCGCTTAACACTAATCTAGGTATCTTCAAATTCTTTATATGATGTAAGTTTTTTATGAAACGCGCCCAGCTTCGCCGTATTTCAGACGGAGCTGGTTCGTCCCACGACATACTGGCCGCCCACAATTTTTGAATAAGAATCTTAGGCTTGACAGTGCATAAGCTTAGCAGCCCTAAGGGGTCAAACACTTGACAAGTTTTGGACAGTATTGTTCTCTTGGTAACTGTGTCATTGGTGTCATCGATATTAATGTCAAAATTTAATATATCCTGGCTAGGATTCCAACCCAATCCAAGTGTTTGACAGGCCTGACTTAGCGCTAAATTATCTTGTTGTTTAATAAAATCTGATTTTAACAACACAGTTGAATTTGAACGGTATTTCCGCAAGTTAAAACAACCTGAGGCAAGGATCTGCGAGACTCCGGCTTGTATGCGAAGCAGTTCACACTCGGAATCTGCTCCTGTCAATAAGTCATCACAGTAAAAATCATTTTGTATAATAGTCTTAACTAAAGGATCCTTGCACTCGGCCCCTAGTTGCCACAAACACCTAGCGGCTAAGAAACTTGCAGATGCAAATCCGTATGTAACGGTATTTAGGGTGAGTGAGCGAACAGGCAGGTGCTCGTCCTCACGCCATAGAATGACCTGTAAGTTACGATCAGCATCATTCATTAGAATTTGCCTATACTGCTTTTCTATATCTCCTGATAGGACATACTTATAATGCCTAAATCTAAGCAATATGTTAAACAAGGAATCTTGTATATTTGGGCCTACCGTCTGGATATCGTTGATGGAGTATCCAGAGGATGTAGGACAAGCAGCATCAAAAACGACCCGACAGCGAGTAGACTCACTATTTTTTATCACCGGGTGATGCGGAAGGTGATTTGCTCTGTAAGGAGACACCGAGTCGCTTAGATGGCCTAGGTCTTTGTATTCATTTATAAAATCAACATACATTGATTTAAGTTCAGGTTGTTTACTAAAACGCCTTTCTAAGTTGAATAAGCGCCTTTTTGCCATATGGAAAGAGTTACCTAAACAATCCGGTGTCTCATTAAGAGGTAACCTTACTACGAATCTGCCATCCTCCTGGCGGTAAGTATGCTCAACAAAATGTTTTTCTATGGGATGTGGATCGAACACATTCCCAAGTGACTCTGCCTCCGAGGGCAGTTCCTCTGTCTCCCAAAACCTCAACATCTGGTTAGACAGATCAGACAGAGAGAGATGGCTGCGAGTGGTTGCTGATGTTGTATGCATAGCTGCGCTAGCGACTGGCCCTGCTAGCAGCCATCCCAATCTGGAAGATATCAGTTTGGTGGGGAGACAGAGTTTTCTGCTCCCCGCTTACAATATGCCAGAAAATGTCCGCTCCTAGCAAAACATCAATGTGGCTAGGAGTATTAAATGTTGGATCTGCAAGTTTCATAGCCCCGGGTATATTTAGGTGACTTATGTCAAAATATTTTTTTGGTAAGTGGTCAGTGATTTGGTTTAGGACCAGAAAATCAACATTGGCGTTGTAATCACTAGTTTTAGATTGTATCACAGCGGCACAACGTCCTGGATTATATTTAAGTGGAGTGTTACCTATACCTAACACGGTTGTGGCAACTATGGGCCGAGATGCCAGCTGTAGGCGTTGCCTCAAAGCCTCACTTAGGTAAGAAGACTGTGACCCACAGTCTAAGATACATTTGACGGTTTCTTTCCTATTGTTGCAAGGATTAACCACTTCAATTAGTGCTGTAGACAGCAATACTTCATTACTGGACAGCGAAGAGTTAGCAGTGGAGGTGTGCGGCACCTCTGCACTGTCAGATGTCAACATAGTAGAGGAGGAAGCAGGCTCCGCCGTACCGTTGTTGGTAGGCTGGACGCTCTGATCCATGCTAGCCCCACTAGATGAATGATTAGGTGTGTTTGTTTGTGTTGTGTGTAGGTATGTGTTGTGACGCCTCTTACATACACGGCAGCCGTTCAGCTTGCATCGGCGAGTCTCGTGGTCTGGACGCAGACACACATGGCACAGTTGGAGGCTGGAGATGCGCGCCCACCGCTCGTCCACTGACATCTGCCGGAAGGCGGGACAGTCATACACCCTGTGGTCGCTGCGACACACAACGCACGGCCGACCTTTGTGTTCATTTTGTTTCTCTGAAATTACAAAAGTTTTTATGTTTTTATCATGTTTAAATGAAGGTTTATTATTTACCACTTCTGCTTTATGGTTGGATAAGTTTTGTTTATCCCGTTTGGACCTGTACTGATTTTCTAAAATGTCTGCACGGTTTTTCAGAAATTCCTTAAAATCATCAAGTGTAGGCCACTCTTTAATAGTGTTCCTATACTCTTCCCACTTAGCATTAGTGTTTGAATCTAGCTTTGCAGATAATAAGTGAACCAGCATCGTATCCCAGTGCTCAGTCGGCTGACCCAATGTTTTCAACGCTCTGAGGTTTTTTGTAACATGGTCACTTAAAAATCTAAGAGCTTTTTCAGACTCCCGCTGTAAAGAATCAATGTTAAACAAAGCATTTAAATGGTTAGTGATCAATTGCCTTTTGTTGCTGAACCTGTCGCATAGTAGCGCCCAGGCCTCAGCATAATTGACAGCTGAAACTTCCAAATTGGCTATCACCCGAGCCGCCTCACCCTCCAGATATGAATTTAGGTAATGGAATTTATAAATTGCCTGAATTTTGTCATTATTATGGATTAAAGACTCATATAAATCCCTAAACTCCATCCATTTATAATAGGATCCATCAAATTTATTTATCTTTATCATTGGTAACTGGAAACCGAGGGGCTCGGCATGACATCCACCGGAGGAGCAAGTTTTCACTGAAGTGTCCGGAGATTCCTTCGGACCTTGAGACCGTTCTAAAATATTTTGTGCGGTTGCAATAGCTAAACTCAAATGAGTCTCAATAGTCTCCCGGGCAGACAGTTCACTTTCCAATTGCTCACTGTTGTTCACTTCAATCACAGTTTGCAGCTCATCAAAGCGATTGGATAACTCAATTACCTTGTTTAACCTTAAAGTTAACTCATTAAATTTGACACCGGTCACTGTTTCTTGAGAACCAAATGTTCCCAAATAAGCATGGAATTTAGTAACTTGGCCCTTGATTGAACTACGCTTAGTGCGCAATTCGGCTAATATGGCTTCTCTCTTTGCTGCTTCAGTCATTGTTGAATTATGTTGTTGACTGCGCAAGCCGGGTCAACAATTTAAAAACAAAGAATTATCCACACAATTAATTAAATTGGCAAACGCTTACGCCCCTTGAACTTCAATGCCTGGGTGGAGATGCACGCTGACACGTGGCTGGCAAAGCGCGAAGCGTAGATGGATAGTTAGCTGGCACGTGGATGTCCCGTTATGCACACCGACACGTGGGCAGCTGAAAATGCACAAGCAGGAAAGAGTGTATAGGCGAACACAGTGATGCGGTGCAATAGGGCAAAACAATGCGAAGTTAATGCTTAAAATCACTAGAGTTAGGTCAGCGGAAGTAAAATAAAAGGGATTTGTCCAAAAGTTTAAAAGGTTTAAAGGATAACAACAACACGAAAGGCAAAACAAAATGTTGATGATGATTTGAAGCGTCACTGCATAAAAACAAAGTTTAATCACGAAATGTGCTCATGCGTTTGTCAAAGTTACGTAACTGAATAAAACTCAAACAAGGAAAATAACACTAGCAGGGCACTGTTTAAAACTATTTAAGGGCCTTTTCAGGCATTGAAAATCGAAACTTAAGGTTGCAAGCAAGCCGGCGTGGCTAAAATTATAGGTTAGATGACTCGACGTGTCGCTTTCACTTTCACATTCGACGAACTATCCTGGAAGTAAAATCACTTATAGAAGCAAAACGCGATTAGCACAACCACTCTCAAAATGTAATATTAGGATGTAAGTATTGAAGGTTAAGCAGAGTTAAGTTATGTAAGTAAGTACGTCGCGTCAGGTCAAGTCTGTAAGTTAGGTTAGAAACAAGTGAAGTTAAGTTAGGCTAGTGAATTTAAATTGAATCTTAATTGGACTAAAAACTGGGGCACTAAGTGGGTTAGGGTTATTTAAAGGGTTTGGTGGTTGGGGATCACGGCACTTTCCTCGTGGCCTTGGCGTCCTGGGCGAGCAGCCACCGACGCCCCGCGCGTCGTCTCTGGCTTGCCGGGTCTTGACCGTCGTACAGCTTCTTGATTAGCTGGCCCGGCTCCACCGTCCAACGGCGTGCTCCAGTTCTCGGCAATCGCTGACGCTGCTCGCCGGTCTTCAGGCGATGCCGCCACCACGGCCAAAACAGGGCCTCAAAATGGCCGACGGATGACGCCTTCTGCCGGGAAAAATTAGGGTGATCCACACACGCGCGTCCTGTCACGGTCGCCAATTTATGTCTGAGACATAAGGAATGGTTAATATTCAATAAAATAGTTTTTTTACCATTATAGCTTTTACTTCCGAGTAATGAATTACAAAGGTACGTATGTATGAAACGCGCGTGTGCCGTGTGTCGATACAATGCAAAAGGAATGATGGCGGCAAGCGTGGTTCTATTTATAAACTTCGGCGCTGCAGTGCGCATGCGCGGAATGCTGTCATCTAATTGGGCGTAGCGTGCGCGTCGGTGTTGCAAGCTGCAACAGTCCTAAAGATTTAAACCAGACTATAACGAAATCAGCACAACGCTGGAATCTGGAAAGGTTAACGAATTATTAATATTTATCAGGTGATTAAGCTCATACGTTAGGCCAATCAACTGTAAGCAAAAATAAACTGTACCTACATTTCTAAATTACCTAGTATTTTATTTCAACACATACACTAATGTTATACTATAATTCAGGTAAAAACTATTCACCTAGAATTGAATAACCTGGAAACTGAAAACTCTAACAGTAGTTAATTATCGACCGAGTGAGCGGAAGCGAATAAGGTCCCCGTTTCAGCTTGGACAAAAATGCTTTCGTATGTCTGTTCGGATTTCCGGCTGTTCTCCTCTAGAGGTCGCATTTCTCAACCGACGTGAAAGGGCTTCGTTCAAAATTGTCTAGCTATCGCGGTTCTTGAGATACAGCCTGGTGACAGACACACGGACAGCGAACGGGTCCCGGTTTTTACCCATTGGGTACGGAACCCTAAAAAAAGGCACCAGTTGGCCATACGTTTCCAGCAAAGCCAAAGTTACTAAGTTTTAAGATGAATAAAGATAAATAAATATTGGGGACAATCTTACTCAAATCGACCTAGTCCCAAACTAAGGGAAGCTTGTACTGTGGGTACTAAACGAAGATATACATACTTATATAGATAGGTAAATAAATACTTAAATACATAGAAAACCAATATCCATGACTCAGGAAGAAGTAAATGCCCATACCGGGATTCGAACAGAGCCTCTAGCTTCGTAGGCAGGGTCACTACCAACTAGGCTAAAGCAGTCATCAAACAAGTAAGTACTTGAATGAATTCTGAATTTCTAGTAATTACATAAATAAATTAATTTTTGTTTTTTAAGCAGTAACGCTGCTAACGAAAATTATAAATTTTAAATGAAAGGAAAAAATTGAAAAATTTAATGCTTCGAGCCGGATTCGAACCGGCGACCACAGGCATTCATGGCCCGTCGCTACTACCAACTGAGCTATCGGAACAATTCGGTTCGGGCACCAAATCCTTCAATCAGTTCCTTCATACAACGCCTTAGGGAGGCGTGTAGCGACATCTACCAGAAGACTTAGGCTTCGGAGCATTAAATTTTTCAATTTTTTCCTTTCATTTAAAATTTATTACATAAATACATTATAATTAACGATACAGTTCTAAGTGGGTTCCCCCTGTTTTGGCATATTTTTGAAGTGAAAACTTCTTTAGCGGCGCTGAGCACTTTTTGGGATGGGGAAAAATTGATAAACTCGTGACAGTCGTGACAGATTTTTATGATGTCACGTGACCGTAGAATTGGGAGAGATTCGGGACGAGGCATGGGGGCGGGGAGGAAAACCGGGGATTGACTAGGGGCACATAGTTCTAGTTTGTACTTTATTGTTAACAGTATAAGGTCGTAACACATTTACCGTAAATGCAAATTCCATTTTGTTTAAAAAAGCAAACTCTTATATTTTTTGTTAGCCGATTCGACTTCATTCAAAACTGAACACTATTCGTAAGAGTATAAAGCCGTTAAACACTTTTTGCAATTGCATTGTCTGCAAATAAATATGTGATTTTGTCCACGCGTCCTTTACCGTTTTGCCATTGAGTAAATTCGAATAGTTCGAATTTGGACGTTATTCCTAAAGAGATAGGGCTTTGAAAAATATTTGGCAATGGCAAAACAAATTGGTATTTTATTTCATCGTCTCCTTCATCAATTTTGCTGAGTTAAGTTGAACTATAGCGTACTACTAATAAGGCTGTTATTAAATATATTGGCACGCAGGGGGAGGGAGGGGGGAGGAAGGGTTTTTCTTTTCAAAATTAAAATTATTCAAGTTTTCACTTCTGCCGGCACTCCCGGAGTGCAACCCGGTCTTTTTTTTAGTAGGAATTCAATTTCGCATAATCTATGTAGCCATAATTGACTTTTCGCATAATAAACTGTTTTGGCAGAATTGAGATTCGCATAGTTCGATTACGCTAAATTTCAATAGCCCGAATAATTTTGATACTCCGTATCATGTTCACACAGAAAATACATGAGATTTTTTTTTGTTGATTGCCTGATATTTTATTTCAACACAACACGTATAACAAATATACAACACAGTGTTATATATGTATTTATATATACAACATTTATACATTTATATGAATATAAATATTAAGTAACGAAAAACTCAGATAAAACGGTTAAAGTATCAAAACTTTTCTACGCCGACCTAGCACTCGCTCGACCCCCACCACGACACCTGCGCTGGCGCGCTCGGGAGACGGGTAATATACCTACAATCGAACTTTTGCCGGGCCGATACGGACTCTTAATGAATAAGAATAGGACCTAATCCGTAATCAATATTTCAGCATTTCGGACCATAAAATACTATAAAAATAAATATTATTTGTACTCATATAAAATTGCTTTAACGCGTTTGGCAAAGTCCTTATTATATAACTTGACCTTAGGATTTGGCAAAGGAAAGAAAATCAACACTTAGGAGACCACTTTTATTAAATAGTTTTAATATAAACAAAATAAATATTTTTACGCGATTTTTTTTTACATTTGTATGGAGCGTTGGCCGATTGGCTGCTCCATACAAATGTAAAAAAACGCGTATTTTTTTTCTTATCAGAACACGGTACCTGTTATGCCCTTGATCGGTTCACATCCCTTTTTGGTACATTCTGTTTGTAGGAATAGCATTGGATGTCCATGTCAGTTTCTACAACTTGTGTAGGTATGTCTATATCTATGATTTCCAAACTTGACATAACTTGGTATTGTATAATTAGTCAAAACATGCCTACTGGCTTGTTCCTGTTGTAATATAAAACTTTAAAAACTTTGGAAGAGAGGTCAAAATGCTTGTTTGTCAATAAGTGAGCCGACCAACATAATTTGACCTCCCATCTGGAATAATTATTACATGTCCAGGGACTAAAATAATGGGCGGGTAATGGCCTCTCGTCCACCCCACATCAACAGGGGTATAATCACTGTACAATTAGTCCGACAGATTCTAATCTTTTACAAACATAAGATGTAGACTGGATCATCTGTTCAGATCTATCAGGAAGTATAATTTGACTACCTATCTAGGTTACTACGAAAATAAACCAAAATAAACCTATACAAAAAAAAACTCCTCATAAGTACATTCATGCTAACAACGCTCTATCCTGTGCTTTTACTCGGGAAGCTCATTAGTTGGTACATTCATGCACAGTTCATTGATGCAGTGCGGCACGTGTATGGACCCCCGGACCTACCCCACGAGTGCGCAAGGATCGATGCGCGGCGCGCAGCCGCGCATGCGTCACGCAGGGAGTGCCGGACGGACAAGTGGTTACCGAATTTGGGTAGCGAGGGTTATGCGTTTTGAAAGAATATTTGTTATAGTTAATACATACGAGACTTTCTTATCAAACTCATATTAGGGGAAGTATTCTAGTCCTATATGTATGTCCAATATGCTTTCAGGCTGGCGCCAGACCGGGAACCCTGACGACTGCTCGTTGCTGATAGAATTGCCAAAATTCTTAGCATTTGAAGGATCAGATGAGTATATAATTTTTATTGGATTGAAAATCTGCCTCCGTTTTTTACGAGAGCGTGAATCCATTGATTACACTCACTCAAGATAAATGAACCGAGAAAATTTCAATGTTTAGTATTGGTAAGATTTTTTTGACATTTCAAGTCCTGTTTACCTTTCGTATCCTCTCGTAGAACGGTTCGAACTTACAACTTAAACTTCAAGGTCATAATTTGATTGAATTTTTTTGACATCGGCATACTAGGGGTCAATCATAAAAAAATAAAGCACATATTTTAATTGTATTTGACTAAACTATTTCCGATTATGACTCTACATTCCGTTGTGTATTTCAGCCCTGTAGTTAAAACGATAAGTAGGAATGGAAAGGCCGCGAAGCACTTGTGTGCGCGAGTTTACTGCGGCCGGCATCAGTCGTGCTTTGCGGCAACAGCGCGCGCCTGAAAGCCTTCGCTGAAAGCCCCCCCACCTCCCACCGCAACAATTGCATACAAAAGTCATCGGATTTTTACTCGTAAAATAAATTGCCAAAGAAGACAAAACAGACATGTAAGTAAAATTTAGGCAGCATAAGCGTCTTTTAATGTAACGAGTTATTTTCAGTAAATTTACATGAAAAGTCTTGAAATATGGAACTGTTGCTTCTACTTTTTATACCAAAAATGTCTAAGTTTATTTTAACAGAGTTAGGATATTTTGGTACGATTATTTAACAATAATACTTAAATCTTCATGGTCGAATGAATGATTTTCAGTGGTCACAGACAGACACCTAATTATCATGAGCACTTGTAGCTTGCATATTTCAGTTTGATATCCATTGGCAAAGTTCCAATCTAGATTTGCGTGAATGCCAGCAATCGCAGCTATGCCAAAAAACTTGGAGGGAACTGCCTTGAAATGGCTGTAGATACCTGTTGCTAATGCGAGGAGAATTATTATGATAATTAAATGTAGGTGTACCTATTTAAATACGCACGAATCATGTTAAATATTTCTTGCTACAAACCAGATAGTATACCTACGTATAATAATTGAAAAATATGAGATTTAAATTCAAACAAAATTAGTAATAATAATAGTAACGAAAATACCCGTGTGGTGTCGGGTTAGAATTTCACCACCCCCTTTCTTCCCGTGGGTGTCGTAAAAGTCGACTAAGGGACCAGAGTTGAAGGGTGTTGTGGGCGATGGGCTAGCAACATATCACTGCAATATCACATTTTGTCGATATTTTATACCCACATTTATGCTAACAGTGGCGGTGGAACACACGTTTCATGTGCTCTGCCTACCCCTTTTGGGAATAAAGGCGTTAATGTATGTATCTATATATGTATGCATTAACGAATATGTTAACGACTTAAACTGTAACAAGTGTTTCGTCATTTATTTATTGCTTGTTTGGAGAATTTATACTGTATTGAGGTAATATTAACAATTATAACTGTCCCGTGAGCGGGAAACTATTACTATATGTTCATACGTTTTTTACTGTATTGAGGTAATATTTTCATAAATAAATTCTCAAAAGATGATTTTTTTAAATATGATGTTATCTATATAAGTACGGTATTTATTTGTAGTAAAATATCAGAGTGAATGGTCTTCGCACGTGAAAGAATAGTTGACGTGGCATTCTGCCAAGTGGCGTAGGTATTGATTGGCATGACTGTCAGTGTCCATAAACCGGTCATTAGTGTACCTCCACCGGCTGTCTGGAAATTATATGCTAGATACAGGTCATATGGAAAATCGATATGACAGCTGGAAAATGTCACGGAGATTAACGTTTTGTAAAAAAAGGAGTTCAATTTGTCGTTATTTTTTGTTATTGAATCATGACCATTTTGGAAACTAATTTAAAACTAGAGAGTTTAAGCAAGTAGTTACAATGTGTACAAAAGACATGACGAAATAATATTGAAAATAATATTTAATCTTTTATAAATTTTGCACAACTGTTGAATTTTTTGTGACTTATATCAAAAGAACCTACCTAATAATTAAAACAAGTGAAATCAAAGGATTTTTCAAAATCCCAACTGTTTTTTAAAAGTTTTATAGCCTATGTCACTCCCACGATTAAGAGGAATCCAACGACACCTCATATGTCGAAATCCGTCAAACGGTTTAGGCTGCAAGGCGTTCCAAAGAATATGCCACATACATACATACATGCGCTCGAAAAACATAACCCTCCTCTCCTTCGGGCAGTCGGGTAATAATCCATTTTATTGAGCTTGTGAGCAATTATATACAGGTGGTTTTAAAGTAAGTTTACGTGTATTTTTAACTCCTCTGGGGTGACACTTGTTGTTTTATTATTATTTCAATAACAAAAAAAAAACAAAAAAAAATAAGTCACAAAATAGGTTTTAAAAACAAAAATGTAATAACTATTGACTCATTACATGAAGCTACCTTCACATCTGCATTGACTGCTGAGCTATGATCTCGTGGTGCCAAGATACATTACTTGGAGGTTACTACTTATCTACATTATTTCTCCGAATCAAAAAAAATATTTGAAAAATCGGACACAATGGGTTTATTGTAGATGCTCTAAGGAAGCGTCCTTTTAAATATTTGCTCCTATTACAGGCCACACACTTTATATGTGTTAGGCTATTTTCCAACTAAACTTTCTGGATGTTTTCAACTAACAATTCTGGCCAAACTTAAATTAGGGAGAGGTTTTGTTTAAAAAACTTTTAACATAATCTGAATGCAAGTTGACGATAAACTGAAGTTTTTATTGAGCACTCATGAGTACTGATAATTCCTGTGATCCTCTAAACGAGTTACAGTACACAATTCCCCGAGCCACACAATTCCTAGGTGCTTTTTCGGAATGCATCATCCATCCGGACTTCATTATTCTGGATACAACGTTTAACCTTGTTTTTTCCAGATTCTATAATCTGGAAAAAACTAGGTTAAACGTTACTTAATAGTATAATATTACTTATAAGTAACTATTTACTATACTATTTATATACACGGTGTTACAAAAATAACCCTAATGCCGAAATGGGGTCAAAAGCCGTAGTTAAAGAATAATTTGAATAAAACATAAAATAATCATCATTTAATATTTATTTTAAACATTTAGAATACCGAGTCTACTCAACTGATTTATGTTAATGTAGATTTATTCAGATTAAGGCCGCATCCTAGGGTAAATAAAGAGTAATGTCTAATAGCACAATGATTTTTCCCGCACGGTTTCAACATTTCTGCTCCCATATTCCAGGGCAGCCCCAGAAGGTCCCCCCGGCATGCCGCCGACGGAGCCGCAGACCGGGCCGGACGGCGAGATCATTGGCGGCCCGCGCAACATGCAGCAGGTCGCCGCGCAGCGACGATTGCAGCAGACGCAAGCGCAAGTCGATGAGGTAACACTGAACATGATTCACAACCTGTCTCAACTCATATTAGGGTGGTTCTCCGACATTTGATTCATTTAGTGTTAGCAGCAATATTCACACATTTATATCAGTCTTATTCCATAGGTGTTTCTAATAGCTATTAAGCGATGATAAGATTGATAAGTCTAGGACGTGAACGCAGTGGACGTCTTGTGGCTGATAAATACGATGATGATGATGATGACTGACTTTTTTGCTTTGTAATAAAACTATCGTCGGCGTCAGTACCTAGAGCACTAATTTCAAACAATCATACATTTCTCTTTAAATATCTGTTACAGTGTCTGACCCTTTTGAATCTATCACGTTAAAGTTTATAGTCTAAGAGCTAGCGACCAAATCAGTCATGTGGCTTCAGCTGTATTGAAACTCCGTTAGCTGTTCCCACATTTTTTTTCATTTTTTTCCCCACCCCACTACACCCGCACCCACCGCCCGCGGCCTGCTAGCACGAAGATTATCGGAAAAGGTTGTTCAGGGAAGTAGCTAACGGAGTTTCAATACAGCTGAAGCCACATGACCGATTTGGTCGCTAGCTCTTCGTCTATTAGTAACTACTTAGTATGTAAAACCGGCTGGACTAAAATTAGTCAAAAAGTTAATGGAATTTTGAAGAGCAACCTTTTGCCACCCGTCTCAGTGCCCTTTATTTTACGCCCCGCTTATATACCGTTTATATACCGGATAGATTATATACTGGACTATGTGCCGGTATATAATCTTGACCTTAGAGTTTTCTAACAAAGGAAAACATCGTTCCGAAACCCGCATACCTATATATACCCGGGCAAGATTCGAAGCATGCGCTGTCCCCTGTCGTCGGCAATATAACCCATGTTTCTCTCTCATAAGAGGAGGCATGCATCCAACATAGAAATTTATTTTTATACATGTATTTTCTCATATACCTAATTTTAACTTCCAGGTGGTGGACATCATGAAAACTAACGTAGAAAAAGTGCTGGAGAGAGACGCAAAGTTATCAGAATTGGATGATAGAGCCGGTAAATATTTACACGACATATTGATTCCAAATTTTACAATTGAACATTCCTAATATATACATAGCCCATGACGATGAGAAGCAGTCAAAGAAATTATATATTATATTACAAGACATAACGATGATTAATCTTGCTAAGTAATCTGTTGCTTGCATCAGTCTCCCATAATGCAATATTCCTCATATTGTATGAATAATTTAGGCTATTTCCTATTTTTTTGTGATTAGGTACATGAGTAAAAAAACTGAGTAAATATTTTTTTACAGCACAAGCAGTTATATGATTACCTACTTACTCGTGTTTTTACCAACCACCGATAGAAGGTGAAAAAAATACGTTGAATAATAGTACATTACGTAACTAGGGCGGTGAATTCGTAAATGCCCCAGAACGCAGGTGTTTGTGGCCCGAACCGAAGGTGAGGGCCATATATGCGCTCTGGGGCTTTACGAATTACCGCCCGTGTTGAGTACAAAATTTTACGTCTTCACCTGACCATAATGCGAGTTTTCCCGTACGCGCAGCGTGCAGTAAAACACGCATTATGGCCATCCAGGTGTGACGTAAAGTTTATTACGTTAAAAGCTATGTAAATGTTGCAGGGAAATGGTCAAAACAGAGATTTGATCAAATCTCTAAGGGATTTGATCAAATCACGCAGGATGTTAAAATGGCCAATTCATTTTATCATTTACCTCAGTAATTTGATCAAATCTCTGAATCTGTTTAGTGAAATGACGAAATCGGACAAAAATGGCAACTCGTTTTTTCAGGGAAGTGATTTAACAATAATGTGTCTGCAAAAAAAACAAAACAAAATCCGATATTTGAAGCCAAGTAAGCTGCCTGTGCGCTGGCGAGTAGGTATAGTAGGTAATTCTTACTCGCGCGAGTAAAAGCGAGTAAGAATTACTATGAGAGTACTCGCTCCTCGCTTGCGGTGGGACAAGTGCCTAATGTGTATTATTTTTCTGGCAGATGCACTCCAATACGGTGCGTCGCAGTTTGAGCAGCAGGCCAAGAGCTTAAAGAACAAATTCTGGCTTCAAAATTTAAAGGTAATGTGGTATTTAAATAAATATGGCGAGTTAGCAACCGCTAAGAGAAGCTTTAGTAATTAATTACTTGGGTTGGTTAAATTGTAAACTGAAACTGGCAGCTTACCTTTAATGATGAGTTCACTTACAGAAAAAATAACTTAAGTGAATTTTAAAGCACCAACCGAACAACATAAAAACCACAGAAGAACGTTGAACCTTAGAAGGTTTCAGAATCATGTAAGAGAATACCCTTAGGTACCGTTAATATACCTAGTCATCCGTCATAATGACTTAATGATTGCAAACTTATCCAACCTATGGTGGCGGTGTTTTTGCTCAGTCAGAATGGAATCTGGGAACTGGAACTTGCGTCTGAATGGGAACATATATTATTTTATATATACATAATCAAAGTACGCCAACATGAATACTCATTTTTAATTATTTACATTGAATAAACTTGAAGTTATTTTCTAAGTGCTAATATTTTATTTACCTGAATTTCATTCAACTAATACCTTAGTAGCAAATAAACGTGAAGTTATCATAAAAAATATAAAATAATAAAAATAATCCAGTTGTGTTTCAACACAAAAAGATGGTCACACAAATAATAAGTATAAAAGGCTGATTCAATATTTGCTTAACTTCTCTGGGGTTTTGCCAATCTTAAGTAATTATTTATTGTATTCGAATTTCCGATCTCTAGTTATTATGAAAATTGTATAATATAGTTTTAGGATATAAAAAAATACGATTTTTATCAAATTCCTAAAGGAAACGACCAATTTTTTCACTGCAGATGTTAGAATAACAATTCCATTTGATTATTTTTGGTCCACTAAAAACTTTGAAACTTTTTTATCATAAATTGGGTTTTTTTATCATAACCTGCAACATAATAATTATATATACCCTACCACTTGAATTTATGACAAGACTGATTACAGATGATGATAATAATGGGAGTGATTGGAATCGTCATAATAGGCCTACTGTTTGGTAAGTCATGACACAATAAATACAATATCGTCGATGTTGTCGAGTGACCGAAGCTTAGAAAGTATCACTTTAGAGTGAAATTAGCAGTGAGAGTTGAAATATAGTCATGTCATAGTAATTTAGGTGAACGTTTCAACTCCATTGCCTAGATGTGCAATAAATGTTACATTTCACTGTATAGATATTGTAAATATTACTTCCTTTGGTGTTATAATATTAAATGACTTGAAAATTTCCTTCCACTGTTATTAAGTGTGAACTTGTTATATCCCTATTTACTTTACGCGTGATTGCAAAAACAACACTTACTTAACACTCAGACTACATTTTTCGTTTTATGTTTGTTGAATTTCTTTGGCATACCATAAGACTTCGAAATCTTTTTAGTGCGGAGACTTTACTACTCCAAAACTTTATCAACGTGACGAAATAGAAACACGAAATATATCCCAAAAATGATGAGCTAAAGCAGGAACATTACAAAATTGTCTGAATCAACGTTATTGTTGGCAGCATAACAACCGACTCTTTCAACAACCCTTCTAGTGCTAAATTTAGCTTAAGCGAAACGACCTAATCCTTAAGGTAGAGGGTAGCTGCTTCGTGGCAATGTTCTGCTTATGGCTGTTTGCAGGTGATAACATTAAACAAATGTTTGATTAGTTCGATACCGTGGCACCCCGACCATAACTGGCATCCCAGCGAGTGTATCGGGCATAGCCAGTAATATCACTATGTCAGCTAATACTATTCACTGTGAGTAATGCTAGATCTTCCATCTTTCTTACTCTGACTTCCTTCTTGATCTTTATACGCTTGCGCATGAACGGAGCTTGTATCAGTTGATGCATGTATACTGATAAGATCCAAGGTGAGTACTCGTATAACATTAAACACATTTCATAATCAAACCATTTGTACCGCAACAACGGTAATACCACATTCTTAATGCAATATACACATCAACATAGCACAGTAGCAGTGGTCAGTCTGTTAATTTAATTTCCAAGTTCAAAGTCTTCTAAATCTATCATACATGGGACAATTAGACATAACATTATTGTCACCTGTGGAGAATTTAATAATCTTTCATATAGTAGCCGAATTAAAAATGATAACAACACAATATCTGAAATATTCAAAGAAAAGTGAAAAAGGGGACTTTTTTCAGTAGTCGGCCTCCCGAGATCTTAATATCAGCCTTTCGATACCCAGAGCCCAGCCGCTACATTAGTAGCGGGCGCGGAGGTTGACTATTTGGGTGTCAGTTGTACGATTTCAGACCCGAACCAGTATTCAGACGCATCAAAAAATAACTAAAGAGGCTGACTATTGGCCGGTTGTGGTCGAGCACTGGTATTATGTGCAATAATGTAGTCTCCAGGGCTGTAGTCAGCTTCCTCAAAACTATTAATTTCATAAATAATTGAATTTTATACTGTTTTTTATTATGTTACCTAATTTTGATGGAACGCATAATAAAAAGATAGAGACGACCTTATGTAGCCTAAATTATTGGCACTGTGTTCGAATCCCAGTAAGGGCATTTATTTGTGTGATGAGCACGAATATTTGTTTCTGAGTCATGGTTGTTTTCTATGTATTTAAATATGTAAATGTAAATCGTCGTCTAGCACATATAGTACGACGACGAGGTCAATTTCTGTAAGATTGTCCCCAAATATGTATTTATTTATGTATCTACCTAAATCAACGGAAAATATATAAAAAGTTTAATGTACTGACGACTCGTATAGATAGACACATCGAGAAACTCTGGCAAACATAGCGCACACCGCACAATCGCTTTCGCTCGTGTCAGAGGTGACCATCTTGCGTTTTATTTGTTTACTCACTGGAGAGAGTTTTTTCATATTTAGTTATTTTTTTGATAAATGAGATATCAACGAATTAAATTGACAACTTTTTGCTGGCAAATATAAAAGATTGTATTACATATGATCAAAAAAGCTGACCACTGGTTCCTGTCTGACCATTGGTGCCGTTACCCTATTTATCGATTGTCGTAGCTAGATAAACTTTTTTGATATTTTACACATTAAAATTTCACAATTTGTCAGTTGCTTTTTGAACACAATACGCTTTCCTATTACACATTTTATACTATAAACAACACTGGACCCTGGTAAGATATCTCCATTTACAAATCCTCTTGAATTGAGTCTTACCACCAACGACGACATATTGTAAATAACTATACCTATACATATTTTAATTATGATGACGATCAAGTCAATCAAAAAAATTACGTGAGAGTCTATTAGAGTAAGACAACGGGAACTCTTCAATGTTGTATAATTGGCGTTTAAATTTATTAAAACCATTTATGTTTCAGGAAAATACATGTAAGTAATTTATTCATCGCATCAGTTGAGTTCTACTAAAAAAGTGAAGCTGTCTTCAAAACACGTACTACTTAAACTAGGTACTTTACATTCTACTATCTACTTGATTAAATTAGGTAGCATCTTTAGAATCAAGAATACCTAAAAGATACATACTTTGGATAAACACTTACCTATCAAATTTGCATTACTTAAAAATCGATACGTAAAGTTTAAAAATAAAATGATGTTTTAAGGTACTTTTTAGTTAAGTGCCCATTATAGGTACCTAATATAGTATTTATTCTTTCTTATTCCTCTCATTGTGATGTAAAAGAGATATTTTGAACACAATTCATAAAGTTCAGCTAATGTTTAAATTTATTTGCGTGCCTTGTTCTAGGATACTATGTACAAGTCCTAAATAAGTGTAACATATAAGTTATGATTTGAAACCTCGCTGTGACGCTGCTTTAATTTTAACTGTAAATCGGCCTATGACTGCTCGAAAAATTTCCAAAAGTTATATTAGTGAGCGAGTTCTTCCAAATGTAGTGGAACCTTTATTTAAATGAATATAGCATTATATACATGTATATCAAAAATTACGTCATTTCAAAATAGGGGAAAAAGGGGACTGGCCATTTTATTAGGCGGTGAGGGTCCATTTCAAGGAATAACAGGATGATGATATTGTCAAAAATCGTCAAAAAACGATGACGTAATTTATGAACTATGTAGAAAAAAGTGATTTCTATAAATTATGACACCAAAGATAGCAGAAAAAGAGGAATTGAAGAATGAAGTGATAGCTGTTTAGAATTAAGATCTTGTTTACTATTTAGTCATAAATATCAAAAAACAGTACCTATTGAAATTGCATATCCAGTTTTGATTTGACAAATCTAGTAAAATGTAGATGTGGGAACGAAGACCTCTCGGCCTACGCAGATTATGGAGCCTCTTGAAGTCAATTATTTGCAAATGTGTTACACATTATTAAGGCTGTATAATTATTTTTCAAATGTCAATTAAAAATACTTACTGCAAAATCGAAGAAATTCTGTAACGAATGTAGGCAGATTCTTTAGAATGATGTAGCTATCAAACTCAATACATATTATTTATGCGGATTAAAATGGACTGTATGTATTTACAATTTTTGTGTAAATCGTAAAGAGAGATTAGAAGTTGCTTTTATTTATTCTTGTGCCTTCAATTTTATACGAATTAGAACATTTTCACTCTCTTATGAGTTAGGCGACATAAAAAAAACAATCGTCAGTTGATTTGGCAATTGTTGTACGTAGAACGTTACCCATTATTTGCTTTTCAACGTTTAATAATAAATTTAGATGAAAATTGTAAGTATAGATTATAATATGGTGCCATTGACAATATTAGTTCCTTTATAATAACTGTGGAAAGATGCGTGTATCTATAGAATGGGACATAATCATATGGTGTTCTACAATTTTTAACTTATCAGCGTTATTAATCATATCACATGTTGTAGATATTTCTTAGTTCTACCTTGAAATGCACTTATCTTAACAGATTATAACAATATCATTAGCAATGTCGTTTAATACTTTAAGAATACGTACCGTACCTAGTCAGAGCAACATGCATAAATTACATTGATATTTCTATTACTCACCTACTAATAAACTTAAAGGAGATGAAATTGCGCCCCAAAATATATCGAACATTAATCATCATCATCCTCCTAGCGTTATTTCCGGTAATGCCGCTAAAGGAGCCCGGGGTCCGCTTTGACACCTCCCAAGATTTAGAATAGGCACTAGTTTTTACGAAAGCGACTGCCGTCTGACCTATCATACACATACACTATCGAATACGAGTATGTAAATAATTAATAACATCTCGAACTTTTTGACCTTCACGTGTTTTTTTCACTAAAAAATCATATCAATAAACAAACTTTTTATAGCGTTATACTTATATTTAAAATTTTGATTCAACGAATAGACATAAATACAATGTAAAATTTTAACTTTATGATGTTGTGATTGTACATATTTAATCTTCGACTTAATTTTTGGCCTGAACCACTTAACTTTCAATATTGAAAACTGTTGTTATTTTTTGAAATCTGCATAGTAAGGACGTCGTTTGACGACATTTTCATAGGTGTTTATTATATGTATTTAGAATAATAAAAGTAAACAATTTTAGGATATACAATAATGTGATTAAAATGATTACTTAAATAAAATAAGAACTTGTTTTAATTATTCAACATTAGCCTATAATAAATTAAACAAGTTGGTTCAACTATAAAATAATACTACCTACTTATAAATAGTTTTTCGACAGGAAACATTTAGTATTTTATAGTTGAACTCAGGCTTGCTTCCGACTTTACCTGTCTACCTCTACAGTATAAGAGATAAAACAAGTTTATAATGAGCCTATAGTAGCAACAAAAGAACATCCAAAGAATGCTTCACAGTCGTCGCGAGTTATATTGACTACAGAGACAAGAACCGATGACAGAATCACACTACTACTTTGCAATTTTTGACAAACCCGATTATTCACAGCAACAATTCACCAGATTACTTATTCTTCACAGTCAACAAACATGAAAACTGAAAAATAAGGAAAATAATATGAAATGTTGTCGGTAAAGGAATGCTTTTGCGCACAAAATACGGATTGAGAATGATGCAGGATCTGATGATTTTATTTATTATTTATTCTATTGTATTGCTGTTGAAATTGAGTTTATGACGATAGATTTAGATTTATTTATTACACGATAAAAATGACAATATAAATTTGCATAAATTTCAAGAACACAAGAATTTCTACTATGTTCGCCAATTTTAATAATTAAAACTTAATGAGTTAAAAGTAAATACAAAATATTATATTATTCTATCTCCCGAAAAGGATTGTCATTCATTACACACAATAACATAATATTTTCTAAACGATTAATATGTCGCAAACACATATTTAAAGAAGGATTGTCACGTTTAATAAAACGAATATACTTAAAAGAAATATTTTGAAAACCATTCATAAAGTTCAGCTAATGTTTAAATTTATTTGCGTGCCTTGTTCTAGGATACTATGTACAAACCTCGCTGTGAAGCTGCTTTAATTTTAACTTTAAATCGGCCTATGACTGCTCGAAGAATCATAATAATAATAATATAAGCGGGTGCTGTCTCTGTGTGCGTCCCATGACACGGGCAGGGACAGCATCCGCTCGGTGTACTCCTTGCATTTCATTAAATTGTCAAAAGGGCCTCTACGTGTTGGCTCAGTTGTTATTTTGCAGGTACCTAGCTCCACGCACGCCTCCCAAAGGTCCGGGACATCATTGTCCCGTGAGCGGGTAAGACATACATAATATTTATAACTATATTTCATAACATTGATGAATATTAAGTTAACAAAAATAAATGTCAATTTAGAAAACAAATTACACAATTAAAAAGTCATTTCAATGTACTCGTTAACGGAGTTCAGAAGGTTTTCCAACAAAAGGAAATAATGTACTTACGCAAATAATTCTCATGACGTTACGCTACCAAAGAAACCTTAATATGCTCAAAAGGTTTAAATTCATCCTTTCAACATTTTCACTGCCAGGAACGCTGAGTTGTGTAACTCAGAGATGTTGACGTATAAATATGAATACTGTACGCTCAAATAAAGAAACCTCTGATTAAATACCTACCTATTATAAATCAAATACATCTGTAGTTTCTTAAAGAAAAATTACACCCATAAAAAATATTCTTCATAATATTCCCGTGATCTACTTATTTCAGCAGGGATCGATACCCTGGAGATCACTAGAGTGATTAATATCGTTCGACTAATTCGCTGGTTCTCACGATATGCATAGCACATCACTAGCTAAAAACAAGGGCACTATTCCGAAAACCGCATTTTGAAACTACTATCGCCCCATCTCGTTCGCACGAGTACAGCAACAGTGGGCGTAAAGGAGAGGGAGGTAGTCTAGTTTGTTTTTCAGCGTATGTGCCCAGGGACGTTTCAGCGCTCTGCGTCATTTGGTGCCGTAGTGTCGGCAGTCAGTCTGCTCCCGTTTAATACGGCTTTAACCGGATAGCTGCAGGTCTTGGATACCGCGGAAGCTACGCAAAATGTGAGTTCCTATGTTCTTGCATGTACAGTTTTCGATATTTGCATTTAGATAACAAGTTTTTTCAAGTTTGAGGTATAAGTAATTAGTAAATTAAAGGCGCAGCGTCGGTTGTTATCTATTAAAAAATCTCTCAATTACTTAGAATGGTTGCTTAATGTTATATTTAATGTTTAAGTAACATTTCAGGTTTAGTTTAGACTTTGTTCGACTAGGTATTTCCTTGAAAACTTAAGTATGTCAAGTTAAACTGCAGTAGGTTTTGACGCATTGTAAAGTATTCTGTATAGTTTTAGGTGTCTGCTGGTCTGTGACTAACTTGTAGGTGCATTAAATATTACTAGGATCTCATTGTAATCTTATTTGCTTTATAGAAAATATGTAGATCACAACTATATCTTAACCAAGTTTGCCCTAGTGTTGTGACGTCAGCTGGCATATTGCCAATTTTTGTATTGATTAGCGAACACTACGGTAATGCACGTATACCAATGACATATATTTGTTCAGATTCTATTATTCAACTATCGTGTTTTAGTTGATTGACTTTGGCACATGTAGGTTCAGATATTTTTATAGTACTGTTAATTTGTGTTGCATATTCGAAGTACAACTTCTCAGTAAGTTTATTTCACGACTTTTAAAAGACGGTTTCATTCCTGAGCGACGTAGTATACTTACATACTTTAGTTTGATGGAAGATTTTGACTGGCAAGGCGAAGCAGAACAGCGCTGGAAATTAAATACTATCGGCGATATAATAAACAAGCCTATTCTCATTTATTTCCGGATATCTTGTAGTTATACTTTTGTAATTGGTAATGTCTCTCTGACAAAGTTTAAAAAACAAAAGAGATTCTTGGCCCATTGCAGCAGATTTCTAATATTGCAAAAATAATTACCTACTTGTAATAGTTTCATGTCGTTTTGAATTAATCTAAAATTTATATTTACGCTGTGCAATTCTAGCGGAGTGCTATATGCACTAAAAACCTCGTCACTCTGGAGTCGTGGTCTGGATCTGGACCGACCTCAATAGTCCTTGAGAGTCCATTGACTTTACATGAAATGTCAAATATGTTTTATATTGTATACATATTTACGGGAATTACAGGACATATGAGTAGGCGAAAATTCATCCATGAGGACTGTTAGTAAACTCGAAACTTTCGATTTGGTTAATATCAACGAAGATGTAAGTAATTCATTATTCATGTATTCGTTGTTTCAAAGTTCGTCTTAAATATAGGTGTACTGATTGTGGATTAATACGGAACTATTATATACCTGTATTTTCTTTTTCTTCTACCGGTTATTTTTTAGGAAGATAATTATGCAGTTCCTTAGATCCTTAAATCGTTTCAACAAAAATGCGTTGACATTAATTATGCGATGTGCATAGCAAGTCACAGAAGAACCGATGACATTTAAGAGAGATAGTACCTTAGTCTCATCTTATGTAACTGTAACTTACTGCTTTAGGACGAGTAATAAAGTTTGAATTTTCTCTGTATTAACGTGGACCATCCTGGACGGAGTTGCTTTTTAAAATGTACCTACCTAAATTAAATAATAAACAAAATTCCAGGACTTATACCTATTGCTTAAAATGTTACAAGAAATTAATCTGATACTACATACTTTACTCGGCATAATAATATTAAACTATTGCACATGTCAGGGGCAAAGACAAGGATGCAGAAGCCGCGGGCCCCCCTCCGGGTCCGCCGGGGCCTCCTAAGCCACGCGAGCCCCAGTACGGGGAAGACGGGGAGCTCCTGGGGGGGGCCCACACCATGCAACAGCAGGCCGCGCAGCGCCGGCTGCAGCAAACGCAGGCCCAAGTTGACGAGGTACCGTCAACATTTTCATTTCACCAGAACCAGAGTCAAATCAAGGCTTAGAGTTTTCAGAATTACAGAGAGGACGAGAAGCTCTTGGGCGGGCTAATGGGGTATACAGATTACGTGATTTTACCCCAATTTGTCAGTACAACAATGTCGAAGTCATAATTGGGTTTGACGTACATATGTAAAGGCGGGATTCCATCGGTGTGCGGCACTGAAAACTGCAATTTCTCAGTACAACTCGTTTGACAGTTGGATCAACAACGCGCCTACAAGGTCAGCGTCAACATGCCTCCAGACAATAGCAATTAGTCAGCTTCCGATAAATTGGGGGTAGACCCCATAACACCATGCAGCAGCAGGCCGCGCAACCGCAAGTCGAGGAGGCACAACAATATATACATATACATCTGTACGTTGTCAGTGGCAAACAGCGGCCCACATAATGATAAGCCGCCACGATGTATGGACCCTTGCAACTCTTTTTCCTTTATTACTAGACCTAACCTCTTTTAGTCAGCTGGTCGAGTGACACTTCTTAGTAATTACTTATCCTTTCAATTGTTGCCAAGGCGGTATGAGATTTGACAACCCACGTGGAAACCGAAACGTTATTTTTTGAATCGCTCCGAAATGTGTACTTTAAAAGTGGATTCACCCAACACTACAGTGCTAGTTAAAAGCTTGTATAAACCTCTAGGATTGCATTACTTACATGGAAAGTATTATATAAAAAAAAATCTTTAATGTTGCAATGGTTTTTAAATATACACATGGTATTTTGATTTTTTTTCATTTTCTTTAATATTATTTCAGGTGGTGGATATTATGAAAACGAATATGGACAAAGTCTTGGAAAGAGATCATCTCATATCGGATCTCAGCGAAAGAGCAGGTACAAATATTGCAATTTATTATAAATGTTATATTACATATTGATGAACGTTCTACAATTATACATAATTTTGAATTCAATTACAGAGGCTTTAGAAGATGGAGCCTCTGCATTCAAAAGCCAAGCGGCCAGTCTGAAGAACAAGTTCTGGCTAGAAAATCTAAAGGTAATATAAAAAAACAAGTAAATCCACGGTCAGCCTATATACATACTTATACATAGTTACAAAATTCTGCAAAAGCTGCTACGTAAAACGAAGCAGAGGCTCTAGTATAAGTTTTACCGAAAGAAAACGTTTCGACCGCGTTCGCGTTTAGCTGTCAAATCCCATACAAATTGAGGGTAAAACGCAAACGCAGTCGTAATGTATTGTTTCGGTAAAACTTATACTAGAGCTTCCGGTGTTACCAGTCCAAACATTATATTCTAAGTTTGTCAATGAAAACAAGGATGAAAGTGATCCACTAGACACACAAGTGAAATGGGAGCCATCTTCGACATTTTAGTTTTCATTCGACTATGGGGAAATTAGAAAGCAGTGTATTTTACAAAACACCCACGCTTCTTTTGAATTATATTGAAAGCTCCTAAAATTTTACTAACTACTAGGATAAACTTTACAAATATGATTACTTCAATGATATCATTGAATCCATAAGAAACATTAAATAATGTTTAAAATTACTAAATTGTATTTAGTGATATCGATTTGTTTTTCTTGACTTATATGTGGTAAATTCACTTTCCCCTCTTGGGTGGAGAGGTTTCCCACCCAATTATTATTATATGTTTTACATGAAGATACTACCTTTTTCTAATTTGCAAATAAATTGAACTACTTATAAAATCACAAAATATGCATACTTAACTATACAACAATAGTGGCCTTATATTGCTTGCTTATATTAGATAGGAAGGTATGATTACGTATTTATTACATTACTATGACCCTGGCTGCTAACAAAATCTGCCGTAAAACGCGCAAGGACGGAATTAGCAAATTAATGTAACTTACATTTGATTTTCGAATACCTCATAAGTGTTGGATGAACGCGGCCCTTAGAATGTAAAATCGATACCTGAAATGACTACAATGAAAAAAATGGGTGCGCCAAAGTTTCCGAAAATTTCTCTCATACAATTTTATCTCATAATGATCACTATTCATAATTATTTGTGCTAATAACCATCGTAACTCCGAATTGTCTATATTCATAATGTTATTCAACATAAGTATCTCTGTTACTACTATCTATGTTTATATACTTTTATATCATAACGATTTTTAGCAATATAGTTTTTATATCATATTTATTTCTATGTATTAGTAGAAATTGCTAAATTTTGGTATTAATAAAGACTTACTCTGTGATCAATTTTTGCCAAGATAGTGGTGTATAAGTTCAAGTAGGCAGTAGGGAACAGGGACTTAGTGGCAAAACCGACTCGGATTGCCGATAGGTTAGAAGACGGAAGCGAAAGCTCCCGCTTTCGTCTTCGAGGTTATTTTTTTATAAAAGAGCGGAAACCAAAATTACACAGTAACCACAACAATCAACCACAATAATAACAAATAGGACTAACAAAATTATGATATATGTCCATTATAAAGGAAATTGTTATGAACAACCAAATTATGAGTTCAAGTCTGTTCTTATTAATGACATTATAAAGAAACATTTTATGAATACAGGTCGTTATGAGTTCCGATGATAGTAACAGAAATTTAGGAACATAAAAGGTAGGAAGAAAAACATTATGAAGAGTGATGATTATGATTACAAAGCGGTATTACTAGAAAAAATCGACACATCAAGTTTATATGAGCCAATATGGACCCGAAAAAAATATTTTCAATGTTCGTAGGTACAGTCAAGTGCAAAAATATGTATCGATTTCATCTTCTCATAAATATATACCAAAACTTTAATCCACTGATATAAGAGCTATGGGGCATATTTATGGGTAAGTTGTATGCACCCATATTTCTACACTTGACTGTACATAAATCATAAATTTTAGAATATTGCACAGGTTGTTAAAATGACGGAGACTTTACAATATTGAGCTGTTGTTTTGAACCATTACAATGATGATTAAATGGGGGATTTTTTTAGACAAAATACAAGAATTGTAATAGACAAAAAACATGGGTAATTGAAAACAAATAAATTGATAATGAATAATAAGTAAATAAGTTATTATAACGTATTTCAGATGATGATAATAATGGGAGTAATCGGACTCATAATAATAGGTATTTTGTATGGTGAGTGTCTATGATTAATTATCAGTTGTTTATGTAATCCCACCTTTTTTGAGCACAATAATTTCTGTACCCTCCAAGAATTTTTTTCCTGGTTTAAAAATAGAATTTAATTCGTTAAAATTATCTATACGTCATGTAATTAGACATAAAAGTTAAAATTATTACACTTCAGCCACTAAAAATAATCATTTTTTTATTTATGTACAAGTCATTTACATGCCTACATAGAGCAGGCTACATATAATATTATACCATAGTTACTGCTTAAATATGTTTCATCTCATTTTATAATGACACATATTCCAATAATTACAATCTACACTTGTTCAAGAGCGTTATGTAATACTAGTACGTAGGGTGATTCTACTGATATGTGAAGGATGTTCGGGTATTTGTTTGAAGTTTTTCTAAAGAACGCGAACAAAATGTGCACCCTTTTTTCTAATATCGGTTCAGAGAGCGAAACTACAACTTTCAATACGATAGAATTAGCGCCTAGATACGCTATTCCAGATCTTAATTCTATACTAGTAGTATGGCAGTTGCCAAATAAAGTTTCACTCCCTGGGAGCAAAGCTGTACGACTATTTGGCAACTGCCAAATACTTACTCGTACAACTCCGTCAGCACTGGCCTCAAGATACGCAGTCATTCTACGCAGTCATTCTACGATGAAACATGATAATGAAAGTGATGTTATCTCGTGAATTAATGTAAACTACCCAAAATTACACAAAGTTTGTTTAGTAATTTTAGTTTTTGTCAGCTAGGTATATCAGTCGAATCACCTAGTAGTTATTAGAAAAATTGTGTTTCAATGGAGACAGTCCACTTTGGCAGCATTGCAAGCTTTTGTAATTACCACAAGTTTTTTATTGTTTTTACAATTAAAAAAAACTACTTTTGTAGCAGCTACGTTAAGAGTACTGACTCCAAGTAGAACTGGCTTATACTCGTAGCTTAGCACTCAGACTCATTGGGGATGCGTGAAGGATCACTACAAGTCTCCTTGTAGTACAAGGGTGGGTTGCACCAAGCCGTGGGTAATTTTAAGCAGTGTTCGTTAATGTCTGAATGAATGGAAAGCTTGAGAAGTTCCTATGGAACCGCTGCAAGCACCATATTTAACGTTCATCGATCTGTAATCGTAAGTTGGCGCAACCCGTCCTAAATGAATAAAATGAAATGTTTGCAGTAATTTTTGTTTTGTCGCAGTCCGATACAGTGGTGGAGACACCCCAGCGGCGGTGGCGGCTCCGGCAGCGGCGCCAGCGCCGGTCCCGGCTGCCGAGGGCACGCCGCCACCCGCCGCTCCTGCGGCTGGCAAATGTAAGCGTACTCTTATACTTTAATTACTGGATCATACACAACTTAATTTATTTGCGGTTAAGCCACAACTTCAAGCGCACGCCTTACGTATACTCGTATAAGCGTGAGGTGGGAGCGCGGCCTCTTGCTCCCTCAAATAAGGCGCCATATTGGACATCTATCATTTTTATACATATCAAATCTTCATTGTAGAATAGGCTCCAGTGTCCTTCATTTTTAGAAATAACACAAAAGTTGTTGGTATCTATGACCCTCTTAGTGTAAGGCCTGAGTGGACGCCCCGCTCAGAGCGGGGCATCGGGCGTCCATATAAATTGCATTTGTTTTATATGGACGCTGCACGCTCCGCTCTGAGCGGGGCGTCAAGCGTCCATGTAAATTGCATTTGTTTTATATGGACGCTGCACGCCACGCTCTGAGCGGGGCGTCAAGCGTCCATGTAAATTGCATTTGTTTTATATGGACGCTGCACGCCACGCTCTGAGCGGGGCGTCCACTCAGGCCTTGCACTTAGGGGTATGTTATGATATAGGTATCATAACATACTGTCAGTCTAAATTCGTAGTAAAACAAATACAGTCTCTTTACATACGAGTAAGATATGTCATGTGAACACTTCGCCTAAAAACTAAATTAGTAACATTCGACATTAAAGACGATAGAATAACTTATAACGGTATTTGTTTACAGAATGAAAATGGAGGATCCTCGTGCTCAAGAAAATGTAGCCAAAATGTGCTGTTAATTAAAAACAACCGGATACTGCGCATAATTTTTTAATTAAAAGAATAAGCAGTATTCATGTCCCCAAATACGATGATACGACTTTAATTTCAGTTGATTCTGTAGAAATCACGGATATTAGTTATCGATATAACGCGATCGTCATAGTAAACATTTTCATTATATTCAACAACTAATAAAATTTCACCCCGATACTAAGAAATGCCTTAAATAACTAAAACTAAATATAAATATTTAACAGCCGGAATTGAAGCTTAGTATGCCACTTATTTTCAAAATATGGAACGGAGACCGTCCACGTTTCGTCAAAATTGTGATAAAAAGTGACAATAAAATTAATTGCGCAATGTTCATTTAATGCCGCTTCCACACTCGGCGCGCGAACTGGACGACAACGGTAGCTGTTTTTCTTCGGGCAGTCATTTGATCAAATCTCTAGAGATTTGATGCCTCTAGGCATCGTTTTGTTCTTACCCCAACGCGTTACGATTAAAAGAAAAAACATGTTTCATACAGGTATGTTTCATTTCAATGTCAATTACTCCGTTAAATAATTTATTAGATTAATTTGCAATTTTTGCAAGATAAAATAAATAAAAATTAGAGAAAAATCCTATAATCAAAAAGGTAGAGTAGAAACTATATTTAAAATTACAAATGTAATGTAATTAATTATCTAATCTAAATATATGTATCTCAAACTGATTGGCGTGTTAAATCCTTGTAAGGAAATAAAATGATCATTTACTAGTGATACGTGGGCTGTGTTTATTGAAGGTGTGTAGTACATTATGGACAGTGGATATTTTTTAATAATATGTTTTAAAAGACCCTTATTTTTTAATTGTAAACAGTCGTATAAAAAAGTTATTCCTGTATGTTCCTGCAACTTTTAGAAAAACACATTATTTTGATTTATATCTTAGAAAAGTCCTTTAGTCTAAATATTAGTTTTAGTCGACCACAAATTGATTAGAATAATAAGCCCATAGAAATATATTTACCGAAGTATACAAATTGATACAGTTACTGATTTTCATTTACCAGACTTTACTGGTTATTAAAATAAATGATATAAAAAAGTATTCGCAATTCTTTGTTATTAATATTATTACTCAACTGTAAATGGACAGTGATAATGATTACTTCACATTCACTCTAAAATGTAAAAGTAAATGGATCATCAATAAAACGTTTATAGGTTACTGAGAAGAGTAAGTAATGCATCAAGATTGTAAGTCGAGCCATTAATGCAATCGGCAACGACACCTAACATATGTACCTACTATATAGAAGTAATGGGAGTAAGAATAAATTAATAAGGTATAGTTTCCATTACCGTAGGCAAAGATCCTTTTTGTTTTATTGTCTAGTGTAAGAAAATAAAGTAAGCTATTTTTAATTCAAGTCCACTAGCTGTTGAGTTTTGGCATGTGATACTTTCATACATAGACGTAATATTGAATTTAAAATACGTAGATTGATTTGTTTATAGTTGACTAAATACAATTTGGAACCATTCGCCTTACAATTTGGTCGAGGAATCGGTGCAAATTATATTTCCTTAACTATACACCTAACGTAGGCATTATTTTTAGTAGTGAATTTTTATCTTTAAACGATTTAGCCCACTAATAATTTGTACCTACCAGAGCCCGCAAATTGGGCGCAGAACAACTGTCCTTACGCGGGTTGGAAATGTTACGTGTTAGCCCCCCCAAGCACCGCGCTCCACCGTGTTGCGCGAACTGAGTTAACGCGCGCAAAGGCAGACGAACGCGCGAATGCACGGGGACGCTCTGCAGCCTAGAGTTGAGAAGAGGGGTACCTCTTCACGTCACCGCTCAACAATACCGGGCCTGGCGTGAACATCGTACGGGCAGCGCGCAATGCGCTAAAAAACGGCGAAGATTTGCGTATAGGTGGCGCCGTATGAAGAGGTTGCGCGTTTTATATGCCAAACAACAATAACATGACGGTGCCCATACATGCAATGCATACGTCATACATAATATAATATTTTCGAAGTAAACTAACGCGCATTGCCGCTTTAGGCGATGCCGAAACGCGTCATGTGTTATTCCTTACAATGAAATACCGGCCCAGCATGAATTGTTATGTCGAATTCCACGTCCATCTTTATCTGTCTATCGCATCAGCACTATGTGTTATCGGTATAGCACGGGAAACTTCCATAATTTAATATTTAGCAACAACCGCAATCACGATGCACGTTAATGTGTTAATAGTGCAAGACATCGCACAATCTTCGTAAATTGATAAATTTAATCCTGTCACACTGAAAATGAAGAAAATTATATGCTTAACACAAGCAAAACTGAGCCCTTTAGTCTTAGCCAAAGGATTCAAAATGTCGATGATGGTGCTATGAGCGCTTCATAGACAAGACCATAGAGAATGATATGAGACCTCGCGCTTTCTCTCTGATAGTTGGCCGCCATTTTGACTTACAGTAATGCCTGGTATGACATGAGTTATTTGCAGGCATCACTAGGCCTTAAGTAATGTTAATAGTATTCTGTTAATGGAGAGTAATTTAAAATATCAAACCGATTAAGAGTTGGGTTTCCAGGAACCACTAGGTAAGCAGCTTGCACTTCAATGATAATATCTTTAGATGCAAGTTATTATTAGTGGCTCTGTAGGCAGTAGAAATAGTGAGCCTGACTAGGTATTTAAACGAATAATCTTTTCAATTAAAAAATATTGAACCTACTCACAAAATTTCTCTAGAATCGGTTGAGAAATGAGACCTATGGAAAAGAACAGCCGAACAGAGGGACATCCGGACATACGAAATAATTTTGGGCCAAGCTGAAATGAAGATATATAGATATATGTATATTCGCTTCGCTCGCTCGATCCATTGAAATAAGCAGGTAGGTAATAGAAGAAAAGTAACAAAAGAAATTAAAGTCACTTCGCTTTTATTCTGCAAGTAGGTGTTAATTAAACATATGAGTGTAGATTATAATGCAAAAACAGCACTAGTCATGATTTTTACTAAACTATGTGGTGCATTCTACGGTATATGGTATCCGCCGTATAGAAGACCGTCGTACGCTTATTGTATTCCTGATGGTTGGGCAAGGTGAGTAAGACCGTTCGTTGCAATGAGCAACCCCTAGCGGGGCCCAACCTCACCTGACTTTTCACCCACAAATATGTCTTGACGCCGCGATTCGTAGTAACTAAGCGTATTAGGTAATAGAGGTCTAGTTTCGTTAGGCGTGACGGATTAGGTGACACGCATAGCCCGCTCCGAATAACACCCTTGCCATGTAGGTATGCGCTGTGCTGTGGCAACACAACTAGTTGATCAGCATGCATTGATTATGGAGGGTACATATTTTGTCAACTACCTAAACCCCGCAATACCGTCGCAGTGTCAACGCAAGAGGGTGGGTAATGAACGGCGTAGGCGTTCAGTAAGAGAAAAAAATAAGTTGAGTAAGTATGTTATTTCCATTACAATTAAATTCTAGTGGCTCTGTGAGGTGTAAAAAATGCGAGCATCTCATTAAATATAAAAAAAAACAAAAATCTCTACAGTGCTTATTGACAAAAAAAATATTGAACCTCCACACAATATTTCACGAGAATCGGTTGACAAATGAGACCCATAGAGGACAAAAGCTGGATAAACGGACATACGAATGAATTTTGACCCAAGCTGAAGCAAAAAGCTTCGTTCGCTTCGCTCCCGCGTTCAATGATGGCTTCTTATTACATGCGTTAAAGAGTATTTTATGCTCTGAGGTTACAGATCATTTCCAAGAATTCAACGTAGAACATTTTAAAAAGTTATTTTGACTACAAAATACTATTTATTAATAAAATACATTATAAAGCAAAGTTTAAAGATGAATCCTGCAAGATATTTAGTGTTAACTACCAATGTTAACTGCCAATTTTAAACCCCCGACTAGGGGTGTAATAAGTATCGAAAGTATTTTTTGTGTATCAAAGTTTTGAAAAGATCACACTTAATTAACTAGGAACGTTACAACATTCGTTACTCCTTACGACCCCATGAGTACGCTGATAAAATCATTTCTATTCCTCCCGAGCACCTTGTATGAGCATTCAATGTGTCGCCTTGACACTGACAGTATCCCCCCAGGTTTTGTTTTAAAAAAAGACACTGGACAACCTCTCAATGAGTTCTTAAGTATGTTGTCGTCTTTTAACTTAAATAGCTTAGCTTTTAAGCCAATGCAAAAATGGTTCGCAACATAATATTTCGTTGTTCCGACAGTCAATTAGTTTCTCGGTGGGAACTGTCTGGGAAAACAAAGGGTGTTGGGTTACGGGTAACTATACTACATTTGTGTAAACGCATACTACGGGCACTCGAACGAAATCTTGGGTTAGCATGCCCAAGTCACATTAAATTGGAGTTTTATGATTAGACAGCCTATGCCATGCTTAACTGAAAAAAAAAAACCGGCCATGGCGAGTCGGACTCGCGCACGAAGGGTTCCGTACCATTACCTTTAAAAACAGCAAACAAAACACGTTTGTTGTATGGGCCCCCTTAAATATTTATTTAATTCTGTTTTTTTAGTATTTGTTGTTATAGCAGCAACAGAAATATATCATCTGTGAAACATTTCAACTGTCTAAGTATCACAGTTCTTGAGATACAGCCTGGTGACAGACGGACAGACGGACAGACGGACGGACAGCGGAGTCTTAGTAATACCCTTTGGGTACGGAACCCTAAAAATGTATGTTGTGAAATAAGTGTTCTTCAATTGGCAACTTGACATCCTAATAATCCTAACTAATTTATAAATGCGAAAGTTTGGATGTTTAGATGTTTGGATGTTTACATACATTTGGATATTTGTTACTCAGTCACGCTTAAACGGCTCAATCGATTTGGATGAAATTTCGCACGAAGATAGTTGACAGCCTGGATTAAAATATAGGATAGTTTTTATCCCGGGTCCACGCAGACGATGTCGCGGGTGGAAGCTTGTAGGTACCTATAAAAACCCGCAAATGTATTTTTTTTGGCTGTGTCTGGGTGTGTAAACTGTAAAGTATTACAGATGGGTGATTACGCAACCTTTCGGACGTAGGTACCTACTTTCGGACAACTCAACTGTCATTTTCCCATACAAAAATGACAATTCGATCCACTCCACGTAGGCGTATGCCTTTATGACATTGACAATAGAGCCCCTATATACTTATTTATGTACGTATATTAATACCGCTGACTGTACCTACGTATCAATTAGTACGTATAAAATTATATGAATCAACAAACTAATGTAAGTGGATTTCCTTTTCTCGAAGCATTTTATTTAAGTGACTCGATTGATTTAAGACCAGTGGTAATCGCATCAGGATCATAAGGCTCTAGGATAAGTTGCTGGGAGATATTGAATTTAGTGTGAACACTCGGAGCATTATTTAATTGCGTGTCAGGCGAGCGCGCCGCTGTCCGCCGGGTGAGCTGCACAGTGCGCCACAGTTAACGCAAACTGAACAAAATATCATATAAATATTAAATAAAGGTATGTACCTAAGTATTTGAACGAAAACCACGCTGTTGTTTGGTAGGTATGGTACGTCAAACGGAATGGGGATGGACAAAAATATTTCGGAAGTATATTTTATATATATAAGTATATTTTATGATTAACATTATTTTGAGAGTTTTACTGCAACTTATTAAAAAGTACATACTAGAAAACTTATTAAAAAAAAGAATAATTCCTCTCGCGTTCTTAATTTGACAGTCGTGAAATTTGAGTACCTAATAATTAATAGAGGTACGGCATAGGGGATGATAAAAATTGCATAACTACCTACTTATTTCCTTTTTATCCAAGTTCCAAATCCAAGCACCTAGCAAGCCCACTGTGCGCTGACAGTGCGCAGTAATGGGACTGTCAGGTGTTTGAAGAGCACATATCGCTGTTTATTTTCAAGTTCTCAGAACTGTTTACTATGAATACATTTTTTTGACCTCGCGACCCCGTTGTGATATTAGCTCGAGCATTAAGCTCGACTGTTGAAATGTTCTGTCTGCATAAGAACTTGGAGGTTATAGGTATCTAAAAATGGAAATTAATATTTTTGTTTAAGCACGAAGTCAGTATCACGCACACCTACCTACAGTGACCAAAAGAAGACGTTATGAGAATGTCCACTGGCTTAGCTTATAAAAAAATGTGAAACTAGATAAGTAGACTGTCAAAAACCCCTTGGTGTTTTTTTTAATATTTTAGTGTAACAAATATTATCTACCACTGCGCCATAATATATGCATATACTATATACATAATATATGCGACTTCGTCTGCGTGGACTCGAAATAAAAACTATATTTGCTGTAAACTATCTTCGTCCAAAATTTCATCCAAATCGGTTGAGCCGTTTAAGCGTGATTGAGTAACAAACATTCAAACTTTCGTAGTTATAATATTATTACTATAGGTATTATACATACATAAAGCTGAATTGACCTACTTGCCACTTTATTTAGCTTAATGTAGCAAAGCAACAGGTAACAAAATAATATTATACTGTAATATGAACTTTAACTAAAAACAAATCACACTGCAATTTGCTGTATTTTCCTAATCCTCTTCCTCAACTTAAAGTAAATTTTCTATCCCAAAGGCCTAATAAACGTTAATACAGATAAACATAGCGTGGCCCTTACGAAGGGCCGATTACAGGGAAAGTCGCGAACACCTCGTTACCCTGCGACGTAATAATCGCAATTTGCTGTTACCCACGGGCTACGTAATAGGGCCCTTTGTGGCCGGGCCGTAGACAACACATGACGAGGGCTCTCATGCTCTCGAACATATACTTCATATTTTTGTAGGTACACAGAAACGCCTTGCAAAAGCAAAGCTTTGAAAAGCTTTGCAAAACAAACCTTCTTGGTCTAGCAAGGCTATCACAAGACGGCGCGCGAGCTCTCTCGATTTTTCTCTCACTATCCGTCTCTCTCTTATTAGAAAACTTAGTGAGGTATAGTGCGAGAAAAATCGATAGAGCTCGCGCGCCGTATTGTGCTCGTCGCGCGCCGTGCTGGGATGGTAGATAGGTGAATGGAACTGATATATGATGATCGGTGAACAGGGAATGAGCTCGCTAACCATAGCCCCGGTATTCTATAACTTGTTTTAACCTCATTTCACCGATCACCCACAAATATTTGACGCCGCGATCTGTAGTAAGTAGAGGTCTAGTTACTACACATCGCGGTGTCTAGACATATTTGTCGGTGAGCATTGAGGTGAGCTGAAAACAAGTTACAGAATAGGGGGGCTCTAGACACTACGAGTCTACCATCATTCAGGGATTTGTGCAGCTGGTTGACACGCCTTAAGGGTTAAATGCACAACACAACATGAGAAAAGCCCTCACCGGTCTCCTCAAATCTAATGATAAGTATACGACAGGTCAGAGAAACTGCTAGCTTGGTCATCTTGACACAATATATGAAGATCTCAGTCATCCCAAAATGTAAGTAAATGTGTTTAGTGTCGGCAACATGCATGTGACACCCATGGAGTTTCGAGCGTCCTTAGGCTACGGTGACCGCTTATCAGGCGGGCTGTACACTTGTTTCTGTATTAAGAAAATAAAGCCTTGGTACCTATTTATACTTGACCTGTGCAGCATGTTGAGTATTGTTGGATGAGCCAGACCATGGTAGATAGGTTCAGTCAGAATCAAAAGTAGCTACGGAAATGAAGACGTCAAAAGCCTTTATTAAAAGGGAATAAGAGCTTTAGTCGTCTTTTATTGCGTAGTTACTTTTGATG
The DNA here is from genome assembly GCA_945867215.1 of Epinotia demarniana. Taxonomy (NCBI): domain Eukaryota; kingdom Metazoa; phylum Arthropoda; class Insecta; order Lepidoptera; family Tortricidae; genus Epinotia; species Epinotia demarniana. The sequence continues at coordinate 32,494,829 of OX244260.1, forward strand.
CTGACTGTAGATGAGTTCCAAGTTAGCAATGCCAAGAGTTAGCGCGCAATCTACAATGGTGGTATCCTAGTATGAATTCAAGATTTTCGGTCACTGAGTAATGTATACTTAAGTTTGCTAGATGTCTAACCAAAATAATTCAACATGTAGTGACGAGTGCGTTTCTTTTCTACCCATACGCGTTACCCTGACAAACATGTCTAAATCAACTCCTGCGCGTATACGAGTACGTCCGTGGAATGTCTGTAATATAAGACGTGCTTAATACTTTTAGGAAGCCTCGCTTTCAATCTCAGCAACAATGCATGCTGTAAGCTAAGTAAATTGTTCCATATGGTAGAACCAAGTGGGTATGTTACGAGACGCGAGCCATTTATGTTACGCTTGTTGTCCACCGCTACTACAAGCGGATTTTTGAAAAATATTATTTATTTATTTAAAAATATATTAACACAGCATTACAGATTACTTAAGTTCTAATACACTGCGAAACGAAACATAAATTTATAGGGACAAAGCAAAAATAATTAAAATCAAATCCATACACTAGAAAGCCTATCATCCTTCATCTCACAAAACTTCAGATACTCCCTACTCACAGCTGGACAGCTGTGAGTAGGGAGCCACGCAAGCAGATCACACTCGGGTATTGATACCAACAAAAGGCATTCAGCAGCGTCAGGGCACGGAGGTGCGGGGAGATTATACGCTTCAAGAATGCATTCTTATAGATGCTATGCTTGATGGTTAAGTTTTTTAAAAATCAATGAAGTTATTGTCTTAAAACCTGTCTTATATGTTTAAAAAAATGTTAAAGTGACATTACTTACATGTTTTAACAATCAATGTTTAGAAATCTTGCCTCCATTTGCGACAAGCATTATAATCGTATTCAAAACGTAAATTCGTAACGCTAGCAGTAAAGCGCTGGCCCAAATCTATATGTTTTAATAAATTTGAGGGGAATCGAGAGCTTCAAGGGCATGCGTGGTTTAATATCATGTAAACACTTACCACAGCGAAGCTATGTGTGAGGAACCTAATTATTAAAAAAACCGTAAACAAGGCAAGGCCTGATAATACCTGATATCTGAATCTACCTAATTCAAGCAAAAGCAAAGCAAAAGGTCCTGGGTTCGAATCCCGGCAGGGGCATTAATTTGTGTGATGAGCACGAATATTTGATCCTGAGTCATGGATGTTTTCTATGTATTTAAGTATTTTTTTCTTTTTATAAGTATGTTTATCGTCATCTAGTGCGCATAGTACAATCTTTGCCTAGTTTGGAACTAGGTCGATTTGTGTAAGATTGTCCGCAAATATTTATACTTAATTGGGTAAATTGATATAAACAGCGTTACTATAGCGATGACTACTGGATTACAACCCTAACGACTCAAGTAACTGACCCAACCATCGCGGGATCCGCCGACAAGGAACAATTCCAACTATTATTGTAATGTGATTGTATTTTAATGCATTTTATATTGTTTGGCGGGGAGCTAGATTTCTGTGGATACGACCAGTAAGCAGGCGCTACATGTTAACGTACTTTTATATTCCTCAAAAGTATTTCATGAAGCTCTTTTAGTGCCTAATTGATTTATTATAATTAATATATTATTGTTTTCTTACAAAGGTACCTATACATTTAATATGAAAATTACACTATATACCTACGTAAATAAACAGGATCGCCCAAGTGCCTTGTAAAATTCTGACTCGAGCGAGATTGGTGGTTGCAAGGTTGTGCATGCTTATGTTTGGCCAACAAGCCAACGTCCTATAAAACATCTTTTCAATGTCATAGGTATGTCGTCTTTGAAAAGCTTAATTTTTGACGTGGCTGTTAACCTCAAAATTTTGTCTCGCTCACTCGCGTTAATCTTAGCTCGCTATGCTGTTCTCTTCGTCCTCGCGCGTACCATTTCAATAAAATTTCACATATAAAAAAAAAGTTTTTTTACAAGCTTTATATTAACTTGACCTGTTCGTATGTATTAAAGTATATAAGTACATATGTACGAGTAAGTTGTCTGTCAAAATATGCGATCTATTTTTCAGTCACTTGCCGTTATCCGATTTAGCTGAAGTTTTGGGTATTTGTATAGTTTGGATGACAATTCAATATTATCATATTATGGTACCATCAAGCTGATCTGTTGATGGAGACAGAAGGTGGCCATGGGAATTCAGTATTTAACCGACGTAATCTCATTGAATTTGGGCTCGTTAAATCAGTAGTTGATGACGGCATACTAAAAAGTACAGTCAGAAGTAAAAGCTTGTACCTACCATGAACTATTTTTTTTGGAACCAACTCTTCAAATCTTAATCGACAAAACCTCGAAATTATAACTTGTAAGTTTTAAGTATAGTAGATAGAAAATTTTAAACTAGGAATGTTAAAATATAGATTAATAATATAGAAATAAGGATTTATTATTTTTTGATTTTTTTCGCTGGCTTAATATTCAACATTAAAATCAAGCTGCAAATCATGGTATATCGTCCAATTTACAAAGACGTACTCGTACCTACTACCTACCCGTATCTTTTTGCTTGCAAGCTACTTAGTAATTTGTCCATGCTTAGGTCTCCGAAGTTATAGACAAATAAAGTGAACATATTCGTGAATTTTTAACAATCTATAATTTTGAATTTTGAAGCTTGTACGACGATGGGGGTGCTACTGGAATGCGCGCGCGCATGCTACTCGTACGTGCTGAAACAAGATGGAATCGCATTCCAATTTTATATTATTGTCGTGATTGTTCTGATGCGGATGATTTATGCTTCTTCGGAACAGCAAGTCGATTTTAACCATGCCATAATTTCATTACAAATATAATTTCCTTTGTACATCCTATCCAATAAGCAGAATACATAATTAAGTCGCCAAAATGTTGCCGACATCCGCATTCGCATCCGCAACCGCAGAAGTTCCGCACAAAATGTCAATTCAAGAGAAGAAAGGAGCGGCGCTTACCACGCGCGTTTTAGATATTTTCGCCATTAACTACTTAATATCGTTTCTGTGTCCAAAAGCAGACGCGTTTTGATTTGTTCGTTACGATTGTAACTTAGTATCAACATATTTGATGATTGCGTGATATCATAAAATGTACGTTGTTTATTTACGTTTTTAGTGTTTGACCTCCGCCTCCGCATCCGCGGATGTCAAATAATCGCATTCTCGACATCCCTGAAAAATAACCGGATACAATATCCCTACATTGAAAAACCCGAGCGGGTAGATATTAACATTATTAACCTCTAGAAGATGTTGGTGTTAGTACATATCTGCGTTCACCAATATTCTCGCGACCATGTTGCATTTAGTGACACTTTATCGTAAAAATCCAATAGTTGATTGATTTAACCTTTAAAGTAGAAAGTGTACGTAAACGTTTTCCGCGATAATCATAGTATCTAAGTAGGTACGAATCTATAAAGACAACTATTGAACCGCACAATGTCGTTTGTGCAGTTAAATTTTATTGTATAGGTACTCCACTTACCGGTCTTCGTAGCGAAGTCAGGGTCCCATACAAACTTATTGTTCTCGTAAAAAATATAACATTGAGCAATTTAGGGTGAGTTTTATGTCGGCATTTAAAGGTTGTTAAATTATTAGATCATTAATATTGAAATTAAGAAAAATGTATACCTTTGTCAGTTCTCTTTGCTGTGTTGTATTTGAGTTGTTGATTTGTGACGACCGCTTTAGCCTAGTTGGTAGTGACCCTGCATACGAAGCAAGAGGTCCTGGGTTCGAATCCCGGTAAGGGCAAAAATCTGTGTGATGAGCACGAATATTTGTTTCTGAGTCATGGATATTTTCTATGTATTTAAGTATTTATATCTATTATATATATCGTCGTCTAGTACCCATAACACAAGCCTTACTGAGCTTACTATGGGACTAGGTCGATTTGTGTAAGATTGTCCCCTTATATTTATTTATTTTATTATTATTATTATTTATTTATTTATTAAGATAGTATTAGTATGATTCAACTGTTCTTATATACACCGCAACTAAATATCAATTGAGACTCATTAGGTATGGCTTATTAACAACTGGCTAATGTATGTGTGAATTTCAATTACAATTCCAACTCTTTTTCACCCGGCTGCCACAGAATTTATGTTTTTCAAGGTATGTGGACCAGCATAATTATATTTTACGGGCTATGGTCCAAACGGCTTGTCCGATTTTAGCATGCGAAGTTTCGTTAGTTTGCTTTTAGTCGAGGGAAACAAAAAGAGAATATTGTTTTATGTACGAGTTAATATCACGAAATGAGGACATGAAGTATCTTGTTTAGGGCTCCCTACATTTCTTCTTAGCCTTACGCCAAGAAGTAATGTATGAAAACCCTTAGTAAAACCATTATTGTCCGCTACTCTGACTTTATAAATTTGCTTGTTAAACTGACAAAGGAACAATTACACACTGCCAACCACCTCTAGACTCTGTGAGCATACTTGCGAAATAAAGAAAAACAAAATTGGTGGTGAACGACTTGTACAAATGGCATGTTTAAAAAATAAAAAAGGCGGCAAATCACACAATTGTTTTTTGATCTGTCGTTCCGATTGTAATGTCAACAAACTATTACGTAATTGATTACCTTGTGTTTATTTTAATTTTAATATTTCCTCGCCTCGGCCGCGATTGAGAAAAGCACTATACGATTCTCGGCCCGAACAGGGATTGCTGGACTCGTTGGGGTAGACAACGAGTCTTCCCTTACTTCACGGCCTCTGCAGTAATGCACTATGTTTCAAATATTTATTAATACTTTTCCGACTTTGCAGGAGCTAATTAAGATATCATTTTAAGAATTTTACTTTTATAATCTCAAAACATTCAAAATATTGTTTCCTACATATTTATATGAAAATATATTATATAATACATACTCAGTCTATAATATTTGTCAAAAAACAGTAATTTTCAATTGTTGCTCGACAGTTGCATAGTTTTTGTATGAGGCAGCGACGTCGATCCGTTAGTTACCCACAACGCGTGTGTGACGTGTAGCGCGCGGGACAGCGGCACTTAGGGCTAATAGAGCCGTTACTGTAACCACTGAATTTATTTTATTTGGCTTCGATGGAGCTATTACTGTCACGGGTTTTTATGCAACTTGCTTAAACAAAATATGTTTATTTATTTTGTAACATGCATGTTCGAATATAAATGATGTATTAAGTGAGCAGAAGCACAGAATAGATAATAGTACAAGTACAGAAGGGATTCTGATTTTTACAAAAGGCGCTTTTTTCTCAGCCAAAACATCAAGATTTATGGCCCTCTGACGTCGTCGACTACGACGTCGACGTTAATCGCTACAATTACATGCCGATTCCTCAACGTTGGGGCACCGGCATGTACTTGTAGCGATGAACGTAAATCGCGGAGTGTCCGCCCCTTGGCACAAAGGTAACATACATATAAGAATAATAATAATAATAAGCCCGCGGGGGCAGCTTGTGGCGAGCTGACGGTGAGTGGCGACACCGCGGACCCCTAACCTCCAGAGGGCCCGAGTGATCTGGCCCTCGCCTCTGTGCTTGCCTTAACCGGCCGGCCAGAGTGGAGTCGCAAGAGCGGAACCTATGTTCCAGGTTGGAAGTGTAAAATGTCATAACGCCGGCGGCCCTTGAACGGATTACCGGGATCTGGCGCACCGCATACTCACCTCTCGACAACCTCACAGCCGCTCAGACGTGTTGCTCCATTGTCGCACTGTGCGTGCGACTGTTTGTGGGGCCCACTTAACGAGTAGGCAAGTCACCGCCTGCCTTTTCACAATTTTGAGGCTAATTGTCACGGCAGGTGTCCGTTAGTCTCCTCCCATAACCCATTTTCCAGACCACCCACCATTCAACCCAATAACCCATGACCTTAATTTCCATCGCAGCACAGTGTTGCACTGCAATAGTCTTTGCACCTGGTGGGCCATCACTGGGTGTATCATGTTGTGCGCTCGGAGATGGTATCCGCCATGTGTATCCCTCGCTTTATATTATATTTGTTTTAAAGGGCCTCAGCGCTGTTGGCTTCGGCCCCACGCATGCCTTCCAAAAGTCCAGGACCCCATGGTCCTGAGATATGGAAAAAACATACATAATAATAATAAATAGCTTTATTTCGGACCATTTTTTTTACATCCATATTATGTTGTAAGTATAACTTAACCTAGTATATTAGTATACAGCCTCGAAATACAGTGATTATTTACTTATATCTAAATTTCGCGATCCAGTGCACCAACATAGGGCAGTCATACCTGTCAGCAATGACACTCAGAATGCTGTTGGAACTTTCCCTTAATCGGCTCAGCATCGAGACGATTTTCTTGCGCATAATCGCTTGAAACCGTCCGTGCGGGCCTCAGCGAACATAAGCGAGGCGCTACACAACCGAGGTAGTCCCATCAGCTCTCTGAATGCATTATTATATTGCACGCGCAGGGCATTATAGGCTCTTTTGGTATATTTCACCCACAGGCTTCTCGAGTAGAAGGACTGGCTATAGGCCTCAAATAGCGTGATTTTCACTTCAGTGGAGCATCGAGCAAACCTGCGGGCCAGCATATTTGACCTTACCGCTAATGCCCTGCGCTCACGTTCAATATCAAGGTCATCTCTCTGATCGTGAGTTAAAATGTGGCCCAAATATCCACAACAGCCAGCGGGGTACCCTGCAGTACAACATTGGGTATAAGGGTACTTTTGTTCCTTGCTGGCCTAAACACCATAACCTCACTCTTCCTGGGGTTATACTGCAGTCCATGTTCCCCCGCATAAGCTTCACACACCGCTAGCAGCTTCCTCAGAGCACTGATAGACGGACTCAGCAGCACCATGTCATCGGCATAACTTATGTTGTTACGATGACGACCGCTTTAGCCTAGTTGGTATAGTGACCCTGCCTACGAAGCCAGAGGTCCTGGGTTCGAATCCCGGTAAGGGCAAAAATTTGTGTGATGAGCATTAATATTTGTTTCTGAGTCATGGATATTTTCTATGTATTTAAGTATTTATATCTATTATATATATCGTCGTCTAGTACCCGTAACACAAGCCTTACTGGGCTTACTATGGGACTAGGTCGATTTGTGTAAGATTGTCCCCTACCTACACACCTACATATTATCCGATTTCAAACAAAAAATCCTTGTGTTTGGCTGCGTGTTTTGCAATACGTCCACGTAAGTGCATATGCATATTATGCATACCTATACTCGAAAACCTAATTCAAGACCAACGTGGGTTGCCACTAAAATAAAATATGTTTACGGTGGTATATTTTCACTTTTTAAAAGGCCGCACCAAGAAAATTTATTTATTGGTAGTTTTGAACCTACGATTTAAATAAACAAGTTAATTCAACTTATTGACAAAAATACAAGATGCCCTGTTAAATATTTAACCATGGAAGATTTTTTGTAGAAAAACCGTTATTGCACTTTACTTCAGGTATTCATAACATTTGGTACGATTTACAAATAATGGTCGTGAACAACGTTAGATGTAATTTAAATATTATGCAATGCGTTTAGCTATTCGATGCACATTTGGTTGGATTTTTACATCTATACGAATTATGACTACCAATGACACCCAATTATGACTTCGACATGTTGTACTGACAAACTGTGGTGAAATCATATAATCTGTAGACCTCAACAGCCATGACCCCATAGATAAGTAATTGTCAATCTGTCATTTTAGATCTGAATAGATTTATAAAATGTTTAACAAGTAATTTTTGTTTTGGGATATTGTAATTGTTTTTGAACGATATAAGGTAGAACAAACAATTACTTTTTAATAATGCGTATTGTTGAATGTAACTTTTTTGATATTGAAAATGTTGGCCATATCCACGAATATTTACTATGAATTGATGATCTTTTTTTTTTTTTTAACCTGACTGTTGCTATTATAGGACGGACCCAATATAGCGGTCGAACTGCGTGGTTGGAGGGTGGCCTGGGGAAAATCCAGGGGAAGCCTCCGGCACGACCACGCGGGGATGCAAAAAGGTTGGCTACATCTGACATGTTCGATTGACAATGACATAAGTGACTTTGACACTTAATTGACAGTGACATATCTGTCGTAGTTTTTTTGGTCTTGAATTAGGTTTCCGAGTATAGTAATTATATTAAACACTAGCTGCCCGCGCCGATTTGCCCGCGTGTAAAAAAGTTCCCATTGGCAGGCTGCAGGCGGAGCCATGGGATAAAATATAGCCTATGTCCATCCTCCCTACTATATACTTAAACAAGTGAATGTTTTTTTTGAAATTGGATGAGGTCTTTAGTGTTCACTTAATTGGCACAACATTCTATTGCTACCTATATTGGTATTGCTACACGTTCCTTGCCTTGGCTCGACAGCACACCACCACTCCCGGCAACGGTTGGACAACTACTGCCCCCCGCCCCGGTAATCTCATCGTAACATGTGCGCACGAGATAAGGATAGCAACACTACAAGGTGTTCAGGACATTACACCGGACATACAAACTTATACCTATTAACTTCACCGAAATGTCCTCTTTACTTAGTTCAAATACCTACATTGAGAAAATTTGTGCTCTGTAAAATATGTCAAAAGGTAATAAGCTTCATATTTTTACGCTTAGGTACTTACCTACGTGTTGAATATGGACACAGTCCAGTCATCATATGTATTTATTAATTAATTTATTATTATATTTATTCATTTCCATTCAACTATTTATTTGATAACAGGAATAATATATACTTACAAAATATTTCGAAAAACATAATCAACGTTCTTCTACGTGATAGATAATGCATTACATTATACTGAATAATTACTTTTCCATTTAACCAATATTAGCCCTTGCGTAACCCAGGAAGCTTTAATAAGCAAGTTTCGATATGGCTCAAACCGCCATATTTCACAGAAAGCTCACACCTCCTCGCTGTACGCGTTAATTGCTAACACGCCGATTGAGATAACCTAGCACTTTCGTACAATACCTGGGTTAAGCTAACAGGAATGGGAGTTAGCTAACCGATTAGACGCGCATTGCTAAACTTGTAGTTGGGACACAATCGCTGTACACAAGGCGGAACGTCATATACAATCTGAAATAACAATAATAAGCCACTCATTTCCGATTGTTGACTCGAGCCATTTGTTTCCTTTGGCATTCCTGACGTTGTTTTTTGTCTTAGGACAATGGAGCGAATGTAATGCTCCAAATCATAAACTCTAAGGAAAAAATATGGAGGATGACTTGTGGGTCCCCCCCCTACAGTAGTAATTACATTAACAAGATATATTTTAATATATGTACACGTTGCAATTATAAATGCATTTAATACCCATGTTATGTAAGTTGTCACAAATTCCGAATTTTGTAAACATACCAGCAATAACTATTTATTACTCAAACACTATCTTGCATCCAGTTCGATCAACCGTGTCTGAAATTTAATTTGTTGATCTTAATTTACTCGAGTGGCTATAGGCAATTATTATGGCATGACCGCTATCATTAAACCCGTAATGTCATTATACAATCAAATTCGTTCTGGAACGACATTCTATTGACATATTGCTAGCTTTTCGCCATAATATTATAGTGTCACAAATACGCAATTACGTATAGGTACTGATACTGTGGCAATACTGACTTTGTTTGTGCGTTTGATGGAATTATCTATAAACACTTGAGACTAAGAAACACTTGAGCAAGGCAAATATGCGACCAATTTGTTAAATAGAAGAGTTATTTTACGGGTGGACTTAAGTTAAACTGTAAAAGGTTTCTTAGCGTACTTGCACGATATATTTTTAAAACAGGACCACTATTCTGGCACATTACAACTATTACATTTCAATAGTAGGTACTAGTCAGTGAATAAGTAAGACTATAAATTAAATCGGTTTAATAATTGTACAATATCATGTATCTGGCACCGGTACAACAATTTTCTTAGTTCTGACTCACTGCGGTTACGATTGCATCGACTCTAATTTGTCAACGTAAATTAAGAATCTCTAATCAATTTGAAATCACGTCGATGGTATCTGGACCACTCGTTGGAAGCAAATGTCGATAAAACGCAAGATATATCGTTCAATCTAAAGCGGGGCGGTAACCACGACATAATGACAATGTCCAGTAATAGCCTGACATTACACAAAGTAACAAGGTCCAAAGTAACGTACGATTTACTTATACGTTTGACGTTCGGTGTTTATGTGTGAGACAGCTAGTAATTAAGATTTACACCTGGGTGCTGTTAATCAACTGATTTTAGTGTCAACCAAATTTAGATGTAGCTGCGGGCAAAGTGTGATAGAGCCGTTACGGTTTACCGCTCAAATTTAGGATAATGGCTCAAGACAATACATTGTTGTCTGGGGTATAATACGTTGAAGTTGCTACATACATTGGCTTGCAAATAATGATGAAATCTAAAATGATACGCATACAACGACGAAGTTGGCCGTGTTGGTATTGGTAGTGCCTTTGCAGCTGGGGGGGTGTTAATAATGAAGCCTAATCGTCCGGAACATCAATCCGCAGTCGAGTTTTGGTTGTTACTTATATTCAAGCGTCAATAGTACCTATATAGTATAAGCAATTGACATGTAAAATTTTATATTTTATTAAGAAACAATTGAATTGAATTTAATAGAGTATATTATAAACCCCCTTATTCAGAAGACTTTAAATGCCTCCGCTGAATAAACTGTGTTTTAGCCCATTCTTGAGAATGAATTTTAAACGTCAAAGTGACACTTTAAATTCGTAGTTGTAGACGATTATAATATATACATTACTTACATCCTATAGCAATGTACAATGCAATGTGATAATGTGTTGGTTTACTATCTATACCTTGTTATACATTTTAATATCAGGCAACTAAGTACCAAATTATATCCGTTAAGAATATCAAGTGTCCTTCAAATGCTTATCTTAGGTTATTTTATTACAAGTAGGTAAAATTGGTTAATTAATACAACTACGTTGATAACTTCGGTTTTGTTACGGTATTGGCCAACATTTGATACCCACCGAAAGTTGTCCCATAAAATTAACAAGTCTATCAAAATGCACGCCTTGCAGTTCCGAGGTAGGTACTAGGTACATATTCATAATATCTGAGTAGGTATTACGTTCTACAACTTAATCGTTGTATAGGTACCATTCTTTGACACCGCCCCTTATCAATATACAGTTACAGAATATACTCCATTACTCTACGATTGTAAAGGCAACAAAGATTTTTTTAATTATCACATGTTAACATGAGGTCGATAATACCTGTTCATGCTAATAATATTCCGGTAGTGCTAAGCGGGCTTTATTGAAATCATATATAATTATTATTGTTGCACATGATTGCCTTAGCAATATAGACAGGTACGGTAACGCCTTGGTCCTACAATTTTTTTAATTTAAATATAATATATTCCAATTTGTATGATCAGATATTTTAGCGTATACATCCTCTGTATATATACAATATGCAGTAAAAACGGCAGTAGGCGTAGGCGATTGACATTTGCAAGATGACAAGTTTTGAGACATACGTGTTGCGCCGACAGATTGTTTTTAACTTTAACGCCCTGACGTGGTTTTCCCAAGGAACCATATGGGCTCCTTTATGAAATGCGTGTACAGATTTTCATATCCTCTTGGAGTTGCAAGCGTCTATGGGCGATGTTAACAGTAACGTCTTGCCCTCAGGCGGGCCGAACCAACTTTTGCCACCGAAGTGTAATAAAAAACTTTATAGTGTGAAATAACGTAGGTAAGTTTAAACGGAGCTACGACGATAAGACGTATCTACACCTGCTTTAATACGTTGTTTATACTTCATTGGTATTGCTTAATGTAATGCAGCAAATTAAAATTAGATAGTACATATCAACGCAATGTCGAATAAAACATCGGTTTGGTTGTAAACACGTTTATACATTGTTAATATACCCGCCACCTCGTAAACTAAACCATAGTTCAATTAATGGACTCAGCAGTTTGGTATCTGCGTGAAATAACTTAATGCTAGGGTGTGTTGGGAGATAAGTCTTATCGAGGTATTACTGTATTAAACGGTTCAATGCGATATCTCCTCTTGAGAGTCTTGTGAGCCGTTACCACACCAGATTCTTTGTTACAGCCCGTTCACACAGAGTCTCCGTGTTTACGGTACCCGTTTTAACGGATACAATTTCATACAATTACTGTATACTGAATACTGTGTCATATGTGAAGTCGCTCATACAACTCCATACGCCATCAATGAAAAAAACGTATACGATAAAACGGAACAGTAAAACGGAGACCGTGTGTGAACGGGCTGTTAGAGTTCATCGAGTATAATTAATAAGTGACGTAAGTGCGTTGTTTTTATATTAATTACCTACTCTAGTTCATATTATCAAATATTCTTATAGAAAAACTGACGACGCGTGACGCGACCGTCTATGTTAAGCTAAGTTCTTCATTAAATTACTTCATGGGCGTTATAAAAATAATGCATAGAGCACGTTCGATTGGCGCGTAACATAGTCCCGTACAAAAATACTGACCAAATAAGACCTAACTGTCTGGAGAATTAATGAATTTTATTTTTTGGAGGTTGAAACAGTAAACGGTAAAATTAAACGATTAGTATGATTATACCGGGTGGAAAGGCACGACGATCCTTCCCGCAAAGGGGGGTTAGTTTAAGTGATGGAAAATCGATTCGTAATGTTTAGATTTTTTTTACGATCAATTATTAAAAATAATAAAATTAATTAATGTTCTTCTGTGACAACCCTACTATTACTATACGTACTAATTATCGTTTATACGTATTGATAAAGGTCACTGACTCTTGTGTAATTGTTAAAATGTTACTGACCCTAATGAGGGTGGTCACTTGCAGTATTTTGCATTAAAAGTTAACTGCCTATAACTTCAAAACGGTTATGAATATGAGCCTAGTTTCTTTAGAGGAAATACTGTACTCAGTCTAAACAATCCCCCTTTTGCGGAAGGGATCGTCGTGCCTTTCCACCCGGTATAGTTAGGATCTAAGGCTCTTGCATATATCATGACGATACAGATTAAAATAAGAATTAATTAAGTATATAACAAACGTCATTATGAATATAAAAAAACTGGCTAAGTGCGAGTCGGACTCGCGCACAAAGGGTTCCGTACCATTATCCGTTGAATGAAAGGTGAATGGCGGTTTACGATTTATGACGTATTAAAAAAAACTACTTACTAGATCTCGTTCAAGCCAATTTTCGGTGGAAATTTGCATGGTAATGCATAAATGTTCTTTTAGTTTTATCATTCTCTTATTTTAGGGGAAACACATTTTACCTCTTTGGAAGTGTCTCTCGCGCCAACTATTAAGTTACCCGTTAGCCAGTTAAGAAAAAAAAATAGAAACCTCAATATCATTTTTGAAGACCTATCCATAGAGAAACCAGAATGGGCTTGAAGAAAAAAATTTGAGTTTCAGTTCTAAGTAAGGGGAATGTCAAAATCACAGAATACATCGACTTACCAAGTTTCAACAGTATAGTTCTTATAGTTTCGGAAAAAAATGGCTGTGACATACGGACGGACATACAGACAGACAGACATGACGAATCCATAAGGGTTCCGTTTTTTGCCATTTGGCTACGGAACCCTAAAAATGAGTAATATGAAGATCCCTAGGTTGCGACTTACCAGTACAGTGCCAACAATCATCTCTCTGCAATATTTTCAACTGTGTTACAGCAATAGAGATTTCAAAGCATAGGACTCAACCATTAAACATGAACTAAGCTACGAGTACACGTCCGCCAAACGAGACTTACGATGACTCGTATTCGCAATTTTGCGCGAACTTATTTTTCCCTTCAGCGTATGGCGGGAGAAAACTTAATAATTTCCTATAGAAAATTAGCTTTTGTTGTAATTTGTACCCTGAACGATGTAACGAGGGTATTGTTACTGTCCCACAGCGAAATCTTATAGGAGCTTGCAAAGGTTAAGCCTCTATAAATCATTGGCTAACTAAGATGTTGTGCGACACACAATTTTATGGTTAAGCCACTCGTGCCGAGTTTCTTGTTGTGTTCATTTTGAGAGATGGTGCCAGTCAAGTCTTGTGCGAGACAAGAGTTTGTTAGACTATAATTTTAACTGGATCTTTGTACTTCAAATGTATTATCGAAGGCTCTATTTCTACATAGAATTAGTAACCATAAATACTTAATACATGATTCCATTAAATTATATTCTTATCAAAATAAAATCATTTGATGGCTAGACACTAATAAAAAAGTAGTTCAACATTCCAAAGCTTATAATAAAAGATAATTTCAAGATGCGAATCGCCTACAGATGTTTAAGTGTGTAATTATTTGTGTTGATTTCATACAAATTATGACATTTTGGCCGCACAAAGGGATAAGAAATTAACCGAGCCTTTACGTTCATCCTTTTACGCACCATACATTAATTATAACACCTCTTTAAGGTTAAATTTATGGTGTTGTTTTGTTAGCCATTACATGGTTTAAGTGGCCGGTCTGTTGGGGTTCCAGTGCAATTTAAAGGTCACATTAGGATTCTAGTAGTAGTAGAGGATTAGAGGATGGTTTTGACTATTTATTTAACTATTTATATATAAAATAAATTGAGTAGTAAAATAACAGCCGAATTAATTTCAGCAAACCTGAAAAAACATATCTCAAAATATCGAGTAAAAACATAAGCAACTGAAATTTTCATTTCACATAATCTAGGAAAAGCAATCCATATGTCTAGTTACGAGTACGAGTACTCGTACATGTAAATTAATTGGTAACTACGTACTTTCCTTGTCATCAACTCGTGTGACAATCTTTTTTTTTTCTCCTAACAAATAACTGACAGAACCCACATTTTGAAAAGTAATACTTACCCTCCCTTTTTTGCAAGCGCTCGAGGCTCGATACTTATTGGGTGTTTATGTTCTTATAATTTATGACTGCAGGCGGTGTTTTTATGCTTTGAAAGGCTCTAAAGGCACGTGGTAAATTTATTGAGGGACGTTTCAATCTGGGCGATCTCTGCGGTTCAATTTTATTTTCTTAGTTTCTGATACAATTTTTCATTTGTTCACGCTTACACCAGCTGTATTGGGTTTGGAATTTAGCTTGGCTGCCGCAAAACTCCCAAGAACAAATAGGATACATTGATTACAATTGCAACAAAAATCTCACACAAAACAGTACTAATTGATATTTTAAAACGTACATATGGCTGATCTGCGTGAATCGCATATATTGGATGATCTTACCAGTTGTGACTTATTAATCGGTAATTAATGTACCTAACAACAAATCTGCAATGCAACGAGAATTCCTGTCCTCATTTTAACGACAGTTGTCAATAGACGCAGAGCTTTGTGATGTTATGATCTCACAGTACAATTTGCATACAATGGCGTTCGTTCTAAGAAATTAAAAATGCATCATTGGTTTCCCTCTTTAGTGCGTACATAGATTTTCTTATGACGAGATTTCAATGAGGCTGTTGTTTTGCGGGGAATAAATTCTACGAAAGGATAAGTATCATTCAATCTATATAAATTTGTTGAAATTGCTTATTAACTCGAATAGCGACAGGTCTAGGTAAATTAAGCTAGAACCTAAAAAGCTCATCACTCCAGGTTCTAACAGAGCAGTAAAAAATGTAAGCATCTGAAGGTATTATATACACCCATACATAATAACTTCGATGTAGCCTCAAGTTAGAAAGGTACTTCATCAGATTGTATCAATCAAAACATTACAGTATAGTCGCGAACAAAATACAAGCATCTGCATCGAACAGTGTTACT
Organism: Epinotia demarniana; assembly: GCA_945867215.1. Classification (NCBI taxonomy): domain Eukaryota; kingdom Metazoa; phylum Arthropoda; class Insecta; order Lepidoptera; family Tortricidae; genus Epinotia; species Epinotia demarniana. The sequence continues at coordinate 32,510,720 of OX244260.1, forward strand.
AAAAGCCTTTTAGTCTTCCAGTCGAGATTTATTTTGCCTACTGTGAATAGGTATTAACCTATCGGAAAAACGTTGTTCTCACAATGGAACACGGATCGGTGATCGATATCGCAGTAATTAATTCGAGATAACTCGCCGTCCGCTATTAGATAGATCCAGCCAAGGACAGATAATACCGTACTTGCAGGTATAACAGGTAAATGAGGATTGGCGGTTATATACACGTAGATGTTAAGATATTTTTATAATATTTATAACATGTAATTAACAACGCAACTAAAAAGAATTTATCAAGTGAGTTAGTTTTATCTGGTGCTAATTATTACGCCTGAGAGTTTAAAGTAAGTCGATGTTAGTTATTTTATTATTTAATCCGTTATACGGTCAACATAAATAAATTCGGACACGTAACAATAATTTTGTAACTATAATCATCAGCTTATTTATACCAGTCCCACTGCTGGTTAGGTTACCTGTCATGGGCTGTATTATCAAACAGCGATTAGAATGGGATTCAAGGTGACATTTTGGCCATATAAATATGTCAAAATGTGTATGAACAGACAGTTATTCCAATCCCAAACTCATCGCGGTTGAGTAATAATCGCCACGCTAGCAGAAATATGAACCTATTTAAAAAAAATACTTTGGGGTCGTGACCAGGAAAGACAAAAAACTAAAGAAGTTAGAGCAGTAGATATGTAACAGTATAATTTTTAGCAATTTATTGGTTATAATCTCATGGAAAAAGTCGTTCAATACAACCATATTTTTTATCTTTGCCATTCCTGATCATGAACCCGGAAATACCGAGTATATAAGAAGAAACTAATGCAAGGTCTTTTTAAACAATAAAAGGGTGCAACAGTATACACATACACTTGCTATGAAATTGTAATCCAATGTGGTTTACAGCTATTTCCCACGGTACAAATTTGAATAAAGAATTAAACCTCCCTTTATAGTAAACACCATCACAATTGGTAATCACGTTCGCTTCTGATTTAATATTGTAGCTCGATCGAATCCCGATAATACTCATACGTAATGTAATCATTTAGCGCAAGGTCTGGGTAAACAATAGGATCACGACGCGCGTCGGAGTTTCCAAAGTTCTTCTGCGGTCACTTTACGTTTGCTAGGTTTGATTCACATTTACTAAAAGTTATTTCGCTTTACGCTACGTTATACACTAAGGTGGCCTAGTGGTTTAGGCATGCGGCTGTCAAACGGCGGTCATGGGTTCGAATCCCGGCTCGTACCAATGAGTTTTTCGGAACTTATGTACGGAATATCATTTGATATTTACCGTTAGCTTTTCGGTGAAGGAAAAACATCGTGAGGAAACCTGCATACATCCACGAAGAAATTCAAAGGTGTATGTGAAGTCCCCAACCCGCACCGGACAAGCGTGGGGATTACTGCCCGTTCCCTCTCATCCATGAGAGGAGGCCTGTGCCCAGCAGTGGGACGTATATAGGCTGGTTTATTATTATTATTATTATTTTATTTCGGTTTACCAGGTGCCGAGTAAGTAGTAAAAAGATAATTAGAATTAAATAAAACCCTTTTCACATGCTCCTTTAAATCTAAAAACCATCCTATCAAAGTGCACCCCATAACTTCAAGCATATTTATTATGCACTCAGAAGTGTTCTAGTGTTAGATAACATAACATAAGATAGATTAGATTAGGTGCGTATCGCACAGATAGCCGGAGGATAGGCTGGCTGCAGCATCATAAATTATTATTACTAATGTATATCCTTTGCTATTGTGATTTATAAGACGTTGCGAATTGATTATTAATTAAAGGTTATTTGGTTGGGAAATTGAAATTATGGTTTAGTAGAGTCCTTTATGAGGAACTAAATTCCAAAGTTCTTATATAACAGCCTAATAGATGTGGAGAACCAGGCTGCGTTTTTGTTTTATTGCTGTTATAAACATACTTAATATTTACAAAAATATTACATAGGTGAACGAATATCTTAATCAATGAAATCTCTACCTAAATAACACTAAATAAAACAAAATTCAGCTCAACGTTTCTCCCGTAATACTACCTCAACAAATAAAACATAATCCGTAATGAAGTGCGCAAAAAGATCATATATTCAATAAACAATGGTAGCAGAGCTTCAATAAATTCAAAGACATGCTCAACAAAAATGTTCTGAATTGTTGTAGATACAATATTATTTATGCGAGGATCGAACTCGCGACCCCGGGCTACCGTGCCGGCGCTGGTGGTCTGTCTCTATGCAACCATCCATTGGTTACTCAAAAATATGATGATGAATATCAGAATAATGTATGCCAAATTTTGAATGATTGCAAAATAGTTATTTACGATATAAGTGCCGAAAATAGGAAATTCGCAACGAGTGGTGATAAATTAAAACACGGCCGAAGGGAGTGTTTTCAATCGACACGAGTTGCGAATTACCTATTCGCACGTGTATCGTACAAGGTTTTACTGTACATATAGCTCTTTAAAGTTTTGACATATGCACGGAAAGTGGGCTTTTCCGCATTAGTGCGGGAAAGTAGCACCATATGTACTGTAAAAATATTTTCCCCGTACTGATATAGAATAGATTTAAAACAGATAACAAACGTAATATGTCAACTCAATATCATTTTTTTTGCGCGAGAAAACCTGTATAAAGTTTTCGTAGTAGCAGGTTACTTCAATCCAAAATGTTTAGTTTTTGTAGGTAAAGAATATTCATTTTTGACTATTACATTATTGAATTGGTCTAATCTAAACTAAGAAAGCCTCTCTTACGTTGTTGTGACCTGTTCGAATAGACAACAGAGCCGATATCCATTTATCCCTTCTTATACTTTTTTATATCCTAAGTACGAGTAGTTGCATTAAATTACTTTTAACTTTTGCCCAGTTATAGTATCACCATTAATAATTTTCAAAGAGCAATGTATACTCGTAGGATACAGTCGGAGAAGAGCCTTTGTGAACAAGTGGATATCGACCTTACCATTGTAGCATGTAGTTTTTAATACGATTCCATAATTTCGAAGCTTGGTCGTACGGAGGCATATGGCAGAGGTCAAAAACGTTGGATGTATTTTGGCATTCCCTTTTTAATAATACTTTTTATTTCTAAACATTAGTTTTACTTCTAACTTTATACAGAAAAAACTGAAAAAGAAAATGTAAGTTGAGACTTTGTTAAATAATATGTGTAGGTAAAATCATATAGGTACTTACACGTGCTTTTTAATGAAAAATTAATGCGTAGGTACTTGTTATATCCACTTTTAATAAATCATTTTTAGTATTGTTTTAGACAAAAAAATTGACAGCGCGCGTCTGCATTTCTTTTTTTGATCAAGCCAGTGGAATAACGCAGTTCCCTCGATAAAATTATACGCCGATCAGTAGAAATCCCTTACAATTGACACTTCTGTGTGTCGCTTGACATATTTTTACACCAACAATAATTTCATTATTGTTACCAACCCAATTGGCACTTTAAACCCAGCGTGGAGAATTCGGAATTGAGTAAATTCTGCTGATCCAGAACTCACATTTTAGCAACATGGGTTTGCGGCTCCACACAGCTCTTGTAGACTCTAATACGCTAATTTAAGGTTTATTTTGGAGTGAATGATTGTAGTTTGTAACGTGGGCATGGTTTACTCGCATGGAGTGACGAAGTGACAGGCACAGGCGGCGGTGTCTGTGATGCGCCAATCAATTTGTAGCGCACAATACGCAATACATCGCAGGGCTAACTGGCTTGCTGTAGGGTTATTCTGCGAGTCTGGCGAGAAGGGCTAATTTTGACAAAGGAGATTAAATTTTGAATGAAATACGTCCACTTATCAATCTCGTATTCGATTTAAGAATTATTGACCATAAGGATATTGTAAAGTTTAGTGTCATGATATGATAATACTTTCGTTGGTTCAAATTCGTTAATAGAATAGTTAATATTGAAGTACCAGAAAACACACTCGGTTTCTCCCAATAGCAAGGTGGCAGATTGATTGTAAATAGATTATTATCTAATTTACATAGGTAGGGTCATTTCGCCGGTTAGCGACCACCTAATTTCATTTGCCGGTTGGCGACCACTTAGCGAAGTTGGTGAACTGAAAGGATATTTTCTCGGTTTTTTAGTAGATTTCTATTCTAAAACAACAAAAAATGCATGTCCAACTAATTGTCTCAATAGGGTCTATAGAATTGATGTTATCTTCAATAGAAAAAACCTTCAGGTGGTCGCTAACCGAAGGTGGTCGCGTAACCGCCGTAATGAACCCTATTTCTTCCTGTGAGTGAATTCACAGTTAACCTGAAATTAAGTTCATATTGCTGCGTGGTCAAATCCAATCTACAAAAATACAACGCTCACTTACGCGACGCGACGCGACGATCGCAGAATAACGCCCGCCCCGCTGTGTCTCCTCATACAAGATGCATAGAGCTGCGCGGGAGGCGGCGTTTTTGCGGCGCTAATGAAGTGGCGGTTCATTAGGCCGCGAGTAACGAGCCGGGTTCGATTCCCGGCCCCAGTGAAAAACTCACATGTCCATACATTGTATGTTTTTAGTGGAATATGTGAGATGAGTAAGGACGTTTTGAGGTTTATATGGAGATACTGGATTTCCTGCATACCAATGAATTGTAGCATGGTGTTGGTAGTGATGCGAGGCGTGTAAGAAGTTGCTTAACGCTGTTTGATGCTATTAGGAAGTGCGAGAATGTGACGGGTACGGCATCAATTAATTAAACGACTTTGCAATTTTACTAGACAGCACGTTTCTGTAATACTGAGTATAACACTCGATTAATTTTATGAAATCGAAATGGCCTAAAGGATTGCATTTGCACGAAAGTGAACCAGGAATTTATAATTTACTGGAAGATATTTTCATCGTATTGCGTTCTATTATTTGATTTAGGTAATGCATTGGATCGCCTCACCTACGTTTTCAGAGAGCAACTAACAGTACAAAATGCCCAAATATGTAGTAAGTAATAGGGGTTCATTTAGAATTGGAGAAGTCCGTCAAATTTACAGAACATCATTTTCATTTTGAAATGTGTGTTTTGATGAATTTTAGTTCCTGCCTTCAACAAAATAACGACAAAATAAATTAAATATTATCCTTGGTCTTTACCTTCCTGGCTTACCTTCAACCTTAACTTCTATGATGTTATTTATGAAAGCGTCGTGTCGTTTAAGGTGAACAATTATTTCCCTTTGGTCCATTATCTATTGTTGAACAATGTCGTCAATGTATATTTATAGAAGCCCGCGTAAAACTCCAGCACCTAAGTATATAAAGATGTCCGCAGTGCATCATTTTCCCTAAGCTAAAGTACGTCATATTACAAGGTTCACACACATAAGCACCGGCATTAGGCGGCGGGTCCGTTGAAATTTCAATCGCGCTAAATAACTCGGATAAACAATACGTCGCGCTGTCTCGACGCCTCGTCTGTCCTCGCCGCGCCACACGGACACCGATCCTGACAAACGTGATGTCGAATTTTGTGATTGATTCGCATCTGTTTTGCTTTTCGACATGTATTACGCGTGCCGAGCTAACGTGTCAGAACCAGCGTTCGAAAGAGATGAGAAACTATGAGCCAAAACAGGCTCCTAATACGTCTTTATTTCATAGATTTGTAACACAAGAACACTTTTTGTCCTTCCTTTATAGTTAAAGTTATAATGAAATGCTATTTCAATCGAATACTTAACTAGTGAAAATTTAGTTTTTCACTTCCTCTCCAATATCCGCCCCAGTCCTAGTTGGCTCAGTTCGGGTTGCACAAGGCGGTTCCACAACACTTGGGGAGCTCAAATACCGCGAGCCGTCAGGTTGCCTCTTCGACACTGCAACTACGTGTCATTGCTCTGAATCTGAACATTAGAAAGCAGTCCTTCTGAAATATACGTAATTAAAATATTTATTTTTGTCATATCATTAATCATAAATAAGTACATTTATTAATTTGGAGCAGAAAAATAATAACTAGCAAATAAAGTAGTGTCAATACTATACTTTCAACGGGTCAAAATGGGATATATATGAAATCATCCTCGTATTCACATATCGTAAATTTGTAGCGCTAATTTAACTATGACGCGCACAAACGCACAACGAATTTAGAAAAAATATTTTTTCTACTGCAATGTTATGAAGCGTGCCGGGGCATTGATGTCATTGGGCCAACGCATCAGATTATATAATAGTCCTACGATAACAGTGGATAGTTTTATAGTTTTATTGTCTTGCATTTGTTATTCATCTGAGGTTCTTAAGAGTATCACTGGTGTTATATAAACTTAAGACTTATTTAGAGCAATGACGCGTAGTTGAGTGTCCTCGTGGAACCGCCCTGTGCAACCGAAATTGAGCCAACTTGGACTGGGGCGGAAATAGAAATTTAGATTTTATGAACTAACATTTTTGTTATTTACAACAAAATAACCGCCGCTATATGACTTGTCCACTAGAGTCAAGTAGAGGTCCCGAACCTTTCCAAGATTGCTCCACGTTTAAGCACCCCGTGTGTTCTCTAACGATGCCCGCTTGTAGGTGGTTCTCCTTCAATAATATCAGTAATTTCATCTTATCAAGTCGTAGGAGAGAAAATGGGGGCGGATAGCATCGAGATAAGTAAATTACGATGCTCGAGATAATCTGTTGTCTAACGTGGGGTGCTTTAAATCACTTTTAACGCGCTTTAAGTGGAAATTACTTCATATGGTTTCGCCTACAAATGCAAAAAAGTCAAAACAATGACAACTAGAGAGGTTAATTCCACGAAGCACAACTTAGAAGTTAAACCACTAAAATCAGTAAATACTCGTAGTATGGACAGTATGGACAAGTGAAATATAGAATTTAGAGAATAGGTATTTAAAAATTGTTAATTCCAAGACTAGTCCACCATATTACTAGCTATGTACTTATTTATTTTAGAGACAAGATATCAAATTATCATACAGACCATCATAATTAAGTAGGAAGATATGTATACCTATGGAGGATATTTCAAAAGGAAAAATAACGGTTTTCATTAGAGCCAATGTAAAGGTAGCATTATGTTTAGAAGGAGTCAAATTGTTTGGTGTATTCTGACAAAATTAATAGTTTAGGATATTAAGAAAAACCACTTGTTGGTGAGACAGACTGTTTTCAGCAAATTGCAATTCTCATATGACAGGTTAAACATTTCAGAGTCAACCATTCTCCCGAATCTCCAAATCTTTTATTGTATCTCGCGAGACCAAATGCCAATAGGTAAAGGTATATTTTATGAAGATAACATTCCCGATCCTATACGGGAGGCACATTGTTTTCATCGAATAAGTATCGATATAAAAAGCTATTGTAATCCAGTCAGGAAATGGAAAGTGGGATGGCCTGGCCATAGTGCACAGAGCTGCATGCAGTAAACACTGAGTATCGTTATAGAGTTAAATGTGAGAACGAATGGTCCGGTCTACCAAGGGCAGCTAAGCGCGTGAAAACGAGCGCCCAAGAAAAAATAAATATTGCGTCCATTGTCAAACGAGACATCAAGTTATGTCCAAGGTACTTTATGGTCTCATACATGCAGTTTTGAGAGTTTTGAGTAGCTTAAACCATTAGCTTCGGCCCGCGACTCCGTCCGCGTGAAACTCGTTTATATCGTAGCTGCTTACGAACGTTCGCCCCCCATTTCACTCCCTTAGGGGATGATTATCGGAATAAAAACTTAGTCCTTCCCCGGCACTCCGACTATCTCTTTACAAAATTTTTATCCAAAACGGTTCAGCGATTTAAGCGTGACTAGGTTAGGTTAGGTCAGGTTAGGTTATACACACTTTCGCATTTACAATATTAGCATAGATTTTATTCGTGCATTGGCTTGATTCACTTTTAATTGCATAACGCCGCATAGGTACTTATTCAGGCTTCAATCCCATAATTTTACGGTACATAATATACTTATTGTAATAATAATAAAAATACATAAGGCAGCTTATGGCGGGCTGTTAAGGAGTAGCGACCCTACGTACGTGCTCCTGTGGTCAGGCTGAGCCGATCGGGTGGTTGGTTGGACAGGCCCTCCGCCTCTGGCTTGCCTTTATTGGCCGTCCAGAGTGGAGTCGCAAGAGCTGTTGCTTGAGGGTAGATGTGGACACCTAAGTGGCGAGTTGGCTATATGTTTAAAATACAGTGCCACCTCTCTACCCCCCAGCTCTCTGACCGGTGTTGCCTTTAGGCCATTTTTTAATGTCGCTATTAATAGGGGCCCATCTAGCAGTTAGCAAGTCACCGTCTGCCAGAGATAAAGATTGAAACAGTTTTATTAGGCAGGCGTCCGATGTTTCACCCAATAGCCCAGCCACTAGTCCATCATTTCAACCCAATAACCCGTTTTATTTAGATTCCATCAACCATCAATAGTCCCTATACACCCCAGCGGGTGCTGTCTCTGTGTGCGTCCCATGACACGGGCAGGGACAGCATCCGCTCGGTGTACTCCTTGCATTTCATTAAATTGACAAAAGGGCCTCTACGTGTTGGCCCAGTTGGTACTTTGTAGGTAGTGTACTATAAAAAAAAGTAGGTACCTAGCTCCATGCACGCCTCCCAAAGGTCCGGGACATCATTGTCCCGTGAACGGGAAAGACATAAAAATAGAATTAAGAAGGATTGTATTACAATGAAAAGACGTTGACAAATTTAATATAGGCTAAAGTTATTTGGGAAATATACTAAATCGAAATTCCGTTACAGTTCAGTGAGATATATGTACGCGCGCATCACGCTCAGCACAGATTTCAGAGGTAGATTTTTTTACGGTAAAACAAATCAAATATGTAGATGTTTTGGAGGTTGGAGGTACATATAGGTACATATATTATTCTCGCATCGGTTGATTGATGTATTGAAATTAAATGGCAAATTATTTGTTGATTCACGCTCGTTCAAGTCAGACCATATAGTCAAACGAGTGAGAGTACAACGCACTAACAGATTACTATTGCAGGCCCAGGAGTCAATTTTGAACCTTGTTTTTGAAGTATTGAAATCATATTAGCTTGATTAATGTGCATATTGCAGAAGCGCACAGCTACGTGTGACTAGGTCATACTGATATTAAGAGGAAATAATATATGTATAACAATAATTATAATAAGCCCCACGCACGCCTCCCAAAGGTCCGGAACATCATTGTCCCTTGAGCGGGAAAGACATACATAATAATAATAATAATAAGCCTTCTTTTATTTCGATATTTCGTACATATGTAAATTTTACAAGGTTTAGGTAACATTAATTAATATGCAGCTCTTTCCAACGTTCTCTGTCCCTTCCTTTTTCCATCCAGTATTTGCCTGCTACTTTTTGTATGTCGTATTACGTACTTGTTTCTTGTATTAGAAAGAGGGAATAGTACATTGGAAATATTATTAGAGGCCAAGTCCAGTTGTGCTATTTTCACTGTGTAAGTGCTGTGTACTGCGCTCGCGCCGGCCTTTGAGGCTGCGTAATGCGAGATTCCCAAGCAGCCGCGTCGCTATGCGCTGCGATTCGCACTGCCAGTCGCGATCTTCATCGATTCTTATATCGATTCATCGTAAAAATGTTTAGGTCACCGTAATGTCTGCTGGATTTATTTTATTTAGCAATGATGCAAATCTAAAAACTTAAAACTGCAAATTGGATCTTCAAGTTAAACAGTACAAACAACTAACCGTGGGTCCACAGTCCAACCGCTATGGCAACGTTGTGAGGCGAAAAGAGGTCCTATTATTAGCGTCTACCACCATTTACATAAGGAAGTAAGCCCCATAGGCACATACCTACTAAAACTTTCAGGTAATTACGAAAATCCGTGAGTTAGGAAAATTCAACTGCCCTTACAGAAAGTGATATTTAAATATACTCGAGCTACGTTACGCCATCGACCAGGTTTTCTCTTTTTTTATCATACTAGCTTGTATTAAATGTTAAGTTTCGTATCATTTGTATCAACCAAACGCCTTACGTTGCTATTGTCTAATATTTATTTATTTAAATATTGACAACTTATCGTACAAAAGGACTTAATGCAGTAGAAATTCTCTACCAGTCAACTCTTGGACAAGAAAAAGAATTGTTGTCTGTGCAACTTCAGATATCATCATCATCATCAGCCTATATACGTCCCACTGCTGGGCACAGGCCTCCTCTCATGTATGAGAGGGAACGGGCACGGCACAGGCACGGGGTACTTCTGATATATAAATAAATAAATAATTAATAACAAAAATAGACAAACTTACATAAAACGGAAATATAGTACTTAGACAATGCAAAATAGTTTTTGTAACATCGTCCATCACTTAACTTCTTAACTGTTGTCAAAATATCGATGGAATATCCCCATCTCTACATTCAATTTCTCGCTGTTTTATTCTCGTGCGCATGTGCGTTGAATGCTGCGCGGGATTCCATATTTCAACGCACGTGGTTTCTTTGCCTTCTGGCGCGCATTGTTGTGATTTACCAATTTCAGCGCAGCACTTACTCCTTATTGAATTATGATCGTAACGATTTCGATAATGCTTCAGCAGTTTTTTTATGGATCTTCATTTGTCTGAGACATGTATGTTTAATGTATTGTGATACTGTCCCATGAGATACGATTATTGCTTAATAAATCTAAGTATTTGTTTAAAGCCGCATTTACCCTCAGGTGTCCGTAGAGCGGATAAACAGAAAGTTTGATGGTTGTCAACAGTGGTTATCCAATATCTATTGCACAGTACAGGTAGAAAAATAAGTAAATCTATGACTTAATCATGTTTAGGTACAAATAAAGTGAGATTTTTTTTCCCTGACAATGTTTTTGACAATGACATTGTCATAAGTTAGAATTTGTATTTGAACCCGACTTGTGCCTGAAGGTGGTCGGTAAATTTGGCATGTACAGTATACTAAAGTGTACCAATACATACATATTTTTGCCCTTGACTGTATAGATACTTTTGGCTTGGGTTTTGTTCTTATGTATGTGATAGTTGCGTGTGAAGATATTTATGGCCTCCTATTGGCCTACATATATTTGACTGGCATTGTACATTTATTTATGGCCATGTAAATGTCTAGATCTTTTTGACTAATAATATGATCACATATTTTTTACTGGATTACGGTACAGATATTTCTGGCTAATCAACTGTACATATATTTTTGACGCCTTGGGAACGTATATATATTTATGACCTTGACTGTACTTAACAATGTATGACAAGATAAAAATATAGAAAAAGCGAAATGAAATCAAAATTTTATTAGTAATAATTGTCACAGGTCATTTGTAAGTATCATAAGTGTAGATTAGGTTTAATACATCATTAAATTTCATATATCTATTTATCATTATCATTACCATAATCATTTTATTTATCATATTATGCTTTATTTTCAAATTATCAGTCGCATTCTGTAAAATTCGTCATAGTTATAAAACACTGTTCAGAAGCCACTTTTTCAAGCTTGATTTGAATGGCGAATGTTGAGTTATGTAAAATTGTTTTTGTTTGACAATCAATATTGTCTTAGATTTTTATTTTTTAACCTTTTTATTTGTGTTAGATTAACTTCAAAAAACCTGAAAGAAACAACTCATCAGTTATTCTAGAATCCGATTCCGTTTGTTACCGGGTTTTGTCAGAACGAATCGGCAGAGCGGCATGGCATGCCCGGCATTTACGGAAGTTCCGTTTTTCTGTGGATTCTCGCCCTAATTGCCGTGGCAGGCACAATGCGATGGAATCCCAAGTCTTAATCATGTCACAGGAATGCTCGAAATGTTTCAATGAATAAACAGCTTCCATATTTAAATTAGGTTCTCAATTGATAGCGGTCGTAATGATAGCACTAAAATACATTGCCTAATGTTCATGGTAGGTCTGTACATTCTAGAGCTTGTTTGTGTGCTATCAATATTGGGCAATAAACGACTCCCACGATGCAAAGCTGCAATTTGTAGTGACGTACTTATAACTTAACTATTTATGACGCAGTATAATGTAAAGTACCAAATATGAGTGTAAATAGATCGGTACTATTATTTTTGAATTGATCGAAAAGCGTACCTCAACTCTGCCGTAGGTACTAATTTGGCAAATCTGAAGGTACGGATGGAACGCCAGTGGAATGAACATCCATGAATGAACTTATCCATACTTTCCTCAAATCACAAGCACGTCTGGCACTCCAGGCGTCCAAAACACGTCGGTCACAGCCGACCAGACCCCAGCAATGCGGCGGGGATCAGAGTGGGACGTCTGCACGTCTCTAATTCATTTCACGCTGTATTGTGATTGGGGTTTTCAAGAATTCCAAGCTGGCTTTTTTGGTGTCTATTACAATGATTATTTAGACCAAGTTAGAATTAGATGGGAAAATTTGTAGGGTGTTTTGTTTGTATTTGCTGATACATAGGGGAAGGTGGCTCAAAGAGGGCACCTTAACGGAAAGTTGAAAAAAAAATGTTTTATAACCCAGTAACATTATTCATTTGTTTGCCACAAGGTCAATTATTAAACACTTTCCGATGGAGTATGGCTTAATTTATCGAAAAATTAAAAACAAAATAATTCTACGCAATTTACAAAACCCTTACGATTGAACGCTTTGCCCCAGGGGGTGGCCTAAAGTGGGCATTCGCTTAGGGCAAAACGGGCATGGGCTGGGGTAAAGCGGTCACGAACATAATGTACCGTAATGGGATAGCCATAACTAAAGAAAACAAAACATCTTGATTCAATTTTGTATATTAATCTCTTCGCAGCAATCATAGAGGAAAATCACAAAAAAAACTTCTTAAAAAATAAAATCAAACAATAAAGATCTGTTTTTTTCAACAGCATATACATAATAGCTACTAAAATTTATCCATATATCCATATATTATATATTATCTCTTCACGCTTAAACCGCTAAACCGATTGAGATGAAATTTGGTATGGAGATAGCTTGAAACCCGGGGATAGTTTTTTACATAGGATAGTTTTTATCTCGGAAATTATCCCCTACGGGGGTGAAATCGGGGGTGAATGTTTGTATGGAGCTACGATACCTACAAACGAGTTCCACGCGGATGAAGTCGCGGGCAGAAGCTAGTTTTATATATAATCAGTCAAAATCAGCCTCTATCTATTACCTATATTCTAATATCAAGAACTTATCATGATTCTATTTTGTATTTGTATATTATAATCTCTTAGCAGCAATCATAGAGGAAAATCACAAAAAAAAAACAAAACAAAAATAGCGTCTTCTAAAAAAAAATAAACAAATTATAAAGATATATTTTTTCAACAGGATATAGATAATAGCTACTAAAATCTTATATATAATCAGTCATAATCAGCCTCTATCTATATTTATATAAAACACACTGGGCAAAGCGGGCAGTGCCCGCATTACCCTGCCCGCTTTGCCTTTTTCGCCACATAAAATATGCAAGCAAAATCTTACCTCAAATTATTGAGACACGGACAGTTTGATGTGACGGTATTGCAGCCAGACAAGTAATTAATAACTAACAGGCATTGTTAATAGCACTGCAAACATCAAAAATGAGAGAACACACGAAACATACCTTCAAATATTTTTCAAAAACATCCTAAAACATTTTTTCGACGGAGCGTCTAACGGCGTGCTCGCAGGTGAGCCGGACGAATGACGCGAGGTGCGCGGGCGGCGGGGGGGTACTGTCGCGCTTAACGGCCCCGCTCTTATTTTAAACGGTAATATTAAGTCCAGTGCCCGCTTTGGGCACCATGCCCGCTTTAGGCCACCTTCCCCTATGCTATAATAATTGGAGCTATTTTATTCATTCATATTCTGCCCATTCCCTCTCATACATGAGAGGAGGCCTGTGCCCAGCAGTGGGACGTATATAGGCTGATGATGATGATGATGATGATTTTATTCATAGTAACGACGCCAAATACTTTCATTATTTGCTAAGGATTTTTTGTTTTTTCAGCCTGTCTATTCCATTCCTTAAAAATAATCTAGGTACTAGTATTTTATATCATACTCAAACTTGTGTACAGAACAAAAAAAGAGACGAGAAAGCATAACTAGATAGCATACATTATATATTATGTATACCTGCACATACACAAAATTGTTGTTAGCATTTTTTTTATTTGTTGACATCGTTTCCTGGAACTTACATATATATTTCAGTTGAGTGTGTTTGTTGGTTTCTACGAAAGCTCCACTTTTCTCGGCCAGTAAATCCTGCGCGAGACTACAAATTACGCTGCGTCTGCGCCAGTGATAGGGTATCGGTTGCCGTGAAGACGGCCCGTGGGAAAGGGTCAGTGCATTGGTTACTGACCTTTGGACTAACGCGCGGTTTTACGGTGAGTCGAAAGTAGCTGGTCATTTTGTTGTAAGCTGTGGTTTCAAAAGTGTATGTCAATAAAATTTCAGTTATCGGTAGCAATAAAGTGATAAAATTAAGTATGAAGATTAATTTAGATCATCTGTACTTTTAACGCATATTGCCCTTGTTAACGTGTCCGATGTTCCATCTTGACTAAATCGTATACAAAAAGTAATATTTGCATTTATATATATATATATATATATATATGCAAATAACCAGGTCATCAGTCCACCTTGTCGGGGGCCTACCTTCGGGTTGCGGGTCACTTTGGCACACTTTGGGGGAGGCCTATGTCCAGCAGTGGACCTCTTTCGGCTGATATGATGATGATGATGATATGCAAATAAAGGTGCAAAAATCAGGCTAGAGGATTTTAGCGATCTTGACCACAATAAACACATACAAATAAAAAACCTACAACTGCGATATCACATTTTGCCGATCGTTTATACCCACATTTGTGCTAAAAGTGGCACTCAAAGCTTCATGTGTTCTGTCTACCACTTTTAGGGATAAAGGCGTGAATGTATGGAAGTACAAATAAAAAAAAAACCCGTACTAAGAAGTATGTTTAGCTCAGCTGCAAGGAGTTTCAAACTACTCAAACCCTGAGTGGGTAAATGACGAATAGATCATGTGCTTTATGAGAACACAAGTTTCAAGTTTGTAGATTATGTGAATAATGTGTTGGAAATATTTCATATTAATAACGAATTTTAATAAGTTTCTGACGATTACAGTCATAAATTGCTTGTGAAGAAGGTTCTAGTGAGCCCATATACCACGGGTTTATCTTGAGTAGTTTAGTTCTTGCTATAGCCACCTTCTAACTCCATCATCAGATCAGCTCGGTAATGACATTGTTACACAGTCACTTCAATCTGATAACGGCAAGTCAGTGAAATATGGTTTGCAAATTATAAAGGACAACTTAATGCACTTACATTATATAGTCAGGGGTATTTATATACGTACATAAATAAGGACATAAATATCTGTACACGCCTATATGACACTGACCATAAAATACTGTACAGATGTATCGGATGTCCTTATTTAGGTATGTAGCTACGTATATTAATTACACCTACATGTTACTAATACACTACAAGTTACATAAACCCTTGCACAACAGTTTCGAAATTTCGAATGTCAAATCTATTTGAAAAGGACAAATAACTACCGAGATTGGAAATATCAATGAAAAACACATTTCTATGAGAATGTCTGTCCCCTGTATTCCCACAGAAGAGAAAAACGCTGTAAAACTAGCTTGACAGTGGGAATTTCTTGTGCGAAGCTTTGAATGTGCTAAATAGTCAAAACTGCAATATAATATGTTTAGGGTGCCTTGAAAACGGCGTATGATTGCTTGCAGAGAATGTTGTCGTATCTTCAAATTGTCTATCTATCCTATAATAATCAAATGGAAATTCGATAACAAAATCAATACCCATAAAAATAAAACTACACATTTTTTTTTAAATTAGTCACGTTGTATCGGTAGGTTTGTATTATACCTACTTCGGTACTTAATGGTTGCTCACAGCGTACATTGGTAACAGATTAAAAAAAACATAGCTATCTATAAACAGGCACTAAGGGCTGAAATCCTACAATTATTATTAACTTAGCTAACAAACATTCTATAAATATCATACAAACAACAAAACAATATAAAAACCGATTTCCACAATTAAAACCATTTCGCACAATCCGGGGTCAATGACACATTTTTTCTACCTGATATATTTTTGACAAAAACTCTAGTATTCATTAAAAAAATCTATAACAGTATCACCATCTCTTTCCCGAGGAGCGTCCGGTAAGAAGTACGCAAGAGTAAAAGAGACGGATATAGATAGTGAGTTTAACTTTCAAGTGGGCAGTCTTTAGCGGTGATCCGTGACGAGTGTTGTGCTTGAAGTAGAAATGACAAACGGGAGGCGTAGCGACATCTCGCTCGCGCTTTTTTTTACCGTTGCCATTGTGATGCAATGTTGTCATATTTTCAAGGCACTCATGAAGCAATTTTGGAGATGCGTGAAAACGCACTTACGGCTTGTTTCTTTTTTATTAAATTGGGAAACTGAACTTTGTCATATATAAATACCTAGAGTATCGTAACTGACCGTTTGATTTTTGATACGACATCTTAATTAACTAATAATTATGTGATTGTTTCATTAGTTGTATGTGAGGGTAATTTTGAAGCGCACTTTTTGAGGCATCAAAATTGTTCAAATAGGGGCCAAGACCGTCCAGGAAATCATCATCCTTCATTCTTCACCATGCAGCATCCTTAAGGAAAGCACTAACAGTTGGAAAAACTAAATAGATTTTGTGCAAGGTCATAAATTACCTACAGTTGAAAAGGATACGATACTTTAAATTAAAATTACATTTTATGCAAAACATAAAATGATTTAAATTATCACTTGAATTGCGTTGATGTCTTTTACTTGGGTTAATGAACACACAATTTTTTTGTCACTTAGGCTTATTTTTGGGTCCACAAGTAGAAAACTTTATAAAGTTATTAAAAAAAAAATGGTTTGACGTATTTAATGTACTATGAGTTAAGGCGGCTAAATTTTGTTTACGAAACCTTACATGTGTATTTGTAACTCTTTTACCTTCTTTATTGAGGTACACCAAAGTTCAATCACCATCGGATTTATATTCTAATCAAAATGCTTTCAACACATTAAATTATAAACAAACTAATATGTCATGCTTAACGGGGCGTCAAAATATCACAAAACAATCTTCTCAATCGTAAAACCGTCAACACACGGAGTTAATTCCATCCTAAACCTTCATTAACACCGCGCTGTGTTCACACCACTAATAGTTATTTTAATACATTTCTTATTGACAGATCTACTTTTGAACACAAAAAGGCATCACGATTAGCTATGGTTCATAAAACTCGAGCATTCATAACCCAATAATCCCGTTTAAAAAAATAAACGAACCACTTCGAATGCGAGCAGGGGGATCATTTAGTGATAGGACGAAGCGGAAATTGTGTAATATCAAGTTGGTAGGTGCGACGTGCGTTTATATTTAGGTGACACGATTTCTACTCCTTATAGATTATAGATTAAGGTGTTCGTGAAGTCAGAGAGCATGGTTTAACAATTTTTTTTGCTTTAAACTGACTATCGTGTAGAGAGATATTTGGTATGTTTTTCCGCCAAATCATTCTTGGATGAAGGAAATGAACAGAAGATGTGAAGAAATAGGTAGCAATATCAAATTTAGCCTCGCAATATTATCGAAATACTCCAGTTTATTAATATCTCTATTTTTAACATGGTATCGGTATTATTTAATATGGGCAGACAAGACGCCAGATTATTATTTCAATCTATGTGTGATCATTATCTGAAATATCTAAACAAATAAACAAAAGTGTAAACTCGTAGTTGTGTCTACCCTTTTGCCACTTGGATATGTGTAATAAGAAAAACATTGTCTCTTCTCTAATTAGGTATTCATAAGTTCATAACCGGTGGAGAGAAGAGACTAAGTTTATCAAAGATGTGTGACGCTCCGTTAAACCGTTCTGAGTGACTACGGCTATGTGAGACGCGTTTTGTTAGCCCATGGAAGTGATAACTGAATAGCAAAGTCGCCGAGTTTGCAAATACTGTAGACTTGATGTGTAATCAATAAATTATCCGCGCCCGCTCCCGCTGACGCTGACCCTGTGGCGCAGCCTCCACGTCAAACGGACGAGCGCAAGGTAAGCCGAGTCATCATCAGTCAACGAAGCGACCGTTAGCCGACGTGTGCTTTCATGCACGCTGAAACGAGCCTACCCATCGACTACTTTTAGTAATGCTGTGGCACTACCTGCCCAGCTAGCGTGATATATTTTACGTGACCATTAAAAACGATCGTCCTAGCTGCCCTAGTGTTTTTAGTAATGATGTCTTTGATTTCTCTACAAGGAACGTAGTAGGTAAACAAAGTAGTACCTAAAATGTACGAAGTAATTAGTATTGTTTCGGTTTCCTTGATTAATATTTACTATAGAAGATGTCAGCTATGTATGCAAAACGTCAAGTACGCTATAAAATCTGTTTAAATCGTTGTATTTAATCCACTAAGTAATTACTTCAATAGCACATTGAATTGATTCGAATTTGTTGTTTTTATTACGACTCTGTTCTTGAGTATTTTTTGATAATGAGGACAAGACAAAATATATGTAAAAGATACGTTCATGATAAATCGGTTAGATAAAAACAAATACTGCAATGTGTGTTAACGATACACCATGGGCCAGAAATAAGATTGAAATCAAGAAAGTCATACTGTATTTTATAAAATCACGCTATTTTCAGTGCTTTAGTGTATTTGTTACGTTGCCCGCTAATAACTCATAACAAATAAATACACAGTAAACCAATCTGTTGAACATGACACGTATGACAGTGTGATACGTTCAAATTGTCCAAGCGTGCATCCACGCCTGCGCAACATTTCCTTGGGACAGTCAAACCCCCAGTCAAAGGTCAACTTTTGAATACACGTGATATCGTATCCGTAAGTTTTCGAGCATCGTGTTCTAATGCATCCCATACTGTGAGAGGCTGTGTTAGTGGAAAAGCGCGCGAACTCAGTGTAGCGCCGATGCCCGTGCGCACAGCACGCCCGCTCGCCCGCGTCTGCGCTAGAGCGACCTGTCAAACGTGTTGACAGTTCCGAATTTGAATCCGATACGCCGATTGGCGATCGCAATTTTTCGTAACTTTTGAAAATGGAACAACGCCCGATTTCATGCATGCGTCTGTTTGATAAAACTATTTAGTTTCATTATTGTGACATTGTTTATCAAATTAAAACTGAAAATATGCGTGTAGTGTTGCGAAATTCGTGCTCATAGATTTTTCGGTCTGTCTAGTTTTATTTAGTGATAACAAGGGCGTTTTTGACTTGTAGGTGTGAACTGATAAGGTGTGAACTTTGGAATTTATTTTGAATGTTGTGTGTATTAGATGGTTGTAGTACTTAAAGGATTGTTATATAGATAAAAAAGGTAAGCACCAAGTTTTTTTTTAATAATGCCTGATTTATTTTTTATATTAGTATATGTACATAAGTATGTTGCAATATGTACAATAAAGTATATTTTTTCATTCATCGAATTTTGTGGTGTTTCGTGTCGGTGTTAAGTTGACTATGTATTTAGGTACCTACTTGTTATTTATGCAATTATCAAAGAGAATTCAGTAGGTACTTAGTGATCCTATTAGCATTGTAAGGGAGGTGTCTTAAACAATCAAGACCTAATAATTCGTGATAGCTAGGCAGCACAGTCACCTGCAATAATTTCTGATAGGACAAGTCAAGATTTTTGGCCCGCTATGTCGTGTTAGATATTATTGCAGGTGGCTGTACATGAAACTGTAAATATTTTGATACGTACATATCAAATTACAAGTGCCAGTTGACTGATTATCAAATCTGCAACTTTTTAGGAAACTTCAAGAACGCTCTGTTTTATGAAGTTTATCGGGAAATAGGAACAAGTGACGGCACGATTTTCTGTGATCAAATAGCGTTGACTTTATTGGTAATAATAATTTATTAGTACTGTTGTGCACCCGCATTGTTAAAATATGTACTCGTCTTTAACTTAATAAGTAGCGTTTTGTTATTTCCAATAGAAAATAGAGCAATAAAATATCATAATTATTCAATTAGCTCATTTATCACCATTTTACTTAATTTCTTGTGGCCACACAGGCACACAACTGTACAAGTTACTCCAACTATGTGCTTTAATAAAAATTGTAAAAGACCGATGAGATATTCCACGCAAATTTTAGGATAAAACGTAACCAAAGAACGGACAGACAGGCTAACTGACAGATATAGGGCTTCTACGGTGCAACTTTAATATTAACTTAGATCTATGTAGCATTTTTTTTAAGTACACACACACTACCTATTTGCAGCCACATGGACAAGTTCCATAAATAGGTATACAATAGCTCAGATAATTCCACTTCTAAACTACAACCTCACAGAACTCCTCTAAATAATACTAGGTAATCTCCGAAACCATTTTAGTTAGTTTTCCATATTATATCCACACTGCTTATACTAATATTATTCAAATGCAACATGTATCTGATAGTTACTTGTTTACTGATTTTGATCTCTTTAGATGAAATGACGTGCCTGGTGAAGGAAGTGTGATAGTTTGTATATGGGAAATGATTATCTAGTCCTGCGTGGCCAAAGTTTGCAAGTCATCATAGTCGTAGCGTTATTCCCGGCTGTGCCCTTAAGGAGCCCGGGGTGCACTTTGGCACCTAATTCCAAGACTTGGCATAAGCCCTAGTTTTATGAAAGCGATTGCCACCTGGTCGTTCAACCCAGAGGGAAATGCTTGCAAGTTACGGCTACTATTGAACTTAAACCTTCTCACATTGAAAGCTAGTCCTTTTTCTATTTAGATTATGCATGCTATTTCATCTAAAACTCCCGTATTATATGCCTCGTGTAATTTAACGTCGTGTTATAAAAAGTATCAATATGCCGTAATTCGCCTAATTTATTTAATAAAATGATGCTGCTCAATCATATAACAGATATGCCATTTTTTCTGCTTTATTAGGTCAAACAAATGACGCCGCCCGCTCACTCACTTTTCGTTTGTGTTTTGCAAACAACAATTTGTCAAGATTTAGCTCTTGACTATGGTCACTGAGTTTTCAAATGTTTGCTATCTAAGTTGGTAAATAAAACATACCTACCGGAGAAGTTAGATCAACTTTAACCTATGTTTGTTTTGTTGTAATATTAGTAAATGGGAATGTGTATTACTAACAGCCAATGTACCAAAAACTGTTAGTTTCGACGGATTTATGAATGTTTTCTACTTAGAAATTTATACATCTACACAATATAACTCAATATATATGACTATATCTCCTGAACTCCGCTATGAATATTATGAAATATTATTATCATTTCAGTTAAAGTTAGATCACATCATATACTTACATGTAAATATAGATAGAAATATTATATACTTTCATTTAAAGTGACGAGTACACTATAACCTACGGAGTGCCACAGGGCACTGTCCTTGGCCCAACCCTATTTTTAATTTACATAAACTAGCTCTGTGATTAAATGCCAACGTACCAGCAATTGCATTCGATAGTATATAGTCGAATTTAGGACGATTAAGACAATAAAGAAGTGGTAGAAGTCAAAATGCACAACATAGAAGCTTAAGTGGAACACCAATTCAAAGTGCATAGGCTCTTATAGAATATCACAACATCACAAGTCGTATCGGAATATGTGGCGATCAAATTTAATTGATAGGCTCTAGATAGATGCAAATAAATACCTAAACTGAACCGGTCGCCAGCCGGATATGGTTTTTAAGCGGCGCCACAGAGTAGGTAGTAGTAGTTGTACAGCGGGATCGGTTTTTGCCGACGATGAGTGCGCGGAAGACAGGTACTTGTCAAATTTTATTATAAAGAACTACTTAAATGTGTCTTGTTTATTACTCACAGGTGGAATCATATCATAAGTACATAGTTATTTCTATATGTACCTACCATGTATATAAATCTGAGTTGTGTGCTTTATTTTGTTTAACTTGTCAAAAAAAAAATATTTTAATTCACACTGTATAATTAATAGCAGTAATTAATTTTCACCTGAAAAAAAGTAGTGCTAAAAATATGTTTAATTTCGTCAAAGAGCGTTTAGTTTCCTTCATTAGTTGAACTGAATTAACTAATGAAGGAAAACTTAATAAAAACCTTTCCCAGCACATTGTCCACCTGAAACCACACTTTTCCGAAAACCATTTCAGTTACGTTGTATTACTAGTAGTAATTACTTTGCGTTATATTATAATGAATCTGTCTGCTTTGCCCAAAGGTTACCGGATAGATAATGCTTACGACATTATTACCGCCTTTTGAACGATAAATTCTTCTTGTGTGAAATAAAGATAATAAATAACAAATATACTACTTAATGAAAACAAAACCTGACCGAAGTTCGATCAGAAGAATTAAGCATAGGTACAGTCTACTGAATTCTAAATATAGTTCAAGGGACGTGATTATTTATGGCGAATATTTGATATTTTTAAAACCTCGTTAAATTTGATTCTCGCAACAAGATCTACATAGGTCAGTATTATAACGTTATTCAAAAGAATACAATCTTATTCAGTAGGTGCTCTAGAGTGCAAAAGTAAAATTAGGGACGAAACATTAACTTTGTACAACGTAATCTGTCACTGCATGTAGTAAAAGTAGAATGGTGTAAAAGTGTTCGAGCGCCGATTATAAATGGTTTTAATCGAGTTGGCCAGGTGAAGGGTCACGGGTTCGTCTACCACCTACCACTTTTACGTGGAACTAATTTGAAAACACTTTTAGTTAAAGAAAGCAAAAGTATTTAAAATAACTTTTGAACGAGTAAAAATATACTATTTGCCGTGTGTATATTTATAACTTTATTTATGGTTACGGGAATTAAGTAAATAAATATTTTGTGCCTGTCACTTATTAGTTGTAGGCATAGTTTGGGCTACGTTAGGAACACTGCATAACTTAACTTAGCCACAGCAGAAATACAAATCTATAGGTACCTACCTAGTCGAACTGAGGTAGGTATAGATACGTTTAGCGGTATCAGCTATTTAAGTTACCAGTTATGACGCCCCTTGGCCTCCGTTTCTGTGGTCTTAATAGTTTTTGGAGTTAAAGCTGGTATAAAAACTTGTTTCTAAAACAGTAATTTAAAATTAATTACGAGACCTACTTTTATTTATATTTCTTCTCGTCTATTTTTCTATTGACCGTCTAGATTTGCTACATATAACATAAAGTCAGTTACGTACATATTTATAAAACAATGGCAAAAATACCGATCGAATACGAGTATTGTACCGAACTTAAATGCCAATAATCGACTTGTATCTCAACGCATCGCAGCCCCGAATAACATAATAAATATGAAGATAGCAGCGACTTTTAAAAACAAAATACTCAAGATGAAGCCCGTCCAGTATCCGCGAGCAGATATTTAAATTTCAATTCGAACGTCGCATATCAATGGGGAGCCATAAGCCACCGGGCTTTTGTTTTTTTAAAGGCAAAGACAATAAAGAAAAAGCCATAGGGGGAAAAGGAAAAAAACAACTGGAAACAGCATCTAGATTCGAGGCACTGGCTGATTCGAGACTGGAAACAAAAGAAGTCGGCTCCCGCCTGACCGAGATCTTAGCGTACGGTCGCAGGCGCATCTCGTTTGCTTTTTACTTGCCCTTTTTTACGCTCCGTTCCACGAGATTTCTTTTCCCTGATGCATCACAATGAAGTCTATCGAATGACAATAGCTATTTTTGTAATGATTGTGCATTTCGACAATTGTACGTCTACATAATCGATGAAAGATTTTGCAATTTCTATTCAAAGTACATACATACTACGTAAATTACGGCAAATAAAATAGAAATCAGTAAAATAAAAAATGTGCCATGTGGCTTACTGAATTACCAATATTGACCAAATAATATAAGAGAACCTATTTTGTTATAATAGACAAATGGAGAAAGGTTTATTAAAATAAAGTTGTAAACAAACTCGGTATTATTAACTATTAGATCATCTTTGCATATTTTAATTAGTGCATCACATGGGAAAACGGTTACTCAGGCGAAGGGTTCGTCTGACCAGGATATATGTTAGTCATCGTTGTACGAGTGACTAATGTAATGGATTGTAATCTGTTATCCAACTAAGAACCACACAGTGCGTAGATTGAGAACAGTAAGGTACTTTGGCTTTGATAACTAGTGCCTACTGTTTAAAATAAGAACAATAAAAACTGAAGAAATACTGAATATATTTAACAAAGATTCTTCATTATAACTTCTGATAATAAAATAACTATACAGAGCATGAGGAAAAGAATATATTTTTTAAAATTAAAAGTGTGTAAACTTGAGTTACTGTAATTGGCTATATATCTGTTATTAAATTGCAATCTGTGTATTTATAGCAGTTGGTCCTCCGTGTATAAATAAATAAATTAGATATCTTTTTTTGTGTAGGTATCTTCAAATAAATCGATACATTATATAACCGGTAATGATTCTATAAAATTGATTATAGTATTATTTGTTTTTAAGCTTTAAAACGCATTTTTGAGAAAAGGGGTTCTGGGGTACTTCCTAAACAAAATATTTTTTCCTTTGTGTAACGACGATATTCCATACGTTTTAAACGTAGGTACATACAAGTATTTTCTAAAACTCTGTGCTAAATATGACTACTGTTTTAAGTTCTGTGTACTCTGCGTTGACATAGAAACAAATGAATCTTAATACTAATTAGAATCAGTGGAACTGTAAAAAATACAAACATGAGAAGTGATAATGTACAGTTGAACTGTTTTAAGGCGTTTTTTGTACGCGTCTATAATACATCTATTATTCGGTCATTTAAATGTGAGAAGTTGCTTGATATGTTTATCAATCAAATTAGGTGTAACAGGATATGATATACATCTGCTGTTATTTGTTAACGTGAACGCAAGTGTGTACCTACTTAGCGATGGAACGCTAAAAGGCGAATAAAAATGTACATCTACACTCAAAAGTGCAACGTACCGTTAAAAGAGCTTGATAGCTGACATGGAAAATTGTTAACTTAGGGATCTTGGAGAGTTAGAGATCTTAATTTACCTACTAAATTCAATTTGATATTTGATATCATACCAATCAGATTATTTGTGCATATCGGGGCATGGACAAAGACTCTATTTGTTTATGATTACAATACGTCAAAAACGTATTCTGGAATAAGTCTCTTGTTGAAATTGTAACTGTAAATTATGATACAGTATGTTCATCCGGGCCCATAGATACCTATACATATATAGCATATTTTTTAGATAATTATAGAACATAATTAAAGGTTTGGTTCTGCTCCATATTATACTTTTATGTATTACTTAAGCTCTGCTGTCCAAATATAAAGAAGCGAGGCATTAAAAGGTTCACTAAACATTGGTACCTATACTTACTGGTTCCTACTCCTCGAAATACAATAAAACGGAAAAGCATATTGTCCCTATTTATTTACGTAAATTGAAACCGCGTAACCCGTTGTCCTCAGTCGCCTCATTTAAATTTAACCATAATCTTATTTTAAACATCCCAGAGTTGACTGAACTAACTGCTGTAATGGGAACAACAATTCATAGCGCAGCTATGCGTTAGAAATTAATAAGCGTATAAGAAAACTGAGTTTTGTCATACACAACTCCGGAGATTCA
This sequence comes from Epinotia demarniana, assembly GCA_945867215.1. Lineage (NCBI taxonomy): Eukaryota > Metazoa > Arthropoda > Insecta > Lepidoptera > Tortricidae > Epinotia > Epinotia demarniana. The sequence goes on from OX244260.1 coordinate 32,536,497, forward strand.
AATTATGATAAGACGGTGCATTAGTTCTGGCAGCGTAATGGCCGGTGATTAGGCTACGGAGATGAGCGCTTGGTGAAATGTGGCTAAACACCGGCGACTCGAGGCCAGCCATCATTCCCATATTCTATTTTCGCGATTTTTTTAAGGCAGGGAAAAAAACACACAGCTTGCTCGAGGACAAGCGGATTCTAGCCCTTACAAAGATGACAGGTGCTGTTGCATTACCAGCTAGAGGATTTAGATGGAATACCTGTACCTATGCCAGTGATTTCATCTAAGGACTTACTTCCATATCGAAAATGACACAACACTGGGGTAGTTTAAGTAGTACCTGATAAACAGGCCGCCTTCGGATGGCACCTTTTATATCCGGTCAGACCCAGTATTGCATAAAATTTTATTATCGTCTTTGTTTCCTGAGCGTAGTTGACGTATTTTAAACTGTATCGTAGTCTCGATTATTCAACGAACAGTTAATAACATATACCTACTAACAACAGGAACATACAAAATAAAACAATCATGTGCACCTTAGGTACCTACCTCTACAATGTAACCTAAAATAACACCAAATGCACCCGAAACGTTTAAACAAAGACCACCTGCGTCCACCCCGTAAGTAAACGCTAAACGGTGGTGTTAACTCGCCCGCTACTTACCACGTGCACCCTTCGCAAACAGTCCTTCCAAGGGTGCTAATGGGGGGTCAAAATGGGGGGTAAATATTGTTAGTAAATTTTGAGGTCAGATAATGAGCGTTGGAGGTTCTCTGTTCAAAAATATTATTCATTCGAATATACCTAAAAATATGGCCAAATGTGTCAAAATGTGTGTTAGTCGAGAAATTTGTCAATGATAAACTAGTGGCTCTGTGGGCTGTAGAACTGGCGAACCTGTCTTATCAACAATATAATTTTATTTTCCAAAAGTGAATCTACAGAAAATTCTATGAAGTTATTGAATCAGCTCCCAAAAAAATACGAGAATCAGTTAACACTCTCACTGCCAGGAACCTGCCTAGCGGGCGCCTACGCCTTAGTCGCTTTCCGCTGCATACGAGGAAAACCTCGGGATCGGCTACGAGCGTAGCGTTTCTAGGCAATGAATGTGTTAAAGAAAGACGTCTTGCAGAGGAGAACAGCCGAACAATGGGACATCCGGAAATGGGAATATTGGCCCAAGCTGGATCATAATATAACTTTGTTTGCTTCGCTCGTGCATTCGACTAAAACATGCAGTGATCACATAAAATGGAGATTTTTAGGACGCCCTTATATTTAACATTCCTCCATTGGTACCCCAATTGGCATTATAAATATAGAACTTTCAAAATCATATCTAAGAGCAAATTATTCCGTTTTTGGGTGTCAATGATAATGATGGACTGCTCTAACAGCATATGGTCGGTTAGGTCCGTTTATTATCCGGCTTGTCCAGAGGACTATTAGAACGTCGCAGTAATTCTGTGTTTTGTAGTTATTTATATTGATATGGCCTTGCTACCTGATTTAAATAAGTAACTTATATTGGTTAAAATCAAGAATAATCCCCGAAGATGATGAAATGTAGGGTGCAGGTTAGTATGGTAGTGAAAAGTAATCGCTAGCAGAAGATAGTTGGTCATAAAGTTAAAACTGTCAAGAGAGAAACTTTAGTAGAGTAGAGAATATAAAAAAACTACGTGGACAGTAAAACATTCCAGCGAGTCCCATGGGAACTCCGAATTACACTGACGTTCAGAAACAATATGAAACAGTAGACACTGAATCGCGCAAATCGAATAAAACAAACAATCCGATATTCTATTATGGCGATTGACTATCTCTCTCCACCCAGCAGCGTTAGAGAAGGACGTGGCTACTGGTTGAAATGTCGTAGGTCATTAGGTCCTAGCCATGTAGGGATTGCAATATGCCAATATGGTACTAGCCGTGACTCTAGTAGGTAGTTCAAACAATAGGTTATTGGGTATAATATTTAAGCTAAATGCGTAGAAGTTGGACTCTGATGACTCTGATAAGAATGAGTTAATTGTGTATCGATAAAGGGTTTGCGTAAAGGTGGAAAGTTTTGATCTAAAGATAGGTAGTGCTACCCTAAGTTCTTATACAAGTAGGTAGGTAGGTTTAGACTTTAAAATTATAGCATTCGAATAATACATTGTCATACATTGGTTACCCTCGTTATACTCAATGATCATCAACAAAAGTAACCATAAAAATATCTAAAAATAAATAGCCCTTTCAAAAGGAACTCGTTTTCGGAATAATAGTTTATTGAGCATTGCTGCTCATAAATTCTTTAGTAATAACACTTTTACATGGAAACCAGCCTGCAGCTATCAATTTATCAACCATCGCAACTCACAAAGGTACTTTATTTACACCAATTACATGTCTTTTATAAATAAACAACAAAATAAAAATATCTCCCATCATTCGACAAAAATGGACGCAATCACCTTAATGCAGGTCCTTAGTACGATTCGGACCCAATTGTTGAAGACTCAAGACAGTCATTTAGTAGGTGTACTTTATTTTGTATACAGCGGTTCGATCGTTCAACAAATTCAACCCAGACGTAGTAACCTGGGAGCACTTACATCCGTTTGGCCATAGATCATTAAGGAATAAGGATACAGCGTTTTACCACGGGGTTATCATTCGTTCCCGGTCAAGCAAATATCGCTGCCAATGGTAACGCACCGAATCAACAATCAGTTTTAAGTAGTACGTGAACAGCGTTGCATAATCTATGTCTGTTCGTTAATTTGTCTTTAAGAACCTTGATGTACCTCGATGTAAAAAGCCTCACTTTCGTTATAGGTATAGCAGTCTAGATTTATGCGGTCCATACTGCGCGACGACGCGCTTTCATTAATGAGGCCATTCCATTAAGGCAATATATTTAAAGGCACGCATAATGGAGCATCATGGTGCAGAATAGGGACGCAGTTAAGCGGATGTCACACTGCGCCGTATCTCCGGACGGTGGTGCGGAGCTGCATACAAATTTCGCCGGACGGAGGTGCGGTGCAGTGTGTCGTATCATACGGAATTTATATACAAACTGAGGTACTTGCATACAACGAGCTCCGCACCTCCGTCCGGAGATGCGGTGCAGTGTGACATCCGCCTTATGCGGTGGAACGAGATGGAATTATGTCTTTCTCCCTTTGACGCATAGTTGCGTCCTGTTGATGGGCAATTATGGCCAATTGTGTAGAGGAGCCTTTCGGTTTGGCTTCGGATAAACCTATATACTCGTACCTATTATCACACAGTCACAATATGCGTCATCAGCTCTGTACATTAAGGATATTATTTCGATGTGTACAGTGTGGTACTATGCAATTTAGCCATTTATCACATTTCAATAGTAGGTTTACTACCTTGTTACTATGACGTGTCATTGTATTGGTGATATATTAAAATTATGTAACTTACAATCACTACGACGATTTGTCTATTGCCTACGTAAATTCCAGAAGTGGTCAGAAAAGTAAATGTGCTAATTTGATTAACCGCGTTCTACGTAGGTGTCAATTATATGTTTCTATGTACTTTTACTTGGTTTAAATCCTAGCTTGGTGCGTATGACAATCTCAATACAGTGTAAATACATAATCATAAACATGTGTAATATATATAAAATTTGGTGACTTAACATATTTTTCATTGTAATTCAAACTAGTTTATAAGTTTAAATTTTTAATTTTCATAGTGAACTGTATAAACGAATTACCTAGTTGAACATACACCTCCTCAACTCTTTATATCTCCTACTTTCCTATAAGTTAAAATACATAGTACCTAAATAATATAAGCAAATTAATGCTAAACACTAACTAAATTACAGCAAAGGTGCTGTAAAACAAACACAAAGCCTCATTGCTTTTTTTACCTACTAATAAACTCTGTTACCAAATGCGTCCGTTATTACTTTAATAAACAGTAGTCATAACACTCCTCCTATGCCCATATCCGATGCACCGGCCGGCAATGATTGGTCAAACCATCGCAATGCTAATGAAAAAATATTTAGCGCTCCATATTTGGATTCACAATTCCAGAACCTTTTAGAGAAAAGCCAATGGCTACTGGTTAGGTATTTTACCATTGTTTGTCAAATTACAACATTAAAACCTGGCCAATTTTATATCAGCCCTACGTAGAACCTTGTCATAATCACATATGAATTCGATCATATAGTGACGTAAATACGTCTGCTTGTTACGGCTAGGTTCTACGTAGGGCTAATATAAAATTGGTCAGGGTTTACCTGTATTCCGGTTCTGATTAGTTAACTTTCCAATGGAATAGTGTAGAAATCATAATTTCTTATTCTGATTATTTTCTGTTTTTTTGCTCAATGTTGACGGTTCTAAATTGGTAACACACGAAACGAAGCATCCAAATACCTACTCTTAGGTAGGTAATACAATTGTGAAACTAATGAAGTTAGGTAACTATTTTAATAATTATAAAGGAAACACCACAATATTTCATTTAACCATAGATATAAAGCTCTAACCTCATACATCTGTGTCAGCGCATTCTATTATTTCTTACCGCTTTGATTTTTGTACCAATCGTTCCTATAACATACCTATGTTATAGTTAAACTACCCTACATATTTAGTCAAGCTCCAACACTGATTTCAAGGTCATCTTTGCCGACAGGTGGCACCAGTGAGGGCTTCGTTAATGATGCGAGCGCGCGGGGCGCGGGGGGACGCTGATCAGAGCGTGCCAAACACACATGAGCAGCCACGCACACAACATGTTCACCAGGTTGGTATAACTTCTTTATCCTTATATTACCTTAATATAAACCATACCTGCACTTTTTCTGTGGAGTTAAGCCATGCAGAAGACGATGCAAAGTTGAAAAGGCGAACCAAAACGTATTGATGTCTCTTTGGACGTTCATAACTAATATATCTAGGTATCTATACTTGTGCTTAGTTATATATGTATACTATTCTAAAGAGTAAAAATTTGTATTTTTGTGTGTGTGTGTATGTTTGTAATGAATAAACTCAAAAACTACTGTGCCGGTTTCAAAAATTCTTTCACCATTGGAAAGCTACAGTCACCCTGAGTGACATACTAATACTTTTTACCGCGGGAAAATGCTTCATTCCTACGGGAAAACGGGTAATCCGTGCGAAGCCGGGCCGGGCTCCTAGTATCTGAATACTGTTGGTATATGAAGGAATCCGGTTTGTCACGTGAACGTTTGAAGCTCTCATAACAACCGACTAAAGTGTGGATACCGGCGTTTAGTAAATACATGCGTTTACTGGATATTGCTAACTGACGTGTAATTAAATTACACATAAAAATTACATTTATAATCTAAGTACTTGACGTACGTACACTTCAAATTTCCCGGTTGTATCCTGGATGAGCATATTGTGAAACGCTGAAGCTAATAAATTGATGACGATCATTTCCCATTGCGCCGGTAAGAAATGCTATAGGTACGAAATTTGTTTAAAATATCTAAGGAGTTTGCTGTGTTTGTAATACGCTTTGACACCTACGTAGCGTCCTAATATTTTGAAATCAATTTGCACTTGATGTCATTTTACCCAGAGAGCGGTCTATCAAAGGATACGGAGAAGAGGTATGGTAATGGAAAGGAGGTATGAAATGGAAACGAATCGGTAACAGTGATTTTTATGATGCGGGACCCTCATAATTGGGACATTATTATTTTAAACTAACTTCCTAACGCGACTTTGTCTGCGTGGACCCGGGATAAAACTATTATTTAATTAATCCAGGCTATGAATCATTTTCGTGCAACATTTCATCCAAATCGGTTGAGCCGCTTAAGCGTGATTGAGTAAAACAAACATCCAAACATCTAAACTTTCAGTTATTTACATCCTATAAGTGCCATAATAATCGTGCGAAGTCTGGCACGGGTCGCTAGCATACATGGTAATACAAGTTAGCAGGAAGAGAACCCTTTATAGGGGTAAGTTCACACCTGTACTGGGTACTTAAATCTTCTTCAATGTCTTATTTTGTTATAGGTATTATTGCGTACATTGAAGTGCTTGCATAAAGACTTATTATATTCTATATAAGATATATTATAGTATGTCAAATGACTATAAATGCAAAAGTGTATATCCTACTCGTATGATATGAATGTATACAAATTGTTTGAAATAAAAAAAATACTACCAAGTGATCGTCGATCCTAGATGAAAAGTCGTCAGGGAAATTTTAATGAAGATTCTCTATAGATAGATTTTTTTTTTGTAACGAAATCACGTGCGTTCGCAACGTGGACAAGCTAGCGTTCGCTGTGCATTCAAATCAAAATAGATCGTGGTTCTGGTACAGTTGGTCGGTTAACACTTCCACTGCTAATTGGTGACGCCGGGCCGCTCAAGAATTCACGTCAGCCGATAATTGCTTATTACAATGAAGGTAAAGGCACGACCATTTTTACACTTTACATGAAAGTGCCAATGCCTATGTTATATTAATCTGGCCTAATCACTGTTGGTAAATGAACAAGTAACAGGTTGTTTTAATCGAAATATATAAATACATAGATTATATATAAAATCTTGAAAGGGTTGTTTAAACTTGTAATCTGACCATCAGATAGAACGTTGAAATTGTTCAATTTCAAATTTATAAGCCTAAAAATGTTCAAAAATATAATAAAGTCTCATGACAACTGCTTTTCTATCTACAAAACTGCATACCTTAATATTTTTCACTTGCCACCCCAAAAGAAGGCAATCATCTAGTAACTCCATATACCTGTTGTTTCAATATATGCCACCATTTCACAATGAACGATTGGTAAAGCTGAATTGCACCCTTGATATAAATCTGGGATTCAACTTTTATTTATAAATCTATGTTTTGCTTCAGCATTTAATTGTACATACTTGTAAGTAGGTACATATCGTTACGTAAAACTAGCCTTTACTAATAGGACAATAAAACACGTCATCAATTAGGGCAGTTATCACGTCTCGGGTTAAAGAATCGCTGTAACTGATATGTCGAGTAAGTGTCTACCGAAGTACGTCACATCGTTTCGCGTGTCACGACAAGATATAGTACGTGCATGTCATGTAAATATAGGGGTGCATAAATATATGTCATATATCAGCTGTCAGTGATCTTATGTCAGCGGATCAAGGCTTCGGTACAGTAGGATTAAATCGATACATTTTTTTGTAAAAAGATGTGTCCTAAGTTCATAAATGAGTGCAAATTGCGTAACACCTTAGAGTAGGTACGTCACAGACGAGTTAACTGTTGCCAGCGGTTTACTTCAAAGTTGGACAGACTTTGGGTATTTCAAGGTGGTTTAAACAATATCTGCTCCCGGAAAACACGTAATAGGTATGCTAACTCGAATTAATAATTTCACATTCTTTCAATCGCTTACATTGGGAATAGGTAACTTGAGAAAAATACCAGCCAACCTCGGATTTCATTAAATATTAGGTATACGAAAAACGATCACTAGTCAGAATGAAAGGTACCGACCGAAGTTAAGCTTTTAATTATTTGAGTGAATACGGACCCAAAATAAATTTAGAAGCGATTAGCATGTATGGTAAGAGTTTTTACGTCACACCTGGTCATAATGCGAGTTTTACTGCACGCTGCGCGTACGGGAAAACTCGCATTGTACCCAGGTGAAGACGTAAAATTTTGTACTCGCCACGGGCGGTAATTCGTAAAGCCCCAGAGCGCATATTTATGGCCCTCACCTTTGGTTCGGGCCTCAAACACCTGCGATCTGGGGCATTAACGAATTCACCGCCCTAGGTACGTAATGTACTATTACGTTAATATTTAATTATCACAGTTGCTCAAAAAGTAGGCTAAGCCAAACTATTTTACAAATTGATTTTTTCGATTTATAAACGCTTTAACTCGCCGACAAGGCCGACGTTCCCGACATAACTTAAATTGTCTTTTGTTTTTTGTTCATTTCAAACCACTAAAAGTAACGTAATGCGCGTAAGACCATTATGGCGATAAGGGCTGGCGCACACAGCGAGACAGTCGCGTGTTAAAGTGCAACGAAAACATGATATGATATGTTGGAGTGAGTGGAGGCGATAGTCATTTACAGCCATAAGGGGCATTTTTATATCTCTTGTTGGGTTTTATTTGCAGTTCATAATCATATAAAATTTTGCGGCCGATGAGATTAACCATTAACTGCAAATTAAAAGAACAGAGCATCAATCTAAACATAATTTCAATGAAGACTTATTTAATAACAAAATTGTTCTTAGTTACCGGCTTTCTTTGATTTTTGTAACAGCAGGTACCTACTTCCCGTAAGTAATTCCGTTATAAGTTCTTTAGTGAGGTAGGGCACAGCGAAATGTCATCCCGCTCGAATTTGGAGCAGCCCAACTGGGGATGTACCTCCGCCTTGCAGAAGACCGCAGCCATAATAACACTACTATAGGTATTTGCTCTGAAGTAGTGTTGTTTTCCTGGAGGCAAGCAAGTTCGCCAGAGCTCCCGAGGATGCGTTGTGTTGAGAGCGAGGGAATTTGTTCCTTCAGCTGACAACACGGCGAATCCTCAAACATATCAAGGGTCGACAACGCCCATGTTACTCCTTTGGAGTGGCATGTGTCTATAGGCTTTAAGTACCTAAGTCTTTACTCAAGTTATGTTTTGATTGATGCTTCCTTTTTAATCTGATATTATTTTTGTACATATACATATAGTCGCAAAATTGAATACGAATATCTACTGCAAATAAAGCACAACCATTTACCTACTTATGTACAAACGCAGTGTATTTTATAACGTCTTAGTGAAATTTGTCTTCTTCCACCAGTGTGCGCCCGTCATTAGTATTCGTATAAAGCAAGCTATTTATATTAGACCAGCGATGACTTGCTCTTAAAGCCCCACCTCAAATATTTCCTAAAAACGCGGTTATACTGCTAAAAATGGCGCTACCTATCGTTGTACTCATAGTATACCTATTTACCTAACTACTGTTGTATCTATTTTAGGTCTGTTTAGTCACCCAAAACCATTTCTACCAATTTCTGCATATTACAGTGGGTTTCCAGCTCACGGGCATTACGCTCCCTTACATATGTCCTACTGCTGAGCACATACAGGAGGTATGGATGATAGGGAACGGGCGGTAGTCCCCACGCTGGCCTAGTGCGGGCTGGGGACTACACATACACCAAATCATAATTATGTAAATTAGCCACACAATTAAATTTCCAAAATCCGAACCTTCAATGTGGTTAGTAGGTGTTTGAATCGGTGAATCTAACCAAAAGGCTGACGTAATGCTGAATGGTAACAAATATAATCATTCATTGAATTAAATCCAAACACAAATTACTATTTTAATGATTATAAACATAAGTAGTGATAAGAGAAACATACCACCGTCAGTTTCCATATGACGTAGGAGGATAATCCCGGCACGTGGTACCGATGTACCACTTGATAACCCGTAAGCCGATCACGGTCTATTCAAAATCATTCAACAACCGTATCAGACGCCTGCACACAACTATCTTGCATTAATGCCGTGATCTCAAAAGAGATAGCAGGACTGAAAAATCTTATGACAGCAGAATTAGATGGTCGACTGCTATCTTTTACTAATGCGTCGATTGAAAGTTAGATAGGTTTTTAAAGGGTTCTGTTCTGAATTTAAATATCTGACAGGTTTGTTTGTCCGCAAGTTGAAATTATTTACTTTTTACTAGCTTTATATTAACTTGACCTGTTCGTATGTAAGTATAAAGGTATGTATTTAAAAAAGTTATCCGTCAAAATTGGCAAACCATTTTTTTCACTCACTTGCCGTTATCTTACTGTTACTGAACTGAAATTTTGGGTATTAGTATAGTTTGGATTACAATTCAATATTAAGGTACCATTGAGCTGATCTGATGTTGGAGACAGGTGGCCATGGGAATTCAGTATTTAACCGACGTAACCCCGCTGAGTTTGGGCTAGTTTGAATCGTCGCAATGAGTAGTTGATGGTATACAGAAAAGTACAGTGGGCAATAAAAGTTTGCAATTTTTTTTTTACAGAAACTTATTTAAACTATCTTTAAAAATATGGTGTCTCAGATTTCTGGTGAATTTTTATATTCGAGTGTCGCCTTCGTTGGTATCGATGGTATGAAGAAAACACCAGCTATGCCACCTCGCCACAAGAAATGTTGGTTTGACGTCGCCAAGCATGATATGCGAGCCAAAGATCACATTGATCAATAGGTACACAATAATGGATAATAATAATCATCTGAAGTCTGACCCGAGGTCCAAGGTAGGTAGTAGATGATGTAGCAAAATTGAGATTAACGCTGAGATGGGAGAAAAACAGATAGCTAATACCAATTTCGGTTTTTTATCGACTACTTAAAATTTAAATTACGGGTCTATTCCCATTTCATTTTATGAAATGTGTATTGAAATGTTTGTTTTTTTTGTCCAAAGTAGCTTAAACCTACGTCAATTTACCTCTCGACTGTACCTTATTTTTGACTCACAGTTGACAGTCGGTTGTGAGATACGATATAATACGAGGAATGTTGTGACAGCACGCCTGCATAGTATGAGTATACGCCCGGTCTAATTAGATCATTGTTACTCATTATACGTATGAACGGTACATCGGATTTGATTAGGTTATAATCTGTTAAGGGGATCAACCTATTCGTAACTGGTTTGTTTTAATGGAATTAAAAATAATATAATGATCAGATCTGACAGATTATATAGTTTTTTCGGTGGTAACATTTTTAAAGTAACGAAAGAAATATGATCGCCATACGGCATTCCGGCAAATCTTAAAGTTAACGTAACAAGTGAGCGAAGCAAACGACATTCTCCGTTTCAACTTGGCCCAAAATTATGTCGTATGTCCGGATGTCGAGATGTCCAGCTGTTCTGCTATACAGGTCGCAATTCTCAACCCATTTCCGAATATGAGCAGGTTCAATAATAAGGTATACATTTTTTTGGTCTATTCAGATTTTAGAAGATATTTAATAAAAAATTGTTTCGCAAACACAGCTCACAGAGAGCCAACTAATGCGAGGCAAATTTTATGATTTGACTGTCAGTCACAAGAATCCCGAACTAAAACAATCCCTATTGCGTCCATCCTGCGCCAAATAATAAGCCAATAATACTTTAGTCCATGCACGAAGAATATTTACGTCATTTAGTCATTGCATTTATTATCTAATTCGCATTTACTTATTTCTGGTTAGAATCCAAAACCAAAGCGATAAATTTCAAGAAATTGTTGTATCCGAGTACGAAATATTTTCAAAATCCATATAAGGGCCGGGGCTCACGCAGGAAGCGGCCGCAGACAGCCGTAGAAACACAATTAACCGGCGCATCAGTACCGTAATGGATTTATGTACGTATTGATGGATCAATCAAAAGTCCACTCACGCCTGATCCGGCTTAATTGATGGATCTACTTCTAGTGCTCACTCGAATACTTGAGTAGGCTTTTGTCTCGCCGCCTTTTGTTTAAGACAATTTTAATCAAACCAATGTACTTTGTTGAAACTGGGTTGACATTAAAAGTCCGATAAAACAATCGATTGCGAGCGTATACCATCTTTAAAGTTTTAACAGCCGTAATAATTGCAGGATTCGCCACAAGGTCCAAGGTTCGACCTCAGTAGTGTTTAGTTTATTTAAAAGTGCTGCGCGGCGCGTGTGCTGCGCGGCACACGCGCAAGTTGTAAAGCATTGAAACTACACTTCAAACACACATCGAACGCGGCACACGCGCAGCACCCGCGCAGCTGCAGCGCAGCACCCGCGCGGCACACGCGCAGCACCCGCGCGGCACACGCGCAGCACCCGCGCAGCTGCAGCGCAGCACACGCGCAAGTTGTAAAGCATTGAAACTACACTTCAAATACACATCGAACGCGGCACACGTGCAGCACCCGCGCAGCTGCAGCGCAGCACACGCGCAGCACACGCGTCCGGTGGGTGGAGGCCTTTAACCAACTCACTGCAAAATTCGAGCAAATACGTAACTTTGAGATGACCGTCAGTTGGATGCCGAAAATGAAACCAACTGCAGTCGGCTTACCGTCACTGCCAGTTTCGTACTTACTCCGCTCAACTCACCTTGTGTTCAGACAAGTCATAAATATTGACGCAATCTATACGACTTGAGAAAAACTGTACTCATATTGTTCTAATTATGCATTGTATCGAGGGCTAATGGTATGTATCGATTAATTGAATCGGCCTCGCGTTGAGCAGTGATACCACTGCTAACAGTCTGTCTGTAGAGAATCCTGACTATTACACCGACGTGTAAGGGTTATCAACGATGTGCAATTTGTAGTATGCGTCACGTACAGAAAGCGTATCGCAAATAACGAGACTTATTTATCTATGTACAATTATATACGTCTCGTCTTGCAATCATCAGGCAATCTGCAAATCCTACTATCCTTCTAATATTATAAACGCAAAGTTTGGATGTTTGGACGTTTATATGGGTGGGATGTTTGTTACTCAATCGCGCTTTAACGGCTCAACCGAATTGGATGAAAGTTTGCCCGAAGATAGTTTATACCCTGGATTAAAATAAAGAATAGTTTTTATCTTGGGTCCATGCAGACAAAGTCGCGGGCGGAAGCTAGCTAGAAGTAAATTATAAATACTTACACCAGGATTGGGATTTTTACATTGAAAACTTCTATCGGGTACCACTTTTGTACCTTAATGAAGGGGCCACAAATATGTTAGACATTTGACGTTGACTGTATACTGTCCAGTTGTAGACACACACACTTCACAAGCACCTTTAATTTTTTCCGCGGTTTCCTCAAGCTCTTTTCTTTCGCCGTAAAATGGTAAATATGAAATGACAACCGATGAATGCCTTCCAGTTAATGAATGAGTGATTACGATACGGTGTGAGTGCGCCGGCGCGGTTCCCACGCGCGCGCGTCGATAAATTATCGGGATCCAATATCTGTGACTGGACTCCCAGCAGTTCCGGTTTGCTGAAACACTGAATCATATTTTAATGCGACTGTTTAGCGATTAGCTTTAGTATTGCAGATTATAAATAATATTGATTTGTTTTTACACCGCTGGTTAATTCCTACGATTTCTGAACGCATTTTAGAAATTATTTTACAATTCTCTCGATTGACATTTGACACGTTTGTAAGAATAGAATTTTCAACCTTAACACTTTCACTGCCACGAAACCGCCTAGCGGGCGCCTACGCCGTAGTCGCTTTCCGCTACATATGAGGAAAACCAAGGGATCGGCTACAAGCGTAGCGCGCAGCGATTCTTGGCAGCGAATGTGTGCATCTAACGACATTTCAAGGAAATGGGTAGGGAATTCAATTCCTTGACTCTAACCTACCTAATATTTGACCATTTATTTTAAATTCAGGGGTTGCTTTAAATACAAATATGCTATAAGAAACTTGTTCCATAAATAGGTATAACGGAACATAGGGGATTAACCATATCAGACCACAATAAGTGAAAGGATTTATCTTAGAAATTCAATTAAAGCGATTAAACTACATGTTGACTACGTAAAATAATAAAATTACTTTAAAAAAACGATCGGTTTCGCATTTGGTCTTACACCATAAAACAAACGACCTCTCAACCTCTAACTGATCTCGCTTCAAACATTGCACTTTGCTGTTTAATTGTACTTGTCAAACATTTAAACACGATTGAATGAAATGTTCAAAAGCTAATGCGTTGTCCGTCACTTTGAAATGGATGAGCTTAAAAAAATGTGGTTTGTTATTTGCTAAATTTAGTTTTTGATTAGAACAGCATAGACTTTTAATGTAATATTTAATTGTGTTGTGAAACCTAAAAGTATGAGTGTCATTTAGATTTGACGAGTGTCGAAAATACTCCTCTAAAATGTTTCGAGCGCTTGAATATGAGAACATGACGAGCGCTTTAGCATAGGTGGTAGTGGCCCTGCCTACGAAGCAAGAGGTCCTGGGTAAGGGAATTTATTAGTATGAGCACTAATATTTGTTCCTGAGTCGTGTATGTTTTCTAAGTATGTTTATCGTCGTCTAGTATCCATAGTACAAGCTTTGCTTAGTTTAGGACTAGGTCGCTTTGTGTAAGATTGTCCCCTAATATTTATTTATTTAGTTATTTATATTGCAATGTATATGCAATATAAATAACTAAATGGTGATATAGCAAGCTAGATAAAATAAACGTTGAATTTCGTGCTAGGTCTCTGCTAGCCGCTGACAGAGTAAGAAAACAGAAAAGAAATGAGGAGTCAAACAGAAGACCAAATCAATGTCAACGTAACCTTGGCAACACAATACTTTAATTCAATATAATCACTCGCAATATTCCTTTATCATGTCGTAACTCAACATACGACCTCACCAATGATATGAAATGCGCCTTACGATCCGAATCATAATAGTTGACAGATGGTAACCGTGAGATTAAAATGGGATATACAAGCATAGCAAACCAAGTTGTGAATGGTATGGACTACGCAATAATGGTCTCTTTGTCAATGTAATAAGAATTTTGACGAGTGGCACATAAGCTGGAAGGTCTGTAAAATTAACCTTAGCCGAATAATGAGGTTGCGCAAGAGACAGCCACTAATCGCTGCGCCTGCGTACAAAGAATCGCGCACAATGCTCGTAATCGACCAAAAGGAAAAAAAATGTACGATAGAACGTGTGACGTTTTATTTATAGCATTTTTTTTATATATTCCTACATGATTATCAGTTACTCCTCTATCATAACCACATTTAAAATCAAGTCGAATTTGGTCTAGTTCTAGGTTATGACTGTTATGAGTTTATTGTAAAACTTACCCATTTATGGTTATGCCAGTCGGGAATATTCAGCTTCATTGAGCTGTTATAGTTTTGAAATGAAGTACCAGACTTGCCAGGCTTTAGACACATAAGTTATATGTCAAACAAAATATTCAAATTGTTCCTCAGTGACTATTTGACGTCGGCTCCCCGGTGGCACCTCTCAAGAACAAACTACAACCTCTTTTCTATCTTCCTGGTATATACGACAAAAAACACAGATCGTGAACACATTGAGTTTAAGAGTAATTGGAATAGTTAGTTGAACCATTCCTATATATTCCTTCTTTCAACGCTTTGCCCATCTCCTGTGAGCAGACATCGCGAGTGCCGGGGACGCTGTCCGCTCGTGTGGCAATAATTAGTGCATGCAAATGCAGTGCTAATGAGTGCACTATTGTGCACCGGCGAGCGTTGAACTTGTCTTTGAGCTACGATTGAAGATTCGAGTGGGCAAGTGGATGTATGGAAAGTAAGGTCAATAGAGAATCTACTTGTGCGCTTTTTAAAGTTGAAAACAAAACCCTTGTGATAAGTAAAACATTATTTAAAATAATAAATATATCAGGGCATCGCGATCACACATTTTATTACGCGCTTTTTAAACAAACAAACGGGTGCAAGCAACTTGGTCCCCATTCGTTTTGCCTGAATACGTTAGATGTTCTAAATTACATAAACAAGATTGTTTTATACTTAAATACAAAGAAAAATATTTCTGGGTTGCACTAATTAACTATTTTAAATAGGACAACAAGACCAAGAATTAATCTAACGAATGTGGGCATTAATTATCATAGTAAGATATTAATTATCTACTGTAATTTTAATCAATCGATGATTTACTAGTGACATGAGCACAAAGTTCGGTTTAACCGCAACAAAAACAAACACAAACGACAGATGAAGACTAATTGTCTGTTAATATCTTGCCATTATTGTGAGATGTAAAAGCACTTCAGATTCTGTACCTTATTCGTTGACGTTACGGTGTATAATATTATGGTTGTTTCTGGGGATTAACCTCGGTTCCCATACATTGTCAAGCGAGATCATTAGTCATTGAAGCATTTAAAAGGGAAACGTTTTTCGTGTTATTATTTAGTGTAAGTATTTAATTCATAGTCTAAATATTTTACTTTCGGTTATGTGCGGCGCGATAATTATTATTAGAAACTACTACTAGTATTTAAATAGGTATTTTATAATTAAAAAAACATATGTTGATTTATTTTTAATAATCACGAAAGCGAGGTGTATTTGTAATTTCGTCAAATGATTACTTATAATATAATTCCTTGTAAGGTAACGTATTTTAAAAGGATGCAAAGCAAACCCACATCTGATCATATTTGTATTGATATTGTTGCACAAGTAATAAATAATCCACGTCGATTTAATTCTATTACCGATTCGTACGGTGCGCGCCGATTCCCCACGGCTCATTACTCGTCACTAGGACCTAGTCTTTAATCGAAGATTAAAATTAGCTGTCAGTTAATGAAGTCCTGGCGCCGGCCCGGTTATTTAACGCAGGCTCAACGTACGATCAATCCAACTACTTTTGCCAACTCTTATCACGCATTCATATTTGTTTAAATTTAAACTTTACCACCAGCGTACAAGCTATTATTTGCAACTACTAAAGGTATCGAAGTAAGAGTTCGAATTGTTTATTGGATTGCAATCGTATCGTAATTGTTTTTCACGCTTATTTTGATTTAATTGAAATAAATTTGTTCCTTAATATTTATTGTTTATTTTATTGTTTATTAGTGCGTGTTATGTTTTGTTTTGTGTAGAGAGAAAGCTTTATGTTGTTAGGTACCGAATTGTTGCGATTGAATTTCATTGCTTTTTATTTGCAGCAATACATACGTTTGTATGTATTGTATGTTGTAGGTAATATTCATGTGCAACTGTAGGTAAAACAACCACTTAAATTTCACGGTGTATAATACCTGGTTCTAGTACCTACTACCAAAATAATCAAATAAGTGTTTTCATACAGTGTAGGTATATGTAGGTATTTGTTTGCCTGACGGAATCAACTCAAGGAAAACGGTAATTGAATCACTAAAGAGAAAACAAAATTGTACACTTTATGCAGAATTTCTACTGAAGTAGTGAGACTGAGTGGTCCAGATACTGTCAGTGCATGAATTCATACTGTATGAGCTCAGCCTAAAGCGAGAATCCAGTCACAGCTAATCTGGAAGTTCTAGTCACAAAACTGTGAAACTTTTAGTGCCGCCAACCACGTTTTCCTGTCATTTGAAAATGAACCTTGTTAAAACTAGCATAAATTGTTAATCGCTTGTAATAATTTAACGCACTTGACCTTAAAATACTACAGAGACTACACTAAGGCCTATTATGGGAAAAGCCGTGTAACTTTACCATAATGGGCAGAAGACGCGACCTTGCGTCGAGGAAGCCAGCACTAATGATATTCATTGCCTTAATGTATACAGGGTGATAAAATGTGCGTTAGCGCCTTCTGAGCCGCAGAACGCTGATCTATAAAGTTTAATGTGTATACTTAACACACGCGAACGAGTCTTAATGTGTTTCTTAAATCCGGAAAATTATACTGCCGAATCCAATTGAACAGCATTTGCTTATTTGCTGGAAGCAAAGGTAAAGACAAGAAGATTATTTATGCAAAAAAAAATATTTATTAGATTATTTATGCACCATTCTTATTACAGTATTATACCTAGTTATAGAAACGCCTTTGGATAAACGGTGACGCGTGCGGCGGCGAGACAAGCGAGCTGTCAAGCTGGTTGAGAGATGCTCATAAACACTCGTAAGAAACACCATATCCCTAGTTCACAGTCGTACTAATTAATTTTTTTTTGTCACTGAAATTGTAACTTTATGATCTGAGCACTATCATACTAATTACACCACGTTTTTCCCCGTAATTAGTACGATTGTGAACTAATACGGTACCTATCGATATGTTCGTTTGGGCAAGTTCTACCGCGAGTCCCGCACCGCCGCATGCAGTGCCTGCTTAGGTATAAACATGGCTTTAGTATTACAAGCTCGTTAGATCTATGCTATAGGTACATTAGGTGCAGTCACCGGCATCAATATCTGCCGAAACAAAGCCGGCAAAAATATCGGACACGTCCTTATGGCATTAGACATAGAGTCGTGTCAGATATTTATGCGTGCTATGTTGTGGCAGATCTTATTGCTGGTGACTGTACAGTTGACGTCAAAGATATGCACTTTTATAGCTTACTAGTTTCTGCCCGCGACTTCGTCTGCGTGGACACGGGATAAAAACTATTCTATTTTTTAATCCAGGCTTTAAACTATCTTCGTGCAAAACTATCCCAATCAGTAACAAACATCTAAATATCTAAACATCGAAACTTTCGCATTTATCTATTCTATATTTATAAGAACGTAAAAGTCCTGACTGACTGACTGACTTAAATCGACGCCCAGCTCAAACCGTTGAACCAAATTAACTGATTTTTTCACAATTGGTAGTTTACATAAAGTTTATACCCACTAAATAGGGAATTTTGAAAATTCCACCCTCAAGGGCGTGTAAAGAGGGTTGAAAGTTTGTATGGGAATGGAATAAACTTGTAGGTATTATATTTTTTGAAACTTTATGTACGGACTCCTTATTACGATACAAGGAAAGTTAATTAAGAGTTTTGGAAAACCCACCCCTAATCTGTTAAATAGGGGTGCAATGCTTGTATGAACCGATTTAGATGCAATTTAGTACCTATGTATAGTTTGAGCCCGGGGAAGGACGTGTGTCAGTGTTTATCCCGGAAAGCAACCCCAAGCGTGCTGAAAAGGGGGGTGAAAGTTTGTATGGAGCTACGATATAAACGAGTTTTACGCGGACGGAGTCGCGGGCAGAAGCTAGTAATACTATATAGTATTAGATAGTAGATTCCATGGCAATAACGCAAAATATGTATACATATCTTAGACATCGACTGTACAAAACATCAAGAAACTGGTTGAAATATTGAATCATGATTTTGATGTAAAATGAAATAGGGACACATGTACCTACCAACAAGCCCAGTCGTAAACCTAATATCGTAAAGCTGATATTTCATAAGTTACGTTAAGATATTGTTCAAGTCACAAAAGCTTGCGACAAACTCTTATAACTAAATTTAACTTACTTGGGCTCGTACGTTCAGTTATCTTATGTCCGTTGCGTACTATAAAATAGGAAGGCTTGCTAAAAGAAAAACGAACCAAGCGCCCATAAAACTCACACGAACACGTGTCGTTTTACACAAATACAATATGGGTTTCACATACGCAGAATTATTCTAGGCCTCACCGCAGATTCAAGGAAATGTGATTCTGTTATAAAGGATTGTTTTCCATTCATTGGAAAATATGATCACGGAATACACTTGCACTATTTACATTGCAGTTATTATACGAAGACATTGTTGTTTAAACTTACACGAACTTGCCGGATGGAAATGTTAAGGCATTGCAGTGTCATTGAGATACATCCCATAACACTCCCGACCTTCTTCGACGCTCTAAATACTACCCAATTTCAATAATAATTGAGACAAGCTTTAGGGCGTCAGTGAACACCCTTTTTGCATTACACTGACAATGCACTTGCTGGTCGTGCCGGTGCGGAGGCTAGCAAAGGCTCGAAAATCACTTGATGTAATAGGAATTAAACTTTATAACTCTCTTCCGACAGAATTGAAAAACTCATCGACTGACGCCATTTTCAGACGCAAACTAAAAAAGATTTTATTGGACATGGCATGTTACGCCATTGACGAATTTAATGATAAGGTATTATTGACCCACTCATACATAAGTAGTTAATAACCCTTAATTAGACTGACATTTACAATGTTAATGAATATTTTTTTTGAAATATTGTATATCTATTTATAATTAAAAACTACCTTGACATGTAATAAAACGTATGTACCTACTATTATATACTGTATCCTGCCTGACATGTAATGTGTTAATAAAATTCTGATTCTGAATCTGAATGTATATATGTGGATTGTGTGTTGAACAGTCAGGGTGGGTTGCACCAAACAGTCGGTAGTCGTAAGCGTTGTTCGTTAAAATATGAATGCATGGAAAGTTTGACAAGTTTCTATAAGATGACAGCTGCCGGTGCCATGGTTAACTTTGATAGATTGAGTTGGTGCAACCCGCCCTTATTGCACAAACATGTAGGTAAACAACTGTTTAACAAATATCACCTGTAACATTATCTCAGCAAAAACTCCGAGATCCCAGCCGCTTAGTTTACGTCGTAGCGTGTGATATGAGGCGGAATGGCCGCTCCGGGGCGCTATTTAGCGCACTTTCGACGAGGCAGGGTCAGTCCCGTGATTGCACTATCAACTCGTTACGTTGTTCAACAACGTCAGAGCATAACAGGATACTTTGTGTTTGGGATCGCATAATACGTCAACCTAAAATTGTTTCCGTGAAGCTCCTTCATTTGTTTTGCTACAACTGGTGTTGGTGTGACAACGATTCATGTATGTATAGCTACATAAGTTTGTCGGCTAGATTCGACTCTTAAAGTAAAATTGCAAACTTATGAAATAAAATATTATTGGGTCTAAAATGTGAAAATAAAAACCTAATCGCAAATTTCGTCTCTATGTGTTTGTGCCAACTCGTGTTCCGGGAATGCTTTCAGGCAAAGTTCTCATTAAAGTGGTAAATAAGGAATTACTTAAATAAACTTTACATTTCTAAATTAATTTTATACTAAGCAGTAACGCTAAAACTATACATTTAAATTAAAGGAAAAATTTAACTAAGGCGTTGTAAGTAGGGCTCGCGGTATCCGTGTAATAAGCGGAACCGTGTACACGTGTCCTTAAGCCCGGCGGTACTAAGAACCCGAATTACACGAACCCGCCAAGATCCGTCCCGTCCCGTCCCGTTTCCAAGAAACGTTTCTCATCTCGGCTCCGCTCGGGTAACGGGCAAGGCAACTCGACCCATCCGCGCCGGTTTGAGTTGAAGCAAAAATGATTTGTGAATATACCTACTCTTATTTATTACTTGCAAACTCGTAGAGTAAAATGTATTTGTGTAATTTAAGGGTTTTTTTCATTTCGCATTTTTTTTGATAAACAAGTCGTTGGATTCCCAAGCTATATTAAGTTTTATGTATTTGCATTAAAGTCGAAATTTCAACAAATAAATGAAAGCTTTTACCTATGCCCTAAGTCTCCTTTGTTTTTTCTTGTTCGTGCGTAACGGGGTAAAGGGTTTTATAACATTACCTGGTAGGTAGGTACTAGAGCTAGTAAGATATGACAAAATTATTTTTAAATTTCTAATGAGTCTTTAGTAAGATTATAGTTCGCCACTCAGTCGGTTGTCTTTACGAATCTAACTATTGCCATTTTTGTTATATATAAATATTTTGTTAATTGTTGGTAATTTTGTTTTTATTATTTTTTGTTTGTTAACGTGTTGTTTTTTATTAAAAATGAAGAGAAGTTGGGTATGGAATTATGCCACTAGACTCGGTGACAGAGCTTTTTGTGACTTGTGCGATGATCGGGCAAACAATGAGTTTTCGTGTCGTGGTGGTTCTACAGGAAGTTTAGGGAAGCATTTAAAAATAGTTCACCTAAAATCTCCAATCCTGATGCCTAATGAGTAAGTTCATTTTTATTACAATATTCTGTTGAATATTTCGTAATTTAGTATGCTTTGCAAATGATTTGGTAATGTATTAAATTAATTACATATTCTGTGTATATGAAAAGGATACGTTACTATAGGTATGTGCAAACAAATTATTCGAATACACAATCAATGATCCCCAAATTATTCACGAATGCTTATAGGGGGACAGAAAGAAAACTATGTGTGTAAGAAAATTTACTGATATATTTTTTTATATTTGTTTTTAACATTATTAAGGTAAATAAATGACTAGCTTATTAATGGAATATGTTAATCGTTATTAATTTATTCGCTACTCATTCCAGTAGGATTATCAAATATTCGAATTTATTAAGTATCGTTTGCAAATCAGTTGTTAGTTTTTATCGTTATTCATTAGTTTAATAACAAACAAACAATTTTGCTTACCTCAGAGCTTATATAACATTACTTATATTGACAAACAAGTTGTTGATATTTGATAAACATGTAATTTTTTTTTAAGAAATTTAAAATGTACTTTATGCTTTATCTAGTGCACTTAACAAATCAAGATAATACAGTAAAACACCCTATCTTCGCCTATCAGGCCTAACTTCGCTTAAAAAGAAACTGTTTAAGTTTCTAATAAAATGTGTACCAAACGTGCGTGTTATTTACTTTTATGAGTATCTTCAGCAGTTTTAATTTTAAAGCGTTTTGAATAGTGTTTGGTCAGAGTTAGGGCTTCCAATCCCGAATCTCGCCTTTTTTGCGGCCTTTTTCAATCCCGGTATTTTGACCTACAATACCGGGATCCCGGTATTTCCAAAAAGTATAGAAATTATGCGATGTAAACTCAATCAACCCGCCAAAATTATAAAAATTAAGGCTCCGCGAAGCATTTTTAGCTATAATACACGGTATTCAACTCACAATAAATAATCAAATAACAAAATTTAACGTACAACAATCATTCAATAAGCTAAAATACAAATACAAATAGTTTATTTGTTCAACATAGGTAAAATCGTACATAGGCACAGATCTTAAATACGTGTTACTGGTATCACTATGTCGGGCCGCAAGGCATACAAATTTTAGCTATGGACTGTCACTACGAGGGTGTACAGTTACCATTAGTTGTAGTCTCACTGACAGAAATTCGTTAACAGTATAATATGCTTTGTTCATTAAAAATTTAAACAATTTGATGAATGAGTCTTCTATATTTCTTATGGGGTTCGGAACTTTATTATAAATTCTAGGAGCCATCCCAAGTACACTTTTCCTGAAAAACGCAGTTTTGGATGGCATGAAACTTATTTGATTTCTAAGGCGTGTACTTCTAAAACTTTGAAATAAATGCAGATTGCTTTTTACAAAGATTACAATAACTATCGATTCAACAAATAAATATCTGCCATTAAAGTATATATAATTAAAAAGTCTAAAAAGTTGGCTTGTTAAGTTGACTGATTTTTAATATCATAAAAGAGTAGTTCAATTGTCATATTGAACCCATTTACTTATTTTAATTATGGATTGTTCGAAGAGTCGTAAACGGAACTTAAAGGGATTTAAGAATAGATGATTTATTAGAAGTACCTACAAGAATATTGTGTTGTGTTATTTGTTATATTTTCCTTTTTATTTTGTTTATTACAGTCTGTTAATAACTTAATATGGAGCGAAAGAGGCTGATGATTATATTTGTATATTATTATGCATGCGTAGTAAACGAATTTAATTCAATTTAGTGTTTTACACCGTGGCCCAATAAAACGTTGACAAAATTAAACGGTAAAAAAAATTCAAATGGAACGCGGTTCGAATTCATTTGTTTTTATATTGCGATTTGACACGTTTTTGCCGCCATTTAAAATAGACAGCGTGATTAAAACTATTGGTTATTAAATATTTTTGCCATGTCTTCGCAACGTGGAGCAATAATTTCCCTACACGAGGCTGGAAAACGACAGTGTGAGATAGTTAGATCACTCGGTGTCAGTCGTCAACTTGTGTCTAAGACTATTAAGCGATTTAATGAGCTCGGCCATATTGGAGACCACCCAGGAAGAGGAAAAAAGAGGACTGTGAGGACTCCCAGGCTCCGAAATGTTATCAAAAAACGACTTGATCGTAATCCACGGACCAAAGTCCGAAAAATGGCTCGAGACCTGGGTATAAGCCGTTCGACGGTGCAACGTATTGTCGCACATGACCTCAATTTGAAGGCGTACAAACTGCGTAAGGCACAACTTCTTGAAGATAAAGATAAAAAAGTTCGCCTCGAGAGATGTCGTCTAATTAAGAGGCGTGCCGCGGCTGAGAAATGGAATCACATCTTTTTTTCAAATGAAAAACTGTTTTCTATTGAACAGGCTCATAATCACCAAAATGATAGAATGTATTATCCTAGTCGTCCTGGAGCAATTGCAGTGATTCCTCACCGACAAAAGCCGGAATCCGTTATGGTTTGGGGTGGGATTTGCTCTACAGGCAAAACACCCCTTATTTTTATAGAAAAAGGTGTCAAAATAAATCAAGAAATATATAAAAGAGATATTCTTGAAGCCGTAGTTCTTCCTTGGAGTCAACAACATTTTGGTAACCAACCGTGGATATTCCAGCAAGACTCTGCCCCATCCCATAGGGCTCGTAGTGTGCAGCAGTGGTGTAGGGACTATTTTCCCGGATTTATAAGCTCCAAAGAATGGCCACCCTACTCGCCTGACCTAAACCCAATGGATTATAGTTTATGGTCAATCCTAGAGTCAAGAGCCTGTGCGTCCAAGCACAAAAATATAGATGCTCTAAAAGCAACACTTACGAAGGAGTGGGAAAAAATTACCTCGGAAGAGCTGCGGCATATCGTCGATAATTTTACCAAACGTTTGCGTCTGTGTATCAGTGCAAAAGGAGGATATTTTGAAGACAGTAATTTTTTATTTTATTTCAAGATATTGAATTTTACTATTTAATGTTATTTTATGAATTTGGTGTAAGTAATAAAATAATATTCTTATAATTCTATGTCAACGTTTTTCTGGGCCACCCTGTATTTCATAATTCTAACCCCTGACTAACATTTCTTGTATCAATACCGGGATCCCGGTATTGACGAAGACCAACTCGGTATTAATACCGGCTTTACGAAAGATCCGGTATTTGGAAGCTCTAGTCAGAGTGGTGTGACCACGTTCTTTTTGCTTATGAATACTTCTGTCGCATGGCTTACAGGTGCGTCTGCATGGTTATTTAACCTATATTTCAAATGTAATGCTCTTTCACATAAAAAATAAACATGTAGTTTCTCGAGACACGTGTAATTTAAGAGTAATCATAATCATTTACAATGTCGTCGTGCGGGGTCAACACACCATCTACTTTCCAAACTACGCCTACCCCTAGAAAAAATAATATGTATTAGTCATTATGTTATTATATGTATTAAAAAACGTATTTATCAAATTTTAATAGCGGTTGATTTACTGAATTACAAAAAATGAAATTCAAGGCCAAAAACCCTAACCTGATTACAGCAGGGTAATGCAATAAGTATCTAGTTAATTTTATTTTTTGCGTATGAAAACCAGAACCCCTCTTTATTTTGCAGCAGTCGGGAAAAAGTTATAAGAAGTTTTTCATGTCTATCTTCGTCGTAGAAGAAACGAAACAATGTGCTAAATGTGGCCTGTTGTTACACAGGAGTTCGATTCACTATACATTACAGGAGGTAGAACTTAATTTCAATGGCGTGTGCCTAATGCCTACATTCACTCATGTTAGATGGGGTAGGCGAAGTTAGGCAAAAATACATAACTACGCCTGCAGCCTGAAGATTCATTTTCAAAAATAAGTAAAAGCAGGCGAAGTTAGGGTCTTATACGCTATATTATTTTGTTCCAGAGCGAAATTAGTTTGTTTGTTAGTTAGTAGTAGTTTGAAATTAGGTATGTAATAAGTAAGGAAGAGTGAGTGAAAATAATACAATCTGGCACCGTATTTGGTAAAAATATTCCCCTAACATTAAATAACAAAAATCTTTTATGTTGGCGTCAACCTTGTGCGTCGCGGTGATGTGCGCCCGCTAGGCAGGTTCTTTGGCATAGACTGAAGCCATCTAAAGTTACACATATCGCATCCCGCCTATCGGGCTGTCCGGCATCTGAGCAAAGTTACGGAGCACCCACTAGGCGGGTTCTTGGTTGCAAAAGTGTTAAGTTGTCGTGACTGGCGCCTAGCGCGCGCTCCGCGGCCACGACAACGTGTCGTGAGTGGCGCTGAATGGGTTAACGGTAAAGTTACAGTGGCTATTCGAATTTACTAAATAACTGTCACACATGTTTCAAACATACGTCGTACATAGTTGATATAGTTCAATATTTGCCGTACACGTAACTAGATGTACACTAAATTATCTATCATTGAGTATTGTAAGTGTCTCGAATTTATTATTTGGTTAAATCTGAAAGTCTTAGCTAGGAAAGTATTGATAAACAAGTCTTTGAATTCCAAGAAATATTAAGTTCCATGCATTTGCGATAAAGTCGAAACTCCAACAAAAAAATGGAAGCTATTACTAACGAGTAAGTCCTAATTCTCCTTTGTTTTTTTTTGTTCGTGCTTGCCGAACAAAAAAAACAGCTGTAGTAGCAGGTAATCTAAAAAACCCTTGTTTTATTAGATTACCTGCTACTAGAGCAAGTAAGATAATAATTGAAAGACTACCGACATTATGATGTTAAGTTAAGCATCGAAACGTTAATATTATATTAAAAATATTGTAATTAAAATGCATAACCTAGTATCATGGGCAAATTTTACTCATTTAAAAACTGTGTTGATTTTTATTTTATTCACCCGATTGCCTTTTTTTCCTTTTTTTGTGTACATAAGTATTCCATTAAATTTTATTTATATTACGAGGAATATACTCTATATACTCTACAGTTAAATTTTAATGAGGCATCAAACTATTTTTGACATTACCAATACTTATTATGATATCCAATAGGTTTGACAGTAAAAAAACGAAATTCGAAAAGTACGAGCCATGATCTTTATCGTAGCTTTTAAAGGCAACGTCTCAAATCGCCACTACACGATGAAAACGGGTCGGAACGGGTCTTAATTACACGGTTCCTAAGGAACCGTTCCGAACGGGGCCATAAACCCGTTTCCGTTAACGCAGAAACGGGGACCCGGCTACGAAACGCGGGCTCGACCGCGAGCCCTAATTGTAAGATGGAACTGATTGAAAGATTCAGCGGCCGAGACAGATTGTTCCGATAGCTCAGTTGGGTAGTAGCGACGGGCCATGAATGCCTGTGGTCGCTGGTTCGAATCCGACTCGGGGCATTACAGTTTTCAATTTTTCCTTTAATTTAAATGTATAATTTCGTTAGCAGCGTTACTGCTTAATACAAAATTAATTTAGTAGGGGGTGTCGCATCGTTACTGACGATTTCTCATTATAATTTGAGACGTTGGGTGCCGTTAACAATCCTAAGTCTTCCATCGATAGCTCATGTGGTTAGTAGCGACGGGCCATGATTACCTGTGATCGCTGGTTCGAATCCGGCTCGGGGCATTAAATTTTGATTTTTTTCCTTTAATTTATATTTACCTTTCTAGACATATTAACGATACAAACTGGGACAGGCTTCACAAATACAGTGCACTATTTTTGGAAATAATCGTTATTATTTAGTTTCAAGAAACAAAAGACGTCCATAGTATTTTTTTTTTCTCAATTTACTTGTGTACGTTTTTACACGATAGTACATTTCAAAGAATGGCTCAACCGGGCGAGTGTCCTCATTGGACCAAACGCCCGACAACCTCCGCCTGGTAGTAAGAACATTTAGCAAATCCTCCCACACTCCAGCCATGCAGTAATAAAGGGAACAATAACGCGGCATTAGGCCAGCAAGTACGTAATGCCGTGTACCAGTGCTGTTGCGGTTTCTAAGCACTGCCCTCCGACCGCGGTCTGAGCCATGAGAGATGTACCTAAATAGATCACTGGCGCGGATACCTAGACCTTTTTACAACCATTTCCTATATTGAATCTAAGGGTAGATGTAGAGCCCTTCAAATGTGATACTCATAAAGACTGATTAATATCGTCAATAAAAGAAATATTGAATATAACTAGGTTCAACCTTTAATGTATGTATATAAAATGTATGTACAAAATGTATATAAAATATCCTTAGAAGTAAAAAGTCTGTTATATAACCCCATAAACAAGAAATCAATCCTAACACATGATTATACAAAACAGATTTGTGGCTATTTCAATTATTGTTTTGCATGCGTCTAACGCGATATTTATTTTTATTTGCGGTTGCATCGGTCATGGTCGCGGATGACTGTCTATCGTCCCAGCAAGTTGGCAACGGGGATATCTGTGCATAATATTTCACTACCCTCCAATAGTTGATTGTATGACAAGGGTCTAAAGTAAGCCATATTACCACGAGATGGATATTTTCCCGAACGAAGTGAGGGGAAATAGTTCGAGGGGTAATATGGCTTTTAGACCAGAGTTATACACTCTACTTTTCACTTCGACTGCGAGAAAATAGTAAAAACAAAGATTATCCATCCACAATCAACAATTATACCAAGGCGAAAAGATTGTTCAATTTGGCGCCATTCTTTTTAATAAACTGTTTTGACACAGATACAATACAAAATATTCACAAGACGCATAAACGCCTCTGACTCACAACTCTTTAAAATAACATTAGTATTTGCTGTCTACTAATCAGAATACAGCTAGACATTAAAGCCGACCAATTAGAAAACAGAATTCAATTCAAACTTTAGGAGTTTTTCATTCCCTAATTTACAATAATTAAAAAATAAACGCCTCTGACCGACTATAGCTCCATCGAAACGTTCAAGCGTGGTTAACTGCATAGGTATATGAGTCATGTATGCAGTTAACCACGCTTGAAACGCACGATACAAATATGGTGTTGTACCCAAAATTAGTCCACTGCCCGTGAAAAACAATAATTTAAAAAGTACACAATGCGCGAGAGTTTAAAGTGTTTTTGTGGGTTACAATACGTATTAAAAGGAAGACTTCTTATAAGTATGGCTGATCCATAAACATAGCAAATTTAAATATTGATAGGCAACAACAGTTGTACGGCCTTTGTGGTCAAAGACAAGACAAAATATTGGTCTAGTTATATCATCACATAATAGAAGATTTTTATACTGTGTTTGTTTCAGTTTTTGTGATATACGTGACCATATTATGCCTTGTAGCCCTTCAAGTGGCAGTCGCCGGCTAGCCGGCGGTTGTCATTATCTGTCTAGTGGCGCGGCCATTTTTGGCGAACTACCGTCAAGTGGCAGGGGCCATATGGGTGGTCATCGCGAAATCGGTGCACGTTAGAAAAATTACCATTATTCAAAAAACATTATGAGTGGTTTATTATAAGCTTATATCCTTGGATTCAGCATAAAATAGCCTATAACCTTTATATAATAACGGAGCCGTTCCATGTATGTGAATTTGGCTAGCTTTGATCAATTTTTGGATATCCAAATTTTTCCAATTTCTTGTATAAATTAACTATAACTATGG
The DNA here is from genome assembly GCA_945867215.1 of Epinotia demarniana. Taxonomy (NCBI): domain Eukaryota; kingdom Metazoa; phylum Arthropoda; class Insecta; order Lepidoptera; family Tortricidae; genus Epinotia; species Epinotia demarniana. The sequence goes on from OX244260.1 coordinate 32,565,660, forward strand.
AATAAAACAGTTACTTGTAGAAACTACAAGTTTATCTACAAGTATATATATTTATTTACACGTTAATATAGTTTTATTGTCTCTCGCCTTAGAATATTTTTACACTACGAGGTTTTCAAAAACTTACACACGCGCGGTCAAAAATTTCTCTGAGGAATTTCTAATGAAATGTCTATGAAAGCGTTGTCGCGACCGTTATTATACGCCATCCTTATCTATTCACGAACGCGTCTTGCAAGAAAGAACAAGACAGGTGTAAATTTAGCAGCTCATTTTGCGGAATAAATACGAAACTATGCTATCGCCGGCTCGCCGGCGCTTGCCACTAGACGGTTTTTTGACATCGCCGGCTCCCCGGCGACTGCCACCTAAGGGATTATTAGCAATATGGCGGCTGCCAATGGAAGGGGTAGTTACAAGAAAAATTAATATTGGATATTATTATTATTATTCAATTAAATGATTAAGATATTCCAATTGACGATATCAGTATAATTTTCCGTGTTAACATACATAATATATATATTTCCGTAAGGAGAATGATGTGAGGTTTCAAGTGACTTTGAATGGTTTAAACGTGTCATAATCGGAATGAGTAACTAAAACCTCTTCGTTTTGTCGCCCGCTATCGCTTGTGCTTTGATCTAATACAGAGTGAACCTGTTATATTGGAAAATTGTCTAAATTATTGGTTGCTTTTGTAACGGCCCGCAGCGTGGGAAAACAAGGGAGTTTTCAGTGAAATTATAACTAAACTATACCTAAACTAGCCGGCAATATGCTATATAAGCTTGTTCTCGTCGAATGTTTAGCAATTTCGCTCTAAACAGGCGCGGTTAAATCTTTACCAACATTGCAATACGAAAGTGCTTAACTTTGTCTGCTAGTATTATTGTTGTACAATCTTGTTTATTCCACACAAAACTTCACATATTTTTTTATAAATAATGATAATATCAGAGCATAATTGCCTCTAAAAGTTATTTACAAATATTTTTTTATTAGAAATAAACTAGATAACGAGTTTAGCTATATGTAAATGTTAAAATTTGTTATAAAACTTTGTATTTTTCCTAATGCTATTGATTTTTATTAAAAGCATATCCAAAATCTTTTTATCTATGCAAAAGAATAAATGTGGAAAATGCAAAGTAATCCTTTTTGTAATGGTCAATAAATTAATTTACATAGGTGAAAATATGTTAATTTTCTTTTTTTTATGTTACGCGTTTGTAAAGAAACCTCATTTGGCACATATAATGGGATTTCCCTCCAATCCGGAAACGTGAGGCTTATTGAGACGGGGTTCGGCGCAACTGAAATAATGCATCCAGTTCCCACGATACACATGCGCTTGATTCTGGCATGTGCAACTTGGAACAAAGGCACATCGTGGATGAAATGATTACAGTTAAGCTATTATACATGTAAATCCAAAGAGGATGTTTTTTTTATATAAAAAAAACCTTACAATGGTTGTGGTGAATGCGGGAAACGCTATAGTCGCCAGTCAGTTCAGGACGGGATTATGATGAGCGTAAATGCGACGTCATTCTTTCGTAACAGTTTTTACCCAAAAAACCAGGTGCAGATTTTATTATCCTGTATAAAAGATGGAAAAATATCGCTTGGTGAATTTGCTTTCGTATACACGTGACATATTTCATCGTGACCCATCTCGACGCGACATCAGTTCGTGACCAGACGAAAAACGGGAGATACTCAACACATGAGAGCGTTTCCTTCACCTACTCGAGATATGATATCAGTCCTAATTGATGACATGCTTTATTATCCTTTAGTAGGTTTTTTCAACGTTTTTGGCTGTCGCGCATTGAAACCAATTCAATTAAATGATTAAGAAAAGTTTATATCGATAAATGATACAAGCTAAGTTGCTTTTGCCAGTAATCATCAGTTTTCAATTTATAAATATTATTTTACATGGAAGAAATATTTGTCAAAAAGGAAAAGAACTGAGAAAATACCTGTGGTTTTGAGGTTTTAAACTTTACATTAATTTTGATTAAAATTTTAAATTATTGTAATTAAAATTTTATGTGACTTTTAGATTACAAGAATGTTTGAATACTCTAGTTTTTTTGGACTAAATACAAACAAGAATAAATATCGAATTTCAACTCAAGATAAAGAAATTTATCGTTTTAGAGAAAAAACTCACAAAAAATTACAATGACAAATTCAATTCACTTCATTATTAATGTTTACATTTTTGACTTTTCTCTGAGTAATAAACGAAATTTTATTATTATTTTAACTCTCACAGAGTTAACCAAACGTATACGAGAACATGTAGCATAAACATACTTAAACAACTTTTACGTAAAATATTAATTTTGTTAAACCCAAGCGGAACACATCATTCTGGACCTCGCATCGCGTGCGCAGCAGTATTAGCTCTTAAGAGTTCGTTCATTGATTTCACTCCTTTGTAGTCTGATTGGGGGTTTTGATATGGATTTTTTTCACAGCCTAATTCAAGAAGGTCGTATGCTTTTGTAAAACGTGTAACTAATGGCTTCCAAGACATACATTTTACACAGAAAGGAGTAAGGCGTGAGAAAAGTGATGAAGATTTATTATATTTTATAAGTATAATATTTACAATGTTTAATCGATTTGCTAGCTCAGAAAATATGTGTAAGGAAATTCGGGGCTACTGTACGAGTGGTATATTTAAGTATTTTGTAAAAACTGGCATATATGTGCTAACCGAAGCTGAGTTACCTGATATATGTAAACGAGGCTTTTTTGACACGTACTGCTTTAGTATAAGTTAGATTTGCTTAAGATAATATTTATGTCCAATACTTATGGATTATTTATATGACTTACCAGTAAGCATTTAAAAGTGTCACTAGCCCCCATCTAAACAACAAACCATAAAATACATCGTTTTCGGTTCGCTAATCGCTTTTATTCGAATAAAAATAATTGTTTTAAAAGGCATGGCCTTGCAAATTGAAAACAAAACGTATTGTATTAGTTTTAAAATGTTAATATCTCAATAATTGAAAGTTGTAGGTATAATTTGTTTTGTACCGCTACAACAACTGCGGATCACATTACTAGTATTTTTTCAAGAAATAATACATCGTTTCTCATTGTTATACAATTTATACACTCGTTATAGTAATATGAATAATTAAATAATTCTAATATTAAAAAAATACCAACGATGAACTTGCGTTCCTACATTATATTTTTATGTGAAATACACTCAGAATAAATTTCAGTTCAATACGTTCGTTAAATACGTCACATTGCTCGCATCAATAATATACAAGTATTCGTCTAACTCGCAGCCTCTGCGTCTCATTTATTTCAACCATCAGTCTGGAGAGCATACTCGTTAAGCTAAACGAAATGTTTTCTCACAATATTTCCAAATTCCAGTCTGCTGTTGGTGCAAGGTTTTATTTTGACTTTACCGAAGTGTTTTTTTTTTATTCTAGATATATAAAATCCTTATATTTAGTATGTATAATCCAAGTATTACTAATTATTAACTATAATTGAAGACTTAACAATTAGGTAACATACGTAATGAGTGAGGTCTTACACCCCATTCATAAAACTTAACAAACCTCTGTTAACTAAAATGTGTATTCGCCCTTACTCACATTAAACAAAAGTCAAAGCAAAATAATAAGACAAACTAATATTAGCGCAATTTTAATTAAAATTAAGTTGATGAGCGTTTATGAATAAGGGCAATTATATTTGAGAAAGTGTTAATTATGGAAGTTAAGTAAGTACGAGTAAGTAATCAATTTCACACAACTGACAATTGATATTTATGCTACAAGTTCGGAACGTAGGTGTTTTCCGACGAGTGTGATTTTTATATGTATAATTCGACACGAGTCAGATATCATCTTTAAGAGCTTCTATCATACAACGCTTGAATATGCCTTGTGTGAGGAAATTAAAAAAAACCGGCCAAGTGCGAGTCGGACTCGCGCACGACGGGTTCCGTACCATTATCTATAAAAAAAGTTTAAAAAAAGTTTGTTAAATATTTATGTTATTTTGTTTTTTATTTTTTGTTGTTATAGCGGCAACAGAAATACATAATCTTCAACTGTCTAGCTATCACGGTTCTTGACTCCTGTAGACAGACAGACAGACAGACGGACAGCGAAGTCTTAGTAATGAGTCCGGAACCCTAAAAAAGGTCAGTCTAACATAAATAGGTTAAAATTGAATTTACCTAGCTTGTCAGGTATACTTATTATCTGGAGCTGCATTTGACTACCTCTCCCCATATTTTGCTGTCAAGCTTATTCATTCACTTTTTTAACAACAAAAATACATTGTACGAGTAGGTACCGTCGCAGTTCTAAGAAACAAACTGACACTATTGGAACGCAATAATAAATTATTACAATACAATACATTATTGATCAGTCACTCACACATTTTTAACAAATTTACACGTCAACAATAACTCCATAGTAAATAACAATGGCGGGTTTTTTTTTGTTTTAAATACATGCGCACTCAATATATTTACTACTGGGCATGTGCAAATCGCCATACTGTCGTATCGCATAAGGCATAAGACAGATATGCGTTCAGCCAAACACATTATGAGAATATTTCAAATTACTAATATATTAATCAAATTCAAAATTAAAGAAGATTTGTAAATATTTCATAAATATTAGTAATTATGTACCTTTTATATGAAATAAAATTGTAATTGAACTATTTGTAAAACTTTTCTCACGTAATAAAATGACTTTGCGTCGGGCTGATGCCGAAATTAAAAAAAAACGAAAAGTAAAAAGCACTAGTGGCACTTTCCGCACGATTTGGCTGCTCGGAAAACGCTCTTTTCGAGCACATGCGTTGTAATAGTTATTTACGATACAAGTGCCGAAAATAGGAAATACGTAACGAGTGGTGATAAATTAAAACACGACCGAAGGGAGTGTTTTAAATCGACACGAGTTGCGAATTACCTATTCGCACGTGTATCGTACAACGTTTTACTGTACATATGGCTCTTTAAAGTTTCGATATATGCACGGAAAGTGCTCTTTTCCGCACTAGTGCGGGAAAGTAGCACCATATGTACTGTAAAATAATATGCGAGTGTGACCCTAATTGCACTATACTTATTTATGCAACACAAAGTATAAAAATGTATATACCACGTATACTGATGTATAAGACAATTTATCAACGTTAAAACACATTCTTGGTTCACGATAAAGTTGAAACAAGCGAATAACTTTTTTCGACACGAAACAGTTGAAAAGTGAACGACATGAATCAGAAACAATGAAAACGGGTACATTATGTATATTGTACAATTGTACGCAATTATAACTCTTGAGTAGATAATAAACTAGCTAACCTATCGGCCTCGACTAATAAAATAATTTAAGTAATAAAAATAAATTGCAACCGATTGCTACAAATAGCGGCCTTTACCTTCCGCACAATTGCATGGAGAATGCTAATCCAATCAAGAGTCAAGGCTAGAGTATAATTTTAGGGTTTCGTCCGGCAGGGTCGCCCTTAAATACACTATGTATGTTTACACTTTAGTAAAAAAAATACCGTAAACTAGGGAACTTCAGGAACAAATTGAGAAAATTTTGATGATTGTAATGGAGAGTAATAGCAGTACTATGATATTGTATATTTGAAAGTATACAGATTTAATAAAGTTAAAGCAAGATAGTATACTATTATTTACATTGCCATACTGACTCAAAATTACTTGAACCTAAAAAATGTGTTAGTTTTTACTTCAAACTAAACGAAATCATTTTAAATAAACATTAGAAAATGATTAAATCTTCGAAGAAAAGCTAACGACGACTTGTTGTGCGCGTTGATGTCTTTTACACTGTAATTTTTATCCGATTCGGCGGTTTGTCGCTTTAGTTAAATACGCTTAAGATTTGTGTCTATTTTTATCTCTTCGGCATTTGTTTTCTAGAGAAAGGGACATGACACATTTTAGTTGGACGGAGATTGGTTAAGTTTTATGGAAAAGCGAGTCAAGATTCTCCTGCAAACGTACTTTGGCTCCCATTTTAAAAAGCCGGCTAGAATAACATGAAACTTTGTATACACAATCAAATCCGCCATATCTAGGTTGGAAACTAGTTTCAGTTATATATAAATAAAAGAAGATTAGTATGAAAAACTTCTTCTGGCTTTATTCTATTACTAGCTGCCCGGCCCGGATTCGCACGGTTAGTGGAATAGGAATGAAGATGAAGAAACCGGTCCAGCAGTTTCGGAGCCAATACAAACGAACAAAGAATTAAATATTTCCTCTTCATAATATTAGTGTAGATAATTTCTAGCAACAAATACTACTTTTCGACCTAGACATGGCGAATCCCTTTGCGTATACAAAGTTTCATGTATTCCAGGCTGCCGGGGTCCGCTTTAACACCTAATAAAGAGAGAGATTCCTGCCGACTCTTAACCCCTCGTATGCGGATGTCAAAAATGGCTTATCAATATATTCCCTTGGGATTGAAAACTATAGGTTCAAAAGCTTGGCACGAATTGAGTTCTAAATTCACTTTTCTGGGGAATCCATCGTGATAGTCAAGACATTCCCGGGGGTGTTACTGTTTTGCGAAGGAGCTGTATTATTTCTAACTGTCACAATGAAGCCTCAAATCAATAAAGCGTGGGAAACGTCGTTCATGAGTCGGATGCGCCCCGTCTACTCTTGTCGAAAGCCACGCATCTTTTAAATTAGCCCGGGACCCTGTATCAAAGAATAGAAAAAAGAAAAGATGTGTGCAGTGTTGGAAAACCAAACAGGTGAGAGTAGACACGAGAGACTTTTGCCCAAAGTGCCCAAAACAGCCAGGGTTACGTCGGGGGTTATGCTTTGTGGAGTTTCACAAAACTGTGTTATAAGTATTTTAGTTAAGTAGATATCATTGTAATTAGTATGTTGTTATATGTATGTACCTAACTAAAAATAAATGCTGTTACTGAATCTATAGGTACCTCTTTTATTTTATTTCCTACAACAAGAATCAACATACAATTACCTCTACATATTTATTTTAACAACTTAAATATTTAACAAAACTCTATCAAAAAGAATATTGGTTAAACAAAATTCATGCATGACACCATCCAATATGTACCACTTCACGGGCGCGCGATACTGCGCATATAGCAGAGCCACTGAGTAACGCCACAAAGGCGTGACACTGTGATGGCAAGTTTGAATGTATGGTAGCGCGCCGTACTTGCTTAGTGAATTCGGGCGAAGCGTTGAATGGGTTAAGGCGGTTCGATCGCCATGCAAACGGTCTTTTGACATTCGCAGGCTAACGGCGTGATATTTTAAGAAACTTATGTAACAATCTTTGATAAATGGGTTCCGATTTGCGCGAAATTCCCCCTTTCCTAGAATAAGCTTGTATAAACTAGAATAATTTGAGAAATTAGTTTGTCACGTGATACTTTGCGAAAACGATAATTGACAAATTATTCTGGTTTATTCAAGTTTATTCTAACAAATGGGGAATTTCGCGCAAATCGGAAGCCAATTTATGAAAGATTGTTACATTCGTTTCTAGCCTGCGAATGTCAAAAGACGATTTGTATGGCGATCGAACCACCTAGCGATCCCAACCTAGGTTTCGTCTATACTGATATTATGACCATTCAATACAGGGAACTTTTTTATACCATGGCGGCAGCAAACAAACGTACGGCTTCATGATGGTAAGGACACCACAGCCTAAAGCCGGGGTTGTATTAGAGCCAAGCCGCGTGTCGCAACGCAATAGGTTACATACATTTTGTATGAACTTGGTTAACATTGGCTCAGTCCCGCGTGTCGCCGCGTTCAATACAAAGTGCGTGCTTTAGGCTGTGGTGTCCTTACCATCATGAAGCCGTACGTTTGTTTGCTGCCGCCATGGTATAAAAAAGTTCCCTGTATTGAATGGTCATAATATTAGTATAGACGAAAGCTAGGTTGGGATCAACTTCAAACGCCAAGAATCCTTGAGTTTCAAAATGGTTTCTTTTTTAAGCTGTCTATGGCGCGAATCTTGTATTTTTCATTTACACTTAGTAAGTCTCCAAAAAGTCGTCGGGTGTAACCGCTCTCGAACGGGTACTTACCGCCTTGAGTAAAAAAAATCTCATTCCAGGTTCGACCAAGGCAAATCAACGAAAGGCGCGAGCAAGCTCCGACGCGACCTGATCAACGCAGAGATCGCCAACCTTCGCGACCTGCTGCCGCTGCCGCCCTCCACCCGCCAGCGGCTCTCACAACTGCAACTCATGGCGCTCGTCTGTGTCTATGTGCGCAAGTCCAACTACTTCCAACAAGGTAAGAAACAGTTTTGCACCCCTGACGATGTAGTTGGTGAAAACTGAAATAAAGAGATCGCTAACCTTCAGGCCCTACACTCGCCAGCGACTCATGCACCTTCAACTCATGACGCCTCAGTTGTGAATACATTGTTTGGCATCCCTGACAAGCGGTAGTAGTGGTGATGGGTAAAAAAGGATCATTAACCTGAAAATATGTTTTCAAACATTTTTTTCCCCCAACCCGCACTCTATGAGCGTGAGGACTAGGTCTCATCCATGCGAGGTACCTGTGCCCAGCAGTGGGACTTAATATATAGGCTAATACTTAATTATAATTATTACTACGCTAAGGGGCTCCCATACGCCAATGACCTTCCATCTGAATTGCTTAGTTTTCTAATGTTTTTTGTAGCTTATTATATTAACAACAACGGCTTTAGGGCGCCGTAGGTTCATGGTCTTCTCTCCCTCTCACTAAGCATAAGCGCGAGCGAAATGGAAGTTTGTGCTCGGAAGCGCGGAAATCATGTTTTTTAATCTTAATTTTTTGGCTGTTTAAATAAATAAAAAAGTAAACACTGAGTTCTCTCAAACATGATATTGCCGATTTTTAGAAGCCATTTCAATATTTTTAGCTTTTGTATGTACAAATTAAGCAATTTGTGACAAATGTTTTAAGTGCATTTTAGACCTATGTTCGTGATTTTTTTCTATTGAGCGAAAACTGCTTAATCATGTTTCTAAACACTGATCTCCCTGCAGAAAAGCCCCAAGATTACTATTCGTATTTTTTTTAAACCATATTATTAAAAACAGACGCATTATATTGTTTCAAAAACTCTGTTCGATTAACTTCGCTGAACCTTCGGCGCCTTAAGCAATATCATCATCATCTATTTAAGAGCTAGACTCTTGTCGGTGGAGCAACCGCCACTGATTTTTGTCCTCTGCCAGCCTCTTCACGTCTTCATATGACTCGACAGCCACTTTCTCTTTTATTTGGCTGGTGTAAGTATGTCTGGGTCTTCCTCTTCCTCTCCTTCCTTCGATCTTGCCCTCCAAGATGTTTAAAAAGAAGCTATCGTGCCGTATTAGATGTCCGATAATTTTGCCTCTTCTATTTTTTATTGTTTTTAGCAAGCATTGGCTCTCTCCTACCATCGTCAAAACCTCTTCGTTTGTCTTAAGCAATATAGTATCCCATATTGACTTCAAAGTTCATTGTTTTCGAGATAATTGGCATCAAAGTTAAGCAATTTTAGGCCAAAAAACTGGTTTTCTGGCCATAACTTTTGTGTTAATTAGTTTAAAATGAAAACCCTAGACACGTTTTAGATACGTCATAGACGAGCCCAAAAATTTAGATTTCGTAAATATTAAATCTTTCACGTCAATAGAGATTTCATAATTTTTTATAAAATGGTTAAAAAACATACAAAATTAAGTATTCCTTTTTTTCAAAATCCGGTAGACCAAAATGGAGATAAAAGATTGAAGAAGCGATAACTGTTTGACTTATAATTCTATCTGTAGTGCAGAAGCAGGAGATACGATTCAAAACTTGTCAAAAATCGATGAAAACCTCGGGTAGCCTTAAGGCATGCGGCTATCAAGCGGCGGTCGCGGGTTCGAATCCCGGCTCGTACCAATGAGTTTTTCGGTACGGAATATTTACCGTTAGCTTTTCGGTGAAGGAAAACATCGTGAGGAAACCGCTCTAATTCCAATAAGGACACGTCTAGTTTTCCCTCTGGTTTTTTTTAACTTTGATTTTGTAAGAGCAAAGAACCCGCGAGTGATACGGGCAAACTTTGCTCCATTGAACTTTATGTGTAACTGAACTTTTTGTGGAAGGTCTGATGGCAGTCGATTTCGTAAAACTAGTGCCTGTAACAAATCTTGGGATTAGGTGTCAAAGCGGACCCCGAGCTCATTAAGGGCGCCACCGAGAATAACGCTAGGAGGATGATGATTATTTCATAAAAAAAAAAAACTGATTTGTATCAAGACAGCATCATTGACAGTCTATAGGTAGGTATGTGCCCACCGGTGTCCAAATATAAGTGAACGAATTCCTCAAAATTTGTTGCAAACCATACAGTAAAAAGTACCCACCTAAATAATGTACTGGACGCTTTAGCAAAATAAATTAAAAATTAGTGATGTGAATCTTTCATTAATGTGTGAATCATTTCTATTAGTACAAAAATACAGAGTTCATAAAATAACAATTCATAAACGTATTTCAGATTATGAATTGAATAGCGTCACTAGCTAGATAAAACTATTTATCATTAATCCACCGTCATTTAACTTTGAAAAGGGCAACTCTGGCTAACCGACCGTGCTAAGCGCGCTGTCAACGCGTCGGCAAACGCCATCCATACAACACTCGTTACGCCTTACGTCTACTACGTCTGTTAGGTTACTCTTTACGCTCAAGTGTATGCGTATAATTGTTAATTGTGCTCATAATATCTACGTGTATGAGGTGTTTTTTTTATTTAATAGAATTTAAATTGTCGTCTCATGTTAGTTAACATGCAATCTAATGAGAAAAATCTATTTAATTGACATACGCACTATTTAAATATAAATAAAAATAAATAAGTTATTATGAATAAATAATATAAATATGATTGAAATTCTCTTGCATCAGTATTTATCATCCTCAGTGTCTAAAATTAAACTTTTCATACATGTTTCAACTAAATGTGATTTTATCACATTTTGTAATATAAAAAATTATAAAAAAGGGTACGTTATGAAAACGATTTTTATTTTTATTTATAAAAAGTGACTGAAATATAATGATACGATATATTTTTAGAATCGGCTAAGTAAGTCCTTTCATTAAATACCATACACACGATAGGTTTCAGAACAAAACATATTTTTTTCCCATACCAAAAAAGATGTCGTAACTCCTCTCCTTTTTTGTTTTTTTATTCGTGCTACGGATCAAATTGATCCGTATGGTTTTAACACATTTTGCAGCTTTTTACTGAGCCGCTGTATACTTCTCATGTGTAAGAGCCCTGTGTCTAGCAGTGGGTACCTACCTATTTAATTTATTATAAAGGCTGATGACAATCGTTTTGATTTTTGTTTCGCGATAGCATTTTTTCACTCTCTTCTACGCGCTCTTGCGTATCTACCATAAAAGGGTGCTCAAGATAAAACTAGTATGTTAAACTTAAGTCTCAAGTCGACCAACTGTCCTTTTCTTTTTTTTCATGCAGGTAATTCAAATTCAATGTGAAATTGCGTAACAGGCATGATTCCCTAAGTGAGATACTCTCTTTCGCCAACAGGGCATCACAAAAGCATCAATCAGGACTAATTGGCCCCTGCAATTACTCGAAAGTTCCTCGAAAACATAAACAATACGATAATTAGCGGTGATTAACGTTCCTATGACTTTTAAGAGATCTAGTTACGTTTGTGTTATTTGTGCGACCTCATTCCCAAGTGAGAGCATATTTGAAAACAAGAATGTTCCATGACATTGCTATCAAACTTTTTAATGGGGCGACCCTTCAGTACCAAAAATATTTTTTGCGACCCCCATTTTCCTGTTCCCAACTTAATTCGAATCCTACTATATAATACAATGAATTTGTTATATACTGGTTATACGCATATGTTCAGTCTAAAGGTCCGGTGAAAGATTTTTTAAGATCGGGTGAATAGTTCCGGGGATTAGGTACCCCCTACATACAAATTTAGAAACTTACAGTTACCTCTTTATGATATTAGTTTTGTGAAAATACATTAGTAGATACATAGATATGTCCGAGCATCTCAATTCGCCTCCCAATTCATAATTAACGCTAACCAATTAGTCCATCACACAATCGAATGAATAAAACTTTATAGAAATACCTACACAAAATAAATAACTTGCTATTTTATACAGAAGCATGCATAGGAACTGTGCCTCTTCACGGTCAATCATGCGTTAGCACAAGGTCGCGCGCTTGGCTTGCAAAAACATTAATTGACGAAATGCTTTAATTGCCTTGCAAAAATATATTATATGGTTTGCGGAATACTTGCGTGCGTACCGTGTGTTGACAACACTTTTATTGATGTAGTGATGTCACGAATTGATAGAACTAACTTTTATTGCACAGTCAGCAGCAGAAGTTGCTAAGCAGTTGTAGTGCTCACAATGATCTACACACGAACTCTAATGTCAAGGGAATAAGTATCTGTGAAGGTCATTTTGAGCGTGTTATTTTTGCTTGGCTACTTTTGATGCTGACTGTACTTACGGGAACGTCCGATAAAGTACAGTACAATACAATTTCAAATTTTCGTCTTGATTCGGACTTTGGATTCACAACTAGAATGTCTAATGTGGACTGTTTTTTTATTGAATCAGAAACATTAATTCCTTTGCATAGTATGGTGCCGTTTTTCAGGGTCATAATTGTATTTATCGTATATTTTTACATGAATGTTATCGAGTCTAACAAGAAACCAATGAACATTTGCATCGTAAATACGTGACAACATCAACAAAATTGTAACCCCACTTATCCAAACCCCGCAAATTGCATAACCCTTCCGATTCCCACGATCAACAGTTAGTCGACTACTGTTTTAAGAATAAAAACGTTCGATTTTGATATGAAAATTAGAGAAAATTAGCGAGCCCGGTCTGGCTACCGACTGATGGTTATTGGGCCTAATGGTGCCCGGCGGCCGCGGCCGGCGTCACGCCCGCGACGCACGCCGCCCGGCTTACATGGACACCACGTAAAAAAAAACACTGTCATGGGACCCCTTCTTTATTAATAGCTGAATATGAGTATATTAGATGTTAATTATAGGTATTATTTCAATCAATTTATTATGGTGTTCGTTTGAATAGGCATTTGTTTAGAGTTCTTGTTAGCCACAACTACATACACCATTACTTAAGTTTCTTAAGTCTTTTACCTAAACTTCGAGATTATCAAATCATCCCAGTTATATGACAAATATTTATAACTAGCGACCCGCTCCGGCTTCGCACGGGTATACTATATTATTCATATAAACGTTCCTCTTGAATCACTCTATCATTTAAAAAAACCACATCAAAATCCGTTGCGTAGTTTTAAAGATCTAACTATACATAGGGACAGACAGCGGGAAGCGACTTTGTTTTATACTATATAGTGATTAACAGCTACGAATTGTAAAGAAATATTCAGTAGATACATTTAGAATACAAGGCTGTGCTATGTATAACCTTCATTGCACTCGTAAGCAATTGATAACTGCAAAAATTGCAAAATAGATGATTAGTACAATTATGTACGTACAGAGTCAATTGCTTGGATAAATGCTCAGATTGTGGAAAATTCCTCTAAAATTCAATACTGACTGCCTAGCGTTTGATTACACACAGCTAAGCTGCATCAGATGATCAATAAATTGACTATTATTGTGTTATTTATGATAGGTATGTGCACTTCAATAGTCGAAGCCCTGATTCTAAGATAACCTTCAGAACCACTAATGCAAAAAAAAGAAAAAAGAAGTTTATTTGGTCGACTTTCATAAAGGCTCCATGTAACCCTCCCGCTTCACATTTCGCGAACATTCCCGGGACTACCGACTTCCCCGGCGTATCGCACGATGCGATAACGCGATTGTGCCGATCGTGAGAACAATGCCGGCCGTATCGGATGATCGTTTGAATTTCAAATCCAACCCTATTGACGAGATGACCACAACCCACCACATGCCTAGGATCTACTCATAAAAAATATAGAAGCTAGTTTACCTAATTTTTAATAATAAGTGAGTAAAAATTTTGCGTAACCTGCGCGGTATATAAGCATTGAGAATAAAGTTCCGAACAAATATAGTCACGTTATTGATATGGGCACATGTTTAGTCAGCCAAACAATAACATGTTCAATTACGAAACAATCCATTATTACAAAAACGAAAATAAAACAGCATGACAACCTTTGAGAACTCAAAAAGGCATTAAAATAATGATCTGTGAAGCAAATTAATAATTGCACTTTCATCCCTATTCAAGCCGTTCATTACACGTCATCTACTCGCTCCAATTGGCTTGCTCTTATTACGTAAACAAAAGGTCGAAAATGGCGCATTGTTGGGTGCCCATGCGAGTCATAAATGCGGGTATTACTTGCATATGCGGGAATTAGCGCGCACGCACAGCCTCCCGGTACGCTCTCAACAATTTCTGCATACCTCCCTGGGAACTATCGGCTTTCTTGTCCCTAATTAACTTGTAAAATGTAAACTGATTGGCCAGTATACTCCCAAGTTTTTATTTGAAGTCGAATGTTGCTGTTTTTAACCGACTTCAAAAAAAAGGAGGAGGTTCTCAATTAGGCTGTATTTTTTTAATATTATTATTTTCAATGTTTGTTACCTCAGAACTCCGTCATTGATGAGCCCATTCGAAAATATATTTTTTTGTTCGTATGTGGGTCCCATTTTTTTCAAAACTCAGTTAGATGATGGGATCCATGAGGAATTGAGGGGAATCCTCAATTTTATTAGGCACGCGTGTAGTGATTTTGGTATTTTCTGTTATAACTCGTGTGTAACTCTGTTGTAACATCCGGAATCATAAATTTGGTGGCGAGGAATTGATGATGAAGACCATAGATGAATTATCGAATTCCTCAATTATGTACTTAAAAGTGCAAAAGTACGTCACAGGTTCTGATAAGATTCCGTTGAAATAGGAACTAATGAAGTGCCATTGGTGATGATCTTGGGGAATCGACGGAAGTCCTCAAATATTATTGGCCCACATACAGCGATTCGGTTTTTTTCTATAGTAATAAACGCATTTGCTATCGGAAAAAAAATAGGAAATGTTCTCGTGGCTTGGCGGAGTACTAAATGGAAGTCGGTTAAAACTTTGTTTTTAAAGTAAATTATATTATGTGAGAGAGTTTTCTTCTAAGATCTTATAATGTCATTTCGATTCTTGTGTGTATGTGTAATTATTTAATAAAAAAAGTCAGCAGATATGTTGGTAAAGTTATTAATCATAAATATAATAATACTTATAACTCTTCGGTACCTAGTACTGCACAATAACTAATTATTTGTACATAGATATCTGTGAAATCCCTTTTATTAGAAATAGACTTTCACTTGTTTTACAAGTTTTTATGCAATATTACGAACTTCACTTCCAGGAACCCGCCTAGCGAGCGCGTGCGCCGTTATCACTTTCCAATTCATACGGGGAAAACCACGGGACTAGCTACGAGCGTAGCGCGTAGCGATTCTTTGCTTTGAATGGTTTAAAATAATGCTGACAGCAACAAGTTTTCGTGATAACTAAATTACACACCTACGCACAATACTTTTACAGAAAACCTGATGAAATTCATGAAACTACTTCGTCGTACAGATAGATGTACTGTCTATGAGAAAAGCTTATAAATCTTCAGGCAAGTGCCGGAAATCCTCTTATAAACAGCATTAAGTGTTTAAACACATGTAAGTTAGTCCTTTACATACATACGAGTATAACATTCTCTTAATCATGATATCGTGGAATAACTTACCCCATCAACTACTTCACGTATCTAATCATTGTAAAATACCACTTTGAGCTCTAGATTTAGAGTTTAAATTTCGACTGAATATAGTAGAGTTGTAAGAGTTTGTGGAAGTGTAATGGTTATGTAGATCGATGTGCGTGCACTGCTAAGTGATCGCTCAAATCCAATAAATGCACCGCTGCTTTTAGCTGTGCTTCGATAGAGTTAAAAGGGTAATCAATAACATCCAGTAATAAGTAAGGACTAAGAGGAATACCTTAATATTTTTTATCTACGCACATATCATTAGTGCTCTAAAATGCGTTCAGAAACCGTAGGAAATGACCAGCATTACTACAACTGATTTTACTATGAGAACTTTCTTGTCTGTGGTAGTAGGTAAAATCTGTACTGTAATGTCATTACATTACAGATTTTTGATAAATTTGTATCGTTATGAGTTTAAATTTGGAACAGCTGTCAAAACTCAAGTGGGTATTCTAGTATCCATAGATATTAAAACAGTTATCGATACGAAACGTCAATTCAGTACGTTTTTTTAATACAAACCGTACGGCATTTGATCTCGAGTGATATGAGTATAGGGACTTCATTCGTTTGTCTATGATTAAAAAAAAACCATTCGTCATGACGGATGATCGAATTGCCGCCATTGCTGTTGTCATTTTATTTTTGATTTTTTGCTGTCACTTACTATTGCTTATGATATGTGTGTAGATAAAGTAGTGTATGCAACTGTACATAATTAGGCCTTAAAACACTCGTGTGAACCTATTATGAAACTCGCTGATGCTCGTTTCATAAAACCACACTCGTATTTTAAGGCCTCTCATTACGGATCAGTCGCATAAACTACTATAATAAAACCATTAAATGATTACGGACTTTTTTTCATAATTGATTGGCTGTGTATGATAACTCAAATAGCAACTGCCACAAATGGCATTTTTTTGTGAAACTGCTCATTCAAAATGACAGGAATGCATCGTCGTATGTTCAAGCGTTGATACTAAATCTTAAAAGCTGTGGCATTTATCGAATAACCTAGATAAACTAGCAAGACGCATCGCGATACGCGCACGATTTAATTACACATACTTAGCAAATATGTATATCCTTTTTAGGGTTTCGTAGTCAACAAGGAACCCTACTAGTTTCGCCATGTCCGTCTCGCCGTCCGTCCGTCCATCTGTCCGTCCGTCTTCGGCTTAGCTCAGTAACCATTTCTACTAGAAAACTGATATTCGGCATGGGTATATAAATCAATCATGCCGACAAAACAGAAGAAAAAAAAATGTTTGGGGGTACCTACACCTAAAATGGGGATGTATTTTTTTCTCGGTAAACCCGGGGTATCATTAGATAGCTTGTTCAAAAATATTATGGGTTTTCTAAAAACGATTTTTCAAATTAGTGATTCGTTTGCAAGATATTGGGCTTTAAAGCCAAAATTATATTAAAGCTAAATGGGAATGTAAATAATCGTGGCAGTAGTACATGTAAAGGCCAATTTTCGTACAAATTCGGCCGAAACAACCATTCAGTTGGCTAACTAAGAAAGACAGGCATTATCTGAAAAAAACATACTAGGTATTATATAAACTGACGCACTTTACCGTCCTTCAGTGAGATCGCAATTATCGACGCATTTTAGCTACAAACGCTGCAATTAGATGCGCAGCCGCCATTTGTTTTAAATAGCACCTCTTCACGTGCCGTAACGTCATTGCACTTGAATGTAAGTGTGTACATAATAATAGATTAGGTACTCAGTAGGTTGCTACGATGGGAATTCAAATAGCAATCTTTTACATGATCGTAGGTGCCCGGCAGATAGAAGTCAATCTTGATACATGTGATTTCAACTACTAGGCATTACATAAACGCTGCCTACGAAGCTGAAGGTCCTGGGTTCGAATCCCGGTAAGGGCAAATGTTTGTGTGATGAGCATGAATATTTGTTTCTGAGTCATGGATGTTTTCTACGTATTTAAGTATTTGTATCTATTATATATATCGTCGTCTAGTACCCATAACACAAGCCTTATTGAGCTTACTATGGGACTAGCTCGATTTGTGTAAGATTGTCCCCTTATATTTATTTATTTATTTATTTATCTATTATTTAAACATTGAAAATCGAGTGTAGCCGAATTTTTAACTCTTTGGAACCAAATAACATCATTAAGAAACTTGCATCCCTTCCGAAAATATTCTGAAGTACGTGCATAATAAATAAAAAACATTTTTTTCAAGCATCTAAGGCCCTTACGCGCAGCCTTAGGCGGTGCAACGTGGGTAGGCCCCCGACAATGTGGACTGATGATCTGGTAAAGGTTGCGGGAGTCCGCTGGATGCGGGTGGCGAAGGATCGGTTACTTTGGCACTCTTTGGGGGAGGCCTATGTCCAGCAGTGGACGTCTTTCGGCTGATATGATGAAGGCCCTTACAAACAAATACCTTAGAGACTAACATCATACTAAATGTTGAGTTCTTCCCCTTCAGAACCTGTATAAAGACTACAGCCCCGTACCCTTTCGAAGAAGGGGGTTCGTTTTCGGCTAGTCTACATCTACACTAATATTATAAAGAGAAAATATTTGATTGTTTGTTTATTTGTATTGAATAGGCTCCGAAACTACTGGACTGGTTTGAAAAATTCTTTTACCATTAGAAGCCGACATTATCCCTGATAAACATATGCTACTTTTTACCGCGGGAAAATGATTCATGCCTACGGGAAAACGGAAAACTAACCGTGCGGAGCCGGGCCGGGCAGCTAGGTAGTCTGATATAAACGGTGACGTTATTAATTGACCTGAAATTACATGTATCATGTGATGTTTGACTATAAATAATGTCGGACACCACAATCCCAATATGGGAGATTGAGCTGCGTAATCATCTACGAAAAGTAAAATGCGAATAAATTAATATAAACAACTGTATTGAAATAATGAATATTCAAGATTAATTTAAATATCACGAACATATGCAACTTTTTACCGTGGGAAAATGATTCATGCCTACGGGAAAACGGAAAACTAACCGTGCGGAGCCGGGCCGGGCAGCTAGGTAGTCTGATATAAACGGTGACGTTATAAATTGACCTGAAATTACATGTATCATGTGATGTTTGACTATAAATATTGTCGGACACCACAATCCCAATATGGGAGATTGAGCTGCGTAATCATCTACGAAATGTAAAATGCGAATAAATTAATATAAACAACTGTATTGAAATAATTAATATTCAAGATTAATTTAATAATCACGAACACTATCCAACAGGTGCACAATGGCCATAGAATGGCTATAAACAACAAAACGTCTCTTTAGGAATTTTATTACATGACAGCAGTATCGAGCTCTGAAGATATTAATTATAACATAATAGCTAGTATCTGACAGTACACAGCCTTAGGCTAAATATAAACCTATTGCTTGAATGGATTTTCTGTAACTGCCAATAACTTTGTGAAGGTGTCTCAAACAAATCTGGGTTTCTCAAATTACGTGGGATGAGGTCAAATCAGTAATAATCGGACGTGAATATACAAGATATTAAATATATATTTTATATTTATTCCAATTAGTATTAGATGGGTACTGATAATGAACACTTTCGGCTCCTCAGCCTCAATTAAGTTTTGTTATTGTTTGATTGCTTGCCCGAACGTGTAAAGTATTTATTTTCTAATTCTTGGTTCTACCATTCCATTAGAAAAATGGTCCGAGTTGTTTTCCCTAACTTATTTTAAAAGTTATATACAACATTTTCACGGATGTGTATAATTAAATGTATAATTTGACTGTAAGAGATTTGGTATCTGACGATAACCGAGGAGAACGATTACGTTATAATTAAAGCAACGCTACATAAATAATATTACATCAATAGACGCACCTATCCGCACCTGTCTCCTGTTAGTGACCAAGTAATTTTCTGCCTTATTTAAAATTCAAATACATGGTAATGTGACACAGCACCACGCTCTAATTGGATTAACGTATCTCCATACCTAACTAACGTAAGTACAGGATATGTAATGTATGTACATTATCGGTTCGTACGCTTGTCCTGGTGTTAATGTATGTACATTATCGGTTCGTACGCTTGTCCTGGTGTTAATTTGTAGATAAATGCTGTTGCATTATTAAATTACACTGTAGTTAAATAACAGGATTTGAGTGTGAGGACATAAATCATGTAACTAATACGAAGAACTAAAATCGGCCATAGATAGATACATTAACCATTGATAACGATGACTCTAAAACGCGACAGTCATCAAGTATTTCATAAACGGAAGTATTATTGATACGAGTATATTATCTTTCTCTTGCGGAGTATCGATTGATACTTCAATCTCTCAATGAGACTAACAGTGTATAAACCGGATTACCCTTGTTTGGCCCTAGCAACGTTTTGCCTAATTTCAGTTTGCCTAATTTTATTTAGACTAATCTTATAACCATGGGTATTTATTCAATTAAATATTTACATATTATACAAAGAGTATGAATATAAAACTATGTACAATAACAAAAGTAGAAGAATCTAAAGCTAACTTAAAATTTAAACTATCTCTAAAAAGGGCCCCCGTGGCATCGTACCAAAGATGCTGGCAGCATTGCCTCGCTGAATAGCAATGCTAATCCGCTGTGCGAGGAAGCTGCCAGCTCTTTGGTCGCCTGTAGTGTCGACAAGCCTTTTGCTAAGCTCGTTGTACAGTCCTCGAGCACTTGGACCCCAAGGCCCAAGGGTCTCGACTCCAAATGCCATAAAATGGTATTGAGAGCCGAGACCCCTGTATTTTGTGGCCTTTTTTGTTTCAGCCGCCTCTGCTGCGCCGCCGGCCCTGGAAGTAGTTCGTGGAAGATGGGACGGTGCCAGTGTGTCAACACATGTAGCGTCCCACACTAACACTCGCCCCATCTTCCACGGAATCAGGGTCATCCCGTCCGGCCTCTTACCATCGTCTCTTGAGACACCGTTTGGTTCAAGTATTGATGGTGTGTTGACAGTGGCAAGAGTACGGCGGATAATGTCGTTTAAGGCGGCATGTCTCGAGAGGCGGCCTGCGCTCATTTGGCACGACAAGCCGTGGTGTCCCAACTCGTCGACGAAAGTGCCACAGGGGCACTTGTGAGGGGTACATACCTTCACACCTAGTCTCAAGCTTACGGCCAGTCTTAAGGTGTCAGGGTTCAGAAAAGTACCGGTGGTACTAATCTTGTTTCGCATAATAGCTCGTTTTGCGTAATTTTCATTTGTGTGAAAATCATTTTGCCTTAAACTTATTTCACCTACTTTTTTGCCTAATTTCATTTTACTTGGGATTATTAATTTTTAGTTGGGATAATATTATATTGTATAATGTTTGACTGACATAATTACATTTTGTCTAACATTCTTTTCACATAATTTTATTTTGTCTAATCACTCCCGCCCCTTGCTCGGACTGTTGCCAGGCCGAATAATGAAGGTTTTGAATAAATGCTTTCGCTAAATAAATTCTTTAAAAAAATCGTATCTGGAACTTCGCCGGCCGCTACCGCGGCACGTTCGTTTCGCTCGCTCGGCTCGCCCGCTGAGGGTCACAGTTCTGTCTAACACTCCTCCTCGCTTCGCTCGTCATCGTACCTACACTGGCCTGCCCTAAGAGAAGTTTAAGAAATAGGTACAGTTGAGTTCTCCAATCAATCTATTCAGACAACCTTTCAAAAATATCTACACATGTGTCTTATGTCAGTAACAATAAAGTATCTGTATACATATTGTTGAAAGGTGGTGTGTTTAGATATTGGGTGTTTCGCTCACCGCAGCTGGACCGAAATTAGGCAAAAAGTTCGTAAGTATTACAACATAAGCATGGTAAACCGTCTTTTGTACAATTAGTACTTTTTACAAGTGAATATTATAATGATTCAGTATTAGACAAAAAATCTAATTAAAATCGTTATTCGGCAAACTGATGATTAGTTAAAATAAGAGTCGACAAATTGATTTTTAGATAAAATAATTTCCGACAAAACAAGAGACGAAAATCGTCGTTTAGTTAGGGTAAACGTATTTCGAACAAACAATTATTATGTAAATGAAATTATACAAATTGACTTTAGCCAAACACTGCATTATACTAAAAGTTGTTAGTCAAACTGAAATAAGACAAAACGTTATCAGACCAAACAAGGAAATCCCGTATAAACCACTGGGTCAAACGAAAAAAAAACTTAGAATTTACTCGTATTCAAATTATCGTATCTACGTCTGAAGCTCTAATAAATTGTTAAGCCATAAGCTTTTACCGCAGTTGCAATCCGTACGCAAGGGTTTGGGTCAAGGCCCAGTCGATAGGTCTTATTTATACCGCTGATACACGCCTTACAGAGATTTATTGCGCTTTGCCCACTGTTATTACTTGTTTTCATATTAAATTACCTATACATCACCGTTACTGCAAACAGGTGAAGCGTACGTGTGTTCGCTGTATGTATTTGGTGGACATCTTTGTAATTTGGGAGAATATGAAATGTGATGGACGCACAATTAGGAAGGAAGTTAGGACCGCTAATCATTATTGTTGCTTGACGGGTTTTACGCATGTTTTTCGTTTCATTTTAAGAAAATTCAAGCTACACAAATATTACATTTTACGAGTCACCACAAAATATGCTCACATATAACAACTTGGCAATAAAACCTGAAAAATAGTATGATAATAGGAGCAAAACAATAAACATAAGCAAAGCAATAAAGCAAAACATTTGTTCATTACGATAACTACAACTCATACCTGCACAAACTGAAATTATTACTTACCTACCTATCCTGCGGCACTGCGTTCGCATTACCATAATCTAAGATATACAACGTATATTATTGATGCAATCAAACAACAATGGCGGCATTATTAAATACTCGAAGGTATATTTCCTGGTACGTTTGCTGAAAAAAAAACCTATTGTTTGCATAATATGGTACACACCTATTCACAAATTGTACGAAATTACCGCGGTGGTATTATAATGTCTATTAAAGTTTATGTTTATGTACTTGAAACGAATATTCAAGACATAAGTTTTGAAATTCTGCCAACCTGTCAATTACACCTCGTGATGGTCCGATTCAGACCTAAATGGGAACGTTATATTTCACAAACTACTATATAAACATTAACAAACCACACATCAACCATAGCTCTTAACCAATATTGGAACGTCTACTGCTCTAATACAGTACCAAAACAAATTCGATACATTTTATGGTTTTATTGGAAGTAGTATTTTATGTAACTACGAGTAACTACCACATTGCAGCAATATTCTTAATTAAATTAATTGTCAGCAAGTCCACCCATTGCCTATAATATTCTAACAACAATTAACTACTTGGGTAAGGTCGGAAATAATATTTTTTTCATATCGATACATACAATCGATTACAACACGATAGCGATTAGATACAATAACCGATTCGAATCGTTGAGAGATGTTAAACGTTAATAATTAAATTGTGTACCTACGTTACGTGTGCGTTGCCTTTGTACGAGTACTTCAAATGAATCGAGTTAGCAATTTGGAATATGTTATCACATATTATTCCAAACTACGGTACTTTAATACGAGCACTTTAATTTTACTGATCAAAAACTTATTGAATTATACTTACCTACGTAAGTTTTGTGGCTGACTTTTGAAGACAAGACCGTCTTTTATTAAAACTTTATCCACATTTAACTTTAATTCAAGGTACAAAAAACCTCACTAGAGTGTTCATTCACAACGTGACACTTTTGACCTTTAGTCCAAGCAACACATAGTATGTGCCTTCAACTCGAGTCTCACTTTCAATTGTTTTATTAAAAAATACTTATTAGTTACGAAACAAAAGGTCACCTCGACCGGTAAGTATTGATGATTTCATCAATGGTCACTGTACACTGGAGGATCTAGCTATATATTTTTGTGAATAGAATTGTGCATGAGACAGAGACCACAACGTAAATATCCAAGTAATGTACAAATTATATATTTAATAATTGGAATATGAACAATACAAATGTCTTCTCGAATAGTCGACAACAACATGCAAAAGGGTCCTTACTCAAGATTTTCACTTACAGTCTAGTCGTCGCAAGATAAGAAATCAATCGTGTAGCGCTGATCTCACAACACTGAAATTAATTGAAATTGAATCATAAATGACGACACTTTCTCATCTGCTCTAGGTTTCGTGTAGCAACGTGTAGAAAAGCCACTGCTTATGACCAGATTGAACAGGAATTAAAAATGTTTTCAGCAGCAATAGAGGCTCAAACTGATATCCTAAAAAATACTTTTACGCAATCCTTACGGAAGTCGTCTATCAGTATTGTTTTCGTGATAGCTGAGTTTCTATAATATTTAACTACCTTTGTCTAAAATAGTGGTATTATAGAGGAGGCATTATTCAATATTAGTCATTCCCTTTTTTACTGTCAGAGATTGCTTGTTAGATACGTGTTTTAATAAGATAAATCGAATATCAGACATCACATTGTGATTCTGCGAATACTAAATTAATATTGATGACTCAATCATCACACGCTTCTCGCCAAAAATAATGATAGCTTCAAACTAAATTTATAAAGAAATACTTATCATATTTCATTCATGTCCAACAGTAATGCGCAATTTTTGATAGCCAAGTGTTGACAGGTAATTTGGAGAAATAAATATCTGTAATTTATTCGAATGAAAAAATATTTGTTTTTTGTGTGAAGATACTAATATGAGTTGTGATGTAACAATATACTTATTTGTAGGCAAATTAATCGATGGCATAAAAACCCCGTCTAATAATAAACTTTAAGATTTTTCAAATGTTATTCTATAATGACGTATTATGATTTAATTAGTTCATCTACAGCAAACATAAAATACATTCTAAGCAAATAATAAGAGAGTCGGCCTCGTTCACGAAGGGTTCCGTACCATTATCTATAAAAACGGCAAAAAATCACGTTTGTTGTATATGAGCCCCCTCTAACATTTATTTCATGCTGTTTTTTTAGTATTTGTTGTTATAGCGGCAACAGAAATGCATCATCTGTGAAAATTTCAACTGTGTAAGTATCACGGTTCATGCATGGTGACAGACGGACGGACGGACGGACAGCGGCGCCTTAGTAATAGGGTCCTGTTTTTGCCCTTTGGGTACGGAACCCTAAAAAAGCATCATTTACGAAATTAAAACCAAGCGCCAATTTTATCCAGCTATAATTAACACTGATTTGTCGATCTGACTCTGAAACGTTTGGCGTTCAGCTGGTTAGCCAAAATTGAATTTAAATAATGTCTTCTATTTGTAATTTACATAAAGGTTTAGCTTATCTAAGCGCTTTACTAAACGCGCGATGGTTACACTGATTATTAGTCCGCAGCCCGCAATTTCGTTACGATTCATAACTTATTATTTCCACTTACTGAATGCCTTTAATTACATCTCCGAAAGAGTAACGCGGCCCCTAGTTTCACTTTTCAACACCTATTTACTCGTACTGTTGCAATGCTCAATGCTTTCAATATTTATGGTAATACTAGCCGAGCCCGCGATTTTGTCAGTGTAGAAAAATACCGTTTCGGGACTTACATATGTTTGCGCAATACGATTCTAAATTGTATACCTAATTTTTTTTCAGTGACCGTATCTTCTTATTATATATTGTGTATGGGAAACTCACTTAAGAATAATATATGTCTAATGGATTCTATTATAAGACGTATAAAGCGGAATCCCTTTCTCTAAATATTCTCAAAGAACAATACGAATACGTCAAATGAAAAGAAATGAATGGAAAAGATTTATTAAAATGCAAAAATAAAAACATATTTTTGAGCGTCGGACAAACGGATACACAGACAGAACTTCGAGTTTATTAGACACTCGTGTACGCATTGGGCTGCGATAAGCCCCATACATCAGTCGACATCGTTATTCTATCTAATTTCTAATCTAACTACAGCTTAATTAATAGCCACTTGTTGAAATCGATTTTAAACTTGATTTATAAATCGAATGACCTGTATTTATGCAGCCAATCGGTTCAAATATATAGTATCGATTAAAAACTCGCACCCATCGCGCTTCTTTTGATGATTTGTTTTGACATACGTTATCAGATGCTGTATTAAAGCTTCACACGTGCTTGAAAATTCGAAGCGAAATGTCAAGGAAATTCGCTGGATAATTATAAGTTGTACTTCATTTTGTCGTAACTTCCTTAGCACTTATGAAAATAATTAATTTAACTCTAACTAGTAATTTACTAAATATTTATGATGCTTTTAACAGGTGTAAAGGAAATCGACTTTGAATTTTTAATGATGAAGATGATATAATTTAGTGTATGATTATGTTGTTTTATAATTGATGTGTCAATTATATACTTTTGGACTGTTATTAGGTAAAATATGTTTTATTTTAAGAAGACGTAAGTACGTTGCTAGTTTAAAGATAAAAAGTATAAATCGAGAAGTCCGTTTATTTTCGTAACAGCCGCCACTTTATTGCATTATATTGACCCCACTTAAGTTAATTTACGTTACAAAAGCATAAATACCTTCTCAGCACCCGTCTAACGTGAAGTGTGAGTTTGACATGATTAAACAGCCTGACAGATATTTAAACCGTTGCGTGATATAATTACATGCCTTTGTAATAATGGTGTTCAACGTACTTAGTACTAATCTGTCCATTACCGGTGCACGGTGTCTAAGAGTAAGCCAAACGTGCAGATATTGGTTTTCATTCACCAGCAATTGTGGTGAATACTAAGCCATACATTTCATATAAGTACAGGTTTTAACGAAAATAGGGTGAGAAACTCACCATAAGGCGTATTGCGATTCCAAAAATTAATTTATTTATTTTTGAAGTTTTTGTTTATGTTTTCATTAAAGTATTTGTGTTTGTTGGTATTGCTGGTGTATGACAACTAAAACGTAAATGCCTGCGTATCAAATACATACACAAGACATTCGTTTGCATAACACAGCTGTGCGCGTAGCGGTTGAAAATTAAATAAACCCTCCCGCGGAGAGCCCTCGCGGGAGGATTTGGTCATACACAAGCAATGTCAACAAAAACAAAGACAGTTATGGAAATAAAAACAAAATTATCAAATGTGAACAAAAACAAACAAAAAACATAAACAAATGCATATTTGGAATCGCAATGTGCTGCCGAATATGCTGCCCTTGATCGGTACACATCCCCTTTTTGGTACATTCTGTATATTATGCCATATATTTTGATAATACCTATACATCGTGAAAGACAACTGTTTTGTCCATCTGTTGCATCATTGCCAATTAGATCGATGTCACTGCACACCTTCATTTCGCTATGGACCATGTGTCACGGTGACGCCGAATAGTCCAGTCGGTTGGACGTTGCGGGTCAAAGAGTTTTACTGGGTGATACGAAAATCATCAGAAATATTGTTTTAAGTGAAACGCCCGTTTTACACATTTCGGTAGCGTTTTACAAATTCAGATTCAATTTAACTCTTTAGTTACTACCTTAGTAAAATTAGGTACTAAGAACACAATGGATTTCTCCGTATAGAAAAGCGTTTCGTGGAGCAGGAAATGAGATCTTTAGGGATGATTGGAATAAGTAACCCAAACTGCCCCAGACCAAAGCATATGTAGGGAGTTTATTTGAACGTGTAAGGTGCTAGCAGAGGATAAGGAAGAAGAATTAAGATTTCAACGCCACTTGTAAACTATGAGATACTGTCAATTCCGATCCCCCAACGATAAAACATACTTAATGGCAGTAATGGCTGCTTCACACGCGCTAACGCGATGCCATGACAAGCTAATTTGGTTGACGCGTGTGAAACGTTAATTGCTGCGCCCGACGGGCCGTCGGCGTGAAGACGACCTAAGTTTCGAAACCAAAGTGATTGTTTTTGGTAATTTTGTAATCGATCGGATATTATTGCTCGGATATTATCGATCGGATATTATCCGCATAATACTTACGAGTACCTACATGATGAATTAATCCTTTGCCTCGCCAATACTTGTTATATAGTTACGAGGCTTAAAGTGTTATGTAAAAAATATTTTTCACCTCAGCAGCTTGAACAAGCATATTTTGCTGCGTAAAAACAGTGTGCAAAATGCGATTTTGCTCACTCCGTGAGACAAAGTAACTCTTTAATTTTGGTGCGGAGCACTGACATTTCGTCGTATGGGGTCTATTACAAGTTCAGAATATTTGAACTTTATTAGCACTGTCCCTTTCATTCCATTACGAAAAAAGAAAATGGCAGACATAGGTCGATCCATAGTTCGACCATCGAATTTCATAGACCCCCAAAAAGCGGATAACAAGTGACACGTTCGAAAACTATCAAATAAACAAGTTTAAATTACCAAAATAATTATACAAGGGATTGTAAAATTGAAGAATATTTAAATAAAAGATCTCTGAATAAACTCCGTTTTTCATAACAAATATTTATTATGCTTGCTAATTAAAATTTCTAGTTTAAACAATTTAAATTCTATGAACGTATACCACAGATGCAGTTTCCGACTGCAAGCGCGGGGCCCCGCCCCTTTTAAAAAGTTGCGCGCTGTTAATATGTTTGAGATTTTATTCTGTATATTATTCGTCATTCTTGCGTTATTGATATTGGTTTTAAATATAAAAACTACTACGATAAATCAATTCTCTATCTAACTAGGAAATATAGTGAAGTCAGTGACGTGACGAAGGCAGTATTACTAGCTAGTTTTTGGTGTGCACGCGGGATACACGTAATATAACGCTAATGCATAATATGCCCTTTGTGATAAATGATAATGTTAAATATTTCAAAAATATCACGAAAAGATTAGTAAAATCTGTGAATTTTAAACAATAACACAGTTAGTTTTTATTGATGTGTTAGTGTCACGCGACACTCGTATACTGAAATATCCTTTGGTTTCTCGCGCCTTGTTTCGCCTTTCTAGTATTGAATAACGGCGCGGCCGGCGCTGAGGAGTTAAAACAAGCAGTACCTAACTAACGCCTAATTAAGTTTTCTTCCTGAATAATCTTGAGACGAATAGGTACGTGATACTATGATATGTTTTTTGATGTGAATATGTTGTCGCTGCTGAGGTGAAAAGTTGTATGTGTTACTCGAGAGCAAAGAATTTGCATCTCGTGCTTTTGAGTCCTTCGCTGCGCTCAATATTCAAACTTTGAATCACTCGCTACGCTCGTGATTCAATTTTAGAATCTTTCGCTTCCTCAGGACTCAAAATTAGCACTCGCAGCAAAAACAAACTTTTCTCTCTTGTTGCACAAATAACTATTGTAGGTCACAAAATAAAATTTAGTATAGCAGGTGTATTATTTATACTGAGTGAAAAGTTTTTATTGAATTCCTAAAGCAAAATACGGTGTATAAATTCGTTTACTAGCACAGTAAAGGTCTCCAATTACTGGTACACTTACTAAAATCAATTGCGTATCGCGCAAATGTTAACATGGAGGGCTCACTGCTGATTTTAGATTACCTAGAGGGAGAAAGAAAAATCTGTAAAATAGGCAGTGAATTATTTCATACATATGAAGTCATTAAATATAAACCAAATGTGTCCGTTCACACATGCTCACACAATTACAGAGCGACGGACTGACATACAATAGTCTTATTTAAGAGTGTGCCCGAAAAGGCCTCGCACGACCGTAGACTTACAGTGCGCGTGAGACTCTAGAACAATTTCTTTTATAGTAATTGCCTATAGCATTTGCATAAGGCTCTTCGTAGCCACTATAAGGCCCACTTACTTTTGCGAATTCGTATCTATCGCGGTCAATGATACTGCAAATTAAACGTTGCCAGGTACCTATAATATAAAAGTAACGATTTAATTCAATGTCATTAAAACCAATTCTGACATAGCACATTGATATTAGCAGCTACCATGTTACTACTAGTTTATAAAAATGGCACAAATGGCTCCAATTATACAAGTTTAAATTGTGATCCATACAGATCCAGACAGTGTAGTATAAATAAAACTTTCATATAAAAATATACCATTAATACTTACTTAGATAAGGCACACAATTAAATATAAAATGGAGTATAATATGCCATTCAGTTCAATTAAGGTTTTTAAGAATGTAATTCATTAAAAAATTTAGGATTTTTACTAAGCGACACTTGTTTTTACAAAACGGGACTTTATCGCGGCTGCTTGCGAAAAAAGGATGTTTTGAGTTGTGACACTACCGAAACATCGAGTAACAACTATAGCTCAACAACTCTCTTAGTCATTTATTGTAGATTCTAGATTTTTAACGGCAACATGACAATTTATTTTTACTCTGTGATGCGAGCAATAAGAGAATCTAATGTCGTAGACATTACTCGCTAAAGAAACGCTACGGTATTGGTTTCAGTTTAACGCAGAGAGCCGGTATTTGTCTGGAACCCGGTTAGGAATTTTATATCTCATTGTCTCCAGTGCTCATAGAGCACAGAATTCCCGCTCGAGCCGAGCCCGTTTATTTGGCAGTCATGTTTATGTTATTACCGATGTTCGAATGTACGGAATTCAATGCCTGCATAGCGATTCCCGAGTAAATGTTTGAGACGGTAATACAAGGTTTCACGTTCGCCATTCGAACTACGAAATATGGAAAACAAGTTCAACAATAAATAAAGTACAAGAATCTCACTAACATTAGCTACTACTGCTTGTATTGTGTATACATTTACGGCTGTTCATTATATTTGTTATTCCTTTAGTTTTGTCTGTATTTACTGACGATACAATCTGTCATTTTGACGTTCCATTAAACTTATAGAGAAAACAAACATTATAGATAGATTGCTACCCTTATCCGGGGTAGATCTATCTCTAACTACAGATCTAACTGGAAATAGGGAACGGCTATTAGTAGGTATACTATATGCATTACAACACTGTCGCATGCATCCTCAGATAACCCCGATAGTTGTGTACATGATGGCAAGACAGCTCATATATGTAAAATATTTGACAATCAGTAAGTACTGTACAAGCATGAAATTTAAATAAAAACATAATTTACAAGTAACCTTTGTAGCCATTGCAAAATATTATAATGTGATGAATTTCACTTGTCAACTATCATAATACTCGTAGCTACATTGAAACAACAAATATTTGTTTCGTTCGAAAACAAATAGGTAGCCATATAGCCATAAGTTATTAGTTATAGGGTAGCCATAAGATATTATGATTTCTCTCGACAGATTTACTCGTCTTCTGTACATTCAAACCTCCCACCATTCCCATTCCCACCATTTATAAAATGCGATTAAATTTAATAAGGCCACATACACACCAGGTACTTATTAAAAATAAAAAGCGGCGCGGCGGCGGGTGATGTTTCGCGGGCGGCAGAAATAACTGGGCACAGATTGACGAGATACATACATTAGGCGACTAACGAACATCTCAATTTAGCTACCCACCTGCCTGGAGCGAGCTTAAATAAACAGTCTATTCGGAATGGAATTTGGCTAGGAGTCGTGGGTGTTTTATTCTGGTGGGGCTTGTTATTTTTAAGGAAAATGGTTTTACTTTTTGGCACGGTTGCCATTTTATCACTTATCGTTGTGGATAAGACATCCGTCACTCTCGCACTCGCATACTTGTCAGAACGTGACGGATGTCTTATCCACAGCGATAAGTGATAAAATGGTAACCGTGCTAAGCCTTCATGTATTGTTTCGAGTTCTCAAGGGCAGGAAAGGACACTAAAAGTTATCGCAGCAAATGGGATATATGAAATGAAATGAAAGAAATAATTTATTTTACAAAACATACACAGGTGTTATAAAATGTACATGTCAGTAGAATAATTTTACATGAGGGCATGTTCCGCCATAGTTTGGCATGCAAAATATATATTCTAATTTAAAACGTCATAATACTAATCTATTTACACCAATAATCTATTCATACAATTTATCAATTTATCATTAAAATGGTCGAGTAATCAAGTTGGATTTTAATATTCTAGAAAATTCACTTATATTATTGCATTGCTTTATATCGTCATTTAACATATCATAAACTTTTATACCATTATATTCAATAGGGGAGACCGGGGGCAATGGTACCACTTTAGAAATAATGACCTATAATTCAGAATCTAACGCTACCACGTAAAAATCGCTAAGGATATAACATTCTAGTCTCATAATCACTCTAGTCTGTAATATACATCCCAACTTTAAAAAAAAAAATCTTGACCTTTACAGCCTAACAATTTGACATGCACTGCAAATTAGCTAAATACCTTTCTGGCGACTGTAATGTACACCCCATTTTGACAAAAAAAATGCTCTTGGTGACCTTTACAGCCTAACAATTTTACAGACACTGCGAATTTTGGGGTCGTATAAACATTTTTCTTGGTTTTTTGGGGCGTATAATAATCCTATTTTCTTTATTTATTGGTTTATCCAAACTATTATAAAACCAATATGTTTATCTTCAAAATTGAAGATTTTGAGCCAAAACTCAACATTGTATGTCTTAAAATAAAAAAGTTCTGAATTATTTTCTAAATCATTTTTAGTTTTTTGCTTCTCCTGTAAAGTGGCGTTTTGGCGTTTACACCCTTTAAGTCTAAAGGTATCGATATATGTAAAGCGATATAACGGTCAATATTCTATGTTTTAAAAATAGTGGACGGCAGTGTTCGAGAGGTTTTGCTTTTTCAACATGCCTAAGAGCTTTTTTTTGTAGTATGAGAACACGGTTCACATGAACACTATTGCCCCAAACCTCAAGATCGTACCTTACTATGCAAAATAAACTGTCTTAAGTATCGAAGAGTTCAACATTTTCGACAGATTATTTAAGGCGTAACAGGCACTGGCCAGTCTTTTCCTTAGTAGACTTATATGGTTTGACCAGCGCAATGCTGTGTATCTAGTTCTACGCCTAGACACTTGAAATTAGTGACTTTTACTATAGGTAAAGGCAAGTCGTACGTCATGCTGTTTGTATGTCTTAGAAAAGGGAAATACAGCGTTTTATCCATGTTAATCTGAAGACCATTACATTCAAACCAGTATGTCAGGTCTGCCCATGTCTGGCCAATTTGAGCCTTAAATGTTACATCATTTTCATTTTCAAATATAATGCTTGTGTCGTCTGAATAGAGGTAAACTGTTCCATAAGTTATATTACACTGTAAATCATTGATAATAATAATAAATAGCAAGGGGCCAAAGACAGATCCTTGGGGGACCCCGCAGTCAACCGCTTTCTTAGCAGAATTGATATATTCAATACACCCCAACCTATCTACGTCCGATATTTGAACAAATTGGACTCTATCGGTGAGGTAAGACGTAAGAAGTTTTAATATAGACCCCCGTATTCCATAATAATGTAATTTGTCCAGTAATATTTTATGGTTTACACTATCAAACGCCTTACTAAGGTCGCAGAATATTCCAGCACATTTGAGGTTTTGGTTAAGATTGGTCATAACTTGTCGGACTATTTCAGTAATACATGCTATAGCACTATAGCATACTATAGCATGGCTTGATTTCGATATTTTTTTCCAATTGAGGTTTTTTCATAACGAACAACTAAAAAGTTCACTATAAGCTAAGTTTTGTGAGCTGCTTTATTAATGATGTTGGTTACTGATATTCGATTTGAGGTCTTATGTTTTTTTTATTTTGATACGATTTTTTAATGAAAACTACAGATTGTTTAATGCGCGTGATTTCGAATGGGGGCAGGGCGACGACTCGATGCAGTCAGGTGAGTTGGGCTGCGGACTAACAACTGATTACAGGGGTTTAACTAGATTAGGGCAGCCAGAAAAAGGGGGCTCGCAGTAAAAAAAACTAACACTCGTAGGGTGTATTATGAGTTGGTTAGGTTATGGTTCACTTGTGTCCTTCAGAGCGGAACTAGGCACCCCGCAAAGCGGGGTGACGTCGATACGCTCGCGGTTAGGTTAAAATAATTACCATAGATAACTGTGAATGCCAACTATTTTAATTTTAAATAATAATTCTTTTAATAATTTGTATGTTAATTAAAAATACTTGAAACAATAAATCACAAAACGTTTTCCATGACATAAACATTATTCAACAATTTAATGAGTCATCCGACAAATAAAAATACACGATTTAAAATTACTTGTGATGTGTAATGACCATTCCACGAACTGAATTGTAGACGAAATAGAAATACATGAAATGTTGACTTTGAAGTGAAATTCGACAAAGTTAGTGTCGACAATTTGATGAGAGGTCGCACAAATATTATGGAGTTTCTCATTCTGCATGTAAGTCTGTTGATTTCTCGTCACTCGCACTCAGTCGCTCACTTAGTAATACTATAACCTAAATTAATTATATTTGACACTTAAAACTTCAATTTACAATCACTCGTTTAAATACTAACCTTTTTTTAATTCCCGTACATTAATATCAGCGTAAAAACTAAATATATTACTGTCACATTAATTAAGTCTGAATTTTGTCTGTATTTCTTCCATGTCATGGCGTCTGGTCTCCACTGTAAACTTACATTGATTAATCGATGCAAAAGCGTTCTCCTGTACTAGGAGCTTGTAAAATGCAGAACAACACAACATATAAGGAAGCTTCTAATTATAGTTCACTAACTCTTAGTTCATCTCTCGTTTTTTTACCGGCGTAACTTTGGCACTTTAGAATAGTGCTCATTAACTAAGTGCTCATTAAGTTAAGTATTTTGTTTGTAGGTATACATTCCTATAATTGGTGTAAGAAAATTATACATAAAGGCCAGTATACCTAGTAGTATTTATCTACACCAAGTAGTAGTATTTAAAATTAAGACTACCTCTATGGGCATCGACTTCTAGATATCATCTTTCTTGCTGACTAGCTCACACCACTTAATTGTATGTAGCTGTACTCATTAAATTTAACGTAACAATATAATTTGTGAAGCGGCTGGATGGCGTCGGAACGAATGGTCCACTCGTTAAAATCAGTTAGGGCGTTCGTGGGCCATTTGCCGCGACTTGGACTAATGCTCGAGGCTGGGGCACTATCATATTATATTAGGGATGGAGAAAATTAATGACAAGTACATAGATGATTTTTCACTATAATAATATTCTCATTGGCAAATATTTTAAAAGAGTAGTTCCCGAATTTCTATATCTATACGAGCTTTTTCAGTTAGTTGACAGATTTCGGTATTATGTTACCACGGCTTAACTGAGTGCGACTAATCGTAGTGGCTACAGGCTTGTTATTTGGCAGGGACGCGACATTGTGTAGACATTGGCAGTTCACTGGATGAATTAGTCCATGGTATCAGTAGGTATTAGTAAGCCAGGGTGATATAGAGCACCAGTCTCACAGCAAACGTTGTCATTTAGCCCGTTAAGTTCGACATCGCTGACAATGTGAGTGAGAATTATACCTATCTAGGTAGGTATCAGGCACTATTAAGTACATTAAAATGGTTCAGGTAAACTATACACCTGTTAAATCGGTATATACAAAACTTAAATAAGTAATTTAGTTTTTCCATATTTACTTATTTTGTGAAATTCATGACCCGGACCCCTATGAGCAAACTTTGAGATTTTTTTTAAAAAGTACTGCAAGCCGTGACGACGTTGGAGTTTTAGCCTGCTGTTTTTAATCATGCGAACTATATGATTAAAAAAAAACTAGGCGCAAAATATGGGTTTTCGACAGACTGTGAGGAAGTATGCTTCCTAGCAGTGAAAGATTAATTTTAGTCTAAAAATTTCTTACATTTCTCGTACATTTTTTTAAAATGTGAGTTTGAATTTCATACGATACCATGTTACCACTAGAAACTGTGACACGAATTTTCATTTAAAGGGCGTCGTTTTTATTGCGTTGGAGTGTAGTTAAAAAAATATTGTTATTCTCAGACACGTGCTCTGAAAAATAAACGTCAAATCATACCGATCAACACTAAAACAGTAGATTTGACACTAGTTGAGGCATTGTTTTATGCCAAGAGCTTCAGATTTATTTTACAACGATCCTGGAAGTCAGTCGAACATTGAAACTAGTTAACGCGGTAATACCATAATTCGCAACTTCTGGCTCTACCGATTTATACGGGTAAACAAAAAAGTAATGTTGTTGGTTTGCATGCTAGAATTTTACAGCAATAATATGTATTATTTTGTCATTAAATATGTAGGAACAATTAAAGACAGCTAGAACAACATTAAATTCAATAATGCTTTATAACAACAATATTTGCAATGAGAGCAACTGAACCAATGCGGGCTCCTGGCGGTAGGGAGATATTTATCTAACGCGGTGGTACCAGGAATTCCGCAGAGACCTAACTCACAAGTGCCCCTGTAGCCCAAGTCTTGTCGTAACACATTGTGATTGTAAATTTCTAGAAATAAATTTTGGATTGTGGCTGAAAATCAATTGTTGTTTAATGCCTAGTATTTTTCCTAGTCTCTTTCAGCTAGTTGCAGATACTCGTACTTCTTTATAGTAGAGTTCTGACAGATCCGAGTCAGTTAAACACTAGAAACCAAAAAATGCACTCAAGATGGATATACCATTTAAAAACGTTTATTTTCATAAAAGTTATATCCGGGGTGTGCTTGAAAACACTTTTATAACCCAGCCTGCAACCAGCTTTAGACTTCTGGCACCGTTAGACAGTCGCTAATAAATTCTAGTCACATAGCCAAAGATAAATCTTACTAGTCCTATTCCTAATCAAAACTGGCTCCTATGATTTTGCCCGACTTATCAATATTCTAATCCATCCTCCGTACCCTTTTGAGATAGTTTAGAAAGTGTAAATCCCCTTATACACCGTGGCGGGCCCATTAGACTCAGAATTATTCGATATCTTATCGATATAATCGTACGGCTAGTTATTGTTTATCGTCGTTCCCTATGCCGCCGGTCGAGAAAGTATCGATCGGTTGATTCGATTAATTAATCGATTGTCGCATAAGTGCGGTTTCGGGTGTTTTCGCCGTGGGCGC
Source organism: Epinotia demarniana (assembly GCA_945867215.1). Taxonomy (NCBI): domain Eukaryota; kingdom Metazoa; phylum Arthropoda; class Insecta; order Lepidoptera; family Tortricidae; genus Epinotia; species Epinotia demarniana. Next base: position 32,602,650 of record OX244260.1, read on the forward strand.
TGTCTAATTGTTTAATGACATACTTGATTAGTGGTCGCTTCTGTGAGTAAAGTAACATTGTGATTACAATTTCGCTGATAAGATACTTACCTACACGAATACTGATTAAATGTTTGGTATTTTCAGACCAAGCTTACGAAAGTTTTGTTTTTCCCGTAGATGGCAATAATCGGTACTCCACTACACGGCAAATATTGTTGAACTCGTAGCATAATTGATTCATACAACATCATATCATTTATTTCCGTTATTGTATTTACTATGAATACTTTATCTCTTACGCAAATACGTAGGCACTTATTTTATAAAGTAAGTAGTAAAAATAGGTGCGAGGTAAATATTTTTCCCCTTCAGTGAATATCACATTTACATCCGAGGGCATATTGTGGACAATTTGGTTTAGTATTGCAGATGAGGCTTGCCGTACAGAATAACTATGTTCTCGGCATTGCCTCATATCGATCGGAACGTTGCGCAAGAACGTAATGCGGCGATGAGATATGTATCGTGCGAGTAGGTTGCTCCAAATCATCGATTGTTCAATTCCGAACGTCTTGTTCGTGCTAGTCATACACTATAGAAGCGCAGACAGCACAAAAATATGAAATGATTATTATTATATTATAATTCTGCCAAAATATACCCGATGCAAGTTGAGGGATGGGATACGAATCGCGATTGCGAAGTAGTTGGATTGGTATTCCAATTTTGAAATACGCTGGCCCTTATATTATCTTCCGTACAACCTTTGGGTAGAGATAAAAATACTAAGGTACCTACTTACTTCGTTGGCTCAGTGACCCAAGGTCAATCTTATCTCCATCTCTATAAATAAACAAACATAATCAGTAGATGATGATAAAACTTTAATTTTTTATTAAACATTGCGACGCGATCAACATATTACTAGCCACGCATCCACTATGCAGCACGCTTCACTCTTCACATTTCACATTATATCTGAAAGCTATGACTTCTTGTCGCGACACCGACACATTACAGTCGTATTAACTGTTTTATTGCACCGTAATGTCTCACTAAATGACGTTTACTGTACGATAGTGCGTAAGAGCGTAACTGTAGTTTTAATGTTCTTAAGAACAGATTTAGAGCAATTTTTACAGCTGTAAGTAATATTATTTATTATATAATATTCGTAGAATAATACATCTGCCTTAAAGATATAAGATACATAACGTAATCGATTCGAACGTCCAAAAAACTGTTTATTCCAAGATTAATCCAGTTAGAAGTGTACCCGTTTTTTTTGCTCTTCTGTGTTTATACTGTTTATCTGTCCCATAAGCAGAATATGCACATGGAGACCAATGGTTTTGCAAAAAGTGAGAAATTAAATTAAGTATGTTACTTGTATGCCCACTTATGTACTTTACTATTTTAATTTATGTGCTGAGTAGAATATACATGTATGTAGAGTTAGAGCTTCCTTTCGCCTTATTTCAAAATCCATCTTTTTTTTCTTTGTTACAGTTTTCAAGCGCTTTGACATCAACCAACAACAACCTCCGGCTCCTAATTTTGGTTTTTCGAAAGTAAGTATAAACAATATCCAACATTATGTTTAAAACACTTTTACTGAAGCTACAATTATGATGTAAACTAATCTATAATTAGCACAAACACTTCATCTTCGTTCAATACTATAATTCCCACGCTTCATAATTCCGTAGCCCATCTGAATTTGTTGCTCTTACTATCACTTTCATTCCAAAGGTGCCCATAATTTGACAAAAAGAGACCAAAATATGTGGAAACAAACTTCAATAGTTCGTAAGACCACATTAAGAGGGAGTGGTAGCGTACCCTCTTATTAACTTTAATTCGGTTGGTTTTAATCATAACTTGGGAGCAATTTTTCATACTAGCCGCTGTGTGTTACCGTTTTATTTGAACAGATTTAAATTTAGAACACATTGTAGAGGTTAGTCTTCTTTTTCGCTTTTTTAACCTTTGTTCTTTAATGAAACGGTATCTGAACTCTCAATACCTTTGCTCTGTTTTAAATCTAGTCGAATAATATAACATTTGTTTCGATGAAAATATTAAAGAGCACTAAAAGTTAAAAAGGAACTAAAATTTATTAGGAACAAGACAGAGTAGTGAGTGTGTCGACTTCTGCACTGACTGATTCATCCAAACATTCATAAAACCAATTTTAGCTAAATTTCTTTTAAATTTTGTTTAACTTCATCTTTCACTTTAAAATGTGTGCTAGTTAGAAAGGGAGTTATTATTATTAGGAGCCTACCTGCTGAGTAATGATTCCGATACTTAATAAAATATCAGTATTTTACGTTTTTATTGGTATCGTAGATATAGTACAATGACATGATTTCAAATAATAATATGAAAAAAAAACATTCCAACATTCCACGGTTCGCCCATGAAGTACTTCGAAAACGTCGCTAATTTCCCTTTAGGAAATGATAACAGAACCGAATACTTTATGTGACAAATACTCGATTGTGTGCTTATTTAATTTATTCACGCCATAACTTAGCAGTCGCGGCTAGGCATAATGGAATGACAGCGGCATTGGAGAAATGAAGAGAGTATTTTATTTCGCTAATAAGTTTATAATATAGATTAGAAACCAAAGGAGTTACGAGTTTGAATTGACTTTTAGCATTAGAAAATGATTTGTTTTTACGGTCTCGTAAAGCTGTGCATATTGATATATTTAACACATTCTCCGTCAAGAATCGCTACGCGCCACTCCCTTACCCGATCCCGTGGTTTTCCCGCTAAGTAGCGGAAATCGCCTACAGTGTAGGGCGTGCTAGACGGGTTCCTGTCAGTAAATGTGTTAAGCATCTAAAATGTCCGATCTGGCCGACCTTAGAAGTACCTTACCTTACAATGATTATTTAAGTATCATCCTAAAATTTCAATAAACTATTGACACCAGTAAAATCAAAGAAACTACTTGCTTTAAAGCCAAGGTTTCACACACTAGGAAACAAATCAATCGATATCGCTCGATTATGTCTGCGATGGTCTGCGACATCAGACAAAATCGAGAGAAGTATCTATATAGATCAGCAGGGGTTGCACAACATTCGTCCAGAAGTGTAACTTAGCTTTTTTTAACAATATACTTTTTCAACAGGCTCTTAACGGTTTCCTGATGATGATGACACAGAATGGGAAGTTGCTCTACATATCCGATAATGCGGCAGAATACCTTGGACATTCCATGGTGAGTATGATAATCGTAGTATGCCAAGCGATATTAACACAACCACATTAGAGTAATTTGGGGTAAGAGCACGCTGCGGGTATAAGTTCGCAGTGCCTCATTCTCCAACAGGGGTGAGGGGGCAGGGCTGCGTCATAGCATAAGTTTGCGTCTCCATTACGGAGCCACGCCGGGCGCAAACATAAAGGAAGTGCAACAAGAAGCCAAATAATGACACGGCGGTTTTTTCTGGGGAAATGTGTGTTGTAGATAGATTGTTGGAGTTAACACAGTAATTCTATAATATTTATACTGTTTACTTATTAAAGTATTTAAATAAGATTTAAAAAATCTATTATAATAATTAATACGCAACTTCTGATTGATTGTTTTTTTTTTGTTTAGGGTAAAGTACGAGATCAAGTAATCTTACATGCGTTGCGTACCTATCTTAGTTTCGATTTTTTTTTGTAGTTTTTAGGACCCGAGAAAATAAAGTGCGTGCCCTTGACCCGAATGACTCTATGCTTTTTATTTGACTTGCAGCGTATGTTAGGTTGTGAATTTGTTTAGGACAAAAGCCAAATTTGAACAACTACTGAAAACTAATGGAGTTGAAATTTTGTACACTTGTCAAAATGCAATAGGGGCATTAGGAAATTCTTAACTGCACAAGATAAATCCGACGTCTTTGGGTTCACTAGAATCCTATCGATAGGTAGTTAACGACTGCAAAATAGTACAGTCAGCAGTAAAGGCATGAACCATAAAAACACTCTTGTCAGAAACTTATATATTTTCATACATGTTGGTTATAAATCCTTGTGAGGAACATAAAAGCTCGTACTAACATATTTATAAATTGACAACATAAATACATATAATGGGATTATTGGGTTTTCAGAAACCACGTTCGTTAATTCTCCCAATGTTATCAATTCCTTGTAGGCATAAAGGTTTGCCTCAAGAGCCTTATTATAAAAACCCACCCAAACTTGCCCGCGATCGTCTTATCGCACTCAATCAAAATCAATATCAGTTAAGATTTTTCCGACGCCCCGGTGGGTCTTGCTACAAATCGTAGCGCTGACCCCAAATTACCAGCTTACTTTCGCAAATTCGTATCTAGACCCGTTGCATAGACGTGGAAGAAACCTTATTACGAGTTAGATAAAGCTGAAATTAAGCAATAGCTCAATAGTTCCTCGTTAACTGCGCCCGCGCCGCCGAATTAATCACAGCGGTTTATTGTTCACCGCATGTGAGGCACAGGTTGATCTAACTAACTAGTTATTCAATTATTTCTAACAAAGCAGTTTAATTGAATTTTGTAAATTAGCTATTTATGAGCAAATCGCGCTGGTTTATTTGCAATTGTGAGAGATTTATTTGTTTAGTCCTTAGAAGGAAGAAGGTCAATAGATTTATCCTTAACTGGTTGATTAATTTACCTGAGAATTAATTCGAGTACATATGTGTACGGACGTAAACGAGAATATGCGGTAGGTTACATACCTGCAGGTAGGTACAGATTGATGGACAGATTAATAATGTAAATTATAAGTATGCTCCGCGGTTTTCCTGATAAGTGGGTATATGGGAACAGTTAGATTGTCATCAATATAAGGTAAAAATCACATTGATCACAAATAAGACCGGTTGCCTACAGCCATTGCTTTAAGAAAGAGGGACTAACACATAATTAGGAGGTTGCCGACAATGTTTATCTTCATTTAGATCAAACATAACATGTACGTAAATACACCTACATACCTATTTACAATACATGGCTTATTTATATACTTAAATTGCTGGATTATCATGATCAAACATCTAGCGCATCAAATACTTATCCTTTTGATTATTGGGTTGGCCGAATGGTATCAAAGTACTCCATTTTAAAAGCAACTTTAATGTCCAGGGTACAAGATTCTAACTCCAATTACAGTTTTATAAAAAGTCGGCTACAATAAATAATCTCTATCATATGATTACATGTGTGGTACTTCGTGTTGCATTCTGTTGCATTTCGGTCTCTTTCGCTATTCTCAACCACAACAATGTACTTAGTACGAGTAGATCTATTGTGTGTCGATGGCCATTCATATACAATAATCACTCACACTCCAACGTACAGACTTGCTACGGGAGAGCGAATATGTTCTTGAAAGTGTGAGTTACTTACTTTGAGGCCGCACATCATAAAAACTAAATTCCACCACATTAAATACATAAGTAAGTATCTTTGTATTATTTAAAAGTAGCTTCCAGCCGCGTCTTCGTTGGCGTGGACCCGGGATAAAAATTATCCTATATTTTAATTTAGGCTATAAACTGTATTCGTGCAAAATTTCGTCCAAATCGGTTGAGCCGTTTAAGCGGGATCGAGTAAAAAACATCCAAACATCCGGACTTTCGCAATTATAATATTGTAAGATATATACATATTATTTAGGTGATTCTACGAGCGTTGCAACCGCCGTCAGTCCCCGCTCGCATTATTGTCAAAGTTTCTTGCAGATTTGGATCGTCTTCAGCTTTGGATTCATTCATTTTGTAGTAGTCTGGACTTGTTAAAAATAACTGAACATGCCATGCCAGTTTGCCAGTAACTTGATAATAATGCGACCAGAGAGGTAGTCACCTAACGTTTTGAACGCGCGTTAGGACAGTTTAACTGTCATTTTCCCATACTAAAAGTGACATTTGGATCTAGGTACCTGACGAGCGTACAATGCGTTACGTGATCGACCAGCAGGGGACAGACGGCGTTTGCAACGCTCGTAGAATCTCCCATTTGCAAATATGTTGCCATAATTCATTGTTCTTGTGGATTAGATGTGATGAGGATTTTGTAAACGGGAATTGTCGATCATTATATATTTTTCATTTCTCATGTTCAAAAAGTGCGTCATATTAGGCTTAGCAAGCGGGGCTAAAGTGGTAAAATATGTATACATATTGATGATTTATAAAACATTTTAATTTGACCAATCAAAACAGTTCAATGTGTTAATCCACCAATCACAACTCTTTAAAAAACATTAGTATTTGCTATCAACTAACCTGAATACAGCTAGACATTAAAATCGACCAATCAGGAAACAGAATTCAATTGAAACATTAGGTCTTTTTATTCCCTAATTCACAATAATTAAAAAAAATAAACGCCTCTGACTGACCATAGTTCATCCAAACGTTCAAGCATGGTTGACTGTATACATAACATAAGCTATGAAGATTGAGCGGGATAGACTGCTGTCTATCTCGCCTTATCGTATGCCCCGCGTATGCTGTCTGCCGCGCTCGGCCGTTTAGACGCCGCTATTAGACGGTCAGAGGCGTTTAGTCGTGGTGTGAATATTTTGTATCTGTGTCAAAGCTGTTTATTAAAAAGAATGGCGCCAAATCGAACAATCTTTTCGCCTTGGTATAAAAGTTGATTGTGGATGGATAATCTTTGTTTTTACTATTTTCTCGCAGTCGAAGTGAAAATTAGAGTGTAACTCTGGTCTAAAAGCCATATTACCCCTCGAACTATTTCCCCTCACTTCGTTCGGGAAAATATCCATCTCGTGGTAATATGGCTTACTTTAGACCCTTGTCATACAATCTACTATTTTAAATTGAAGGGTCCACGGAAAAAACATGTCTAGTCACTTTGACAACATTTCGAGATTTCCGTTTCGACCGTTCAAATATATACAACCTATAGATGAATTTTGGCGGCAAGCCCGTGTGAGCCGGCGCTACCACAGATGTACTCGTAATGATAGCAGTCAATATATCCAAATTGTGATTAATAGCCTGGTGTTGGCCATGTTGCCGATGCTACGAGTACACTATGTGTAACTTCATGCTAGACAAATGCTCTTGACAGTTTTACCCGATACATTTTAATAAGCTCTCGTCTTTTTGCATACATTTTCTACTTCTTTATGGGGCCTTCTTCACCCTGTTACAATAGAATGAGGATGTTTGTTTTAAGAAGGGTTCTTCCTCCTTGTTTCTTATTTTCACGGTACTGTAGTATATATATTCCAACTACCAATTTAACCATTTACTTCGCACCAAAAAAACGTGAGTTCAAGTTCCTCGTTTGCAAAAAGTAGAACAAAAAATTAAACACTTAACTAATTAATAAAAACATATTTAATACCTAGGTACTTTACATTGCGAATGAAAGGGTTAAGAAGTCTCACTAGTTCGCGCCTTCATCTTTTTGGCATATGCAAAAATTGTTCTTTGGGTACTAAGCCGCGATTCCATTTGTACGACTAATTGACAGAACGGAACAATGCTTTGTTCATCTAGAATATAGATTTTTTTATATGTCGGTCTTTCTTATTTGAATATATTCACATTTTGCTACCTATTTAATAGTTATTGGGCCCTTGTATGAATTCGCGTAAGTGCAGAAAGAAAAGGTAACGACTTTAATTCTTAATATTATTGACCTTTTAGTGTGTAAATCCATCGTCCAATAAATCACTCCTAATGTGTTACAAAATGGACCCCGAAGGTACAACATGTTAGCAACAACGTAATTAGAAACTTTTATTATTTACACAATCATTACGGCGCAGCTATATCATTTCTAACAATTATAGTGTAAGATAGATAATGTTTATCCGAAGTCCATCTCGGCCGATCGCCATAACTCAAGCTCCGGCAGGATTCCCACGATACCATTCTTATGAGCTCCATAATGTAATGATCGATACCAACTATTATTATCTACCAAAACGCCACATTCGACTTTAATTATATACCAATAAAGATCAAACTCTAACGGTATGACCCCAACCTCCGAGCAATATTTTAATGTTATTTTACAATTAAGATTAATGATAAGATTTTAGAAGCATTAAGTACTTAATTCAAATATCTAGTTAAAAACAATGCAAGCTTAATAAGCTTAATACGTCGTTGATAAACGCAAATTGCCGGGTGGGAGGGTCCCGGTAACTGTCTGGAATGCTTGAAACTTATTTATATATATATATATATATATATGCCATCAAAAATATTAATATATTCTTCGTGATTAAAATTGTATCAAAAAGTTAATATCTAATATATTTGCATAAGCGCATGAAACATTTAAACGTAATCAACAAGCAGTGGGTATTAAACGTTAACGATCGCTTTAGCGCTTGATAAGGAATTAACTTAGCATAAAGTTAACACCCATAAAGCAGCGAAGTGCTAAAACGTATGAACCACACACGTAGCAGCTAACTCAGCCAGACAATAGCAACGCACAATTCAATATGCAAACCGAACAATGTAATGATAATGCCATAGACTATAGACAATGCTCTTTCGTCGCGCTAACCACTGTACCGATTTATTGATACTCAACTATTAATACCTTTGTAATAAAACCAACCAACTTAATAAGAGCTCTTCAATTGCAACAATTGGGCCATTTTTGTTGAATCGAAGGACGTCAGGGTAGGTCTTTTTATTTTGGCGCTGTGCGAACGGTTCCGCGCCTATGCCTTGGGCAATATGGTATTTATCATTGCTATTGTGTGACTTTGCCCTTTCGCTGAAGGGACTGAAATGACTTTTCACATAGAGATGTGCGATTGTTCGTAATGTCAATTGTTATCGTGTAGACGCTGAGGTGATAAATGTATTATTCGGTGACAAATGTATCAATCTGTATAACGTCCTGATAGTGTAATATCAATAGGTTTTAATATTGCAAGGTATAGGGTATGGTAAGTATATACTAAACTATTGAACGGATTCGGCCATTGTGTATAATCATTTAGAGACGCAAACTGTACGTACACAATTTCCAAAATATCATCATCTACATAATTTTAGCATAATCAGTTATCGTTGAGGAGATAAGTTTGGATCCTTATTACAAGCTTTTATTTTAAATTGCCCTGTTGGTATGTATGGGACAAATCTCGCAAGTTAAATTGTACCCACTTCCCGGTGACCGATTGAGCTGAAATTTTGGGTATGAGTATAGTTTGGATGACCATTCAAAATTATGGTACCTACCATCGAGCTGATCTGATGATGGAGACAGAAGGTGGCCATGGGAATTCAGTACTTAACTGACGTAACCCCGTTGAGTTTCGGTTCGTTAGAATCATCTCAATAGTAGTTGATGTTGGTATACTGAAAAGTAGAGTCGGCAATAAAAGCTTGTACCAAAAATGAAATTTTTGACAGAACTTATTTTTAATTTATTGGTTTCCCTTCATACAAAAAAATGTTTATCATAGACGTAAATCATTGTCTGGTAAATAGAACTGTATCAACTTCTCATTGTATTTTCCGGTCACGGAAAAATTGTGTCCCAGACCTTTAGGAGGTGTGCGTGGAGCCGAAGTACCACACGGCTAACAAGTAGAGACCCTTTCGACAATTTAACGAAATGAAAGGGGTACATCGAGTGCATGCTGTCCCTGCCCGTGTCGGGACCCACCTCATTATTATTATTTACTTGGCCAAGCTGATTTTCCGTATCCTTGCTACCCAGGAAGAATCAAGAAGTTTATTGTTCGTGGTTTAGTTAAATTATCACTTCTTGATTACCTTCAGTTGTGAGGTTGCTGCTTCTGTTCATCACAATATTATAATATAATACCATGTTGTAAAACCACGAACGATTAATATCCTGGTACCTTGTTACCAATCAACATAAAACAAACACTAATTTATAACGCATTTATAATCAGCGTTTTCATATGTCCATCATTAATCTACATATAGAACCTTGAAAGAGTAACGTTACAAGTTGCTATAGAGCCAGTCGGCGCTTGTTACTTTTGTTTCCAAAATCGTGTGATATCCGGAGGCTTGTATTCTGACTGCACATTTGTTGGATGTAATTGAAGCGTATGATGTGAATTACAAATGTTCTGACGGATGATTTATTAGGTGTGAGAAGTAGAACGCGTGCGTAAATAGATATACGAACATTATATATTTTTCTATTATTTTATTATTTTGGGAGGTTTACTCAAAGATGTAGAAGCAGTAATTGAAAATCAGCTAATATAGTTCACGCCAAATACTGGAGTGGGTGGTGTCCATAGACTACGGTAACCGCTTACCATCAGGTGGGCCGTAAGCTTTGCCACCGACGTGGTCTAAAAAAGCTAACATGTTTGCTTCACCCAGCAAAAAGTCAGTTGAAGCACGTTAAATACATAACTTGAACTAAAAACTTTATTGAATTGCATTTGTATTGAAAGACGATCCAAATAACGGTATAAATCACAATAATACAATACGCATTACATGAAGATCAAATCCAAAAATCTCACAATCAGACGTAACTGGACCGATCATTTGCCGTATCACCGGCCAATCTAAATGCTAAAGTAACGGGACCCATGCTGGAATCAATCGAAAACAACGAAACCCGAAGAAGTACGGTGAAAGCAGAAAATAATTTCAATGATACCAAAGATATAAAGATAAATTCAATGGACCACCGCAGTGGTATTAATGCTGAAAACAAACTGATTCTGTGAGTAATGAGCGCCGCTGCCGGCACTAGCTGACTTTTAGTTTGCGAAGCCAATATAAAGTTTGATACGTGTATTCATTTCAAGTATGTTTTTAATTACTTATTTTGCAATTTTTTTTAGTTATTTTCGAGTATAGGCAGATTAAAGATATTGATGCATTTTTAAAATAAAATGCAAATATTACTTCGCAGCGTCCGCGCGCGCGGTGGCGGAGTCGGCTTCTACGTGAAAAATGGCCTTACCGTGCGCCGCTGCCCCCACCCCCCCGACTCGAGTGTGGAACAAATGTGGCTTAGGATATCTATCAATGGTTTAACATTATTAATTGGAACAGCCTACCGGCCGCCATGGTTAGATGTCGATACTTTTATAGATACAATGACCGATGCAATATCCTCTTTCTCTGGTTTCGACTATATCGTTTTAATGGGAGATTTCAATATTACTTTATTGATGAATGATAGTAACTCCGTAAAATTTAACCAATTACTGACCTACTTCGACTTAAGACAATATGTTAATACGCCCACCCATTTCACTAATCATAGCAGTACATTAATAGACCTGATTTGTAGTAACGCTGCCATTCTTAATACCCAAGTAGACTATGTACCCACTCTCAGTCACCATACATTCCTATCTTGTGAATTAAATATTAAACAACCTAAATCTGCGCCGCAAAAATTTATTCTACGTCCACTAAAAGACATTAACTTTGACATCTTCAATCGAACCCTTGAAAGTATCCAGTGGGAAGATATATGCTTATTATCGAATGTAAATGACATGGTTGATACTTTTAATCGCATAGTCCTGTCTCTGTTCGACTTATATGCACCTCAAAAGCAAGTTATTATTAGAGAGACAAGCTATCCCTGGATAACGCACACAATAAAAAAAATGATGCGTTTGCGTGATCAGGCACATAATAGGTTTAAGTCAACTGGTTTAGACGAGCATAAGAAGTACTACAGCGAGCTGAAGGGCTGCGTTAATAAAGCATTATTTAACGAAAGACGTGCATATTTCAACCAACATATTAATCGTAACGTTAACAACTCAAGAGCTCTCTGGAACAACCTTAAACGCACTGTCAGAATAACCCGGAACTCACACGATTCGGAAATACCTGCACATTTATGCGACCCCGACCTTATCAACTCACATTTTCTAAATGTTGCAGGAAACCCAGTTGCTACTCCATCGTATCTCGACCACTTTGAACATAATCACTTTCATACTTCATTATTTCAATTAACTACAGTGGACGATAGCGTTGTACTTAAAATTATTAAATCTCTTAAATCTGCCGCTTTAGGCGACGATGGTATCTCACTGGATATGCTTCTTCTCACCCTTCCCCATTCATTAGCCGCAATTACTGCCATTATTAATAAATCCATCTCATCTTCGATATTTCCTGATGCTTGGAAGGTGGCATTGGTAACACCTCTTCCTAAAAAGAGTAATATTACTGATGTGAAAGATTTACGGCCAATAAGCATTCTTCCTTGTATGTCTAAAATATTAGAACGGGTAGTATACATACAGCTGTCGACATTTCTTGAAAGTAATAAAGTTCTTCCTACTTTGCAATCTGGTTTTCGTAAGTCTCATAGCACGACAACAGCACTCCTGGATGTGGTGGACAACATTTTGTCAGCGCAGGATATGGGTCGTGGTACAATAATGGCACTTCTCGATTTCCCACGTGCTTTTGATGCTATTAATACAAACTTATTACTATCCAAAATGAAATACTATGGCTTCGAGTTTAGAGCAATATCGTGGTTTTCCAGCTATCTTAATAGCCGTAGTCAAGTCGTTAAACTTAAGAACAACTATGGTCTATATGAAAAGTCAAAATCATTGTCTGTATCCAGAGGAGTGCCACAAGGCTCAATACTGGGTCCGCTTCTATTCATATTATACACAGCGGATGTCAGAGACGTTATAAAAAATTGTAAGTTCCACCTATATGCTGACGATATACAAATTTACATATCATTTAATCCAGCTGATACCGATGGGGCTGTTGCTAAACTAAACGACGATCTGGAAAGTATTGCAGCTTGGTCCGACTCTAACTGTTTGGTGCTAAATCCCAGTAAATCTAAATTTATGACATTTGGCTCTAAAAGCCAGCTTAAACAGATACATATTCATAAACCAGCTGTTATCATATCGGGTGACGAAGTGCATGAGGCGCGCAATTTAGGCATTACAATGGACGAGTCATTGCGTTTCGAGGGTCATATAGCGAATGTCGCCAAATCTTCATTTTACAGGCTCAAGGTACTTTACCGTATTCGTGATTTCCTTAGTGTAGATTTACGTGTTAAGTTATGCGATTCCCTGGTGCTTTCAAGGTTTGATTATGGAGATGTGGTATATGGCCCACGGTTACTGGCTTGTACGGACCGAATAGTGCAAAGGGTGCAAAACGCATGTGCGCGCTACTGTTTTGGTATCCCCCCGAGATCACACGTGACGCCTTATCTGAACTCGGCGGGGATACTCAAAATGACATACCGAAGAGAACTTCATCTGTCTTCCTTGTTGTTTGGCGTGGTGAAAACGGCCGAGCCAGAATATTTACATAAAAATTTCTCCTGGCGCACAAACAGGTACTCCTCACACGGCATCAGATCAGTCTGTCATGAGTTGCTACCTCCACGTCACCATACCGCCGCTTTCCGAGGAAGTTTTAAATACACTGCCACTAAGTGCTGGAACAATATACCTCCGCCACTCAAGAAATGTAATACCATCGGCAATTTCAAATTACATCTGAAACGATACCTTATGCAAATACAGCAAGCACTTCCTCCTGGCAGTCGAGCTATGCCTTCATATATGTAATGACCCTAAGATTTAAATTCATATATGAATTAACATTAGAGTACCTAGCAAATTAAAGTAATTTAATAATAATAATATTAGCTTTTAATTATTTCATTGGCCAAAAAATGTTTACAGTGCATATCCAAACATAGATATTATTACCTACTACTGCAATTTTATTCCTAAAACACAATATCACACACTCCGTATTCCGTCAACTCTAACACACACACACTTATACACATACGCACACACTCACACACACGCGTACACAAAAACTGAGATATTTCGTTCCCGACAAACAGCGAGCAATGTAAAATGGATTAATATAGTTACTAGGGTCTGCCTGAAAACCAGCGTTGCAGTGGCCTTACTACTGTAACATTATGCTGAGGCAAGCCCCTTTTCAACATCGCTTAATGATAACTGTAAAATTATATTTAAATTTATATGTTAAGTCTTCATTCTAAGATTTCTAAGGTTCTCATGTTATTTGTTGTGTGATGTTGAATAAAGTTTTTCTATTCTATTCTATTCTATTCTACTTAGTCAGCGTATAAATCTTGATCCATTTGAGCTGATTAAAATTGATAACTTTGATGTATATTTATATATTGTTTTGTTTTGGTTGTTGTTGTTTGTTCCTCGTTTGGTGTCGGGTTAGAATAGAACCACCCCCTTTCTTCCTGCGGGTGTAGTAAGAGTGCAGACTGCGATATCACTATCTTTTAAACCCACATTTATGCTAAAAGTGGTACTGGAATACAAGTTTCATGTGCTCTGCCTACCCCTTTTAGGGATAAAGGTGTGAATGTATGTATCTATGTTATTTATGTTTGTAACCGCTGACCAAATTACATTAATTTTCAAACAAACTCCTTTAAGGCTGCGTTCACGTGCTCACTAGCGCCACTGCTAAATTAAAAAAGATATTAAAAAAACACTGTATTTTGTATTTATGTACCTTGTGAATACATCAAACTAGTTTTTATGTTGCTGGATTCGTAAATATATGCGTCCAAAGTTAAAACGGCCGTGTTTCTTTTGAGTTCATAGATCAACGAATCCAGCAACATAAGAACTAGTTTGATGTATTCACAAGGTACTTAAATACAAAATACAGTGTGTAGCGGCCTCCTTTTTTTCATAACTATCGTTAAATTTAAATAATCACAATTATTTACCTGAGGCGCTAGTGTGCACGTGAACGTAGCCTTAAGACTCCACCGAGCTTTTGACGCGGGCACCGATTTGGCATTTGCACCTGTGTGTGCGTTATCACCCACACTACTGCCGCTGCCGGCTCGCTCATTTGGTACGTTCGGTCACAAGCTAAAAGTTAGTATCTCATTATTCTCTAATAATAAATCTCAACTCCGCGTATAAAACCATGGATGGTATAAGGAATAAAATACAAAATGAAATTATTATTTTTATTGAAATTTCTCCGTTAACTAAGGAAAGCAAAAAAAATAAGCAAAGTAATAATAACGCAGTGTTACCGGTGGAGTAGTGTTGGAATTGAATTTGCAATCAGCAATGGCGTGGACAGAGTTTTTGGACGGGGTAGAAATAATAAGATATTTTCCCCCAGAAACCAACAATATCAATGAGTCCCTGAAAATATTGCGATTTTGGTCAACTTTTGCATTATATCTGTCTATATCTATTTGTAGTTGTAAATTTAGAGATCTATCCGCTGCGTTTTTGTGCGTGAGTTGGGTTATTATGTTGATAATGTCGATATTAGCTAGTTTCTTTTGTGTTAAATATATTGTAATCTCTTTGTTATTTGAAAACAAAAACTTACCATACATTCATTGGGTGCCAAATCATCGGACGCTGAACTTTTTCCATTCACATTTTTTGTGCCCCCCCAATACTCCAATCGGATTATTCGATGATGTCTCAAACAAAATTAGTAATAAGTACATTGAAAATAATTTATTTATTATTATCTGATCATAAATTTCATTCATAATGACAAAAGTAAAAAAAAAATGCTTACATTGGAAATTCCTAAGGCATCATTTTGTCTCTTTGTTCGTGCAATAGAAGCAAGTAGCCGTTTGTTGAAATACTTAGGGCCATTTTTAGGTGTATAATATTTTTCCTTGCGTTTCCCCATTTTTACTTGTATTTTAAGTTGGTGTAATGTGTAACAAAACTAATGTTATTAGTGATCGCAAACATTACAAGAGAAAATATTGACACTGACAAACACTGACAATTGAATAGAATATATTTGATTGGAACTCTTACGAAGTTGTTTATTTGACTAGGTCATTAAAAAGGTTTTATGTTGATACGAAACTAGATATAGGTCAGATCAGAGGTGTAAACTATTTTGATCCTTGTTATGATATCAAGTAAGTATAATTTTATATGCACTTGTCTACTTAATGCTTTGCTTTCAAAAGGTACTAAGAGTCTATGACTTTATAAAGGAATGAATTTAATAATTAATAACTAACGAAAGTTTTCGTACCCCCACTGTACAAGAGAAAAAACGTAATACTGAAGATAACAAAGCAAACGAGCCTAAACTCGACTATCTTAGCCCCTTCCATCATAGAGTTCCACCAGCCATCTTCTGCCTTCGTCATGAGACCCTCGCCATCATGTTTAATAGGAAATACTGAAGATAACAAAGCAAACGAGCCCAAGCTCTACTATCTTAGCCCCTTCCATCATAGAGTTCCACCAGCCATCTTCCGGCTTCGTCATGAGACCATTGAGACCCTCGCCATCATGTTTAATGGTACTGAAGATAACAAAGTCATTTTTCCATATAAAAAAATACATTTAGATCTAACTGACGGGCGTACAATGCGTTACGTGATCGACCTCCTGAACTAAGAATTGTATCTGTTTAATGTTTTATTCTTGTGCCCTAGAAACTTATAATATCAAAAAAAATACTTATCCCGTTTTGCAACGTATTACTGCTGTATTCATACACAATTGACATCGAAGTATTTCTAAGTGTCACCGCGCCGCATTGAGACGTGCTCTCTCTCTGAGTTCTCGTGGGTGACTGAATATGTCATGCGTTGCTCGCGTATTATATTTCATCATTTTGTTCCATAGTAATTTTGTACGGCGGATTTGGACGGCGTTTTTAAAAAATCATAAATAAATAACCAAAGCACTTTGAAATGTTACGATTGCATTCTCTTGTAGTTAATACATTGGAGATTTGCTTGAGTAGGATTTTGAATCTATAGTATTTATTTTTTTATTCAATTTTACCTGAACGCCGACATACGTTCTTCTCATTTCTTGTGCAATTTTACGGATTAATATTTATTAAACTGTAGATAATTTGAGAACATTTATAGCATTCCATTGTAAGCACACTCTTTGTGATTATAATTAAATATAATTTATATGTTATTGTAAAGAATTGTGGACTCCACCGTCTGAACGGTGACTGCCGTTTTTGCCGATTATGCTCGGCGCAGTCTTAAAGATGTTCAAATAAGCCCCCCTTAGCTGTATTCACTTTCATAAAATTATTCATTCATGCATACATACATATTTAAAATGTAATATAATTACAATACAGACAATTTAATTTACAACAGTTTTCCTTCAGTACCGCCTGACACTGAGCGGTACGCCAGCCCCTTAAAAGCGGGTGGTATAAATAAAGCCTAACCTCTTAGACCGTAATTAAGCAACTACATCAAGCCTTTCATATATCGCAGTGGTCAGGCTCATCTCTAGTGTGCATAAATTGCATTGTTCACATGTAGGCCCATCACTGCCCGGGGCGGATCCGCCCACGAGAAATTAGTTTATTTGTACACAATTAAATTATTTTCACTTAGTTCATTATGCTGTAAGGAGGTTAGAACCAGTGCTGGTGGTCTAGGGCTTTCGAGGAAGAATGCGGGGGGTTTTGCTGGGTTATTATAACAACGTCCGTTTGCATTTCCTTGTTGTGCAATGAAAAATAACGACCACGAATATTGTATCATAAATAACATTTTGTAGGATATACCTGCAGTCTAGTGAACGTTGTTTTTTAGACACCGCTAATTAGGTACGTCACTTCGTGGTGCACAAAAGGTAGTATTTTAGAAATAAAAAGTATCATGACTCGTATGTTCTTGTGATAAAATGGTGATAAATAATAATATTTTTTGTGAAATATGTAATTCAAACGATTGCGTAATAAAAACACCGAACTTTATTCATTTTAAATATCATGTGTCATACTAACATTCATAATCATAATCATAACTATTTATTGCACCATGGTAAAATTAAATGCTTATAATCTACGCAATCGTGCTTGAAATAGTAATAAAGTAAGTTCTTTCTTTAATACAACCGGGCTCGATTCCCTAACTGAGAGTACACGTATTTTTTAAAAATTTACGAATGCAGTTTTTCCGATCACTAAAATCATTGACATGGTTCCTAAGAACATATGTTGTATGTCCATATTGACCCATCTAAATAGCCCACTCTGTATTCTACCCCATGAAAAGCATATTGGTAGCATTATAGTTATCAACAGTAAGAACTAGTTCCTTTGAAAAAATGTGGTTCAGTTTGTCTTGCGGTTAGTAAATGTAATTTAAAGAAATAAATGCTCCCTAACAAAGAAATTGTTATCTTTCATAGGTATCATAAAAGGACTTAATACCAGACATGACCGTTTTAAAAGGAATAATGGATAAGAATAAGAGAGTAAAAGAAATAATGAGCTGTTAAAAGAAATGTTAGCAGATGTTGTATTTGTGTATAATTTACCAGGAGATACTGTCCTTGTCAAACGAAAGGGAGAGCATTTAGTTAACTGCTACACTGCTACAACCAACTGCTACACCGTCGCAACACCACAGATGCACCAACCGACAGACACACAGGCGTGTTGAAGGTGCAATTTATCTTACAACATTGTGTAAATAGTTCAGGAAAGTAGATTTTCAACAAGGCAATTCGAAATCTCTACTAAATATCCCACTGCAACTAACGTTTAAGTACCTTATAGTTTTTTTTTTAATTTTTAATAGTGTATAAGCGATACATTATTCTTGTTTTCCGATAAGAAAATTTAAAGCCATAATCCTTAATTACTTTTCAAAATCAGTATAAGTAACTACTTATATTTAATGATAAATAAATTAATTAATTGGTATGTTTATTGTGTCACACGTACGCACTATAAAAGTACAGCAAGTTTTATGAAAATCCCCTCATTTCATACGAAAAAATTTAAAGCCATAATCCTTAATAACTTTTCAAAATCAGTATAAGTAACTACTTATATTTAATGATAAATTAATTAATTAATTGGTATGTTTATTGTGTCACACGTACGCACTATAAAAGTACAGCAAGTTTTATGAAAATCCCCTCATTTCATACGAACCGTTAAAGCCGTGTTTAAATAATACTTTGATTTAATTATGATAGTCAGAACAACTTTGAAATACAAACTAACTCTCATTTAGAGAGAGCGCTAATGTTTAACAAAAAGTAAACAACCCCCAAGTCCCCGGCGAGGCGACGCGACGCGCCCCCCACACAGCGCGGCGCACGCGCGCAATTATGTCTTAACGCAGGGCGCGCGACAGGTGGGCGGGGCATGACGCGTGACCCCGCGCCCAGGGTTGCCTCTCATATGGCGCGGCGTGTTTTACTTCAGCCTGAGTATGTTTCAATATAATCCTACACCGCATTTGTATCTTTGGTGGAAATCGTATAAAAATCTGTTTCCTTTGCTTGAATACGAAAAAACTGAATTATTGACAACAAAGACTATTTAGTTTGATATATTTTGATATAATTACTCTGACTGGTCTAAATCCATACTAATATTATAAATGCGAAAGTGTGTCTGTCTGTTACCTTTTCACGCTTAACCCACTGAACCGATTTAGGTGAAATTTGGTACCTATATAGAGATAGTTTGAGTCCTGGGGAAGGACACAGGATAGTTTTTATCCCCGAAATCATCCCCTAAGGGGGTGAAATGGGGGCGTGAAAGTTTGTATGGAGCTGTTCCACGCGGACGGAGTCGCGGTCAGAAGCTAGTAAAGTTATATTTTTAAACTAAAAACGAAGAAGATTATTTCAAAGTTATTTTTAGTATGACGCGCAAAGTTCATTTCGGTTGCATTTTAAGCTGGGTCATAGCCACATTTGTATCATTTCACCGTATCAAGTTCAGTTCAGGCGTATCGTATCGAGAACGCGTATCCTATGTCGTATCGTATCACTAGTTGTACACAACTAGTTATACGATATGCCCAAAGTGAGGGAAGAAATAAATATTGGTTTACCTTATGTATAAGGTAAACCAATATTTACTTCTTCGTACAACCCTACCATGCATAACAAAGCTTGCAATCTAGAGGAAATTTTCTTTTACTCGCTATGATTTAATTAAAGTTATTTAAGCTGTCTTGGGCTAATTGAAAGTTTACTCGGAAAGGTAAGAAATTGTTGCACAATTTATATTTGACCCCGACGTGGGATCGTGGGGGTCACTTTGGGAATTATTATTAGCTCAGTCAGATATTAACTCATAAGAGTAGCTCAGGCAGGTAGCTGTTTTTCCGGAGCACCTTTGTTTGAATATCGTGTGTCATAAAGATACCTAACCAAAACAGGACATGATGAAACATTTGTCATTATCCGATACCCACTATTTATTGTGCAGCGAAATACTCTTCTTGCATTTGATACGCTATTTTATGTCTACTAATATTACAAAGAGTAAAGTGGGTTAGTTTGTAGATTTGTATGTTTCTGATTTCACAAATTCTTTCACCCGTCTGTATCTTTTGGAAATAAGTACTGTCTGGAATTCAAAGTTGTATGATACTTATGTAGTTTCCGGGTCTCAAATATTATACCATCTACAAGTTTGGCTATTCATTTGATTGTAAGTTGATGTATCTCCAAGCTCGTGCATCTTGTACATAAAGAATGCGACTTGTAGAGCAGAACAGCGGGATAGGCACCGGACGGACAAACAAACGAATTGCGGCCCAAGCTGAAGCATACACCTTCGTTCGCTTCGCTCCTTCGTTTGAAAATACCGTTTAATTTTACTCTGGTATTCAAAATCATTTACTGACTGAATGAAGATTAAAGGTAGTAAGATACCTGCCCTTCGCTCCGTTTGTTTGCTATACTCGTATTATTAGATAATCGCTCAGAATGAACAAAATTTAATGTCATACTTTAGATAGTCCTCAAAAGTTAGGTAGGCTAAGTGTAGAGCGGAGCGGCTAGACCCCAGACAACGGTATAAAGGTGCCGGGCGCGATTAAAATAATACCTTGCGGTCGCTCACTGATGAAAATGTCGACGCAATCTCCCCTAAGTATACGGCTGTTTAAAAATAAAAGCGTTTAACGAACTCTGCGGCGACGGGTTCCGCAATTACCATTCCATGCTAACATTTCTTTTGTTTGGCTAGATAATATTTTACGCGGCACTGCTGTGAGGAGTACGAGTATACTTTTATTTATGTCATATCCCAAAAAAAATCGAAATGTGGAGTAAAAAAAGTGGTGAAATGTTGTTCTTTTTCACACGAAGTACTTGTTGATATATGTCTATAGATTCGTGGTTGAATATAAGAAGCTGACGCAGTAAACTGCGATAACTTAGCAGTCCTAATTGAGCTAACTTATGTCAACTTCGACTCCATAGTAACCGAATTAGGTACAAACCCTATACAATGGTCGACACCGATGGTGGTAGGATCATTTCATGCTCCATAAGCCTGTTTTATTAATTCTTCGTAAAAAAACAAAAGCCTTCTGCGTACGGGTAGGTGTACGACCGAATATTCACTACCTATATAACTATGACTTCACATACAATCAGCAATAAAACAAATGACTATTCACTGGTAGTATAAAATGTCTTACTCCGACTCGCCTTGGCCGTAACACGTCTCCATTAGAAACGAAAGCTTTATAATTCCTCTCTGTCCACAGGAAGACCTTCTCATCCACGGAGACAGCGTATATGACGTCATCGACAAGCAAGACCAGCAGGCGGTCAGAGGGGAGCTGACACGTGCGCCCGCGGACGGCGAGGACCGCGTGTTCCTATGCCGCATGAATGTGGCCAGGAATGCGAGAAGACAGATGCGGTTTGGAGATCAGAAGGTGAATAAAATTATGTAATCATCGTCAGCATTCAAATAGAGCCACGTATTATTCACGGTATGTCATCATCAGTAGCTTATAAATTATAATATACGTCCCACTGTTGGGCACAGGCAGGCACCCTCATGAATTATTTTTTACATTTGTATGGAGCAGGTCGCCCCAGTCGGCCAACACTCCATTCAATGGTAAAAAAAACTTTTTTTTACATTCTACTGACGATTCTGAACAAACTGAGACTGACTTTTCAGGTTTTGCGTTATTTAATTAACACGTTGTATATACTTAAGTATAAAGTAATCCGGTCACATTCTATCTGGATACCTTTCACGCATGGACATATACTATAACTATGTATGATTACACCTGCACGTAACAAATTTTAGTAGTCAGTGTTTTTAAGTTGAAATTTCGATGTCTAATTGCATATGTATATTTCAAAACTGTACGTAACGGATAATTATAAGCTAACTAACCGAGTAATTTATAATGATGCCAATTTCATACTATATGAACTAGCTTGGCATGATACTTGGCATCATTTAACAGCTGCTCACAGATCGCTGTAACTAACTGGATATTTGACAGTTTAATTCTAACTTTTTTGCTGTGATTGAAATCATAGCCTTCCTACCTTATTAGTTTTTACATTACTTTGACAGCTAAATACAGAGTTCATGGTAAATAAAAAAAATGTAATTAAAAAGTTGTAATCAATTTGAAAGTTAATTAATATGGTACAGAAATCGTCAATGCTTAGCAGCCGTCAGTTATTACTTATTAGAGTCCCGTCACTCACGGATTAGTTATGATATTATTTTAGAACTCACTTGGGATGTGCCCGTAATGAACATAATCAGATACCTAAATGAACGTATTCTTGCAAAGGCTTATTCTCTTCTCAGAGAAGTATAAAGTCAACGCGGTGCTTCGAGGACATTTACTCACAAACATCAATTGAATATCAATTGAACTAAACAGATCGACTTCAAGTGGTTAAAAGAATCGAACACCAGCACAGCCAGTAATTAATATTTACAAATTATATTCATAGGCATACAAACAAAGTCATGTAAGTAATTTATGTAACTACGCCTGTTCCTTTTTTTAGTCAAAAATAACGTAATGAATACGGAAACATTTTACACTTTGCCGTGGCTATAATTAACATAATTTGTACGGAACCTCTAAAGTTTAATTTCAAATACTTCTACTCTATTTCTAATCAGAATGAAACACATGACCCGACCGATGTGAGAGTTCAATTTTGAAATATAACATATAAAATTGATGAGAGCATAATTAACGAGTTCACTTTCAAATGATTTAAGTGAATATAAATTATCTCGTATAAAAAGGTGTATTAAATGGACGCGCACATTGATACGACTGCGTTATTACACTTATAATGAAGATACGCTTTAGTTTATACAAAGTTACTGGAACAAATATTCTCACTGATTGATTATTTGCATTTCCGCTCTGAATGTAATTACATTTTAGTAGATATGGTTACTTACTTATAGGGTACTTACAAGAAATCAATGTTAATAATACCGTCTCAGCCTTATCCTTATCTGATTGCAGAAGGAAGAAAGTGGGATTGTTGCTTTGTACGTTTATAAGTTCGTATGTACTGGATTACCCAGTACATACAACCTGGAACCTTGCAATGATCAAAGCCAGTTAGGTACGCGTTTAATTGCATCGAATGAGACACCATTTTAACAATTATAGGTATATACCAATATTTACTATTTTAGTAGCATGGAGAGTGACGCAGGGTCTGACGTATAAGTTGCAGGTTTTCGTCAATAAGTCCCTTAGGTCGATCCTTCGCATTTTCTGGCCAAAGACCATAAGAAATGAGCATTTATGGAGTACCTATATGTGCAAGCAACAATTCATTGCCATAGAAATGGCGATGCACAAATGGAGATAGATAGGCCATACGATTCCAAGAGGAATGCAAACATCGTTTTTGAGAAGAAGCCGCCAGACGGAAGGCGAATTCGTGGACGTCTAGCATGGCTATCACAAAACTACAATATAAGATAAAGATAACAACAACAACATTTACTATTTTAAACCACTAAACCAGATGTCCGAAAACCCGCTCTTCAGCATATTGAACTTTTTACGCAAGGTAATTGAAAGAGCACGCATTAGCCTGAGAATCGTTTGGTAATTATTTCCTTGTGGTAATAAAGCCGCTATAACCAGCTTATCTGATGGTTCTCTTTTTATTAGCACTATTAACTTGTTCGCACTTGTCCGACGAAGTGCACGGTATGATTATTTTAATGGAAACATGTGTTTAAGTTTTATGTTTGGAAATGAGTTTGACCTTCACTTATCAATATCAGATTTTTTTTCAGTAAAACAGTATTATTTTACAGTTATGTCTACTATCTACATTTGTATGGAGCGTTGGCCGACTGGGGCGACCTGCTCCATATAAATATAAAAAAATCTTAAGGGTTTTTCTCATGAGAACACTATACTTACCTGTTATGCCCTCGATCGGTTCACACCCCATTTATGGTACACTCTGTATACTAATCTAAACGAACATGATAAAAATTTAAAACTCTGTGAGATTGTAGCTTTGTAAAATGTAAGTTTGTATGTAATGGATAAACTCCGGAACCGCATGTCCGATGTCAATAATTATTTCACCTACGTGAACGAATTTCTGGATGGTTATGGGCTATATTTTATCCTTCGGGTTTGCCTGCGTTCTTTGCAATACGCGGGCGAAGCCGATCGGGCAACTAGTAATGTTAAGAAGAAGAAAGCTCTGTGAGATTGCAGCTTTGTAAGTTTGTGAGTTTGTATACGGGGGGTAATCTCCGGAACCTTTATTCCGAAGCCATAAAACCTTCGCCTGTGTAAAGAATGGAATTTCCGGATAGACATTGGCTATATTTTATCTTGCAGAATTGTTCTTCTCCTACGCTCTTTGAATAAATCTTATCTTATCTTATCTCAATACGCGGGTCAAGCCGTACGGGCAACTTGCTTGTAAAACAAAATAATGGTATATACGTCCCACTGCTGGGCACAGGCCTCCTCCCATGGATGAAGGGTACGGGCAGTAGTCCCCACGCTGGCCCAGTGCGGGTTGGGGACTTCACAAACACCTTTGAATTTCTTCCTGGATGTATGTAGATTTCCTCACGATGTTTTTCCTTCACCGAAAAGCTAACGGTAAATATCAAATTATATTCCGTACATAAGTTCCGAAAAACTCATTGGTACAAGCCGCGGGATTCGAACCCACGACCGCCGTAAAATAAAATAGTACAACGCAATTATTTTTCCTGAGATTATTATGATGACGGTTTTTCTGATTTATTTGGTTGAAGTCCATATTTTTATTAAATGAAAGAGTAATTGAAATAAGCACCTCCGCCTCCCATCATACGAAGCCCCCTTAGTGAATCAATGATGATGGATAGCTACCTGAACACTGACTTCACACATAATAAGCCAACCACATAGTTCTGCCATGTAAAATAATTGATGAGCAGACTTACCGATGATTATCATTAGTAGTATTTTAGATCCATAAAACTTTTACTCTTTTATGGCGGCAGTCTATATTTTATCGATTACCGTTTGATTTACTGGGCGGTAAAGGTTAACATTTTGGACAGGTTTATGATGAAAGCCAGACACGTATTTATTTATAACCGTTAGTTACTTTTGCAGGCGTAAATGCTGCAACTTCGATGCGATGGATTTATATAAGTATTTTGCGTTCATTTTGTTGTGTGTTTGTTCAAGTTTTAAAGTGTTTTTCCGCCGGTTCATCAAGGTTTCTGGCGGCAGCGACCGCGCGCGATAAATACAAAACTAATTTAATTTTAATGTGTAAGTCCATGAGACCCCTCACATCCTCACAATTTTTTCACTCACCATGTAAAGCCAACGTTATAGATGAAAATACTTTCGCCTTACTAATGAATTAAAAAAGGAAACTTAGTCAGTTTAATTATAATATTATTTGGCGTCAACGGTACATCGACGTCTTAGCAGTGATCAGTTTGTTATAGTACCTACATGTATATGCCTATATACAGTAGTGTGAATTGTTTCGTTTGCAGTTAAAATACGCACAAACACAATACTGTTTCAATAAAGATATACCTATACTTAATACTAATAATTACACGGTTCAACTTGCGTATTAAATGTCACTATGGGCGAATATTTCGAAGTCTTCGGGAGTTCTTCTTCAGAATGAGTGTTTTCGCAGCGGTGTCGCTTGAATCACTGCCCACCGACACTGCCGCGAAAACACTCATCCTCGAGAAGAACTCCCGAAGAGTTCGAAACATGTCGCCCGTAGTGACATTTAATATGTGAGTTGAACCGTGTAATTATTAGTAAAATTTCAACATGTCTCGAGAAAGTTTAAAATCGAAAGATATACTTCCAAGAACAACTCTATGAAAAATATGTGACCAATTAATTCACAATATGTATGCAAGCTCCCACGCTAGATGGGAGCCGGGCAGAACATGAAACATTGAGAATAACTAATGCATGCATTCGCAGTCGCCTGGTACGCGATTAATAAACTCTGGCGCACGTGCGCCTCCTTTACTTCACTATATATAAACGTATAATACCTATATATTTAGAATGACGCTAGTGACTCAAAGGGTATTTTTCACCTTATTTAGTAAGTAATTAATTCGTTACTTATCTATAAATTAATTTGCTATATTACAAAAACATAGTAATCTATACAAAAACAATCCTGATCGGTTTCCAGTGATTTTATAGTCTGTTCTAATTAGCTAAAGTAAAAATGTAATTCATGGAAACTTACCTCCGACTCGACGTGGCACGCCAAAAACATGAAATTGCTACATCATACAAAAACAAATCGTAGGTACAACTTCTGTTATTAATGTAAACACTGCGTTTCTGCGAACTCTGTGTGTTGTGACGTTTGTTTCTGAAACAAATGTAGAATAAATAAGTCCCATAATAGGTATAATATACAATCCTAAACTTTGAAGACTACATAATTTCTTCATTTAAATAGTACTTAAAAGTAATATATTGTTCAAGCTTTACGAACACTTACAATATAAAAATAACTTTAATTTAATACAAATACGCGGAACGCGGAAATTATAATGAAAACACATAGTCAATGTATGCAATGCGTACTTTTGTGTGGTCTTATGATAATGATGTGTTAATAAAGGCCTCCACACAGCGAACGCGACGCGGGTGCGGCGAGGGTCGGGCGCGGTGCGGGTCGGGCGCGGTGCGGGTCGTGCGCGGCGCGGGTCGGTATATCTCTCTCACTATCAACGCATTGAATATCTCTCTCACTATCTCTATTACACAGTTGCGCGGGCCCACCATATATAAATATCTACAGATACATAATAACATTCAGGGCTCACAATCTATTAGATCAGAGAAAATTAATGCTTTTGAAAAATAAAACAATAACCTAACTGAAAATAGTTATGTAGGATGTTACAATTTAGTTAGCCTTACACAGATAATTAGGAAAGTGGAGCAGAATAATTCGCGTATAATTCATACTATACAACAATTATATTGACTTTATCTTAAATTTATAATGACATTATTATAAATTGAATAATAAATCACATAACGAAATAATTTAGCACTTTGCAACGCAATAAGGAAATATCCTGTACATTGTTTATGATAATAAGGCCCTGAGTTATAGGTTACTTGACAATAAATGAATTAGAAGTTTCAACAACACCCATACTCTATTTGCTTAAGTTTTGATTTATATATCACTTCATCTTTGTTAATCCACTTAACAATATTGACATTTGAAAAAATAATCAAAACGATTTGGAAACTATCACAATCAGTTTCCAAATAATTAGAGATCGCACGCTCACACGCTATTTAAAGATCCCACCGTTTTAGGGGATAGGAGCTGTGTCTGTAGTTTTCTGAAGATGTCTCATATTATTTTGTACAAATAGTTGTGAGTTGTAGGCGATAGGTGCATTAGAAGTATCCCCATACTCTTGAAATACGAGATAGTATTTCATGTACTGTACTGTAATTCCTTCTAACCGATCGATACCAACTAAACAAACACAGCTTACTCAATCTCAAGTAGTTTCAGCTACCCTGAGGCCGGTATCAGTTGATGAAGTTAAGAAAGACGGCCACTAATGAGGCTTATCGACGCGCCGCCGCGATGACACGGCCGATGGCTGCGTTTGCGCATTGAACACGCCCCTTGTTAGTGGACAGTGAGTGTGACAGCAGCTTATAACAGCCTCATCAATAGCTATATGTACGAAATGGCAGGTAGGATAATTTGATATGTATTAAAATACAGTATGCCAACTCAACTATAAAATCCTCTGTGGCCGACCTAAAGAGATTTTGACATAGCAGAACGACATCAACTTATGTATCAAACAAATTACACACACACATTCACACACTCACATCACATTATCGACTATTACCCCAGGAAAATTACGTTTTTTTAACATTAATTTATAACAGCGTTTATTTGTTTGTTTAATTTTCAAATGTAAGATGCCTTATCCAAGAATCCTACAAGATTTCCATCGGGAAGTAAATATATAAAATAAATGACACAGCCATTATGTTTTTTGTGTGATTTATTAAAATTATTAATTATTCTTGAAGAGCCCCTGTAAATTAACCAAAACAAAAATTTAAATGTCTATTAATATTTTTCCCGTTTTTTCAGGAATTGGTTGAATATAGATTTTTTGATGACCAGTATTTTGGTGGATTTTGAGTCTACGAAATTACTTAAATGATAATATACCGTAAAACGTGCCTACTTTGCTCCCCACTAGGTAAATGTGCTCCAATTTTGTATTTAGTTTCATGCCCTTATATGTCGATGTCTATGGTTAATACAGCAACATTTCCAAACGCATTTGTTATACTGGGCAATCAAGTGGCAACACTGAAAGTCAAAGTTTCGTTCCGCTATTTCCTCTTTCTGTCAGACGACGCACAGTGCCGCTACGAAAATTTGTTAAAAAAAAATACGGGAAAAAGCTACTTCCATCTCAGCAAGTTGTCATCAATTGGCGATAAATATGTTTTGAGGTGTTCTTGTATTTAATAGGCTACTCATTGTTTACAGTATTTCTGTTAAATTCAAATTCTTTCGAGGCTTAACCTCAAATTATTTTTCAAGTACCTACTTTGCACCACGTGTTGGGGTAACTTTGATCCTGGACATAGTTACCTCATGAAGTTAATTATGTTTATAAATAGTAAAAGATTGTGGCATTTTTAACCAAATAGTATTAGAATAATATCATATTTTGTATTTACAGTTGACTCATAAAGTATTTATTACAAAAAATTACGAAAATGGAAGAATTTCTTTTTCCACAGCCACTTCAAAACGTGTTCGTCGCAGAATTGAATTGATATAGTGATAGGTGGATAGAGTTCCTATGCGGAAGGTGTTAACATGTCTACTCACCACTCCTCTTCTGATCTGGCTTCACTGGGCGACTATAGATAATGAACCGGAAACTAGTACCTGGAATACTCTAACCAAAAAACCTCATAATCATCGTTAAGAAAAATGATTGTTTTATATATATGTTTTTGGTTCTTGTTGGTTTTTGTCTGAGTGAAACAAAACCAATACTGAACAATTTCGTAATTATAATAAAAATAAAACACTTCAACTAAATGTCCGTTTTTCTTTGTTCCTTCCTAATATTTTTTAGTTTCTTTGTTTTTCTTCAAATTTACACAAAAATGGGCAGGTATGATTATAAATTGTGCATTGTTTGATTGACGACGGTGTAAAACTGCGCCAAACACTTAAAAGTATTAATTTTGGGACAAGTTAAATTCAGAGGCAAAGTTACCCAAACACTGGATAACATTGCTCCTAAATGTATGTTTTTATATATGTATGTAACGTGATTGCGGCTTTATAAGAGCATTGTAATACGATAGTAGGGATGATCTACTTTTAAATGATGTACATAACGACATATCATTTTATAATAATTTTCCGAAAAAAACGAAAAATCCGAAATTTGGAGCAAATTTTAGTGCATAGTAGGCACGTTTTACGGTATCAGTTACACACAAAAAAGCTGCTATTATGAATTATTTCCAAATTTCCATTTTGTTCCATAGTAATGAAAATAAAATGCTTGGGCTATATACCTATACTCACCTAAGGAACAGTTTCCTTCATTGTTGTTATGGCAAAACAGTCAACAGGTGGCAGAGATCATTTTATTGCAATACCGCTGGTGGATAAATACATAACCTTTTCAGAAAAGTAGGTATCTCACTGCAGTTTCGTCGGTGATTTCGGTCTGTCGACTGTATTTTTTATCAAAGTGATTTCTCTCTTACTGTACTCTAGGTATTGGCAGTACTCTGCGACATTGTGGATAGATTTATTTATTAAAACCAAAAACTATTTAATGTGAAAGCCAATTATGATATCAAAATCAATCCATTGATTCCTTTACTTTAATCCTCGTCGAAATGTTCAATACTGTTATAAAATAGATTTTCGCTAGCATAGTCGTCGTCGCTGTCAAAGTTTTCTCGAATCAATAAGTCTTGCAGTTCACATTGGTCATCGTTTCGTCTTCTCTTATTAGCACACGAACGGTCTATTACTTGATACATCGCAAATCCTACACCTGCAACAATACCCGTCCACAAAATAGAATCATACGTTGTCCAATCTTCAGTACAAGTTTTATTGTCTTTAGAGTATTTAACAACAGTCGGCTTGTTTATTTCATTGACTTTAAATGGGTAACTGTTAAGAGTTTCATCGATATCAAGAGCTAATTGGCAAAATACTGATTTTCCGATCATAGCTGCTAGTTTCTTCTTATTAAGTTGACGCAATCTATGTGCTACGTCCACGTGGCTCCTACCTTTACCACCCCCTTTGGAGCCGTCGCTGTTCCAAACTAATAAAAGTTGAATACATGACACATTTTTAGGTACTTTTCTGACTTCGTCAGACAAGGTAAGAGGCAGTTCATAGTCGAGTAACTGTAAAGACGCTACGAGTCTGCGACAATCAGTTTTAGACAAATGATCTGCTATGTAGGAAAAATCTGATTTGGTCATGTCAATAGTGCATCTTATTGGAAACAGACAAGCAAGAAAATAAATACTATTCACTTTCCACACCATTATTCTTTTACCACTCATGTTTACGAAAACTTAGTTGAAATTGTACGTTTATCGTCACAAAATTGACACATCGGACGCTGACGTATCTTTGCATTGTGACATTTGTTGTTTTTTAGAACGTTCTAAAAAGGGGTTAGTCGTCTACTAATCTTATAGGACCAGAAAGAAAATATCAAAAGAAGATTCTGTTATGTTACAGTAGTTTCTGAGTAATTGGAACTGATCTCTGACCCGCTTTTTACCCGACTCAATAGGCGTTTACTTGTGTTTTTAGTCGTAGGATTCCAGGAATACCAATATATAACTGTACGCGGCCTGTTACAAACTGCAAAAACTACTGAGCAAATCCGATGCAGTTCGTCCCAGTTCTTGCCACCCACTGATTGGCTTTCAATCAGTCTCTAGGCGTAGGAAATATTGCAACTGTTTATAGTCGTTATTGTTTTTCATAACGCCTCTTCGGGATATTGATAACTCGTATATTAATATTTAATTAATAACAGTTCATTTGATGCATAATTAGGTTGACAAAATGGAGACCACAATTCGCCCTTCGGATCAAATCCCCTTTGGGACATAAATAAATAAAATAAATAAATATTAGGGGACAATCTTACGCAAATCGACGAAGTCCCAAACTAAGCAAAGTTTGTACTATGGGTACTAGACGACGATAAGCATACTTATATAGATAAATAAATACTTGAATACACAGAAAATATCCATGACTCAGACTAATGAATGCCCTTACTGGAATTCGAACCCAGGATCTCTTGCTTCGTAGGCAGGGTCAGTGTCAGTACCAACTAGACTAAAGCGATAGTCAAAAACAAAACATTATGTATTTGTATCAAAATGTACTAAGCCTAATGGGATTTGGTAGCACAGTTTCATGGTAAGAGCACGTCTAATTTTGAGTCAAACACCTATATGTAATGACCCACTCCAAGAAGAAAATTATCTCGGTTATATATAATTTACACGGAACCGTCAATTTATTATCAACAGGCGTTTTACCCTATAACAGCACTTCATTAAAGGCTCGTATTTAACACTATCGGCTTTCACAGCATCGTTAAGTACAAAGTGCATGACTCTATCAAACATGTCACCCGTATATACTGTGAATATTGCTATAAATATGGCTGCAGGTCATCGATCCCAAGTATATCTTAAACAAGCATGCAGTCTCTTCCCGCAGCAAGGGTGAATATCTACAAGAGGTGTGCGGAGCTGTGTATTTATATTTGATACCTTTCTGTCAAGCATGCGAAGTTTCACGTGTATGAAAACACATTTTCGCAGTTCGCACATCTCTGGTAGATATTCACTCTAAAGGTGCTGACAGATTCGAGCATGCCACAGAACATCGACCATTCGGCGTTTTTTAGGGTTCCGTACACACAGGGTAAAAACGGGACCCTATTACTAAGGTTCCGCTAGTCCGCTGTCCGTCTGTCCGTCCGTCTGTTACCAGGCTGTATCTCATGATTCTCATGAACCGGTATAAAATGTCGGGGGTTTTTCAACTTTTCTAAGTTGTAGTTTTCCATATAAAATTTGCCATTTGGATCTACCTAACGTACGTACAATGCGTTACGTGATCGACCAACTGGATAACGTACATTTATTTATTGCTGGATTTCTGGTAACATACAAGCAAGTACTTAAATAGAGCATCTGACATTTCAAGTTATAATAAAAAGGGAACGTAACAAAACGTGTAATTTAATTAACCAAATAATAATTATCTCTAATCCAAACCTAGAGACTATAGGATAGTCGGTAAAAAGCGCAATAATTAAATTAAATCCAATACTGAAAATTCTGGTCAAAAATTCAAATAAAGTGGCGTGGAGAATAAAGTGTACCTACAAGGTTTATAAAACAACTAGAATAATTGTATAGGGTCAAAGGGCGCACTCAAAACATTGACTAAGGCGTTTAATATTTTATAGACATTTAGATAGCAGCTTTATGCGGGAACATTTTCCCAGATTAACTTGAGCCTAACTGCTGAACTAAAGTGTGCCTTGCACAAGCGTCGCTTAGCACTAATGGGTATGCGGTCACGAAACCGACACATACTAAATCCTAGCAGAATTTCTTCTGGCTAGACGAAATGTTTCATACAGTTTAAGAAGACTGACATTTGGCAGGGATCACATTTTATGCATCAAAGAGAATAGATACATTTTGGCAAATTAAAACATTAAATGCTTAACAGCTCACTTGATTTCGGATTTTAAAAAAGGTAGCCTAAATTGCTTCTAATTTTTCATTATCAAGGCGGCCCGCATACTTCGATTGGCAACCACAGTTGCCACCATCAGTTTAGACTTTAGGGGTCCGCGAAATTGGCAACTGAGGTTGCCACAAGTAAGTGAGTGCATAACCTTCTCTTTATAGTGGCTTAGAAATACTTAAATGTGTATATAATCCATCCATACTATATTATAAATGCGAAAGTGTGTATATCTGTCACCTCTTCACGCTTAAACCGTTGAACCGATTTTGATGAAAGGGCATTGACTTGACATTGGAATGACAACACTTACCAGTGTTGTCATTTTTTTAGGTGAGCGGCCTCGTAACAGTGGTAGACTACTTATGATAGATCTGTTCAAAACAAACATATTTTGTTACAAAATGTAATCTCTTAAATGCATCGGAGGCGAGATATTTGCAATATATATTTCCACAGGTCATATTATTTAGAAACTATAATAAGTATAACTTAAAACTTAAATATGTCTGCTCCGATATTGTTAAACGCGTTTAATTAACACGCTTTTATTTTATACATCTATGCGGTTTAAGAGGTCCTCTAATAGTATTTTATGCAACCGTGTATAAGTAGGGTCTTAAAACGCGAGTGTCGTGAGTTGCGATGCGAGCCTTGGCGAGCATCGCAATTAAAGACGCCACGAGCGTTTTAAGACCAAGTTATACACCGTGGCATACAATATTTTTTCTACGACTATTTTCAATAAATAGCATAATTTGGCTTTTCAGGCAGTAAGTTTTCCGTTAGTTCTATTACTACTCACGCAATTTCATCAGCGGTGCAGTTATTTTCTTCTTCGTCCATTTTAAAAGGAACGTACACTTTTTTCTTCACTTCACAAACACGAATCAAATCTTAAGAAGTTATTAATAACGAATAGTTATCATATTTGACATATTTCGTCTTTTAATTTTGAACTGGAACTTTGGTGGGAAATTGGAAACATGACACATTGACACCTCTTGTTTATGGTCTGTTTTGTTCTTAATTCAACTTGCCAGTACTGTCATATTAAGACCAAAGTTTTTCTTAAGTTGGCAGCAATGCCTTTAGTACAATAATTTATTTGAAGAAAATACATTCAGTGGTGTGTTAAGTTGGTAGTACCTAATGTATTTTATGTTTCGGCATGGCCCTCTAGATTAGTCGCGTCGCGGCCTACTCGATCGTGTCTAGTAGGCCGTGGCACAATGTAGCACTACCCAGGTTTAGAAGCGTATGGCTGCTAAGCGTATCGTTTTGGCGACAAAACAGCACGGTTGTGCCGTACTGTTATGGGGAATAGAGTATAGACTTTTCTGCAGACTTATTTTGTATGTCTTTATATTAGTGTTCGGGACTATGTAAATACAGATAAAAGTACAGGAGTAGAAAAAGGATTATAAAGAACACGTCCTTGGCCGCTGCAAAAATAAAAAAAAACGTTTTCTTTTTTCATACAAGGTTGCCCAATGCCCTTTGATATAAAATAGTTTGAGTCCCGGGGACCTAGAATAGTTTTTATCCCGGATATCTTTTCCTAAGGGAAAGTTTGTACGGAGCTACGATATAAACGAGTTCCACGCGGACGGAGTCGCGGGCAGAAGCTAGTAACCTATAATACTTACTGTAAGTCCCTTTCACTTTTATTTTCTATCCCTAAATTATTCTATCCCTATTACCAAGCAGCTGGTAACGTGACTCTGTATTATGCAATGCTCTCGACTTTTCATGAGTACTAATACTATCGCAATTTATAAACCGCAACAGAACTTATTTCTCGCAATCGACCTTTAAACTGCCGAGGAATTTTATATAACAAGCAACGTTATCAATAACGCGGCCGCTGGTGGTCGACCACCACGAGGCGTTGCAGAAACCTATACCCGTCCTAACCACTCCAATTAATCAAATCTCAGCCTTTCTCCCCATCAATTACTGGCCGAAATTTTAACTCCCATTATGTCTCTGTAGCGTCACCAAAACCATCGATCACACGATCTACAAAAACATAAGTCTTAATGTAATTAGATGCTTTACGACTCATTTTGAACCTTATGTCTTCCGTATTAATAAGCTTTTTATATTTTTGAAAGCGTATCGGTAACTGTATGTGTAATCCGTGTCTATGCGCATAGCATAAGTCTAATCGTAGCACATTCCAAGACACAAAACATCAGAAACGCAGTGCATCATTATTATACTTACAATGACAAAAGAAACTTGTGCAACTAGTTAAAATAAACATTCTTGTGGGTACTGGCTGGAGAAAAGACTGATGCCCATCTACAATTTTTGTTGATCGTTGCAAGATTTTTCGTTGCAAAATTCAAATTTGGTTAAAAATAAGGACGTGAGTCAATAGAAGAGTAGAGACTGCTCGATCCCACAATCAAACTGCGCAAACGGTTTTGCGGGACACTGTACTTGTTTATGCTGTATTATTTTTTCTTAATAAAAAAAATGAGTTGATAGAGGAGTTTCATTAAAAATGCTAGCCTTAAGGTAAACCAAAGTGTTGCTTAAGTCACGTCTAACCTGTGTCCGGTTTTGTTACTACCTACATACCATACATGTATGAGATTGACACTGACCGTCGGTTTTGTTAGTATGCCCAATGGTTCCCATTTATTACTTCCCTCACTGACTCCTATTCGTTAAATTAGAAGTGCTACGTATTCAAATCAACGGGCAATGTCAATATCTCTACATCCCATTTTAGGTACTTACAGTAAAATCGATTACCTAGTCTTACTTATTAGTAAAGCGAAATTCTAGAACTTACAATTAGGTACTCAATTCAAGTACATTGTTTCATTCATGACCCCATTTATTGTCTAAATGGTAATGTATTAACGAGTTATTTGACGTCATTATCAGTGTCAGTCATTTACTTTTCATTACATTTTTCAAGAAATAGTTTTCTGTATCATTTGAGTAAATGAATGAAACTCAACTTTCCTTTGCTATCGGTACCTAGGATCCAAGCTGACCTTATTTCATATTACAATAATGGTGTCGATCGGCGTATAATATGCAACATTCCTAGCCGTCTCACTGCGTGCATTCACTGATATCACAATGTACGGTGTTACTCGCTGATGCACAAATACGTCAATGTTCGTTATTTATTTCTTAATATTTTTCTCTGGTATAATGAACCTGTAACGTTTCAACAGGTGCATAAGAATGACATGTTTTTACTTTTATTAAGGTAAACGCAGGCATTAACGACCCCCTTAAGGCAATTTTAAAATCGACCTTAGTTTTTAAGTATACTGGTTGCCATCACATTTAGTTTTTTATTTTATATTTTAGTGTCAAGTATAAAGATTATATTTGCGCAGTCAAATGCCTATAAATAAAGGATTATCGTTTTAAAAAAATATAAGAAGTGACGAAGTCGATTGTTGCCATTACCGTCCTAAAGTAACGGCTGTGAATCTATTAACGATTTTTATATAGCTATTACCGATCGTTACACGGGTATGTCCTTTATAAGAAAATGTTAAAGGGCTAAAATAAGAAAACTGGACAATAATTTAAATGTTCGATTTTTACAAAGACTGATTGTTTAGCTTCAAACTGGTCAAAAAAAACGTGTGTCATAATACTTTATAATAACATGAAAGAGAGAAAAACAAAACATTACTTTGCGACCATTACGGACTCAGGGGTCGTTGATAGCTGCCAAAAAACCTGGCGAAGCTATCACCGTCGTTTTTTTAATTTGTTAGGTTTAGCGGTTAAAATGGTTTTTATTCAATAAAATGTAGTAAGCTGACACTTAAACGGATATAATTAATAATACGCGATACAGTATAGGGTTCACAAATTCGTATTAAATATCTTAAACAGAAAAGTCACGTTCTTACTTGGAGGAACAAGAGCCAGTATGGCGCGACCTGCGTCCTTGCTTCCCCCGCAGGGACTGACGTGTTTTATCTCTTTTACCCACTGCTATATACACTAAAGTAAATGTATACGATGCCCAGGGAACAAGCGCGTGTATAGCTATCCCTACTTATAGAGATACTAGATACTAGAATAGTTCTGGAAACGTAAAAATAACGAATAACTATAACAGGTCGGTAATTAATACCTTCCGAATTTCGATGGGTCGTTAATACCTGCGTTTACCCTAATTAAAATAAACCAATAGACCAAAAGTTTATTTCGATCAAGTGCAATTTATAATACGGACGGGAAGTAGGGAAATCGCCAGTAACTGGCCACCGTCACAGAATAGCTAATAGTACAAGTACAGAAGGGACACTCCTTTAATCTTTACAAAAGGCGCTTTTTTCTCAGCCATAACATTAAGATTTGACGTCGACGTTCATCGCTACAAGTACATGCTGGTTCCCCAACGTTATGGCACCGGCATGTACTTGTAGCGATGAACGTAAAGAGCGGAGTGTCCCGCGCCGGCCACCGTTCAATAACTGGCCACTAAAAATGAATTTTGTTTGTAGGGGAGCAGAGTTCATTTTAAGTATGAGGGGGCCAGTTATTGGCGATGGCGATTTACCCTACGTACAGTCAAATGCAAAATATGTATCGATTTAATCCTCTCATAAATATGTGCCGAAACCTTAATACGATGACATAAGAGCGATGGGGCATATTTATGAGTAAGTTTTATGCACCCATAATAGTTCGCAATCGATAGAAAGATCAGTCGATGATATCAAGTAGTGATCAAGTAGGTGTACTTACCTAAATTAAATTAATATTACTTAGGCCAAATATTGCCAAACACCAGCATCAAAGAAAGAGAGACGAACTAGAGGGTTATACAAAAAACAACTTGATCGATTTTATAGACTCTTTAGGTGTTGATGTTCTGTAAAACATCCCATGTTATCTCTCAACACAACATAAGCGCACTCGATCATCAATGAAGCCACAATGGCATCATTGATGTGCAGACACTTTGATCTGATAAACATCTTCTAACATAATAATTGTGTTATAAATATAGATCTATTGCATAGCCTCACAAACACCTTTGCAATAGTAAACATTAAAAATAAACGATAATAGACCTTAGTGCGTTAGATATAAACGTGCCGTATATTATCTATCTGGATTGTGGATCGCACTTGGCCTTAAAGTAAATACATATAACAAGAAAAGGTCGACAGTATTAACTAAGTATTCAGTAACTCGTCATCTCTCTATTCTTGTACCGCTGGGTGAATCTTTTGAATATTTTCTTATAAGTAGACTACATATTTTGAAATTGTCATTGTAACGAAATAATAATAACATTACAAAGTAATTTGTTTATTTTTAACCACCTTAAAAAAGGGGGAGGTTATAAATTCGGTTGTATGTTTATTATAGTTCAAATAATAATTGTTATATGTACCTACTCAAATTTTCTTCGGTTCCCTTGATTACCTATCTAGACAAGCGGCGGCGTGCCGCGTGTCCAGCCAAATTCAAAGCCAAAAGGAACTGGCGACGCAGCATGTTTTTTTTTTTTTTATAACCTGACTGTTGCTATATTAGGACGGACCCAATATAGCGGTCGAACTGCGTGGTTGGAGGGTGGCCTGGGGAAAATCCAGGGGCTCCTCCGGCACGACCACGCGGGGAAGGGCGACGCATCAATTTATCCTAAGTTATCTGCTTTGTGTTCATACTTAATTCGACTGTTCAAATCTAAGAAGTTATACTTTTATATAGCAAATATTGTTGTAGTAGTAAAAATAAGAAATTTTATGTTCTTAAGAATACCTTTTATTTTAGGATTATCTAATGTCGGGTTAAAGTCATTTACTTATAATCAAAAGAAATGTTACCCAAATTTCACTTAGTGGGATATATTTTTTTAAAGTATGCACACAATGTTAAACACAACAACATAACCATAAACAACTTTAAAAAGCCTCTTTACAATATCATTCAACTCGGTCATGTAATAAATATATCCCGACGTTTCTTTCAAACTACCCAAAAAAGTATCTTTCTAAAAATAATCACTTAGAAACGTTTAAAAGCCCCCGTCATTTTCATTACATAGTTCAATATCTGAAAAGCGGCTCTACCGATTTTGTTAAAACGTAGAGCTGAGAACCATCGATCACGTCAGCTTTCGTACAGAAAAATCCGGCAAAGGGACGTTGTACATGCCAGATAGGTGCTTAAGGCAAGTTATTCATGACATGATCAGAGAGTATACTAATGCTAATAATCTCAAAATAATTTTTGAACTCTTAGGTACCATTGATTCAAAAAGTTTTTAGCTCTGTCTTTCTCAGTTTATCAAACCAGTTATGAGTAATCGTGTTGTCATTACTAGAATGTCATTGGATATTTCATCCCCGTCTTTATTTTATGAGTAACTTTATGGGTAAATCCTTATAATTCATGACCTTTTTTTATTATTCTTCTATCCGTCATGTCCGTTTGGGCCTGGTAGGGACTGCTTGACCAGGAAACCAAGTGACCACAGCATATGCCGTATCTCCGGATGTCATTCAATCTAACAAGATCTTAGACGTAATTGCTTGTCAAAATGTTAAAAGCCTTGGCAGATTGACACAGACAAAAATATTATAAAGTTAAAACAGATATACAGTATTATTGTACTCTATCTATTTAATAAAAATGAAAACTTGTAGTTTGTTAATGGTTTCAAATAGGTATGTAAAATATGAATGCGGTCCAGTCGTATAAAAATTGTAATTGTTGAAGCAAGAGACTGCTTCATGATGTTTACTTATTCATTGTTTTTTATACAATATCTACACAAATAGTGACAGGTCCTGTTAAAATTTATACGTTAGCACTAAAATCTCTGGTTTATGAGATACTTCACATACTAGTTAATAAAAAAAGTATTAAAAAACGAACTAAAGTAACAATTTATGACAACTGGTCAATTGTACCAGTACCTACCGAATATAAATACTCTCTGATTGATCGCATCACCTTCGAGCAGAATCAATAGATTTCACAAGCAGCAACCTTCGAGCCGGCCTTCGTAATTAAAGAAGACGAATCACAATTCCCGTAGTTTATAGATACCTCTAATTATATGGATTTGATGTTTTCTATACGGTGTGACGAAAGAAGCCTCATTCGGACGGTCATTACTGGAATTAATATACCTACGTGTCAGTTCGAGAGGTCCATGTAATGATTGGTACTTACTCGATTTTTAGAGTTCGTGAGAACACGGCCAAATGATATGTCTCTGTACGTATCTTTTTGCTCAATAGGTTAATTTGTATCGTGTGATGATTGGATTTCCCTTTGTAATTGATATAGCCGCTAATGTGCAGCCAAATTGGTGTTAGAGTTCACGTTTCATGTAAGGCCTCCATTCCAATATAATTACTCTCTCACATCTCTTTATGAGAGAAGGATCCTGCAATCGCATTATTGCAAAAATTGGGGCACATAATTTTGTAATCGTATGTTTTCTAATTTCCCTTTGAAGATATATAGAGATAAATATATCGGTTTAGAGTCGGCTCTTTTTGAAACTATTGTTACACACAATTATAAGATTTTTTTTAAATTATGTAACTCTTTGAATTTAATAACATTACTACTCCAGTAAAACCCAAACCTTTTCAAGTGTTAGAAGCAAACGTTTAAAGCATTACGTCATGCCGCTTTGAAGTAAATAGAAGTGGTTACAGTATAAATTAGTACTCAATATTATTAACTCAACGAGTAAGTGCAGGCGTCAATCAAACTTGAAAGTTAGCTGTTACGACTGACTCCCCTTGTCACTCAATCTTGAAACCGAATGTATTAAGTAAAGTGTTGCAACTGAGTGAATCTCAATATTCTCAATACATTCGTAGTTAGCTACCCTAAAATGGGATGTAGTGAGAACATAATTGTGGTTGTTTTACGGTTAACCACTCCGTATACTGTTTTTTATATGTATGTCTAGGCAGAAGTAGAATATATTCAGCACTATACGTCAAGATGGAGCCAATCTGATGACGAAATAAATAACGTAGAATCTATTATTTTCAGTGTTTAGTGGTTTAGTGGAGTTGCGCTTGCGCTTATCGGTTCTTGAGCCCTAGAAACTACTGCCTTGTAATATTCTAAGGTTTTGGCTTTGACTTAATTTGGTTTTAATTTTCCATTCCGATATCCATCTAGCCAGCAACTTAAATGCAAAATTCAGAGATAAGCTGTATTTAGAACATTGTTTAAATGTAAAGTGTTATATATGGCTAGTATTTATTTCTCTCAAAATCAGATAAGCCAACACGTGGCAAAAGCAATTTTAATGTCAAAATATACTCACCTACCAGTTTAAATGCTAAACCGATGTAAAACCGCGGCCGTAGAATCTGAAATTCACACCGACTACGATAAAACGTATTTAAATAAAGCGCATGTCCACAAAACATTCGGTGTGGCGTCGTTAGCTGCAGGAGATGCATTTATTTATGAAATGTAAATGTACTGATTGTAATAACAAAACCCGGAGCCACTGCTCTCCTCTATATTAAGATGTATTATTTGCATACTGTATACTATTGTAAGAGTGTGACCGAGGCTACGGGTGGCAGATCTGATACTTACTTTGTGTCCACGTTAAGTATCTAGTACCTACTCTTAAATATCAATATATTTACCAGAACTTGCCTTTTTACCGAACGAACATACTTTTCCGTAATGTTGACTAGACCTGCCTGTATTATCGAAAAAGACCTTTATTTTACAGCAGCAATCAATCAATCAATTTTATTTCTGTTCGTTACTGTAAATATACTCATAAATCCCCAATCGACACTGGGGCTATGTAGGGATTGCCCATTATCTCGCCCATGGGGAAGGCCCTTGCCCAGCACTGAAACGTACTTACACATATGTATACCTG
Organism: Epinotia demarniana; assembly: GCA_945867215.1. Lineage (NCBI taxonomy): Eukaryota > Metazoa > Arthropoda > Insecta > Lepidoptera > Tortricidae > Epinotia > Epinotia demarniana. The sequence continues at coordinate 32,644,675 of OX244260.1, forward strand.
TAGGCTGAAGATGATGATGTTGATGCTTCGTTAAATCGTTACACTTTTAGAAGGGTACCTACTTATTAAATAAGCTCAAGTCCCATAGAAGTTTTTTTTTTACCCAGATATTATCCCCGTCACCACATGATATCCACCTACATTATAATATAAGCATACGGACGACGAACGATTGACGAACAGACTGAAACCGACATGTCATATTTTTATTCCCATTATACTTATGTAGACATTAAATTGGAACCTTATATAAACCTATCGATAGCCAGTATCATCAAGTTGTGTACAATAATGTCAATAATAACTAACGGACATAAAAGATAAGATCACTATTAAACTACTTAATTTAGATAAAAAGTTATTACTAATAATGAATCAGTAATTGGCAGTGAAAGGTATAGCGGGTCGTGACGTGTAAGTTGTGACGTCACGCGCTCGTCGTGCGCACGGCGGCGGCGCGTGCGCGACGTAGCCGAATTCACCCGTTCAGCCGACACACGACTGATCGATCGGTGACGACACTACAGTTTCGATCATTGCAGGGTCTGAGAACTTCGTTCGTGCATCTCCCACTCTCTCGTTTGAACTAGCCAGTGCGGCAGAGAGGGAGATACAAGAACGAAGTTAGTTTTCCTTTCGCGGTAGGTCCTCTGATATAGTTGAATCTATCTGATTACCAGATTAAACAAATGATGTCGCTAGAAAATAAGAACAATACCTACATCTATACATAGTAGGTAACAATCCTGAAATTACAGGCGCATCCCTTTTCAGCTCATTTTATTATCTGAAAGTTTTAAATATGGTTTATTTAATCTTACATACTCGTAGTATTTTATAAATTCTGAGTTCGTACGCCGAGAGCAATGAAATGGGATATATTTTGTTTATAATTTATATTAGAAATGTAGGTTCCCCTTGTCATCGCAATACATTCAGACTTAGGCATCTCTAGATACCACGAATAAATAGACGCCACGAAAAACAATCAAAACGAATCAGTCCCTAATTGCACATTTGCCCTCAACATAATGGTATATGCTCGCACAACAAAACACAGCGAAACAATACACGCCATTAAAGTTAATTAACACTAACCAACTACAACATAATATATCTATGGGACACGTCGAGTCGTGATTGACCGGTACGCGCAGGCCAGTAAACTCCACAAACCGTTACAAAGGATTAAAAAAAAATGGAACATACTACAAGATGAGAGGTGTGTCCTGACGTAACTTTTCGTGACTGAATCTCGTGACTCTTCTGACCAGACTTGGCTCAGCCTTCGTATTTAAAAGTAAATCTACATTCTACACTCGTATTTTTATTTGAAAACGGTCAAGTGATTTGTTTACGTGTTCGGTTTTTAGTAATATGTTTTTATGATGCAATTGGCGATTTTATGCCTTTGGCGCTATTATTACGCATCAAATTCAAATTCGCAGAGTCAAATGTGTTTTAAGCGTATTTTGCCTTCACCTTATTCACAAATTGTCGGAAAGTGCTGGCCTTTAGGGAATCTGGGTTCATAAGCTCACAAAACATTCTCACTAGCCAGTTTTTATCCAGACGCCAACCCATCCAGGTGATATGATGATGACGATCATCACAAGTCACAGACCTATCAATAAAGAACTAGTAGCGTCTCAGAGTGGCATCAGTGTCGACCAATTCCTTTGTCGTCCTTATTTATATTACTCCGTTGTAACCTTCGTATCTACTCCAATAGGATATTGCATCAATAAGTGAATCATAAAACCCCATCATAACTGTCAAAGCTACTGTCTTTACCGACCCACACATGACACGGGTCAATGTTTTATCAGTCATTAGAAAGCAGTTCATTGTTCACCTCATGACGTGTGTAGGTATGCCTGATAGATTCGAGTCCAACTGATAATGTGTCACGATCGATCGCCCTGTACGTTACTCAATTCGAGCACAGTTATAAAAGCTGTTAATAGGAAAAGGGTAGTGAGAGACCAAGCTGTATAACAACAACTGTGGGACATCAGTTTTTGTAATACAGCCTTTTGGAAAATGTGTAGGTATAAAGCGTTTTTATTAAATATTTATTTTAATCGTTAACTTCTTCGTCAATGGAGTTAAACCCAACAGTGCACCGTAAAGGTACTTTATTGGTCAACTTAATGTGGTAACTATTTGCGTGTCCATTTTCTATCGAAAGTGTAACCATTTGGCATTTTTCCTAAATCGGAACTTTAACCTGCAATTTAAAATTCCGAACTAGCAATACTACGTAGGTACCTACTGGAACTTTAAATGAACTTGGCATTTAGTTCTTTTACGAAGTCCTTTCTAACTCAAAATTGCGAGGTTGAACTTGACATAATATACATAGTTAGGTACTTTCAGATTGACGCATACTTTGAACTTTGGAAAGGCAGGCACTTTTTATTAAATGTTGTCGTACAGTAAGTACGAATACTAACTCTCACATGCTTGTTCGCCGTTTAACATTGTAGTCGCAAATTCTTCTTTGCTGCTACTAAATTAGGGTTCAAATTCAATTTAAAATAAAAGCGTGATAGGATGTTTCAAAAGTCGTTCCTGAAATGCTCCATTTATAAGGCACGATATAATCTGGCCTAGAGTAGAGCGATTTAAATACGTCTTGTAAAATAGATTAAGTTTTTATGCAATTGTTGCTTCGTTTGGGTTATACCAGGCACATAAATACTAACAAACTAACTTTGTTGTGCTATTACTTGGTAAAACGACCTACAGATTTTCAATTACAATAGAAGGTAGGTTAAAATACCCTTTAGTTGCAACCCAAAAAAAAACCAGTAAGTGGAACTAAATTTTGCAACATTGCACAGTAGTTTTGGTAGTTAACTATACAGGAAATACCCGAAAAGGAGGTCCTTTGAAGAGAAACATTAGATTGGGTTTACTATGTGCAATCCTGATCTATCAAACTTACTAGCTATTTTAGAGAAAAACTTAGTAGGCCGAATGTTCATCGCACGAAACATTTAACGAAGAAAAGCTTTAAAGGCAGACCAGACGAGGGTAAGCCGGTCATCGTATGGTTCCTTTTATCATGTTTTTCGTGTGATGTGGAAGAACCAATAAATTACTTATTCGTATTTTTTGCCAGGTGGACACAGAGAAGGACTTTTTACAATATTATTTTTATCACATTATAAATGAGTTTTACCATCAGTAGACCCGCAGGTCAAATCAAAAGGTTCATTGAAAGTAATACGTATCGGTCATAATAATAAGGTTTATATAATGTTTTATAACGTTGATGTTGAGTAATAAGTGTAATAACCATGTAGGAAGACCGATTTTAAAGCTAGTACCTACTCAATAAGTACCCGATATCGTCCAAGGCCGAGTGAATCCGGATCGTTTGGTGAGCGGCCGAGCTGTGAACTATTGTGTCGGCGTCTCGTCTAGCACCGCTTAAGAATGTCAAACTGCCACGCCTACGGCCTTTTTAACACGGGTCAGAGTGTAACGACGGCGAAATGGATTGACTGGTCGGGACGGTTAAATATGGTGCAGTTTTGAAGTAATTACATTAAAACACTAAATTGACGTTCACACTGTTCAAAAAAACAAAGCTATAGTGTTAACGGAAATCGGGTGGTCGTGTTTTTTTTCGAAGAATCCGCGAATTAGTAATAGCCATAATATTGCGCCTACTTACAAATGAACTCATATCGTTGATGGCCTATATCAGCGCGAGGCCGTTGAAAACAAAATGGATCCGGTTCAGCAAATGATATCATACGGATTAAACTTTTTGTACCATCCAATTTGTCTGCATTGAATAAGGGTCGTATGTCTGTCGTATTCCTATTCACGGGAATACCAGTTTTTTTTCAAACCATGTATTAATAGTTAGTCACATGGGTCGATCTTCTGTTACGGTTAGTGATGTGCCGGGGAATATTCCCGTATAGGAATTTCCCGGGAATATTCCCTTGTTCCCGGGAATATTCCCCAAACAGGGGAATATTGAAATACAAATTAGGAAAATGTAAGTTGTAATAAAAGTAATTAAAATGAATAGTGCCCCGACAAATGAAGTACCATTCGCCAAAAACTTCATTATTGGGCTAATTCTGCCATTTTATCTCAATTATCATTAAATATGTGAATATTTTCATATTTTGTATTCGTACATATTTTATTGTATTGGTAAGGCCGCGAATTTTGACCAATGTGACATAGAACTAACATAAAAAAATACGTGACGTTACTATAAAACGTAACATAAGTTGTTGTTAAGCTTAGATCACACTGGTTAATGTTCAAAAAAGAATACTTAAAAATAAAGTATTTTCACGACAGCATTTTTTTAAATTAAGTAAATGCTTATGCGCTCGATGACCTCAGTAAAGCATCCGAGCGAGTTGGTCTAAGAATGAACATGGATAAGACGAAGATCATGTCAAATGCCCATGTAGTACCAACTCCCATTACAATCGGACACTTCACGCTCGAAGTTGTAGACGATTATGTATACCTAGGACAGACGATCCAGTTAGGTAGGTCCAACTTCGAGAAAGAGGTCAATCGTCGAATCCGACTCGGCTGGGCAGCGTTCGGGAAGCTACGGCAAATCTTTTCGTCCAATATTCCGCAGTGTCTCAAGACGAAAGTCTTTGACCAGTGTGTGTTGCCAGTGATGACATATGGCACTGAAACGTGGTTGCTTACTATGGGCCTCATAAGAAGGCTCAAAGTCACCCAAAGGGCAATGGAGAGGGCCATGTTGGGAGTTTCTCTGCGTGACCGCATCAGAAATGAGGCTATCCGCAGCAGAACCAAGGTAACCGATATAGCCCTCCGGATCGCTAAACTTAAGTGGCAGTGGGCGGGGCACATAGCACGTAGAACCGATGGCCGTTGGGGCGGAAAGGTTCTCGAGTGGCGACCACGTACCGGAAGGCGCAGCGTGGGTAGGCCCCCGACAAGGTGGACTGATGACCTGGTAAAGGTTACGGGAGTCCGCTGGATGCGGGTGGCGCGGGATCGGTCACTTTGGCACTCTTTGGGGGAGGCCTATGTCCAGCAGTGGACGTCTTTCGGCTGATATGATGATGATGATGATGAAATGCGTTAAAAAAAATTAACTAAATATTTATCAATAGGTTTTCATTTTCATAAAAGTTACTCGACAAAAAAATCTTTAATGAAAACCTCTGCTCACAAAACTTCACGACAATCGATTGGGAAATGCGATAGAGGAAAACAGACGGACAGACGGATGATGGACACGGGACAGATACTGGACACAATGATTTTTGGCCCAACCTGAAGCATAGAACTTTGTTCGCTTCGCTCGCTCGTTCGATTAAATATTTCCACGCGGACGAAGTCCAGGGCAGAAGCCACGCAGAAGCTCTGCCTGCGACTCCGTCCGCGTAGAACTCGTTTATATCGTAGCTCCATACAAATTTTCACCCTATATTTCACTTCCTTAGGGGATGATTTTTGGTTATAAGCATGAAGAGGTAACAGACACACAACACTTTCGCATTTATAATAATACTAGCTTCTGCCCACGACTCCGTCCGTGTGGAACTCGTTTACATCGCAGCTCCATACAAATTATCACCCCCCCCCCATTTCACTCCCTTAGGGGATGATTTCGTTGATAAAAACTATCCTATGTCCTTCCCCGGGACTCAAACTATCTCTATACCAAATTTCACCTAAATCGGTTCTGCGGTTTGGGCGTGAAGAGGTAACAGACAGACAGACAGACACACTTTCGCATTTATAATATTAGCATGGATATTAGTATGGATTAGTATGGATATGGATAGTAGATGGATTGGTCAATTCTCTCGTGCTAACTGATCCCTGTACCTACTGTACATACCTACAATTTCAAATTAATACTTACTGTATTTGTCGTTGGAAATAAAATAAAAACTCATTTTAGTTCGTATTTATCTGTGTGCACTTCCCTTTACCACATGTTTTCGTCACGTTACACAAAGAATACGTTGCATTTTGTAAAAATGCAACGTATTCGTAACGAAAGTGTAACGTATTTTTGAAAAAATATTGATTTTCATGGTGAAATAACGATATTTTGAATATAGTAATACATGGCACCTGCGTGAATAACATTAACCTATGGTATGAAAAATTACCGCTTAAAAATAATCACTACTTACCCTTTAAATCACACAAGCACTATTAGCGGTATTAAAAAAAACTTTGTCCTCGTCACTTTCGTCCGCGATTTATGAACAAACTGAGGAGTTTAGGTTTTCTGTTTGGTGTCGCCCTACTAGAATATGAGTTGCCAGTGCACAAAAACGAATTTCTACCACAATCGGCTATAAATCTAGCTGTATAAAGCGTCACGTAAGTAATCGTAACGAAAACGTGGAATTGTGGTCCCATAAAAGAATGCAAGATAAAACAAGTAAATTATTTAAATAAAAATGTTTAGCAATCGGTAGAACTATCGTCATATCATAAAATTTTGTTTAAACAAAAGCATGATCATGAGAAGTTGAAAATCGTGAAAATAACAGGGCTTTAAGTACACAGGGTCGAAAAAAAATATCAACTTTCGTTACGTTTTGGACGGAAATATATTTTTATTATTTATTTGAAAGGATTTAAATCAATTATGTCACTTGCGTTCTTGACAGTTTTTATCGCTTGATTTAATAAAAAAAAATTGAAACCTCTCGGTGTTACCAATTTTTTTTTATGAGCATGTTAAATTTGAAACGTCCAAATTGGTCAAAATTCGCGGCCTTACCCGTATGTTGTTTCGTTAACTTTGTATCGTTTTTGTTACTTGCAGAAGTACTTTTGTAAAATTTGTTTTTTTTGACTCAGGGAATATTCCCATTGTTCCCGGGAATATTCCTATTGTTCCGGGGAATATTCCCAGGAACACTTGGAATTTACTTTGCGGTTAAATTACACTGGTTAATGTATTGGTAAAAAAATCAAGGGCCCAAATTATCATAGAATCTCTGATAGCAAGATGTATAAACAAACACAATTTCCATATTCCCGTATATTCCCTTGTATATATGGATATTCCCGGGAATGTTCACGGGAATATTCCCGCCTGGGGAATATTCCTGGGAACGGCACATCACTAGTTACGGTGTAGAATTAAACTAGATAAAACACTAAACTTTGACTATTAGATTACATATATAACAGATTATTAGATTTTTTCTTTTTATACTGTCCACGAAGCGCAGGTTACCTGCTTGCCACTGCACTGAGACGACGTAAACTGTATTTCGGTGTTGAAATGCAGTGAACAATAAACATTAAGTGACACGGATATGATATGCCAAGAACAACATCCGCACCTTAAGGTCCACCACATAAGGATCCGCACATTAAGAGCCTATACTGTTAACAGTATAGGCTCATAATGATACCGTATAAATAATTTGTGCATTCGCTTAATCTGCGCTTTATTTCAGGTAGTGCTAGTGCGGGGGCACTATGTGTCGTACCTGCCGCTGTGCAGCCGCAACGAGCCGGTGTTCCTGGCGGCGTGCACGCCGCTCGCCATGCCCGAGACGCGCGAGTGCGTCGTGCACGGCGCCACCAACGTCTTCACCACGCTGCACACCATGGACATGAAGATACTGCACATCGATGCGAAGTAAGCTATGTTTGTTGGGCATTACCTTATTATATTCGGAACAAAAGAATTTAAACTCTGGTTCTTTCCAGATTTTCACAGCCATTTATTTACATTTTCCAGAGCCATTCATTTTCACATACTGGTTCCTACTTCTATATCACACTGATTCCTTAGCGTTACAGTAGAGGTCGGTCGGTCTATTTTATGATTATTAAATCTTCAGTCAGAATGAATGCAATCCATATTTTTTTCTGGAATACATAACTATTGGATATAAGTTTGAAGTAGCCCATGACATTGTACTTTTATGTATATAGAATATCCTACTAAGCGAAGCTTGCGCTTGACACGCTGCCGCCTGTCTGGATATTCAAGCATTAGGTACGGCTACACTGGCTGAGTAGATAATCTAAACAGTAAATAAGCTGCTTTTCGTCCGCGAGGCCTACTACTAAATCGTCGCCTTACATTCACCGTTCTGGTTCAAGGTTCCAGAGACAATAAACAAAGGTTATTGATGCGTAAGTCAGTGGTACTGTCCATCAAAGGCAGGCAGATGTATGACAACATATCTATTGAGGGCATTTCATATTCATGAAGCGCGTCACCGCTCTTGCGCTCAATGGCATGAAATAATACCAGTTGAAATGATATGCAATGGCAAACAGCGAGCAGACTTTGTCACTTACTGACGGCATAAAAAGGGTGGCAGCATAAATTTTACGAGTAAAATAGAAGACTGAAATTCCAAATAGAACCCGTTCAAGATGGACGGACGATTCAGCCAGTCTTTTATTCAGATCTAGTTCAGAATACTCGCATAAAACATAAATAAATAAACTTTGTAGAATGATGAACTTCAAAAGGTACATCGAAAGTGTAGTCAATATGATTTCCGTTTCGTATTTAGAAAAAAAAACAGGGAATTTCAATTAAATACGTATTTACTATGAAATAAATTACCTGTAAAGTGTATTGTCACCTCTCACTTTGTTTATGAAATGTAAACATTAAAGCCTGTCACCTGCTCGGAAGTGTAACTTTGCATACAATGACGGAGTTACAAGCTACCGTGAAACTGTATAAGCAAATACGAACATGACAAGCGTTTTGTTTGCTTTGAGAAACGAGTTACTTCAAGATCATAAGCCGTTCTTAACGCTTTTTTGTCACTTGTTTGGAAGTTGAAGAGGAAATATCGGATCATAAATGCGTGTACCAAGAAATCGGCAATCGGTTAGCATCTGCTATAAATAGATAGGCATTTGCAATAATTTTGCATCATTTAAAAATACGTACTACCCAACCCAAAGGTTATCTGGAAGAGATCGATGTTTACCGATAGGACCACCTGTTGCTTACCTCTATTTTTAAGTTGATGTGCCCTGAATTAGTTTCATATATTGAGCTAGCAGGTGTGCAATAAGGAGTACTTGTATTATTATATGTATTGTACTGCATTTATGAAACGGAAAGGTCAATAATAAGCAACTAAATAGATGAACCGCCGGGTTATTACGGCACTTATCTTATCGTTTGATACTCACGTGGCTTTGACTTTAGTAACAGTCGATTTGATGTGCCGAAAATTACGCACAAAACTACCCGTCAGCAAACACCTTATTGTTGCGTGTACCATAAACAAAAATATCATTGTCCTGTCTCCAAGACGTAATGTTCATTTCAAATGAGCAACTGCGTCATTATAAATAAAATCTGATGTTAGTTATTGTCTCCGCATGACTTATGTAATTGATACAAATGTATTCACATTTTGCCTTTTAAAGAGTCGATTAGTTCAGAAGCAACGCCCCGTGCAGTAGTAAACACCTTATATGTTCAGGCGCCAGGTAGTCGCGATCTTATAACTCCCTATTTTAGACGCAATTTTACCAGCCTGTGGCAAATTTCCCCATATATATTAAGAAATATTAAGGGCAAAATAGATAGTGTCGGCCTATTCAGGCCACCTACACCACAAAACACGATGCCTTACACACATTTCAAGAAACCTGAAAATGTATTTCTATTCTAGTGACTACTATTTTTTTTGACTTAGGATCAAGTCTAAAAAATTACCTAACTACACAGTTATTGCTATAGTGTTATAATTTAGATTAGCAATATTAACACAGTCATGTATTGTATATTACTTCTCTTATACCCCAGGAAAATTACGTTTTTTTCAAACATTAATTTATAACAGCGTTTTTTTGTTTGTTTTATTTTAAAATGTTATTCTAAGATGCCTTATCCAAGAATCCACCAAAATTTCCATCGGGAAGTAAATATATAAAAAAAACGACACATCCATTATGTTTTTTGTGTGATTTATTTATTATTCTTGAAGAGCTCCTGTAAATTAACCAAAACAAAAATTAAAATATCTATTAATATTTTTCCTCTTTTTTCAGGAATTGGTTAAGTATCGATTTCTTTTATGACTAATATTTTGGTGGATTTTGAGTCTACGTAATTACTAAAGTTATAATATATCAGTTACACACAAAAAAGCTGCTGTTATGAATTATTTCCAAATTTGCATTTTTTTCCATAGTAATGAAAATAAAGTGCTTGGGCTATTATACGACTGTCCAGTATCCAACTATACAAGTGTCTGCGGAACACGTAGGTACGGTTACGATGAAATAGAAGATGACTTGGTAGACCTTCCATATAAGTTAATAAATAAAACATATGCAGCGATATGAATAAAAAGCCTGTGAAACATCAATGGATGTGAATCATTACGTGTCAATGTAGCTAACGAGTGTTCCTTTCAATTTGTTACGACGTCAATAAAATCAATTTTTTACAATAGCAAGTTTTTGCCCTATGTAATGTTGATTTCTTGTCAGCAGACGTCTAATTTGCTAAAAATATTTTATGATTGCAGCTCGGCCTTGCTCTATGTCGAATCATTCGCGTCAAGTTATCGGAAAAAAAGCGGCCAAGTGCGTGTCGGACCACGCACAACCAGCGTTCCGTGCCTATTAAAAAGGTCATATCGTTACTGAAATCTTATGGCACTTAAGTCCTTTTATTTAAGGAATGCAGTTTTCTAGAAATATCCCGATAACCTTTGAACCGATCTTGTTCAAAACAATTTGCGTTGAAAGAATTTAATAAGCCCTATATCCATGATTTTTGCATATTATAAAATACACGGTTCAAAAATTAAAGGAGGGGACACAATTTTAATGACTTTCGGGGCGATTATCTCCGACTTTATTCACTTAATCAAAAAAATTGCTTATTAAATATTTATTTTGAAAGGCCTATCGATTGATGTGCCACACGTGGGTTTGCAATGAAAAAAAATTTGGACTTTCAGTTTTGTGTATGGAGTGCACCCCTAAAAAAGCGGCTAACAAAATAGACCTATCCTCAAATTTTTATTCAAATATATACCTTATAGTTTTCGAGTAAAATTCCCGTGATATACGGACGGACAGACAGACAGACATGACGAATCCATAAGGGTTCCGTTTTTTGCTATTTGGCTACGGAACCCTAAAAAGTACTATTTTACTTCCTATTGGGTTCTGCAACACAGGGAATCCTAGCTCAGGAAGTCATGTCATGACCCAAAACTCGAGTACCTGTGATGTACCTAACATGTTTTTGACAATAAATACTTCTATTTCTATTCTTAATTTTCTTTTTGACATTCGGTTAAGTATACCTTATTAAGACTAGGTATACCTTTATTATTCGGCTAAGTTGCTAAATTAAATAGGTATATATTTGAAATTGACGCAATGGTTTTATAAGCTCCTAACTGTTTGCATTTGTCTCAACTGCTATCAATGGTGCTTGACTGAAGTTTGAATATTCTTATAAATGAGGTCATGGCCACACGTACATTTTATTATTGGTTTGTAATTTCGAAATAGAATTTGCCTGTGTTATATTTATTAAGCGCATTTCTGATAGCGTTACATTGCTAGAGTTTAGCTGGCTAAGTATAATAATTTTGTTCGTACCTAGCTTGAACGAATGATACCTATTATAACATTGACTATGACACGGCCAACTTAGAATTTTTGGTACAATTTAGGATAGCATTTTATTATTATATACCTATTTAACTATGTACATCCGTGTGATAATCCAAACCATATTGCGAACATACCTACATTATTACGAGTTTCAAAATAATAAGGTACGCACTAATCTAATAAAATAGAGGTTTTTCAATACAGCCTGACTTGAACAAAAATGATTGATTTAGACATTACAATCACAACCTTCGCTTTCAAAAGCTCGTCCAAGTATTGATAGTTTATCAAAATGAAACGGATATTAAGTAAGACAGTTCATTATAATTTTGACAAATATAATTAAAGTGATCTTGACACTGACTAAACAAATATCTGAGGGGTCATCACATCGATCAATCAACTAGCCTTGCTCTGTTCTTAGTTCTTACAATAACTTTAATTTCAATTGATAGTGTTTGAATGATATATATAATTTAATTTAACTTTAGATTTCGTACTTTTAATGGTAGCTTTACTAGTCTTAGTAGTTGAAGGTTCAGCTGCAATTATTTTTGCCTCTGGTAATAAAAAAATAATCTTATCTGAGCAGTTAATTATATTGACTGCATTAACGCACCTCAAAGGTCGTCCAATTCCATCAACCGGATTAATCAGAGCAGAGAATTTCATAGTTTTTCGTCGATAGTGCGAGATTTCCAGCTCCGTTTTGCCTTGCCAGGTGAAAACTATCATTCGACGAAGCACAGTGATTTGAAGTGCTCGGCGTTTTCATGAAATACAACTATGGTCTATGCGTACCTAAATTGTTGTCGATCGTCGATAAAATATCGGCGGTACACAGGATCATTAAAGTATTTCGTTACTTAGCTTTTGCAATTATTTCTTTAACTGGTAATCGTATTTTTAAAACAAACATCCTATCCTATTCCGATTTGAAACAACCTAGCTAGCAATCTATTTAAAACAACCTAATAATTCATTTGTTTTGTACTGTCTAGTAGCGAGTGGCACCTGGGCTGGGACAGAAGTTCGCTGCACGGCGTGAGCTGGTACCACCTGCTGCATCCAGACTGCTGTAAAGAAGCGCAGAGCAAACATCGACTAAGTAAGCATAATATACTATGTGTCGTTTAGTAATGATATAGTAATCGTTTAATTGGTATAACACAGACCAGCGGTACGATTGCGCAATGTTTTGTCCGTGCATTAGATAGATCTAAGTGGAATTTTTAGTGGATAGAAATACTACATAGCCACTGAGTTATGTAGTATTTCTATCCACTAAAAATTCCACCATTCGTACCAACCTAAGGTAAACGTTTCAATGTCATGCAGGGTCTCACCTATTTAAGGTGCTTGAAGTCGACTTTATTGCTATGAATTATAATCGAGGGTGCCAACAATTTGAGCAGTGTCCAGCCCTGGGACATCTACTATACTAAGGTACCGATTAAAGTAATAAATTGTTCTCAACTTTAATTGATAAAAAATACCACTAAGCAAAAACAGAACCAACGTTTCAGAACTCCACCAAGTTTACTTATTCAAACGTTCACTATTTTATGTTTACCTACTTACTTATCTTCTACAGTAATAACTTCGCAGTAAAGAGAAAACACAGGCCATATAATAATATCTTAATACCAATCTCATGATCATTATCGATAACCTACGACAACAAAGAGCGTTTATAATAAACGGTATCCATAACCACTTAAACCAACCTCACACGGTCTAGTGAAAGCGAGATGAGACTGAAACCGCGCGTGACAACCGTGTGTGAACGCTTACCTTACACTACGTGAGCGATTAAATCGAATAAATCGACAACTCGAATGAACTGTCAAATTATAAACAAACTAAACTCGACCTTACCGCTTTTGTATTACGTGTTAATTGGAACGTTTTCGTGAAACGGTTGCGCAGGATTCGTGACTTGCCGCTTGACGGAAGGTTCGCAGCTGGGAGCAAAGTCAAAATTAGAACACTTTCTTACGTTTGGAACGTGAAGATGCACTTCCGTAGGGACTGAAGTCGTGCTTTGTGAAAAATAACGAAGTCGCAACATATTACATACCTAATAGAAAGATTTATCCTCAAACAGTAGGTTCTTATTTAGAGATGGGCCGACCTAGAAGGCCGACTAGTCGGCTAGGCCGATCGTGGACTTCGGCTAGAATCGGGTGCAATTAGGGAAGCTTCGTTTCGCTTCGCCGTTGCGCTGTCTGCATGCGTTCAAAGTTCCAAATGTGATATTAACTACGAGGAAACACAAGGGCCCATTTACCATAGAAACGTAGTCCCCTATTTTCTCCCTGAATAATGGCAGTAGAGCACTATTTTTTTCCATAAATCTATATTTGATGATATTGACATGTTCCTATGTTTTCCTTTTATTCATAAATTTATTCTTAAAAGAGATATCAACCTTCAAAAACCTAAAAAAAATGCCAGATTTTCCGCTGTGTTCAAACATCCAGCAAACAATTTTGACTAGATTATAAATAAAAGGAAAACTTAGGAAACGGCCAAAGACTTTCTTTTTATTTGAAAAAAAAACACCGTTAAATAGGTTAAGTTTTGGAGAAATAATCAGGGGACATTTTTATCTTTGGTTTCCTGATCCAAAGACCCCGCGAGGAATACGGGCGAACTTTGTTTCTTTTCACTATAATGAGACTATTATTTAACTTGGGAAACTAAACGTTGATTTTATGTACTTTTAATAGGTATTTTCGGTCCAAGCTGCAATTGTCTCTATCGCGCTCTGCGGGGGAGGCTTGAGGTTGGCGCGACAGCAATACATTTTACAAATACCTATTTCTCAATTATATCGCCCTTAGTGTTTCCTCTTAAATCTGTATTTGAATAAAATATAAAAGGAATGGTAAAAAATGCCATTTTACTTAATTTGTGTCTCGTTTTCCTGTGATCCATAAAGTGCCGACTAATCGGCACATTTTGCCGACTAGTCGTCAACTACAAATGTGGCCGGATAGTCGGTTTTCCCGACTAGTCGGCGACTAGTCGTACATCTCTAGTAGGTATCATCAGTAGGTAGGGATGCCCTGTCAATTATGCAAAATGATAACATTTTGAAGTTCTAACAAGATCATATTGAATATTTATTATTTATATTTAATTAGGCCTCAAAACTGCAAAATGTCTGTTCCAGTGTGATTCGTATGTAGACCAGAATGTCGGTTTGTTTAAAAAGTGTTCACCATGGCGTATGCCTAATCATGACCCCCTGCCTGAGCCTAAAGTAAACTTGGCTTAATCTTTAGCCCCTGTCAATAGTATACATTTAAACAGCCTTTAACTCATGCTATTTCCACAATATACAACTCTCAAGTGACACCAAGTATTAAATTTAATCCATTAAACTAATCCAATTTGAAGGAACCGTAGGTGCTGCTGTCAAGTGCTAAGAATAGCAATTAGTTATTTCGACGTCTATCCATATCATTACACCATTAGTTCCACGTACAGCGTAGGTTGGTCTCAGAAACAGCAAATCAAATACACTTTAGCAATATGTACCTACATTCTCGAGCAAAATAAGTGCCCGAAGATAAACAAGCTGGCAGTTAGACCCGAGCACAATCATAGCAGTCGTCAATCTCTTCTTGACTCTAAAACCAACAGTCAAGATTGCACAAATAACCGTCTGGCATTAACCCTCATTATTCCTCGACAAACGTACTTACACGCATACATCCTTTTTACTTCTTCTTGCATCGAGATAAAGTGCTTTATCGTGTGCCAGTACGAATGTAGTTGTTAAAAACTTAATGTGGTTGCAATCGATGCATCGGAGCTCGAATCATCATTCGAATGATTCGATAATGGGAAGCGACAAGGACGGGTCCGTGTGCGGTGACCTTTGTGAACGATAATGATGTAGAGTAGGTACATACTATTGTTCATTTCTATTGAACCATATTTTATTAATGGTATAATGTTATAAAAAACCAATGTAATGGCGAAAGATTGGCCGCCTTATTCGTATTGTACGATTGGACATGACGTTTTTATTAGGGTTCCGTACCTCAAAAGGAAAAACTATCTTCTATTTTTAATTTATACCAATATTTATACCAATCAATTGAAAGTAAACATTGAAACGTTAGCCTTAGCTTATTAAGAAACTCTTAGTAAAAAATATCTAAAAATATTTCCACGCTTGAAACACTTCTTTATTTAAAAAAAATACAATTAAGTACTTTTAAACTCTGACTATGTATTCATATAATTTTCATCAGAAACCCAGAAAACAAAATAAATAAGAAAAGTTCGGTTCCGTTGTGCATAATGCAGGTATCATACAGACATAACACCTACATACATTTTACGATTCCAATGAATAAATTACTATACCATACTACTAAATCAATTGACTGTTAGCCCTGATATCCTTATTCGCAAAATCACTGCCACTGAATTATAGCTATTACTGCATTGCCTCAAAGTCTTAACGATGAATGCATTTGATATTGAATATGTAGTTTACTAAGCAAATAGGTTAAACTACAGCAAGTCCATGTTCCAATGTTCTGTCACACAATTAGAACCTATTTAATTACAACTGTGCAATCACCATCACTGGATTGATTTATTAGATGTTCGTCAGGTATTAATCTAAAGGCTATGTAGGAAATATAGGTACGCACTTCAATTTCCCATGTATGTAGGGTACTATGCATATAAGAGCAATTATCTTAGTTGTTGCTTCAAATCAAATGAATGTGAGTAATTTATTTAATTGACACAAAATGTATTTCCAAATAAACCAATGCGTTAAAGTTTCTAATAACAGTTTCTAATAAAATAATAGTACATATATTTATAAAATCAACATGTTATATTTTTATAAAATCTTCACATTAGATAACAACATACACTTAGGTATTTGTATTTGCAATTTCTACAAAATTGTAAAAAAATATATAGAAAAGACCAGACCAATCGCCAGACCTTCGCACTCATTAGTGTACCTATGGAATAATTACCCGCCTGAGACAGAAGTTCATTAAGATGCTGTTTGTTTACTATTTTCTGGTGATATATTTTATTTACGATGTCAATACGCTCTTGACGCATATAATTTTCTCAACAACCTCGGCAATTACTTGGTTCTTTTTTTATCGTTGACTTTTGAAAAATAGGTACGACGAAATTATAATATTACAGTTTGACATTAAATTCGAATAGTCTTAATTTTAATTGTTTCTCGTGTATGATTTTTTTCTCGATTTGGCAGTAACTTTTTATATTGAATGAATTATAACAAGAACAGGTATACCTATACTGATCAGGGTCACAATATGTACTGTAAACATTCTCGAGGGTTAAATAAAGAATGCGATCGAAAACTTTTTGTCATCATCTTGACATACCAGTCCAAACAACAATAAAAAGTCTAATCAAAACAAACTAAACCCAAATCTTATCAGCTAATTCGATCAACAAACAAACCGAGCCTTTTACGTCGCCGATGGGCTCGTATTCGATGCCATATACGGCATACGCTTACGCACCATCATCGCCCAGGCCATTTCTGGCCTATGTAAATTACTATCATAACATTGTCAATGCCTACCGAACCTCTAAACACATCAACGCCTTTTCACAACCCACTCATTCAATTTCAAACTCTAACAAAAGGGAATAAACTCTGTAACTGATTTCAGGCAGCAAGGTGTTTATTATGGTTCGGAACGCGGCGCAAAGGTGTCTTGTTAAGCGGTATATTATTTAGCTATCGCTCGATAATCTGTTCATTAACAATCGTCTAATTTCAGATACGTTCGATTAGCACAATTCACACTGTTGATTTTGGATTTGTGATAAACAATTAAGTGTTCTATTGATTTGAGTTGGCTAGTTGCATTAGCGGGTTTGTTTAGAGATTGCGGAAGTAGGTATGTGTTTCTGGTTTGCGTGTTCATTAATGAGTGTATGATATCAGAACGTTGGAATTTTGTTCTGTAGCTCTGCATATACTATAAAAACAAAAGATTCATACGTGCATATATATCGATTGGAATCTGATAATAATCTGTTGCTCGCAGTAACCCAGTCCGAGCAAGAGCGGTCCTGCATAGCTCTACTGCGGCTGCAGCGAAGATCTGGTCAGTTCCTGTGGGTCCACGCCGTGCTACAGCTTAAGGACAACCTGGATAACTCGCAACGGCCTGTCATCGTCTGCACCAATCAAGTCTTAAGGTGAGATTTCGAAAGTAACTACTCAGAAAAAAACATGGGCACTAATTACCTACCTGCTAAATATTTACTGGATTTGATTGAGCCTATCATTCACTCCCCAGGCATAATTACTGTGCGATTCATATTGGTTCAGAAACTGCGTTTGGAATCAAATAATTAGAGTGCGTCGGTTGGGTTTCTTCAAGGAAAGTTTACGCGAATCATCTACAAAGAAAACCAACACAACAACAACAAAGTGAAATATTTCCCATAACGCTCATATCTCCCATTATAGTGCGCATTCATAAGTTAAGTATAGCCCGTAGCCGGCCATGGCAGGTTAAGTCTCACTCGGCCTAATAAGAACCACTCTAACTTATGACCGTTGAATTATCTGACCCCTTGCAAACATTCAGCTTAATCGTCCTTTCCTTGGAGAACCTCTTAATACCCATTAATATATCGAAACAACCGCCAATCGAGCGGCGATCAAGGGTGAAATCACTTCATCATGACCGCCCAGCGCAGACGCAATTACGACGTGAACAAACGTCAAATGTGGAGTTTTATACGACATACTAATCGCATGCGCTCGGGTCACATGCGCCCGCCCATTATTCAGACATAAATCATGGAAATAGCTATATAACTGACTCGGAAAATCAACTGAGACTATCAGTCAAAATGACGTGGCAACATACGCGCAGCCGCGTTTAGAGCTAGTGGACTGCTTTATAGCTCAAAGGAGTTAAACGAACCCAATAACTAACATTAGATTCAATATTTACTATAACAGTATATTTTAACATCTGTTATAGGAATAAAATAAGAATAGTGATACAAACAACTTACAAATCGGGAAAAATAACTTAGGTAAGTAAGTTAGATAGACACTAGATAGAGACATTAATTTGACTTGATTATTATACAGACTTCATAATGCGGTATTATAGTCAATGTTCTTGAACGTGCTTTATGCCCAATTAAATTGTAGTTTCCTTTAACAGATAAATGCCTTCCGGCAACACAAAGAAGGCGTTACCTATTTATGATAAAGTGGTCCCAAAATTCGAAAGTAACATTTCCTAAAACCACAGAACTAGTCTAAACTTCAAACGAACGTAGATAACGCATAATAATAGTAGATTGTATGACAAGGGTCTAAAGTAAGCCATATTACCACGAGATGGATATTTTCCCGAACGAAGTGAGGGGAAATAGTTCGAGGGGTAAAATGGCTTTTAGACCAGAATTATACACTCTACTTTTCACTTCGACTGCGAGAAAATAGTAAAAACAAAGATTATCCATCCACAATAAACAATTATACAAAGGCGAAAAGATTATTCAATTCGGCCCCATGGTTTTAATAAACTGCTTTGACACAGATACAAAATATTCACACCACGAATAAACGCCTCTGACCGTCTAATAGCGGCGTCTAAACGGCCGAGCGCGGTGGACACCATACCATATTATATAATCTGTGACCATACGCGGGGTATATGATAAGGCGAGATAGACAGCATTATATCCCGCTCACTATTCATAGCTTATGTCATGTAAGCAGTCAACCACGCTTGAACGTTTGGACGGAGCTATAGTCGGTCAGAGGTGTTTATTTTTACAAGCTTTATTTTTTAATTATTGTGAATTAGGGAATAAAAAACACCTAATGTATGAATTGATTTCGGTTTCCTGATTGGTCGATTTTAATGTCTAGCTGTATTCTGGTTAGTAGATAGCAAATACTAATATTTTTTTAAAGAGTTGTGATTGGTGGATGTAACATTGAACTGTTGTGATTGGTCAAATGAAAATGTTTTATAAATCATAAATATGTATGCATATTTTCCCTAGGGGCTAAATGTACTGCTTTAGCCCCGCTTGTCAAGTCTAATATGACGCACTTTTAGAGCATGAGAAGTGAAAAATCAATATTATTGACACAAATAATGTATCCGTTTAAATTGCCTGTCTTATACCTCGTGAAATGTTAGCCGGTACAATAATTATATTCCGATCGACAAATCGTATCGAATCGTGGAATTGCTTTTCATTTAAATCAATGTCTCTAATATTTGTAATGCGAGCTCGTTACTGTTCCTTTTTAATCCTCGCTGGGAGATGTTATTTTCAAGAATATCGAGTTTATTTGTATGGTCGGTTATAAATTGACATGAACATAAACATTTTTGCATAATTGTAACGTGTGATTCTGTCAAATCAATCAACATGATCACGTGAATGATTGATTTTACGAGGGCGGCCTCGATTGATCTTGGAGATGTACTCGTAACGACGATCAGCCATATTTTTTGTGGCTGCGAAATTACTTCTGACTGAAAAACAATTATATTCGGGAAGGTAATGGGTTCATTTGATGAAATCATGCACATGGCATCAAAATTCTATGACTGCTGAGTTTTATCGAACACTTCTTAAAATAAACAAGCCTACCATCAATTATTTTATAAAAGAGCTCCATATACTTATGGGTATACGCCCAAAGTCCTATCATCTTAAGTCAATAGGTAGTTAACATGAAGCTAACACTATGTTTGAAGTAATCGGATGCTTGGCGTTATGTGGAGAGTTTTTCTACGTAAATTACCAGCCTATTTGCTTTAATTTCCAACAAAATTAAATAGTACCATAGGTTCTTATGTTCGCGCGATATAATTTAATAGATATAATATCATGTAAGCCCGGGCTAAGAGTATGAGATTTACCGTCAGTCCGCGAGGTTCCCGCAAGAACCAATTATGATTACGACCTTAATAGTACTTGTATGGTACGGCAAACAGTAATTATGAATTAACCAATAATTGGATATAATCTTATACTTTAACAAAGGAATTTTGTTTACTTAACGATGTTAAAATATTTTGAATTCTTTGAGCTCAAGATTACCTCTGGAATATTCTTCATTACGAAAAACGCGTCTTTTACAACTTTTTAGCTATTGCACATGGATGTATTCTGGTAACTAGGAGTCGAGGAGAGACAAGACCTACAATGAATGTATGAACGTAGAATATCTACAGTTTTGGCAAAGGGAGAAGGCAGGCTGAAAAACGAAAGGGGAAAATGTGGGAGGATCCAATTTTGTATCGCATTGCGAACAACCCTCTACTAGTCATACCTACTAATAGGTTATTTGGTTAAACTCACGTGAGGTAACCAAACTTAATGAACGAGAGAGCGAAGCGAACGAAATTCTCCGTTTCAGCTTGGCCCAAAATTCTTTAAGTTGTCCGGATGTCCATACGACCTGCTGTCGGCTGATCTCGTCTACAGATCGCATTTCTCAACCGATTCTCGTTAAATGATGTGAGCAAGTTCAATAATTATGTAGTATTTATTCGTCGATTCAGTTTAAAAACAACAAAAAAAGACCCGTTCTCGACTTCTACAGCTGACAGAGGAACTAGTAATTATTAAGTAGGACTATAAGTTTTAACATGAATCACGAAAGTTTAAATACGACCATCTTCTCATTGCAAGTGTGAAATCTAGTACCTACTTACAGATATCAATGTGCAAGTCTGCGTTTGAATTAGCAGGTCTATTACGTAACGCATTGTACGCGCGCGTCAGGTAAATCTAAACGTCACTTTTAATCTGGAAAAATGATAGTTGAGTTGTCCTAACGTACGTTCGGAACGTTACGTTGCGTGTGGTTACCCCTCAGATAGCATTATTTAGATATTAGATTTATATGGATATAGACACGTTCTAGCTGTAAATGTGCAACTCACTTAAGCCGGGTCCACATTTGTGACAAACCGCCGAACCGAACACCGTGGCCGTGACAGAGCCGGGAGTTTGTACCGATAGTGTGGACGGAATTTGTTACACGTACAAATGTTACGATCAGTTATCCGTTCAATTCTCTGAACAAAATATCCGTACACCCAAACATTGTACGTACTGCCACAATGTGGTTAAGATAAATGTGGACGATGTTTTGGTTTTGTTACGGTCAAATGACACGCGGCACGGGCCGATCCATCCAAAGTCGGTCTTTTTCAAAGGATGTTCGGTACTGTCTCGGTGTGCGGGAGAGGTCCAAACTGCGATTTTTGTCACGCGTACAAGCACGCGTGTCATCACGCTAGTACCTACATGGGATTGATGGATCGGGTGAATGCACGTCTTGACAAGACAACACCCGCTCCCCCGCCCCTCGCACGTATCCGAGTCCATCGGTTGTAGAGGACCATCGTAACATTTTTACGCGTAACAAATGCCGTCCACACTATCGTTACAGACATCGGGCTTTGTCACGGTCACGGAGCTACCACCAGCGTCCGATCCGCGCAAACTTCCACCCGTCCACACTATACGTAACAAGTCCGCGGCGACATCACAGTGTTCGGTTCGGCGAATTGTCACAAATGTGGACCCGGCTTTAGAAGACCGTCATAAATATGACCGACAAATGTGTGCATTCAAAAACACCAGACCCCCTAGCACACTAAGTTTTATGTCGGACATAAAGCATTTGTCCCTCTTGCACTCGCATATTTGCCAGAATGGGACGAATGCTTTATGTCCGACATAAAACTTAGTGTGCTAGGGGGTCAGATACTCGGGTCTGTGAACTAATTGGCTTAAAAGCCGTGCCATTAAACCGACAAGTCCAGTGCCAACCCGCAGCGAGCCGACTTTGAAAAATGACCATCATAACTTAACGCGGTCACTTACAAACTTCCCTATTGAGATATCAATAGTAGATGACGTCGCGGGACGTAGCTCGCGTAAATACAGCCCTTACTATCGGGCCGACTACGACTGCGATTTAGTTAGCTTTAGGCGGGATCGGATCTTGGAAACGGCTCTACCAAGATATTCCATGATGGATAATTCGTGGATCTCGCATTACATGTAGAAGAAGTACAAAACTACTTTACTTATACTTATTACTTATATTTTGAAAATGTTCAAGGTTTGTATTGTCAAAGGCGCATGTATGAAAATTAAATGAAAATAAATCAACTGTTTTTAAAACTGCAACGACATCGACATATGTAAATGTCTGCGGTACCTAAGGATGCTAGTAGGCAAGCTAGAAATAATTCACTGGTTTTTGACATTTATTTCATGTTGGAACTAGGTAGAGTAAGGCGTGAAATCAGAATGCGTGGCATCGAACGCGTCCATCATCGTCCTGTCTTTATCGCTTCTCATCCGTGTTTAACATTCCGTTTACCGAGCGAAATAGCATCGCGAACCCGTGGTGGGGTAACCCCGGCGAATAAATATTGTAAAGAGGTGATTTATTGAGTTAGAGTGCGGCTTGCGAGCCGATCGGCCGGCCGATGTTGCTATCGGATGGTTTGAAATATGCCCGCAGAGGGCTATTGTTGTGATGTGAGAAACTGTGTTTAACAAGCGCCGGCTCTGATCGATGGCGCCGCTCCGCGCTTTAATCCCAACCATATTTTATAGCCACAAAATACACGAAAACTTGACTAATTTTAAGAGACGCAGCTTATAATTTCATTGATTGCACAGCGGAGATTAGAGAACGCTGGAACACTTTGGTTTTAATAACAACGTTTTAGTTTTAAAACCTTTAGACTGGAGGCTGAGCCGTTAGTTGCGCGCCTGCGGTTAAAAGCCTATTGTTTCTCTATAATTAAAACGTTTACTCTGCTTTCATTCAATTTCACGATAAGCTTTAAAATAAGGTTCCTTCGAAATGCATTATTGATTAACTAGCTAATTCAGCTACCAACGAAATCAATAACGGACACGAAACTAGCCTTAGGTACTCATTAAAGGGGCACACTTTGTACTAACAATGTTATTATCCCTATAAACTAGTATGACTAAGCGGCAATTCATCTGAACCGCCAGTAGGCGCTGGGTAGATTGTAAATCTAAATTAATTTCAATGCACGAGTGGGTGACAGCCCAGCTGACCTAAACAATCAGGCACAAAGGGCGGTGACTATGTGGCCCTTAGGCGCTTAGGTTAAGCTTTAGTTGTGGTACAAATAAGAGACATGTAGCTATCTTGATGAATCCGCTTTAATGTAAACTAGTTTATTTAGCACTTTCAATGCCAGAAACACGTACCTACACTAGATGGGTAGCAATTCATAGGCGCTTTCGTCTACAAACGGTTATTCCCATGTTATTGGTTACGAGCTACGAGTGTAGCGCTATTATTGCCACTGATAGAAGGTAAAGAAAAGAAGTAGTTCTGAATGTTTATGGATATGAAGTAAATTAAGTTGCAATTAGGTTGGTTACGCTTTTCTTACCAATAATTTTTATTTTATATTAGACGAAAGCGCCTATGAACAGCTGCCCATCTATAGTGTACGTGTTTCTGGCATTGAAAGTGCTAAATAAACTAGGTTACATTAAAGCGAATTCATGAAGATAGTATTGACTAATGACTCTAAGTACCTACCTATTCTAAACTACTCTCCATGAACCAAACATCTCCTATTAAAGGTTTAATAGCGACACTAAAGCGCTGCGTGGATATCCACTCACTTAGATAACAATGTCGTGGTTTTCACTTTATTTTACTTGGACCCAACGATGAAGCTTTTACGAGTAAGAACTTATTTTAGGATTTATTTATAAACGGAAGTGCGTACATAATCTACATGTTTAAGAATGTGAAAAAAAGGTTTAGTTATCTTTTTTTAACAATTGTTTTGATAATAGGTAAGTACTTACCTACACACATCATAAATGAAATAAATGAATTTTTATTCTGCAAGTAGGCCGTAAATGGCACTTTAACAAGTAAAAATTCTACGCGTTTCTGAAAAAGAAGACCACTGCTAAGAAAAACGCCGAAACAAACTCAAAAGTCAGTCATTTAATAAAATATAACAAGGTTTACGTGTGTATAATCAAATAATCGTGTATATTCTATAGACCTTATATAAAGTAATCTATAACAATAAGAGATTCTAACTGAGTAGTCACCATTTTATGGCATTCTGAGTAACTTGACACTATTGAATGAAAATCGGATCGAAAATCACAACATATAAAGTGACTCACTAGGATAAATTGACACCGGCCTCCAACATCGCTGTCTCTTATAAATTATTGCCCCAAAATTCACCCTAAACCTTAATCCGACTGCTCACAGCGCGCATTGTTCGCGCGATTGCGTCATTTGTCTCCTGCCCAGATGCGCTTGCGCAACCTACTCATGTTACTTCGTGCTCTCCACTGACAAAATACCTCCCTTAGTACAATACTATCCCAAGTGACCACCTAAACTACAAGAACATGTGCCGTTACTCTACCCAGCATACGAAATACTGCTACCACGAAATGCCTTCAATAATGAGCCGGGATTATGTGGCTAGCGAATTTAATAGGTGCACCGGGCTCTGTGTTGCTTATATAAATAGATTTAGCTGCCCATTTAGGTTCAGACACGTTCAGTTATCAGTTTTGATAGATTTACTGCAATAAATAATGCACCTAGTTAGGGAAGGCTCGTATTAGTCCGAGGGGATTATAAAGTTGACTCGAAGTGGAAAGCACTGGTCCACTGCTTAAGCTGTACCACTGAATAGCGATGCAGAAAATGTATAATGTAAAATTACATTATCAACAATATTTTGAAGACTTTTTGCGATCTTCAATCGATTCGGAATTTGAGTCGGTCACAGAAAATGTATTGATAACACCCTTAATATGCTACTAGATACTTACTACAACGCTACGCACAAAAATCCTGTATAAAATAGTATTATAGTATTACAAGCCATTCCATTGGGGTTCATAGAATTTTGAACAATTATGTACGAAATCACACCAACTCAACAGAGTAACTAGACGCAATGCAGCAGCTACTGTTCTCTAATAGCCTCTAGAACAGGTTTGTGACATATTATTATCCTGTAGGCACGCAGTACCGTCAGTGGACGCACCCCCTTGCAAATACAGTGAACGACAACAAATTGTCAACATGTCGACCGCCTACGTCATGTCGCAGAGATTTATGCGTCGGTCTGCGCGGACGCACAAATTGGCGGGAAGCAACGTACGACGGATACGATTTCCAACATTCCATTAACTTGGTTATGCATAACGAGGTATTCTTTAAAAAAATACATACATACGCAGATTTCATTAACGGGACACAAGGTAAAAAGGGGTTTGTATTAGCCAAGAGGAAGTCGCAAATTGGTATTATGTTTTGATATTAATATACGAGCATATACGATCGACGCTAAAGATATGTTTACACTTTTGCACCTTATTTGATTGATAATAAGGCAAATAATGTACACATATCTTTGGCGTCGGCTGTACCACTATCTACCTCATGTCTCTCACTTCTGTGTCTGGAGCAGACGAGTTGTGGAGTATAGTCGTGTTTGGGCAAGCGTAGCGTGGGACGTCCTGCGAATGCATAGGGAAAAGTCCAGGATCGGGTATTAAGGCCCAAGGCCTAAATCACACTGTTGTGGCCTGCGGTGGCGGTCAACAGTAAATTTGACAGCTAATGACAAGTTAACTATAACATTGACCGGCTCGGTCCGCCCGCACCAGTCTGTCAGCAACGGACGAACTATGGTTAATGGTGATGATGACATTTACCTAAACTGGTAAATCAGAAATTCGAATGAACCATTAGGATGACATTTCATTCATAAAATACCGATTTACTCGCTCACTTACTTTCTTCAAGACGCGAATGCTTGTTTCCAAACTTCGCATTAACTAACACCTTCTAAGGCATTAAAAAACATCCTCTGTATTGTGACTCTTATAATAAATAGTACATTACTACACAGGCCGGGAAGTAAGAGGTTGCCGGCCGAGTACATATAGACACAGACTAATAAGAATACAGACGCGCAGTATAAAGCAAGACGATGTTTCATATAGTTGTCTCTGTCACTGCTTATGGTCAGCTGATGTGAGTTAGAATGAGACGAATAGTATGGTATTTTGAGTCTATTGACGACTTGTCTCCAAAAACTGTTAACCACGGTGTTAAATGCTAAACAATCTGTCAAAGTCAAATCAACGTCAAATCTCTTGTGAATCTTGAGGAAAGTTGGTTATTTCAAGAATATTGTGTTGAAAAACTAAATATTTCTGTAATAAGTTAATGATTTAAGTTGTATGAAGTGGCACAATGGCTTGTGCAGTTCCGTACTGCCGAAGTTACGCTAGATTGTTAAAAAAGACCGGAGAAACAATCGGATTTCATCGGTAAGAATCATTTGGTTATTTTTCAAATATTTCATGTACATTACGCAATATAATGGTCTGGGATTACAGCAGATGCTTGATACTATCCGATAAGTACTTTTTACATGGATCAAACTTGATATTTTTGGGATTTTTAGTAAAAATACAATTGTCGTAAACATGGGTAGTGTTGTTACCATGTATATATCGATATTTCGTCGACATGAATTATTCATGTAGGCGTTTAGACAAAATATTTTGATGTTGCATGTCTTAACTGTTAACTTCAGGTTTCCGGTAAATAATAATCTTCGAAAAAAATGGATTGACGCAGTAGGGCGCAATAATTGGACGCCGAAAAAACACCATAGAATATGTTCGAAACATTTCGAAACTTACTATTTCGTTATTATTAAAAACATAAAACACTTGTTGCCAGATGCGATACCTACAGTTTTTCAGAGGCCGCTTGAGGTAAGTTGGTATAGTGAGTTTTATTTATTTTATTACTTGACATTTCTGAGGTCCCTCCAGATGAGTTCGTTTCATTTAAGTTTTGTATATGCAAAGAATTTGTATTAGTACATTGATTTTCTTTATATATCCATAACTACTATAATATATATTATACATGCGAAAGTAACTCTGTGTCGGTTTGTTGTTTACCTGTTCATATTTAAGCAGGTCAACTGATAGAGATTGTATAATAATGTTTTCGTTACTGTATTTAATGCAGGGATCTCACCAGGATCAACAATTAGAAGGCAACTACAACAAAATGATGCTGAGCAGTAATGAAAGGCTACCAGATACAATACCTAAGACATCTGCATTGCCTCTTCAGGTGATGCAAGTTTACTGATTGCAAAAGGTTCTATATAATTGGATATTTATTATTTAAAGCATTCGATGTAACTTTCTTATTAAAATGAGATATTTTCAGGAATATAATTGCGTTGTTATTTTGTGTTAGCTTACTTTAAAAACAAAGTTTTAATCGACTTCAAATCAATACTTCACGAAGCCACATTCCATATTACCGCATGAACTGCTTTCTGAAAGCAAATGCACGATTTCAAAGTACCCAAATCGTTTCAAAATAAGATTTGAAGATTGCCCTGGTTTTCTCCAGGATCCCATCTTCAGATCCTGACCTGCCTAGGACCACCTTTTCTAACAAAACACCATTCTTATCGGTCCAGGCGTCTAAGAGTAATCGAGGAACATACATAAAAAAATAAAGAGCCAGCGGAATTGATAAGTTTCAGAAGTCGGTTAAATATAAATGTGTTCCACTAAAGATCCACAAAATAGTGAGACTTAAAAAGTATCTCGTCTGACTACCTATGTATTTGCATAATTTCATTTGTAGCGAACATATGAAACATGAATGCAGTTTATTATATTCGTAGTCGTGTAATGGTTTTTGTTTTCTATTTGGTAAGTACCATATTAATTTTTGCATAGTATGGATAGAGATACAATTTACTTACGAGTATCGCATATTACGAATTTATTAACAGTAAATATCGATATCGATAACTTGTAAGAAAATATCTTTCTGTGCACTAAATCTCGAGCGAGCGAGAGAGCGAATTACATCGTGCGAGCGAGAAAGCGGAGACAATGACGTCTGAAGACCTGTCAGATAACATGGTTCTACCCCTTTCTTACTCGGCGTTCAGTACATAAGTGAGAAGAGATCGGATGTATAGAAACCGTTCAATTTATTAGGGCCTATCTGCTTTTCTCTGTAATCTGTGACATATAGACGGCCGAGCGTAGCGAGGTAGGCTGGCAACGGCAACCCCTTTTCACGCCGAGGTAGGTATGTATAGTGCTTTTCTCAAACATGCAATGAAATCAATTTAAAAAACTCCAAGAAAAACTTTAATTTTCATGGCTGAACGCCTTGATCCTGTGCCACAAAATGTTTGAGAAAACAAAATTGTATATGTATTATAATTTTCAATATTCGTTAATAATTTTGCCATAAACTCACTATCAAACTAATTGATTTAAATAATAGTAGGTACCTATACTTATTGGCAAAGTTTGTAGATCTCGGTACACGGTGCCGAAGGAAATTATTTGCTAAGTGCCACTTTAAACGATTTCTATAATGCAAACGGAACCGTAAATTCTACTTAATTAAATCTAATTGCTATTGACCCCGCCAGGTGAGTCCTACGCTACCTAAGTACGCTACTTTTTCCAAACATTAGGCTGTATTCACATTATGCGATATCCAACTTAAGTACTCAGATAAATAAGTAACTCGTTTCTTTAAAGATGGTAAAGAACTAATAGACATAATTATATTAAGGATTGATAAATAATTGGTCACTTACGTTTGTCGAAACTTGCTGAACTTTCTTTGTGCTACAGTACCTACAACGGAGGCAAACAAGGGTGCCGCTCACGTAATGTTAGCGGACACCTCGAATTATTAACCGCCAATTCAAGTCAAACTGTTCCGGAAGAGTGTAAACCTTCGTAATAATATATTTTATTTAAATAGTGCTGGCATATTTCATCTTATTAGGTAGGTACCTACTTAGTAAGGTACTAAGTTGCGATAAGTATGTTCTTCTTGAGTAGGTACATAAAATTCGTAAGTCGACTGGCTTATAGGTTCGAGAGAAAATGCAAAAGATCAGTCAGTGGTATTAATATACATCCAGAAATATCTGTACACGCCTTTATATTTATGTTCTTATCGTCTTTATATTTATGTTGTTAGGGGAGACCGGGGGCAATGGTACCACTTTAGAAATAATGACCTATAACTCAGAATATAAAGCTACGACGTAAAAATCGCTTAGGATATAACATTCTCGTCTCATTGGCTATTGTTAATTTCTTAAAACGAATCAGTCTGTTACGTTACATCAGTCTTAATTATAGAGACTCATATTTACTCTAGACAGAGGTAGCATTGCAGTTGAACAAAACGTAATATAATATTTTCCAAGTTTTTGAAACATATTATGACTTATTATAAAATAAATACTTAGGGGTGCTCATAGCACACACCTTACAAGCAATAACAACATCTCAATGCAACAAAATAACGAATTACTTAACAATTAATAATCCCATACAGTTACAATTGACCCCTGGTACAATCAACCCCATCCTTCACCACAAATAAATTTTAAATAATACCACTGAAACGGATGGCATTGCGTGTATTATAATGTATATACATCCCGAAGTACTGTATGAATCATCGGGATGAATCATAGGTATAACATAAAATACTTACCTGAGATTTAACTTGTTTCAAAAATAATTCGTTTCAATTGTCTTATTTTAGCAGTCGTGTAGGTACAAACTCTGGGTCAATTGTAGCACGGGGTCAATTGTAACGTTACAATTAACCCCGAGTGCCACGATACAATTGTCCTTTTTTACTCGCACTCACTAACCTTCACAAATCTCGATTTCTATATCTAACTGACCCCCACACTGTGACACATTAAAAACTTTAATAACTAGAGAATCGCAATTCAGTACAATTTTCACACTACGACTATTAAATTATAAACACTAGTACAAAACGTAAATCGTAAATATTTACTTTGGTCAGTCAAAAATGCAAATCGTCGTGTAGCACATGCTTTTCGCACGGCAGCGAGTCGCCGACTAGTGAGCAGGTAGAAACACGCTCAAAGCACACTGGTGTATACACACACATTTATATTTTGATGTGGTTGCAGAGTTATAGGCGATGGTACTTTTGACCCGTGGTACTATTTACCCCGGTCTACCCTACGTATAGGATCCCTGACTTTACAAGACACTAGGTACATTCGTATAAATGAAATACCTATTATTAAAAAATAATGTAGGTAATTAACTTCACATTCGGGACTCTGTAGTCCAAAAATGTTGCCTTGTAACGTGCCAAAGTTCTCGCCACTGCAAAAACGAATTAAAATTAAACGGTACCACCCGTCACCAAGCGTGCAATGCCAGCAGGTCGATCAAGTAACGCATTTTACGTCACACCTGGCCATAATGCGAGTTTTATTGCACGCTGCGCGTACGGGAAAACTGGCATTGTGGCCAGGTGAAGACGTAAAATTTTGTACGCAACGCGGGCGGTAATTCGTAAAGCCCCAGAGCGCATATTTATGGCCCTCACCTTCGGTTCGGGCCACAAACCCCTGCGATCTGGGGCATTTACGAATTTACCGCCCTAGTTACGTAATGTACTATTACGCACTGTAGGCGATTACCCCTCAAGTTTACGCAGAGGCGTAATTTCACGCGGCACTTTTAAACGCGGCCTAAGAGCGAAGCGGACTTGTAAATAAGTATGTAACTACATACCTAGATTATCTAAATACTAGCTTCTGCCGGCGACTCGTTTATATCGCAATTCCGTGCAAACTTTTATCCCCCTTATTTCACCCCTTTAGAGGGTGATTTCCTGGTTTAAAATATTATATGTACTTCCCCGGAACTTAAACTATCTCTATACCAATTTCAATTCATCTAAATCGGTTAAGCGGTTTAAGCGTGAAGAGGTAATAGACAGACAGACAGACGGTTCTCTATTGTATGGGCAAAAATCATTTCCCAAAATATCACTTCCCAAAAAATGTTTCCCAAATGATCATTTGGCAAAAAATCACTAGTCAAATTATTGTTTCGCATTTTATCACTTGGCATTATCTCCTATGGCAAATTATTAATTCGCAAATTATTATTTGGCAAAGTTTGACATAGTCAAGTTTCATTTGGTCAAACGTATTATTTGGCATAACATTCGTTTTCCAAATGATTGCATGGCATATGATTTAGATCCTAATTGTGTAGTGCATACGAAATCTATTTGAGTGAGATTACATATTTTGCTAATCGGGTAGTTTGCAAAAAAACAAAAGTAAATAATTTACAGGTAAGTTTATATGATCTTTTGTACTATAGGTACTAAGGTAACAATATATTATATTGCAAATAAGCAGCATGCATGCAAGCAAGCCCCGAGTCGACATCGAGAGTCTCCAGCGAATCGACGCCACCCCGCTACGCGGGGTGTCTATTTGTGGTCTGAGGGACACAAGTGAACCCTAACCTAACCGACCAAAAACAGAGTTCGCTTATGACAAGCCATTTTTTCCACCCTGATACCTAATGTGCGAAATGGAAATTTTAACAAATGTTTTGTTTGGAAAACAATATTAGCCCAAACAAAGTGTTTGCTTAATAAACTTTTGTCTTAATAACACTTGACAAAGCAAAATTATGCCAGATGATATTTTGACCAAATGAACAAAATGCGAAACAAAAATGTGCTATTTGTTCGTTTGGGAAATGAAACTACTGCCATAAGTTTTGTGGGAAGTGAAATTTGGCGAAAAATATTTTGCCGAAACAGCAGGATACCCAGACAGACAGACAATCTCTCGCATTTATAATATTAGTATGGATGAATGCAATTGTTTATCAATTATCACAGAATCAAAACCTTGATTGATTATAAGATCCCAGCACAATTACCTATTATATTTACTAAACAGCACGTTATGTAGAAAAAACTACACTTGTTTTTTTCCATGCATTTGTGTGTTTTCTTTCATTCCACTTATAGGTAATGTATATTCTTGCGATGCTTTCGTGAATGCAGTGCGCACTTACAAAGCCTGTAATACATAAAGCCTAATAGCAATACATAAGTCACCATTAGCCTTAAGGCCAAGTTCATTATGCAGAACGTGTGTAAACATCCCCGCTGCTATCCGCGCCCTTTGATTCGGCGCTATCTCTTTCCTAATGTGAATGCTAAAGCGATTTGTCGCCGTCCAACACATATCTAAACTTTGATGTATCGTCGGTAACGAAAGTCTTAATTTATTACTTAACAAGTGCTAGCATTTCAGTAGAGGTAGATAAATATGAACGGATATGAGATAAACGAAAGAGTTATCCTTATCGAAAGCATCCGACTTCTACGGTTTATGTCCAGAAAGTGACGAATGCTTAATTTGGTCTTCATGATATATGACTATATGAGAGTGACGTACTTATTGCAGTAGGATACCATACCTATCGATAGCTGGCAGTTTCTAATTTATAAAATTGCCACCTTGACACTTTGTTTTGAGCACACCTTTATTTTTTATTTCCGACGAAAAATAACGGTTTACAATAAGTTATATACCTATATGCCGTTCGAGCGAGGTAAATAGTTTTTACTATAGCTGTAGTAGGTAAATAGCAGAAATAGAGTTTGTTAGCTATATTAAACAACAAGTAACTAATATTAGCTGACGCGAACTCCTTCATTAACTATCGTTTTATATAGAACGAGTCATGTTCCTTAACTTTAATAATATGCTTTCTCTGTAACACTTTTCCGCGCGACTGCACTTATATAGGTCCAGGGCTGAGTCCAACTATGTGACATTTCCCTGCAACCACTATCTTAAAGGTTGGCTTACTCAAACGTCGGTGGAGCGCTAAAGGTTAACCGAGGTCCTTACAAATTTAATACTACCTTACTGGCGGGAACACGGAGTGCTATTGTCATTCGTTTGATTTTAATTTATTGTCTATAGAATTGCGGGTTATCGCGGATATCATTGAGCTTCTGTTTTGTTTAATTTTGTATTGAATTTGCCTTTCAGCTAAAACCATTAGGTGGGTACCTAAAATAATCTCATCTAGCCAAGGATTTCAAAGGTTAGGTACCTACCTATAAGGTACTGTTATTATGACCTCGCCTGTATTTCTTATTGCACCTTCGAGGCTTAACTCGTCCAAAATGCATGTGTCTTATTACATTTCTTCCCAATTTTAAGATTAAAATCTTAAGTTAGCAACAAAGATAAATGAGATTATTCGCGTCTAGCACCTTGGTATACTTAGCAAGAGAAACTAAATGTATTAATATAAACATTAAACTTTAGTGGTCCCCATTCTCGGTCCGGCTAATGGCCGAATCTTGTAACAACGCACTGATGGGGGAATTCTTTCCCACATTCACATTATCTCAGATGAAATTACCTCAAACATTAAATAGCTTTATTATGTCCTTGCGTATGCTGTTCTATTTATTGAATAATTACGAATTACCAAAGGAATGCCATTAGCGTGGCCCATTCTTCGGTTTTTGAACCGCTGTGATATTGTTAATATTTGAAGAGATAGATGATGTGAAAAATGTTATTGCCGGGAAGACAATGTTTTGTTATATTTTGATGACAACGTTGACGAACGGATCGAAGGAAATTGGCCTAGACCAAAGTACTACTCCTAATTGTTGAAACTATTCCTTCTTGCACTATTCCTTTCCACAATAAGGCAAATTCTATAGTTAAGGTTACCTATTAGGTAACCTACAATGTCGCTTTTGGTCAACGTAGCCGCTAAGTGCATCGATTGCAATACCCTTAGTTATTAGTATGATTGCAATACCCTTTTTTATGTTCGGTGGCAAATAAATACCAAACATTATTAAGGTTCAAAATTTGTTCACAGTGAGCAAGAAGCAACAGTCATGAAAGCGAATCCGTGGCTTTATCACTACTACGCGGTACAATCCAAGCTCCACTACGGCCTGGCTTACGAAGCGGCGACGAGAATGTACGGGCCACCGCCCCCTGATCTCCAAGTGTACCCTGCTGCTATGCAATACACGCAGACTCCGCCCGTCTGCATAAACGGAAGCCAAGTGATGATGACGAACGCCGGTCTGCAGCCGCATATCCCACACGTGACGCCTCAATTGACGCCGATGCATTATGCGTATGAAAGAGCAGACAATGGACCTGTGGATTACTCTGTACCACTACAGGATAACAGGTACTGGACATAATCTTGTGTAGGTACTTCTATTATGGTAGTTTTTCAATCTATGGTTCGCCTCCAGGAAAGGTCGTAACTTAATATTTTCGGAAAAAGATTTGATATTCGTACTTTATTTTGAAAGAATCTATCTTTTGTTTCTTGAGTGATTCGACCAATAACTAAATCACATGTTAAACATTAGTTTCTTATTTCAGGTACCACAATGTCAGAGTCGAAGACACTAGGATCCAATCAAACGCCAAGCGGAAAGGAAAGAATACCGACGAGAAACCAAGCACTCCAATTTCGAATATGTCTCCTCAATGCACGCCTTCTACAGTCACTTCAGGGGGCGATACATTAGTTGCAG
The DNA here is from genome assembly GCA_945867215.1 of Epinotia demarniana. NCBI lineage: Eukaryota > Metazoa > Arthropoda > Insecta > Lepidoptera > Tortricidae > Epinotia > Epinotia demarniana. The sequence continues at coordinate 32,679,872 of OX244260.1, forward strand.
TAACAGGGTCAATAGCTAGCAGAAGACCAGGGTCCAAAAACTTTAATATATCGGAAACAGAAATGGTTGATCAGTGGAATCCAAGTCCCACGTGGTCGGAGTCAGCTCTGCAGAAAGTCCCCGATGTGTGCCATCAAGACTTGAGTCCATACGTGACGACCACTCCTCCGACTCCTTCTGGCACTCCATCCGCGTACACACAAAACTATAGTCATACCTTCGTGTTCGACTGGTCGCCAGAACAATATGTTCCTCATACTAACAATAGATGTAACACAGTAACAACCGAAAGTTCCTACCAGCAGACGTGGAATAGGAGTCAGAGAGCATCATTCGCAACTGCGGACTCAGTCGATGAGAATTGCAATCCTAATAGGTTAAGCTTACAAATGAGGGTCAGTAATCCACCGCCAGCGTATAACGCAACGAGGGAAGGAGAGATTCTTAGAAGGCAAATGGGTGAGTTGACATTCCTTTCAGAGGCTAATTAATAGATTTAAAGCGGTTATTGTGTGATATGAGTGTATCAACCAATTAGGTAAGATTATGTTTTCTTTTTCAAGTATACTTCTTTGGATGCAAGGTCCTATCCGCTCACTTGTTTTCGGATTTAAAAAAGGTAGTAGTAAGGTAGGGGTAAAGGTAGTGGTAGGTGCCTACATTTTTTTAATCAAAGCTGCCCGAACTTTGCTTGGCAGCCACAGTTGCTACATATAGGGGTACGCAAAGTTGGCAACTGTTATTGTCACAAGCAAATGAGTAGCAATATTAGAGATAGCAGTTCAAAATTTAATTCGTCTCATCCGGAACAACTTTGTATATATTTTAATTTAATCACAGAATTTCGTTCTTTAAATAATAGTACATAATAAATATTCTTAAATTTATTTGGACCTATTAACAGTGGTGAAGAAAATTAAGAGGTACCGTAATATCCATTTATTATTTACGGTTGCATCACCGACACAGTTCTTCTGTTCTTTTAAAATATACATTTTTGATAATGTATCTACAAGAGTTATGACTGTTGGTTTGCTCTTAAATTAAATAGATAGAGAAAAGCAGTTTTGAATTAGTGAAAACACGTTTTTATATAGTTTTTTTTTGTTCTAGATCGTCCACATCCTGATTCTCCGGATGCCAAGAAGCCTGCTTTATAACTAATGTTTAATTTGTTTTATTTCTATAAAATAGTTCAATACTATGTTACCCTATTATAATAAATTTTATTTTATTTAGACAAAAAGCTCTGGAACTCTCCTGTGATCTTTGTAGCGTTAAGGATTTTGTATGATGCTAGGCAGACTGTATATTCCATAAGAAATAAGAAACTTGTACAAATTACTCTCATACTGTAAGTTTATTATCATCTTCACATACAATGTGAAAAGATTGTGTATACGATATGTACATATTAGTAATACGTTAATTTAATTGGACATAATTATTCTTATATTTTGATGTGGCCTTAAAGTCACGAAATATGTAAAAGGCATAATGTTAGGAAACAATTAATACAAATTATCTTTCTTTAATAGACCTAGCCAAAATACATAGACAATGAACCCTGGTAAATACTGTTATGTGATCAAAATCCGTCCAGAAATAGAGTATACAATTAGGTAGTTAATTATGCACAACTAGGAAGTGTTAATATTGTAAAAATAATAGTATTCTTCTGTAACAAATTGTAAAGAGTATTGAAAATCTAGTTGTAATTTATAATCTCTACATTGTTGAATTGAGTTTGAAAAAGTAAACATTATACATTTTAAATTGCTTTATTTCATTAACCCTCTATTACAATACAACACATATATGTTCCATTCATATATCTAAATCTACGCAATATATAATGAGAATAAGTACTAAAATTACTCTGGCCTCAGCCTCATATTTCTGAGCAGACATAGGTCTCTGGCAGTATTTTTCCTGCCATAAGGAGCAGACAAATCATGTAATCTTAAAATTAAATTTATGTTAAAACTATCAGGCAGAGCCTTTAGTAGTGTTGGGACCAATTCACTAGGCATTTTCTGCAAAACTATCTGTGCTCTATCATGACCGCACTGCACAACATAAACCAAAAACTCCAGTATAAATTGTGTCTGAGGTGTCACATCACCATTTTTTCCAGCCAATTGAGAGAAAGATTTATACAGAGTTTCCAAAGCAGATGCTAAGGGTTCTCTCATATTCAATCCAGGTACGCCCTGACCCTGCATATAATAGATAGAACTGTCAGTGCTATTATCATTCAGCCTCCGAACTTTACTTGAAGAAACTACTGCATCCAGATCATCACTATCCTCGTGTCTTCGTTTTCTGGTATTTTGAGACTTGTTGGAGTTGCTGTGCTCAAGAGCAGCATAGACACAGTACACAGCTAACTTGGCCAATGTGGCAGACTGGGGCTCCACCAGATCTTCACACAACTTGGCGTTGTACAAATACTGAGGAAGGACATGTAGTAGCATGGCTTCAGTACACTTTTCAATGTCCAAATGAAACATGGCAAGCACTATATCCACAGATCTATCAAGGTCTTCTTGATATCTAAACTTCAAAGTCTCCTTTACCAGGTTTGTAACAAACCACACAGGGCCTGCTGTATTCAAAAGGCTTTCAATGACATGAGTGGCATCAATATGCAGATAGCCCCTTGTTTTGACATCCTCCCAGGCAGATTGCAATTGCTCTAAAATAGGCTGTCGCGAAATAATTGTGTGAGGCAAAGTCACGTTTTTGCTCTTGGGTGCTGATGGAGGGTGTATGTCATATTGCATTTTTCTTATAATTTGACACATTAAAATAGCACGCTCTTTGAAGTTGTCGATTTGAGCCAACTCCGCCTCAGTGGGTGGAGTCAGAAACTGCTGAATCATGTTTATTGGCTTTAAGAAGGCATCTTGGTGGACTACGTCAATGTAGGCACATAGCCAAACAGTGGCACATACAGTTAATGACGCCATTTTCTGCCTTAACGAGTCCAGCATTCTCTTAACATCGACAGCAGACAAAGAGCCTTGCTCCCATGCAAATAATACTTCTTTCACTGTTCGGCTAACATTCATGCATAGCTCATGAGGTTTTAAATTCGTATTCTTGAAATCAAAGTCAGGTGCACTCAGGTGGTGGATAAAAATGTCCACAATGGATGGATCACACTTTTGAATAATTTGATCTGGTGATTTATGGATTCCTTTGTGTGGCATACATTCTCTGATCCATTGCTCAAAAAAAGAATCTCCATTCTCTTCTAAAACAGCTTCTACACCATAATCTTGTACAATTGAACAAAGAATCAAAAATGAAATGTCAAAGATGTAGACCTTGGACTGAGATGCCCCCTTTTCACTAGCTGCATGTAAAGCGAATTCATTAAATCTGATGAGTCGCGACACAAATAATTTTAATTTCCCTTCAACTGCTGCAACCGCCAAGATGGTGGTTAAAGAAGTGCCCCCTACTATTTGGCAGAGCATTGCATATAGTTGCTCTTGCATTTTATGAAAATCTCCAGACATTGTCTTCAAAATACCAGCCAAAGTAGGTTCAGCTCTTGTAATAAAAGTAGGCACTGACCCCTGGAGTCCAGTGGGTTCTAATTTTTGCAACTTGATGTCTTTGTTTTCTCGTTTTTGACTAAAGTATGACAGGTGCTGCTCTGTCACTACATTCAGTTTGACTAAGGGTTCTAATAAGGATACAACACTGTTACACGAGTTTTTAGTGTCAACGATATCTAACAGCGGAGTAGACTGCAGCAGTTTCTCAAATGCTTCAACAGTTTCCACCGAGTATTCTCCTTCCTTGTTGCTTGTGCCGCATGTGCTGTGCAGGTAACTTATAACTTGGGGGACTTTAAGAAATGTAAACGCTGCCCAGAGAGCTTGTTTCGATGCATCCTTGCTAGAGTCATTCAAAGAAATAAAACATGCTCTTATTAGCTCACAAAAGAGTCTGCCTAGTGAATAACCCTTGATCCTCTTTATCATAAGGAGTTGAGTTGACAATTGTTGCATGTCTGCGCTAGGATTAGCCAAAATGTTTATAGCCACTAATGCTTGCAGACAATGAGTGACTGGTTCTGGCTTGAGATTCAAAGGTGCTATTTTGTCAATATCCATGTTACAAATCTTTTGTAAGGTCTCATGAATCGCAACTGGGGCTTTAAACTGTGTGTTCATCATCATAAAGGCTGTAATCTCTTGACACTTCTTGGTTACCTCATTGTATTCATCAGGATCATTTTGTTTAGCTAAATAAAACATGGCTACTAGAAAATCCGTACTTACTATGGAGCTGAGCAGAGCTGTTGATTTTTCCAATAGCTCTTGACTTTGTATAGGATTTGATGATGGATATTTACTCAAGGAGTAGTGGTAAACTTGCAAAAGCCACAATATTATGGATGACACAGCACTGGCCAATACTTCTTCTTCAAGTTTTCCACGGCAGGTTATGCTGTCTAAAAAGCTTTCCAAGAACTCCAAAAGACTCGAAATGCAGTGAGGTTTATGAAATGCATCGAATTTGGAGATCCTCTGTAGAACAGCCGCGTAGGAAACAAGATGCGACGCCAAAGAATGTTTAAGATAAGATATTACTAACTGGTTAGCTCCACATCCCACCATGGCCTGCTGCAGGATACAATCGGCCAGATTGTACAGGTCGCCGCTGACTCCTCTCGGTATGATTGTCTTTATGTTTATGCCCCATTGTATGTCAGTCCATCGCTCTCGCCAGGCTTTTAGTATTAGAGCCTTAAGGGAACTAGTTTTGCTAGTACTCTTCGAAGTCTCCATTTGCACCATAGTTGTAAAAGTTCGTTAATTATTCGCGTTATTTGTAAGTGATATGTTTTGCACTGATCATTGTCTTTAAACTGCACCAATATTGTTCATAAAGGAGTTTTAAGGAAAAAGATGCCAATCTCAAGCTATACGAATGCTTTGTTTGACTTTGACGTCTTTGACAGTATTTTGACATTGACTCGCTTATTTCACTTCTGTCTTCATTTCAATGGATATTTCTACGTCACACATTTTATTTTGAACGTTTCGCTTCAAGTGTCAGTTAGGCAATTTTTGGAGAATAATTACCAAATAAATAATTCAGATAATGAGGCAACTTTTCTGTTAATTTTTCGAGCTTCGGTATATATTTAAGGTAATGAAGAAGAATGAGAAACCACATATGTTCATATACAAAGTTTCTTGACCATTATATACGTGAAATGGAACGTAACTCGACTTAATAAAGTAGTACGCCCATTCACTAGGCAGTATGGCCCATGGTCTTAGCCTGTCCGAATGGACGAATTTAAAAAAAAAAAAAAAAAAAGTACGCCCATTCACGAACAAGCTACGCTGCTAGGTATGGACTCAACTTTTAGTGCAATTTACTGTTCTCATGAATAATGCACTGCACAAACATGAGAGATGTAATAATGTTATTCGGACAAAATAAATCGTTTGGGTTTTGTGAAAGGCGGCTGAGGCGACATACTCTCGGTTTTTCTCGCGTGCGACTAAAATCGAGACTGTCGCGGCCGTCTCATGTCTTTATTCATTGTTCATCAACACGTCTAGTGTGAACCATGATTTTTTTTTTTTAAATTCGTCCATTCGGACAGGCTAAGACCATGGGCCATACTGCCTAGTCTTCAGTAAGTGTGAACCATGAATATTTTGCTTTTTTACCCCGATTTAATGACACGCTTAGAAACCTCCAAACAAATAACTAAGGTCCAGTTCAAAATAAAGATTTTTTCTGAATAATTATTTCAATTATTTTAAAAAGAGTTAACTTAATGACATACAGTGTCTTTTAAGAATAGGTATGATTGTGTCCACTCGACTGGGATATTCTCGAACGGTAATGGGTGAGCATTTCGTCTTATATGGGATTTTCGAACATGCGCAGCATAAACTTCAAATTTAATGTCAAAACCACATGGCATAGTAGTATAATTATTTACCGTGCAGTGATTGTTTACAAACTTTACATTAGTAGTTATTAAAAATGAGTTTCCGAAATTATAAAGACAAAATTGACGAAGGGGATACGGTGATCCTATACTTAAGTAACAATGTCCACGCAATAGAAGTGCGACCTGATATAAAAAACAAGAAGGGCGACTTGGTGGAGAATGTTTTTCAAACAACTTTTGGTGCTTTAAAGGTTAAGAATCTTATAGGAGTGGAATACGGAAGCCGGGTAAGACTTTAATACTGACATTAGTGTCTATATTCAAATATTTGGCTTTCCTAACACAGCTAAATGTCTCTTCCTGAATAAAGTTGTGAACCTAGTGACACTCACTTTATCTTTATCGGCTTTGTCCGCCTGTACATGTGTTGCTGAAAACCAAAGTGCAAAACTCCACCTGAGTGTTTCATGTGCAACTTTTTAACACTGTTTCACATTATCAGTGCTGTCTGTCACACAGTAATTACAATTTGTACGGGTTACAACTAAAACTGACCTTAATAGGTGGGACACCTGTCACTTAACATAATTTTTTAACAGGTGGAACTGTCAAAGGGCTGGGGCCATGTTCTACAGCCTACTCCCGAATTGTGGTCAGTCACTCTGCCTCACCGCACCCAAATAATCTACACTCCAGATATCAGCATGATATTGTTACAACTTGACTTGGCCCCTGGATGTATTGTTATTGAAGCTGGTAAGATTTATTCTTTCTGAAAAGTTTGTTATATTTTGTTTTTGTGGAAGCTGTATGATATAAAAACAGTACATTTTGTTGGGCAGTCATGTAAAAAAAACAACTGAATCTACTAATAGTTACACTTACAGAGGATCTCAGGCAAGCAGCAGTGGGTGCCATTAATTTGCCATAAAAACATAATGCATAATTTCAAGTAGCATATGCATGGAAATCATAACAAATTATTATCATAAAAACAAAATGCATATTTTGATTGGTCATAACATAACATTTACATAACACTGATTTATCACTACTACATTTGCGATAAAGTTTATGTGAACTAATTTATTTTGGCCTAACATAGGTACCTACATTTAGTATAATGATTAAAACTGGTAACATTAGAAATAATGATATAAGAAGGTGGTGTACTTAGTTTTACTAAGAAGTTGCTATCAAAAAACATAATTGCTATAAACCGAATCATAGCACCCCACTTTCACGTGGTCTTGACTGTCCTACTGTGGTCCTACGCCTAGCCTATAGATCCAATCGAGCGTGCCGCAGTAGCAGCCGGCGAAGCACTAGAACCGAACAATTTTAAGAACTATTTACTATTGGTCGGTTTAATATTGATTGGATGATGAGGAATAGATGATATTATGCAAATAGTTTTTATTCGTTTTGTTATTGTGTTTTGCCTGGAGTATTCCAGGCAAAACACGGTTTTGAAAAAATAATGTTAATTTATAATAGCGTTTTTTTTGTTGATTTCACTATAAAATGTTATTCTAAGATGCTTTATTCAAGAATCCAGCAAACTTTCTACCCGGAAGTAATTAAGTAGATTTAAATAAAGCATGCGTTTTCGTTTTTTGTATGATTTATCTTGAATATTAGAGAGGAAATGTAGAATGAACCAAAATAAAGACAAAAATATTTATTAATATTTTTTCTGACTTTTCTGTAGCCCTTAATTTATAATTTTTTTGATGTCTGAAATTTTGCCAGATTCTGTCGCTGGGTGACTTTTGAATTGATAACAAATCCGTTACACAGAAAAAATAAGCTATTATAAATTATTTCCATAATTGACATTTTTTCCATACAAGTTGTCAGTTCATTGCCTGGACAATTTGCCCACCTGGCCAGAATTACGTCATTCATTGTTATGCAAAATGAAAATATGCTCTTTGTTTTTATACGAAACATATTTGCCTTACCTCGTGATTATAAATCACATCATGAACGTCCGTGACATATAACTGTTCCGACTTGCCGCAGCTAAGAGTAATGGGAGTGTCGTGGACTTACGAACAGGCTGAAGAAGCCATGAAGTAGAAATATTTGCATTTTTCTCTCACCTACATATTTACACGACACACTCTCTTACATTCATTCACTCAATAATCACACCACGCCAATTTAACAAATTATATGTTATTCCAAAGTAGTAAAAAAAAAATTTTTGCTGTTTTTTTTTTTGACTCGGGTCCGATTGCCGAAGCCCGGAGGCTGTATCGGCTAGTCTTTACTGGCCTGTGGATAGACGCCACTATGGGGCTATCCGACAGGCGAGAAAATCAAAGCGCGTGCTTTTTTTAATATAACCGCATGATATTTGTAACCCTCGTATTCGATCTGACTCCCACGACACAGGTTGTGCCTAGTGTGAAAGTCAATATTTAATAAAGAAAATAAATATTGTACGGTTTTTTTTTTATAGTAAATAAATTATTTTTAGGGTACCGTACCCAAAGGGTAAAACGGGACCCTACTACTAAGACTTCGCTGTCTGTCCGTCCGTCCGTCTCTCACCAGGCTGTATCTCAAGAACCGCAATAGCTAGACAGTTGAAATTTTCACAAATTATGTATTTCTATTGTCGCTATAACAACAAATACTAAAAACAACATAAAATAAATATTTAAGGGGAGCTCCCATATAACAAACGTGATTTTTTTGCCGTTTTTATAGATAATGGTACGGAACCCTTCGTGCGCGAGTCCGACTTGCACTTGGCCGGTTTTTTTATCCATACCATACTAAATATTATAAATAGGAAACTGTATGTGTGTTTGTTTGTTTGTCCGTCCGTCTTTCACTTCAAAACGGAGCGACGAATTGACGTGATTTTTTAAGTGGAGATAGTTGAAGGGATGGAGAGTGCATGACATAGGATAGTTTTTGCCCCCGAAATCGTCCCCTAGGGGGGTGCAATGGGGGGGGGGGGGAAGAATGTGTGGAGTTGCGATATAAACGAGTTCCACGCGGACGGAGTCGCAGGCAGAGGCTAGTACTAAATAAGGTTCAAATTTGTTTGTACCAGGTACGGGAAGCGGTTCCTTAACGCATGCCCTAATCCGGCGGGTGCGGCCGCACGGTTACGTCCATACGTTCGATTTCCACGAGCACCGCGCTAAAATCGCACGAGACGAATTCGAGGCTCATGGCATAGCTGACTTTGTTTCTGTAAGTTTTTTTTATGATAGCCTCTTAAGGCCCACCATATAATAAAAAATGGCATTGAAAGAACCAGATGGAGATGAATTTCTTTTGCTTCTTAAAATGATCGAGACAAAACAAATGCGACTCTGTTGCAATTCTTTATGATTTCAATTCGTATAATAAGGCCATAGGAGGATAGAAGAATGGCGGCGAACAAGCAGTCCCGCCTGATGACAAGCGGACACTGAAACCTATGGACGCTTGCAACTCCAGGGTTGCCACTATAGCGCGTTGCGAAGTTACGACCGTTTAATATGCGAAGATTGACGATGTAATTCAATTAATATTGTCTATGATATCCCTGTTGCGAACGCCTATAAATGTTTGGTGTTGTACGAGTAGGTATTATTATTACTCTTGATTTACTTGGACGCCGGATTCCTACCGGCTTGCCTTCCTAACTTTTTTGCTCCGGCTTGCCCATCGAAAATTTTACGCCCCGCCACTGGTATATGTACCTACTCAGTTGCACTTGCATCTATGTATATATCTATATATATAGCCAAAATACCATTTTTAAGCTCAAAAGCCGTTTAAAGCAAATGGGTGAATCGACTTTTTTCTGCCGCTAGTTTCCGTGGTTACGTCTCTTAGGTCACTTTTTAACAATATGATTTAAGCCCGAGCCACACCGACTGCGTGTGCAGCGGTGTACGTGCTGCCCACGCAGAGGTGCTGCACACGCAGTCGGTTTGGCTCGGCCTTTACGGTTTTATATCCACCAAATGGAGGGTTTTGTTGCCATTTTAACCCTTTTTTACTGCCCATCTTCTAAACGTCTAAGAAACTGTAATGTTGGACAGAATAGCAACAAGAAATAGCTGATTGCCCAAATAATCAAGCTCGTAGGAATACCATGAATGTTCGCTTTCAGGCCAAACACCGAGATGTCCTCGAGCAAGGATTCGGAGACGAGCTGAACGGGAAAGCCGATGCAGTGTTCTTAGATCTGCCCGCTCCGTGGGTCGGGGTGCCACATGCGGTAGCCGCTATGAAGGATGATGGTGAGTGTGTGAGTGTTTTTCAAACCATCATCATCATCATTTTCAGCATTTAATCGCCCACTGCTGAGCATAAGCCTCTCTTCGCGTACGCCACTTATCCCGGTCCCGTGCTAGTCTCATCCAGAAATGACCCGCGGTCTTGTTTACGTCGTCAACCCATCGAGCTGTTGGACGACCGACGCGTTATAAGTTTAACGTGTCTGTCTGTGTATCTGTCTGTGGCATCGTAGCTCCCGAACAGATGAACCGATTTTCGTTTAGTTTTTTTTGGTGTCATAGATAATTTTATCCCGGGTGTTCTTAGCCATGATTCATCAAAATCTGTTCAGCCGTTTTTGAGATATTGGACTTTGAAATGAAAATGTCGGGGGTTTTTCAACTTTTCTAAGTTGTAGTTATTCCTGTAAGTGGCCACCAATCCGTTAACGTTTTGGTCCACCTACCGTCGCGCTGCCTGGCAATATGTCCCGCCCAACTCCATTTGAGTTTGGTTACGACTTCTCCGACGTCACGAACCTTAGTGCGACGTCGGATTTCAAACCATGCCAGTGACAAATAAGCATACGACAAGATTATAAGTAAATAGGCGCCTTCTACCGAGACTCTAGTAGCGTCACAAGCAAGACTCGTTATTAATCTGGGGATTCGCTGAGTCGACTCAGTCTCGTGACTCGTCTCGATTAGGGCACAGCCGGGAATAACGCTAGGAGGGTGGTGATGTGTCGACAGCTAGGGACAACTGCAGTTCGTTCATTTAACATTGCGCATCCACTATACCACCAGCAACACTGCACATACCAGCAGAGCAAGTTGTGTTGTTATTGTGGGTGCGGTTTTCTGTGAGGTGGTACTGGAACGATGACGCTGGAAGATTGTGACGTCACTAATAAACGGCAATGTGCCGTGCCCATCGTGTTCGGCGCCGTCGTCGACGCGGCCCCCCGGCAGCATCCCCTAACGTGACGTCACACACTGTTTGCGTTTTCTCTCTCTAACAAGCAATATTAAAACGGTTGTAGCTTCGTAATTGTTTGAGATATCTGAATGGGATTTTCGTCACTAGGCTTATTTTTTTTGCCTCCGTTTGGAATAATAGTAGATTACTGCAGCCGCCGGAAAAGAAGGGCTTGCCGGGTGAGTAGGCATAGACGGCCAGCCGTAGGGAGGCCGGATAGTGATACGAAGCCGGAAAGCCCTTTTCACGGCTAGGCATGTATAGTGCTTTTCCCAAACATATGCAATGAAATAAGAAATATACTACTATAAAATACCACTGAAACCAACAAAAACCAACCTGTATTTATGTACTTGTCCTTCGATTTTGGCGGCAACAAGTTTTCATTGCTAATTCGGCCTCCGCCCTCAATTCCGGCGGAGTACAATTAGTTTCTTCGTCGCTGTTATCATCAGAACTCATTTTGAAATTTTATTTATAAATATCAACCACAAATATAAAATCCTGCAGCTACACGACAAAGGACTTTTTATTTTCCCTCCAATCCCTCCATAATGTTTTTTTTTTACGGAAGTCGTCCGTATTACGCGTGTGTAGTGTTCGAATAGACCCTATTATGGGCCATTATACACAAACTGATAATGAGAATCTTAATTTCTATAGGTAAAAATTAAAATAAATGCGAAGGATGTAAATAAAATAAATGCAGAGGATTTTAAATATTGTGTATGGTCATACAAATAGACAATATTTTAAACTTATTCATCAACACGTTGAATCATACAGATTTCTATTCTTAAATCAGTTCGTGTGTAACAGGCATTACCGCGGATATTTTTGGTCCAATAACCATCCAGCCACTAAAAAAAAATTAAAAAAATTGTTCAGTTGTTTAGCCTGTTCATGAACACAGACGCCATATTTACCTAGTTTAAAATTTTAAAAAAATACTTCCCGGCCTAGGCCTTCAATTTTGTATGAAATTGCTTTACTGTTCTCTCGAATTGTTCCGCCTGAAATGTGATACTTCGATGCCTGTTATGATGCACGTAACGACGAAATTTCATTGCATGTTTGAGAAATAATAATTTTCGAGTCTACACCCCTATTGAGCTGGCACGAATATGAGCGAGCTGACGATCCGCTGCGCCCGACCACTCTAAAAGCTGTTTCTAGGTCTTTTTCGTCATGGTGCAACCTTATCAGAGTGGTTCTTGGCCGTTGTGCTTTGATTTGATATATTCACCTGAGAGGCCTACCCAAAGAGGCTGTACCTGCCCATTAGCCTATACTTTTATCTCTGCCAGCACGTCTATCATGCGACGGCCGCGACATTCTCTCGATTTTTCTCGCACTATATCTCTTGTTCTAAGTGTTCTAATAAGAAAGAGACGGATAGTGCGGTCGGTAGAGCTCGCGCGCCGTCGCATGATGATAGCCGTGCTGATGTCACGTGTTTTGTGCTGTCTTCAGTTAATTTGACAAAACTGATATCACATATCCATAGAACAATTAGGTAGTAATCGTGTTTTGGGTGCCTCATTATAAATATTATAATTGTTTGTAATGCGGAATCGGAGGCTACACCAACAAAATCAGTTTTGTTATTATGTAATGACATTTTATAAAATAGTTCAGAGAACACCAGACTTATTTGTACCTGCTATTATAATAAGGTAAGTTTTTCAAATTATGCTGAATGTTTGGTATTTTCAACACGTAAAACACAAAAGAAGCCTGTAGATACAGAAAAGCGGCCTGATAAAATTAATCAAACACGCTTAGTAGTAGTTAGTGTAAATTTCAGCCGTTGAAACAAATCACTATAACTAATGCTCACCGGGCCCGATAGCATCGACGTATGCAGGAACCCGCAGATCTTATAAATCGACTAAACAGATTGCGATCTGATTACTCGGTGTCGATTATTCAGATCCCCTTGTAAGTTATACGCGTCTATTCATTAAACTATCTGGTGCCGAACTAGATAACGAGTTCAGAATCGATTCATCGATTTGTGTTCGATTTGAAAGTAGTTTAAATCTTGCACTTCTTAGGGCTGTTAAATGTTGTTCGATTGGATATTCGAACGGACTTATAACCTTTGCAGTTTATTACTAAAGGAAAAAACCCAGCAGCAATGCAGAATGTCTGGATTTTACAAATCTGTTTGGTTTGGTACCATTTTAATAACATACATACTGCTATACATACCTACTGCTACTGAGAAAACATATAGGTACTATTAATATGTAACAAATACAAATATAACTGAATGACATAACATGTGCTCCATTAGGTTGCTATAACCATTCTTTATGTACCTGCAGAGAAAGGAAACTCCTCCTGTTAAAAATAAACAGTGCATACCGCGTTCACTTGTATAAGTACATAATCTAAACGGTTCACTTAGCCTAGCACAATTATAGTGGCATGGCAACCCTAAATTGATTTCCCTAATTGGAGCTAGTTATATCGCGATACGCATCGCAAGTGATCGGCCGGTCGCGACAAACTACACAATAACAGTTGTTAGTTATCCTTGAAATTGTTCTTGGTTGCTCCATTGTTACGACGCAATGGAATTCGAAGTATCAGAAGTAGGAGCGAAGCGTTTTGTTGATGCTGAGAATGAGCGATTGGTGGTGGTATTGATATGCATATCTCGCCTGGTAGTTGGGAGAAAAGTAGATAATGATCCAAAACGTACCTATTGCTTTGAAATCTAGATATTTTACAACTAGGCATGTACGATTAGTACCTAAAACTGTACCTTATGTAGGTAATTATATGACGGCATTACATAAATGTATTGTAGGCAGCCTATTTTTAAATAGGATCCGGTTCTATGAACATGCACTGTCGACGTAAAAGACTTGAATTACTACTACTTAAAATAAAGATTTAAATTTGTTTGTTTAAAAATATTATGACGACCGCTGTAGCCTAGTTGGTAGTGACCCTGCCTACGAAGCAAGAGGTCCTGGGTTCGAATCCCGGTAAGGGCAAAAATTTGTGTGATGAGCATGAATATTTGTTTCTGAGTCATGGATATTTTCTATGTATTTAAGTATTTTTATCTGTTAGATGTAAGCCTTACTGAGCTTACTATGGGACAAGGTCGATTTGTGTAAGATTGTCCACTTATATTTATTTATTTATTTATTATGGTATACACGCAAAATGTTTCTTACATTTGACAAATAGCTCTTACTCTTAACATTTCGACCATGAACCTTAAACTAGTTTCGCGTTGCGACTTGAGATTAAGATAAAGTGATATCGATAACAGATCCATAACGAGGAGGTTGGACATTCACCAAGTTATTAGCCAGTTCTTAATGTCTAGAGCAACCTCCACGAAGATGCAGGAATCAGTAGATCGCTGTATGCGCATGCGCAAAGACTGAGAGATAAGCTTTTGGATGTACCTATACATACATAAAACCGGTGAGAAAATATGTCAAACTGGTGTATTTCCATAGAATAGGTGTGTTGTGTGGAATATAATATTCTTTGGTTTGAGTAGGATGTATGTACTAAAATTGCAGTCGGATTAAAAAAAAACAGGAGAATTCATTAAAAAGTTAACGCTATCCATTATGTATAATCCTGGTTAGAGATGCAACGGATATCCGGTTACTATCCGGTATCCGGCCTATCCGGCCATTATTTTACTATCCGGCCGAATACCGGATAGTTGCGCACTATCCGGCCGGATACCGAATAGTGATTCTGTTTGGTATTTATCTTTGAAAATGGTTAGTAATACAAAATTTATCTATTTAGCAAAATAGGCGGGCGCACGTGTACTGCATACGAAATAGTTCCGTACACTGACCTAATAAAACTCGTTTCTTGCCTAGAAAACGGTCCGCGCGAACCTACAATACGTAACAGGTTGAAACCTGCACGACGCGCCCGCCGCCAAACATTATATAATCTGTAGCCAAACTAAAATGTAGGTATCGTTTGGCCGGCCGAATATTCGGCGGCCGGATACCGGATATTCGGCCGGTGATCAGGCCGAATATCCGGTATCCGGTATCCGGCCAAACGACTATCCGTTGCATCTCTAAATTCCTGGTCTACTTTTATTAAATTAGAATAATGAATTTGGTTTAGCGTGAATTTGTCAAAACGCTTGTTTGCCCATATATGAGCTAACCGGTATTATGCGACTTATAGCTCACTAATTACTCGTGCTCTTCACCCTAATAGCCCTCGACCAAACTGTGCGCTGATAATTTACTTTAGAGACAAAGTTTTAACCGACTTCAATTTAGTACTCCGCCAAGCCACGAGAATATTTCCACATTTTAATGCGTTGATTACTATAAAAAAAAACCCGAATCGCTGTATGTGGGCCGATAATATTTGAGGACTTCCGTCGATTC
Organism: Epinotia demarniana; assembly: GCA_945867215.1. NCBI lineage: Eukaryota > Metazoa > Arthropoda > Insecta > Lepidoptera > Tortricidae > Epinotia > Epinotia demarniana. Next base: position 32,695,412 of record OX244260.1, read on the forward strand.
CCCAAGATCATCACTGCCATTGGCACTTCATTAGTTCCTATTTCAACGGAATCTTATCAGAACCTGTGACGTACTTTTGCACTTTTAAGTACATAATTGAGGTATTTGAGAAGTCATCTGTGGTCTTCATCATCAATTCCTCGCCAGCAAATTTATCATTTAAGAAAATACCAAAATTACTACACGCGTGCCTAATAAAATTGAGGAGTTCCCTCAATTCCTCATGGATCCCATCATATATATAAAAAAATACAACTGAATTGAGAACCTCCTCCTTTTGTTTGAAGTCGGTTAAAAACACCCGACTGCGGGACCGTATTTATAACATTATAACACATGTACCGCATGCAATAACTAATAACCTAAGGCCACTCCACACTCCACCTGTACTGCTAAATACATCTGTCAGCTGGTAGGCACTTCGTATTAGCCTACCTTTTTAAATGGAAGCTTATACAATCGCAATATGGACCTGCTTCGATAAGAGTCTAGTGAGTGACTAGCTCAGTAGGTCAAGAGTTTACTACACTTGCTAGAATAAATAGGCATATTATATACCTATTCCCAAGTCTTGGACGCCTCAACTTTCCTCCGCATTATGGTCAATTTTGGTAAACACTTGTTTGGCATCTCCGCAACATACAAACTACATACAATTATGTTGCGTTGTAATATATGCAGGCAAATAAGCGTAATGTGCAGTTGACGTAATGTTTGTTGTGCAATTATAATATCGAATGTTTACTTCTTAAAACTCTTAACTCGTTTACAGGGTTTTGAAATGTGTACTCTATATTACTTACAGCAAAGTTGCTATTTTGATGATCAAATCAGTATGATGCGAGCCATAGATAGCTGAATAGATATTATGTGCCACGTTGAAGATGGGGATAATATGTGGCGTACCTAGAAATGATGCAAGGCTTTGTGATCGGTGTTTAAGTATCAAAGCCATAACTAGACGATAAATATAAATGTTTGCACATTATATTGAGATACGGAGGCATTGCTCAATGAGTTCCGATTTTAGAGCAGCTGTGTGCAATTTCATTGGCTACTCTGGAATGTTCGCTGTGAAATCATCGTCAACATCATCGCCAGCTTAAAGATATTCCACTGGTCGGCACGAGCCTTCTCCCCTGAGCAACAGGAACAAGCTACATCACGTCTATCATAGGACGGCCGCGGCATACTCTCGATTTTTCTCGCAGTATATACCTCTTATTCTAAGTGTTCTAATAAGAAAGAAACGGATAGAGCTCGCGTGCCATTGTGTGATAGCCGTACAGTCCCATCGTTGTGGCTGGTTGCGGCTCAGTGCAGGGAACTTCACTTATTCCTTATGAATGTCCTCAAGATGTTTTCCATCACAATCATGTCCCCAACTACATGGAGACGTGGCATTAGGTTGAATTGTGATTTCGCACTTATGAAACCTACTGATTACCTACTGTCGACCTCTAAGAAATGCATTATTTAGTACTTACAATCTAATAAGATGCAATAATGTTAACAAAAACATTTATCTTCTATATATCACGGCTCCAAACAGTATACCGCCGCAATACAATCGGTAACAATTCTCGACGCCGAATAGCAACTCTATTGTAACAAATATGTCTAACAAACACTAATACCCTTTAAAAATCAATGCGAGCGTAACTAAAGATCGGCTCTGTTAGAGCGTAAGCCTCTATACCCTTATTTATTGCTTGTCGGACTCTGTCCAAATATGTCCTATTAATAAATGGACAACGGACTCTATGAAGCGGGCTACAATAGATGTTATAAATGTATGAGAAATGCATGAACTATTATGCCCTGTGAACTGCCACTAATGCCATTCTTTACTGTTGTACCTTTTGTGAAGTTTTTGGGATACGCTGGTGTATAAATAGTTAGCATTTATACTATGTTAAAATTTGCAATAAACCGTGTCTGTTATAATTATATTCATAATAAATAATTTTATAATAACCAACCAATTAAATGTAAGTAAACACCCCCGGGGGTGTTTGTGCTGATACAACAAACATATCTAAGAACCCTCTCAACAGGAAACCACGGATTTTCCATTCAAAAAAACCGCATTCAACTTGGTTCATCTGTTTGAGAGCTACGATGCTATGCTACAGACGTTGACGTTCCATTGCTGGGCACAAGACTCCTCCCATGAGTGCGAGGGGGCGAGCTATAAACACATTAAACTTGTAACAAACATAATTTAAGTCAATACGTGTGAGATTGGTGGACTCGATGAAACGATTTGACTATGACTATACATAGTCACTCGAATAATCGTGTAGTGTAGCTACATGATTATTCTTTATTAGGTATGTTTGGTTCGTTTTGTTGTGGATCCCCACAAACAGCAGTATCGCAGTATATCTAACAAATGTTCTGACGGGACACGTAACAAAAACCTCCTCCACGGTGGTCCACCGCGGAACTCTAATAAGACAGTCCCCTAGCTCAGTTGTCGGGTTCAGGACGTTATCTGAGTGTGAAAAATAGCGGCCTTTATGCTAGAGTTAGCCTCGAATGCGAATAGGATAGAAAGCTTGGTGGAACATTAAGAGTTTAATTCGTCCTGTGGGAAATACACGAAGGTACTATTATGTCCTATGTATTGTGAGTACCTATACATACTTGGCTTGAACTGTGGGTAAATAATACGATTAGAGAGAGGAGGTTAGATACTGCTCTTTACTGTGGGGAAACATGTTTTTTACCCGACTGCCGAAGGAGAGGAGGGTTATTTATAGACGTGAATGTGAGTACTACGTCACTTACACGTATACCTTTAAGATTATCTTTATATATGTATATCTTCGATATCGAATGTTATTGTAAACATATTAATTGGGTTGTTACCCGATATCCTATGTTTATTCAATTCAATCAGTTTTTTTTATTATTCACCTCATTACGTGCTGTTGTCCCAGCCTGATCAAAAAACGGTTAGGTTGTTAGGTGAACTGCGACCCTACAACGCGCGAGCCCAGCGAGCGAAGCGAGCGTGATGCGCTAGCGTTCGACGAAGCGCCATAACCGTAGATTATAATTTTTTCCTAGTTGAACATTAAATAATTGCTGCTAAATCCCCTGGGTGATTGGGTTCAGGTGATTAACGTGGATAACGTGCATTAAGTTACAGATGCCGTCAAACTTCTTGAACATGCGGGACGAAGTGGGGGGGGCAGCTCGCAGGTACAATTCGCCTTTGCGCAGGCAAGGTCAAATGTTCAAGAAGTTTGACGGCATCTGTACGTACCTACTCACTACGTCATGCCCACACTGAAGGAAAAGCAGTGAACGAAAAACCATATCATGGGAGCTCTGCAGATAACGTGCCTAAAACCCGATATGCGCATGTTCGAACTAAACGGCCGCCTGGCATCGTTTTGACACCCCGCCCCCATCCACGCATAATGGCAATGGCACCCATTCTGTGGGGTCATTTTGCGGCGCTACATAAACTTCTATGTTTTTTTTCGTTCGCTGAGGAAAAGACACTACCAGCACGACACTCCATGCGCGTCTTGATTTTTTATAAGATCCAAGTTTTAACTATATTATATATATAAATCTGAGTAGGTAACAGGGTCCATTATATTTACCGTTTAGCTTATCAAGTCAGCAGGTGATACTTGTAATAACATCCGCATTATATTGGATCAGTATACCATGGCATCTGTGTATGTACTTTCACAGTATGTTTATTTTATACATAGCTAAGATACAAAAAAGCCAATTACAGGTTCCCACTGTAGCATATTCATGTTAGAGGATTCATTCCACGCTGAAGCTTCGTGAATTAAACAATCTGCGATAGGTACACAGAGCTGTTTACACGTTGATTAGTGATTATTAACGCTAGTTTTTTTACCGTTGCTGAAAGTGTGAAAAGTATTTAGACTTATTCTAAAACTGGCGTGGTCTCGAAATATTCAACTAGTTCATATGCCTTGTTTAAGGCCAAGCGACGCATGAAAACTTTTTACATTACTGGAAAAACCTGGTAACGCGGGAAATACATGTTTTTCATACAAGACCAGTACGTCTAGCACAACTGCTGACAAGCCGCTTGTCGCGCGACTGTGCGTTCCCCTGTCACACTCGCACCGTGCAAATTAGAACGAGGACGGTAGATCCTTCTCGACTCGCGTCGCGGCGCGGCGTCAGTTGAGCTAGCCCCCGAGGGCTGTTATTCGCTACGCGCTAAAGCGATTCACCCCGCCGGTCACCCGTCACGAAATTAGACCTCTACCTAATAGGCTTGGGTTACTACGCATCGCGGTGTCATCGATATAGTTGTGGGTGATCGTTGAGATGAGCTTAAAACAAGTTACAGAATAGGGGGGCTGGGGCAAACGATATCTACTGCGTTAGTGCGTTACCCATTATATTATTGTATAATATTTTTCAATTTAGAATTATCATGACTAAAATTTGGCCCAATAATCTGATTAAATAACAGCCTAAGTGTTGGGGGGTAATAAATATGGAATTTGTATAAACTCTTATACTTTTTGAGACAAGTCGAAAATTTACGACAACCTTAAAAATGTATTCACCCAAATACGGACTTAGCATTTTTGGAGAAACAGAAATTACTTGGGATTAGTGCTAGGTAACGGCAGCCATAGTGTACGATACGAGTAAGATTCAGTGAGCTAACAGTAATTCCATGTCATAATCCCCGTGATTGATCGAGACGAGAGATCATCGACATCCAATCGACAGCTGACAATGTTATCGGCTCGTGCGCGTCACTGCGCTCAAAACAGCGGCCGCGAGCGCATGCCAATGGTGCAGCTTCTCCAAGGTAGTAGGTACCAGACTTTACGATTATCATCTGTAGGCACATTCATAAGCAATGTGAGGACTGTTTAGGACTTAGATGCATGTTCTTAGTAAGTATATAAATAATACCTAATGTATTTTTTCTTCTGTACATCTATGTCTGTTTGTTCTCCAAATAAATAAAAACGTACAGTGACTTCATTGTATGTTAAATGACGGCCGTTGTGATATTCATTTAAGGTTATAATAGCGGTTCCTGAACTTTGAAAGTACGAGCATAAGCACGGTAATCATGTAATAAATCCATTTTATAACCTATTTAGAGTCAACTACGAATAGATCGATACGGCTTTGTTAAGACAGTTAAGTCGTGTGTACATATTTTTGTAAGTTTGGCCGTATCTTTCTCATTGTAGTCGACTGTACATCAATTGATGAAATGATGAAGATTGATGAATAAACTCTATAGCGTCGTTTAGTACCTACCCATAACACAAACTTTAATGGGCTTACTACGGAACTAGCTCGATTTGTGTAAGATTGAAATAAAAATAATCGTAAATTGTATTGTAAAATAAAAATAATCTAGGTAATTCACGATGTTATTCTGTTACACATATAGCGTGTTCCATGTACAGTCAGCAGCAAAAGTAGCTACGCGGGTCAAATGCTCAAAATAACCGACACCCGACTCTAATGTCAAGAGGATAAGGACTGGGCAGATCATTTTGAGCGTGTTGTTTTGCGTAGCTACTTCTGTTGCTAACTGTACTAGGGAAGCTATGGTTTTTGTTCTTGTTTATTAATCAATCGATACGGCAAAATAAAACCCTGAAGACACCGTCTAAAAAATCATAGACTTCTTGCGATATTATGAATTGGGTGCCTCCGATATAGTTATATGATTACCAATAGTACATACCTACCTATACCTGATGCCATATAATATAATTTTCGATTTTTAACGAACATATTCGTCTACGTTTCTCCGTGTCTAGGTTTTAAAATTGCTTATTTCGATCATTAAGTGCTTTCTAAACATAACAACGCATATATTGCATTTCAAAATGTTTTTTCCTCAAAATTGCATTATGATTAACGCACGATTATTATATGTAATAAATAGGGTATACCTATATTCTCAAGCTTATCTAATAATTCGGAAGACTCATCACAACGCTTCCATTTGAACTCTCGCGGTCTAGGTACAGTTGAGGAAATAAAAGGTTCGCCAATTTTCGACTTTATTTCAACGCTGTTAAGATACAAAAATGACGACCCTTTTCATTCCGTGACTACATCATGCTCTTGGTATTGAAAATAAGTAATTTATAAAATATTTCACAAGACGAAACTGGAGCTCTTTTCCAATATGAACATGTATAATTATACCCACAACTTAATCATTGCTTCTTTAACCAGCCTTAGTTAATCGGCCATCTTAACGAAGCGTTTAACTTGATTAGCATAGCACTGCCCCTTGATTAATGCTAGCCGCGATAAGCAAGCGTTATTCAATAAAGGTTTAGGTTGAACCTTCACCTTATTCAATGCTTATTGATCACCGCAGCCGATGCTATCAAGGATTTGCAATACGGATGTTGGATTAATTAGTGCCGTGTAACTATAAATATACAAACAGACTTACACAGTTAAATCATTTTTCGCAAAGTTTTTGTACTGGAATCTTGTGGAAGTATCAAGGTACCGATTTTTGACTTTCGAGCGCTTGAGAATCAAACAAAAGTAAACACGTATTTAGTGTCAAAATGGCAGACTCGTACTTTCTACCAATAGAATTGAATACGAGTGGTCGATACCACTCGTTTCTCAATTTTCTATCACTATTTCAAAATAGCATTTCATTATTTTTCATAATTTTCGAATGGAAGAGTCGAGCGCTCGAAAGTTAAAAATCGATCCCCAAGTCTGGTTCGGAAAATATCTACGCTTTTTTGGCGTCTATGAGAAGCTATTTTAGATAGCAATTTCCTTGATAAAAAAGCTTCTCTACATAATATCAGATTGTAGATCTATCCTGAAACGTTTTTTTCCACCACGTTTAAAGGTTACTCGTTATCTGTCTGGTATCAAGTATGTGCTAGACCAATCAAGGAAATCGAATAAGTTTATGACAAGGGAACTTCAATCACACTCCGTATGGCACCGCTGGATAGCAATCTAATATCCTTGTTACTTTTACTCAACATGTCGTGTAAGAAATACCATGACATAACATGTCCCTTTAGGCGTTACTCTCACGATACTATATCATAAACTCAACACTTCTTTTGCTCCAAATAACATATAACTCTTATCTGCATAACATTAGGATATAATGTTGTTACGCAGGCTGGTTTAGCGACGGTATCTCAAAAATAATCCGCGCTTATGAAAGCAAAGTTACAAATGCTACTATCAAAATGAAATCAAAATTATAATAGGCATTGTTTTGTTAGAGATAAGGTGTTGGAAGGTGTTATGTGACAGCATATGTAAATTGGTGAGAGTGCAGCACTAAATCAAAACGCAGTCAATTAAGATAAAGCTCGGACAACGACAGCCGTGGACAATAGAGCATGTGATTGGACCGGAAACAAAACTATGTAAGAAACGTTTTTAAAGAATTGAGTCAACAGTTCTTCGTTTTAGTTTAAAGAAGTTTTCAAGACTCCTTTGCTATGATTTTATATTCTATATATACTATTACCTATATTATATCGATTTTATATATATTAATATTAATTATAACTATTATAAGTCTTAAAATAGATACATTTTTGACACATATTTGAATATAGAACACAAAGTATAAACGCATCAATGAATATATTTTTATGCGGTAAGTATCTGTAATCGATTAATCAGTAAAATTGTAAATGATCCCATCAAAAACATAAATGTGAAAGCTGCCAAGTTCGATACTATGGGAATGCTTCGCCTATAAAAGAAGTGAGATCTGAATAAGTACCAAGTTCCATAAAAATAACTCAAATCATAAACAGTTATAGGAGTGCACACTTGATTTCCAACAGTTTTTAAGGTACATTTTGAATAAGTATCACGGTACATAGAAATACCTAAAATTATAATAGTCAGAGAAACGCACACCGGTTTTTTTAGCAGTTTCCTGATAACATTTATTATTTTTAGTACTTTTTAATGATGTTACTTGGCAAGTTTTCACACACCACACACCTTTTCAATGCAATGAATCGACACCTTTGGACTGCAATGTGTCAAGTATATAATTTTCTATTAAAACTTGCCAAGTTACATCATTAAAAAGTACTGAAAATAATAAATGTTATCAGGAAACTGCTAAAAAAACCGGTGTGCGATTCTCTGACTATTATAATTTTAGGTATTTCTATGTAACGTGATACTTATTCAAAATGTACCTTAAAAACTGTTGGAAATCAAGTGTGCACTCCTATAACTGTTTATGATTTGAGTTATTTTTATGGAACTTGGTACTTATTCAGATCTCACTTCTTTTATAGGCGAAGCATTCCCATAGTATCAAACTTGGCAGCCTTTCACATTCATGTTTTTGATGGGATTTCATTTATTTTTGTTAGGAGTAGGTTCTTTATTATTGTTTTATCACTTTTGCTTTAGCAAATGTCTCATTCCACTTAGGTATGTACTTTATACTATACCCTTTATACTAAGCGTCTAATTCTTTTTTCTACGCTTGCGTGGCACTGTCTGGATCCCTTTATTGGAAACGGAACAGTTTTATTGTTCTTGTCTTTAAGACAAACATGTATTGTCTTAAATTGGTATGTATCTAAATTTAAATAAGTCTTATCTCATTTCCACTCCATACCTACTTATAGTAGAACAAAATTACACATTCGTTGTTTTCGAAACTGACTCACACTTGGCCGTTTTCAGATTTTTACTTTATTTCGACCTAAAGACAAACCTTCGAGCCAAATTTCAGGTCGGTACGACCATTGGAAGATAGACCCATTTAGTTCATTATGACTTCATAGTAGAACAAAGTTACACCTTCGCTATTTTTAAAACTGACTCACACTTGGCCGTTTTCAGATTTTTCCCTTTACTTTGACCTTAAGACCTATCTTCATGCCAAATTTCAAGTCAGTACGACCATTGGAAGTGGTCTAGGTTTTTGATGAGTGAGTCAGTGAGTGTATAGTAAAAATAGCGATTTTCTGACGTCAATATCTCATGAACTGCTATAGGTAGAATAATGAAATTTTGTATTCTAGACAATTAAGAGGATGTCAACAGACACTCGAAATTTCATATGCGTAGATAAAATATGTTTTGAGTTATAGGGTGGTCGAAATTGGCCCGAAATGGTTCGTGTAATATAACCCACGGCCGGTGTGTCGCTTTTTTTTGCTCGAACTTGGCGGACACACTGCCGTGTGTCTAGATAAGTTTCGTTAAGAGTCCGCAGTAAGCTTGAGTCTCCATACAAACGTAGTTACGCTCTCATTTTAAAACTACGGGTTGGATTGTGACGAAACTTTGCATATAAAATGACTTGAGGTATATCTATGTATGTAGGTAGTTTATGAAGGTAGGTGAAATTCGGCCGATCTTACTGCAGATTCTTAAAGGTTTCAATATAAAAAATCGTTACCTATATAATTTTGGCACAACGCCGCACCATATGACTAACCAGTGTTTTGTTGAGCTAACCGACTAACAACGGCACGGTGAATAGAATTCTCAAATAATTAATTCGCTCAATGCTGCAGTCGACTTTATGTAACAAAACATAAACTTTATTCAAAGCGGCTGTCATCGTTGTTAACAAAATCTTTGCAAGCCTGACTAGGATTTAGCTAGTTTATTGTACCAAGATAGTTTTTGTTATGTACATGATATTTATAATTGGATTTTTAGCCGATATTTGACAGCCGTCTTCCCGGTACAATAAACGTCAATGATGACATATAATTACATAAATTGTACTGGGATGACAGCTGTCAAATATTGGATGTAAGGGCATTTTCAATATAGTCTAGAGTAGAATAGGTATTAATTTCTATATGTTATATTTCTCTCCATTTTAATTTTTGTATTGAACGATCATATTGAAAATGGCACATTAGGAAATCATATAAGGATCACATTTGACGTACCTAAAGCAAAGGTCATATATATTCATGTTTTTTTTTATATAAAAGACTGTTTAGTGATTGACCGCGACGACAGAGACTAAGATGAAGCTCACTGGTTCGGTAATAGCCTATCCACTCTTGTTTTAAGGCACCTAGATAGTTCTCAGGAAATACAGATGAAGGGAGCGAATTCCGTTCCTTAGCCGTTCGCATTATGAAAGACAAGGCAAACGCTTCGTGTGAATAAGTGGTAAGTTGACAACATAAAGGATGCATTCGCTCCCCACGCCTGGTCGTTCGGTGATGGAACAGGGAAGGTGGAATTAAGTTGTGCAGATCTTGTGCACACTCTCCAAAATGTATCCGATAAAACACCGATGGGCAAGCTACTCGCCGTCGTCGGTGTTCGAGACTCTGTAGTTTTGTCTTAAGGGTGGAGTCGTGACCAAAGAGCATTCCATGCACCAGCGAACCTGGGGACCGATTTTTGACTTTCGAGCGCTCGACTCTTCTCACTCGAAAAGGGTCAAAAACGATGAAATGCTATTTTTGAAATACGAGCGATAGAAAATTGAAAAACGAGTGGTATGGACTACTCGTATTCAATTGTAAGGGTAGAAAATTTTGACACTTCATTTGTAAATATTTCATTATGTATTGACTATTAATTTAAAAGATAGATATATTAAATAAAATATATATTGATTCGATGCTACAGTACGATTACTGTTAGTTAACCACAGACAGATAGTTGGCCTTCATTTAATTTTCAACTTTAATGTCATACAAATAAAGCAATTTTCAGAATACCACGTCTACCGATTTTGAAATAACTACTTAATTTGTATGAGCTTTAAAGTTGAAAATTAAATGAAGGCAAACTATATGTCAGTGGTAAACCCCAAATAATTCTATTGTAAATGATTGGCTGGTGTTCGATTTTATTTAATTTCTTGCCGAATTTTGTGGTTGAAAACGAAGATCGTTAGTCTATTGGCGGGAAAATAAGCGTTTCGTTTATATTACTCTATATTACTCACTACTTACTTTTGTTTTTTTTCTGTTATGAAACGCATAATATATTTTAAATGAATCAATTTATTATATTATAGATACACAACTCCAATAAAATACTATTCTTTATAGTAGGTATGCTGAAAATAAAAATTTTAATAACCGGTAATTATCTTATTTTTGTATACAACGAAACGCAAAAGTATTTGACAGCCAACACACAACCGATCACTAGCTTTCGAGTGATGATTTCAAAAATTGCTATTATCGGGTTCATGCGAAAATAATAGTGCCAAATTTTCGTGTGCGAATATTTTCTACCACTTGCTTTTGAATTCGAGCGCTCGAAAGTCAAAAATCGGTCCTTTGAGCCTGATTCAATTGTGGATCCGAAGTTCAAGTTTGGTTTCAAACTTATACTTAGGAGCTCTGGGTGGTCTGTTACACAGGATACATTTTAGAAAACGGGGGCCAAGGTGAATTGGCTCCGTTTTGCGGTGAAAAGACACGCTTGTGTTTTGGTAGTATTGAAACAAACCAAATTGGATTTGTCACAATCGCCCACAGACTCCAGGGCCAAGTCACCGACCCACCGTAGTCTCCCTGAGGAATTGTATTTTATTGAAACTGGTACGCGAATCGGCAAACTAACTCCGTGACCGTGCTGTCATCTGCATTACACAAAATTCCAGGCTTTAGGAGATCGTTTATATGCATCAAGAAAAGAGTCGCGGATAGAACCGAACCCTGAGGGACCCCGGCATTAAAAGCCAAAAGATCAGACGAGTACCCGTCAACGACAACTCAAAGAGATCGGTTTCTCAGACAATCGGCGATCCAAGAGCCCAGACCAGAGGAAGTAGTGTATAGTGGAAGTATAGGCGGAACGCTTGCCAATAAGACTGTCGTACCAAACCCTATCAAATGCCTTAGAAATGTCAAGAGATCGTGATTGCCTCACCATGTCTCTCAACAGTTTCGCCCCAAAGGTGAGTGGCATAAATGAGAAGGTTCCCAGTCGCCGGACCATCATGTAATTATATTTTTATAAATGTAAAGTAAATAAAAAGATGCAGCGTCTAGCTGTAAGTAACATTATTATTGCCGTGTTGTCTATTACGAGAATTATTACTGAAATCCCAATGTATTGCCGGCCGAAGAATTTGTTAATTATATTGAACGATCGAAAATACTCCATAATAATGATTGTGTAACGTGATGATTCGCGAGTCGATTAGAACACATGTAACATATCGCTAATAATTCGCTCTAATTACGTTGGATCCTGCTCTTTGTATGATTGCAATTAACACACAGACAAAGATATTTTTATGCAATGTTGCCAAAAGTTAATATACAAAAGTTGCAAAGTAATTTAAGAACTATTTGAATCCAACTTGTACGTAATACCGACATGTACTTGTGAAATACATATTTTACAGAAATCATAACAGAAAAAGAAACAAGAACAAGAATCTGTGAAGAGGTTGTGTATTTTACTGCAGATGTTTATTTATTCTATATTATTGTATTATTTATAGTGAAAGACGTCCACTGCTGGACATAGGCCTCCCCCAAAAAGTACCAGAATGACCGGTCCTGCGCCACCCGCATCCAGCGGACTCCCGCGACCTTTACCAGATCGTCAGTCCACCTTGTGGGTGGGTGGTCTACTCACGCTGCGCCTTCCGGTACGTAATCGCTATTCGAGACCCCTCCCGCCCCAAGACTATCGGTTCCACGTGCAATATGACCCATTTGTGTGTTGCCAGTGATGACAGGCTATGTTTGGAGTTTCTCTGCTTGATCGCATCAGAAATGAGTCTATCCGCAGCAAAACCAAGGTAACCGATATAGCCCTCCGAATCGCTAAACTTAAGTGGCAGTGGGGGCACATTGCACGTAGAACCGATGGCCGTTGGGGCGCAAAGGTTCTCAAGTGGTGACCACGTACCGAAAGGCGCAGCGTGGGTAGACCCCCCACAAGGTGAGCTAATGACCTGGTAAAGGACGCGGGAGTCCGCTGGATGCGGGTGGCGCAGGCAGGACCAATCATCATTGTGGCAATCTTTGGGGGAGGCCTATGTCCAGAAGTGGACGTCTTTCGGCTGATATAATGATGATGATGATCCAAGACTCAGAATGTATTTGCTTACAATAGATCTCATAAATATATTTGCCCCTTAACAGGATTCGAACCCGCAGGACCGTCTGCTTCAGCTCATGCAGGGTCACTAAACCGGTAAACCTAGGTTAAACCGGTCGTCAAATAGGTAGGTATATATCAGAGTTGGGCACTCAAGAATAAAATCATTATTTGAATAAGAATACGCATGAATAAAATCATGTTGATTTTATTCCCGTCAAAGTTATTCAAATAATTTCGCCGTGAATAATTCTTATGTGAGAAAATTGAATGAAGTTAACTTATTCTTATTCAAATAAATCTAATCATGATTTTTTATTTTAACTAATAAACCATGAATATTAATGTAGTTCGGTCGGACACTTGGGGCTAAACACGACGCATTTGGTAATTTTGGTATCGGTATATACTGTTATAGAGGCACTAAGTAGACTCTTGAATGTAGTGTAATTTATACCTATTGTATATGTCTGTGGATAGTGGAACTCCTCAATGGCTACTTGTATAGCCCTCGAGTTTGGGCTCGTTTAATTTGTATTCACGAGTTCTATACATTACACTTGGTGACGAATGGTCTGATGATGGAGTCAGGAGGCGGATAGTGGAACTCCTCAATGGCTACTTGTATAGCCCTCGAGTTTGGGCTCATTTGGTTTGTATTGACGAGTTCTATACATTACACTTGGTGACGATGGTCTGATGATGGAGTCAGGAGGTGGATAGTGGAACTCCTCAATGGCTACTTGTATAGCCCTCGAGTTTGGGCTCATTTTCTTTGTATTGACGAGTTCTATACATTACACTTGGTGACGATGATCTTTATGATGGAGTCAGGAGGTGGATATTGGAACTCCTCAATTGCTACTTGTGTAGCCCTCGAGTTTGGGCTCATTTGGTTTGTATTGGCGAGTTCTATACATTACACTTGGTGACGATGGTCTGATGATGGAGTCAGGAGGTGGATAGTGAAACTCCTCAATGGCTACTTGTATAGCCCTCGAGTTTGGGCTCATTTGGTTTGTATTGACGAGTTCTATACATTCCTGCCTCCACCATCACACCATCGTCACCAAGTGTAATGTATAGAACTTGTCAATACAAACCAAATGAGCCCAAACTCGAGGGGTATACAATAGCCATTGAGGAGTTCCACTATCTACCTCCTGACTCCATCATCACACCATCGTCACCATGTATTATGTACAGAACTCGTCAAAACAAACAAAATGAGCCCAAACTCGAGGGGTATACAAGTCGCCATTGAGGAGTTCCACTATCCACCTCCTGATTCCATCATCAGACCATCTTCACCAAGTATAATGTATAGAACTCGTCAAAACAAACCAAATGACCCCAAACTCGAGGGGTATACAATAGTCATTGAGGAGTTCCACTACCCACCTCCTGACACCATCATCACACCATCGTCAGCAAGTGTAATGTATAGAACTCGTCAATACAAACCAAATGAGCCCAAACTCGAGGGGTATACAATAGCCATTGAGGAGTTCCACTATCCACCTCCTGACTCCATCATCACACCATCGTCACCAAGTGTAATGTATAGAACTCGTCAAAACATACCAAGTTAACCGCCCAAACTTATCATAAAATCTATTGCGTGAAAATCAACTTACAAAATTTTACCGACGATACCACAAAATTAACTTTATAAAATGTTAGTTTGAATAACCCCATTTGTGAAATAATTATTCCTTATTTTATTCCTTATTTAAAATAAAAGTAGCATGATTTATTCACCTTCATGTTATTTTAAATAACGGGCGCAAGAATTATTCTTATTCAAATCGATTTGAATAAGAATAAAAATTCTGTTTTTATTCTTAGTCTTATTCAAATAATAATTTGCCCAACTCTGGTATATATCAGCTATAATAACTAGCCCTGAGGTTAAAAACGCTTTACAGCTTTTGTACTTATAAGTAGGTATTAAACTAAAAGCCAACTATTGTATTTTCCGACCAACCTATTTGAGCATTGCATAACTAACAACTGGACAAATTCAAAATTGCTGAGTTAATATTTCGTTACTGAATTAATACGTCCCGACCACGGCTAGAATAAAATTAACATAGGAAATAAACTATAATTCACCACCTGACAATTTTAACAAATTTCGTTTTCCGTTTAGTTTAAACCTTAGCTTAATTAGTCCTCACTGTTAAGATTAATCGAATTCCACTCTTTCAAACGTAGATAAGCCGAGATATTGTGATAAATCGATGCTAATGATTTAGTAAGATAAATTGCATTGCGCACCTGAGATTGATGTAATCTTATCTCACATCTGCGGTGAATAAATTGTTTAATTTAAATAGTGTGTCAAAATACAACTTCTTCATTTTTGTTGTGATGTCTTGCCCTTGAGGCGTTGACACAATGTTTCAATTTTCGTTAGGAGAATACAAGTTGGGAAATTATATGTTTTCTAGAAAAATGACAAGTTATCTGTCGATTAAATTTTCAATACAAATGGTACATACTTACTAACTATATATTTTAATATTATTAATAAATGAGTATGAGTATCGTCGTTTTGCCTTGTACATATTTCCTTTTCGTTTGTATATATTTTAATTTCTCTACTTATACAATCCCAACGGAGTCATTTAACTTTACAGATGTAAGAATCTGTATACATATACGAATCTAAACTAATAGGTATTACCCAACACGTAATGGGCCCTTCTGTATATAATAAATTGCGAATAAGCATAATAGCTTTTCGGTGAAGGAAAAACATCGTGAGGAAACCTGCATTACATCCACGAAGAAATTCAAAGGTGTAATTGAAGTCCCCAACCCGCACTGGGCCAGCGTGGGGACTACTGCCCGTTCCCTCTCATCCATGAGAGGAGGCCTGTGCCCAGCAGTGGGACGTATATAGGCTGATTTATTTTAAGCATAATAGATGCCCGTAGTCTTTCCAATTTCAAAAATAAACTGAATGCATGGTTTGTCTAGCAGTTCTGTAGTTTTTATGAGTATTATAAATATAAAGAAGAAAAGTCTGTGAGGTTGTAAGTTTGTATGTAGCGGGTTATCTCAGGAAATACTTACTCATCCAATTTATGAAATTTCACTTTAGGCGGCTCGCCTGGGTTGTTTGCAATACGCGGGCAACAAGCCAGATCTAAAACTTGCCCAAATCGAATTTACTATTTATATATCATCAATTCATCATCCTCCTAGTGTTTTCCCCGGTTGCACCCTAAAGGAGCTCGGGGTCTTATTTGGCACCTAATCCCATGATTTGGCGTAAGCACTAGTAAAATTAGACTAAGTACGACGAGATTTAGATTAGACCTTAACTTACTCTCTAAATATAATCAAGGCAAAATTAAATAAGCATCCTAATTAAACCCGAGTGGTTTATTTATCCAATGCACTTCATTGGGTATAACATGACCTTATTGACTACTTGACATCATTAATAAGTCATTAACCTCATTAATATTTACATAAAAGTAAGCGTTTACTGCGAGGACAAATACAATTAATTGTACTTTTGACCTAAACTAACCCAGATTAGCATTCAGATATAGATAAGATATAAGCTCGCTGAAACTGGTCCCAATGTGGATCAAAGCACAATGTCAACAGCTGGCGAAGCGAGCTTTAGCATTGCATGCTGTGGGTATGTAAGCTCGCTTACTTATTGTTGAACCTTACCTAATGCACTTCTGTTTATAATACTATCGCGTGTTTCATGCATAAGGCTGAATCATAAGTATCATTCTGCATAAATCCTCCAAATTTGAGCTTATGAGTAAATGAATACCCTCAAGAGCAGAAAAAACTGACACCTTGTTTTGAAACTCGATATAAAGTTTACCCGTTTTTACGCTCTTGAGTATTACGGACTATATGTACGTATCTCACGAAAATAGTAAATATATACCCTTGCTTTAAAGGCCTCCACCCACCGGACGCGTGTGCTGGGCGGCACACGCGCAGCACCCGCGCAGCTGCAGCGCAGCCCACGCGCAAGTTGTAAAGCATTGAAACTACACTTCAAACACACATCGAACGCGGCACACGCGCAGCACCCGCGCAGCACCCGCGCAGCTGCAGCGCAGCACACGCGCAGCTGCAGCGCAGCACACGCGCAGAACCCGCGCAGCTGCAGCGCAGCACACGCGCAAGTTGTAAAGCATTGAAACTACACTTCAAACACACATCGAACGCGGCACACGCGCAGCACCCGCGCAGCTGCAGCGCAGCACACGCGCGGCACACGCCCAGCACACGCGCAGCACACGCGCAGCACACGCGCAGCACACGCGCAGCACACGCGCAGCACACGCGTCCGGTGGGTGGAGGCCTTAAGACTTAGATTTAAAACGCGAGATGAATGTATACTCGAGTAAATTTCAACAATTAAAATTTCTAAAGAATTGAGTCTGAAATTGCACGATTAATGTAAAGACATACTACCCGCATCTGATCTACACAAACGTCTAGTTATCATCAGTACGGCATGACTTAACTACAAATTATCACTAAACTGCAGTCATTATCATTGAAGTCAACTAATCTTGTTACTTGCCGGTTATATCTCGGTGCTGAATATTAGTATATAGATGAATTCCGAGCCGATTCATGAAAATTTGTGTCGAAAGTTCAACGCGATCATTAGCATTGTCTGCGCCGAATTAATTTTGATATTATCGCGAACCCGATACTAATAAGTGTCCGGTTAATAAGTAAAGCATAAAATTAATACAGACATTAGGCTGCCTTTCTCTCGGTGACCCCTCGCCTTGACTCGCCGCGCCCTGCTCGCATACCGGGCTTGTTCGTACGTCACTGATATAAAAGGTCATAAGGGCTTAAATGGATTCGAATCACAATGTCACATACGTCGTTTTTATTAGAGTATGTAGCATACCGGCCTTATGTTCCGTAGGATTCAAGGAGCTGACTGCTTGTTAATTATAACTAACACCAGCAACCTTCAAATTGATCTGCCATTAGGTCATATGAACAACTCAAGATGAAGCGGCGAATCGGCCTAAGCTGTACGAACGAAATTATGGTGTTTCCATGGTTGTCCATTTCAACTTTTCGTTGCTCGCGTATTTACAGAGAACCCAGGCGTAAAAAAAGGGTTTTGGGAGTAGTTTTGGACATTACCCACCACATAAAAAAACAAAAAATTGTAATATCAAAACTTTCATTTTTTATGATATTAGTATAGATCTAGATCAGTGTTCAGTCCTTTCATCTATCGACATTTCCAAAGACACTTAATCTAACACCTAAGCGCTGTATAAAGTAATGAAATTATTTATTTGCTTCAGCCTTTTAGGATCGATGTACTCGTGTATGACGCCACACACCACCTGCGGTTGTACAGTCAGCCAATAAAGTGGTCTATCACTTATCGACTCTGTGATGTTTGTGTTACGGTTCAAAAGTGGTAGACCACTTTCTCTGTTAACTGTACATCGTAAAATTAGGCTTAGCCTATTTACCAATTTTACGATTCAATATAATTTATTACGTCCTAACAGCTTAATTCGATGCAGGCTGAAGGTAGGTACCACAAACTGGAGTAACTTCGCTTTAACATACCTATAAAGTAAATATATACATTTTTCATTTATTCGAAGAGCAAATAATAGGCTTCCTGATCATGACCGTATAAATAAATTAATATTTAATATTAAGACAGGAAACATAGGTTAAATAGATTCCGGATATTAACAGATAACATTAATTTATAGCTGCAGTGACACACTCCATAAATTTTCACAAAATCATAAAAGTTTCGCATAGCCCGTCAATATATACACACGCACACGCATACACACACTCACACACACACACACACACCCATAAAATACGAACAATTAGATTAAGCTTTCATATTATTATAATTGGTTATGTCAGCCTGTTTGGTATCCCTTGTTAATATTATTTTTTACTTCCAATTCACCAAATTATATTAATTTTGCGTTAACTATATTTCATACCTGTTTTGTCTATCAACCTGTTTCTTAAATAATGTAATTGTAACTTGCCTGGAATTCTAATTTTAAGTTAATAAATAATTGTTAATCGCTCTCGCAGACGTCCAAGATACAGGCTCAGCCTAGTTTGGAGTCTGATGGATATGGTTTTTTGTATGCAAATCTGTTTCTGTTAAATAAACTATTTGTATTTGTATATCCAAGTAGCGACGCACTTACAAATAATACATCAAAATAGTTTTTATTCAAAGTTCATTAGCGTGGTTATTTGTATTTAGTACCGGCCTGGGTCACGTTGAAATGATTTAGTTTCAATATGGTCGGACGTCGCGGTAAATGTGGCTGTCGGCCCGTAGTAATTTATACCTATTGCCCCTTGTTTATTACAGCTTGTGTATATAATAAAATGCAGTTTTGCATGGGAATTTATTCCATTAAAACCACGGGCCTTATGACGTTAAGTAGTAATCGAGCTGAAAGAATAATAAATATTGTAGGTACAACGGGTCTATATCGGATACAACGTCAATTATTCTGTAATGTGATCAGTCCGTATTTACACTGTCCCTGTGCTTGGGCCTACCACTACTGGGCTTTCTATAAAAGACACATGCGTGTATCAAACTCTGTTATATATATATATGTATTCAGGCTACCATGCTTCAATTACTATTTCTTTCCAAATGAGTCAATATAAATTTGAATCTATGTTGAAAGCTTGTTAAACAGTGCAACTCGCGTGTTGTGACTCTGCCTCTGCTCTCGCATTAATTTACTATAAATCGAAGCCGATGAAGTCGTCAATTCTACGTAATCTGCACAGACGCGTGTTCAAATTATGTAAAGAGGAACTGGAATGAAGCGTTATTCTATTCAAAGCCAGAAACGAATGGCTCGCATTAAAATCATTTATGCTAGCAATTAATAGAGACCGGCAAATGTTTTAAAACAATTCTGAAAGCGCCCCCCGGGCTATGTGCGCAGTGTGGTTCTCTATGCTAAATGGTCGAAAGCACGCTACAGTATAAAATTATAAGCTATTTATTTGAGCTTGCGTGTACAGGTTGTAAGTGTTATTGGCTGCATCTATGAGTGGTAGGTCATAGGTAATTATGTGTTTTGGACAAGAGAGGGTTGTGAACTTGAGCCCAGCTCGGGCTATGTATTTATAACACCGATGATAGTGCAGTTCCACTATAAAGTGTAACGTCCCGGAATTTTAAACAAGCATTTTTCCAAAGCATAGTATATCGTAGTTTAGAAGAAGCAAGACAGTGGTTGTCTTGTATGATAAGTTTCATTGCACCAATTCAGCTTTGACTAGTTATAATCTTATAATAATATCGCTACGTATCTTTTCATTCCTACCTCTATGTTGATTATATAATACAGAAACAGCGTTAAATAACAACTAAATCCTGACATCCGTTCAGTTCCAGTTCTTAATTACACCGAGATGGATGGCATCATCACATATAATCCTACAATTATGTGTTCACGGGAATACCATCTCGATACGCTCGCGTTTCTATTGGGCCCGCGTGAATGCGTCCGACCGCGATTAGAGTGGGTAATTCGAGCAATAATTCCCTATTGACCTGTTGCTTTGGCCAAGTTAAATGAGTTTATATCGGTACTTAATTCGTCTTTAGTCTAACAGCATTTGACGTAAAGTCCCTGTATTTAGTTACTTGAGTAAAACGTACCTAAGTGGATTACGTATGGGCGTTATTAAAGGACGCTCGTGCAACTTTAGATTTAGTGTCAAGACCGATTTCAATGCAAAATAACATATATGCTAGGGAATAATTTCCTTGATGTACCTTAGATAACAAGATAGAAAGAAATAGCCAAGAGCCAAAGGATTGCAACCCTTAAGACAGTTCAGTACATAAATGCTGTAACTGTATCCTTCCCAGGTGAAAACATTTGTCATGGTAGTGCTAATTTTGTACCAGGGGTCCTCAGTTTTCTAGAAAAAATGGTTAATGTTTTATAGACCCGTTTGCTCTCCACAGTCTCAGCGAATTAACATGAAGTTGTACCCGGGACGCGTGTCTAACGTCGCATAATAACACGTCCGTACCGCTCGCGGGTCGTCGCGCGACTAATCAATTGGCGCGCGACGTGATGTCTTCATCAGCCGCCCGGGGGCGTAACGCCCAGCGCTTGCGCACCTAAACTCACAGCTTTTATACGGGAAATGTGCGCATCTATTGTATGTGGTTGGAAATTTGCATAAAAGCAATTTACATGAAGCTGTGCCATCATTGACGCATGCTCCATTGTTATCGGACGAAAGGCGCGGGCATACCCGCACTCTATCGAACGTACGACTACAACAGTTTTCCCCCTTTTTTTCCACAAAGCTTTTTTACCAACAAATCCGATACACCCCTTTTGCTCCTGAGGGGTAACCACGTAACGTTTCGAACGCGCGTTAGGTGTATTTTTCAATATAAGAAATGACATTAAGATCTATGTAACGTACACTACTAACTAACATTCTAATTACAATCATATCTAACTACAATACGTTAAATGTTCGACCCGCGGGACACGTTTGATATTCCTTTTAGGCATATTTTAAATTGCTACTATATCCTATGGTCTTATATCTATTAAATAAATAAATAAATATTTGGGGACCATCTGACACAAATCGACCTAGTCCCAAACTAAGCAAAGCTTGTACTATGGGTACTAGACGAAGATAAACTTACTTACATAGATAAATAAATACTTAAATACATACAAAACATCCATGACTCAGGAATAAATATTCATGCTCATCACACAAATAAATGCCCTTACCGGGATTCGAACCCAGGACCTCTTGCTTCGTAGGCAGGGTCACTACCAACTACGCTAAAGCGGTCGTCAAAAACCAAAAGGTATTGTCCAATAAAACATAATCACCATTCCTCGCTCGTCTCAAACTTAAATAGACGTGTTACTATGTTTGCACAAAAATTCCACCCCTTTAAACGGCGAACTAAGCTCGCATACGATTTACTAAGCAATTGAAAGTGGCCACTTAAAGGAATCACAGTGCGGAGAGGCAACAAATCCAACAAATTGAACAGGATCGGCAATTACCGAAGACAATGCGTGCGTGAGAGCCGGGCGCCGGGCACGCAGCGCAGCCCGCGAATTAGACTCGTTATGTGCCGGGATAATTAGGGAGCGTTCCCACGCGCTGCTACCCTCACAGGTGGAGCGCAAGCAACTGCACAAATAGTAACACTGTAACACTTTCCAGAGATAAGGGTCTGCATTTTGGAAGGAAGGTTATTGGCCCCGCTTTAGCTAATAGCCGATGGGTTGAAGACGTAAACGGGTGAGGACCAAATTCTTGGCCAGTAGTTAAGCGTCGTTAATTGGTAGTAGTTAAAAAGTTCCGTTATGACACGAAAATTAACCATAGAAAATGTATGGCTAATTTTCGTGTCACAACGGAACTTTTTAACTACTATCAATTAATTAAGCTAACTACTGGCCAAGAATTTGGTCCTCACCCAAACAAGACCGCAGGTCATTTTTGGATGGGACTAGCATGGGACCGGGAGTGAAATAAGTGGCGTACTCGAAGAGAGGCTTATGCTCAGCAGTGGGCGATTAATGGCTGAAAATGATGATGATTTTGAACGTTTTACATGACGTTTCGGTACATTTTGGGCCGTAAAAAGTGACCATAAAACCTATCGTGCTAGCCGGACAGGTCTTGCTAGAGTTTTTAATATTAGTTGAGTACCCACAAAAGGAGCGTCAATTTACACCGTAAAGTCTGATGCGGATAAAACGGAACAGTTCCATGAACGAAACTAGATTATATGCAAGGATGTCGGTGAATATTCCTTATTTCCGTGTGCATTATTCTTCCATATATTATTTCTTCGATATGCTCGGAAATTTTCGCCTTACTGTTGCAAAATTATTAGATGAAGTTGCTCATTACACACTTGGGCAAAATTCAAAGTTAAAATCATTACTGTGCGGCCGGGAGCGTGTATGAAATTCCGTTACTGTACTTATTGTTATTTTACCTTTTAAAAACCTATTTAAATATTTTTTCTTGGAGATGGTAATTGAACAGAAATTTCGGTAAAAATATGTTTTCTAGTGGTATTCCACATGACGAGTATAATGCAATCTCAACAAATTTTACAAGATTATGGATTGGTATTTCGGGTATTTTCTCCATAAAATAGCCAGCAAACGTACAGTAGGCCGTGACTGACCACTTACAAGGATTCACGAAATTAAGTTACTAACTGCAATTACCCACGTTCTGCATTAGTCAATTACCTACACTACACCGTATCAAAATAAGTCATATATGCAAACGTAAGCCACCGTTATACAGTCACAAACTAAAACGCGAATATCGAGCATAAGCCGTTGCTTCTAAATAAGCCAAATTAAATCAAAGGCGCGTAAATGCAACTGCCAGAGTTAATTTGAAAATAGTAGGTGTTTATTTTACTTTGAACAGTGTATCGATACGGATTAAAGCGTTTTTAATAAGGTATCTATTAGCGCAAAAGATCTTACGCAGATGTCGCTTAGGTCTTATATTGTCGCGTTCCTATAGGAACTTTATAAGTAAGCGTGTAAGCGCCTATCGTGTTAAGGGCCTTTTTGGTTCGAGTTTTCACATTAAGTTGACGAACGTGTGAATGAATTTTATTGCCTTATGCGCCGAGGGCCCGGGCAGTAGGCATTGCCACGTCTTGATGATTTACTGAAGAACGCGCCGCTAACGGACTCGGTTAAATCCTATATTAAGTCAATGACAATGTGACGTTAAAATACGTTATTAAGTCAGCCTGGTTTCGTTTTATTGAGGACGGTACATGATTACTTAAACGACGGTACATGATTGACGGTAAATGCTACAGCTTTTATAATTGAGTTAGCATACTGGTATAACTATAAATACGTGGAACACATTATGTAGAAAGTAAGATGTTTTATCTTGTTTATTGTATTACCTATTCGTTTTTTTCCCAAACCTCCAATGTAGGTTTTAGATTAGGTAATCCTATACAATTTACGAAAAAACAAGCACGCATTAGAACGCCAATTACCTAACAATTTTAATTGGTTTCCTAATCCAGTAATGGGAATAAACCGTGTACGCCGCCACACACATCGATTCGACCTACCTACTAAAAACCGCACACCTACAATCGTCTATACCAGGTCCAAAGTACCCTATAAAATAAATCGATTTCCTTATACCTTAAAAACCTAACAGCCAGGCAGTAGCGCGACTTTACACGGCTTGTCGGTGTCGGGGCTACAAGCCCGGTCCTTATACGCAATGAATGGACGCACATGCGTGTCGCCAGCGACTGCCCGCGTGTGATATATACGACGGGGGAAGTGTGCATGCGCATTCAATTATATTTTTGTTTAATTAATTACGTGAACCCTGTTAAAAGATGTCTATTTAACGCTTTTGGATAAACTCCTATTTAATTAAACAAAGGGTTGTTATGTTATAAAATACTTGATGTTTTGATGCGTATTTTTTTTTCTCATTGGACTAACATTTACGTAAAAGAAATTACGCTTACAAAGTTTCCCAGCTTAGATTTTTAGAATGGCATAAAAATTGCTAGGGCAATGTGTAGGTTTGCAACTGTGAATGTGTTTGTCTGCAAAGTCCTATCCTATGGAATATTCATCGGGAAATAGGTAAGTGGAAGTTGTCAATTTTAAAGTCAACAGCCCCACAAATAAGGATACACAAAAGTAGACTAAGCGCAGAAGTCTCGCGCGGAAAGCAAACCTTGATATTTGTCAGGATAACGCTAAGCGAAAGATCAAAGTTTCGCTACCTTTCACACGGTTTGCCCTGAAGATAGTGTGAATAGTGACCTTTAGAAGCTGCAGCACTTTATACTTGGAACTGAACTTAGCTTTATTCGAGCATCGAACACCCGAACCAGTATTGATGAGACTCGGCTGATTTCCAGAAATAAATAGCACAGTATTTATAAAGTTAAAGCAACGAGCAAGATCCGGCGCGCCGATTGCCGTACATTCTTGTATCACTTGTAAAATACTTTATTGCTCTATAGTGCGCTCAATACGAACCGGCCCTTGCGAATGGTGTCGTTGCCTTTAAAATTTACCTAATGGAAGTAAACTTGGTTTCTTTCTCAATTTAGTATGTGCACCGATTTCATTTTACGTTCTTAAGTCAAAATCTCTTACTGTGGATTTATGCAGGGTTTGGTTTTATTCGTTAGCAAATACAGAAACTCAGTCTACGAACAGACCCATTGTAGGTTCTTTCTTTATACAATGCGTGCTCCGTCAAATGTAACAGTGTTAAATACGCCTTTGTGTCTTTTAAAATCTTTAATATTTGTTGAAAAGGTATTTGATCGAATCAATAGTTTTCGACCACTTTTCGAACAAAGGACCTTAGTGTTAGGAAAAGAATGAATTAATCCATTATGAGCAACGTGCGCCAATCGGCGTCTCCGTAGGTGGCGGGAAAATCTAAACAATATAAAATTGATTCGCCCGAAAATTGAAAGTGACGTGACCTTCGGACCTAGAGTCTGAAGCCCTCCACCCACCGGAAGCGTGTGCTGCGCGGCGCGTGTGCTGCGCGGCACACGCGCAAGTTGTAAAGCATTGAAACTACACTTCAAACACACATCGAACGCGGCACACGCGCAGCACCCGCGCAGCTGCAGCGCAGCACCCGCGCGGCACACGCGCAGCACCCGCGCAGCTGCAGCGCAGCACACGCGCAAGTTGTAAAGCATTGAAACTACACTTCAAACACACATCGAACGCGGCACACGCGCAGCACCCGCGCAGCTGCAGCGCAGCACACGCGCAGCACACGCGCAGCACACGCGCAGCACACGCGCAGCACACGCGTCCGGTGGGTGGAGGCCTAGAGCTGTAGAGTAATTAGTTAAACTTGTGTGACATCATTCGAAAATTGTATATAACAGGATCTCAATTAAATGTAATATGTTGGATTGCCTGCCACAAGTGCTAAGCCGGACATTGTGGAGCGAGTGTACCTATATAACTATATGATATCAATGGCCAACCAAATCGACATTAAAGTAATACGATCGGGAAAACCGGTCTCTATCTACATTTTCTTTTCAAAGCACATGCACCAAGCCACAATAAGCTCACTATATGAAACGAGAGGGACACGGCGGAAGGGGTTAGTTTTTTCCTGTGCGCGAGCAGGACAGAGTGATCGTTTCTTCGTTTTTGGATTTATAGCAGCGCCTCCCCGTTAGTTTTATCTGTATCGCTCGGTGCGCTATGGAGCTATCGCGCGCTCGAGTCACCATCTGCTCGGCTTAGCTCTTTACCCACACGGGGTGGTTTCCTATTAATTTTTCCATGGGAACCACTGATACATACATACATGTAATCACGCCTATTTTCCGGAGCGGTAGGCAGAGATCACGGATTTCCACTTGCTACGGTCTTGAGAAACCTTTCTTGCTTCATTCACTTTCATTACGTTCCGCATACATGCTCGTCGGTTTAGGGTAATCTTGATCTGACCTTTCTTCAGGATTTCTCTGATTTTGTCGGAAAAAGTACGACGAGGTCTTCCCCTTCCAACTGTACCATCAACTTTTCCCTCATATATACACTCTCTTTGTTAATCTTCTTTCACCCGTCCTCTCTACACGGCCATGCTATCTTAGCATGCCCTTCTCAATTTTCGTCACGACATCTTCAGTCATTCCACATCTCTCTCTTATTTCTTATTCTATCCCTCAAATTCACCCCAAACATACTTCGCAACGCTCTCATTTTGACTGCATTCACTTGACTATGATGTTTCTTCTGCCGCACCCAACTTTAATTACCATACATCAGTGTCACACACTCCCTTAAGCACAGCCAGACGTGCATTTTGAGATATTGTCTAGCTGCTCATTAAGGCGTTGAGGGCCCCGTTTAGACTATTCCCCGCATTCACTTTCCTTTCAATATCTCTCTCATGCTTTCCATCCTTAGTGAATAAAGTCCCCAGATAGACGAACCCTTTCACTTGTTCCAACCTTTCGTCTCCATTAGTCATAACTTGAAATACCATTGCTTTTGTTTTACTTACATTAACTTTCATACCTTTCCTATCAAATGATTCATACATTGTGGTTACCATCCTCTGTAACTCCACGGTTGTTAAATAATAATCTGATTAAGGCCGTTATACACCATATACACGGTGCCTTCAATTGTCAAACTTACAACTCATCGGTTACCATATTCAGAAATTATACATATGTATGGAGCTCGCTAACTGCATGTTCTTTTTGATTTGTACCTAAAAAACCGACGACAACGTTAACGCACGACGTACTTACATCAACGCAACGCAATCATCATCAGCCGTCCATTCGCTCTGAAAATACCTGCGCCTTATATTTTGACCGTCACAAACCATCAAATGTTTAAATATGCATCCAGTGTGCATTGTTCTCAAGCTAATGATACACTGATTAACAATATTCGGGACCGATAGCAGTGAGTTACTCGCGGGGGGCGGGGCGAGGCCGCGCGATGTTAGATTGCGCCCGCGCGGATTTATGCCAACCTCTCCGTATTAACTGATAATACCTACTAAATATGCCATTATTATATGCGAAACAAATACTCTCACAGTTACGATTACGACCCGAGATTGTTTATTGGTTTTATTTATTGCTGAGAATGGAATTTGGATCGAGATTATGCTTTAGGTACGCATGTAGGTATGTAGTAGAGTCTTAGAATTTTATTCCCACCAGCCCGGCTAGCATACCTACTAATCCGTTAATATTTACGTTCGGACGTATAACTTTACGATTGTGCCCATTTTTACGTTACTTAGCTAACATGCTAATCTCGCAACATAGATTTATGCCATAGCGTAAAATATATGTAACAAAAAGACGGGTAGTGTTGCCAATATATACAACTGAATTTCTACCAATTATTACATTCTTTTCATTCGTTCAATCGCAGTCTATGGTTAGAGACCCAATATAAGACTACTTAATTCAAGAGTAATAATAAGCACTGCACTGCTACTAAATAGTCGTACTCTTGTATTAAGTTGTATTGTAATCGTTTTTCGTTTTTAATTTTTTATTTATTTACTTTACTCCCGCCCCGTTTTTCCCATACTATAAGTAAGTTTGTATCGTAATTCATTTTTCAACAAATTGCTCGTAACGTACCTCTTATTGTGTCGCTTTTAGGCTCATAATCCTGGATATTAAAAACGCGTGTTTTATAACTACAACACTTGTGTGTTATGGTTATATCCCAATTAAGTCACGTTGGCACCTTGCAGCAAGATATATGCATGAACACGGTGCATTCTTAAATTAACCGGGTTGTACAGAATGTACAGCTTTTTTTTAATTTTCGGCAAATGGATTCTTACTCGACCAAATAAATTAAATCCTTTTTGTTAATTAATTGACTATTTATTTTTGTATATGATATGGAAACGTTTAATTTAGTAATACTATTCACTTTTCATAACACTTTACATTAATTAAATACAGATAACATTTTAAAACGAAAATATAATTTTATTTTGTATTGGCTGTTTAGAGATTTCTGTGCCCACAATGCGCAAACTTTACGAAAAAAATACTGTTGGGCGCCATTATAGGTTATTTATTTCACAAATATTTGTAACATTTGTTTATGCGTGTTTGGTTATTATCAAAAATGTTGACTCGTGGTGACTAGAAAAGTGATAAATAGAATGGACGCCACTGGAAATTCTTGGCGATGTGCAATTGTGAGTAAAAACCTGTTGTCATCTTAATGATTTGCTTAATGTAAAGTAAATAATTTGGCAGGCCTATAACATTTTCATCTTACGAAAATGATTTTTTCCTCGCAAAATGTGTTGAAAAACGTCGTTTGATACGCGTGAGCTTTGATAATTACATCCTCGGCTTCCTTATCACGCTCACCTGCGGTTCGCGTGAACAATTTCGCCTCTGATATAATTATCAACATACCTCACTTGTATCACAATGTACTATTATGGTACAAGTGTTACTGTTTTCTTTGTAGCATGCTGGTTGAAATTGAGGAAAAGTAAATGTTAACCAAGGCTAAAGCTAACAATTTATTTATTAGACGACAAGCTGCCCGCGCTGCTTCTCCCGCATAATTCAAAGAAAGTAGGCAAACCCGTGGGATAAAATATAGCCTACCACCACCCATAAACCCCATAAACACACAAACTTGCAAAGCTTCAATCTCACAGACTTTGTCCTCTTATAATATTAGTATAGATAATTTCAACAATCGATAAGGAGAATTTGTATATACTTAAGTATAATTATTTTCTTTAATTATTTACTCCATAATAATTTTATTAGGTTTCTTGAAGATGCGCATATTAAGTATATATGTTTTCGTACGCCTTTAAATGAAAGTAAATTACCACGGGTCGTGTTAATATGCGATATCGAAATCCAATTGTCAAGCAAAAAGTCGTAGAAAAGTAATCCATCCAAACAGCAAGCGAACTAATAAGTTTTGAAACTGAAACCGTGTGTTATGACAGATATTTTACAGATATCCTGCGGCAATTGTATTGTTTTCATAGTGTTAAAATTTATCAGGGGTCGAGACCTACATAAAATTTCGTCCGTCAACGGTTCATATCGTCACGTTTTATGTGACAAAGTCAAGAGCATGTTACAATTTGACGTAAAAATAATAATTTTATGTACAAGACATAAATGGTCACATTTTACGTAGATGACGGTATACCATGTTAGCTCATGCCGGTAAAATTTTATACGTCGGTTGTGGGCATAAAACATGTGCATAAAAGACGTCATTTTGTTAGTGTGCTAGGGCCGCTGCTGAAATCAATTAGTACCTACTGAACTTCGAGAAGAAGTAAGCATGGCGAATAAAGAATGACATCGAGGGTAGATGTTACCTTTATTGTACTTGCTCAACATTCCTCCATGAGGGTTCGATTTTTGGCTCTATACTTGGGTACTTTCCCTTTCTACGCATTGATATTCGTATTCGTTTTAA
Organism: Epinotia demarniana; assembly: GCA_945867215.1. NCBI lineage: Eukaryota > Metazoa > Arthropoda > Insecta > Lepidoptera > Tortricidae > Epinotia > Epinotia demarniana. Next base: position 32,725,546 of record OX244260.1, read on the forward strand.
ACGCGAGCTTTTGAATCGTAATTTTTCTTTTATTTCGACCTGCACGGCTATCACAAGGCAGCGCGCGAGCTCGCACGGTTTTTCTCGCACTATCCGTCTCTCTCTTATTAGAAAACTAAGAAAAAGACGTATTGTGCGAGAAAAATCGAGAGAGCTAGCGCGCTGTCTTGTGATAGCCGTGCTGCATTGTTATTATCTGGAAGACTATAATGTCGCACTACTATGCACAAAATAAATCCGAAAAAATATTATAATGCTACAATAGTTATTTACAGTACGTATGGTAGTGTTTTAAATCGACACGAGTTGCGAATTACCTATTCGCACGTGTATCGTACGTTTTACCGTGCATATGGCTCTTTAAAGAAATGAAATGAAATTCTTTATTAGTAACAATTGTTACAGGTCATTTGTATCATACGTGTACATTAGGCTAATACATCATACAATTTTCTACATCTATTTATTATTATCATTATCGTAATCAATTATTTATAACATTATTCTTTATTTTCAAATTGTCAGTGGCATGCTGTACAATTCGTCATAGTTATAAAACATGTTGTCCAGAAGCCACTTTTTCAGTCTTGATTTAAAACCTACGCTGGAAGCTGCATTTCTGACGGTATCTGGCAATCGGTTATAAATTGGTGGTCCTAGGCTATAGACCGACTTAGCTGACTTCGCAAGTCTTTGTTTCTCAACCACCAGCCTGTCTCCATGCCTATTGCTCCGCAGGGGATATCTGGAGTTCGTGCCCTTGCATTTGAAATTGCCGAGGTTTTCGTGTGTGAAGATTGCCACTCGGTATATCAGCATGCATGGCAGGGGCAGAATTTGGAACTAAAGTTTCGACATATGCACGGAAAGTAGTACTGTAATAGTACATTACGTAACTAGGGCTGTGAATTCGTGAATGCCCTAGATCGCAGGTGTTTGTGGCCCGAACCGAAGGTGAGGGCCATAAATATGCGGTCTGGGGCTTTACGAATTACCGCCCGTGTTGCGTACAAAATTTTACGTCTTCACCTGGGCAGAATGCGACTTTTCCCGTACGCGCAGCGTGCAGTAAAACTCGCATTATGGCCAGGTGTGACGTAAAACTTATTTAAAACCCATTCTGCGCCAAGTCATAGTTTAAGCCGCTACGGACTACGGCGAAGCGCTACAAGCGTGGCGGTGAATGAGTTAAAGGTCCAATGCGTGTAATATAATTTTGTGCCTACCTGGCCCCTTTTTGCTGCTAAACCTCCTGTACCTAAACATTTATATTCGTACTTACCTCGTGTGAGCTTTACTTGCCACTGCATAAGCTCGAAATTCGAACTTCGGGTATCTCCATCTCTATCGCACTTATATTACTCGATTGACATGCATGCTCGTACGAACTTCGAGTTTCAATTTTCGTGGCAGCGCCGCTGTACTTAATATTCGAATATGAAACGTTTGTAACTATAAATAAATTGAAGGAAACTGAAGGAACATGCAAAAAGGAACTGAAGAAGTGAGTCGATGTTGACGCAAAGGTAATTGTTTTCACAGTGTGTACCACTGCATTTAATGTATAATTAAAACATTGTATTGGTTTGAATGAGAGAAGAGAAGGTTCCAGCTAGATTAGTAAAGCCTGCGTACACTATCAGTCCTATCATGCATATCCTTTGTTAAGGCGGAATAAAGCCAATTTATAAATTCGTCTCCAACACGAGCATCATTAATTATGTTGCTGGCTGGGTGGCTGAGAAAAACTTACTCCACTCATTTCGCTATCATTACAATCATGCCCCATCCTTGTTACACTTCCTTTGGTATTGGAGATACTTCACGAAAAAATATCGTAAGAATTCACAACTCTTCTACAAACTTTGGGCTTAATTGTTTTGTAAATTGAGTCCAGGTTGCGTTGGCGATTGCGCTTTGTGCGTCATTCCGGATTGAATCAGATATATCCTGTCTCCTTCTATTGTTTTGTTCTTCAGCCTCCCCGGCGTTAATGGTGTTATCTTGCCTCTCGAACGCAGCACCTCTCCGTATATTTCTTTATCTTGTCCGCTCTGTTGGCGGTTACCAGCAGTTTGTTTTTATTCATTTGCTAATTTCGAAAATGAGAAGGCGCCCGCGATCACATCGTCGATCGTAGATTTAGGTTCGCGCATTAATAAAATTAACGAATGTTTTTTAAATTAATTGAACGTACTCGGAAACTGTTATCCTGGATCAACTTTCTTCCCGGTACTGTCGCCCTGGTTACTTTATAGGGATATTTATTGCTAAGTGGACCACCACTAGCAAATATGATTCTTCCAAAATATAGTCGTAATAAATCTATGTTTACTTTTTAGGATTAGTTGTGTAGGACCGTGCAATTGAAGTTGCTTTTGTGTACCTATCTAGTGGCGGACGTCTTTAAAGAACAATGGTTAGGATTGGAAATCGTGAAAAAAGCTTTGCCTATAATATGCGAGCACTTGGTCACATTCGTTGATAGAGAAAACATGAAATCCTTGAAACTCTCCGAGATATTTAATTAATTGGGTCTTATGATAATTGGTAAACCATGTTCATATTTCATAATAATTTATTAGTAGTTGTTTTATTTACACACTACCTTAACTTACACACTACGAAAAGAAAAACAGTTTCTTGTAAAATAAAATCTGTCGTGCATATCCAATCCAAATTGCAATACCGAATTTTTGTTTACTTAAAACCGGATAATTTTAATTGTTTTTCTATGCAGTTTAGTAATTATTCGATCGTCGGCCCATACTTTTGAGGGACTTTTTGATGTGTATATGAACACAAATAGAAACTGATAACTTTTGGCGGGACTTGTATCATTGAAATACGTATTGCCCAATGCTAATATGTTCACTCTGCACCTGCCGTGATTGTACGTATTACAAGATTCTAATTTGTACCTCTCGTGGTTTATTCATGCATTTATTCGTGGTGTCTAAATCCAAACCAAGCAAAACCCGGTATTATTGTCATGTCACTCGCGGCAACAAGTATTGAAATTATGTTTGACGTAGTTTCTCTCAGATTCTGCATAGTTGCTCAGTATTGGAATTCATAGCTTTGACTTATGAATTTCAAACGTATGGTAAAACAAACACACGACACAATCCCCGCCGTTTCCCAGGATTGTTTACATTAAATTACTACATTCGTTTGTAGGTAGTATTTCACGATAGTCTCCGTTGATTGTTCTACTTGCATCCCCTTGATTAAATCCTTTTGATTATCATTGGCACATCAGTTTAATAATTCACCTCGGCCAAAAGTCTCCAATACCCAAAATAGTTGTAAGGAAATCGAAGCGAAGAAGCTGTTATAAACAATGCATTTGAAAAGGCTTCCATCATTTGTGAACACTACCTAAATTAGAATAGCTAGGTATACCTTCTGAGGAGATCGATGCTGTAGGTAATAGACATCAATGTCGCTTACATACCATCAAACAACTCAAGAATTACAATAGGTACACATTTCATCATTGTAGAATTTGAGAATAACCAATGGGTAACGTCGATTAGTATTTGAGAGAAGGGACTTTATATTAGTAGAACCGTTCATGCAGAATAAGTAAGGTGATCCCGATGGAACGATCGCCCACGGGAATCCTATTCGATATGTGCAAGAATCACCAGATGTGCATCTTGGGTGATTCTAGTGCAAAGGGCAAAAATATAGGCACAAGAGGAGCCCTCGCCGCAGTCGGTGCGCTCGCGCAGGCCCCGGGCGGGGGCGGGGCCGACGCAAGCGCGGCCACCCCGGCGACGACGCCCCACGCCAGACGCTCCAACTTACCTATATTTAGACGGCTTCATTGTCTGCTGCCAAAGGAAGGGTTTAATGGAGGTAAAGCAAGTAATTTATATTTAAAACTGACTGTGATATGACACTTGATGTTATGATTTTCTGCTGCAGGAGGTCTCGGGTATCGCGCAACAGAAAAATGTTTTATATTTAGTGTTTTTGCAAGTCTTTTGAACGCCAGGCTCAAGTAACGTCAATGTTAGATAGTGTGTTGAGGATATTCTTACCTTCATATTTAGAATTAATTGTGTATTTTGGGCTCCCTTAAGCAATACAAACCGTATTGACAATGTAACGTTCATTGCTTTTAATAAAAGCACAATGTAGAAGGTGATTTTTTAAACTTTTAAGCTCCTATTAGTATCTTTGTAATTAACATTCTGAGTAGGTATCTTGTGACAATGGTCTATTTAATGTAGCCAACCTTAGTTACCTACTCGCAATGAAACAGTTTAGACCATATCAATAATTAATTTCCAATCAGATCGCAGAACAATACCGTCTGCGCGCGAGTACGACCCCATTACGTTGCGTACGCGCAAACTATGTTGGGACAGTGGTTGCATTTTATAAGATCGTGGCGAATGGGGGAATTCGGCAGGATTTTACTCGAATTTGTTCAATAGTGCAGTATTGAAGAAATTGTATGGATATTAGTTACGTGAGCAAAACTAACTAGTTTTGCTCACGTATATACATACATTCACGCCATAACTGCGACAAATAACGAAACGGGGCAACTTTTGGAAAGGGAAAACTTTTCCTGTAGTAAATTAAACAATTACCAAACCTTTACTAATCTCTAAATTCGATCCGCTATCGGAAGTTAGGAGATAGGGAAGTATATATTTGTGTTTATTGAGCTCGATATGCTATCTTAGGGCCCCCCCCACACTACCGGCGTCTTGTGAACTTTCTCATACAAAATTGTGCGTTGCGTCGACGCGTTAGTGTGTAACTTTATATTATAAAGTGACCCATGAGACGTCACAATAGCAGCGAGCTACAAGAATAAGTTATTTTATCCATTTTGTACCCACTGTTTTTAGTATTCTGTAGTCTAGGGCTCACATGTGATTTCACCGCGTTATCTCGCCTAATACATCAATGGCTTGTCCAGTATTGTTAGTGACGGTCGGATCTATTGTGATTACGTTGCGTCGCTTCGTAGTAGTGATGGGCCCATTTGTCTATTGGTGAACTGGATCGAAGCGAGACTGATACCCTTTGAGATTTTACATATAGCTGTAGAAAAGCAATTGCTGCCATGTTGGATAGAGAAACGTGTAGCAGTTAAGCAATTTAAAGATTTAAATATAATATTTCTGATAGTCATTTTGTTAGCCTGCGTGCATTCTTAATCCAATTAAAGAAAATATGAATAATAAATACAACCGACATGCCAGTTAGCATAAATGATCTAAGTAGAAATAACGAAAACTAACTTTCTCATCTGCCAATATTGTCGTACTGTACCATCAAGTGCTATGTGCATTATATGTGCTGTTACGTTGCTTTACACCAGCCCATCACTTCTCAGGTACCCATCGACGATACTCTTATTCTCATTGTGTTTATCACACCATCAAACTTATCGGCAATGCTTTCCCATCACTAGCACCATTGGGAGTGAATGAGGTACTTATTCCACAAAGCTTTTGTTACATAACGTTTGGCTAAATAGTTACAAAATATACCAGCCAGGATTACCCTGCATCTTCTTATGGTGAAACGACTTATGTTATTCTGAATAGACATATGTTAATGCTCTTTTATGTGGGAGAGTAGTACCAATGTCGGCTTGAAGCTTGGCAACAAATCTCATACATTGTTGCATACAACGCAATATTCTGAATGAGACCGAGTCGAATTGCGAATTAGATCAATTTTGTTTTACACATTGAGCAACGCATTTTTTGCAATAGGTAACGGAAATAGTTTTGAACATATTGAATTCGTTATCGATTACGAATATAGGTAACTTTACTTCGTAAATATAAAGTGCTATTGGATTAAGTCAGCGGTCGAGAGTGGCGTAAGCGACTACATTATACTCGTAGACTTTTTGTTTCATCACACGTCAGCCAAAAGATCTACGCTGCTGACATGGCCTACCAAAGAGTTTTTGAGACCATTTGTTTACAAATTCATAACATGAGTTCAGTGTCCCAGCTTCAAGCGAGCATCGTTATACCGTAGTCACTGACCATCTAAACCGCACCTTCGAATCGCCTAAAGCTCCTACATAAACTAACAAGGCAACCGCTAGATTTACCAGATTTACGACACATCCTAAAGGCACAGCTTAACCCCGGCGTTAGGAAACGGCGGGTTAGCCGAACAGACAAGGTCGCATAGTTTAAGGCATGATGTCCTCACTAATCTGTCAATTAGCCGGCATTCCTGTCCCGTGAGCTCGCGCAACCAGCCGAGGATGACTAACTATTGTTTCCCGCCCGACGAACCTTTAACATTTACCAACCAATAGTTATACCATACAATCTCGCATCAGAGAGCTTTATTGGCAAATCCCAGATATTACGTTTATTTCATTTCTTTTATACTACGGCGGTAGCAAATAAGCATAGGCCTGCCTGGTTGTAAACAGACACTGCCACCTATGGACGCTTGCGACTCCTAAATAATAACAAGCGCGCTGACGGCCCATCAGTGATTTGAGGAGTTGTGTTGACAGCAGACAAACGCAGGTGCCTCACTTTCAACACAGCAGGAACACAACACCAAATACCCACAAAGCAAGTAATGGTGTGTTATTTTCATTAGGTTATGATAATATTTTCAGGAACACAACACCAAATACCCACAAAGCAAGTAATGGTGTGTTATTTTCATTAGGTTATGATAATATTTTCAGGCTTGTTAGCTTGATTCAAGAGTCAAAAATAAATATCATTAAAACTTGAAAGTGATAGAGGTATAAACTGAAAGGAAAAGTATATAATGACATGACAAGGTTGCATTATACTGTTTTTCTTATATTTAAGGTGCATTTGAATTAGGTACCAATACTTTTAGAGTTGATAGTACTCGTCTCTAAGAGTCTATTTATATAAGAAATATTTAATAGATTGTGTTAATTTTTGAAGATAAATAAGGAAACAACATTACTGCGTAAAAACACCCTGACAATCCCCCACACCTTAACAATTTTACCGCGAATCATTGACGTGTGTCACACACAGCGATGTTCACTTGACAGTAAGTGTTAAACACCTCGTCACACAGGATGGTTATTTTTGAACAAAAATTTAAATTATATATTCTTTTTTTGTTCTGAAAATTAAAAAAAAATAATTTCTACTTCGTTCATTGCTTCGATGTAATGTAACACCTCTTAAAATATTGGTACCTTATATGTAAATATTGAACAACAATAAATGGTACATACATAAGCTTAGTACATTCAATAGAAAATCAAATCAAACGCAAATCGTGACAAGCGCGCGTATCCGCATGAATAATAATGTAAACAAAGCGTATGAGATGTTCCAATAAGATTCTTTACTTGGTAATAAATGTCAGTGCTTAAACACATTAGAATATTAGATTCCAATCAGAAATGTTTATTATCTATATATCCCCTGGCTGCATCGTATCAAACGTTCATCGATGATTAATTAGCTTTAATTAAAGGTATAAAGCTGTCGATATGGCGAAGAAATCCTTGTTATAGCGATCCTACTCTGATCGACACCAGTGCGACGTGACTTGCGATACATTAAGATAGCGCAGCATATTTCGCCACCTATACGCGTAAGTCGTACTCATATTATCCCCTTTAATGGCTTCATTACACGACCGGCTACATTATGCTAATAGAACCCAAGCGGCTTATTATATCATCCAGGCACGCGATACGCATTTTAAAAATACAACAATTTTAAATTCGCCCCCCGCCGTGACGCGGCCGCTCCAGACGACTCTGATTGGCAGAGTGAGTGACGTACGCTGTCCTTATTGGTCGATAAGATTTGACAGATAAAATCCGGCGGCCCACATAAAAGACGATGTGTCGTTTCCCGGGCATTTTGGACTTGTAAAAATTTCAAAACGGTATCGCGGTTAACAAAAAGGTTTTCTATCTACGGTCCGGGCATATCACATGGGAATGAAAACATCTGTCGACGTTTTGTTATGTCTGGATCGTTTTTTACGTGCGCGGGCGCATTATGAAGTGGTAAGACGTCGTGGTTTTGTTTGGATTGTGTAATAGCGAGGTCGATCGCCCCCGGCGCGTGTCAAACATTGTTACGGGCTCGAACGAGTCCGCCGTCGCGAGGCGAGAGCCCTTTGGTCATTATCGGGCCTTATGATAGGGGACTCGGTATCCCGCGAACTGGAGCTCCAATAAGGTCAACGACTTTTTACACCTACTTATAGGCATCTAGGCATAGTATAGTAAATAAATATACAAATAACTACTTTAATACCGATTCGTCGTATAAACTATAAACTTCAAATATTTACCGGTGCACATCAATTTGAAATCATTATACCTAGGTCAATACCTAACGACTTCATCGGCATCATCCGAAGACGTCTCCTGCTGAACATAGGCTGACTATCGACTTGCATGATGAAGTTAACGAGATCCTTGGAACTTTATGGAGTCATAGCCTCTAGCCGCGCAAATTCCTTTTAAAAGGGCTTATCAGAGATAATAAATGTACCCAATAACTATATACTACACCCTATATATAGGCCTAGCCTGGACTAAGTTGTCTTTGTAGGCTTTAATAGCATCATTCTAAGCTTAATTATTATTATAACCCCTTTTTGGGCTTTAGTTACTGTGCTATTTATTATTCACAACGCTTTTCCTTGCCTCACCTCATCGAACGAGTGCAAGATAGATCGTCGAGCACGCGTTGTTATTACGAATGCCGTGCATCATGGTTATGATTGAAGGGGTGAGCAGTGAGGCAAAATTAAAGTTGTGAATAGCATAGCAGTAAGTGCAAATAAGTAACTACGTAGGTAGGTTTTTGTTGCCTCAGGGGCCGAGGAATTCACACAAACGATTTTGTTATTAGAATAAAACCAATTTGATGTACAAATTCAACTGTACGTATTATTTTCCAGGTGGTCGCTTCTGTTCCTTCTCGCCGTGCATCGAACAAGTCCAGCGTACGTGCCTAGCGCTGACCAGCAACGGGTTCCAGGAGCTAGCTACGATGGAGGTTCTGCAGTCTGAGATCAAGGTCTCCAGGAGAACTATCCCAGTGAGGGATCTATCATTTTTGAAACACAAGGTTAGTAAAGACAAAATGTTATTCAAAGCACTGTTACGAGTCTTAGTATGAGTCTGTTTCTTCGTTCGTAAAAATTACGTGTTTTAAATAGTAGTAATCTTGCTTTTATTATACAGGCTTACTATACTCTGCTTTGCTCAGTAGCATCTATTAATTTTGTGACAGTACCTAGTTCATAACAGGTCTTATAGCATATTTTAGTGATTCGCAGAATTACCAAATAGACTAAGCACCAAATGCCAACTAAATATTGTGTGGGCATGATTATCATCAAAATACTTCGTATAATTTTGTGTTTTTCAATATTCGTCATTTAAGGAACTCGTGCAATTAAAAATTACTTTGGTAAATTAAAGACTCAGCCTTCTCCGTCTAACCATACAACTTGCAAATTCATTTTCCACCGAAGCTCGAAGCTAAAACCGATAATTCCTTGCAAATTAAATTGGTATAATATAAAGACATCTACGGCAATACGTCTTAAAGTCGTTGCGGTACTGATTGCTCCTAATTAAGAAATTGAGCGAATGTGGGCCATACCGCTGACCCCGGCGACTGACACATTAAGTTGACTAACTTATAAGTTCGGTGGAAGACTTGTAGAGATGGACGTTCGATACCATTTAGTCGCCGGAAACATACATCCACACCAACATTAGCCGCAATCTTGAACTTGACAGGACCTGGCTGTGGGTTGCAATATTTAAAGTCGCCAGCTTGTCGATTATCAAAAAAAAACCAAAGCCGAAAAGCGTGTACATAAATATCTAAGTATATGTGCGACACAATTTACACAGTATCCTGGACTATTTTTATCATAAGCTTGTTTTCATTACCCGCTGGTATACAAATATTACTTGTTGAATATTATAGACACATTCCATATTATACGTTTAATCTATAATTAGCTTATGTAACTATTTAAGTCAGCTCATCTTCATCCTTCTAGCGTTATTCCCGGTTACGCCTTAAAGGAGCCCGTGGTCCGCTTTGACACCTACTCCTTAGTTTTGGCATAGGCACTAGTTTTACGAAAGCGACTGCCATCTGACCTTCCAACCCAGAGGGAAAACAAGACCTTATGGGGATTAGACCGGTTTACTAACGATGTTTTTCTTGACCGAAAAGCCATAGTTAAATATCAAATGATATTTCGTACATAAGTTATGAAAAAAACCAGTGGTACGAGCCGGGGTTCGAACCTACGACCCCCAGATTGAAAGATGCAGCATGCCTTAGCGCTCGGCTACAGTGGTTTCTATGTATTTAAGTCAGCTCAGCTGACAATATACATTGTCAGCTGACTTACATTGTTGTAAAGGCTAGAAAGTAGGCAATAGATGGACGAGTGGGGTTCGAGGTCCAACCCGCTAGGTGAGGACCTCGACGGAGACGAGTCCATGTATTGCACTTTTGGCCGAGACATTGCATAGTGCTTTTCACGCCTACTGCGAGGAAGTTGCAAATAAGTATAATTATAAGTCAAAATTAAGTACCTAATTAAAGATCATAATATGAAACGCTTAAGGGCGGCCGCTGGCATGTCGAGGGGCGGGGGAGCTGTGATTGAGCGAATCGCTGTTCAAACTGTCCAACAATAACATTGTTGGACAGTTTGAACTCATAGTTGGCCTGTTCGTGCGATCTCCAACTAACCCTAGCTTTGAAGCCTGAATTCTGACAATCTTTTGCCACATTTCGGTGCAGTGGCGTGAAAATATTATTATGTCATAGAGCCGGAAGTCTATAACAACTCTGTAATAAAAGAACGAAACTCCGCCCCTACCGGCATTAAGTTCTTGAAAGTTGAAGAACGTGCAAAGAAAAGTTCTCATTTCTATAGCCATTGGTATTGCAATACTGGGTATGTACTTGTGTAGCTGCACATCTCTAAAAGCTGGCAGGTTCCGTGGATCGATGCAAGCCGGTAATTGACAGACTCACTAGTTTGCGACATACGTTGCTTATGCGCAGATGATCCAAATTAAGTGGTTGTTGCAATGGTTTAATAATTTCACTTGTTTCGTGGTTCGTTAGGAGATACAGTTAAGGTTTGTAAATTGCAATTTGCTTATTGGATTGTTAGTTGGATGTCATGATTCCATTAGTATAATTTATGATCGGTGTTAGGAATATTTAATTAATTATAAATAAATTAGATGTCTTGTATAAGTTACTATAATAATTAACTAGTATCAATAAAACTCAATTAATTACACTATTAAAGGAACTAGGTACTTTCTAATCTCATTCTGACTGTGGTTAATTTGTTCATCTTTGTGCTGTTGTCACATGCTGCCATATTTTCGCTTTACTTTACTTCGTCTGCTATCCTATATTTTAATTCAAGCCATAAACTATCTTTGTGAAAAAAAAACATCCAAATTGGTTGAGCCGTTTAAGCGTGGAGTAAAGAACATCCAAACATCAAAACATTCTAACTTTCGCAATTATAATATTAGTAGCATTCATTGTTGGAAGTTCCTAACGGGTTTTGTAAAAAAAAGTCAATGTTATTACATATTGTAAGCCCAACGCCCATAACACGCTTTTACCCTGTTTCCAGGTGACTCTTACCACACCCACGGGCATAAAGGTGGTGGTGCTATTGTCGTAAAAAAAGAACCAAATGAGCGTGTGTCAAGTGTTAAATTCTGCATTTTACTGACCTTTGGGTAAAATAAACTACCCTTCAACCCTTGATATATATATCTCAATTACTAATGGCCTTTGTAAATTACATTTCGATTGCAATATTTTGTCCCAGCCGGCTCACATAAATCCGTAGTACGTGCCGTCTACCTAAATTGAGAGTATAGACGTATAGTAAATCACGGTGGGACCACATCGTTCGTACCTAATTGCCTGATTCGGTGCGTTCGGATGATTGCACAGGACCACCTAGTGCATGTTTACCTCTAATAAACAAGATTCTTATAACGATTTAACGGATTTCATCTGAATGAAAGCTTTAATGACGAGTTTTTGAGACATCAAAATTATTCAAGGGCAAAATTTAAATTTTGTTGTCGTAAACAAGTACTAAGATTAATGCCTTATACGCGACCATGCTACCTAGGCTAGTGGTCTTACTTCCAGCCTACTATTTTGACGAGATCTCTGAAGGTCCCAATAAAAGTAGTTCAGAATGACCTATAATTTAGAACCCTAAAATTTGGAGGATGACAAAAATTTCGTCTATTCAATATTCAACTGAAGCGGTGCAATCTTTTCGACCCGCTCGCTGCCTTCGTGGACTTATATTTTTTGGGAAATATTCTACTTAAACTTTTTCGCGACGATAACAAATCATTCATCTTCCTTATCGACTCCCAATAAACCGATGAATTGGATCAATAGCTTCAAGCGAACTCGGCCGTCAGCACACGTCACGTCACGCTATGAATGGAGCACGAGTATGAATGGCCCCTATCGAACTATACGCGATCCTGGTAATTGGGAAGCCTGTGCGCATCAAGGCGGCAGTGTAAATGTTATGGACAGTATTTTGACTTTGCATACCAAACTGTAGTTTACGCCTAGTAGGGTCTTTATCTTTACCTTACGAGTAAGTCATCGTTAGTTTCAAAACTAGCGATATGACGAGTCGGTTGTTTTAACTTAGCACAGACTTAAACTCGACGAATCGTGTCGAGGGTCACTCGAGTTAGAACACGGCGATGTCAAATAATTTTAGAAAGTAACCATACTCAATACATAGAACTCGATAAACAACACTCATGACTATGAACTGCTAGGCATTGCATTGCAAAGCCCTAAAAAAATCGATTCATTGACCTATATTTGAATGATTCGTTTGCTAATAGATTAGCTCACGCGTTAATTTTCGCTTAATTATAAAAGCGCGACCACTTAATAACATTTTATACGCTTAATCGATGTCCTGCTAGTTGATAATGTAACGCATTGTACGCGCCTTAGGTAGATCTAAATGTAATTTTTTGTTTACCCCTCTGCAGGTCGATCACGTAACGCATTGTACGCGCTGACGCGTACCTGACGGTAGTTCTAAATGTTACTTTTAGTATGAAAAATTATAGTTGAGTGGTCCCAACGCACGTTCGAAACGTTACGTGACTACCCCTCTGGTCTTGCCAAATCAAAATACTGTCATTGATATATTCGTGTAAACCACGGGTGCGTGAATACGGTCATTCGTCTCTACGGTGAGACTGACGGAGATTGAAGCATACGTTGTACTAACTTGAAGTGTATGGTTCTAAACGGGCCATCACCGTGATTGGTGCGCGGCAAGAATTAAATAGGATCGATTGATTGATTAGTTTTCGAGCGTGAGAAAATTGAGAACGGATTTTCGAAATATAATACCAGCTGAGGAGATCATGGCGCGAAACTCGCGCTAGCACAGAAAACTAACTGCGCCCTTATTTAAAGTCGACGTGTTTATGATCACAAAGAAATTATGCAAAGAGGGAATCTATAGACTGAAAGTTATGCAAGTTTGTATCCGATTTTAAATTGCTACTAACTGTTTTTCTCGTTTATAATTCATGTTATCATTTCTTAGCAAAAAATATGTGAAATTTAAAAACATTATATGTAAAGATTTTACAAAAATCGATCTTAAAGTTTTCGTATCTTCACTTTTCAATTTCATAGACCCATGAGCCTAAATATCTGTCGTCCTAGAAAAAAATCTGTATATGTAATGTATTTGAATTTCTCAATAATAACAAATCTAAAATTCAAAAACTTTCACTGACGACTTTTTTCTTTCAAGGCGATTCACTGAGTGAAAAGTATAATCGGTAAATTCTCAAACAATACCGTTACTGAATAATATCCGCCCTCCAACTACATCCGGATTGCTCTCGAATAAAGATCGCAAGCCAAGTAAAAATACGTGGAACCTGTGGTTCAGCTTCAAGCTAAAATACATCTTATGTACTATGCAATAGACCGTTAAATACAGACTGCAGTTAGCGAATCGATATCGGCGACATATCGGGCTGCGTTTTGAAACGTCACGCGCGCCGTTTGTCGCGGGCGGTCACGCTCCCAACCAGGAGCCTGTAGAGACGTCAAACCTGATTACAAATATTTATCGATTAGTAATTCTTAAGACTGGAACAACCTTTCAAATTGTGGCAGTTGTATGGTGACAATATTGCTAACTAGGTTCTCATTATGATACATAATATATGTAAAACGGCGATGTGCACAAGTCATTGCAAAGGCGCGTATCGAATAAAAGATATAGTTCGTTTTAATAATAAGATTACAGGTTAAAACACACAATGCATATTAAGAAAAATATAAACTAAAATTAAACACTAAGAGAATAATAAGAAAACTGAATTAAAACTAAAACTTTAACCTGTAATCCTATTACGAAATATAATTATGAAAGACCCAACAATAAAAAAATGTAATAACAATAGTATTAGGAGACAATCTTACACAAATCGACCTAGTCCCAAACTAAGCAAAGCTTGTACTATGGGTACTAGACGACGACAAACATACTTGTATAGATTAATAAATAACCAATGTTACATTTGGGTTGCACCGAACCGTCTGTAATCGTAAGTTAAAATCTGAATGTATGGCAAGTTTGTATGCAATGACACCTGCCGATGCCATCTTTAACGTTGATCGGTGAGTATTATCGTATGTTGGTGCAACCCCCTCTTAGTGAGATGTTGTTATAGTTAACTTTATCCTTTACCCTACGAAAAGACATCAACGAGCGTTGGAAAACATTCTCCAAAGTTAACAGTTGTTTTCCTATTTGTATTTGTGTGTTTTTATCCTTTTGTATGCCTCTGTTATGCTTGAAATAAATGTTTTTTTTTAATTTTATTAATTTATTGTCATAACATGTATTTATCAAAATTTCAATATCACCTAAAGCGAAACTTTGTTTATTAAAAATCAGCAAGTAGTAAAACAGTTTACTCACTTTATTTTTCTGACAATTGATGTACTGAATTAAATGGATACCTATGTATAATGTAAGCGTGAGAAATCACAGAGTTTCCGATGAAAGTTATAGCCTCCAAACATTACCAATTGGATCATGTCGTGTTCGTATTTCCAAGCTTTCTCTGCTATTTCTGGTTCTTATATCAAGGGAACATATTCAACCGATGCATTGACCTGTGTATCGCGAATGGTTGTAATTTATATGTCCATACTGTGTTGTAGTTTTTGATTAATTGTTGACACTGTTGTAATTTCCATCAGAAACGCTAATGTCAGATGTATTAAATTGATGAGTTTCTAAACAAAAAGTGTATTGGCGAATCTTCTTTGATGTTCTTATTAGTAGCAGATCTTGATTATTATAAGAAGATGGCTTAAATTTTCCAAACTTTAAATGCAGAACATATTTGTGTTAGCGTAAACTTGTGCGTAAGTACTATTTAATAAGTAGATCTAAGTGTCTCGACAATTACCGTGATCATTTGCCACTAAATATGTCGAAGATTCATCGACATTTCCTTAAAGCGTCCCCGCATAATGCATTTATTAAGGTACTCTAAAATACTGCCTTTACAGTTTATCGATGAAGCCTGTATAAGGCACATGCCTAGCAACAAAGCCTCACGTCCGTGGGAAAATCGAAGGCTTCTTAAAATCTAAGAGCCAACCCTGGTTAGCCTCACTAGTAATAAATTATCAATTACTAGATTATCCAGTAAAATTATTTTAAATTTATACTTATTAGGAGGGTGCGACGTGGGACAACCAAGGGCATTTGCCCACGTTTTAAACGACTGGCTTTATTAAATATAAGTATTACGATATTGACTTATCACAATTTTTGATGCATTATGAGCTAGTCAAGTGATATTCTATCCTATACGATCGTAAAAATTATCAATGCCTCGAAAACTACGAGAGTCATTAAAACTATAGGTTCGTTTATCTTGTGTAACAGTTAGGTAACAAAAACAGGTGAACAACTATTTATTATATTTTTTGTCAATCGTAGCACTTTTGTATTAGTAATAAATTGGAACTTAATTTTAAACTACGCTTGCTATTAAGCTATAAGCTATAAGATATATCATTGAAATGGAAAAGCTGTGCGCTGCTATATGAGTCTACCGCAGCACTCAGGCGAATTAGCATTTTCTTCCCCATTCCTAAATCATATATCGCTCCGGTGGTGCTGCAATTCATAAATAGAAGTCATTAGTGCTATCCATAAACCTTAGCAAATGGATTTCCAACAAGTCGGAGCGGTGGGACCGTGGCCCGGCTGTATTTCGCTCAAACATCGCAAAACTTCATCTCCGGAGTGGATTCTGGGCTCGCTCAGCGCGCCTTAAATCTTTCCTTTTTAGAAACAGACTTGGTTTATCGCTTGATAGAAGAGATGGTAGGGCCAGATTAGGAAAGTACCGGAGTAAGATCCGGAAGGGTAAATGAGTAACTTTTTGAACGATCGTTATGACAACTCAACTGTAAATAAAAATACATTTAGGTACATATCCTAGGTACCTACCTCACTTTCGTGCGCATTCGACCAGTTTGAAGGAAATATAATACAGGATTTGTTTTGTTGACGTGAAGGATTTTTTTTATAGATGCATAAATATCTAACAGGATTCTATTTTCAGTGCCGCTAGGACGTGTCAGATATTTTTCCTGGCTTTGTTAGGGCAGATGTTAAAGCTGGTGACTATACGAAAAAGGCAAACATTTTCATGCTGTGCTCATTACCTTCATTCTCATGTATTTCCACCTAATAGCAAAAGAGCTTAACGGGAGAACAATGGTCTCAAAAACACTAACTAGTTTAATTTTCAATAACTGCTTCTCGTACCCATAACAGTAAACCATTATTATTGACAGTAAACAACGCTCCGTTTAAGGAAATAATTGATACTTAGCCACACTTGTCATTTGTTTTGTTACTTTGTAAATCTGTCGTATTTACTTTACCAAATTGAAGCC
This sequence comes from Epinotia demarniana, assembly GCA_945867215.1. NCBI lineage: Eukaryota > Metazoa > Arthropoda > Insecta > Lepidoptera > Tortricidae > Epinotia > Epinotia demarniana. Next base: position 32,742,588 of record OX244260.1, read on the forward strand.
GACATGGACACATGACAACCAGCTGCTAAAAATAATTATGCTCAAAATTACCAAAAATTTTTCTTTCTGGTTCTTTCCGTAATTTCAGAACCCATGTTACGAAATGATTTAAATATAATGCAAAATAAAAAAAATATTATTATGAAAATAACATGCTCCTGGTATAAGAAAAGAATGGACCCGTGTTTTATCAACATTGGACTTACATCTTACGCGTCCACCCTAAAATGCTAAACCATACTTAACGCACTCGAATACTAAACAGGTTCATTTTCATTACAAAGGCCTCTATCAAGACATTAACTTACCGAATAAGGCTTCATCGGACCATTTGCGAGTCTAAGTTCAGAGCTGCAGCAAATCATAACGAGTAGCTAATAGTGCTGTCACTGTTATGGGAATGGCGCTTGTACCCGCATAGTGTATGTGCCCGGTGTGTGCCAAATCCGGTCCGCATATGTTTCACCAATGCTAAAAGAGGAATGATTTTCATTTAAATATTATTGACCTGCATAGATAGTTGACTGTCATATTTGTGCGACATTACGCTAAAAAGCTTATTTGGGATGGTTGAATCTAAAATGCATTTATTTAACCGACGCGTATTAAAAAAGTCTAGCATACAATTGCAAATTGAAGAAATAGAAAGGACGATGTACCAGTAATATTATTTTCCGATTATTGTGTTAGCTAAAATGCAACATCTTAGAGTAACAGAGGTTCACCACCGGCGAGGCGCGGCGGAGGGAGAAAAATACATAGCAATAATCAATTCAATTCTCTTTTCCCCAGTGTAAGCAATAAGCATGTAAGTTACGAACATCTGAATACAGATGAATCGCAATTAGTACTCAATTCAGCATCGTAATTACTATAGCAGAACTGTCAACTCGTTACAGTAAATCAACGGCTTAAACGGGTTAAACAACTTAAAGATACATAGAATTTGATGCACATAACGGATTTATGTAATAGTCGTCAGTAAACGTGAAAAATTCGTCTAACACCTAATTACGATCTAAACAAGCATGTATAGCCATATTTAGATCGTCCATTATAGTTATGAAAATGATTTATATCGCGCGCCGACGCAGCTGCACGGGACAAAGCCGTGTGCGCATTCCCACATTACTTACCGAAATGACTTATAGACTACGTATTGAAGACACACTTCTTATGAACTGCGAGTTCAGTCCTGGAAAACGTATGATTCATATTAACCTTGTGTTTAGTACTGGAAAACGTAATGATTAGCACTCTGATCAGCAAGGTGTGCAGCGATAATAACCACACCTCGCTCAACCTTATAGGTGGGCGATTCCACGGAGCGCTCATTTTTTTGGTGACATCAGATAACTTTTTAATGGCAACATTTTTCAATCGCATAAGTACGATTTCTTGTCCAAAACTAAATAACGCAAATGCTATCCTAGCCTTTTTATGTTATACCTACGATTCAAAATGTTATTGGCGAATAACATGCAAAAAGAGCTGTTTTTTACTTGGGTAAATACCTACTCGCCTGGTAATTTGGTTAAACCGTAAACTATTAGGTTTTCTAGAATAAAATTAACCCACAATAAAAGGGCATAAAATTGGCTTTCCGATAGTTAAATCAATATTATTGTAAAATAACTAGAAGTTTGTGAAATTTTAAATCAAAAAGTGTGTCAAGAAATTTCGTCATTGTGCGCGCCCGACATGGTTTTTAGTTTGTAGTAGTGTAAAAATGAAACGCATGCCCTCCACGCGTAGCAGTCTCGGTATCTCCCCCGGCCACCCTCTATCGCCAAGCGAACACCGGACCGGCAACACGTGCCGCGTTTGTCAAGATAAGTAGCCAAAAAGTTCTTCCAAGACTGTCAATTTTTGCGTCATTGGTATATTCAAATGTTTCTTGATGATTATATTTTTCAATTTATTAGAAGACTATCATGGCTGTATACGTAGACCTACTACGTATGTATTTTTTGCCAATCTCAAACACAGATTTGTCCTGACCTGTTTTAATGTGACTCGTCATTGTAAACGCCGTCATTGCAGGCGAAAATGAAGGATTCATCAATGACGATTGTATACACCAATGACGTATACATAGTATTATATGTCAAATTTGATTCCTATAACCTGCATGTGTATCTTTAATAATTAATGTACCTAAATGCCAGTTTTAGTGTATAAAACATTGCGATTTTTAAAGAATTTGCGGTCAATATATCAAAATTGCTAACATTAAGCTTCAGTCTATTCAGAGACGGGTAGAAACAAATCCTTTAGTTACCCGTGTTACTACCAGATGTAACACGGGTTTTTTGTTTTGCCCGTGTTACAACTAACTGCTTTGGTAGTAAGACGGGAGATATTTTATTTCCCCTATTACTACTACCCTTTATCCCTTCTGTATCCGTGGTCAGATTGTAGGTAGGACGAAGAGTGAAGCGAGGAGGAGTGTTAGGTGTACTGCGACCCTACAGCGCGCGAGCCGCGCGAGCGAAGCGAGCGTGCCGCGGAAGCGGCCCGCGAAGCCCCATGTTGTGTATGGGTCATGGGGCTGTTTATTGGAGAAAAAAAAACCGTAAAGTCGGTTCTGGCGCTTCGCCGGAATGGGTTAGAATGAAATGGAATGGTATGCTCAACATTTTCATTGGCCGACTGTGCATGAAAGTCTGATTTTAAAATGAAGTAGGGAAGAACATATTTAAAAATATTTTTCGTACATTTACAAATGAAAGAATCAATGTAAGTAAAATTAATAACTTAATTTTGTTAACTGTTGTTTTATACATCATTTGGAAAGTTCTCATTACGGTGTTCGAAAGGATGATGTAGTATCTAGGATTCTGTGTTATAGCGACTTCCACCAAAAAAGTTTAACATATTTCAGGCGCTAAATCACGTCACATTCATACAAGTTTAGTCAAAGTAGGGCCTTAAATATGACTAACATTTTTGATGTAAGTCATTAAAATATCCTAAAAGTAGTTTCGTACAGTAAGAATCGCTACAATTACGACCACCGAAATGATTGAATTTAAAAAATAAGCTATATTTGTATTGTAGCGTAGCGTACAAAAAACCCTAACAACTGCCTTGTAGCATAATTATGGCAACCTAGTGGCCGAACTTTTATTCGTCTTTAGAAGTCTGTCAGTGTTAAATACCTAAATTTTATCCAGATCGTTAAAAGAGCCAAGATACTAATTTTATAAATACAATTAATAAATATAAATCATTTATTTGGATAACTTAAATTAGTTTTACAGTAACGGTTGAGGCTTCCTAGTAGGTTTTCATGCACCTGTATCGGGAGCCAAAATTTTATATATTTATGCTAAAAAATGACATTTTACATTAGTAATGTTACTTAATTAAACATATTACTATTACGTACACGCTAAACATTGCACATTTCTTTAAATTAAACTACATTAAAAAGTGTATTTTTTAAAACGACGGTTGGGTTCGTCATTGTTGTACGCACTCCGTCATTGTAATCTTCACGTAACGTCATTGCTAAACACATATCGTCATTGTGGGTGACAGCCTTTTTTTTGTTACTTCAAATATCTTCGTAAATATGGGTTCATATGTAATGCCTTCTTCATAACATTGGTGTATTCAATGAACACTACTCTTTAAGTCTAAAAACGCAGCTCTGGCACTAAGTTGACGGCGCGGCACGATATTAGTATGGGGAGAACTTTTCTGCGTGGAAGCGCCCAGGTACCTCGTTCCAGATAACATTTGAATTTTAACGGACAAATTCGTCTGCGTTTCTTCGTTATCTTGGATATGAAGCAGAAGTATTGTAAAAAAATACTTATTACGATAATTTAGTGCTTTTCAAATATGAGTTTTTTTTTTGGTGTCACAATGGGTTTCCTTGAAATCGCATGAGGATTGAGGCACGGTTTATCTAATCTTATATGGAACAGGGTATAAATATTCCACAGACCTAATATAAATTATCGCTGACTTGTAGCAATCTTACTAGTTACCTTTTTTTCTTCTCGAGCTAAGTCATTTTTTTTCTTCTTAGCGTTATACGCTTGAACTGAACGATGGTGCTAAATAGGTATCAAACGCCTTTCAATCTCTTCCATGTCATTTGAATTAGTGTTTTACCTTATAAGCATAGCAACACACCTCATAGTCGAAAAAAGTATAGGTACGCGGGAAAACGATACTAGAGTATGCCCATTTATTTGTTTCGTAACGAAATAAACTATGGTTTCGTCGCATGCTTGTGTTTCTGTCAGTAGTTCCGAATATAGTAACGCTGACTTGTACAAGTTTAAAGAATATTATATGTTTTAAATAAACGCGGTATAATTTCAATGAGAAAATAAACACCAGTAAAGTTAAAGTATTTTTTAATATGCATTGCTTCATATGAAAACAAACACAGCGAGACCTTATTTCAAAAATTTCGTCAAACTGTTAATACCGCAGAGCAGGCCAGTTAAATTTAATACTCTCCTGTAGGTATTTAACCACAGAATAGATCATAGGACAAGTACAGAAGGGACACTCCTTTGATCTTTACAAAAGGCGCTTTTGTAAACAAAACTTGAAGATTTATGGCTCAATGCTATCAAACAATGCTATCGTAAAAATGCTTGTAAATCGTTCATAGCATCGGTAAAAAAGACTTCGCCTAATTTAATTATATATTTAGTGCTCCATTTTTAACTTTATACTATATATCTCGACTTAGTTAGCCACTGTCAGACTGTCAAGTATATCTGAAACTATTGACCTCTCCAATTTTGTAGGAACCTATAGGAATCAATGGAATCGGTCAGATTCGTCATACGATAACGGCTGAATGGGTGCTATCTCATCTACTGTCGCTTCGAACTGACAATGGCCAGTCATGGCGGTTTCTGGAGCTTTGACATGATACCTGTGTAGATACTTCCAAGTATTTTGAGTGACAATATCTTTATCTATTTGTACATTGTGATAGGTATATCGAGTTCGTTTTTAGCTCTTTTTTCACTCTCCATTTAAAGAAAAGGCATCCATACTAATATTATAAATGGGAAAGTGTATGTGTGTGTTTGTTTGTTTGTTTGTCCGTCTTTCACGGCAAAACAGAGCGACGAATTGTGATTTTTTAAGTGGGGATAGTTGAAGGGATGGAAAGTGACAGGATAATTTTTATCCCCGAAATCATTCCCTAAGGGTGTGAAATGGGGGGATAAAAGTTTGTAAACGAGTTCCACGCGCACGGAGTCGCGGGCAGAAGCTAGTTTGATATACAAGCAGACAACTTAACCATACTAACTACGACGTAACACTACATACAAAATACAAAGTTTGGTATATCATCCTAGTCTAGGTATCCGTGATATGACCTAGTGTCTGCGAATCAAATTAGTGTAAGGCCTCCACTTGCTGCACTACATAGTACATACGTACCGCCTTCCGTGCAATATAATACTAATGCGCAAATATACTACGGTCAGTATACCGACCAGTAAGGAAATCAGGGCGATAGCAGTAAGGTCTCTGTAAAGTATCGCTGTATTACGCCTGGCCTAAGTCCACAAGACGAGAACCCAATATCGTTCACCACCTGATGCCGTCATAGTGAACGCTGAATTCCAGCTATACTGTACAATAGCACTCAATCAAGGTTGCTCCCATAATTTTCCCTATAATTAATTCAGTGGCCATTAACTGTATAATTCGGAGCGGCGCGTGCGCCGATGTTATCGCGGGCATTGTCGCTGGCGTCCCGTGTCCAAACATCGCGCCGTCTTGTAAGTGGGGCCGGTGTAAGTTGAGCCGTGTCCCGTTGAGCGATTGTACTTGATTGCGGACTGTACAAATCTGGGACTGGAACATACAGTTATGTTATTTTCTTTGAAACTTATTTCATGATAATTATTCTCATCGAGAAGTAGTGTTTCTCTTTTATTTCATCCCGTTTTCATAATAGGGGATTTCCTGAATAGTTGTCATATCTTTATCCATAATCGATACAACGGTTTAAATATGGACATATAACAGTAATCGACGAAACTGTTCCGTGTTTCTGTTTTCTAATAAATCGATGCACTGAACTCAAAATATTGTTAGGTAATGTTTCAGATATTCAATAATTCCTTTTACAATTTACGAATAATAAATTCCTCTGTTTCCTATGCAATTGAATTGAATCGGTTGGTCTAATGCTATCGTGAAAACATATTCGAAAACGTCCGTTACATAACTTTCTAAGGGATTGAACGATAACATACATCACGTCCGCCTTATGATAAATAACAAACAAGGAACCGCAATGATAATGGCGTTAATACCATTATATTAACGCCATAAACATCGGGATGTTCCTTTGAAGGTGTTACACAACGCACTACCAGCCTCGCACATAAATCCTTTCTAACATGCCCTAACCCAAATACCCCCTTCAATGCAGGCTATTAACACGTCATTATGTTATGGCAACAATAAATTAAGCGAAATTACTTGTTCATGAAGATATCTCATATTTAAAGGGGTTAATGTGTCGAATGAAATGCAATCGTCACGTCATTTATGTTGAATTTCAATTACTGTCTTGTGGGATCGAGATAGAAGAAGGAACCATAATCATACCCTTAATGCATAGCATGTTTTATTCTTGCACGATGATCATATTATTTCTGACTGTGTTCCTTCGTGCTGAAACTGAAAGATTTAGAAAGTCTCGTGACTCCCGCACATTTCTGCCGATTACGTAAAAAGTAAGTCGGTCTATTAGAGCAGTTCATAAGCCGTATTACCCAAACTTTTGACAAAGCCTTAAGGTTGATATCTCATCTAACTTAGAATGTTAGATGGCAGTTGTTTCCGCAAGAGGTATATAGTGTCTACACCTGTTCTTCCAAGTAGGCAGAATGTAACTGAGGGTGCTAACGGAACAAATATCTTAACTAATGTAGGTATATAATTCTGCATTTGTCATGAACATGAACGAATCCAGTAAGCAAGATACTTTTATACGAAGAGTAAAAACTACCGCAGACTTGTCCTGAAAAGCAGAAATCCGGGAAAACTCGTGGCTTGACCAACGTAAACTATGAGAACCATTGTAGATGCAGTCAATTCAGCAATATTTACAAACAGTCCATACAAGCTCACACAAATCAAAGAACAAAGAGATTTAGGGCAGTGTAACACGATCCGCCATATTGTTGTTCGTGTGACGCAACAAATCTGTCGCATGCGCCGCAAGATGGCGGCGTGATCGAGGGCCGACAGCCGTGGCGAAAGGATGCGCGTGTGCCGTGAAATCGCTCGTTAGGCTTGTGGCAATGTGAGGACTTATGGCCTGCGGTCGGTGCGGTGCTCAATGTTTGATTAACACTTTGGAGACTCCTCAATGGAACTTTTAGGGGCCGGCACTGACGAATGTATCACCGCGAGAGGAGCAAGGAAGATGAAACTTCCGATTTCGAAATGTTGCAATATAACGTGGCCATCCGCCTGTTAAAGTCAGATGAATTTTGGGCTCCAGACATCACGTGATTATTTAGAGGCTTCCTGCACCCGGAAGTTAGTATTATTATAATTCTACTTGATATGTGTAAAAGGGAAGAATTGACGTCTGATATAAAAGCTGAAAATGTGCTGAATTCTTCCATTGAAATCCTTCTTGACTTTTCCAGATCCGTCTCCTGCTACTCTAGCTACAGTGATTTTACGCTGCTATTATACTTGCCAGAATTCAAATACTCCAATGCAGAACAAGGTTACTTGCCCTTTTAATGTGGGACTTCTTCAAAAATTATATTTGCTTAAAAACCGCAACCAACAACGATCTCGTTACTAAATCGAATGTCGCGCAAGTGTGTCGGTGAAGTTTTCTTTACCAGGTGGTTTCAATTCTAATGTATTGTGGCGGCTTCATAATATATTACCACCCTTTGCTTATCCGAAGCTTGTGATCCGATAATATCAACAGCCCAACATTGTCGTATGAACAAACGCCCTATATAACACAAGCCAAGGCCCATTCCTTTAGCTACACAGTTTACCGTTACAACTGCCATCTATAAATTCGCACCTTGACAAAATAATAGGGGAGTCGATACTTCCACGCTATTAACGCCCGGAAAGATATATTGAATCTACTCTTCTCAATCAGATACCTTAATACAGCCTTCCAGCTTGTAATAGAAATTTCCAACTAGTTAAACTGTACTTTAAAGGTCCCTGATAAATGGCATTTGAGCTTAAACGCTTTCTAGAGACAGCTTTTACTATGGAGGTAGCTATAATTTTTATCACTAGTTAGAAATGAAACATGCAATGAATCGTAGCAACATTTATCATCCTATATATATAACTGATTGAATTGGCTGCGTCGCTATCTCATAATGATATATCCATAATGTGGACATTTACACCAACCATGATATATCGTTGCGTCTTGAATATAAATTCTTGTTTTAATTACGCAATCGCGTGTATTTATTTATGACGGGCTGTTCTTAATATAGGTATGCAAGTACTTTTGAATCATGTCGTAGGGCTCGACATGTCTATCTATAAACAAACAGTGAAATTATAATAAGTATACTTTTGGTATGACTTTGCTAAATTAAAGCTATAGTCAATGTAGATTTATTCGATATGTAATTTTCAATCATTTGGTTTTCGTTTCCCTGGCTCGCTCGTTATAAGCTGACATAAACATATTTCATTGAGCTAAATGGCAAGACAGCTATATAGTTCTGTTTAGCTTGTCACCAGCCTAGTTTGACAGTGTCGAGTAAAAGCCTTATTTAGTCATTATATTTATCCGTCGTGCCAGATTACACCGTGATAGGGGTCCAAGGAACGTTATCTTCATGGAAAATCAACAAAAAAATAATTTTCTATAGCCAGATCTTTGGTGGTCGCGATTTTACAGACTAATCCTGTGAATCATGTACCGACGACGTCGTAGATATTTACAGTCGCTAAATTCATATTGAACAATGCTAAACAGTACCTCAACAAATCAATGAAGATGCGAAAAAATCCAAGTTTTTTTATTTAATAATTTCTTCAGTACAACAATATCTTCGGTAGGTATTCTTGCAATACCAAAGCTTATAAATCATAATTCATTTAATCATACATGGTTAGATCCGTTAACATTACAAGAACAGCGAACACGAGAAAATGTAACTAAATTTACTTTAGCCCCCTGGAGTGCTTATCTACAGCAAAAAGCATTCGTCCTTCACGCACCTACTTGAAAGAAAGAGACGAATGCTTTATGTCAACGATAAACGGTACTGCGTGTGCTAGGAGAGGCTAAGACTAAGTATTTTATGTCTAAGCTTATATCGTCCATTCTCTAACATGTAGAACGACTATAGCGCAAGCGAGGATGGAGTATGTCCAACATGAATGGCACACGCTGAATGAACCATGAATCAGCCGGTCAGCGAATGTCTTACATGCTACAAGCAATGCCCGAGTGCGAATACGAACGTTGCTTGTCGGTACTAGACGAATCAATTTGTGTTCGAGTATTAGAATGTGTTTGATATTGTTAATATAAATATTTTTTATCACACAGGGCGAGTTGTCTAATCAACTAACCATTTTTTTCTGGTAGACGTATACCAGAAAAAAAATGTTTAGTTAGACTATTCTGAGTTCAACTCTGGATTTTGCTTTCCATTGGTTCTCGTGTTGCGTTGTCTGATTTACATACCTACAACAAATATAAGATAGGCACACTAAAGCATTTAAGTCAGCATGATGTTGCAAACTCAAACAATTAATCTATTTTAATGAAATTGCAGACCGCACTTCCAGCACTATCTAAAATCACCGACTAAACACTTGTAAAGTGTCGCTTAAATCTAACCCAGTAAGTACTCAACGAAATCGTTCTATAACAGCTCTTATTACGACGACAGAAGGAGGGTATTATAGTCCGTGTGATTTTGGCAAGCACTTTGACGATGCAGCTGTCGTTTAAATTAACTAGTGCGCTGCAGGTCGTGCTGCATTTGGCACGTTCGTATTTATTTATGCCTCTGGAACTAGTAAGTGAGGGTTAGACGATTTAGTAATCTGATTTAGTGATGCGCGCCGTGTGAATGATATAAATGACACGATATTTTGCACCGTTGCGCAGTCTCACACAAATCTACGTGTTCGATCACATCCAACGTGATCCAACAGTGGCACTCACCGCCACCTCTACCACAAAGTTGCAACGAATCAAAGTACTCAATTCGATCTAAATGCGCTTAAAACCCGACCACCAGCAGACGTTCATTATAATTTATGTCACCATACATTTTTATATAAACCAAACAAGCAAGCACTCACGGCACATATATTGAAAAGACAAATGCCCTAGATCAGCAAAGTTTTAGACTCAAAACACTCACTCCACATTCCAACGCGAGACATACACATCGCACTAGATTTAGGCGTTTTCATTTCTGCACGGATAGAGTCGTCAGTCGCCTGTACCACGGCTAGGCAATAAATTAGAGCTCGAATGTTCAAAGTGTTCCCACGAAACCGTATCAAGATGCAGCGCTCTAGAACACCGAGTCGAAAACGGGGACGAGCGAAATCTGCTCACTATTATCCGAACTTCGTACCTTAGTACACTCCCCAACTTAGAACCGACCTTGTTGTAGTCGAAATACAGTTTGAATTTCAAAACAATGCGAGAGAAACATAAGAGGTCCGGCAAGTTAGCAATCGAAATGTATTATTCCCTTACTCGATTTATTTCGCCTGTGACATTCGTTGCGTTTTGTTAGCTGTCACTCGTTCACACTTGCTTTGTATTTGTTTGTAGACTGTTTTAATTTTGTATTGGGTTACGAGAAATATACAGTCGTTTTTAAATCAATTCATTTGGACTATTTTCTTGTAATTTTCTTTGAAAGTGTATATTTATTTAGTTGCTTAATTGTAAGTGTACACTGGCCATACATTCATCATCATCATCATCATATCAGCCGAAAGACGTCCACTGCTGGACATAGGCCTCCCCCAAAGAGTGCCAAAGTGACCGATCCCGCGCCACCCGCATCCAGCGGACTCCCGCAACCTTTACCAGGTCATCAGTCCACCTTGTCGGGGGCCTACCCACGCTGCGCCTTCCGGTACGTGGTCGCCACTCGAGAACCTTTCCGCCCCAACGGCCATCGGTTCTACGTGCTATGTGCCCCGCCCACTGCCACTTAAGTTTAGCGATCCGGAGGGCTATATCGGTTACCTTGGTTCTGCTGCGGATAGCCTCATTTCTGATGCGGTCACGCAGAGAAACTCCCAACATGGCCCTCTCCATTGCCCTTTGGGTGACTTTGAGCCTTCTTATGAGGCCTGTGAGCGACGTCCGCTCTCGGCGGCGTCGGCCGGGCGAGTGAGCGCGCGCGCTACCGGCCGCGGCAATGCTCGCCCCTCACAGTCACCTAAGAATGACCTAGTGCCGAGACACAAGTCGGCGACGGACGAGCTCCGCCCCTATGTGCTCGGACAGTGCGTCGACCACGCTCCGTGACACAACTCGGCGACGGACGAGCTCCGCCCCTATGTGTACGGACAGCGCGTACTACCACTCGGCGCCCGAATGGTGTGTTTGGGCTTCGCCCGTGTCCTCAGACACTTTGGGTAAACGATGTTACCAAAATAAAAGAAGGAATAACGAGAAATAGACTTTTTATTTACTTTTCCCTAACTGCCCTATCACTGCCCTAAGTGACTTGATTACAAGTCCCTAACTTCCTATTACTTTGTAGTTTTCTTCTTCTTCTTGTTGTGACTTCCAGGAGGCTCCGATTGACACTGATTTGCTCCGGGCCGTACCTGCTATTTATACCTGCTAGTGGGCGAGCAAGACGTGCTGAGTGAGACAATAAAGGTTACGCCCACTTTGACTTGACTAATTTACATTGCAAGATGTTATTGGGATGTTATACATATTAATGGGCGGAAGACTAAGCTGATTTACAAAGTTCTAATATGGCTTGAGATCTTATAAGTACAGTAGGGTTCGTAAATATTTTCTTATTTGAACAATCGTACATGGAAATCGGGCAAACCGTAATTCGGTCCCTTTCTTAACACTTATTCATCATTTGCGCTGAACCTACTGAGTTTACTTATTTGTAAGTTTAAACATTTAATAGAACTTTTAATTAGCTTTCTAACAATATATAAACCATTCTGATACGATGAGCCGTTGTAAAGGTATAAACGTAAACATATTAATTGCAAAGTGAAAATGCGCCGTACTAAATTCTAATTCAGGCTCGGTGGCCGCGGCTCTCGTTACGGTCATGTTGGCGCGATACACCCCTCCCCTCCATGGCGGCCAGTCTGCGCTGCGCTCGCGCATAGGCAACATCTCCTCTCTCTTTCTAATACAATTTGTACTGGGATTTTACTTTAATGTTTACAATATCAAATGAATGCTATGAGAGGGTGTTTTGTGTAAATAATTACTATGGGGATTCTAACTACTGGGTTCTTTATTTACTCTAAACAATCTAAGTCTTTATAAATAATCACATATTTCTCTTACGTATAATCTCCGTATGACGCGATGCGTAGCTCTGCCGTCGCGTGTTGATGTTGTCGTCCATAAGGCCCATAGTAAGCGACCAAGTTTCAGTGCCATATGTCATCACTGGCAACACACACTGGTCAAAGACTTTCGTCTTGAGACACTGCGGAATATTGGACGAAAAGATTTGCCGTAGCTTCCCGAACGCTGCCCAGCCGAGTCGGATTCGACGATTGACCTCTTTCTCGTAGTTGGACTTACCTAACTGGATCGTCTGTCCTAGGTATACATAATCGTCTACAACTTCGAGCGTAAAGTGTCCGATTGTAATGGGAGTTGGTATTTGTTTGTTGGTGGTTGGCATTTGACATGATCTTCGTCTTATCCATGTTCATTCTTAGACCAACTCGCTCGGATGCTTTACTGAGGTCATCGAGCATCGTACTTAAGTCCTCGGCCATACATTACCAACAATTACTAAAACTGTTTCCAGTGAAAAAGACGCGCCGGCAAAGCCTTCAGATAAATCTCAATCCTAATGGAACAATCTTCGAACCTTTTACCAATCGCTAATACTCCTTAAACTGCACGGAAAAAAAAGACTGGAGGATATTCTCAACCCGAGACAATATATTATCTTGAAAATATTTTCTCCTGACAAGTTTTTATTTCCTTCATCAAAACTAAGATTCTCCACTTAAAAAGATCGAGTTTTCTTAATCTAGAAATTCTAAAACATATTGTTTTAAGAGCATATTCTTAAAAAAAGACAATATGGAGATCTTCATTCCAGTAATCCATATCATTTAGGGGCAATATAAATATTTCTTTGAGCAAGATTATTTATTTTTTTGTTAAAAATAGATATCTTCACTTAAACACGATTTCGATTTTCACATGAACCATTTTTTCTTTAAACGGAAGTCTTTTTCTTTGGATAGATTAAATAAATGTTTTAAAATGAGATTTTAAATTATTAACACAAAGCGGTCTTCATTCTTAAAACAAAATCATTTAATTCTTAATTAAAGAAAATATTTTCTTGAGTAAATATTTGTAATTTTTTAAAGATCTTGGTTTCAGTTGCCTATATTGTCTTAGAACTAAACAACAATGTCTTCAACCAAGAGCGTGAACATTTCGTTCAAGAATTTGATTTTTTTATTTCAAGTAAGTGGCTGTTTCAGTTTAAGATCTCCTTTTTTACATCAAATAAGACATGGCTTTCAGAAAAGACATTAAAATCTTGTTTAAACTGATTCAAATTCTTGATTCCAATTGGGCATACGTTACGAGTGTCTTCGATGAAGAACTTCTGATTCTTGAAGTAATATATTGTGTTTTTTAAATTGAAAGTTCTGTTCTCCAATTAAAAGAACATGTCTTCACTAATTGAATCTGTTCAATGTCGGCTCAAGAAAATATATATTTTTTACGTAAGAGTTCCATTTTCTTGACACAAAAAATATGGTGTTATATAAAAAATATATATTCTTAGAACTTTCTGCAAAAGTTTAATCAGTTAAAGAAAATAAATTGCTTTACATAAGAGGTTCAATTTATTGACTCGACAAGAACGAATCACTCGATAGTGATGTGACGTTATATTACCTACCGATATCGAACCTAAGCAAAGGCAGTAAAGGCTTTTGAGCATTTTCGCGAGAAAGGATTTGGAAAAAACCTAACTTAAGAAAATAAATGAATAAAGGGAATAATAATATCTTTATTCCAAACTGTTTCACATCTACATATGTTAGTATAGATATTTTCGTACTAAACCTATATTGTGCAATACTATACTTTAATAGGAAATTGTTTTGAACATGATACGTATTTTTTATATTTAGGTAATTGCTGAAAGACCGTCCTACTCAAACAAAAGGTCGTAGTCTCCCGAAAATAACGGTGTATCAAGAAACGCTCTTTGGTCGTCAGTATACTCTCTATAAAGCGGTCTGTCAACTACGGAACCCTACACTGCACGTGGCCCGACCGTAACCGGTTTTTTTACCTGACTACGCGAGAGGGTAATGTGTTATCAGCCTATGTATGTTTGTTTGAATCTTTGTGGCACTCTAGAGACCAAACGCGTGGTCGTTTGAATCTTGCATGTCATTTCATTCATTCATTTCATGTGTTATTAAAAATACCGGCCAAGTGCGAATCGGCCTCGCGCATGAAGGGTTCCCTACCATTATCTATAAAAACGGCAAAAAAATCACGATGTAAGGGAGCCCCCCTAAAAAAAAAGTTTTTAGTATTTGTTGTTATAGCGGCAACAGAAATACATAATCTGTGAAAATTTCAACTCTCTAGCTATCACGGTTCTTGAGATACAGCCTGGTGACAGACAGACGGCCGGACGGAAATCTTAGTAAGGTCCTGTTTTACTCTTTGAGTACGGAACCCTAAAAAATTACATTACCTAATCTAAATTCAATATGGAGACCACTAGACGCCATATTGTGACAAATTTAAAATTAAAGTTGACGAAGTACTTATATTATGTGGTAGGTATCGGTTCAAAATCATTATTAGGTTTTTCTTGTAATTTTTCACTAAGAATGACCATTTAGGATTTATTATTATCTACGATTCAAAGTTTGTTAGCAACCATAAAGGAGGTAGCTGCCTACGAAGCCGGAGGTTCCGGGTTTGAATCCTGGTAAGGGCATTTATTTGTGTGATGAGCACAAATATTTGTTCCTGACTCATGGATGTTTTCTGTGTATTTAAGTATTTATTTATCTATATAAGTATGTTTAACGTCGTCAAGTACCGAGAACCGTAAAAAACAGTCCAGTTGAGGACCTCCTTCTTTTTTTGAAGCTGGTTAAAAATACAATGATACATGTGATGTTTGTAGTTCGTGATTAATTTACGAAATTTTACCGATAAGTTTAATATGCATGGTGCAACACTATTGTATCGAGTGCGTGCGACTTTTGTATCTTATCTATGCTAGAGCGTACCTTACGGACCGGACGCCATATTGTTTGTGACCGACCTGTGTTTGAGTCGGTCGACGCGCGAAAAAAAAGTGCAAAATGAAAGATTTACTAACATTGTGGAGCTTACCTGAGGAGGCAATAGAAGCATTTGAAAGTAAGTACTTACTTAACTGTAATTATGGGCTCGATTCTAGGTCTTTGATAATCCCTACGCTACGCACGCTAAAATTAAAGCTAAAGCGTGGTGGCAGCAGTTTCTTCAAATTAATACCTAAATACCTGTATCGGCTGTATTGTATCAAATGACTTGACTAATTGGGCCCTCCATTTTGTACGCACGTTTTCAGATTGTATTTTTTACTGTTCTGTACTGTTAACAGGAAATGCTATTGATGAATCTCACTTACCTCATCTCGGGGAAGAGCAACTAAAAGAATTATGTCCGATTATGGGACTACGAATTAACTTGAAAAAAAAAATAGCAGAATACATAGACTCGAAGGTTATAATTATAACATAATATTCTTTACAGTAGTTTATTAGACATTTAGATTCTTTACAAGTGGTATAGTTGACATTTAGATGCTTTTTAGTATAGTATCATTTAGTAGTAGCATTTAGGGCCGATTCAAACCGGAATGGCAGCAGCAGGCCTCGCGTCGCCGCCTTTTATCTACATACTTAATAAAAGTTGACAAGGTCGCGCGGTGCCTCTGGCCACATGTCTGCGGTGTGGCTCCGCAACGCCAAATTTGCCATTTCGGTCTGAAACGTCCCTTAGCTTAGAATATTCTAAGTCCCTTAGACATAGCGAGGCCCCAGCCCCGGTGCACCCTTATTTGAGTAGTTGTGCAACGGCGCGAAAAAAAATTAATGTATGTGTGTGCTTAGGGTGGTATTCCACTTGCCCAAGATATTTGTCCAATGTGAATTACATCTCACATTTTTTTAAGCAAAGTGTGAGATGCCAATACTTACAAATTGGACAAAGATCTTGGACAAGAGTGGAATACCATCCTTATGTATGAGAAGTCAGAATCTCAGTGTGCGCTGGTAGCCTGATAATATTGAAAATTAAGGGATTTGCCACACTGCGTCTGCGGTCCGGTCACCTAAACAAATTTGTTTAGGTGACCGGACCGCAGATCTTAAAATGCATCCAGTGTGACAAATCCCTAAACATTAGTCTAATTTTTAATTTGGTTAAGTAAATATTTAAAAAAGACATTTAATTCTAGGCACCTACAGAAACTATTACTGATGCTGCTAGCAGTGGAAGAGATGAACTTCAAGAAATCAGTGTTGTGGGTGATATTTCATTCTCACTCACAGATATTTTTCCTAGTCAAAGTTCATTTGGTGATTTTGATTTAAACACTTTGTTAACAACAACACCCTGTGGTAAAAGCATCTTACAGTACTATGCTGTCAATGGCTGTCTGGACACAAAGCGAAGAAATCGGTTGACTGATACTATTATTAGGCACTTGTATACGCATATAGTGAACCAGTGAGTATTATACCAGTAGTTTTATACCAACCACAATATTATATATATAAACATATATCATATTAACACTTAGGTTTAGATTTGAGTGGTGGTTTTTAATGTCATTCTTTGTTTTGTAGTAAGTTAACACATGACGATTACAATATAATCGCGGGATAAATCATAACACTGTTTCCTAGGGAAACAGCAGCAACATATTTCACAAAACCAATAAAAAAAAGTGACTCCCATACTGGAAAATCTGTGGCCGCCAGAGGAAAATTAATAGACAAAGTCAGAAATATCCTTTTTGAATCCGGGGAGCGTAAGCGGAAGACCGATGACACATGGACAGAGCCTAATAATAATAAAAAGCCATTACTGAGTACATCACAGCCCGGTGAGTATTTAGAATTTTTAAAACTATTTATTTAATTGATCATTTAGCGACCAAATAAATTGGCACATATCTTTATTTCAATAGTACATAAGGGAGCTCTTGTATTTTTTTTAATCATTGCTCTGATGTTTATTACGATGATTTGCCCTCGCCTAGTCCTCCCTACCATGATACAAAAAAATGTACTGGGTATACTTGAGTTTAGTTGATGTTTATTCTGTATAGTATAAAAAAAAATTATATTGTAAATTGTTGTCAAAAACAGTAAATACATAGTCTTATCCTAAGCCAATTTAAAAACAAAGTCAATTTAATTTAATATTTATAAAACAAAATCTTATTTTAGAATTGCACAGAGAAGATATTGAGTGGCTTTGCACCCACCATGAACCATGGCCAGAGGTTCTGGAAAAGTGGAGAGCAACTGCTGAGGCCCGCCATGCTCAGGAATATAAAAATATTGAAGATATGGTTGCCCAATGGAGCATCCTAAATAATGCAAGCGCAGTGGAACTGGTGAGTTTCTAATTTATAACATCAAATATTGCAGTCTTCGAGGTACCATCCTGTATAAATGTCACGCTCTTATGCCTCCTGAAGAATTTCTGATGGTTCCTCGAATTCCTACTCGTATAATACACGTTGTCTAACTATACAAATACAAAGTTTAACTCCGATTATTAGTAAAGAAATTAGTAAGTAAAATAGTAAATAGACTAAGAACATGTGAATAAATTCCTGTTTTTAACCGACTTCAAAAAAGGAGGAGGAAGTAAATTTTTTTGTGTTACGCGATAACTCGGTAATTTATGAACCAATTAGAATTTTTTTTTCTTTGTTTGAAAGCATATACTTCCAGATGGTCCCGTTGTCACCAAAATCCAGTTCTGATGATGGGATCCTGGAGAAATCGAGGGAACTCTTCAAATTTTATAGGCAAACTTGAAGCAATTTGGCTACTGATTTGAAGTCGGTTAAAACTTTATTTTCAAAGTAAATTATCAATTCATCTTAAGATCATTAGAATTACTATTATGGCCGATTCAAACCGGAAAGGCAGCGGCGCGGCGAGCACTTTCGGTGTGAAATAATTTTAAACTTTATCTACATACTTAAAATACCAGTATGCCGCTTGAAAAACCTGGCGACCGCTCTCTATGGCGCGAGCAGCTTCACGGCCACGCGCGGCTTGTCGGAGGTTCTGCTCGCGGCACTGCGGGCAGCCGCGCGACCTTTTTGAGCTTTTCAAGAGATACTATGGTGTATAAGTATGTTGACAAAGGCGGCGACGCGAGCCTGCTGCTGCCGGCCGCTGCCATTCTGGTTTGAATCGGCCCTTAAAAAGTGGGGTATAACTAGCTGTGCCCGCGACTCCGTCCGCATTGTTTCGTTTGCTGAACCCTGTGTTATATTTGTACTGTAGGTTCCTGTAATGTTGCTCGCTCAAAGGCGAGCTCGTCGGACAATTAACAAATAGGTAGGCAAATGAGGGAGATACCCGATTCTATAAGCATTGGGTGTTGGGCATGAATGACTTCTGTGTTATGTTATGTTATGTTCGTGGCAAATGTGTATGTGCGTATGTGTCTGCAGTTTGTTTTATGTGTTATCTTTTATCACGAATAAATGTTTTCTTTCTTTATGTGTCAGTCCTGGTACCTGAAGGGCACTACACATTAACAGCTATCATATTAGACCACAGGCTGTCAGGGTTAGATCGCCTGATCAGAACTGGGACTGCAGGTAAACTGTTAATCAGTGGGCAGCTTGAGTCTTAGATGTTTTCCATGTATTTATGTATGTTATTCCTCTCATTAATTGTGTTCAGAACTAAAAGCTTGAATTGACGTCATAGAGCACCTGAAACTATTTTTTGATTGCATAGTTACGTGGTTTTGATTGGTTTAAAATGAAAACTGTCAAATGAATACACCGAAATTATAGGGACTACACCAAGGAGCTTGTAAACACACTGGAAAATGCTAGCCGAACATCCGAACCAGAAAAAATTTATCTTGAATGACATAAATATGTCTTGCATCTCTTTCTTGCACATACCCATGAAAGGGAAGGAATGAGAAGACAGTGACGTCATTAAGGTCATGTTTTTAGGTTTCCTTACTCAAAGAGTAAAACGGACCTTATTACTAAGACTCCGCTGTCCGTCTGTCACCAGGCTGTATATCAATAACCGTGATAGTTACAGTTGAAATTTTCACAGATGATGTATTTCTGTTGCCGCTATAACAACAAATACTAAAAAACAGAATTAAATAAATATTTATTGATAATGGTACGGAACCCTTCGTGCGCGAGTCCGACTCTCACTTGGCCGGTTTTTTTCTGGCTTCATACGAATGTTCGGGTTGCAATCTCAAAGTGTATTTATAAGTTTCGTGGGCTACGCTAATATTTGATTTGTTTTTAGATTGAAGAAGATTTTAAATTTTTGTACCCGGAGAAGACAGAAAACTTTGCCAAAAATTGGCATACGTTTTTTAATAAACTGACGACTCTCAAGAAAACGGACATATGTGCTGACACCGACAGAGAGAACTTATTTGCGTCATTAAACTACATGAGCCTGGAAGGTAAGGTATCCATTCAAATAGCGAAATCCCTCTAGCTAGTGTGCCCCCACTATCATTAATCGTTGATTTTTTTATTTTATTTTTTCATTTTCCCTTACTTTTTTGGAGATATACTCCACTATGCACGCATGGACGCCTGCGCGTCCCGAAGCGACGCGCCGGGGGAGTTAATCGTTGATAGTACAGTTATCGTACTTATTTTTTCCGTATTGTGGACGTTTGCTGCTTAGGCACTTTGCCAACTTGGAGTTGCATGAAAATTTGACAATTATTTGGACATCACCATCAGTGACTTTTGTCTGTCAGAAGCAAATATCTCAGCCGTTTCATACGAACTCACCGCACCGATGAAGAGCTGCCAGGTGCCCTGATCAATTCGTTATGATTAGGTATTATGGCACACTATAACTAGAGGCATTTCGTTGCTCTACAAATTGCAACAGTTTTTCCTAAAGAGCTAACTTTACACCATATGTGTTTGAGTTCTATTTGTTCTTTAAATATGAAACATTATTTTTATTTTATTTTTCAGACGACAAAATCCCATCGCAACTCAAATTACTAGTGCATTTAGTGCCACCTAAAGGAAGACACAACAAATATGCTAAAATTTCCGTACAGGAAAGCCTGGAGAGTATAATGATAATAGTCGAGGTAAATATCTGAAATATATTCCTTTTTTTATCGTATTCGTCGGTTATATTGAAGGGTGGCCAGTTATTAGTTATTTACCCTATGTAGAGTTGAGGTACAGTTGAATAGAAGTCGAGTCGAGTGCCTACATATCAGCAACGGCTAGCACAAGAGCGCGTGCGAGCTGTGTAACGTGAGAGCTGCTAGACTACCCGTCTCTTTAGAACGAACACTAAGAAGAATACGGGTAGTTTATCTCGCGCGCGCTCTTGTGCTAGCCGTTGCTGATGTACTCGACTCGACTTGTGTTTGACTGTACCTCAACTCTACATAGGGTAAATCGCCAATAACTGGCCCTATCATACTAAAAATTAACTCTCATTGAAGCGTGGTCAGTAATTATCACCTTATCCCTTACTAGGCAACGGGTACCTCAATTTTTCATTGGTTTTGGACTTTTATCATAGAGAGCTACGAGTAAAGTACAAAATCATGTGGTCCCATTTAGTACATTGCCTGGTTTAGTGTTAAACTAAAAATGAATTCTATTATAGGTGAATAGAGTTCATTTTTAGTATGAGGTGGCCAGTTATTGGCGATTTACCTTACGTGCTGTACGGGTTGGGGTAGCTGTAATAATTATAAATAATATGGTTTTTTGTTCGAAATAATTAAAAAAAAAGAAATTGTTTAGTGTCACTATAATTTAATTAAAAATCAAGTCAGAAAAACTGATGTGTCCGGAATTATCCTGTATAACGAACACTACCTACAAATCCAACTCAATACAAACTTGGCTACACTGAATTATTATATTTAATGTATTCTCTTTGTTTTTAGAATCCGGCGGATATAAGTAAGACGGTGACCGATCAAAAAGAAAAAGCCCTGAAAAGAAAACAGCCTGTACAGCCATATTTGATAATACTAGGGAGCCTTCAAAATATTAGACAGTTGTACCTGGTTGTCGATAAAATAAGATATACATTTAGTTCAACACAAAGAGCATTTGACGCATTGTTTAAATGTTATCATGTTTTTAACGCTAAGTACCCCAAAGCAGGTGACCACATTTTACTTATCGTGCAGCGCTGTGTGTATGAAATTGTGACAAAATATGATAACGTTGTGCCGTATATCGCAGACATATTAAACCTAAATAAATTTTATAACCATAAAGTGAGCTTTGTGTAGTACACACAGCGCAAGTGTAATTTGCATTTTTTTTTGTGGTCAGGAGTAGTAGCAGCGCAGCGTTAACTATGAAGTGTTGTAAGTGTGGTAAAGTTTTTGATGATTTTAAGAAGTATTCATTTCATTTAAAATTCGTACACGGCGTATCCGACTACTTTTCTTGCCCTGAAATTAATTGTAATAGAGTGTATCACAAAAAGCATTCTCTAAAAAAGCACATACAACTTATCCATAGAACCAATAATTGTACTACTACCGAAACAGTACAAAATACTGTGAATATAAGTGAACAACCTTTATTGCATGATAATGATAACATTCCAAACATTAACAAAGTCTGTAGTCGTAACATTGAAAATGTGGATTCAGACAAACTGGATGGCGCTGTAAAACATAATAAGTTTCAAAATGACCTAATGTGTTATGTTGACTCCTTTACTTCGAAATTATATAACAGACTTAATTTGTCAAGATTGTGTACACAAGAAATTATTAATTCTGTTAAGAAACTGCTGTCAGATATTAGTTGTCTTATCAAAGAAACTAATACTAATTTGGATGATGCCGTCGTTGATGCTCTGAGTTCATGTTTTTTACACATAGACACTGAATATAAAAGGCTCCAGTATTTTGAAAATAGTAAAAAATATGTAAAACCAATATTGTCTGTAATTGGGTCAACGCAAGACAAAGCCAAGATAGATAATAATGTAATAATGTCATTAAAAGATAAATTTATTTGTACGGTGCCACTAAGTCAAAGTCTGAAATTATTTTTAGAGATTCCGGGTGTTTTCAATATAATACATGCCTATCAAACTAATCTTAATGAAGAACATGGTATACTTAGAAACTTTGTGCAGGGTAAAATATGGAATGAGCTATACGGAAATGATAGTGACTTATACATCCCTTTAATCCTTTCTTTTGATGACTTAGAAACCGGTAATCCTCTTGGGAGTCATGCAGGTCATAATAAACTCGGGGCTGCCTATGCATTAATAGCATCCGTTCCACCAGAATATTCAAGTCAACTTCAAAATATATTTTTGGTAATGCTTTTCTACAGTACCGATCGCGTTAGATTTGGTAATGAAGCGGTGTTTAGTACCTTGATTGAAGAATTGAATTTTCTCAATGAACATGGTATTTGTATAAATGTTAATGAAGGTACATTAAAGGTAAAGTTCTCATTAGCAGTTGTTGCCGGAGACAACTTAGGAGTTCACAGTTTATTAGGATTTAATGAAAGTTTTTCGTCAACCAACTACTGTAGATTTTGTTTGTCAACTAAACAGCAATGTCAGTCCCAAGTTTCTTGTGATGAGAGCACAATAAGACTGGAAAATAATTATGATGAAGACTTGCTTCAAAGGAAGGGAATAAAAGAAAAATGTATTTGGCATAATGTTAAAAATTATCATGTTTATAACAATTTATATTGTGATGTAATGCATGATATAACTGAAGGCGTTCATCGGTATGGCATGGCTTTAGTCATAAATAACTTAATAAACTCAAATTTTTTCACCCTTGATCGTCTAAATGAAAGAATCAAATTTTTTGATTTTAAATCGAGTAACACTCCACCTCATGTAACAAAGAATCACTTACTACAGGGTTCTATAATATTTTCTGCATCGAAAATGTTGTGTTTCGTCAGAAATTTTCAGTTTCTTGTCGGTGATCTCGTACCACGTGAAAATAGAACATGGTGTTATTATTTGTGTATGCTGGAATTAACAAATATAGTCTTGTCACAAACTTTTACTAAAGAATTGGTAATGCACTTGAAAAGTCTTATAACTGAGCACCATGAAATGTACTTAGGATTTCCCGGAAACCATCTTAAACCCAAGCATCACTTTCTGGCACATTACCCTAAAGTTATCGAGAAAATTGGTCCTTTGATATTAATTAGTGCCTTTAAATATGAAGCCAAACACTTAGATTTGAAACGTGTATCTAACGCTATAAATACACAACGAAATGTACCCTTATCATTAGCAATAAAGTGTCAGTTGCAATCATGTTATAGATATCTAACTAATGAAGGGCTGTCTGATTGTATTGAACATGGTAAAGTCAAGGAAAAGCACTCCGTTCCTGAATTAGAAGGAGACTTACCGTGTGTTAATGTTAAATGGATAAGTATCAATGGTATCAAATATTCAATCGGGGATTGTTTAATGTGTGATTATGAGGATGCTATACCTCAGTTTTGTAAGATTAACAAAATAATTATGGCAATTGACAATATTTCCCAATTCTATTTTTATTGTTCGTGTTTTGAAACACAATCATTTGATAAACATTTTAAATCGTTTATAGTCAAGGAAGGAAATACATTCAAACTATTAAGTTTAGGTCAATGTTTTAGTATTATACCTAAACATGTTCGAGTCATTGCGGGACGCAATTATATCTTTTGTACTGAATAGGATGGTTTTGGGTTATTTCAACCTGTTACCGCCAATTTGTTCCCACTGGCAATAGCTGGGATTTTGGAATTTGGGAATAAAAATTCCCAGTTGTTACCATCAATCAATTTTAGTGGTAACAACTGGGGGTTCTTATTCCCAGTAGTTCCCACTGAGAACAGATGGGGAATATTCCCAGTAGTTACAACCACATTATTTAAGTTTCAATAGTAATTAAAATACCTACGTAGTAAATACGGGGCGAGCTAAAAACCTATTATGGCGACAGTTTAAGCCAGTAAACTGCTCGAAACCTAGGGAACTATTTTTAACCAAACCTAAACAAACAATAAATAGTTAACTAACTCGCCTGTCCACACCAAAAACCCACCCCATGTTTATGTATTTTGATTACTATTGAAATCTAAAAATAATGTGGTGGTAACTAACTGCGAATATTTTCCCATCTGTTCCCAGTGGGAACCTGGGAACTACTGGTCTACTGAGAATTGATTCTTGGCAACAACTGGGAATATTTATTCCCCATAGTTCCCACTGAGAACAGACAGGAAAAAAATCCCAGCTGATACATGAGAACAAATTGGTGGTAACAGGTGGGAACTACTGTTAATAAAATAAATTAAGCCTTCGCCACACAGGCGCGCGACCGCTGCGCAGCGTCACGTGAGCCGGGCGAGTTGAGTTGAGAGCGACCGACACGCTTACTTAATCCGCGCAGAGCAGCGCGAGCGGATTGAAAGTGCGGCCGCAGCGGGTCACGAGCTTGTGTGGCGAAGGCATTACAGGTTTATAACAGATTTTTTGAGCAAAATAAATTGACATTAGTAAGTAATTTTCGTTTTATTTTTACAACTCCATATACAATTTTAATTTTTTTTGACATTTCTCCATATAAATTTTACTAACCTAGTTAATTAAATTTTCAGAATTCCTTGTCCTGTGCCAAAAAAGTTGTTTCCCGACAAATATTCAATAACATGTAAGTGCTTATAAAATATATTATCTTAAAGTAACAAAGTTGTATGCTGCTTCTGTGAATTTTATGTTCTATCCACGAAAATGTAATCTTAAAGAAAAAAATATGTGGCAGTCCACATCAAAAGGGACTTATGGCGGTAGACACTTACGCCATTATTGACGTTGCTCTAATACAAACGCGAATCTGTGCGTCTGAAGTGCCTGCCGCGATAAGGTCCCTTTTGATGTGGACTGCCACATATGTTTTGTGCTCACTACATCGGTTATCACGTTTGACGACCGCTTTAGCCTAGTTGGTAGTGACCCTGCCTACGAAGCAAGAGGTCCTGGGTTCGAATTCCGGTAAGGGCATTTATTTGTGTGATGAGCACGAATATTTGCTCTTGAGTCATGGATGTTGTCTATGTATTAAAGTATTTATTTATCTATATAAGTATGTATATCGTCGCCTAGTACCCATAGTACAAGCTTTGCTTAGTTTGGGACTAGGTTGATTTGTGTAAGATTGTCCGCAAATATTTATTTATTATTTATCACACCGATGCGGTAACTGGATGCGGCGCTGGTGTGCGAGCGAGACAGCGCCTTGCAATTGCATGTTTATAGTGCTGTCTCGCTCGCGCACACCGGTGCCGCATCGGTGTGATTAACCGCCATGGAGGGCACAAATTAAATAATAAATATTTGCTTTAAGATTACATTTTCTTGAATATAACATAAAATTCACAGTATGAGCATACAAGTTTCTCACTTAAAGATAGTATATTTTATAAGTAAATAAATCACACTCTCAAGTAAAGACATTGTTTTGCTTCGGTTAAAGTTACCCATAATTTCAATCTGAGAAATCATTATCTTAGAGGAAGCATAGTTGTTTCTCACTTTAAAACAATATATGTTATAAGTAAATAAATGACACTCTTAAATTAAGACAAAACACATTATTACACAAAACCAAGATATGACTTCTTTGAATTAAGATTACTTAGTATCTCAAGTAAAGGCATTGTTTTGCTTCTACTAAGGACCTTCCATTATTATAATAAGATTGTTTTCTTTGGAATGATAGAGTCAACAGTTCAGACGAAGGTGACCAAAACTCCTGATCAAGAGAATCTTATTCTTGAAGTGATAATCTGCATTCTCTTGGACGGAACAAATCATATCCTTAGACGAATTCAATAAGTATGTCACTTTAAGCAAATATTTAATTAACTTAAATACCTGTTTCTCTTGAATTTAAACTAACGCTATTTCAAAGTAAGAGTGTATTATTATCATTGAAAGATGATCGGCTGACTTTATGTGGAAATGGTACAATTTTGATTAAAGATGAATATTTATTTTGAGTCAAGAATGTATTAAGTTCACTTAAATCGATTGATATTGCTCCAATGTAATAACATTCTTCCTCCAAGAGGGATTTTCTTACAGTGTAAAACAGGTTATCTTAAAAATAGCAGAACTCTTTCATAGTAATACAATGATATTCTTCATTTAAGAAAACCGCGATCTTCAAATAATAGTACTTTTTTTCAACTAAGCCAATATTAATTTACCAAAACGTTTTTAAAGTCTCTATTCAACGTAACATTTCTTGATATGACGAAATTAGATTTTCGAATAAGAAAATATCCTGTTTCCATATGAGATAATAGAGCTTCTTTACTGAATACAAATACTACGAATCAGATTAAGAGTACATTTTACTTCTATAAAATCAATATTATCTTAGGTAAAAGAAAACTAAAAGATCTGTATTTAAGAACATTATTCGATTGAATATATTTAATTTTTTATTTGCTTGAATGGAAGAGTTTTGCTTTAGATGAAGAAGTCTTTTTTTTCCGTGTGCCTCTAAAAGCTATAATAAATAAATGCAATCGATTGTCCAATTCCGCTTCTCTTTCGAAGTAATACGTCGCAGACTTAATAATAAAAAGTGTGCATATGCCTTCGAGAGTCAGCGGCGATACGCCCTTTTTGATTTCGATGAACATCGTCAATAGAGTGGTGCATCCTAATTGTGTCTTATTTATTGCCGTCGAATTTACGAAGGCCTTCGGAATGGCAAGTCACTGTAGTAGAGCGAATCAAGATAGTTAATTCTATTGATTAGTAGGTACAGTATGAAGAATTCACCTGATACCGTTTATCAAACTAGACAACTACTATCGTATATCAAATTAGCAAACGTATTCCTAGTTTACAAACTAGGTGTCTTGCTGATTATTGAAACAACGGCTTTCACCTATGTTCATTCAATACACCTATTTGTAACGTTGGGCAATACCTAGCAGCTTAGCGATACTATCTATCAGACACCATGGCTGCAACAATGTCAAATATTGATAACTTAACATTTATGTTCCGATGTAGACTTTATTCTGTCAGACCAAGTAAAACGTACCATAGCATATTTTTATAATGACATGTCGTCGTTCGCATTTAATTTACAACCTTGCCTATTAGAAGACATAAAACTCCTTCGGGATCCATTCACGGATCTGCAAAATTCTCAGCATACCGTTGCATAAATTAACTTATGGATATAAACTTCTTAACCTTGGACGTATTAAAATCAATTAATAGTATAAACGTGATTAAGCCACATCCGTAATTGTGATTGATAGAGTCGAGAAAACAATGGAGCTCGGACAGGCAGTCCGGATAGAAATTACTGATATATATATCCATTGATCACGATACGAAAGTGGAGCAATATTATGTTTACACGGGCCCTTTGATAATTACTGTATGAATCATTCAAGTATGGAAGCCATTGTCGCGGCTGTCACTTGTTATCAGAACACTCGAGGACTAACAGGGGGTTGCACCAACTTAAGATTACAGACCGGCAGCGGTCATTCCATAGAAACCTATCAAACTGTCCATACATTCGGATATTAACGAACACCGCTTACGATTACAGACAGCTTGGTGCCGCCCTTAAGGATTGGATTGCTATTGTATTTTAGTCCTCGTATCCTATGTGTACCCCTCAATTTTACATATAGTCAAAGTTATCTTACTGCCACAATCAATAATCTACCAAAATTCATCGCTTATAACTTATACCTGCTACTTTTGGCATGGGCTTGAAGCATTGAACCAAAGGTACCAATTTACCGAAATATTTCGTTTCTCGTTTTTTCCATTGTTTTCGCTAAACTTCAACGTCCTTTTCATTATATCTTAAGTATCTTAACACGTAAATTTCTTTACAAACCGTTATTCTCTCATTAAAAAATGAATTCGTGTATGTTTTGTGTGAAATTCACTAGATGGCGTTAGTAGTCATTCATATTTGTAACGTCTTATGAGTTTGCTTACATATCTATTGACTGAGCAGTAAATAAACCATGTCGTAATTTTATTAATAAACATTTAGTCACATACGTAAATCAATAGAGTAATCGGTGAATAATATGCAGTTGCTAAAAAGACGTTTTCTACGTATGTCTTATTAGACAGAAGCAGAAGTCACAGAACGCACCCGTAGCCGTAGGATAAATGGGGGCCTATGTCCATCCCGAAAGACCATTTTACTGCCGATCCCGCTTTTTATATTCACGTCACTTATGTATTATGTACTTACACAAATTAGAACTCGTTGTCAGAACTAGGCACATTCATATGTCATTCATTCATCTTTAACAAACATAACTTACTCAGTAGATGGCGCCAGTAGGCTGCAATAAATCACTACTTCCGCGTGTATTTTGGATACTATTTTATGCCTGTATTAGGATGTTTATTCAAACACTACATCAATCGTTATAACTATAGCTGAATGTTGACTTACAATAATAATACATGTATTTGCCCATTCTACAGGTCGCCATACGATTAAATAAATAACTATAGTACATATATTATCTAAGTATAATTCGATTACTACTGCACTCAACGTTCACTATACACGTAAAACAATACGTCCGTCTAATAAAGCAATAAATAGCCCCGAGGTATTGCGCCATAATCCTAGCCCTTATAATACCTATGACCCACACGTTGCAGCGTCGCTAGGTAGCCGGCGACCCCAAAACTGGGCCACACTGGGTTCGTGACCCGCTCCGGCCCCGATCTGGCCGCTGCTATTGTCTCTTATTTTTGGGTATGGTACAATATTTACATTACATTTTAATATAACATGTTTTTGTAACTTTTGTGAAATTCGTAATTTGACGGTGTGTAGCATTTCGAACAAGAAGGAAACTTTGCTAGAGCAGAAAAAAGTCAAAGTAAAGTGTTAGTATGGATTTCCTACCAACAGTATGGAAATCTTTAACACTATAATATCGCATTGTAATTGAGACAAGTTTAACAAACATGCATACATACTTATGGTTTCTGGTTGAAAACATCTAATACATAATACAAAACTAAAATGTCATAGCTATAGTTAC
Organism: Epinotia demarniana; assembly: GCA_945867215.1. NCBI lineage: Eukaryota > Metazoa > Arthropoda > Insecta > Lepidoptera > Tortricidae > Epinotia > Epinotia demarniana. The sequence continues at coordinate 32,772,200 of OX244260.1, forward strand.
TCCGCCAGTGGCCTATTTGAACTTTGTAGTTACCTGGGTACCTATGGCAATCACTTAATTTCATTACCCGACCATAACATTGGTCCGAATATTCAGTTCCGTAAAAAGCTTTGTATAAAATAAACCTAAAGTAATGGGTTCTACGCGACAATTATAAAAAAAAAACAAATACTTTGTGGTCTTCGAGAAAACTGGCTTTTGGCGAAATAAAAATTCGAACAAACGATACACTTAGGAAAAGAAGTGTAGCGATTGCGATATTAGGTTACCGATTTACCTCATATCTGGGGACCGATTTTTGACTTTCGAGCGCTCGACTCTTTCACTCGAAAACTGTCAAAAATCATGAAATGCTATTTTGAAATAGCGATAGAAAATTTGAAAACGAGTGGTATACCACTCGTATTCAATTATATTGGTAGAAAGTAAGTGCCTGCCATTTTGACACTACAAACGCTCGAAAGTCAAAAATCGGTCCCCTGGTCTGGCCAATCCAAAATTCCTATCCTCTCGGATCAATGGAAAGAGGGCTTTGCCCAACTGTGGGACAATTATGGCAGCCATGCCTATTTTTCCTGTTTGCTTGTAAGCATACCGACGACGCTCTCATAACTTGTACTACAAACAAACTGATAGCGCTATCTCGGATAATGCTCCCGCAATTGAAATGTGTCGCTGTGACAGCCTGCGTGCGCGCACGCGGATATGACGCGAGCTTTATTGCGCACAGTTCGCTCTTCAGCCACCAAACATCTCAAAATGTCACCATAAGACATACTATTCTAGACTCTCATCTACAAGTGTTAAGATTGAAATTGCATCTAATTTCCTCGGCTGTTTAACGCAGTTTACGCTTGAAGATGTACATGTACGTTGTTTATTATAATTGCAATGCACAGCAATATTTATTGCATGCGTTTTTTATTTGCAATTTGATACGTGTTTTTAATCAACTTCCAATTTAAAGGCTTGATGAAGTTGACAGGTCGATGTTTTTATTATTCCGACTTTTATGAGGGTTTATAACCATTTGTTTATTACACCAAAACACGCGTATAGCCCGTAGTAAAATATCTCGTTAGTATCTACTACTTTATTTAGCTCATTATCGGTCATCATTTCATTTATAATTTTAATTAATTACTTATTCGAATAGTAATATTCAGTGTCTGACTACACGATAATACATTTAAAATTCAAAACTAAAATACTAGACTGGTTGTTTTCCTTATTAATTAATAAATATATTAAATCTTCTTAAAAAATGCCGCCAACTAAGTATAAATAAAAAAATCCATTATTATTCAAAAACTCGAAACAACAAATATAATTTTATCAAGTTGGTGTCACTTTCTAAGTATTCAAGATTCAGGGACACCGGTCTTCCTTAGAATTTACCAAGTTATATGAAATCAGGTGTATGTGAAGTCCCCAATCCGCACTGGGCCAGCGTGGGGACTATACCTACTCTTCTACTATGCCCGTTCCCTCTCATCCATAAGAGGAGCCCTGTGCACAGGGGACAGTGGGACGTTTATAGGCTGATTTATTTATTATGTGTAATCAACACAGGTAGAATATTATAAATCATTTATTAGAGGATAGAGCCTTGTTCATTACTTCTGGTACAGTACCTAAATCATTAAGCACCAACCTTGTCCTGTATGTATATTATTGAAAACAACAAAAAAGTGTAAAAGTTGAATCACTGCTGGCATACCTGTATGTAACCATAGAAACACAGGAAGGGTCTCCTATACATCTCTGTACCAAGCTCACGTCTGTATAATATTTCTCCTAATGTCCGATGACTACGACTACCATTGCGCTTACGCAACCAAATCAGTTCATTTGAACACCATTGTCTCAAGCACCCGAACCGCATTAATTGTCGGGACGTGTTGCTCAAGGATGAAGATTGCTATCATTCTATTGATTACGATAACGTGTCATGGCCGCGACATGGAATTAGAGCTTACTATCTAATTGTAGATGTAGAGGCCACGGCCACGTACGGTGATAGAACTACTGTAGGGGCTGAATTTGGATCAAATTGTAATGTATAGACATATTTTTTCTGGTCAAAGAACTCTGAAACTTGCCGGCAATGGATATGCATGGACGCCGGGGGAAAACTATGACCCAGCGTTTCACACTATATTGATACCTTAGATCAGAATTAATCCATCAAATCATTTCATCATAATTCTTCATAAGTCTTGGGTTGAGGTGGCTATTGGGAGAGCGAAATAGACAGGATCAACTTTCTTCGCTTTCTCAAATACGAGTAGCACACATCTTGCCTTATTTTATACGTGCCTCATTTAATTTTATACTTATTTATTTTTCTTAATCACCTAACTTAGTTCGTAAGATTTAATACTAACAAAAATGTATGTACCTATATGGACCACATAAGGTCTGAAATAAACGATTTTTATTTTTATTTTATTTTTATAATTCAAACTTAAAGCGATTCTCATTTCTTAAATCTATTGTTCGAAAAATGTTTTTGTCGAATTGAAATCGTTCGCCATATTTTCCCTAAACTCAATCAACAAAAAACACCAATTTAGTCTTTAAATAACTAAAATTACGTAGATATCGTGATTGCACGGTTAACTAACAATGTTTTCGGCTTTCTTTTGAGAATTTTGTGGAAATATTTTTTGTTGAGGGTAACTGTCTCATTCAGTAGTTGGGAACAGATAGACGGACTGACATCGTGACCGATGGAGCGCATCGGGTCACGACTGACGACCGACGACCCCGCGTTGCCCAATGGGTTCCGTGTCGAAATTTAGTTATGTTGTTAAGTAGTCAAAAGCTGTTGAGCGCCGGTTGCTACAGCGGTTATCTAGATTATCGGTTATGTGAGCACTTTAAATTGGTTGAATTACCTGTAAAATGTACACTCTATTCATTAGTTACATTTTTTTTTCAACAGTTATAATGCTAAACATTACTATTTATATGATCACGGAGTAGAGTAATTATACCATGGCTTAGGGCCTTCTGTAAAGTTGAGATACTCTCCAGTTGGTCTATTCAAAATATGGATGAGATGACATTCCGCTGTCTAATAATGCTCCCCATGTGTACCTATTATATAATTACATCTCAAACTCAGGTAGGATGTGCAAATTCATTTAAACAAGGTATAACTCTACAAAATGGCCACAAAAATTGGAGTGTCGTAAAATAGTAAATTGTGTCGTAAGCATTGGAAAAGCGGCGGTCAGGCGACCCCCGACACCACGGAAGCTGGGCCCGGACAAAAAGCCCACAATACGCGGTCGTGACTGCAGCCAGCCCCATTCATAACATCCTCTGAGAAAACGCTACGTGCAAGCATTTTCGCGGCCAGCTGCTCATACTATTAGAGATTTGTTCAGTCATTCTTTAATATAAACTAAGAACATTTGGAAAATCATCGGCACTTATACAACGTGTTAATAAAATAACGCAAAACCTGAAAACAGTTTGTTCAATATCGAGCGTAGAATGTGAGAAAAATAAAGAAAAAAAAATTGACAAGTTTTTTTTTACCTTTGTATGGAGCGTTGGCCGACTGGGGCGACCTGCTCCATACAAATGTAAAAAATAAATCGCGTCATAAAAAAACAACATTTTTTTCACATTCTACTCTCGATTCGGAACAAGCTGTTTTCAGGTTTTGCGTTATTTTATTAACACGTTGTATTTCATGAAAATACATCACTTGAAATGTTAGTTAAAATCCTAATTTGATTCATCAGTAACGCTTATACAGGGTGTCCCGAAACTCAACGATAACCAGAGGGGCTACCGGGAAGTGAAAACGAACATCGTTCGAGTATCTCCCTCCCTGTCGCTTGAACTAGCAAGTGCGACAGAGAGATAGATACACGAAATAATTTCGTTTTCACTTCCCGGTAGCCCTTCTGGTACCTACTGGGTGAGAGGCCAAGGTATACGAGTTATGAAAAAAAAAAACCATGTCACTTTTTTTCACTTTTATGCATCCCCATGCATTGTTTGTTAGCTAACATAAAAGTGAGTTTCGGGACATCCTGTATATAGAAGTATACTGAAGTAGTATACTGGATTAATACATTCAAATAATGTCTAAGCATTGGCACTGAAGTAATTTAAAATTAAATATCAAAATAATTAGTTAAAAGTACATTTTACAACTAGTGTGAAAATAATGTCTTTTTAACACTAGCACCGAGGTATCTTGCCACGAGCTGAAAGCGAGTGGCAAGACTCGGTACGAGTGGTAAAAGACATTTCACACGTGTTGTAAACGACATTTTTTAATACAATTACGAAAAATAATAAATTAATATATCATTGCGATAAAATATGCTTGCTTTGAAGTTATTTTTGAACGAACCCATACTTTACAAATGACACTGACAGTGACAACATACTATTGGAATCAGCGCCAGCGGGTAAAAAATCTAATATAAAATTACTGCGTTTCGAAAGTATAGTTTGGAACTAAAAAGTAAAAAGCACTAGTTCGAGAAATTGAGCTTCTCGTACGCTACGCAGCCACAAAAAGTACCACTTTTTGAGCAACTGTATTAAAAAATTAACTTTCTCAAACATGCAATTAAATGTCGTCGTTACGTGCGTCATAACAGGCTTCGAAGTATCACATTTCGGGCGCAACAATTCGAGAGAACTGTAAAGGAATTTCATACAGAATTGAAGGCCTAGGCCGGGAAATATATATATATTTTTTAATATTAAACTAAATATGGCGTCTGGGTTTATGAACAGGCTAAACAGCTAAATTAGTTTTTTTTTTCTAGTGTCTGAATGGTTATCGGACCAAAAATATCCGCGTTAAAGCCTATTTCACACGAACTGATTTAAGAATAGAAATCTGTATGATTCAATGTGTTGATGAATAAATTTAATATATTGTCTATTCGTAAGTCACCCTCAGACCATAGACAATATTTAAAATCCTCTGCATTTATTTTAATTATTATAGAAATTAAGATTATCATTATCATTTTGTGTACGAGTATAATGGCCCTAATAGGGACTATTCGAACACTACACACGCGTAATGGCGGGTACACACCAAGCCAACGAACGGCTATATATCTCACTCTAACAAATAGCTGTCACGTAAATGCTTCGCGTTCGTTGGTCGTTCGTTTGCTCAGTGTGTACCCACCATTATACGGACGACTTCCGTAAAAAAACTTTAAGGAGGGATTGGACGGAAAATTAAAAGTCTTTTGTTGTATAGAATTGGATTTTATATTTGTGGTTGATATTTTTAAATAAAATTTCAAAATGTGTTCCGATGATAACAGCGACGAAGAAACTAATTGTACTCCGCCGGAATTGAGGGCGGAGGCCGAATTAGCAATGTACTTGCTGCCACCAAAATCGAAGGACTAGTACAAAAATACTGGTTGGTTTTTTGAGTGGTGATATTTCTTATTTCATTGCATATGTTTGAGAAAAGCACTATACATGCCTAGCCGTGAAAAGGTCTTGCCGGCTTCGTATCACTATCCGGCCTCCCTACGGTCGACCGTCTATACCTACTCACCCGGCAAGCCCTTCTTTCGGCTGCAGTAATGTACTATACTTATTCATTTTAATCGCACAGAAATATGACAAATGACGATCAGTCGATCACACAGACGTTGTACAAACTCACGTTGATATAGCGAAACTCGTTTTGATAATCGACAACAGATGGCGCTGGCGTCGAGTTAGATGGCGCTATCGTTTGTTCGTCGTAGATTCATCGGGTGGCTCGCGGCCGCCCATTTCTTTAACTTTGCGCAGAGGCAATATCGTAACCAATGAGGTTAATCCGAGGTGCGATTATTGCTAGTTGAAAACTTTACCAATACCCCGCCGTGTGGACGTGAAATACCGTCCGCTATGGCAATTTTTGAATGGCCGTTAAGGCCTTAAACTTCCTCGTCAATTATGCTAAATAATGGTCGCCTCATCGTAAACTGTAAAAAAAACATACGTGAAGTTCCTCGTTACTTCAATGAAGAAGTTTAAAAGTCATAACATAACTGTTTAACTGTACCTATTATCGCAGCGTCCGGGAAAGTGTAAGAAGTACCATTAGTGTATTATTTTAACAAGCTTGGAATACTACGTACTTATACTTACTCGTCCATATAAAACAGAAAACGTTTTTCCAATCTCAATAATTTTTAGTACGTTATTGACACAATGAAAGACTATAAAGGTTTGTTTTTTCAAAATTAGCAATTTTAAGGGCACCATTTTTTTTTTCTACGCGAAACCTATATACCATATTATTATGCCGAAGCGATCGACATCAAAATCAAAGTGATTAGTTAGTTTTCTCTCGAAATGGAAATTTCATATAAAAAACGTTTTGACAAAAAAATCGTTGGAATCGTCTCAATGAGTAATTGATGACGGTACCTATACAGAAAAGTACAGTCGGGAAGCTTGTACCAATTTTTTTTATTGACAGAAACTTATTTATATAACTTGCAACTATGTTTGTTCGGGTGGAAACTTGCATCTCAATTTTGAAGCAGATATCTTCAACCGATTGACATGAAATTTTGGGTTTAAGTATGGTTTGGAGGACAATTCAATATTATGGTACCATCGAGCTGATCTGATGAGGGAAACAGAAGGTGGCTATGGGAATTCAGGACTTAACACACGTAACCCGCCCCGTTGAGTGTGGGCTCGTTAAAATCGTGAACGAACGAGAAGTAACTTGGCCAATTGCCAAAGAATTTAATTTTTGACCTTATTTACCTCATAATAACATGTTTCGACTAAGACCATTGAAGGTTCGAAGAAGATCATTTCAAACGGCCACTTGGCTCCTACAAACGCCAACGCAATTACTGAACTAATTTATATTATTTTATTCATAAAACATTTAATTTAGTTAGCTTTTTTTAAATAAGATATATTATATGTCAATGGAAACTCGCACTACGATTCATGCCGTGTACTTTGATGGCCGTATTCACGTACCTATACGTTTAACATACCTATATTAGCTAAAATGCCGGTAAAATTAGTTGGTCAGTATCTAGCTTCGGATTCAGCTTCGCTTTTCCGACAAAATGTACTCATTCACGTATTGCTTTTTCCTGGCCTCTTTAATAATGTTCTATATATCTCCCAGGGAGTTGACATTCACGTCCCTTTTTAATAACAGCTGCTAGCCGATCATTTTACTTCATGATATAACTAGCTTCCGCCCGCGACTTCGTCTGCGTGGACCCGGAATAAAAACTATCCTATATTTGTATCCAGGTTATATAAACTGTCTTCGTTCAAAATTTCATCCAAATCGGTTGAACCGTTTAAGCGTGATTGAGTAACAAACATCTAAACATCCAAACTTTCGCAATTATTAATTATTATTATAGCAGGATATAAGTGAGCTTTTTTCGACCAGTCAATCAATCGTTGGCATTTTGCGAATCCTTTTCAATACCCACATCGTTCATCCAACTTGGTTCTTGGAACTATGACAAAATACTTTTTGCCAATTTGTTACGTTTTTATTGCAATTTATAAACCACTAAATTAGATCGACTTGAGCACGTCGGTAGCTTCCTGTATAAGTAATTTGGAGACCGTAACCTATGACTACGGGCAGGGTTGGCAGATGCGCATTGCCGACCCTATATTCAATTAAAGATTTACTGTGTAGTCAGCAAGAGACAATTCCCTTACTATCACTTATCGGGAACTATGGCGATATTACTGATTACCAGGCAAGAAACAAAACACTATATACATTTATACCTCCTGGGGACCGATTTTTGACTTTTGAGCGCTCGACTCTTTCACTCGAAAACTGTCTAAAATTATGAAATGCTATTTTGAAATAGCGATAGAAAATTTAAAAACGAGTGGTATTGACCACTCATATTCAATCTATTGGTTGAAAGTAAGTGCCGGCCATTTTGACACTACAAACGTATTTACTTTTATTTGATTCTCGAGCGCTCGAAAGTCAAAAATCGGTCCCCTGTACGCTTACCGTGAGTTTGACAATGACGGCTTACGCTAACGAGTATCGAGTTTACTATCTGTGCATCCCGCTCGTACTGTCAAAGTGCAATAGAGATGCACAGATAGAAAACTCGATGCTCGTTAGCGTAAGCCGTCATTGTCAAACTCATGGTAAGCGTACTGAGCTATTGCAGATGCTGTCTTTTGTAAGGTTACTTACTTACTTCCCCAGTAGGTATAGCCATGGGTCTATATCGGGTGGCATAAAATTGTTGGTCCTACTATTTTGTCCCATACCAACTTTATGCCGAATAACGTATGGCATAAACATTGTTGTGCATATTTTTTATTTGCCGAAATTGTTATTCCTAATATCGATTGTCCTAAATATTTAAGGTCCGAATGTTTATTGTGTCGAAGTTTTTATTTTAGAATGATTGATGTTCCTAATATTTAATGTTCTAAAAATGTTGTGCATAATCTAAATGCAGGTTGGATCTGTCAGAATTGCCTATTACTTAAATTACTTATGACCCGCCCTCATGTCGACGGAGCCCCGCTTCGCGGGGCCCCTATTTCTGCTCTGAGGGACAAAAGGCAACTAACGAACCTATCTAATTGATCTAAATGAAGGTTGGCTCTGCTGAGAATTGCCTAATACTTAAATAACCTATGACCCGCCCTCATGTCGACGGAGACCCGCTTCGCCGGGCCCCTATTTCTGCTCTGAGGGACAAAAGGCAACTAACGAACCTATCTTATTTATCTAGATGTAGGTCGGGCCTGCTCAGAGTTAAAAATAGTATAAAATTTAGGAAAAAAAAATAGTAAAGGTGGTTTAGCTAATTTAATAATAGGCCAAAAAAATACTATGACAGTGAAAATTAGGACTATTACTTTTTAGGTAATTCGATGTTCGAGTAATCAATATTAGGATAAACATACTTTAGAACTTTTAAATGTGTATGCGCAAAAATGAATAGGCTAAATAAGTAGTAGGCCACTCAACATTATGCCAAACATTCTCGGCCAAAAAATTTTAGGACCATCAACGTTATGCGATACGACAGGCACCCATAGCCATACCTACTGGAGCAGCCGCTCCAAATATGAGCGATATAGGTATGACATTCCGTTGTGCCCTACCTACCTCTCCGAGAATTTGAAATCTATTTTGGCTGTAGGACTTTACTTGTCCGGTACAGTTCACGTAATCAGATATTACAGATTATTATTATTTTTGTTCACGCTTGTTCATTTCATTAACCATCACTGAGGTTTAAACCAGTCTGTTACAAAAGGGATTAATGAAGAACAAAACTTGACGCGATTACGCTCGATACACTTTTAATAGCGTCAGGCTTTGACATCCATACAGCGGTGAAAGCGGCCGATAATCGATACGAATGATGAATAATCGATACATTGCCCGTATAATCGCATTATCGGTGCGCGGGGGGTCCCACTCACGTGCCGTTTTATCGACTCCTCGGGTGTTAATCGAGTGATTATTTCTTTGTTTATTAGCGGATCGAACCTGGTGGCAAAAACGGCACCAGTCATTACTTCTTATAAACTTTGATTCGATTTATAAATATATTATCTATCACGCAAGTCTTGGTGTATATTTTTTTACCGTCAATTAATTTAGCAAACATTTAATTATTCTTGTAATTCATCACTCTGTTAACAGCATTTACACGCGTCTAATATTACGATTAGGCACATGTTTACATGTAACAGGGTTATAAAGTCAAGGTTCGATGACATCACCCTCCCTTTACGCGATCAAAACAAATTGACAACGCCGATTAATTACAATCAATTCTTTCCTCAAACCCATGTGAAGTTTGACAGTCAATTTGTTATGAGACGCACGTTAGCCAATGCACTGTTAAAATGCAAACAAACTTGTAACTTTAACAAACTACCATCCGACTAAATCTGGCCGTTGAAAAATGAACCTTAACCCAAACCCGTTTTGGTTTGCTTTTCATTCAGGTGCATAGCTTTTTGAGAGATTGAGAGCGGCCAGTTTTTTTTTAAGGTGAAATTTTAATGACGAAACCAGAATCAATCAAACGTTTGCTTAACCTTAGTATCGGAAGCTAAGGACGAAATGCCCACGATTATTGTGATAGTTTTTTACTTTATTTATGCCTTCGCCCATCGTCCATCTATACATATAACAAAGCTGAAGACGGTCGAAAGTCTGTACATGGAAAATATTCAAAAAAAGTTTCCTGGGGATACTGAGCAGCGATATATAACAGAACACGATCCAAAAGTTTTTGGAATTTTTGTCTGTTTGTCTGTTTATTTGTACGCGCATCACGTGAAAATGGCTGATCGGATTTTGATGCGAACTTTACTTATCTGAAAATTCCCGGCCAACATATGGGCTATAAAATTATGGGTGCAAAGGGGTTAAAAAATGGTGTTGAACTTTGTAAGGGAACTTCTTAAATCTATGAGCTAAGGACTTGAAAATTGACAAGCATATACTTGACTAGAAAGTAAAAAGAACCCCATTCAAACTTTTAGCAAAATATAGATTAAAACGTGAAAAACCCGGGATGTAAAATAGTAGTAGCTGCTATAAACACTACATAGAACCAAAACTGGTTGATACCTCCACCGATAGTAACTGTTATACATAAGAGAGCTAATTATATTGGAACTTCAGTCACTGACGACGTCGCGGTTTATATTGAAAAACCAGCAACCTTGATCTCTGCCTTCCTATATATTTGCTAAATCAGAGGTCATCTAAAGTTGTTTGATAGGTTGAGTTGAATATGAATTCATAAGTATCTTGATTATAGATGATAAGAATTCGAATTATCATAGTTTACCAACGTCAAGGGATGTGGGTATAAAATTTGGACTAAACGGCATTCCGCGGAGAATTGAGTACTTACGTATATAGTACCCATTTTTACTATGTAGAGAACTCCCGTAACTTACTGAAATATTATTGGGAGGGCATAAAGAGCGCTCCCTAAAGGGATATTTGGAGTCTTTCATTCCTACGAAAACCTCAGCCTTCTCTTCGCTTCTTCTTCGCTTGCCTCCCCGTTTACCTTCAGGATTTCGGCCCTCAAGTTTCACTTGCAAGACACCGAAAGATAATAAGCGTCCTTAGTGGTAATTGCTGGCATTGATTCCGCTCTCAGAAGGGTTTTTTGGGCCATTCATTCTAAGAAAAAGGCCTTGCTTGCCTCGCCGCTCACCTTCGGAACTTTGGTCTGTGATTTCGCTTGCAAGACACCGGGAGATAATGAGTGTCGGTCCATGGGGGCGCATTTAGAGCGCTTTCTGAAGGACCTTTCATTGTTACGAAAAGCTCGGCCTTCCGCCTCTCCGCCTCGCTTGCCTGGCCGCTCACCTTCGGGACTTTGGTCTCCAGTTTCGCTTGCAAGACACCTGGGGATAGTAAGTGTCCGTGGGGGCTCACCCACGGGTCTTCAGCCCCCGCCGAGCTCACATAGCGGCCGCTCTCTAAAAGCATGCTTAGGGCCTTCCATTCCTACGAAAAGCTCATCCTTCGGCTCTGCTTGCCTCCCCGTTTACCTTTAGGACTTGGGCCCTCAGGTTTTGCTTGCAAGTTATTCGAAGATAACGAGTATCCATGGGGGCTCTGCCTCGGGCCTTAAGCCCTCGTGCTCGCGTTGAGACCGCTCTCTGAAGGATGGCTTTAGGCCTTTAATTCCAATAAAAAGCTCGGCCTTCGGCCTCGCTTGCCTCGCCGCTCAACTGCGGCACTTTGGCCTCAGGTTTTGCTTGCAAGACACCTGAGGATAGTGAGTGTCGCCATAGGGCCATCGGACCTGGGGCTCGCATAGGGAGCGCTCTCTAAAAGGATACTTTGGGCATATATATAATATTACTGACGACCAAGTTTATGAGGGTGTTTATTTCGATTCGAAAAGAATTCGAACTGTTAGACGCACAGTCTATGGAAATAAACATAAGAATATCATGTAAAACATAATTTATACGCGTACGAAGCCGCGGGCAGAAGGTAGTAATAATATATTTTCCTAGTAAAAGGTTATGTCAGAGAAAGCAGACATTTTTCTGAGTAGTTATCAAACATTTTCTTACTACTAATTCTGACACTGGCTTTTCAAAATGATTCAGTTTTCATCATAAATAATAGACATAGGTTCTGATTTGTATTTTTAATTTGTATGGTATATTTAGGTAGTAGTATTTTGTATGGTCCGTCGCAGCACTCGAAACACCTCGGCACAGCATACTTCTTAGAAACTGTTAAGGCCGCAGACGCAGCGAGTTGGCATATACAATAAGTACACTTAAAATATAAAGTATTAAGTCTTTCCTCATACCTGATAAAAACATATCTCTCAAAGTTGACATTGAACCTTTTCGAGATAATTTTGTCACAGTCGCAAGCTGTTTAATGCTATTTGGCTGAAAGGTTTTAAATGCGTATTTAAACGCATATTAATATGAGTGTTCATACACCGATCATGATTTCGGTCCGGTATGACGAGATAAGCTGCGTAAATGGCTGGTTTGAAAGCTGGCCGGTTCTTACTTACCTTTGAGTCCACCCTTCGGATATGAGTTGCTTAATGCGTGATCGCCAAATCCCTTGCTTAAGCGCCAAATTTAAATTAGTACCTAGTCGGTCGAACACGTTCTCCGCATCGTCGTTAAAATAGTCAGACTATAATCGAATATACATTACATGCATTAATTGCATCAGTTGCATTAATTGTAATCAGTTATGAATTGCAACATATTAAGCATATGTTCAATACTCATCAAATAATACCTGTGTTTATATTATTGGGTTATAAATGAGTTGTTTACTTTTACGTATATACCCTGAATTTATAAATGTATCTAAGAGTCACTACAACGACGCGCATACCTGTGGATCAGTTGTTTACGCACCTAATGCGTTACATTACATGCCATTTAAAACTAGGTCAAGTCTCCATGTAACCCATTCCGGGGATGCCTTGATTACAACGACAAAAAAAAAAAAAAATAACTTGATGTCTATACAACAGTACAATTCTTCCGAGCATGAGCTTTTTAACAAAGAGTATACAAACAAATCAAACCAGTATAAAAGTTCATGAAACGACGCGATATTATTCAATAAGATGTGCTCAGTTCAGTTCTACACCGTAGATTTTACTGGATCAGCGTTTATAAAACTAAGGAGCAATTAGTCTTACATGCGTAGGTTTATATAAGTAGTCAAATATAACATTAAATCATACATTTTTACAGGCACTTCTTCGTTAAATCATATGGTACTTAGCCTTACTAACAAAAAGGCACGAAGGCAACTTCCAAGTGGCCCGTATCAGGCACGCACGGAATGTCACATCGAACACGTGCCCGGCCCGGCGAACACCCGTGAAATTACCGCTTTTTACTGACAACACGGATGATTTGCACTTCCATTGTTCTGCCGGCTCGGCTTATAGGGATGTTTCACGCGTGGCTTCATTTCTTATGAGCTTTTTGTGACATGAACATATTTAATAAATATTTAAGATGTGCGGCGTTATTGAATACTTATGCGTATAAACGGTTTTTTTTACGAATGGCATTTACTCTTAATTCACCCTTAAACTACATACAACCGGTAAGACCTTTTGACGAAGTCGTGATGAAATATATTTTTGAAACAATATTACATCGTGTTAAATAATCAGGACTTTGCACTACTTACTGAAACATTAAAAAGATCAATACGAAAGGCCGAAGGATAAAGCTCGATGCGCGGAATCGATGGATTGATTGCGCAAGCATCGATTAAACGGCGCGTATATCAATCGCCATTACCGCTGGCTGTCAATAATGGGATCGCATGAATCACGCGCAGCCGCTGTGGCGAAACATTCAGCTTTGTTGTTTTTAATGCTTTTAGTGATGTGGTATATATTTAAACGGTAGGCGATACAGCGACAACATTCATATTTTTTCTCAAACATGCAATGAAATGTCGCCGTTACGTGCGTCATAACAGGCTTCGAAGTATCACATTTCGGGCGGGTCGATTCGAGAGAACCGTAAAGGAATTTCCTACAAAATTGAAGGCCTAGGCCGGAAAGTTTTTTTTTAAATTTTAATTTAAATGTGGCGTCTGTGTTCATGAACAGCCTAAACAACTGAATTATATTTTTAATTTTATTTTAGTGGCTGAATGGTTATCGGACCAAAAATATCCGCGTTAATGCCTATTATACACACGAACTGATTTAAGAATAGAAATCTGTATGATTCAATGTGTTGATGAATAAATTTAATATATTGTCTATTCGTAAGTCACCGGAGACCATAGACAATATTTAAAATCTTCTGCATTTATTTGAATTATTATAGAAATTAAGATTCTCATTATTATTATATTTGTGGTTGATATTCATAAATAAAATTTCAAAATGAGTTCCGATGATAACAGCGACGAAGAAACTAATGAATGTTCGCTGTGCACGAAACATGACACTTCGAAGCTCCTTTATGAAGAACACAACGTCAATATTTCATTGCATGTTTGAGAAAAAACAATTATTATGCTTACTTTTTGAAAATAATTCGATGTACGTACATATTTACAAATGAAAAACAAATTGTGACTCATTCGATCCTCGCGTGTGCCTTATCTCCTACATGTATTGACTGCTACCGATGCTTTTTATTCTTTATTTCTTTTTGTCGAATATGAACGTCTAAATTCAAACAGGTATTTTATCAGTCCCTGACAGTTACGGCGTCACCAACATGGCTCTGATAAGACTTGTTGCAAGTGTTTGGCAGCTGCGTCTTTTTGTGCTCATTTATTATTTTTAAATATTTTCGGAACGAGTCGAGATTTGTGAAGAATAATGGAACCATTATTCTTCGTTTTGTTTTGCAAAAGGTTTTGATTTACGTACATTCCAATATATATTTTTAAAACACTTATTTTATAAAATCACATCTAACGCTTTATGTATGCATCTCTAAGGATTATGAGTTAGTAGCTGGTTCTAGTCAATAACGACCTAAATAACTACTAGTGATTGTAAAAAATAACACTTCCATTTTATAGTTTAGCACCTTTTTTTCATTTTAAGTGCAATAGTGTAGTACCTATGCGACTGAGCTCTCCTCGGTGGAAATTCGGAAAAACTAATTTTCCTGGATATGACACCTAGTTAGATCGTTTTTTTGCGTTCCAGTAAACCACATTATTGCAAATCTCATCGAAATCCTAATCGTTGACGTTTTCGAGAACGTGATTACAAATATCGCTCGTTAAATATTAGGTAGGATTATTTAAGGAATGAAATGGAAAATCCAAATAAGCGAACTGGTACTTTTCGAGAAACTTGGTAGCGACAGCGACATTTAGTCAACAAGAAATTGATAGATGGACTTCCAGGGTCTTTGACACTGGAAGTCCGGCCACATTTTCGGCACGGGCCAACCCACGAGTAAAATTATTCTGAGTGTCAATAAATAATAAAGTGGCCGCGCGCGTCTTGAGTGCTCGTTCGTCTCTCTTATCTCAATTCTTAATGCGCCTCTTTGCTCGTTACTCTTTTTATTTTTTATTATTTTTCGACATGTCATCCAGTGGTGAGGTTAAATTTTGTGTTGACAGCACGAAGGTTTTATGTTTTAATCTCGACTTAATGTTCGATCGGTAGTATTAGGCGGTTGTAGTTGTACGCGGGTTCTATTAAAACGTGTCAGATTTGTACTTAGTCATGTCGATAAATGAATATTTTAACGGCTAGTTTCTTTGCTTAACAAATTTTATTCAACGTATCAATTGGAGTTGTGACTTCTACATAAATTAGAAGCAGTTGATCAATGCGCTTGAACTGGCGGGGCGAGCTGTGGTTGCATTTTCGTACCATCGGCCATCGATCACGCAGGTCGGATTTATGTTACGTAATTGCGGTGCGTCTGCGCACATTGCGATGATTTCGCTTATTATGTTGTTTTTCAAACATTTATTTTGAGGTATTTTTGCTTCACAAGGAAAATACTGAATAACATCTACGACGTAGTCAATATACCTATTGAAGTCACAACCTTCAACATCTATATCTAATGATTGTATTTTCATGATAAACGGCCTCCATCGAGATCAAACCAAGAAGGCAACCGAACATAAAATACGTTGCATTTTAAAGTCTCCCGAGCGGATAAATTTGGCCTTAAATTATTATAATCTGTCACTGGGTTTTAACAAAAGTCCAGCTGAACCTTTTTCCCTCAAAACCTATTTCTACAAAGGTAACATTTTAGCCACCACCGGGCCAAGGTCAGCTAAGTTCAAACTGCGGTCGTACGGATACAGGCTCTGCTCAATTAGTGAGCAATCTTCACCACAACTCTGTCAAGGTTTGCCACCACTATTAGGACGGTACTTAGGTATTTGCATGTACTATATGCTCTTTTGTACATAAGGAAGTTATCTTCTTAAGTTTTTGCTGTAATAAAACGTCAATAGAAAGAGGAAATCCGAACAAATGTTTTTATTAGTCATTTTCAAGATCAGCACTAAGTGGCTATTTAAAGAATGAAGACATAATTTGTTCCGTGTTGTTTCGAAATTATGTATGCGTGGCAAAAAAGTTAATAGACAAAGATTACCTTTGAATAAAAAGCTTGTCAGCAGCAGATTGTAGGTACCTACCAGCAGCGTGTGTATGAGATGTTCAGTTGAACTGGAGCAGATTGATAAAAATTGAATATGAAATGTCGAGATTTTCGGCTTCTAAGCATTTGCAATCATTCATGTACCCAACTAGCGTGTCGTTAAACAAAAATTAACTCAGTGTCAGTTTGCGACAACTCAGTTTGTATAAAAAATAACTTTTTATTTTTATAAATGATATGCATACCCAGGTTGTTTTAATGTGAAACAAGTTCATGTTCACAAAACTGACACCGAGTTAATTTTTGTTTAACAACTCAAGCTAATTGGGTACCTACAAGATTTTTTGAAATGCCCTTCTTTTTCATAACGCTATAAAACAAATTATCTGGTTCTGATTTGTTCATTTCTACGATATGAGCGTTCGCTGGACAATAATACTCAGGAGCACTTTAGGTAAATAGTAACGTTACAAATATTAGCTAACCTACTCTGTGTCTTCCGGGGAGTTGGAATATTATTATGAAAGCTAAGCCTGTTACTGGAACCTTTGTTGTTATTATCAAAATCTAATTACGAGTGGAACATTGACATCTTATTAAATTTTTATAATTTTCCAGGAACGACTGCTATAATTTAAATTCTGCAGAGAACAACGACTTTACTTTCGCTCCATCCAAGGTTTTACAAACAAAAGCTATGCAATACGTCCCATGTAATACTACATTTAGTAATCCCACGAGATGAGAGGACATCTCCGCTCTGTCATTAGAAGGCGCCACCGCTCGCCTGTCATTTAAAATCTAACAGTACCGTTAAATGCTACCTTTGCTGTTTGGATTAATTCTGGAGCTTGAGCAATATTTCCTTTGTAGATTCTTTAAATATACGGTGCACCTGCAGCTTTATGTGACACTAAGCACGCTTCCTAGACCCGATAGAGTGTCAAATATTTTTGACCGCTTTGTTGTGTCACATAATATTGGCATCCTGGGCAGTTAATTGTCAATTTAGTCATCATCATCATCATCATAAACTTAAGAGCCGGGCTCTTGTCGGTGGAGTAATCGGCACTTATTACTCCATAATAGTGGTGGTTTCCCCACTTGCCTTCCACATCGCAGTGTAATGGCCGGATATAAGTATACGCCCACTTCTATTTGGTCGAAAAGTCCTACCGGAACCGACCTCCTCGGCCCTCTGCCAATACTGATGCAACTGCTGCTCTGGACCAGGGGCATGCTTATTAGATGGCTGGACATGTCGCTAGGTCATCATAAGGCCTATGTAGCTTTTATTGAGAAGTCCGTCCCACCGTCCAACCCACTACGCCCTGTTAACCCTGTCGCTGCTTGATCGGGGGCTGCTTATTCGTTATATTCGCATCTAACCAACATAAAAACATGTAAAAACTTTTTTATATTTTTATCAATAAATGATCTATCCATCTATCTGATGGCCATTCACTATCCGTCACCCCTGACCCCATTGGTAGCCTGTAGCTCAGCCCCAACCTGATTTCATGACCAATTCAGTACCAGTGCATAATTTGATAATCAACACAAACGATTAGTTTTGTTTAGTTTGTCAGATAGGGGTGGGTGGCTCGTTTATGATCCTCGCGTACATATCCCTGGTGCCACCTGTGAAAAGTAGTATACGTTCCTACTGCTACCTGTGACACTTGTTCGATTTCCATTAATCCCATGATCCACGTGGAGCGGGGCGCGAAGCTCCGAAGGTCGCAGCGAGCCCCGTGACATCGATAATTACGTTCCGCACCCTGACCCCCTTGCGGTATCAGCAAACACACAAGTGCTATTAAATCTATGGTTCTATCATATTACTACACTGATTTATTTTGGTGTCTATGAGAGAAGCCTATAGGTATTTTGAAACTTATAATCCACAACCTTGAATAGACTAATGGGGGTTCTTCCTCTAAGTCAACAACGGACCAAATGCGAGTCGAGAATCGCACACGCGAGGATTCCATAATTAAAAGATTGCATCTTCAGACTCGTGACAATTTTATCTTTTGACCAAAAACTTGTTGACATCCTATCTTGTACAAAAAAAAACAATGGTTAGTTAAAGTATACATCATCTGTACAAGCACATGGTCTAGAAATTTAATTTTCCTTACGAAAGTTTGCCTAGTGCTGTACTTTTTTTTCGTGATTGTTTTTAGTTAGAGGGAAAAACACAATAGGGGTGTAAAATCAAAATTTATTATTACTTCAAAAGAAAGAAGGCAAAGAAATATGCTTGAGGAAGAAAATCCCATTCAAGTATGTCATAAAATTAAGCTACACACGTTTTAATGTTACTTGTTAGAGAGAAAAAACACTCGTGAATCTTGTCGTCACTATCCTAAATGACAATCGTTTCATATGAAAGTGCGTTTTGCGGACTAGGGACAGAAACCCCCCTTCTTAAAACTTTGGACACGCAACTGTGTGATTATTTATTGTCTTGTTACTTTTTCTCGTTTTGACTACATTTTTTATCCTTTTTCGAAAAAATACAACATTGTTGATTATTTTATTTAGTGTCTACACTAGCAGCGGGCTAGAAAGCAGCAGCTATTTATTGCGGAGCAAGTATCGCCGGTAATCAGTAAAATATAAGTAAATTTCAAAGGCCTATTGATTCTTGGATCAGGTACATTACCGGTACGAGTAAATAAGCAAGACATTGGCAATTTTCAATAGGATTGTACCACACCATCGAGCACGTATTCGGTCGACAGCCGCTAATGGGGTATCGACGGTAATTCACGTCTGTTGGTCTTACACGTTTAGCACGGTGACGCATGGCGTCATCCCATCACACTCATCACCCGTTTAGCAACATGGTGCTTTGCCTAGCATGATGAGATTCTTCGTGGGTGAGTCAAAAAACAGCCGCGACTCAAAGTGGAATCTCAAACGATCCGACGAGGGCGCTGCAAGCTCCGGACATACAAAATGTCCTTCTCAGGGCAACGTATAACTGCTCTTGTCAGAGCAATTTATGTGTTTCTCTGCTTGACCGCAGAGTACCAGACGATCAATCTGTTTCTTGATAACACGCTATGTCAATCGCTGTGTTATTTATTTATGTCCCCACAACATGAAAGGGATAATTCCGTTACTTCCAACGAACGTAGTCTAAACTCAACTCTTATTTTCCCATCCAAATTAAACAAATTTTCTATGAGGTAAAATTTCTGTCTTCAGATTGCATTGTGGAATTAGGATAGCATAGCAGCACTATTTCATTTGGAACTACGTAATTAACCGTATATATTCGGACTCTGTTGCCACCCGATATATTTACACAGGGTGCGTAATGTTTCATATAATTGCAGAAAACTAACATACACTTGAAATACATTAAATTGGCATAAAGTTATTTAGTATACTGTAACGTTTGATATAACGGTTTTTTGCTATATTTTACTTTACTCTAATTATCAATTGATATATTAGGCAAAATGACATAATATGCAAGTGGCATAATTCTATTTTCGTATAACGCATATAAGACATAAATATGTTTAACATACATATTATTTTAAATAATTGCACTTTCATATAACAATGTCTGCCAAGAAGTTGACGGAGCCCCGCTTTCGTTTCAGGGACCGCCCTCCGCCGTAGACTTTTGTAAGTACTTACATAATATGTAATATAAGTATTATATATAAAAAATGTTCTGTTCTGGTGCTTCGCCGGCCGCTACCGCGGCACGCCCGCTTCGCTCGCTCGGCTCGTGCACTGTATGGTCGCAGTTCAACCTAACACTCCTCCTCGCTTCGCTCGTCGTCGTACCTACCTGAAACCTGCCTTGAGGTGGATTATGCTATATGTTAAAAGTGCAAAAGGTCTCGCTTATTTATTTTAGTATTCATTATAACATTATTTTTAATAATTTGTTTATATCTAAAGTTATTTATTGTACAATCCACTTATATTTCTGAAATTTATAGCCCTGGCGAATTATGTCAAGTAAGTGATAATGATAAACGAGTTTTATACCAAGTGATATTTATAGTAAATGTCTTTTATACTAATTGTAATTATAGCCTTAAATCATTATATCACTTTTTACATTAGATCATTTGAAAATTATCTGTAACAATATTATACCACCCGTTACATTATAATAAGCAATGGTATATCAAAACAAAATAGATCAAGTGAAATTATATAAAACGTCGTGCACCCATTTACACACCTCTTCTTCTTGCTTGTTCCCTCACTGCGGGGAATCGTGATCGTGATCATCACTGACAGTATTCTTTAGGTGTCCGGTCTGACTATCGTAATATGGAACTTCGGCCTCGAGCCTTCGTTTACACATCTTCGTCGTTCTCCTAGCGTTTATCACGGTTATACCCTAAATAAGTCCAGTGTCCGCCTTGTATCGTAATCCCAACATTTGGCTTCGGTTACACACAATACCAGGGTAAAATTCAATCTTGACACAATTTATTTTAGTTTCATTGGTTCCTTGCTGCCAGTCTAATCATCTTTTATTCTTACAAAGTTAACCAATAAATCTTACTACACGATTTTAATCGGAGTTTGAGATAAACTCACCGTGCTAGCATCTCGAAGCCTAATTAACTAGCGTTAAGTATGCACGCTTGTCAGTTGCCGTGTCTTTGAAATTGGCACACCCATGGTTGTTGTTTTATACAAACATACTCGCATCATGTAGCTATTTGCGAAGAATTACGACATTACATACAATCTCGACTGTTGTTAACTAACCGGTCGGTGGGTTTTTAACCAACTACTGAATATCATTCGATACTTACATGAATCAGAAGTAAACGACGAGACTTCCATATCCATTTTGTATGCTAAACAATGTACAGTTAGCAACAGAAGTAGCTTTGACTAACTTCTGGAAGTCTAATGAAATTGAATTTTGTACACACAGTATTACAATTTGACTACAGACTATATAGTCTGATGCAATATTATTGTACCATTGAGCTAGTTTGATGATGGAGTCGGAAGGTGGCCATGGGAATTACTAAATTAAGGACCTACACATGACGAAATTATCGTACAGCCCTAAAACTTACGTTTTTGTTAAGTTAGACTTGTCTTGGTGAGTAGATGAAGACTGCAACAACAAGTACAGTCGGCAATAAAAGCGTGTCTTTGAAATAAGATTTTTGACATAACCTTGTTTACTTATTTATTTATTTATTTATTGAAAAAACAGGTTACATAACATTACAGTGTAAGCACCAATGCGTCATGAACCGAACAATGTTTATTTAGACGGCGAAACGGCGTGGCCCCGTTGCGTCGACATCTCGGGTGTTGGATTTGGTAGGTTGCCCCGGAACCGACGAAACACGACACCTTTCGGCCAGAAATCAGCACACGTGATGGTCTCCTGGAGCGGCCGCGGCACGCGCACTACAAAAGAGCTGAAGTGCACGTAGTGCCGGGACCGCAGCTGGTGCACCCTCAGCGAGTAGCCGGTTTTCTGGCGAACATACTGCGTCACTTCTTCAGCGGTGGCAGTGTGATGCAGGCGCGACACGTACAGCGCCTTGCTCGGTGTGGAGACACACACACACACACATAGCACACTTATATAGCCGCTTTGACGTAGTAAGAAGCATGATACCTCATTGGGCTACTTCAGCAAGGATAGATGGGGCTAGAAGTATCTCATTCAGGACTCTACTCCAAAACCTAACCCATAAAACCTACAAAGCTCATTCGTCTATTTTTTTTTTTGGTCTATGTTGAAAACCATTGGACGGGCGAAGTTCATAATCAAATAATTTAATTTTGTATTTTCTCCTTTTAAGACTGGATAGTAGACGATATGACTGTGTGTACGTATATATTACATGTGCCCTTTCCTTAGAGGCCCTTTCATATAACATAACGTTCGTAGCAATCGTAGCGCCAGCGCATCGCCCTGTCCTGCCCCCCTATTCTGTAACTTGTTTTAAGCTCACCTCAACGCTCACCCACAAATAAATCTTGACACCGCGATGCGTAGTAACTAAGCGTCGGTAGAGGTCTAGTTTCGTGACGAGTGAGCGGCGGGGTGAGCCGTATTAGCGCTTAGCGAATAACAGCCCTGTATGCCTGGGTGGGTGCTTCTGGCGGCTACCTCGGCCCGCTGCTAGATCATTCATAACGTAAGTTTATTTGGTTTCAGAGCTCCGAGAACCCAGTAGACGAGAAGCCGACGTCGGACACAAACTACGTGGTCGGCGCGTGGCCGGCGAGCACGCCGGGTCACACTGGCTACCTCACCGTTGCGACACTACCGCCTCTATTCCTACGGGGTGAGTCGTAGGCGGAAATTAGACCATATTTGTATCCAATAAACTGCAGCAGCATGGCTTAAAAAATTATAGGTATTTAGAATTTATGTTGTCTCTGCCACCAGAGGTTCTTTGACAGCAGTCCAATGGCCCATAAAACAGAAAATACATGTCAGATGAGATTAAACGTATCAGTAATTCTCTGTTGCCTTGTAAAATTGTTACTTAAATTAGCTTCGTGAAACAAGCCACAGCTGGCAAAACCCGCCAATTGGATTTTGATACCTAGATCTCTTACTGCTGCCAGTATTCTGGAAAACCCTCATTTACGAGAAATATATTAACCGCACCCTCATTAGATGGCGCTGCTTTTTTTCTGCTGATACTTACGAAGCAATTAAGCATTCAGTCGGGGACTGGCGTTGACTTACGATTACTTACTTTAGTTCGCCTAATTTATAGGTTCTACTAACATCACTGAATTATATATATATATATACAAATGGGCTCAGAACATGTGGTGTCAATATTCTAAGCAATATTCTAATAAAATAATTTATATCGTCTGTATTTTTATTTAATCCATTTTGTTTTCCTCAGATAAGAAACCAAAAGCGGAAGATATCAGCTCTGTAAAATCTGGAACTGATGAGACTATGGAAATAGCAGAAACAGAAGATATTTTAATTTAAGGAAAATTAAACAATTGATTTATATAACTGTTTTGTTTACTTTTACTATCTTAACTTACGTATTTTTTTTCTGAGCCTCTGCTGTGTCCACTGCTGGGCCTCCCCCCTGTCTACATTTCTAACTATTTATTGCCAATTCTTTCCAGTCGCTTTGAAAGACGTCCTGTTCATCTATTCGCAATATTTATAAATAAAAAACTGCGTAAGTTAGGTAAATAATATATTAAATAAAAGCGTTAAGATAGATTACTGACTGCGAGTATTTGTAAATAAATTATTAAACACAAGGTTACACACCGTAATAAAACACACGAGATTTCGCACAATATTGGGAATTAGGCAGTGTTGGAAAATTATTTCGTACAAAAATTTGGCAATCTGAATTTATTACATATCTATCACAGTAGGCACTTTTACTTACTTTGCTGCGGAAGTAATAGTTTTCTATTTCCTTTAGGATAAGACTCATATTCATGAGAATTCAGTTAGACAAAGCACTGTGGGGTGGAACAATTTGTAGTCCATCTTAGCCGTTAGCATGTTATTTTTTTTAAATCTATATGAACGAGTCGAGTTAGTTGGACAATTTTATAGCACTTTTTTCTAATTCTCATGAGCTTCCAGCGATAGGAACTAAGCGTGCGATTACATTAAATTTGAATTTCGTGCCATTTAGAAACTTCATAACCTTCCTTTGGCTACTCCTATTTTCTATTAAAAAAATATAAATAAGTCAATACTGTGCCATATTAGTATGTAAATTGATTATTTATTGCTAAAACATCGACACGCACATCAAACTTTCAATTATTATCAACATTCAATACACTCCTTGTAATTTTCAACAGTTAAATATAATCTTTAATAAATGACATATTACTATTCAAATTACGAATATTGTATAAAGAAATAATATGCTGCGGTCAAAAACAAAATAAAAACGCTACCGCATAAAAATCGGCCATGGGTTTAAATATAAATATAATGCTGAACAAAGGCTTCTTCTGGTTGGAATGTTTACCTTAAATATAAATTACATATTGTCTGGCATCAGGTTATTCATAATGCTTTTGTTTGATAAATATACAGTAGGCCATTTTCAGTATTGCTAGCCTCCATTTTACTTATAATTAAATTACGATACAATTGGCATATTCTACAGGAACAACGACACAAGAACAAACATGAGAAAGCACTTAAGTAGCAATAACTTAATTGTTAACTAGGAATAGCTGGCACTGAAAATTCATGTTTAACTCATCACATGTCCTTGCATCGTTTTCCTACCAAATACGGTGTCAGCATTACATTGCATTTACACTAAATTGTGCTTAAATAAAATGATAATTACATAATTTCCTTGTCGATAGATTTCCAAATACCTACATAAGAGATCTTATTAATATTTAGTTTATCCTAGTGAAATACTTAAATTTCGTTAGTTTCAATATTTGCATCTAAATTGACGCATTGCTGAATATTTTTTTGACTACTTAGTCACTGGATATTTTTGTCTAAAACTTGACTGGGGGTTCCTACGAGCATTTTGCTAAGTAATTAGATATAGCAGTCTATGTATAAGATAATTGTCATTAAATCCAGTCTATTATTTATAAGTATAGTATCTCATTTTTCAGTGGTCCTCTGCTTTATGCTACACATCCCGCGATTAGTTATTTTATTGCAATAATAAAAATGCATTTGTCTCTTAAGCAATGCATTTCTCTCATCAATTCATTTTTTTCAGTATAAGATTCATTGTTACATAAGTCTATTATCTATAAATGTGTTACTTACTTAACTCGCATGCCTAACCTGTTTTACTTCCTGCTCATCTGACATACGTAAAATATATTTCGAAGTTTGATCTAAACCAAGCGTAACAAAACGCATCTTTGACTTATCGCGTAGGTACGTCTATCGTATATTTATTGTAATTTCGACATTATTAGGATCAGATAAAATTCAAGATTTCATGTTTCGATAGTAAGGTGCAATTATCTGAAGTCGCTGAAGTCTGTCTTGAGTTGTATGGTGGGCTTGGCGGGTCTCGCCTCGAACACGGGGCGCGGCGCGGCGCGGCCGCGGGCGCCGGCCTGACTCGACTTCAACGCTGTCTCCAACTTGTTACGCAGCTCGGCCGACTGGGACATCATTGTCTTGAATTCCTGAGACAAGAGTAAAATGTAAGGCAACAATGACAACTACTAGCGCCATCTAGTGATGTGACAAGATTTAACTTGCTCCGAGAGACTGATAGATGGCGCAATAACTTTCAATCGTATAAGTACAGAACGACTACTACTAGCGCCATCTAGTGGCAGAAACCTTTTTGGTTGTGGGAAGATTGCTCTAATGAAGCTAGATGGCACAAATCTGGGTAGTTACTATGAAATTAATCTATCTACACTAATATTACAAAGAGGAAAGATTTGATTGTTTGTTTGTATCGTTGAAAAAATATTTTACCATTGGAAGCCGACATTAGCCCTGATGAACATAGGCTACTTTTTGCCGCGGGAAAACGTTTCATTCCTACGGGAAAACGGGTAATCCGTGCGAAGCCGGGCCGGGCAGCTAGTTATACTAATATAATAAATGCAAAACTTTGGATGTTTGTTACTCAATCACACTTAAACGGCTCCAACGATTTGGATGAAATTTTGCACGAATATAGTTTATAGTCTGGACTGAAATATAGGATAGTTTTAATGCCGGGTCCACTCACACGAAGTCGTGGCCAGAAGTTAGTACTAATACAATAAATACCCGAAGTCTGTGAGAATGTAAGTTTCGTGCAGAACTGGATATCCAATTTAAAAAAATGGTTTTGGTTGGACAGCTATTTTTTAATAATAATGCCCGTGTTCAGCAATTTGCAGCTCGTACTCGTGCGCTGCATAGTAGAGTGTCGGCAGCGTACCTGCGGGTGCTTGGGCCCGACCCTGGTGAGCCACTGCAGCGCGAAGTCGTGCAGCGCGCGCGCGTGCGGCGGCGCGCGCGCCAGCTCGCTGCCCTCGCGCAGGTACGAGATCACGATGGGCACCAGCAGCCACAGTAATTGGATGCCTGGAAGGAAACATTTGAATTGCGCTCATCCTGATCATTTATTTGAATAATCGCAGAACCTTTTGGTGCAAAGGCAGCATGGCTATCACGCGACGGCGCGGGAGCTCTCTCATTTTTTCTCGGACTATCCGTCTCTCTATTATTAGAACACTTAGACCAAGAGGAGTGCGAGAAACACCGAGAGAGCTCGCGCGCCGTCGCGTGATAGCCGTGCAGATTTGCTAAAATCGTAATGTATATTTTGCATGTATATTGCTACATAAGGTAGACGTCCGGGTGCTCGACGTAACATTGCTTAAATGAGAATGAAGAAAAATCCTCTTACTTCGAATTTAACACATGTTGCTTTGACATAGTGCCCATGCCATATACAGCGTCGAACATTCTGACGTTTATCATATAGTATTTAGAAACATTCAAATGATGTGAATAAACCATACCTTGATGGGATTCCTCTGTTAAGCAGCCAGCAAACAAATAATTTATTTAATGTAAAATTCAAACATACAAAATAATTCAATTTTTCAAACTCGGTCGGTTACTTATACTACATTTACATCTATAGGGTAGCAGACACGAGATAAACATAAAGGCGGGTTTACATTACGCGCGCCAACTTCGCCGCCGGCAAACCGGCGAACTTGCAGCTCAAATCAGTCTTGTGTATGATTTTGACTACATCGCGCGCCAAGGAGACGGCAGTTAACATGAATGAGTAATACAAAGTCACTCTCTCGCGCGGCGTCGAGCAGGTCGTTGAGCGCGGCGACGGCGGCGCACGTTTAATGAGAGAGACACGGATGGTCCGACAGAGCTCGCGCGCCGTCCCGTACTAACCGTGCTGGTGGTTTCGACAGGAGACCTAAGGCTAATATCGCGCGTTCGTAAAACGCAGATTCGCCGAGTGTAACCACTGTTAAGGGGATGCCTTGATTCGAGTCGAATACGCCCCCTAGGCAGTGACACGCTTGTGCCTTCCGCACAAGAGAAAAAGAGATGTAACACTCTTCAGGAATGGATTTTTTGGACTATTTTCGATAAATACTTAACGTAGTGAAGTTTTATTTAAATTTCAGCAAGTGAGATTATAGATGAGAGAAAATACCATACTATTAATTTGATTGTGTCGTAATAGTACATTACGTACCTAGGGCGGTGAATTCGTAAATGGCCCAGATCGCAGGAGTTTGTGGCCCGCACCGAAGGTGAGGGCCATAAATATGCGCTCTGGGGCTTTACGAATTACCGCCCGTGGTAAGTACATAATTTTACGTCTTCAGCTGGCCACAATGCGAGTTTTACCGTACGCGTAGCGTGCGTTAAAACTGTGACGACGGCCAGGTGTGATGTAAAATAATGTATCGTTTAAGTAAAAAAAGGAAAACACAGACCCAATTTTGGTTTTTTTTTTCTATAGAGGAAATTTTAATCAATCATGTTTCGATCAAATCAGATAAACAGTCAAGAATCATATATTGCATCTGAAAATGAGACCTTATTGTTTTTTAAACTAGTCAGAACGGTGTTTTAAAGCGCGAGATAATTTCCAATGCACCGCCTTAACATGAATGAATGCTACAAAGCCACTCACGTGCGTGTTCCGGCGCGGCTAGGAGCAAGTCGTCGAGCGCGGAGACGGCGGCGACGGCGGCGCGCGCGTGCTCGGCGTCGGCCGGCCGCCGCGCCGCCGCCGCGCGCGCCGCCATCCGCGCCGCCAGCGCGCGCGCCCACCACGACACGCACGGCGCCGGCGCCGCACGAGACCACACTGTCCGGATCACTGAGCAGCACCGAGCGAATACCTGCCGAATACAATGCGGATACTATGCAAGCAGTGGTGCATTATTGGGCCGTGCATTATTTGGCTGTGCTTTATCACTCTGACCAAACTTAGAGCCTGCTGTCCAGACGAAGCGTTTTGCACGCGAGCAACACTCCCACGTACCCTAGGTACTAGAGCTCCAGCACCCCGTCCAGATGCTCTCGCACGTTTTAAAACTCGCGCGTAAAACGCGTGCAATGCGATCGGACTCTCGACTCGCTCGTTTTACGCGCGAGCGCCGCGCGAGTCGAGATACTGTCCGTCGCGCGTAGTAACGCGCGTAAAACGCGGCATCTGCATGCAACATAAAATTGTAGTGCGCAAGTGCCTTCGCGTGCAAATCGCTTCGTCTGGACAGGCTCTTAGTCTGGAGCAATAATTGGAAGCCAATTTTGTACGATTTGATGATGCACGGCCCAATAATCGCTGCGGCTTCGGATTATCCGATTGTACATTATCTGTGCCAACTGATAATCTTCAGCAAGTCGACGCCACCCCGCTGCGCGGGGTGTCTATTTCTGGTCTGAAGGAACCAACCTAAGACAGAGTTCGCTTATGACAAACCACTTTTGTCCGCCCTGATAATGCACGATCGAATAGTCCGACGCGGATTATTTGGCCGTGCATTTGGCACCCCAAGTAGTAGTTATTAACTGTTCTAAGGGCGTTGTAATAACACGATTAAAGATTGCGCAGCGGCTGTGCCCTTTCGTGTGGGCACTTGTCCTTGTCTACCTTTGAAAATCAACAAAATTTTAACGGAATTTTATTTGAAAAAGAACGTCTGTCTATACATCAACTAATATAATAAAGTGACAAAAGCTTGTGAAACTAATAATGCGTACATCAAAAATATTAGCAACTGATAGCACGTTGAGTAGGGGTGTACTCAAAATTTATTATTACTTCAATAAAAAAGAAGGCAAAAAAATATGCCTAATGAAAAATCCCATTTAAATATCTCAAAAAATTACGAAGTAACAACCGTTTTGCTGCTTGTTAGAGAGAAAATGCTAGCAGATCGTGATGTCACGATCCGCGAGCGTCATAGTAAATAACAATCGTTTCATATGAAGGTGCGTTCTGCGGAAAAGGTACAGTAAGTACATACCTTAAAACTTTGGACACTTATAACTTTGTGATTAAAAGTTGCGTTGCTTTTTTCACCATTTTACATTCTTAAACCTTTTTCAAGAAAATACATCGTTACTGACTATTTTATTCCGTATTTACACCCCTATAGCACGACTCTATCTCGGACGCATTGATTGTGTTCCGCTAAACCCAGCGCAAACCGAGGGAAGGCTGAAGGAAGTAAATCGAGGTTCATTTTAAGTCGGCCAGCATACATCGCCAACGAAAAAAGGATAGAAATCCTCTCCATAGCCCTCTCTCTGTCTGCCCTGTTTCGACTCTCCGCCTATGTACAAGCGTACCTCATTGTCCCTAGTCTCCAGGCACTGCCGGAAGTGGTTGATGCAGGGGTAGTGCAGCGGCGACGTGGGCTCCGAGTGGTTCAGCAGCACGGCCATCGCGCGCGCGCCGATCACGGGGTCGATGCGCTCACCGACATCGTCTGAAAATATCACGTTATCCACGTTAATCACCTGACCCCGATCACCCAGGGGAACCTAACGGCAATTATTTTTTCACGCCACTGCTCGAAAATGTGGCAAAAGATGGTCAGAATTCAGGCTTCAAAGCTGGGGCTAGTTGGACATCGCACGAACAGGCCATCTATGAGTTCAAACTGTCCAACAATATTTTTGTAGTCCAGTTTGAATAGCGATTCGAACAATCACAGTTCCCCCGCCCCCGCCTACTACTTACTACTTGCCTACTTTCTAGCCTTCACAACAATGTATATTCAACTAGGAAAAAATTATAATGTTCGGCTATGGCGCTACCGCGTCACGCTCACTTCGCTCGCTCGGCTCGCGCGCTGTAGGATCGCAGTTCACCTAACAACCTAACCGTTTTTTTTTCTCCTGGGGATCAGGCAAGGGGATTCTAGTGGACAACAGCGAAAATATTCACTCTCTTGTATAGATTTCGTATGCGCAACGACCTCGCGCGGTTCAATTAACGCAAAACATAAATATGTCGCTGTCTTGCTGAAATGCCAACCACACGCTTGTATAACATCGCAACGTCGGAGTGATCTTATTTCACGGTCGTTAGTTTCATAGTTTCATTAGCTTTCACCGTTTAAGTCTCGGAAGGAGCACATGTTCGGGCTGAGAGGAAGACCAGTTCAGATTCGTTATGATAGCACCCATCGGTCACACTCACCACTACTGATGTGCCGGCGCAAAGTTAAAAACAAGTTTCAGACAAAAAATATTTTTTTGGTACAAGCTTTTATTGCCAACTGCACTTTTCTGTATACCATCATCAACTACTCATTGAGACGATTCTAACGAGCCCAAACTCAACGGGGTTACGTCGGTTAAGTACTGAATTCCCATGGCCACCTTCTGTCTCCATGAACAGATCAGCTCGATGGTACCATAATATTGAATTGTCATCCAAACTATACTTATACTCAAAATTTCAGCTCAATCGGTCACTGGGTCAAATTTAACTTGCAAGATGGCAACAAACAGGTGAAAATAAATAAAAGCTTGTAAAAATACGAAATTTTCTATTGGAAAGATCATGGTAATTTCTCTAAATATCTTTATATGGAACTAGCTACCCGGCCCGGCTTCGCACGGATTAACCATTTTCCTGTAGGAATGAAGCATTTTCCCGCGGTAAAAAGTAGCCTATGTTCATCAGGGATAATGTCGGCTTCTAATGGTAAAAGAATTTTTCAAATCGGTCCAATTGTTTCGGAGCCTATTCAATACAAACAAACAAACAATATTATTATTACTAGCTTCTGCCCGCGACTCCGTCCGCGTGGAACTCGTTTATATCGCAGCTCCACACAAACTTTTACCCCCCATTTCACATGGGATGATTTCGGGGATAAAAACTATCCTATGTCACTCTCCATCCCTTCACCTATCTCCACTTAAAAAATCACGTCAATTCGTCGCTCCGTTTTGCCGTGAAAGACGGACAAACAAACAAACACACACACTTTCCCTTTTATAATATTAGTATGGATGTAGTGTAGATTTAATAAGGTTCTCTTTTTTGTAACGTTGCCCACCCGTACTCACCGCTCTTGACCTTCTCGAGCAGCTTGGCGAGCGCGGAGTGCAGCAGGCGAGCATGCTCGGCGCGCGTGTGCGGCAACACGCGCGGCGCGGGCGCGGCGCTCGCCTGCTCGAGGAGCAGCACGGCCGCGTCGGCCAGCGTCGCGTCCGAGCACTCGCCGAGCACGCCCAGAGACAGGTACAGGATGGTCGGGAGGAGGGATAGGGCGCCTGGAATGTGGTAGACACAGTTAGAACACTTAGGACGACCGCTTTACCGCCTAGTTGGTAGTGACCCTGCCTACGAAGCAAGAGGTCCTGGGTTCGAATCCCGGTGAGGGGCATTTATTTGTGTGATGAGCACGAATATTTGTTCCTGAATCATGGATGTTTTCTATGTATTTAAGTATTTATTTATCTATATATGTATGTTTATCGTCGTCTAGTACCCATAGTACAAGCTTTGCTTAGTTTAGGACTGGGTCGATTTGTGTCAGATTGTCCCCAAATATTTATTATTTATTTATTATTATTAAAAACCTTACCGCGCGGGCACCTCAGCGGGTAGTGAGGTTTGCGCACGGCACGCCTCCCCTCCCTCGGCCCCGCCCCGCTCCGCGCGGTACTGAATGCCCAGTAACCACGCAGTACGGATAATTCTTTTCGGCTGTCGGATAGCTCCATAGTGGCGCCTATCCACAAGCCAGATAGGACTAGACGATACAGCCTTCGGGCTTCGACAAGAACCAGGTTCAAAAAAAAAAGGATAATTCTTTCGGGCTAGACAAATTATAATTTTAAATATACCTACCAGTTTTTTTTCAAAAATGGAGTCTATTAGTGATACCAAATGCCTACAAAAAATTTGGACACTGGTTAAAATGTCACCCTGTATTGGAAAATATAACCTTAGTTCAAAGGTACATTCGTGGGTTATTGAACACAATAAGTAATAAAAATGCCAGAATCTCAGAAGAGGGATACACAAGGACTCTGCAAAATACTAAACGGATCGGATGTAAATAACTTGTCCTTATTCGCGGTCTAGTTTACGACACCAAATTCCCCCTAACGACTAGTCTAGCCTAGCATGATCACGTTTATGTAGGATGTAAAGCATTCGTCCCTTACTAGCAAGTGAGTAAATGCGATACGGACGAATGCTTTATATCCGACATAAACTCAAACATGCTTCTAGGCAGCAACACATGGTCCTTTATAGAACACCTATAACGCACATCGCGCCTTCTGGTTGCTTGATGCAACGCGAGGTACACATGCACTATTTTCCGCGAGGCAATTCACCAATAGGATCAACCGCGCCTAACAATTACCGACTATTCCAAAACCAAACAAGACAGAAGTACGCACCCTGTGGGCTAGTCAACGACGTCAAATCCCCCATGGCGGCGAGCGTGCTGACCAGCAAAGCGTCCCCGTGAACGCCCAGGCCCCTCGGCACGCCGATGACCCCCACCGCGCCCTCCTGCTTGCGCGGACTGAGCGCGGGCAGGCGCCGCACGGCGAGGCACACGCACACCTCGAGGCAGGCGAACACGAGCGACTTGCCGGGCGCCAGGTCGCCGGTGGGGCCGCCCTCGCCCAGAGTGTGGACCACCTCCACCACGGATTGGGGGATGCTGTTGGCTGGCTGGTTTGGAGCTAGCTCTGTAATCATTTGTACAACAACTATTGGTACTAGAACAGTTGGATAATAATAATAAATCAGCCTTTATACGTCCCACTACTGGGACACAGGCCTCTCATGGATGAGAGGAAATGGGCAGTAGTTCCCACTGGTCCACAAGATGTATGCAGGTTTCCTCAATTTTTCATTCACCGAAAAGCTAACGGTAATATCAAAAGAATACCGCACTAAAAAACTCATGGGTACGAGCCGAGATTCGAGCCCGCGACCGCCTTTTGACAGCCGCATGCCTGAACCAAATTTGCTCGACAAAAAGGTAAGTATTCCGGCCCACTATTTCACAGCACCCAAAACGTTGGTTATTGGAAATTAAACGTAGTAATTTGTTAATGTCTCAAGTTACCTTTGATCTTAGCCTGCATATTGGCTTGCAGTTGTTCGCGAGCGCCAGTGATGATGAGCTTCAACACATCAGCTACCAGTAACAGTGCTTCCACACTCTCTAGCGTCAGTCCCGTGCGGTGCACTATTTGACACAACTCTATTGCCAATGCCCTGGAACACAGATGTTGGGTCAATATTTTAGCAGTCAAAAGTCAGAGCTTCGCGAGCTATCGCAGGTAAATATTGCGTGACATAATTATACACCCTGAATGAAATCAGAAAAAACCGATTAAGACGAGACTAAGGGTCTATTTAGAACCTTGTAACGAATTAGTGATGAAAACGCATTGAATTATCTAAAAACGTTACCTGTCTTTCAGCAGCCTCGCCCTATTTTCTGGCGCATCCAAGAGTGTAACTATAGACAGCAGGACAGTAATCGTATTGTCGATGGTCATGTCCCGCTGGGCGCAAAGAGCCTCCATACAGATGCCTATAAAATTATTTTTTATTAATATGCGTCGTGCGAAAGATTGAAACAACACTAACATAAAAGTAATTATTCTTAAAATGATTCATTACGACTACTTACCGAATAGTAGATGGAACCTCTCATCAATGGGTTCGAAGAATTCAAAGTTTCCATTTTCAGTCTTATTTGCCCTGTTATCTAACGTATTTTCAGATTTATCTGTGAAAGAAAATGAGGTCACTCCCATTTATAGTAACAAACAATATGACACTCATAAAGAGAGTATTGGCCGCCAGATATGCATTGGAGCAAGCAAAAACTGAAAAGTAATTGGAACAATGTCTGGAAGTATAGAGTAGGTGAGATTCGAAATCAGAGTAGAGGCAAGTAGTCACCAGTGTTAATATGTACCAAAGCGCGCATTATTAACTGACGCGACTCTATTATTAGGGCCGTAAGGACGTGTTCGATATTTTTGCACTCTATGTTATGACACTTATGCTGCTACTGACTATATGATGCTGACTGTACATACATCTTTGGCGATGAAGTTATTTTTTTCGAAAAATCGTTTATCTGTGTATTGAATCGATTTTCTGGATGTATATAGGCATGTAATGTGGGTCTACGGAATCCCGTTATACTGCCGAAACGCGGATCCGCGCTCAAACAACCCCACGAGATTTGATTCGTTATTCTATAGGTTTTTATAGGAATAGCGTCGAGAATAGAGCACGCGGATCCGCGTCAGCACACACCCATATTGTAACTCCAGCAACCCAACCTAACCTAACCACCTTCTTTGCAACACTCGGGCGGATTGCATAAATAATTAAATATTAGGGGACAAAAGCATAAAGAGAAACATTCCAACCGGCAGTGGGAACGGGCCTGTCGACGTTGGCGTTGTACCGGAGAGCGGCGGCGTAGAGCAGCGCCGGCCACGCGCGCGCGTAGTGCGCCCGCGACGCCTCCGCCGTCTCCGCCGAGTAGAACGCGCCGCCGCCGTGCGGCAGCTGGGACGAGAACTCTGCAAACAGTACGGGTGGGGTGGGGTGTACACACTCAATCAAATAAACACT
This sequence comes from Epinotia demarniana, assembly GCA_945867215.1. Classification (NCBI taxonomy): domain Eukaryota; kingdom Metazoa; phylum Arthropoda; class Insecta; order Lepidoptera; family Tortricidae; genus Epinotia; species Epinotia demarniana. The sequence goes on from OX244260.1 coordinate 32,807,440, forward strand.
GCATTTTCGCGAAAAAGTATTAAAAATGTAGTAAAATAGAGAAAAAAGCAATGCAATAGGTTAAATAATCGGAAAGTTATAAGTGTCCAAAGTTTTAAGAGGACTTTCTGGATCAGTAGATGGGATGCCGGTGCGCTGTTGCGACCGACTAGCAACATCTACGCAATAGGAAAATTTAATTCATAGCGAGCTATGAATTAAATGTAACGATGGCGTTATTGTCAATGACCTTAGTAAAAGCCGTTCAGTTCTAGTGTAGAACTTTTTCAAAATTGATCGATTATGTACTCGATCAACTTATAAAATGTTCTACACGCATAGAGAACTCTCAACTAGTAACGGGTTATCGTCACCTCTACCAAAAACACCCTTATTGAGACAGATCAGCATTGTAACCAAAAGCTGAAAGCTAGGCACTAAAGGTTAGATATACTGGGTGCTGACTAATAATGACGTAATTAAGATTCCTCTTTTGCTGCGCCCTAGCCGGGTCCTCGTACAGTAAAGGGCACCAATATGTATACACCACAAAGTCTCAAAAATATGTAGGCATACCTTATTTCTTAGTAGGAATTGTAAGTTTGTATGTAGGGGGTAATATCAAAAAAAAAAACAATCAATTATTGTGACGGTATGCCCTTACTTGCCAGAATTTCATTTGCCTGAATTTCATATACCACTGTAGTCAATTCATTAGTTATTATTTTGTTTTTAGTATTTGTTGTTATAGCGGCAATAGAAATAAATCATCTGTGAACACCTCAACTGTCTAGCTATCGCGGTTCTTGAGATACAGCCAGGTGACTGACAGAAAGACGGACAGCGAAGTCTTAGTAATAGGGTCCCGTTTTCACCCTTTGGGTATGGAACCCTAAAAAAAACAGTATTTAGTATGGCGTTTAAATATTCTAACAAATAATATTCTTTCACTTAATAAAATGGATAACAATATGTATGGCATTCGTATCATTCTGGCATCTAATGTTCGGGAAAACAAGAGTATGTCAATTAACTACTCTAGCAAATGAATCATTCGGGCAAATGAAAATCGGGCCAACGTGATTTAGGCAAATTAATATTCTTGGATATAAATTTCGGCCAAACATTAGACAACCCATTGTGACAGTGTCTAGGTCACCGAATTAGGAGACAGATAGATAATCAAGTTACCAATAAGAATTATACACAATACAATACCTATATTTATAGTAGATCTATGTGTTACGGAATGGGTCTTAAATTCCCCAGTTTAGTAGCGATTGGAGTAACTAAGTATTTAACTACAAGACTACAACAAAATAACCTGACTGACGAAATGCAAGTTTACATATAGTATGATGAAATAACTATTCTTAGAATAATATGCACGCATTATTTATGTTGTAAGATAATTCGTTATTAATGTCTTAGATGTGTATGATTTTAATTTGTAAAATTGTCTTCCAATTAGTATAATATCTCTTTGCCTGAGATACAGGATAATCCTAGTTCAGGCGCATTTAATTAATTCCCCTAACATGTAACAGTGCAAGCGCAATGTAACGTTAGCAATAAGGTTTTTTCAATAAATTATTCTATTCTATTCTATTCTATTATGTTTATAGTTGCAATAAAGAATTTTATTATTATTATATTATTTCTGCAACAATAAGGTTGTCGGTTATAGTTGTGTTAGGTTTCAGTATTTTACGAATCAATTGCTTACGTCTTTAGGCAGAAAATAGTTGTAATGTTTAATTTATTAAGATTTATTGATCATGTAAACAGATTTTAACTATTTTAGATTTCATTTTGTGAAGTAGTCACTCTTCATTCGCAAAAAAATGGCAATACAGTTGCTGGCTTGATTAGTATAATTTGTGGCGCGAAAATAAAGCGGTTCTCTGATTGGTTCACGACACTGGTATCGCGTGACGTCGGAAGCCAATCCGAGAGCTGGATTTTCCCTCCAGAACGGTGGCTTGCTTGGCTGGAGGGCATTCTAGTGCTGATCGTCAACGGCGTAACATTACTGTCTTAAAATTTATAATTGTTTGAAAAAGTTTATAATTGTAACTATAACGTAAAAATAAAGTATTGTCGAGAAATGTCGGAGTTTTCTTGAAGTGCTGCTGCCTTACCTGACTGTCAAGTATAACAGTTGTGATGAAACTTTGAGTGAATACATATTGGTGCCCTTGAATGTGCAGTACCTAGCATTAAGTTGCATGCGTTTCTGTACTTGGTTACAAATAAATAAATGAAATGAAACAAACAAAAGCCGCACTAACCTGGCGGCAAGCTCAACAGCGCGTGATCCTTGAGCGCCGCAATCCAATTCTCCCCCAAACTCTCCAACTCCGGCTCAACAAGCCTCAACAGGCTCTCCCCTTTAGACTCGAAGTCTCCGTACTCGTCGTCAGCATCGGGCGTCGCGTCTTCGACCTGGCTGCTGGTTCTTAGGAGCTGGTTCCGCCATTTTGCGATTTCCGCGCGATTGTTGATCGGTTTGGTGTCGAGCTGCTTTATGTAGCTGCCGGGCGCGCTGTTGTTGCTTACCATTGCGACAATGTACACCTGGGTTAACGAAGATATGGAAATATTGCGCATACGTTATAACAGTAGTATTAACATCGTTGTCAAGGAAAAACTAGATTGAGGCCGGATAAAAAACTAAACGACCATGATAGCCTGAATACTTTCCTGGGTAAAAAAATAATAATTCTCTTTACCGTCCGTACTCGTGTCCGTGAGTTAGATTATGTAAAAATATTGGACAATTACTCACTTATTCGTAAAACTTAAAATGCGTTTGCTAAAAAAATGTGCTTTTTCCCTTTCTTTCGAACACTAATGTCAAAGTGACAGATAAGGACAAATTAATTTTAACGCCATTTTAGGCTTGTTTAGAACGTTAATGAATACGGCCGTTATTTTTTATATTGGCAATCATACAAAAAAGAAGATATAGCCTGTTAAAGTTCCGCGTGACGTCACATTATGCTAAAAGGTGTACCATACTACTAAACTAGGAACTAAACAGGTTTATGAAAGGTAGCCAATTGTCGGAACGCATTTGTGGGAAGTGGATCTACCCTGTTTCAATTAAACTAAGATTGCAAAGTAAGAAAATACTCACTTCCGCCCAGGCTTTCAAGATGGATAATTTTTCAAGCGTAGCCATACTTTCGTTGTAAATTAGAGTGGTGTTGCCCTTTGTGTTCAACTTGTCCAGGCTTGAGACGAGTAGCTGATGCACCCTGTAACAAAAATAAAGTTTGATACGTGTATAACACTCTTGATAACTTTCTCCTAAACTGAAACCTCTAGCAATTTTGACAACCTTTTCATAAACAATCAGATGAGACCATACATTTGTGTGAAAGCGATCATAAACTAAAACAAAACACTTGAACATGCTAAGTGCAAAATGAAGCCCCAAATTCTTAAACTTAGCATAAATACTACAGAATATATGAATAACGAGTTGACCCCGCAATCTTCGTATCGCCCTAAATATTCGCCATAAAAAATCTATGAGAAGGTAAATTTGTAATTTTTTTTCATCACCTTAGGATTTTTTTGTAGTTATTCTGTGTTGAGACAAATCCAACAAATCAAAAATAATAGAAATCGGTCCAGCCGTTTTTATAAATGGGGCAACTAACACGAAATTATTTTAAGCGTTTGTTTTGTTTTGACGACCGGTTAGCGTACTGACTGAGGCTGCCTACGAAGCTGATGGTCCTGGGTTCGAATCCGGTAAGGGCAAATATTTGCGTGATGATCATGAATATTTGTTTCTGGGTCTTAGATGTTTTCTATGTATTTAAGTATCTATATAATGTTCACATTTTGTCGATCTTTTATACCCACATTTATGCTAAAAGTGGCGCTGGAACATAAGTTTCATGTGCTCTGCCTACCCCGATAAAGGCGTGAATGTATGTATGTATGTACGTATGTATATAAGGTTGTCGGGATGACATCACTCTTCAGCGAAAAGACCGCCTGTTGTCTACCTCTACCTACATGTGATTGTGCTGTTTCTCTTTCTAACTGCTTTATTTGTGTGAAGAGTGCAGAGTATTTGTATTGTATTGTATATATAAATATCGTCATCTAGTACCCATAACACAAGCCTTACTGAGCTTACTATGGGACTATGTCGATTTGTGTAAGATTGTCTCCTAATATTTATTTTTCTGGGGGCACGGGAGTGCCCGCGCCAAGTCGAGTAAAACAGCGGCACGGCCGTACCATACCATCCTTTTCTCGAAGCAGCTCGGGCCAGTTCAGGCCAGACTTGGCAATCACACAATACCACATAGATTTAGGTCTGCAGAAATCCATAAATGTAGGCGAGTTGTGCGATTGCCAAGTTACAGAATTTTATTTAGCAAGCAAATAAAGATTAATAATAATGCCTGAGACTTGACTATACGAAATATCTCACAACTTCAAGAGTTTCGAGACTTGGCCACTTATTAAAATGGAATGTTTTGAACGGGATTTAGATGCCGTATGTATACATGAGATAATCGTCAGTACCTCCTCAAATCGTTGATGTCCCTCGCGACACCGCAGCCGATCCACGCGGAGCACACGTCGCAGGCGGCCGCCGTCACGTGCGAGGCCGTGTCGCCCGAGAACGCGGGCCGCAGCGCCGCGCCCACCTGCCGGGGACGAAACCAAACACAATCTTTATATTAACTAACTAATGCATCTGTGACCTGCATAACCCGCGAGGGTGTCATTTTACAAAACATTTTTTTTAATGAAAAACCAGACCCCCATATCATGGTCGGCCTTATCACGCGATAAGTGACAAGATAGGGGCTTCGTCTCGTTCTATAGAGCGGTGCCAGCCAGTGACGGACGCTCTATCCTGTCACTTATCGTGTAATACGGACGACCATGTTACGGGGTCTTATTGGACATAAAATATATATATAAAAAATAAACCAGCTCACAAAATTTCACGAGAATCGGTTGAGAAATGCGCCCTGTCCAAGAGAATAGCCGGAAGCGAGGCTTCCGGCCAATTTCAGCCCAAGATAAAGGATAGATCTTCGTTCGCTTCGCTCGCTCGTTCAACTAGCTGCCCACTTGGCACCACCCGCGTAGTATAGACATCCCGGGCGAAGCACCGGAATCAAATATGCCCATGTGTGTAAGGTCCACTCAATATATCGGTGAATTTTTTTTATCGTAAAGATAATAGTTCCCGATGTTACCACTTTCAACCGTACAAATTTCCGCTTCATAATATTAGTATACAGTCAGTGTCATATAGTTAGTAGCAACCACCCTTATTCTTACTTACTAGTAGAGATGGGCCGACTATGGGTTTGGCCGAATAGCCGACTAGTCGGCCGCCTAGAAGGCCGACTAATCGGCCGACTAGTCGGCTAGACCGATCGTGGACTTCGGCTAAGTTCGGGTGCAATCGGGAAACTTCGTGTCGCTTTGTCGTCGCGCTGTCTGCATGCGTTCAAAGTACCAAATTTGTATTTGAGCAAAATACGAAACGAATGGTAAAAAATGGCAGTTTACTTATTTTATGTCTCGTTTTCCTGTGATTCCATAAAGTGACGACTAATCGGCACATTTTGCCGACTAGCCGCCGACTATAAATGAGGCCGGATAGTCGGCTTTCCCGTCTAGTCAGCAACTACTCGGTGGTACATCTCTACTTACTAGAAATAAAGACGTGTACCGAAATATTTGCCTACCTTGGCCGTTACTAACTATATGACTGTACCTATAGATAGTATAGATAAACGGCCAATCAGCGTAGTAGATGATTTTTTGACGGGCCGCACGGCGGGAGGCTATCCTAGGGCCTGCGTAAATAAGTACTTACGGTTATTTATTGCTGGTAGGATAATGTGATTACTAAGTATATATTTTCACCTGGGCCTGATACTGCTCCAGCAGCAGATGTCCCGGGAAGTCGGGCTCGGGCGCGCGCGCGAACTGCCGCACGATCATTTGCAGCGTCCCCAACCCGCACAACCGCAGCGCGTCCGCCTCGCCCGTGGCGCCCACGAACGCCATGCGCACCAAATCGGACAGGTGGAGGGACAGGTAGTCACCTGTTACAAAATATGTATGGTTTGAGCTTTAGTAATAGATATAAGAATCTACTCTAGTTCAAGCGTTAACCTTTTCACCCCCAAAGGCCATTCACTTCATCAGAAAATCGTACCAGTCGTGCCCCTGGGAGCCATAGATAAAGATGATACCATGAGTACCAAACATTATTAAGAGTTCTAGAAGTGGTTTTCATTCGTTTTTGGACGGTCGTCATTTGACGTCGGTGGCGTCCGTGGCACGGCGCGTCCGTCACTTCGTCAGCTAGCGGTGAAAAGGTTAAACTTAAAGCATGAAATACTCGTAAGTAGCAAAAAGGCGATAATTAGCGTCCATTTGTAATGTTACGTATGGCCTTATTCACAAACGGCTGTAAACTATTTTTGATACAATTAAATGTGTCGTGTCTGCGCAATTTGTGTTTGAGTTTGTGAGAGGCTTTTTAATTTTTAGAAATAAGGGAGTAAGTATTCAAAACAATATGTTTACTCACTGTCAGGATCGGTCTGTCGCCTTTCCGTGGCCTTGACCAGATCGAAATGCGCCGGATCCCCCGTCGCTTCACATGCGCCCATTATCTTCTGAATGCATTCCATTGCGAATACCTAAAATAATAACTACAACTTAGAAAAGCTCAGAAACCCCTCGACGTTTTCATTTCAAAGTCCAATATTCACAAAAACGGCTGAACAGATTTTCATGAAAAATAGCTAAGAACACTCGGGATAAAATTATCTATGACACAAAAATCCGCATTCAAATCGGTCCATCCGTTTGGGAGCTACGATACCACAGACAGACACGTTAAACTTATAACACCCCTCTCTTAAGTATAAGTTTTACCCAAACAAAACCTTACTATCGCGTTTGCTTTTTACCCTCAATTTGTATGGGATTTGACAGCTAAACGCGAACGCCGTCGTAACGTTTTGTTTCGGTAAAACTTATACTAGAGCCTCTGATATGATAAATTCACACAACTTCAGTGGTAAGACTCAGAAGCCGCGCGAAATATTGGCAGTGATAATACGTAGAACGTAGTGATTACATTCTCGTTGGTAATGAGTTTTGATTTGAAGAAATAAAATTAGAATATGATGAGATAGATATATTATGTTTACCCTAGTCGGCCATCTCGACTGGACCGCAGGATGCGTCGACTCGTCCGTGTCCGCGTGGAATTCCGCTTGGTCGTCGTCGCCTTCCGCGTCAAAATCCATGTCTGGATTATTACTATCCTCTGTAATCATATTACGTATTTAGCATAGTGGAACATATCCTTCGAATTAATTGAATTTTTGAATAGTCGTTTGAAAAATTCAAAAGGCCCGTTCAGGAATATTGAACAGTGCGGGCGCCGTGTCTCTACACTAGTGGGGGCCCGGTTAATATACAGCCCAATAATCAGCGGCCACCCGTAATATATCTCTCTTTTTTATGAATTTATGAATGGATTAATAATTACAACTTAGAAAACTGTTATCGCAGTTTGGCAAGTAACATACAATTTTTAATTGTTTTGTACTCGAAAAATTTAGGAATATTCAATTTAGGTATTCCTCAAGGGTCAGCTTTAGGAAATACCCTATTTTTATTATTTATTAATGACCTGCCATCGAATATCGTAGCCGGGTTATCAGTGCTGTTTGCGGACGATACTACCGTGTTAGTTGGTGCAAGCACCTATGAACAACTAACCATCAAAATAAACGAGGCTTGCACGCAACTCCCAACATGGTTCTTGGATAACGGACTGCAACTGAATGTAGCCAAATCAAATATAATGCTTTTTTCTGGCCGTAAAATACCAACGCCATTGTCAATGGCAAGCTGTTCGATGTCGGTGTGTGAGGAAAGCAAGTTCCTGGGATTTATAATTGACTCCAATTTGAATTGGAAGCGCCATGTTGACAGTCTGTGTGACAGGTTGAGTAGTGCTGTCTTTGCCTTAAGAAAAATAAAGCCGCTAATCTCGGGTGATTCACTGAAACAAGTTTACTTCGCATATTTTCATTCCCTGATGTCCTACGGTACCCTCCTATGGGGTAACTCCACGGATGCGCAAAGAGTTCTTGTCATGCAAAAACGTGCAGTTCGCGTACTTGTAGGAGTCAAGCATCGACACCCCTGCCCTGTCGGGAGTTATTCTTGACGCAACGCATAATGACGCACAACATTTGTTCGAGCTTCTCTTATTTGTAAAAAAAACATCTCCCAATTTGCGCGAGTGAATGTAAAGGGTAAAGAGCTTCGTTCAACTGGGCGCCTAATGACAGTTCCTCGTCGCATGGCCCTTTCAAAGAAAAATCCCCGGGTTATTGGACCTACTTATTTCGAGCACCTACCCGCAGATATAAGAAATGAACCTTGTGACGAAACATTTGGGCGTAAACTGAGAAATCTTTTGTTGGATATCCCTCTGTACTCTGTTCACGAGTTCATGGAAATAATGTTTTAAGTAACTATTTGATTTATTGATATCTTATCTGATACTATTTCTTGTGTAACATTTATATTGTATTTCTACTGTGATTTTTAATACGTAAATTGACATTGTTTATTTTGTTTAGAACTCATTATCCACTAGTTGTTAAATGACAATCCGTAATAGAAGATACTATTTCCACTTTCTGTATTTGACATTTTGAATATTATTTAACTTTTGTTTCTTATTATTATTATTGACGATCGTGATAAAGATTCTTATAATTTTGACATTGTATGCGAATCTATATTGTAAATTTTATCTCGAAATAAAAAAATCTAAATCTAAAAACCCTTGACATTTTCATTTCAAAGTCCAATATCTCAGAAACGGCTAAACAGATTTTTATGAAACATGGCTAAGAACACTAGGGATAAAATTATCTATGACACAAAAAGAACCGCTTTCAAATCGGTCTATCCATTTGGGAAGTACGATGCCACAGACAGATACACATCTACAAAAGAGACAGAGTGTCCGTGTCAAACTAACACACCGTTGAAGCCGCCGAAAACGCCCCTAACTCCCTCGTGGCGAGGGCGAACGATGCGGTTCTCTGCGCCGCCGCCGCTAAGGGAGGGGCAGACCGCCGCCGCCCATCATTCTTAAGCTTGACTTTAGTGGGCAGCAGCCGCGCGCGACTGTCGCGCGCGGCCGCTGGCATGCCATATTGATATGAGCATCCGTCCAGTGCAAGTTGTGTGTGATCTCTGTTAATGGTTATGGCTTCTAAAAAAGATATTTTGCTAGCAATGCTCGAAGAAGAAGAGGATGACGATTTGCTAGTGGCATTTTTATTTATTACAAAGAAGTTCAATTGATCCAATTTTCAGAATTAGAAATGATGAAGGATTTTATCGTATTTTAATGGAAAGACACTTAAAAACTGATGAAAAGAAATTCCGGAAGTTTTGACGATTGAATAAAATGCAATTTAATTTTGTCTTGTCTTTAATCACCCGGCAGGGCTCGACCTCGCCGACGGTAGTAGCAGACGACTCCATTCGGACCTGACGCAGCCGCGAAACGCTTCTCCTCGCCCCTAGGGCCCGTGAGACGACCACCCAGGTGTCCCACTAGTGTCACTTACCTAGCCTGATGGTGAGCACGCGCTTGGCGAGCGAGAGCCAGTCGCGCACGGCGCGCGCGGCCGCGGCGGCCAGCAGGCAGCACGTGAGCGTGTCGCGCGCGTACGCCTGCGCCTGCTCGTCGCGCTCCGTGTCCAGGAACGCGAACAGGGCGCCGGGGAGGCCCGTGTCCGTGATCACCACGCCTGTCAAACAGACACGTCACGACATGTTATTTGCAACATTGCAAATTATATCTGAAGTACCCAATTCTCAGCTCGCAGCACCTGAACGTCTACAGACACTACAACAACTGGAGGTACATACGGAATACGTCTTTAATACTATAGTAGTAAGGAGGTTACGATATATTTGGCTGCTACAAACTATTTTATGCTGACTGTACAGTGGTACCGCAAATATAAGTTACGACGATGTACCCGCGCAGAAAGCATTTTTTGAAAACATAAGGCAGCGCGTTTGCGCGGGTAAAATCTTGAACGCCCATTGGCCAAAATATTGCGCGCAACGCCGGCAGCTCCGGCGCCTGTCATTTTGACTGGCGTGTGTGCGGGAAAGCACGAGTTCACCTGTCATTGCATATTGTACCGTACGTATAGTGGAACAAGGTCTTTATTGAAATGGTCATACGTTCGCTTTCATTTGGTGTCAGCACTCGCCGGCGTGGACGAAGATTGGCGATGTAGCTTATATTTGTAGTACTACTGTACTTCCCCATTTGGGCTGCTCCAAATATGATCGGCATGACGATCCACTTTGCGCTTCCTCTTAAAAAGATAATGTAAATACCGAGGACTCACCACAGTAAGGCCTGGCGGGCACATGGCCCTTGGCCAGCAGAGCGTACCGGCACACCTCGGCGGCCTCCTTCTGCGACAGCTGGCGCAGGCAGCACAGCGCGGCGCGGCGCACCGCCAACTCCGAGCTGGACAGGTCGCGCTGAAATATAAGCATTTCAGTGAGCTTGCGAGTTTAGTCATTTCATCACAGTCATACAGCGAACGGCAAAATATAAAGTCGGATTTTTAATTAAGCGAACTAACTTGAAAATGTTGTCAGACATAGGAAAAAATAAACAGTGATAGGTTTATGTCGATACAAATATGTCGATATAACGTTGTACCTACTATAAATCTGATTCAATTGTATTTTATCAAGTAATCATAAGTCGTGATAACTCTCATTAGGGATAAAAAGAGATAAACGGTGTAAATCGGACATTTACAACTTACGCCTCAAATTTGGTATGCAATGCAAAACGAATGCTGTTATTACACTACAGGCGATTGTGGCCACTTCCATTTAGGTTTAGTAAAAAATAAAAGAATTTCGTCGTCGTCGTCGTCGTCAATGTAAATTTAAGAGCCGGGCTCTTGTCGGTGGAGTAATCGCCACTCTGTTCTTCTCTCAGCCACTGTTTTGAGCTCTTGATAGGACATTACATTAACTTTCTCTTTAGCTTGGTCCATAAACGCACGTCTTGGTCTTCCCCTGCCTCTCCTTCCTTCTATCTTTCCTTCAATTATAGTTTTTGAAAATAATCATGTTTTAGACATCTTGTAGCCATACATTGTTGAATAATATATCTATTTTAGGTTGATAACTTAACTGGAGTTCGCTGGATGCGGGTGGCGGTGACCGGTCACTTTGGCACTCTTTGGGGGAGGCCTATGTCCAGCAGTGGACGTCTTTCGGCTGATATGATGATGATGTTGATAACTTTACCAGAATCTACATATTTATTTTGACAGTTTAATTAGGAATTTGAATTCATAAAGTAGGAACCTACCTTGCATAGTCCGTCCACCAACCTTGTCAGTAGTAGAAAACGAATGTAAGAAATAAATAGAATTAGTCTCTCAGCTGCCTTCCAGTGTCACGGATGGTGGATCAGACTATATAAATCTTATTCGTATTGGCAAATCATACAATAATAGCCCAAAGCTCTCTTTAGAAACCAAATTTCTATCAAGCTATTATTTACATAACTTTTACACAAGTACAAAAATGATGACAACACTAGTATACAAACTGCTTTTACTAAACCTCTTGTATGAACTGGATTTTTTAAATATCGTCATTAACAGCACTAGCGAAACTGTAGCAACATTCGTGTGCAATGAACTGTCAAGTTAGTTCGCCTAATTAAAAATCCTACTTTAGAAGGCGAGCTCTTTAACCAATACAAAATATGATCAAGACTCACGGCGAGCGAGGGCACGAGCATGTGCGCGCTGACGTGGCGCGGCGAGAACATCTGCAGCTGCTGCAGGCAGCCGATGCCCTCGGCGCGCGCGCCGCCGCCGCCGCACTCGCTCAGCGCCGCGCACGCGCACAGGAAACGGCCCACGGTTGCTCCGGCGCTGCCTGAAATCAAGGATTCTAGTTTTCCTATCATCGGTCGGTGCGGTTGGACACTAAACATAAACATAAACATAATTTATTGATAAAACATAAGTAGATCAGTTTTACTATAGACTAAAAGCTTACAATTAGAGGCGAGTAGCACGTGCCTGAGCTAGGATACCCTGTGATTCAGGCAAGAAAGAACTAACAATTAAAATCAACTTATTCATAATATAATACAATACAATAGCATTCTTATTGACTAGTACAACATATTTAGAAAGTTATTTAACTTAGGCGCTAACTATAAAGATAGAATAATATTATTTTAAAACGATAAATAACTTCTCTGTGTCATCATAGGACATATTTTGTAGGGCTTCTCGTAGCGTTGTTTTACATTTCATGTAGTTTAAGGGATATAAACCTAGCCGCGCATTAAGTCTATTGTAAAGAAGTGGACCTAGGAAAATAAAAAATCTAGAAGAGAAAGCGTGTCGTTTTTGCGTATATTTAGGACAAACAAAATCTTTACGCCTTTTACTGGCATGATCAGTGTTGTAAGGGGTTTCAGTGTGCTGTTTTAGAACTGTGTGCAATATAAACAATTGTCGAACTGTTAGAACTTCAGATGATTTATACAGAAGGTTTGTGGGGAATTGATAGGGGCGGAAAGTAGAAACCTTAAGTATTGCTCTCTGGGCTCTTTCTAGGTTTAGTAATGTGGTTTTAGCCAAACCACCCCATGAAGTGATGCAGTAAGTTAATACAGATTGACATAACGCATAGTAAACTTGTTTGATTAAGTGCGAGTCTGCAATCGTACGTAATTTTTTGAAAATAAATATTAACTTACGAACTCTAGTGCACAACGCACTAATACGGGTGTAGACTCGAAAATTATTGCCTAGTGTCGAAAATCCCATTCAGATGTCTCAAAGAATTACGAAGCTACAACCGTTTTAATATTGCTTGTTAGAGAGAGAAAACGCAAACAGCTTGTGCAGCGCCGAACACGATGGGGCACGGCACGTTGCAATCTTCTAGTGACGTCACTAATGGCGAGCGTCAATCGTTTGTTATCCATAACAATCGTTCATATTAAAACTGCGTTTTGCGAAAGAGGGACAGAACATACCCCTTCTTAAAACTTTGGACAGTTATAACTGCGTGAATATTGAACCTCTTGCGTTGACATTTTTAAAACTTTTTCGAGAAAATACGACATTGATTATTTTATTTAGTGTCCACACCCCAATTTGGTCAGTATGGCTACTATGGCTAGCGCAACGGACTCATAGTACCCATCTTTGTTAGACAATTTTCTGATTAGAGTGAACACACCCAGTAGTATTAAGCGAACCGTAAATTTCACCGCTTTAATGCAATCTCTAAAACTTGAAAGATATGTAAAAGAATACTTGGTAGATACGACAAGCTTTGACGTAGCATTTACCCAAATTACTAATACTGCCTAACCCTGTAACTCGGGCCTAAAAACAGTGATCACACCAGATAAAAGGCGGCCGACGCTAAAATGGATATCTTCCTGGAATGGCGGCGCGGTTCAAATGCACGTGGCTGCGGTCACACCGTGTACAGGCTCACTTACGTCCATCAACGCACACAAATATTCTTCCAATCATATACTCACCCTGTAACTCGGGCCCAAAAACAGTGATCACACCAGATAAAAGGCGGCCGACGCTAAAATGGATATCTTCCTGGAATGGCGGCGCGGTTCAAATGCACGTGGCTGCGGTCACACCGTGTACAGGCTCACTCACGTCCGTTAACGCACACATCCATCCTTCCAATCATATACTCACCCTTTAACTCGGACCCAAAAACAGTGATCACACCAGATAAAAGGCGGCCGACGCTAAAATGGATATCTTCCTGGAATGGCGGCGCGGTTAAAAGCCACGAGACTGCGGTCACACCGTGTACAGGCTCACTCACGTCCGTCAACGCACACATCCATCCTTGCAATCATATCCTCACCCTGTAACTCGGGCCCAACAACAGTGATCAGAGCGGACAGCAGTCTGCCGACGCTGCGATGCAGGTCCTCCTGGAAGGGCGGCGCGGTGAACAGCAGCTTGAGCGCCACGTTGAGGGTGGACTCCACGTGGCTGCGGAACATGGGGCCCGTGGCGTCCGCCAGCACGGAGAGCGCGTGGAGGGCCCATACCTGGGGAATTACACTCTTTAATTAACGGTTGGACGTTGTAGAATAGTGATTTGTGATTTCAAGTGTGATGATGTTAACAGAAAACACACTACGATTTGTTTAAACAGAGTTTCTGCGGTAATAATACGCACACACCGGACGCTTCGTGAATACTAACCCCGGCACCGCCAAAAACAAATATCAATATAAACAGTTTCTAGAACTGACCTGAGCCTCCTGTCCACTCGCATCCTGGGCCATTGCCCTCAACGCAGGCAGCGACGCAGCAAAGCTGCTAACCTTAACTCTCTGCACAGCTCCTAGGGCAGCCTCGGCGGCAGCCCTGGTGGTCCGCACAGTGGGCCGGGTCAGGGCTAGCACTCGCACACCGGACACTTCGTACATATACCCGGCACCGCAAGAAACAAAGAACAGTCGAAACAGTATGTAGAACTGACCTGGGCCTCCTGTCCACTCGCATCCTGGGCCATTGCCCTCAACGCAAGCAGCGACGCATCAAAGCTGCTAACCTTAACTCTCTGCACAGCTCCTAGGGCCGCCTCGGCGGCAGCCCTGGTGGTCCGCACAGTGGGCCGAGTCAGGGCTAGCACTCACACACTGGACACTTCGTGCATATACCCGGCACCGCAAGAAACAAAGAACAGTCGAAACAGTATGTAGAACTGACCTGGGCCTACTGTCCCCACTCGCATCCTGGGCCATTGCCCTCAACGCAAGCAGCGCCGCAGCTAAGCTGCTAACCCTAACTCTCTGCTCCACAGCTCCTAGTCCGCACGGTGGGCCGAGTCAGGGCGAGCACTCGCACACAGGACACTTCATGCATATACCCGGCACCGCAAGAAACAAAGAACAGTCGAAACAGTTTGTAGAACTGACCTGGGCCTCCTGTCCGCTCGCGTCTTGGGCCATTGCTCTCAAGGCCGGCAGCGCCGCGGCGGAGCTGCCGCCCCTGGCTCTCTGCACGGCTCCCACGGCCGCCGCGGCCGCAGCCCTAGTGGTCCGCACGGTGGCCCGCGTCAGGGCGAGCACTCGCTCGCTGACCGCTTGGCTCTCGGCCTCGGTGACGCAGCCGCAGAGGCGGCCGGCGCAGGACGCCGCCGCTGCGCGGACTGGGATGCTGGTCGATGATAGACCCGACTGCGGAAGCATTCACGATTAGATTATGAACTACATTGGTCAGATTTATTCACTAGCCAGGTGCGGAATAGTATTTTTCACAATCGTGTTATAATAGAGAGCTTTTTAGTCGAGTACCGTGTTTAGGCCACGAAGCTTGCTGAGTGGCCTATGTAAGGTACGAGATTAAAAAGCTTGATTATGACACTATTGTGAACAATACTTTTTCTACGAGTCAACTGAACAAATTAAACAAACTTGGTATCTATTGAAAACGAAGTGCAACCAACGGCTTATTCATTTTTGTGCGTTGATGTCTATTTACCTTTTGACTTTCTCATGACGGCGTCCTATTGATCAAATACATTATAGTTCAGTAAAGGCGCCACGTGATTGGTCAACTTCATTTTAGTTGTCTCAACAGTTATGAAATGTTGAGTTGGCAGCTCCATAGTAAAAAGTATGTGATTTAAGTTTGGTGTACAAAGTCTTAATTCAAACATTAAGGTCGACGAGTATAAAAATAGTTTAACACGTTCGCAACCAAGAACCCGCCTAGCAGGCACTCGTAACGTTTGCTCAGATGCCGGCTGAGCCCGCTAGGCGGGCAGTAGTATGATGTTAACGCCTAGCTAATTCTGTCGTTTTCTGATGAATGTTTCCATTTTTAGTACGGTTGCGAAAGTGTTAACTTACCTACCACAAACTAGCCCAAACGCCTTTTTTATATGCATCCTCCTCTTCAATGGAATTTTCACCTCAGCAGCTCGAACAAGCATATTTTGCTGCGTGAAAACAGTGTGCAAATAGTATTTTATGCAATCGTTATATAATGTATGCTTTTTCAGTCGAATACCACGTTTAGGCCACGAAGCTTGCTGAGTGGCCTAATTAAGGTACGAGAATTAAAAAGCTAATTATATAACTTATATATTATATTATACAATACTTTTTCTACGAGTCAACTGAACTAATTAAACAAACTTGTTATCTATTGAAAACGAAGTGCAACCAACGGCTTTTTCTTTTTTGTGCGTTGATGTCTATTTACCTTTTGACTTTCTCATGACGGCGTCCTATTGGTCAAATACATTATAGTTCAGTAAAGGCGCCACCGAATTTTAAACTGAAGAACATTTAAATAAAAGATCGCAGAATAAACTCTGTTTTTATAACAAATAGGTATGAATTTTACTATGCTAGCTAATTAATAATTCTAGTTTAAAGTGTTTAAACAATCTTAAATTCTATGAGCGTATACCACAGATGCAGTTTCCGAACGCAAGCGCGAGGCCCTGCCCCTTTTAAAAAGTTGCGCGCTGTTAATTTGTTTGAGATTTTATTATGTATATCCTTCGTCATTCTTGCGTTATTGATATTGGTTTTAAATATAAAAACTATTAGGATAAATCAATTCTCTATATAACTAGGAAATATAGTGAAGTCAGTGACGTGACGAAGGCAATATTTTAACAACAGTATGGCTAGTTTTTGGTGTGCACGCGAGATACACGTAATATGCTATAAATGTGTGCCCTTGTGATAATGATAAATATTTCAAAAATATCTCGAAGATGTGAGTAAAATCTGTGAATTTTAACAATAACACGGTTATTTTTAGTGATGTGTTAGTGTCACGCGACTGAAATATCCTTTGGTTTCCCGAGCCTTGTCTCACCTTTCTAGTATTGACTAACGGCGCGGCCGGCGCTGAGGAGTTAAAAGAAGCAGTAACCATAGAGGAAATTATTATGTACGTAGTACGTCAGTAACTAACGCCTAATTAAGTTTTCTTCCTGAATAATCTTGAGACGAATAGGTACGTGATACTATGATATATTTTTTGATGAGAAAATGTTCTCACTGCTGAGATGAAAAGTTGTATGTGTTACTCGAGAGCAAAGTATTTGCATCTCGTGCTTTTGAGTCCTTCGCTGCGCTCAAGATTCAAACTTTAGAATCTTTCGCTTCCTCAGGACTCAAAATTAGCACTCGCAGCAAAAACAAACTTTGCTCTGTTGTTGCACAAATAACTATTATATCATGCTAAATTGGAACGGAGATGCATTTGTTTTGTTTCGTTCGATTTTAAAACAAAACAAGCGTTATTTTAGTTCCCTTTATAGTTGATTCTATATTATTTTTTCCTTGTATGGTTTAAAATTGCGAAAGACTTGTCTTTGGTTGTAATACATTTTTTCTTATTCCACTTACTTCTTGTTATCATTTTCTAACGAAGTTTGACATTGAGTATCCAAAAAATTATTGCAACTTTACTAGCATTAGATTTAGTGATTCTGTAGTATGATTAAATTTTGTGCCAGACTTTCTCATTAAAATACTCACAATAATAAGTTCAGTGGCAGCGGTCTTAACGGCGTCCTGTCCCAGCGAGCTCTTCTGCTCGGCGAGCGTCCTCAATGCGAGCAGCAGCGCGGTGTACACGTTCACTTGTATGGCCTCCTGACGCGTGCCTTTCGACATCTTGATGCACTCCGTGAAGTGCTCCAACATCTGCTGCCTGTGAGAGATGTGCAGATTCAAGGGGCTGTTCCATGGGCATAAATAGTCGTCTTTATTAAATACTAGCTGCCCGCGCGGTTTCGCCCGTGTATGGCAAAGAACGCTGGCAAACCCGCGGGATAAAATAAAGCCTATAACCACCAAAATATTTTTAGAAATCAGATAAGACTCTAAAAAGTTGGTAACAAAAAAGGATTTTCCTTTTAAAGCAGACTTTTTAGCCTTTTGCTCAAATACGAAACATCTCGCATCGTCTTGCTTCTCCTCAACAATGTCAATTTTCAGACTATTATTTATGGGATCCTATTGTTTTACCAAATTTATTTTGGTCAAATTTCATTTCCCAAACAAATTTTAGCAACTATTTTGTTTGCCAATGCAAACTTTGGCACAATTTTAATACGAATATTTTCATTACGTCAAATTTTCATTCAGCAAAATATTATTACGAAAAATTACATTATGGCATGCGGTCATTTAGCAAATGCTTTAATAAGGCAAAAAAACATTAGACAATAAACATTTCGTCAAGTTAATGTTATGGCAAACTATAAATAGACAAAAATCACAATTGTTTGGGTTATGACATTATTTTACCAAAATACTATTAATAAAACGGCACGGTCCCTTAAATAAAATAATGCACGGTTAAGTAGATCGGTAGGCACAGGCGTTAAATTAGATTAGGGCAGCCAAAAAAGGGGGGCTCGGGGGGCGAAGCCTCCTAGCAGTAAAAAAAACAAACAATCGTAACAATTGTATTATTTGGTAGGTTAGGTTAGGGTTAGCTTGTGTCCCTTAAAGCGGAAATAGGCACCCCGCGAAGCGGGGTGACGTCGACACGCTGGCGGTTAGGTTAGAATTGCGACCTCTACACAAATTTATTTTCTCTACCCACATAACAAAAAAAGTTGTTATTTTATTGTGTATCTTATACACCATTGAAATAAAGATGCAAATGATTTGTCATTGAAGAGTTCCTCTGCTGATTAACCGACGGAATAGAAATGGTTAATTAAATATTGACGATACAGATCATTTGCCTTATTTTGTTTTGGTTAGAACATATTATGCCAACTAACATATTTGACTGAATGAAATTTGGTCAAAGTACCATTTGGTAAACGAGATATTGCCTAAACATGAATATGCCAAACATAAGGTTTGCGTAAGAAATATTTGTCGAGTGTTAATTTGGCAAACGATTATTTGGCAAATGAAAGTCTACGAAAAATGTTTTGGGAAGTGATAATTTGTCAAAGCTTTTTTTGGTAAAACAAAGGTAACCCATTATTTATAGATAATAACAAACGTCTGTTAACTAATAAAACGTTTTTTGTCCCTTACTCATACAAACAAATGTAACAGAATTTTAGCTTTGACAAATGTTTATGAATTCTCATTTACATTCAGCCGATGTGAGCGGGGAAATGGGCAGGGACGGCGTGCTCACTTCGGCCGAATGTAAATCTGGCATTACTTTTTTGATGAGCAGTCCGTTTAGGTTACCTATGTTTGTTGGCAGCCCTGGCGAAGGTGTGCGGGAACAGCGCGACGCACGCGTCGATGACCGCCACGCCCAGCGGCTGCGCGCCCGTCCCACCGCGATACAAACAGCAGGGATCGTGTTCCAGCGCCCCTGAACCACTGGCGCTGATCGGCGAAATCAGCTACAACGAAATATTTGCATACAAAGTACAGATCGAATACATCTGCGGCAAGAGTTTCGGATTAAATGCACGCTAGGAGGCAGCGGCTTGCAAAGCAATCATTTAACCTACAGACAGCGTCTCTAGCTCATGGAGCGCCCGTGTGCAAACATTACTCTAGCGCCCCATAGTAAGCGCGCGGTCAATATGAAATGGTAGCGGGTGGCGCTCGACGCCCTCTAGGACCGCTGCGCCCGTGTGCAACGCACAACCTGCACAAAATTAAATACGCTTCTTGCTACAGAGTCACCTAAATAGGAGATTGCGAATCTACGTATGCTGGTGATCATGTAGAAAATAACAAAAGCAGTTTTAAGTCAACATTATTTTTTAATCGTCGTAAAGTAGGGCATATATGATGCAACCAGGATAACGCTCCGCGCGGTTAGCACAAGACGGCAATACAAATACAAATTGTTGATTTGCTGAATACATTTATATAGGTGAACAATGTTTTGAAGTCCGGTGTATCCAGCCTGCATGCAGGCGTGCAAATTCTCTCTCTCGAGCTCTCTTGCACTATCCGTCTCTCTCTTATTAGAAAACTTAGAAAGGATGGATAAAGTTGGGGTTGTGAATAATCCAGTCATACCTGTTCTTCGATATCAGCATGGTCGGTGTCATAGATCCACCCTTCGTCCCCCAACAACATCGTATCGTGGGGATGCATTGCGCTTCTCAGCATACCTAAAAGAATTAAATAAGTTTAGTATAACAATCTACGTTTACAGATATTTCGAATGGCATGCCTCATTCAGGATAGTTCATTTCGGTACAGTCAGCAGCAGAAGTAGCTACGCAAAATAACACACTCAAAATTGTGTTTAGGAAATTTTGAGCACCGCTTAGCTAATTTTGCTACGATTTTTCTTGGACTTAAGCTTTAGCTCATTGAATAGGGGTGTAGAAACCAAATAAAATAAACAAAAAATTATGAATTTTCTCGAAAAACCTAAAGTATTGTCAAATGGAGAAAAAACTAAAGCAAGAGATTAAATAATCACAAAGTTATAAAGGTCCAAAGTTTTAAGAGGGGGTATATTATGTTCCTTTTCCGAAACGCAACTTCATATGAAACGATCGTCATTTACTATGACGCTCGAGTGTCGTGACGTTCCGATCCCCGAGCGTTTTCTCTCTCTCTCTAACAAGAAATATTAAAACTTTACTAGCTTCGTAAGTTTTTGAGACATCGGAATGGAATTTTCGTCACTAGGCATATCGATAGAAAATAAGGCAAAAATGCCGTATTTCTTTTGGAGTAATTATACATTTTCAATCTACAATCATACTAACGAGGGTAGCGCCCCACTCGCGTATAAGTTTGTGTTTTGCGTAGTAGTTGCGGAGTTCGTGGATCGAATGATCGTGGGTCCTATTCGGCAGCTCGCCCCGCCATCGCAACGACAAGATCCGCCACAGCTCCAGGAGCGCCCGGCGCTCCTGCCACCCTAATCACCATGAAGGGTGCTAAAAAGATACTCGAACGAATGACTAGGTTTAAAAATAGCGAGGTTGACAGTGGTCTGTTTCGCCGATTTCGTTGGCAGGAGTGTTCGGGGCTTCGGGGTTCGAATGATCATAGCCCCGTACTGATCAGTGGTGAGGTTAGCAGTGGTGTGATTCGTCGATTTCGTTAGTAGGA